>CM037876.1:318569232-319769232 GCA_021292165.1 Shinisaurus crocodilurus | reverse complement strand
TGTGTTAGCTTTAAAAGGTCAGAAAGAGTCTGCCCCTGATCAAGGCAGGCTTTTTCTCTGAGACTACAGCTGATGCAGGATAAGCTCAAAAAGAAATGGTTAACTATTTTTCACAGAAGATTCAAGAGCTTCACCAATGAGTGGAGCCAAAAGGTTTTTGGAAAAAAAAGAAAAGAGATGATTATTTAAAGGCATGTAGACTGTCCCCTCTGCCCCGAGGAGGGGGGGGAAGAGGGCCATTTAGGAAAATGTGGAAAAGAAGGAAAAAAGATAAGGAAAAGAAAAACTAGGCCAAGAGAAAGGTTGGACAAGGGCAGATGCAAAAGAAACATTAGAATTGCAAACAGAAGGGCATAAAAAAAAAAGGAAAGGAAATAAAACCCTCTCTGCCCAAGTTATGCAGGCAAAAGAAAGTTGTAAAAGATGTGATAAGAAGTAAAGATTTTGAAAAAAGCTATTTGAAAGAAAGTTGTGTTAAGCAGTGTCAAAAACATAAACAAAAAAGAGAATGCGTATCTTTAAATATATATATATATTAAGAAGTACTCAAAGAACCCTGTGTTGTGTTAAAGAAAAACAACAACAACAACAAAAACGTTTGTGAGCTTTTTGTGCAAAGAGTTCCTGAGCATAAGCAAAGTTTTGGTGCCTTTGGGGAGTCTCCACCAGTCCTGTGTTTAGAGAGAAAGAGAGTGTGCTCGCTCCTAACCAAAGCACACACTTCCTCAGATCTGAACTAGAGGCGAGAAGTCCCAAAATGAGAAGAAAAAAAATATTTGTTATAGCTGCTAGAAAAAATCAAACAAAATATTTAAAAAATGGCAGCAACACTCATGAGTGTTTGTGGCTGCATTCAAGTTTTGCCTTTGTAAGTTTTAGTGCCCAGTTTTGTTAGAGTGGGCTTCCCTGAATTTTACCCCTCCCCTCTTTAACACAATCCATGCTTAGTTGGTTTTTTTGCCAAAGGCAAACCAACAAGGCATCGTTGGTTAATTTGGGCAGTTTAATTTCAGAATTTATGCTTGGCTAGTAGGTTTATGGCAAGCTAGCAGAAAACTTTTGTTAAATACTATTTGGGTGCAACATAGCACAGTAGCACCAAGATACTAAAATAATTGCAATTCCTGTTTCACTTTATTGTTATTAGGCTGGTTTTCAAGAAAAGTGTTCTAGTTTAAATTACACAAGTGCTCCCTTTGTGGCTCATGCTGGCTCAGCTTGTCTGAGCGTGGGGGGGTTGGACTCGATGGCCTTGTAGGCCCCTTCCAACTCTATATCTATGAATCCCATCACAGTTGCCACTGCATTTTAAAAATTGCATCTTCTAATTGCTAATAGTTTTGGCATCCCAGTATTTTTAAACCTTTGGTTGCATAAGTGCCTTATTTTTTGGCTTTGTTGTGTTTTAAAAGGTTAAAAAAGGTTTAAAAGCATTTGGTTAGTTTTCTAAAGCTTGGTTTACCTTGCTAAAATTTTTTATTGTTAACCCCTCCCGACTTCTTGGCAAAAGACAGGCAAGCCTAAGTTCAAAAGGTAAATTTTTCCTGCATTTATTTATAGCAATGTCACAAGCACCTGCTAATACACCTGAATTGCAAAATCTTGCTGCTATCCAAAATTTGACCCCAGAAAAGGGGGGGGGAGGAGAGGGACATGGAAATTTGGCAAATTGCTTTCTCTCTAAAGACTCTATGGCATCATTCGGACGGCCGCCTAGTGATGCCCAGAGTTCTTTTCCCTAAATTACTCACATGCTCCATAGACTTGTCGCATGTGAGCAAAGGGGGGATCATTGAATTGTTTAACAAAGATTGGTTTGGATTAAATTTTACATCTGCAGCAACTCAGTCCTGTGCCCAATGTGCGGTATGCCAGGCTCATAACAGTGGGATTAAATTTTACATCTGCAGCAACTCAGTCCTGTGCCCAATGTGCGGTATGCCAGGCTCATAACAGTGGTAAGCCTGTAAAAATAAAAAATAAAAAAATAAAAAAACCAAAATGAGCATGCACCCCACACCCTGGGGACCTTTTGTAAATATACAAATTGATTTTATTGAAATGCCCAAGTGTTGTTCCTATCAATATGTTCTTGTAGTTATTTGTATGTATTCTAAATGGGTTGACGCATACCCTTGCGTGAAGGCTGACACCACAACAGTAAGCAAAAAAAAAAAAAATTGCTAAAAGAATTGATCCCCAGATTCAAAATACCTTGCTCCATAAACAGTGACAGAAGATCACATTTTACTGGACAGGTGGTAAGAGAAGTGTGCAGGACATTACAAGTCCAGCAACATTTCCATTGCCTGTATCATCCACAATCTGCAGGAGCTATAGAAAGACATAATAGAATACTGAAAAGCAAACTGGCTAGAATATGTGCAGAGACAAGACTAAAATGGCTAGATGCACTGCCCATAGCCCTCATGAGTATGAGATCCACAGCAAATCAAGTAACTGGACTTGACCCCTCATGGGATATTAATGAGACACCAATCTAGACCTAGCCAGACATATACACCTGCTTGATGATACAATTCAAAATTACTGCAAGGCCCTAATGAGATGTGTGAAGACTTTTTATTCACAGATAGAGGTGGCTCAGTACCAGCCCAGCACTGAAGGACACTCTATTGAACCAAGTGACTGGATTCGTATTAAGATACTTCAAAGCTGTGAAGTGCCAAGGACTCCAAACGTGGATCCAAGCCTCCCAACATCTCCACCCGCGATGAGAATGAGGACACAATAACGCCTCCACCAATTCAGGGTGAAATGTGCTAGTAACCTCTTCCCCTGAAACCGAAGAATTTGTGCCAGGACATCAATATCATCTCAGACCTCGGACGGGACGACCATCAAAGACAACACCCAGAGGATCGGACGAGAAGAACTGATGTCATCATTTTAGAAGAACACCACCTCAGCCTGAGCCAGGAGCCTTACTTATCAGCCCTTTAGTACATCAAAGTCAGAACAAGAAGAAACACCTGTAGTTGTGCTCTTGTTAGTGGCTGGTGGTTCTTTTGCCTTAATTGATATATATATTAATATTTGAAACAATATGGCTAAATGGAGTATGGGTATATTCTTAGAGCTCATAGTCCTCATCCAATCTGCCTTCCAGGAAAATACTTACATTCAGTTTTTTTTAAAGTTAATGCTACCAACTGCTAAGAGTATGTAGCCACATGCCAGTACATTCCCAGGGAAGAGTTCCCATGTGGCCAGTGCCCATTACACTAGTAAACTTGACCTTCACCAACAGACCCTTGTACTCTAAAGGGTCCAGTTGTTGCAAGTTGTTCCTACATTGGGGGAATGGTGTTTTACATGCAACAAAACACAAAATCAGCCCTCCACATTTGTAGGACAAAGTCAATGTAAGCATTGTTTTACCCCTCACAGAGATTGGAGAAATAACCATACTGCCAAACCCATATTCTGCACCAATTATGGAAATTAGTTCTCCCAAAGTAATCAAACTATGGGCAATTCTCTTAAATGTAGTACCTGGAAGAGTTTTAATGATAAACTGTGGGACTGTACCCTTACAGGGAAAGGGCAGTGTTTTCGCAATGCCACAATGCAAAATAGTACTGCCAAAGATGACATTAGACATGGTGTTTGCCTCAAAAGGTGAAATATGCGCCTTGATTGGTCAAGAGTGTTGTGTGTTTATTCCTGATAATTACAATCAGAAAAGATATGTGAAATTGCTTTTGTTGCCCCTGACAAAAGCCTGGAAATATGGTCTTGGCTAACAAGCTGGATACCAAACCTAGGAAGCTGGAGTAGAGCAATAGTTCATGGATTAATAACCCTATTGCTTGTATTTGTTGGGTTTTATATATTATTGTTGTTAAGCAAGTGTTGTTTTACTACATGCAGCAGAAGCAAAAGCTCTGTATTGACTCAAAAAGAAAAAATAATGATGCTTGAAAGGATTGATCAAGGGAGAGAAAAGGAAAAGGAAGCATTAGATGCTGAATGGAACCGCTTACAGAATATTTGCATAGAATAAGTTACAAATGTTAGTTGTGCTATAAAAGCACAAAATGGGGGAATGTAGAAGTAAAATTTGTCCAGGCTTTAGTTTAAACAGAAAGGCCTGGAAGTCAGACCTTTCCTTCTACCTTACAGAAACATGTCCTGACATGTCAAGAGTCAGACCCTTTCCTTGACCTTCTGTAGAACAACCCTGGGGGCAAATCACCCATCTATTGATTTGCCTAACCCTCTTTCCTGCTTATGCTAAAAGTACTGTGAGCCAATATCACCTTGGGATTATCACCTTGGGAAAGACTACTGATTAGCATGATGGCTGGAAGATGGGCAATACCTGATCTTTTGTTTTTGTTTTAAATGTCTCCTTTTGAATTGTCTCTGTTTCCTGTACTGACTCAATTGTCACCTGACCTCTACATGATATTATTCAGTATAAATGGAAGTGTCTCCCTTGTGTTCTTGTTGGCATTCCTGACTGTGCTCAGATGCCATCCGTGAATTCACTAATAAACTTTCCTCTCTAAGAACCTCTTAAAAACACAACGCAGTAGATCAATTTTTCCACAACAGTGAGAGACCAAGTTTTTCGTATGCTTCTGCAAAAGCATTTAGGATAGTTTGGAGATCTTCCTCTGAATGTGCGGAGACCACATTATCATCAGCATACTGAAGTTCCACAACGGAGGTTGTAATTACCTTACTTTTTGCTTTCAGCCTGCTGAGATTAAAAAGCTTTCCATCTGTTCGATATATAATTCCCACACCGGTGGGAAGTTTCCCCTTGACAAGATGTAGAACCATGGCGATGAAAATGGCAAATAATGTTGGGGCGATAACACATCCCTGTTTAACACCTGATCCCACTTTAAATGGAGCACCATGAGAGCCGTTGTTGTCCAAAACCGTTGCCGTCATGTTGTCATGGAGAAGTCGCAAGATATTCACAAATTTATTGGGGCATCCAATTTTCATAAGGATAGTCCAGAGAGCTGTACGGTCTACAGTATCAAAGGCCTTAGCCAAATCAATAAATGCCATATAAAGGGGTTGATTTTGCTCCCGGCATTTTTCTTGGAGCTGACGTGCAGTAAAAATCATGTCTACTGTCCCTCTAGAGGGGCGGAAACCATATTGAGTTTCAGGGAGGATCTCTTCTGAAATAGATAGAAGACGGTTTGCGAGAATCCTAGCAAATATTTTACCTGCGGTTGCTAAGAGAGAAATGCCCCGATAGTTTCCACAGTCTGTTCTATCACCCTTCTTAAAGAGGGTGATAATTATGGCATCCCTGAAGTCTTCTGGGATCTCTTCTCTTATCCAGATTTTTTCGATGAGTTTATGAAGATGTTGTACAAGTTCGGGGCCCCCTTCTTTAAAGATTTCAGCAGGAATCCCATCTGGTCCACTAGCTTTGTTGTTCTTCATTTGACTAATAGCTTTTTTTACTTCATCCAAAGTGGGGAGTATTGCAAGTTCCTCTTTAATTTGTTTTTGCGGGATTTGCGAAAAAATCTCATTATCCACCTTAGATTTACGATTTAAAAGGTCATAATAATGCTCTTTCCAACGCAGTGCAATAGACTCTTTGTCTTTTAAGAGTTTGGTGCCATCTTTTGATTGTAATGGGTTTGTACCATAGGTTTTTGGTCCATAAATGGCCCTTGTGGCCTTAAAAAAGCCCCGTGCATCATGAGATTCTGCAAGTTGTTGAATTTCTTCAGCTTTCTTTTTCCACCAAGCGTTCTTAAGTTCTCTTGTTCTTCTTTGGACCTCAGCCTTTGCGCTAGCGTAGGTTTTTTTCTTGGCAGCGCAGTTAATATCATTTTGCCATATTTGGAAGGCTTTCCTTTTTTGGTCAATTATATATTTAATCTCATTGTCATTTTCATCAAACCAATCCTGATGTTTCTTAGTTTCATATCCAATAGTTTGTTCACAAGCTGCAGTAATGGAGGTTTTCAGCTTAGACCAATGGTCCTCAATGTTGTCAGGAGGTTCCGTAGGTAGATGTTCCTTAAGAAGTGATTGAAGACGAGTTTGCTTAATAGGATCTTGAAGGACTTGGATGTTCATTTTACGCCTTGGTTTCCTTCCTTGAAGCCTACGTTGGGGAGCAATGTTGATAACCATTGTGGACCGGATTAGTCGGTGGTCTGTCCAGCAGTCGTCGGCACTCACCATGGCCCTAGTAAGAAGTACATCGTGGCGATCTCTAACACGGACAATTACATAATCCAGAAGATGCCAGTGCTTTGACCGTGGGTGCTGCCATGATGTTTTAAACTTATTCTTTTGTCGAAAGAGCGTGTTTGTGATAGTGAGATTATGCTCTGCTCACCCCGTATGGGGAGGGGGCTAGAAAAGGTGCCCTAAACATAGTCTACCTCTTTCTCCTCTGACTGGATTACCGTGTCCAGTGGGGTCACCATTTTAGCGGTCGAAAAAGACATTTGAATTTTGGAACATGGAATATACGGACATTGCTGGATAACATAGATAGTGAACGCCCTGAGCGTAGGACTGCTATTATTGCAAGGGAGCTGAGACGGTTTAAAATTGACATAGCAGCACTTCAAGAAACCCGAAGGGCAGGAGAGGGACAGCTGAAAGAAGAAAAAGGAGGTTATACCTTCTTCTGGAAAGGAGTACCTGAGCAGGACCGACGAATACATGGTGTAGGCTTTGCCATCAAAAATGAACTAGTGAACTCTTTGTCAGAAGTTCCTACTGGCATTAACGAACGCCTGATAACTCTTCGATTAAAGCTCGCCAATAACCAACAGGTAACTATTTTGAGCGCTTATGCACCAACATTAGATGCTGATGATGACATCAAGGAAAGTTTTTACAGCCAGTTGGACACTCTCCTGTCAGAGATACCTAAGGAGGATAAAATTATCCTCCTGGGCGATTTTAACGCAAGAGTCGGGCGTGACTTTGATTTATGGCCAGAAACTATTGGAAAAGACGGAGTTGGTAATAGCAACCCGAACGGACTCTTACTTTTGTCTATATGTGCAGAGCATAATCTCACTATCACAAACACGCACAGAGCCTGCATAGCTGCTTCCATAAGAGCTCCAAGGTGATCCTTATTTGGGAGAACCTGATTTGGCTGTTTTGCTGAGGAGAGCCCTGAAAGCTCCCTTTCTCCATTTCAAAGCATGTTGTACTTCCATCTCTGAGGGCCTCATCGGGACGGGCAATGCCAGCATGCACCACCCCTGTTAAAGCCCGCCCCATTCTCCCTACAGCTGGTGCAACCAGTGGTTGGATGTGGAGTGGGACATTGTGGGGCATCATCCCACATACATGCGGGATCTTTTGGCATTGAACTCTGGGCGCTTAGGAAAACTTGATACCCGCAAAGGCCGAGAGAGAGTCAGAGACAGCAACAAGGTCCTTGAAAGCAATTCTTGTCTTATTAAAGAAGAATTTAAAATGAATTAAAATCATACATCTGGGGAATTAGAACCATATATTAACACTGAGAAGGCCAATGATAACAAGCATTTAAAGTCAATAGCAAAGCTAGGTGCGCTGGGATGCACAGAAAATTGTGTGTGTGTGTGTGTGTGTGTGTGTGTGTTGGAGCTGATTGTGATGAAGGGGGAAGAGAGTTGTGGCGGAGAAAGAAGTTTCAGACTGGGGTACTTTGAATGGGGGAGAAACAGCCTGTTGTGGGGGGATTGTGAGAGGGTTTTGGAGAAGGGCGGTTCGAGCAAATGCAGGAGTTTGGAAAGAAAGTGGATAGAGAGGCCTAGAAGAGTGACAGGGAGCTCCAAAGCCAAGGGGTTTGGGAGTTTGGAATAAGAACCTAAGAGGAGCCCTGCTAGGTCAGACCAAGGGTCCATCTAGTCCAGCATTCTGTTCACACAGTGGCCAACCAGTTGCCCACAGGATGCCACAAGAAGGACATGGGTGTAAAAACACCCTCCTGCCCATGTTCCCCAACAACTGGAGTACATAGGCATACTGCCTCTGATACTGGAGGAAGCATATAGCCAATCAGGACTAGTAACCATTGATAGCCTTCTCCTCCAGGAAGTTGTCCAATCCCCATAGAAGAATAGTTGGAGTAGAAGGAAAATAGAAGATAATGCAAAGATTTACCTCTCCATATCTGCTGACTTGTGAAGTGATGGGAAGCTCAGTTGAGGTCCTTCTCTGGAACAGAAGGAGAGACTGAGAGGAGGAAAAGGGGGGGTGCTCTTCTGAGCAGAAAGTGCGAGGGGTCCCTCCTAGATGGAATGGGTCTTCTGGGTGTGTCCATAGATTTGGGTTGCTCTTTTTGTCCCTCTTCTCAGGATTTAGTAATCAAAACAAAGCAAGTTCTTCTTCCAAGATTGCTCATGAATGTTGGAAAATGGGTTTTTAGGTGTCAGACATTAAGGGAAGAAAGAAGACAATGAGCTCTTCTTTCCTTCTTGTTGTGAGGAAGGGATGGGACTTGGTGGCGGGTAGTATTTTGCCTATCTTCAGCTATTATAGGTCCAGGTGAGCAAGTGGTCCAGGAGAGCAAGTGGTCCAGGTGAGCAAGTTCGCCAGGGGGGATTTTGGTGACTGTCTTAAACAAAGGTGCCAGAAGAGTCAGTAAGCATGTCTGCTTGCACAATGTTGGGTTTTCAGGGTTTAACAGCTTTAAAAACATTGAATTCTTAATTTTTCCTTCTATTTAGCTTAAGGAAGAAGGTTAGAAAATATTTCATGGTGGGGGCTTCTGTGACTGTAGTCCTGAGGCAAGATCTGAAATTTGCAAGTGTTAACACTGGGGAATTAAGGCAATCAGAGCACCATGGCTGGCAAGAGAGTTGTATGCAGGATGGCTGCAGCTTCACTTAGGACATGCAAAGCCTCCATATCCTACTTTTCTGCTCTTCTCCAAGACCAAAACCCCTAGTCCCCTTCTAGATATAGGCCGCTTCTTCCCAAAACAGCAGAATTTGTGACGTGCTTCATAACACTATCCAACTGTCTGCCTGCATGGAAAATGCCAGGTAATTCCCAGCAGCAGAGATAACACCCAGGAAGAACCAAAGGGTCTGGGATGAGTGGCATCAATGCACACACTATTCTTCTGCTCCACTCCCCTGAGAAAGCTCCAGCTTTTGGGATGACGGATGAAGAAAGGCGAGCTGGACAGGATGGGACCTGCCTTTCTGCCGCAAAGCCACATCACACGAATGAGGAAGAGAAAGAAGGGGATCCCACCGCTATTTGCCCATTGCAGTGAGGAGGTTCTCCCTGCACAAATGGGAATTTTCCAGTTTAAAGAAAGGAGGGGAAGCTGAATGGTTTGAGAACATGGGGGCACCGTGGACAGCCAGTCTTCGTGATGGCTGCTGGTGCCATATGACATTTACTTAAATGGATGGTGTGCCAGGAACGGCTGCTGCACAGAAGGATTAGGGTCAGTCCCTGTCCAGATGGCTGGCAGTTGAGCAGGGAGACGAAGGCCTTGCAGAGGCTGGCAGGTGCTTGCGAAGGCAGCTTCGTAGGGGAGGGCAGAGGGGGTGCCCTGGCAGTGGTGGCGGCAGCAGCAGAGAGGCCTTTGATGTAAGACCGGCGGAGTGTCTTCCACAGATGCTGCAGCTTCAGCGATGCTGGAAATGGGGCAGGGGAAGGAAGTGGGGTGGTTTCATATCAAGGTTGGGCCAGACTCGGTTCAGCCTGGGGCCCTTTCACCATCTCTACAACCACATAACCTATTTGCTAACATTCCCACTTGGGCTACTAGGAAGGCCCTCCTCTTGCACGTCCTCACCAACCATGCCTCTGATGGTGGCGGTGCTGAGGTGAGGGCCTCCCCACAAAGATCTCAAACCTGGGCAGGCTCCTGCAGGAGAGGGCCAGTCTTTCAAAGTAGGCGCTAGTCCATGAAAGCTTCTGCTGTAATACATGCATCAACCTTCAAGGTGCCACAAGACTCTTTCTTGTCTTTTTTCTGCAACAGACTAAGGCAGTGGCTGCTCTCTGCTCCCCCCTCTGGAAATACCCCCCTCTGGGTGTGACTGTGAGTTCCAGGGAGTAGTGGCTTGTTCGGGAACGAGCCAGGCAGCCTCCTCCTCCAACCGGTCCTTGAGCAAATGGAAACGATTTGTTGATGCAGTGCTCATGGCACACCGTAGCAGGCCTTTCTTCCTCTCTTGGCACACAATGAGGGAACGATGGAGTCCCGCCAGACCTGCTTTTTCCAGCTCAAAGGTTAATTTTCATGGGAAGTTCGCTTTAAGGAGTCACAGATTCAGAAGGAGAACGAGCAGGTCCTGCTCACATGCAGCGGCCACTGCCATGGATGCTTCCCCTCCCCTGGTCTTGTTTCACGGGGGGGGGGCATCTGCCCAAAGGTGAGTGTGTTTGCAAAGGTGGAAGAAGAGGGCGGGGAGGAGTTAACGGGCCAGAAATGCGTGGCCCCCGAGAATGTGGGGAGACATCGGAACCCCCTTCTGCTCACGCCTTTGAAGTAGGGCTGGGACTGCAGGGCAGCCGGTATGTTTTGAGGTTGGAAAGGGAACTCAGATCGTGGAATCAGGACACCTTGGGGGGGTGGCCCGGCCGGCCACCACCTGGACCTGCTCAGACAGCCCCAGGGGCTCTTCATAAAAGGAGCTGGAGTTGGCCAGGGGGAAAAACGGGTACACGAGCCAAAATCTTGGCAAGGCGGCCTCAAGGACTTCCCGGTGCTCTTTCCTGGTGGTGCCACACCGCCCCCACGCTGGCTGCCCAGAGCGGCTGGTTGTTTCTACCCTGCTCTCACACTGCACAGGCCACGCTTCACCACAGGCAAATGGTTCACCCCAATCGTTCACCCCCATTTTAAGTCACCACACATCTACATGCAGAGGCAGGCAAGCAGGCAGGCAAAACAGCGACTTATTTTTGACCAGTGAGTTGGGTGACACATTTGCCACAGGCAGGGGAGAGACACAACTGCTGGGATGTAGGAGAATTTTGTTTTTGCTTGCAAAACATGCTGCATGCATGCCCCATTCAAAGCTCCAAACCTGAACGCAAATGTGAGCACGTGTCCACCAAAAATATTCATAAATTACAAAAATATTCATAAATTGTCAAACACATGCTCGTGGTTGTCTCGTTCCCAATCCCAATTCCCAGTTTGATATGCACAAATTTCCTCCATAGACTGAATCAGCCCCACTTTAGCTAAATCTGGCCATTTGAGCTCTCCATAGCACCAAGGAAACCATTTTTAAAAAAGTTTAAAATGGGGGGGGGGGCAGGAACCTTCCAGCTTGACTTAGATCAAGTGCTGAATACCATCATAGACATCATAGACATGTCTTGTGTCAACAGATGGATGCTTGAGAACTCTGACCCAATGGCAAGTGCCTTCTGGTCTCCATCTATGGTCAAACTGCAAGGTTGCCCTCTGTCTCTCACACAGGCCCTCTGCTCCTCTCCTCAGTCCCAACAGACACGGACTCTCATTCTGCAAACAGCGACCCTTCCCAGTCCTCATGGTACCTAGAGAGCCATCTCTACCAGTGACAACTGCCAATCCAACAGCCAACCTTCTGGGATCACTTTGATGAAAAAGGTGTGCTGGCAAATCCCCCCACCCCTTAGAACCTTAAAACGTGGCACAATGTTACATGGATCTGCCCTTTGCCTCCTTCATTTTGCTTCACCCAGAGAGTAGAAGGTCGCTGAGATGCCTGATGATTTCTGCTCCACTAGTGGCCACCCCCCAGTCCCAGCCCCACAGGTGCCTGTCTGCTTGGCCTTTGTTTACTTGTGACTTAACAGCCAGTTAAATCAGCTGAAGGTGATTCGCAGCAGGCGAAGGAATGGAGCTCTTCCTGCAAAGATCCACTCTCTCAAGGCATTGGTTTATTTGCCACTTCATTTGCTAGTGAGGAGACACTCAGCGTGCCCAGTGACACGAGGTGGGTCTTCTGTTCAGCGGGGCTTTTATCGCCTGGCTGGTAAAACTAAGAAATGTTTTACGATAGATTTGATAAAGCGGAGGCATCTGCTCAGGGCTTGCTGCAGCCTTTAGTCACAGAGCTGAGCCTTGGCAGGGACATGGGACAATCTGTCCATTTTGGTTCTGCTCAGTTTCCCATTTTTCCAACTCATTTTTAAATTCATTTTGGCCCAATTCCGAATCAAAGTGTGAATTCTTTCAAAATTCCACACGAAAATTCGTACACATTTTCATGTGCTTCCTCATAGACGCATTTTTTTCCACATGTTCTCCCGATGTGTGTATTTCGTGCACTTTTTGATCGTGCGTGCATTTTTGCAAGCTATTTCCCCTACTATCATGTGATTCTGTGCGATATTTTCCCTACTGTGTCCATCGTTCTAAATACTTTATCCTAATTTTTGTGCACATTGTTTTAAAGTGAAGAACTGTATTGCAAAATCCAAAATGGGGTGAACTTCACTGCGGAGCTTTGTCACAGTTTGCTTACTGGTTCAGGAGCTGTGATTTTGGTAAATGTGCCTAGAGATTTAGGCAGAATGCATTCCACAGCTGTCCACACAGAGGACACTTTTGTGACTGCCCCTGGGAAATGTGGTGAAGGGTGGAGCATAGACTTTGAAAAGGAAACAAGTTTTTAAAAAAACAGCCTCTGGAGCCCCGGTCCGGCTTCTTAGGTCCCCCAGAATGGTGGGGCAGGAACGGGCACCTGGTTTCTCTGTCCCTTTGTGTACTCCGGCCGGATCCAGACCATCCATTCCACTCCAGAAGAGCCTCACCCCACCCCCATGTCTGTCTACTGGCAAACTGGGATAGCGGCGAGGAGTGGAAGAAGCTAATTTAAGAATAGGAAGCCCCTGGTTTGCATGCAGAAGGTGCCAGGTGCAGTCCTTGCCATCTCCAGGTAGAGTTGGGAAAGGATCCTGCCTGGACCCCTGGGGAGTCACGGCTGCCAGCCAGTGTCAACAGCTCTGGGCCAGGTGGGCCCATGTTCTGTCTCCGTGTAAGCTTCACAGGCTCCTAAGAATATCTAACTGAAGTGGGCGCTTTTTCCCCCTCTAGAGGAGAAACTTAAAAATCACAAACCTGCATTTCATCATTTCTATCCTATTGTAGTTTGTGTGCATTTTTATGTAAGGCTGCTGAAATGTTTCTCTTTTTTGTTATTGCTCAGAGGCAAAATGGATGAAGTTCTGTTCTTTTGGGCTGCAAATTATGGGTAAAAACATTTATTTAATGCAGAATCAGGACAAGGGGAGCAGGCTACAGAAGTATGAGGATTTTGTTTTTGCTTGCAAAATATGCAAGCATGCCCTGTTCAAAGCCCCAAACGTGATTGCGATCGCGAGCACGTGTCCACTGGAAATGTCTGCAAATTGCCGGTCACAGCCGCATTTCTGATTTGCGCAACTTTCCCAGTTTGATTTTGTACAAATCTCCTCCTGCAGGCTTAAAGCCCCAATTTAGTCTATGGAGGAAAGCTGTGCAAATCAGGGCACAATCCTACGGCTACCAGACGCGGTCTAGAGGGCCACAGGAAAGGCCGGAGTCTTCGCTGCTACCTAGAAAGTGCATTCCGAGGCCAGAGCTGGAACCCCGACTCCGGAGTGCCCCCCCCTCTGCCCCCTCCGCCGACACACGGCTCCTTCTGCAACATCCGTGGCACCAAGGTCGGAAGGCTGACCTTGGGGCTGGCGTGGAGGGGGCGGGCGGTGGAGAGGGGGAGTGAGGCTCCTCCGCTGGGACACACACGACGTATCCTGGCAGGGCCTTGCGACTTGCGAGCAGGGGCAGAATGCTCAGGTGGCCAGAATCAGCCGCCTAAGTGTTTTGCGGGGTGGGAGAAGCGTGGAGGCAATCTTTGCCGGCTCCGAGCTCCTTCCGTCCTCAATCGGACTCCCGTAATCCTCCAAGTTCGGAGGCTTATGGGCAGCCACATTGGATTGCACTTTTAGGAAATTTGTGCAAATATCACGTTGGATTGCTGCTTGATTTGCACCACTTCCCCATTCCCCCAGAGCAAAGCGAGCAGCAATCACAAGCCTGAACAGTAATCGGGCACGATAGGAGTGGTGGGGACGGTGCCTGGAGAGCCAGTGTGGCGTAGTGGTGAGAGTGCTGGACTGGGACTCGGGAGATCCGGGTTCTAGTCCCCGCTCGGCCATGAAACTCACTGGGTGACTTTGGGCCAGTCACTGACTCTCAGCCTAGCCTACCTCACAGGGTTGTTGTGAGGATAAAATGTAGAGGAGGAGGAGGAGGAGGATTATGTAAGCCGCCTTGGGTTCCTTGCAGGAAAAAAGGCGGGGTATAAATATAATAAATAAATAAATAAATCTCAAACATCTCCTGTTCACCCGTCCCTAGGAAAGAGAGCGAGGGGGTGGGTGCTGGGGGCTAAACTGCCCCTCTGCTACCCCTCGTGTCCTCCCCTTACTCAATAGGGCCCTTTCCGGAGCAACATGGAAGTAAGGCAGCAAGTTTAATGAGGCGAGAACACCAGTGAGGTGAAACTGTTCAGAAGCCCCGAGGGCGAGACAAGGAGGCTTTTAATCCTGCCCCTGCTCCAGCTCAGAGGAGAGGTTGCTTCACCCGCCCCACCCCCTGCAAAGCTGGATCCTAGCTACCCCCTCACTCTATTAGAGTTGCAAGTGGTCTCCTGCCAGCGAGCCAGTTCTAGCCGCCTCTCAGCAGCACCCACTCAGACAGCAGAAGGCCCCGAGGCAGCTGAGGGACCTCTGCACATGCTCAGGGACTGGGACTCCACATGGCTCCCATCCCTCTTCTCTGGGATGAGAAGGGGCAGAGCAAGCACATGCCCAGCCTTCAGGGGTCCAGGCCGTGTGTGGTGAAGAGGAAGAGGAGGCGGCGGCAGGAAGGGGGTACTTTCACAGAACATTCTAGGGGTGGCTGAAAAGGAGTGGAGAGCAAGGTCATTCAGGGCCTGTGTCTACTCAGTTTGGACTCTAGAACACAAATCCAACTTGCATTGTGTGTCTTCTGTCTGTCCCAGATCGGTGTGTCTCATCAACGTGGACATGCACACCAGTAATCTGTGCGTGTTGGAGGAGATGCAAATGAACGGAAAGACATGGCACCTGTGGCCAACTGTGCATCCTCCAGTTCCAGCATCCCTTAAAGAATTCTCCTGGTTTGCCCAACATGAATGCCAGAGGAGTGGAATGCAGGCCAGATCAACCCCACAGAATGGAATGGGGGGGGGGGGGCTGCTCACCCTTTCCTCTTTCAGCAGTTCTCTCGTGTCTCTTTCTTCTCATTGTCCATCTGCTTCCCTCACCGTGATGGTTTAATTTTTTTTAAGTGTGTTGTTTCCTTAATGTTTTTGCAGCACCTCCCATTCTTCTCTCTGTCAGTTGAAATTTGCTTTGGTGAACCGTGAACAACTGAGTGGCAGCAAAAACAGCGTCTCTGACTGCTGTGTTTGGTCGGCGGCAAGAGCACAGGAGGGGACATGCTTGGGGGGGGGCGGCTTCACACACCTGGAGCCTCTGGGAAATGAATGCCTGCCATGGCTGATGGACGCTTGGGTTGGCAGTTCACGTGGTCACCCAGCGGCAGAATGTATGGGTACGGCCTTTCCCAGTGTTCCTCCCATGCCGAAGCCGAAGCCGGCCGTCTCCTCCCTGGAGTCAAGGCGAGCTGCCTCCCCCAAATGCTCCTCTTCTTCCCCCTCCCCCTTGCGTTGTGTGGGGGAGGGTGGCGTGGGCGCTCCCTTCTAAGGGCAGATTGTTGGGCCCTCCTCACAGAGGCCGGCGGCCTCGCCATACACCTCTGACCCTCTTGTTTGTTTACATGTGTTGCCACAGTCAATGGCAAGATGCACCGGCAAATTCGAATCCTTGGAATAGCTGGTGTGTCCCATCGCCACACACAAGAGGGTGTTGCAGATAACGCCTTTTCACTTCTCCCCGTCCCAGCTTAGCAGCTTTTAAATAATGCCTTGGCCAACATCAAAAGCACTCAGCCTTCAAATTGGGGGAAAACAAATTGCATACAATGTGCATCACACACAAACACTGTCACACATACACTCACACACGCACTCACTCACACACACACACACACACACTGCTTCTGACTGCCTGTAAATCACATACAATTATTCTAGTGAGGGAGAAGCAAAAGAACAGTAGACAAACCAGGCTGCTGACTAAGTGTCTGCCCTTCAAGTGAATGACAGCAGTTTGGCTTAAAATTTTTACACTCAGAAAATTGCTGTGGGCCCCTGTGGCGTAACCCCACAATTCAGTTTCATAGATTTCATAGATCATAGAGTTGGAAGGAGCCTACAAGGCTATTGAGTCCAACCCCCTGCTCAATGCAGGAAACTAGAGGAGGGGTCTCCCATCCAAGTAATAACCAGGCCTGACCCTGCTTAGCTTTCCACGCTCAGACAAGCTGAGCCAGCCATGTTGTATGTCTGCATTAGTATGTTTAGTGTGTCTAGAATGTTGAACCGAGTGGGTGTGGCTTGTGATGTCTTGGAAAGGGTTGGAGGAGGAGTATATAAGGGGTGTGTGAGCGAGGTCAGAGTTAGTCGAGTCGAGTTGAGGGAGTTAGTGTGCTATCTATGGGAGAATGTTTGGAGTGTGGGGAGAGTTGGGAGTTAGGTTAGTTGGATTATTTTTGTCTTGTCTGAGGAGTGAAGGCATTTGGAGTTATAGGGACTTAGGTTAGTTACAAAGTGTTTGGTGTAGGCAGGTTTATTTTCTGGAACTAAGATTTTGAGAATTAAAATAAACTTATTTTTATTTTGTTTCCTACCCAAATCCTACGTGTCAGCTTGGTGTTATTAACCTGCATTACTTTCAAATCTGCACTCACACCTTTGTACCCACAGCATCATAAATTTAAAAATAGATCCTTCATAAGTAGTATTAATCTTTTCCCTCATTAGTAGGGGAAAGGTTTCATTTGACCCTCCCCTCAGGTTTTTAAGTGTTGATGCTTAGCCTGAGAAGGGTTATGCGCCTGGTCCTAAAGTGTAAGGGGCCGTGTCGTCGCAGCCCCCCCACTTTTCCCCTTCTTTTTTTTTTGGGATTTGGTATGAATTCATATGTAGCTTCCAGAGGTTTGTTAACAAGTATGCACATGTAGGTGTTTGATAACTGGGTGTGTCTGCTTCACATTCTATAAGTCACTGTTTGGTTGATATCAAACTAGGGAAAGTGACTCATGAGTAGCCCTATGGCTGGTCAACATTATCTAAAAATGCCCAAATTCTTTTCAAGAGTCACAGAGAGCAACCATCTTTCAAAAACCTAAATTAAGAAATTAGTTCAATAAAGACATAACACCAAACCATGGCTCATGTTAACCATAGTTAAGAAGCTACACAGGGTTTGACCTTCAAAAAGTAGAATGGGTAAACTATGGTTTGGAGCTGGTGGTCTCTTCTTGTTTCCTATCTGCTCAGCACTCCCATCTCCAGCCAGCTGCAGCCTCCTGAAGCATCATTTGCAACAGCGATAATTGTGATTAGTCAATAGTTCGTGAATTCAGCTGTAATGCCAAAACCACAGCATCGTTTGAGCTCCGCAAGTGCCGCATTTTCTCGAATGAAACATAGAGTGTTCGAGGATCGGGATATTTGTAAGAAGACCAAAACACTGGTTTATGAAGCCATTGTATTACCAACTTTATTGTATGCCTGCGAAACATGGACTATCTATAAACGTCACTTCCACCTCCTTGAAAGGTTTCATCAACGTTGCCTCCGGAAAATCCTGCAAATTACTTGGGAAGATAGGCGAACAAATGTCAGTGTACTGGAAGAAGCAAAGACTACTAGCATTGAAAAAATGATCCTTCAACGCCAACTTCAGTGGACCGGTCATGTTGTTCGAATGCCTGACTGCCGTCTCCCAAAGCAGTTACTTTACTCCCAACTCAAGGATGGAAAGCGGAATATCGGTGGTCAATATAAGAGGTTTAAAGATGTTCATAAGGCTAATCTAAAAAAATGCAATATAAACATCGAAAACTGGGAAGCTCTGGCCCATGAACGATCTAAATGGAGGTTGGCCTTTCACAAAGGTTCCATGGACTTTGAAGAAGCTCGAGTGCAAGGTGAAAGGGAGAAACATGCTAAGCGAAAAGCACGTCAAATGAATCCTTTACAGGACCATCTTCTATCTGGTAACCTGTGTCCTCACTGTGGGAAGCTGTGTGGATCTAGAATTGGCCTCCACAGTCACTTACGGACCCATCGCTAGAGTCTACACAATCTTCTTTAGAATTTCCTCCTTTTATCCCGGAAGACAATCTTACTCGGTCACGAGTGATCGCCGGATGGATGGACCCTGATGGGTGACCCTTTGCAAGCCATGGTTTGTGAGCTGACAGACATTCAGATATAAAAACAAACCATGGCATGAATGCAATGCAGCCAGTGAATTAAATTTCAAGATACCACCAATTTGTTTTTGTTCTCATTTCTTCTTCCTAACAGAAGACTGAGGCTGACTGGCCAAGGGCCACCCATGGAGACAAGGCCTGAGAATGTCAACCATGGTTCTGTTCCAGAATCTATTTCATGTGAAATGATTTGGAAAATTGCCTTTTCTCAGTGTTTTCCCTCATTGCTAAGAAACTGTAGCAGAGCAGGAGCAGCCCTTCCCCCAAAATCTGGGACTTGGGAGCTTCTGGGCCAGAGAGAGAAATGCATCCCCCAGCCGCAGGCAATCTCAGGCCCTGGAAACTCCCCACGTAAAACCTGAGCACTGCTGAGGTGGGATTTGAACCCATGTCTTCCAGACCCCTCTCAGACAGGCAGGGATGGGGACTCGGACTCCAGGACTCGACTCTTGAGTCGGACTAAGTCCCCCCTCTGACTCGAGTCAGACTCGTGTCCCAATATTTTTAATGGGACTCGAGACTCGACTCGGGACTCGAGACCAAGGACTCGTGTTCCAAAATTGTGTTCCTCAAATGCAACATTAGGTTTTAGGAAGTACAGCAAGTTTATTTTTTAAAATCATTTTCCTAAAATGCAACCTTTCAGGCATTTTGGGTTTGGCTGCCTCTGCCTGCCTGTTTGGGGTTCCCTGCCTCCTCTGCCTGCCTGGTCTCTTCTTAACCAGTTCCACAGTTTGAATTGTCCAAGACAAAGGCCTCTGCCTGCCTGTTTTGGGGTTCCCTGCCTCCTCTGCCTGCCTGGTTATTTTGGGTTTGTCTGCCTGGTCTGTTCTTGCCAAAATCAGTTGCAGAGTTTTGAAATAAAAAGGCACACTTGTGCCTAGAATTTATTTAAGCCACACATCTGAAATAGCTTTATTTTGTTGGGAACCCCCCCCCCCCCAGTGATTTTAATAGGGACTCATGGAGTCAGCTTTGGGAGTGACTCGTGACTCATGAGTCACCATTTTGGACCAAGGACTCGGACTCGAGACTTGGGTCCAAAGACTCGTGACTCGACTCGTGACTCGAGACCAAGGACTCTTCAACATCCCTGCAGACAGGCTCCCAACTGAATGAGCCTGTTCCACTGCATAGTTCCTGCCCTGCCTTCCTTGGGAATGTTGGCTCTTCTGCTTTCATTTCGGGAAATGGTGGTGGTGTGTGCGTGCGTGCGTGCGTGCGTGTGTGATGCTTGATTCAGTTGCTCAGATAGAGGGGAATGTACCTATTCTGGAACCAACTGAACTCAGGTTTGCACTATATCTATTGTCCTTCTGGGCTAGCATGTGCTTTGCTGATCTGTTCCTTCATTCTTGGTTTAATTATGTTTTCATCAAATTACCCAGGGCATACATTGGCTAATTGGCCTGTAATTTTCTAGACCACTTTTTCAAAACTTTGTGCACAACTTCAAACCTCAGGGGAATGGCCAGGTTTCAGGTCAGTCTGTGCAATGTTCTAGCTTCTTCTATACAAAGCAAAAGCAAATTTGCCTGTGAAGTAAGCCTTCTGGTCTGGCCACTTTTGTAACCTTTGATCTGTAGCTGAATTAAGCCAATGGATGGGCACCTGTTGTCAGTCCGGCAGCCTGGGAGAGTCAGGGGATTTCTGGCACTTGGCACTGATGAATGGCTATGCTAATCAAGTTGCAGGAGATTTTCCTAACCTTTGATGAAGAAGAGGTGGCCAGGGTGACTGTCAGTGATGCCCTGAGGGGGGAAAGAGCAGGCTCCTTCCCCAGCTGCTGCAGCAGGACATCCGGGGATCTCTGAAGCAGCAAATGCGACAATGGATCCAGCATCCGGAGGGAGGGGCTTTGGAGGCCACCAGCATTTGGGGCAATGTGCCATTCCAGCTGGCAGCGCAGTGCAGCTGCCCCTCCAGGCCTCCGTTGTAGGTCATAGACTCCAGCAGACACCGCTGCCAATTTGGCTCCAGTCCCAGAAATGGCTGGACCATGTTTATAGGCATCCCGATCTCCCACCTTACACAGGTATGAGGACACAGCAAATGACAGCCCCATCGCTAAAGTTTGGCAGATGTTCAGCTGGAATCCTCAGCTGACGCATGATAATACACATGTACCCAGACAACACACCGTGGGACCTTTGACCCCAACTCATGGCCACAACAGAATGGATGCGCCTGAAAGAGGAAACCAGTAACGAGAGAATGAGCCAGAGTGCAGGGGACAGAAATATGCGGCTTATGACAGATGCAAGCAAAATACCTGCATACGCCATGTTTGGATGAGACAAACAACGATTTGGATAAAACTGTTGAGAAAACAGGTGATAAGGTAGATTGGGCAAAACACGACAGCAAATGGGGTGAGACAGGAAGGCAGAGGAAGGGACTGGTGCCAAATAAGGAACGAGGGGGAGAGGGAGCGGTGGCATCCTGCAGGCACAAGAGGAGCCTGGTCAGGCCAGGGGAACAGCCCAAGGAGTACACCTCCTTGGCCCAAGGCGGCACAGGCCACTGTTTGGAGCAGGGCAGGTGGGGGTGAAGGTGGCGGGAGAGAAAGCTCTTCCTCCAGCGGTCTGCTTTGAACCGGGAGATCATCCTTGGGCTACTTGGGCTGCTCCTTACAATTCACCACCCTAACTTTTAGGTAACATGATGCAGGTTGTTGTCTAGAAACATCCAGGAGAAAGGCCGTGATGGGGAACTCGGGCACTGGCAAGCCTCAGTTTCCCCTTTTACCTCTTATGGTGTGGAAGTATGCAAAACAAAAATCTGGGTTCTGCTGAAACCTTGCACAGAACTGGAGTGCCGTGGCAAAACAGGAAAGGCAAAAGCATGAGGTGCAGCACCCCATCTCCTACCAGAAGTCCTTCATCGTGGAAGAACAGACCAGGCCTAATCTTCCAAACCTTCCTTAACAACACCGGCTGCTGTTTATTGAATTATTCAGATAAAGGGATTGCCTATACAATATATAAAACTTAAGGACTTTAAATATTTAAAAAGGGATGGCATATATGATTGTCCTGGATTTCAAATATAAATGGTGATGTAAGAGAAAATACTATTATTATTAAGATATAAGCATATTAAGGGGAAGGTTGTGCTTTTTGTTTTTGTTTTTTGGAGGGTTTTTTGTTGTTGTTGTTGTTATTGTTGTCTTTTACAAGTAGAATGATGACTTATGTGCTTCTGTTGTTTTGTTAGCTGTTACTTATTTTTTAACTTTTAAATTTTTTCTGTATAAAAAAAAAAGATATCTTTAAAATTATAAGTGAAGTGGTTTATGGATAGATAGAAAGAAACAAGGAGTAAATGTACTATACTAGAGAGGGATTCTTAATATTCTTAATAATGGGATTTTAAATTGGATTAAAATGTTGTTTTGCTTTTGGTTTGCCGTAACTGAATGTGAGTTATGTTAACGGAGAATGTTGTAAGAATAACTGTGGTTGCTTAAGCTGTGGAGAAGATTGGAAGTCCTCTTTAATTGTGTATATTGTTTGTTATATATGTGTTTTTGTGTTTGTATGAAATGAAATAAAAATTCATAAAACCAACAACACCGGCTGCCTGTTTCCCGCAGTCAGTTTCCCACAGCCTCATTCTCTCTCTTCCAAGGCCATGGCCTTCAACAGGCGGGGGAGGGGGGAACTGCTCCAATGCCCCACGGCCCTGCGCCTTCCTACCCAAAGAGTCGCAGTGACTTGCAGTCTATTCCGAGCTGTGCCTGGCAGTATTATCTGTTTCCAACGGTGCTGCAGGATTGGATGATGAGCTCCTCTTATGGCATTCTGCGCTATCCTGAAGACATTTTTGTTCCAAGAATAGGCCTTTGGAAATATGTCTTTTCTGGTTTTTATGTTAGGTTCAGTTCCTCACCTCTTTTTTGTTATTCACTTTAGTATTTGTCTATGTTTGTACTGTGTGTGGGGTTGTTGTTGTTGTTGTTGTTGTTGTTTAATACTTGATTATTTTTGGAATGTGGATTGTTTGTATATCTGTTGTGAACCATCTTGAGTCTCTCATATTGAGGCAGAAAGCTGGGATGGAAATTATTTTACTAATAAAATTAATATGAAAATGGTCAGTGGGCATGATGGATTAGTCTTTCCATCACATCTGAGACATGCACAGCAGAGAGACAACACAACACAATGACTTGTCATCTAAGAATGGCCTCATGTTGAGCCTGTCCCTACTCGTTCATAATATTAGGCACTACATTTCAAAGGGCAGAGGAGAGACACATGGGTCTTCTCTCACCCCCAATGTTAGATGTCCAATATAGAGATTTTCTTTGACAATTCTTAGTAGTCTTATTAATTCGTCTTTCCTGCGCCCCCCACATAAGTGGAGTCAGCATCTGCATACAGAGGAATAATTTGGAAATGGTCCCTTGGGTCACACAGAACAGAGCAGCCTGGTGCCCTCCAGCTGTTTTGGACGACAACTACCAGCTTTCTTGACTGCTGGCCATTCCTGCTGGGGCTGAAGAGAGTCCAACACACCTGGAGGGCACCAGGTTGGGAATATGACATATGTGGCCCCGCCCCCAGGTCCTGGGAGGTGGGAGGCCAGCAGCCATGAGTGGTGATTTTCCAGGTATGGGTAGGAAGGGAACCCCCCACCCCCACCCCACCCAGGGCTTGCCTGCCTGTAGCACCCTCTCTTTTTCTAATCACTGCGGGGCTCTAAGGTTTTCCTGCTTCAGTGGAAATTGAAGAGCCTTGTAATAATAAATCTTTTTTAAAATATTGTCCCTGTTATGAGGCAAGCAGAGAGTAGCTTCCTAATGTAATTACTACTAAGCCTCATCTGGGAGATGAAACCTTCCACTGGAACAAAACAAAGTTTCCAGTGTTCAGTGCCGCTCTGAACATCTGCCCAGCATTTCTATTAACCTGCAAGAGTGGCTGGGAAGAGGGAGGGAAGGTGACGCGACCCGACGCGAGTGGCTTTGCTCGATGCCTCGACGGGCCTTTCATAGCTGATTCTGGAGTCACTCAAAATGAGTCTATCGTTGAGTTTGTACACAGATAACAGCTTCTTGCTGACAAGCACATTTTGGCTGTGATGAGGCTGCATCCAGGAGGTATTTGATGCAACGGTGGCTGTGGACACATAACAGAGGAGGGTCTCTGCCCTGAAAGGCAGCCTGGGAATATTTTAAAGAAATAAGGGAGATACACAGTCCTAGGTACACTTGCAGAGATCTCTTATTGGATCATTACCCATATGCCAAAGGGGATTTATGGGGCTCAGCGCATTGAGTGGCACACAGATTGCATGAATGGGAAAGAGCAGTGAGCAGAGGCCAGTCTAAGGGCTCCTGGGTCCACCCTTTGGACGAGCTGCAGTAGAACTAGAACATCTAATGGTCGAGATTTTGATCCGACAACATCTGCCACCCAACATTCTTGACACAAAAAAGGACACATATAAGATCATAGAATCATAGAAAAGTAGAGTTGGAAGGGGCCTATAAGGCCATCGAGTCCAACCCCCTGCTCAATGCAGGAATCCAGGTCAAAGCATCTCTGACAGATGTCTGTCCAGCTGCACCTTGAATGCCTCCAGAGTGGGAGAGCCCACCACCTCCCTAAGTAGTTGATTCCATTGTCTTATTGCTCTGACAGTCAGGAAATTTTTCTTGATGTTTAGGTGGAATCTAGGTTCCTGTAACTTGAGCCCATTATTCAGTGTCCTGCAAACTGGGATGATCGAGAAGAGATCCTGGCCCTCCTCTGTGTGACATCCCTTCAAATACTGGAAGAGTGCGATCATATCTCCCCTCAGTCTCCTCTTCTGAAGGCTAAACATGCCCAGTTCTTTCAGTCTCTCCTCATAGGGCCTTGTTTCCAGTCCCTTTAACATCCTTGTTGCCCTCCTCTGAACCCTCTCCAGTTTGTCTATGTCCTTCTTAAAGTGAGGTGCCCAGAACTGGACGCAGTACTCAAGATGAGGCCTAACCAGTGCCGAGTAAAGGGGAATTATCACTTCCCGTGATTTGGAAGCTATACTTCTATTAATACAGCCCAAAATTGCATTTGCCTTCTTTGCAGCCACATCGCATTGCTGGCTCATATTCAGTTTGTGATCTACCACAATTCCAAGATCCTTCTCACTTGTAGTATTGTTGAGCCAAGTGTCCCCCATTCTGTAACTCTGCATTTGGTTTCCTCTCCCTAGGTGCAGCACTTGGCATTTATCCCTTTTAAATTTCATTCTGTTGTTTTCGGCCCAGTGCTCCAGCCTATCGAGGTCACTTTGAATTTTGTTTCTGTCTTCCAGAGTATTAGCTGTTCCACCCAACTTTGTGTCATCTGCAAATTTGATAAGCATTCCCTGTACCTCCTGATCCAAGTCATTAATAAAAATGTTGAATAGCACCGGGCCCAGGACCGAGCCCTGTGGTACCCCGCTCGTTACCTCTCCCCAGTTTGAGAAGGAACCATTGATAAGCACTCTTTGAGTCCAATTCTGTAGCCAATTGTGTATCCACCGGATAGTTGTTCCATCTG
This sequence comes from Shinisaurus crocodilurus, assembly GCA_021292165.1. Lineage (NCBI taxonomy): Eukaryota > Metazoa > Chordata > Lepidosauria > Squamata > Shinisauridae > Shinisaurus > Shinisaurus crocodilurus. Next base: position 319,744,362 of record CM037876.1, on the reverse strand, counting down.
GCCCACTTTTAGCTAGCTTGCTAATCAGGATACCATGAGGCACTTTGTCGAAAGCTTTGCTGAAGTCCAGATATATGATGTCCACAGCATTCCCACAGTCCACAAGGGAGGTTACCTGATCAAAAAATGAGATCAGATTAGTCTGACAGGATTTGTTCTTGACAAATCCATGCTGGCTTCGAGTAATCACCGCATTGTTTTCAAGGTGCTTGCAGACTGACTTTTTTATAATGTGCTCCAAAATCTTCCCGGGGATTGATGTCAGACTGACTGCCTATAGTTCCCAGGTTCCTCCTTCTTGCCCTTTTTGAAGATGGGAACAACATTTGCCCTCCTCCAGTCGTCTGGCACTTCACCTGTCCTCCATGATTTCTCAAAGATAATAGACAGTGGTTCTGAGAGTTCTTCTGCCAGTTCCTTTATTACTCTAGGATGCAGCTCATCAGGCCCTGGAGATTTAAACTCGTTCAGAGCAATCAGGTGCTCCTTGACCATTTGCCTATCAATCTCAATCTCAAGGATGTGGAAGGAAGGCCAGGCTACAAGGGAAGAGTACAGGCAGGTAGAGCAGAACTGCAGGAATAGTGTCAGGAAGGCTAAAGCTGAGAATGAGCTAAGGTTAGCGAGGGATGCTAAAAACAACAAGAAAGCTTTCTTCACATACATGCATAGTAAAAGACAGAGGAAAGAAATGGTGGTTCAGCTACACAATGAGGATGGCAAATTGATAACAGAAGACAAAGAAAAGGCAGAAGTGTTTAATTCCTACTTCGGCTCGGTCTTCTCCCAAAAGAGGGTCTATGACGCCCCTGGCAAACCTGAAGTGCAGACTGAATGGGCAGGATTGCAGCTTGAGATTGATAGGCAAATGGTCAAGGAGCACCTGATTACTCTGAACGAGTTTAAATCTCCAGGGCCTGATGAGCTGCATCCTTGAGTAATAAAGGAACTGGCAGAAGAACTCTCAGAACCACTGTCTATTATTTTTGAGAAATCATGGAGGACAGGTGAAGTGCCAGACGACTGGAGGAGGGCAAATGTTGTTCCCATCTTCAAAAAGGGCAAGAAGGAGGAACCTGGGAACTATAGGCCAGTCAGTCTGACATCAATCCCTGGGAAATTTTTGGAGCAGATTATACAGAAGTCAGTTTGCAAGCACCTTGAAAACAATGCAGTGATTACTAGAAGCCAGCATGGATTTGTCAAGAACAAATCCTGCCAGACTAATCTGATCCCATTTTTTGATCGGGTAACCTCCCTTGTGGACTGTGGGAATGCTGTGGACATCGTATATCTGGACTTCAGCAAAGCTTTCGACAAAGTGCCTCATGGTATCCTGATTAGCAAGCTAGCTAAAAGTGGGCCAGATGGAACAACTATCCGGTGGATACACAATTGGCTACAGAATTGGACTCAAAGAGTGCTTATCAATGGTTCCTTCTCAAACTGGGGAGAGGTAATGAGCGGGGTACCACAGGGCTCGGTCCTGGGCCCGATGCTCTTCAACATTTTTATTAATGACTTGGATGAGGAGGTGCAGGAAATGCTTATCAAATTTGCAGATGACACAAAGTTGGGTGGAACAGCTAATACTCTGGAAGACAGAAACAAAATTCAAAGCAACCTCGATAGGCTGGAGCGCTGGGTCGAAAACAACAGAATGAAATTTAATAGGGATAAATGCCAAGTGCTGCACCTAGGGAGAGGAAACCTGTGGAGAAAAAGAGCCTCTGAGGGTTCCTGCACACACACACATGCACACGCACACACACACGCCTCCTCATGTGTAAACCAAGTAAGGCCAGTTGGGGGGGCTGGGAGGAGGCGAAAGGTACATAAAGCATAGGATGGGGCATGGCGCCTGAGATTCAGGTCTAGGGCTTTCATTTCATATGAAAATGTAGTTCAGGCCCAGTAAGCCATGAGTCAGACTCATGACTCATGAGTTTCCCTCCCCTGCCTGGCCAGGTGTTCATCTTGATTGGCTAAGAGGCAGCAGAGCTACAGGGAGGAGGGGAGGGGGGGGGAAAGGTATATTTCCCAAAGCGTGGGTTTTGGTCTTTGTCTGTCTTTGATGGCGTGGCTGCCCGGCTGTTGGAGTAATGGCAGCGTGCCAAGGAGAGGCCCGAGCCTTCGGGAGGCCTCTGGAACCGACCCCAGGTAGCTCCTGGTGAAATTAGCTGAATGAGGGCTCTAGTAAAGGCAGGCCTTGTGGGAAGCTACCCACCTCGGACCTTCGGGTAGGTGGAGTAGTTCCCCATCTGGCAACAAGGCTGTGCTGGATCTAACCCTGGAAGAGACTGACCCTCAGGTAACATAAGTGTGTGCCTGAGAGATATTAAGAATCAGGTTTTGTTATTTTGCAGCTTTACTGTGTACTAAAGTGTCTCTCTCTTTATTTTGTATGCTTCCCTCATTTCCCACCTTTTGTTGTAAAATGCCACCAGAATAAACCTTGTCTTGGTTTTACCCCACATGGGTTTTGTAGTTGCTCTGTGGCTTCAGTATCTAAATCCAGGTTACAGAATAAAAGGCAAGTCCCTGAACAGAGATTCAAGTAGGATTGCAGACAGCAGAGGCTGGCAATCTGGTACCTTGAGATCTCTGGGGGTCTTGGTTCCTTTGGAGTAGGAAAGGGTGGGGGTGTGGCGGGCCAGCCAGCCCCCCTTCCTCCACAAAACCAAATGCAGAGTTACAGAATGGGGGACACTTGGCTCAACAGCAGTACAAGCAAGAAGGATCTTGGAGTTGTTGTAGAGCACAAGCTGAATATGAGCCAGCAATGTGATGTGGCTGCAAAAAAGGCAAATGCTCTTTTGGACTGCATTAATAGAAGTATAGCTTCCAAATCGTGGGAAGTACTAGTTCCCCTCTACTCAGCACTGGTTAGGCCTCATCTTGAGTACTGCATCCAGTTCTGGGCACCACACTTTAGGAAGGATGTAGACAAACTGGAGAAGGTTCAGAGGAGGGCAACAAGGATGATAAAGGGATTAGAAACAAGGCCCTATGAGGAGAGACTGAAAGAACTGGGCATGTTTAGCCTTCAGAAGAGGAGACTGAGGGGAGATATGATAGCACTCTTCCAGTACTTGAATGATTGTCACACAGAGGAGGGCCAGGATCTCTTCTCGATCATCCCAGTTTGCAGGACACGGAATGATGGGCTCAAGTTACAGGAACCCAGATTCCACCTAAACATGAGGAAAAATTTCCTGACTGTTAGAGCAATAAGACAATGGAACCAACTACCTAGGGAGGTGGTGGGCTCTCCCAGTCTGGAGGCATTCAAGGTGCAGCTGGACAGCCATCTGTCAGGGATGCTTTGACCTGGATTCCTGCATTGAGCAGGGGGTTGGACTCGATGGCCTTATAGGCCCCTTCCAACTCTACTTTTCTATGATTCTATGATTCTATGATTCTATGATTGACCCGCTGAAAACAAACAAGTCACAAGGCCCCACAGCCACAGGTGCCTATTCAAGAATTCTGAAAGCACACAAGTGCAGGGGATGTGCAGATCCGCAAAACTCAAGTTCATCAAGGTTTTCCAACTTCCACCTCAAAGCTCATTCCAACTTGGGTAGAGAACAGACGGCAAGCTTTTTCTGTTGTCCTCTCACATGGAAATTCATATGTATTTCTGAGCATATTTTTCTAAATGTATGCATTTTTGAAAAGTACACCTTTTCCTCTCATTATCTAAAGCATGTTTGTGTGCACTATCCAAATGTACAATTTTTCATGTGAATTTCTCAAACATACATATCTTTCAAATTCATTTTTTAATGGCTACTCTTACATTTCTGGCCTTCACTAGCTTAAGAAGAGCAGTTTTTAAAAACTGACAGTAAAACGATCATCCTTGGCATATATCAGTCAAACTTCCCTATAAAGCAGAACACTAATATTAGCCCCCATTGTGCACGAGAAAGGTGAGCCGTAGAGCACAACCCTACACGGTGCTGCGAGACAGAGTCTAGAGACGGCCATAGGAGAAGTCGGAGTCCCAGCTCCAACCTTGGAAACACGCTGTAAGATCAGAGCTGGGAGTCTGACTTCAGAGCGCCCTCCCTCTGCCCTTGTAGCCAGCACAGAAATAACTGCACCAGTCATGGCTCCGAGGTTGGGAGACCAACCACCGAGCTGGAGGTTTCTGGGCATTCCGGCAGGGCAGGAGTGAGAGAGTGTCTAATTAACAGGAGGGGAACTGTCCTCCCCTTCAGGGTATCAGCGCACACTCAAGTGGGGTTGAGCTGTCAGTGGGGCATCTGAGCCTCCCATTCGGGGGCTTCCTCATAAAGTTATGGTCAAGAACAAGGAAGGGAAGAGCAAGGAAGCCTTGGTGGCAACAAGCAACCTGCTGAGGATGGCGAGAAACCATCTGGAAGGTTCTCCCATCACCTTGGGAAAGATGGGGCCTCTTTACGCCTCCCTCCAAGGAGCAGCCGCCGCTCATGCCCAGCTAATTAAAGCCCCATTTCACGCCAGAGAGAGCAAACGTTGGTGAAGATGAATTGATTTCCCATCTGCTTCTCCTGGTGCCTGGATGAGACTGTGCAGACGCTTCAGCCCCCTTCACTCCATCTAAGTCAAGTGCAACCTTTTACATGAAATTAATTTCACTTTTGCATTAGCAGTCAGCTCTGGAACAGGATGAAGCACCTTCGCCACTGTCCCACATGTGTGCTCAGGTGAGCTTCCTTGGCTTGCCAGAGAAAGGACTTGCCGTTTTCAAAAAATTCTCGTTTCCTTCCTATAGGCAAAGCAGTGGGCATTTTTATTGCCTCCTCCGCCTCCTCCATTTCTTCCTTTCTTTTTTGTGCTGCCTTAATTAGGCTGCAAGCTTTGAGCCAGGGTCCTGTGATTTGTTAATCTTCTGCTCAGCTCCTACTTTTGTGCTTGACAGGGGATAAATATTTTTATCTTGGAATACATGTATGTTACATCTAAAGGTCAGCGATGCACAATGATGCCTGAGTTTCCCCTTAAAATTACGCTGCTGACTCAGCTGTCCACCGTATGGATCTCCTACTGGCTTGCCTGAGCATGGAGTCTGACACAAACCAGGGCTTACTGCGCAATGATAAAGGATCTTGTCCCCAAAAGTGGGCACTGGAGTCAGCATTGGTGAAGGATGCACCACGTGCCAGAAGGATGCTCCACGTCCCAGAAGGATGCTCCACGTGCCAGAAGGATGCGCCACGTGCCAGAAGGATGCTCCACGTGCCAGAAGGATGCTCCACGTGCCAGAAGGATGCGCCACGTGCCAGAAGGATGCGCCACATGCCAGAAGGATGCTCCACGTGCCAGAAGGATGCTCCATGTGCCAGAAGGATGCGCCACGTGCCAGAAGGATGCGCCACATGCCAGAAGGATGCCTCAGCCAGGAAGTGACTGGCTTCATCATCACACGTAGGCTACACCCACTGGGGAAGGCCCACACACAGCAATGCTGCCCCAGCCAACGCACCAGGTGGATCATGCTCCCTGTACATCAGTCAGGGCAGCTTTCTCTGCCCCACACCTTCTCCCATAGGGCAAGGTTGTGGGGCAGGTGAAGCCAAGCTGGCTGGGCACCTCCTTCTCACTGCTCACCGCGCTGATTGGTGCTCGAAGGGAAGAGATTTGGAGGTCCTGCGAGCACCAGCCTAGCGCTCAGCCTGGCTTTCCTCACCCTTCACCCTCCCTGGCATGCAGGGGTGGGTCCAATCTGTGATTGGAGATAACAAGGGGATCCCTCTCCCTGCCCCCAACCTGAGCCTCCGTGGCCCATAGGCCAGGGGCAGGAGGGGCAGAACCCATGGACAGTGCCCAAGTCTTTGTGGGCCGGATGGGGAACTTCCCTGGCCTGGACTAGGCATGCACGCTGGAGCGGCTCCATCCCTGGCTAAATGAAATGCACCCAGGACCTCCATCCTTACTTCCAGCGCATCCATCCTGAAGGGACAACCCTTCCTCGTTTGTTTGTTTTTAAAAGCGGGTTAGAGGCTACTACCCGTCAGGATCTCTAATATGCCCTCTTTTGTGCCCCTGAACAGCAGCTGCAGGGTAGTGACCTCCGGAGGAAACCCTCCTTCGGGCTTTCCATTGGGGCATCCAGCTGGCCACTGTGGGTCACAGGGTGTTGGGGTAAATCAACCCTTTGGCCTGACCCAGCAGGTCTGCTGCTGGGGGTTATTATCGTCATCCTCTCGATGCTCTTTGGAGGAAGCACTAGCCCACTGGCAACTAGAACTGGGCACAATGTTAGGAAGCAGAGGAATGCGTTACAGCGCAATCCTATGCATGTTTACTCAGGAGTACATCCCATTCTGTTCAGAGGAACTTACTCCCAGGGGTGTGTGTATGTGGGAACACAGGTGGAATCTCCCAAACATTCGAAGCTGCTCAACTCTTTTGCTTTTTATGCATTGATTCATCATTTAGTTTTCTAACTTATCCTGCCCTCAAGAGGCTCAGAACACTTATCTACAGTTCCAAAATAGGAAAATGGAGAGTGTGCCTGAATGTGGAAGAATGCGACTGTTGTGCCTCCATTTGGGGTGGAGGAGGAAGCCATAGTGCAGCCCAGCCCAAGAGTGTTTGGGGAGGGGCTGGGCCAGGCACCTGTCATCTGCAGCCTGGTCCAGCTGTGCTGACTTGCCAATCAGCCCTGGCTTAAAAGACAGGCCCCAAACGCACTTCAGATGCTGGAAGCCATTGTTGCTGCAGATCAGTCCTAGCAAAGATGCTCCTGCCTGCTCCTGGACCTAGACTTGTGTATTTTGACCCCAGATCTGTGCTCCTCTACTGGTTCGTGTTTCCTTTTATTTGAGACGGATATTTTGGCTTCTAACCTTGGACTGTTTTTACAACTACCACTTATCTCTCGACCGGAGTAATTTATGACAGCAAGTGCAGCTCCAGGAAGGAATGGCTTCTTTGCTTTTAATGCAGCCCTTCAGAGGTTGCTCCTGACATTTTCTGGGCATCTCTGTGGAAACAGAGCCTGCCACCGGATGCTGAGCCTGCATTTGTTCCGGTGATATATAGGCAAAGAGTAAGTGCCTGGGTGTTTATATAGTAAAGGAACTAGTTTTGTTGTTTTGTAGCTCTACTTGTGGATGCCAAAGTGTCTCCCCACCTTTTCCCCTTCCCTCATTCCCCACCTTTTCTTGTAATCAGTTTACCTTAAATACACTTTCCTGGTTCTACCCCACACGGTGTGTGTGGTTCCTCTGTCGGTTCAGTGCTCAAATCCAGTGTATAGATTGAGGGCAAGGCCCTGAGAAAATCAGTGTCAAGACGGCAGAGCCAAGGCTGGCAGTTTGGCACCTTTGATCTCTCATCTTGAGATAAAGGACTGGTTGCAGTCCTTCACATGGCTCAGGCCAGTACAGCTTCCAGAGCTATTTTGACAGCCAGGAGCGCTCTGCCTGCGATTCCCGATTTAGATCAGTAGTAAACACTGGAATCTAGCACCAAGTCAAAGTGAAACCACTTTCTGGCAAAAATGAAAAGCACTTTTATTTGATAATAAACAATACAAATTGAAAAGGGGGATAAGGGAAAGTGAAACTAGCAGAAAAGGAAGTGTCTTATTGCACACAGTCAGAACTACAAAACATGGAGTTGGTATCTGACTCCGGTAAGATAAAATAAAATATATAGTAATTGTTCTCCATTGTGTTGGAGAGGATGTCAGGAACTTGGTACTTATGCTCACATGTGGTGGAGTTGCAAAAGCGTACTGGATTTTCGGAACAAAATTTTTGTAGAAATTTCAGAAATTATTGGTATTAATTTGGAGGTCTGTCCAAAATTAGCATTGCTATCAATAACGGAGAAACTTCTGTGCTCACAAGAGAAAAAGGAATTAATTGTAAATTTGTTAACTGTGGGGAGATTATTGATAGCAAGGAAATGGAAAGTTCAACATCAGTTTTTAATTATAGACTGGTACAAAGAGGTGTGGGATATTGCTTTAAATGATAAATTAACATGTCATGTAGTATCAAATGTAAAAAGGCACCATTAAAGAAAAATAACTTCAAGGATATTTGGGGACCATTTCCTAGACTATGTTTTAGTAAAGGGAAAGGGGAGTAAGCCATGTCAAGATATGATGTATTTTTGGAATATTGAATAATAATGGATTATGATGATAGAAATTATTTCTTGGTCCCGTGGTGATGGGTGCACCTTCGTAGTTATATGTAGTGTTTGTTTGTTTTTAATTTGTTTTATATAATGTTTGAAATAAAGTTAAATAAAATATTTTTTTTAAAAAAAGAACTACAGAACAACAAAGATTCTACACTATTGTAGCTAACACCGGAGATTCTAACCTAGTCTAAAACTAGAAACTGAACGAACTTACAGTAATGTACCCAGGCGCCCTGCTTGGGGGTTGAGTGTCCGGAGTGGCCTAAGCCGAGGTCCTGTTCCCTGCTCCCGGTCCTGCAGAAAAGGACCGGCGGCGGTCCTTCACAAAGATAAACAGCTGCTATATACTGAGACAGACCAGAAGTCCATCCAGCACAGGGATCTGGACTCGAGCTGCCCCCAGCCTGGTGCAATCTGATACATTTGGGGCTGTGGAGGGGGGGGCACCAGGTCGGGGAAGCCTCCCTTACTCTGACTGGCAACAGCCCTCCAGGAAAAGTCTCCTTCCCCGCCTCGATGCCAGGGAGCCTTTGACGGGGCGTGCCGCACACTGGGCACCCCAGGGCGATCCTCGCCATGACTGCTTCGATGCCAGCACACTCACTGGGGATCCCTCCGTGCTGCTCAGAGGGGTCTGTTTCGAGACCGGGGTGGAGGGAGGCAGGGCTGCCGGCAAGGCACTTCAACGGAGAAGGCTCTGAAGGCCTTTGAGCTTGGAGCCGTCTCAGAGGCCCGTTCCCCACCCCACATGCCGCTTGAGTGTCAACCAACTGCTGCAGGACGGAGCTTGGAGAATGTTTAAAGGTGAACTCCCTCCTGCACCGCTGCATGAAAAGGCTGCCCTCGGTGTTGCAGCAACGGAAGCTTTGCTCATGCTGCAGTGGGCAACATTAAGGGAGAAGAGCCATGGATCTTACAAGCCCTGGGTCTTATTGGACTGTCCATGATAATAACCGGTTGAATCCAGCTGCTTTTTTTATGCCTGGAGCAAAAGATGGGGGTGATTGATTCGATTCTCCCCTCTCTTAAAAGTGTGGTAATCCTTTGAAGATGAGCAAGATGCTGCCTGTGGAATCTTAGCCTTTGCTTAGTCAACTGAGATGATGCTTCTCCTCCTCACTAGCACTTCCTTCCTACCAGAAGGAGTTGCAAAGCAAAGACTGTGTCATGATGCTTTGGCATTTCATTCTTCCTCCTTGCAGAACTGGAGGGAGGGAAGTCTGTCCTGACGGCCGAGTTCTTTCTTAGGCATCTTTGCTTCCAAATATTGTTATCTGTTTTCACAGACAGATCATTAGAGAATGTTGTTTAGGAAAACCAAGCCTCCTTCCTGGCTGGGAGACACCCTTGCAATCCAAACCCATTCAAAGAAACCCCAGAACTGGGGTGGGGGCGGGGCATGTTTGTTAGTTCTCCAGGCCCAGCCAGGAGATGGGCCGCTCGTGCAAAATTCCAAGTGGAATACCTCCAGCCCCGATCCCAAGTTGCAGATGTGCATTACACATGAGCAAGCTGCAGGGTAGGTAGCTATGCTGATTAGTGATGGATGAATCTGTCTGTTTCATTTTTCTCCCACGTTTGAATTTTTTAAATCTCAAATTCTTTCCATCCCATTTATGAAAAAAAAAGAGGCCAATTTTGGTAAGTTCTTACAAAAAATGAACTAAAGAAAATTCTCATCCATCTGGAAAGGCCAAATTTCATAGGTACAGCTATTCCCTGCATGGAGAGGCCCAAGCTGTACCCGCCTGCCACGTAGCTGTTACCGATGAGGAGCCCGTCAGAAAAGAGAAGTGCGGGCCCTGGCTCAGTGCTAGGCAGGATCCAGCACACAGGGATTCAAACCAGGACTTTCAGTGCTGAGCCCTCAAGGCCCAGGGCCTTGATGGAGCAATCTGAATTTCTTTAACATCAAGTGCTTTCCATCCTGAATATGAAGAAATTTGCAAAAGTTGGTAAATTGTTATCCAAACTGAACTGAACTGAAATTCTTATTCATCCCAGCTGTGGTTATATTGCCATATAATAAAAGGAGAGAAGAGCACCCAGTCCGTGAAAGAGTACTGGGCCATTCCAGCTGTGGGAGCGCCCTGCCCACTCCGCTTCCGAGCGTGGGAAGGTCAAGGCCCTGTCGTGGGAGCTGAGGTGACCAAACAGGCACATGGCTTGAAACAGTTAAGAGAAGTCTCCATCTTTGTCTTTGGAGACTGGAGATTTTTCATCCATCGGCCAACAAAGACGATGTGATGGAATTGGACACCTTTTGCTTACAGAAGAGAACATGAAGGAGCATTGGCTGGGGGCCTCCACGCAGTAGGAGGCTCAGAGCCCGGACAAGAGAAAGGACACAATCCCCCGGATCCCCAGCAGACCAGCCATTGGCTCTGCCTGCAATGCTGGCCATGGGGCAATGTCCTCCACACCGCACCACCAGAGGGCAGCAGGCTCGCTTTGGGGGCACACACAGTTCTGTCCCGCGCTGGAGCCCTTCACCATACTCTCCAATGCGTGGCACCTGCCCCCTGTGGCAGCCACTCACTCCGCCGAGTGGCGGGGCCAGCCCTGAATCCAACGTTGGCTTTTGGAGTTGAGGGATTTGTTTCAAGTTTCTGCATGTTTCTCCCAATTTAAAGACTATCAGCCCTCCTGAGAGCACTTATGTGTTGAAGTGTGAGATACTAAACACATCAATGGGCAAAAGTTTCTAGGGGAAGTCATGTTATAGGCCACCGTAGCGTAGCTGAAGATCCCCATTCCCAGGCAAGACCCAGCATGGCTCTAAGACACTTCACATATTATCCTTCTAGCTGAGGAGGGAAATCCATTTAGGTTACCAGCTCTCCCGGGTGCCCTTCATCACCCACCAACACAGTTTCACAGGCAGCCCCCGCTGCCCCCGCCCTCGCTGCCCATGACAGCATAATAATGACACGGAGCCGCCGTCCCTGCTCTGGAAACATTTCCCCGTGGGGGGTTCAATTACACAGCACGCGGAGTGCGGCCTGTGCCTCCCTCGCTCCAATTGCACCGTGACAGGCAGCGCACACACGGCCTGCAAATCAGGAAGGAGAAGCGCCCTGTGATTACCGGGTCCTTCTGCAAGGGCCTTTTTGACAGAAATCACCGGGTACCATGCAAGCCATCAGCCCAGACAGAAAACAAGCCTGTCTTTAAAAGGGGGGGGGGGGAGGACAAAACTAGGCCACACTCAAAGGGAAGGCACGACTCTTCCCTCCTTTCTTTCCACCGATGCGTGAAATGGGAACACATGATGAGGAATCAGTATCCATTCACTTTTGAAAGGACCCCTTATTCCCATTCCAGGTCTGGGTTTGGGAAGCAGCCGCTCCCTTCGCCGTGTCAGAGGAGGTGAAAGCACCGGAAAGCAACTGCAAATACCGAGTTACTTTTTAAAAAAGCGATTTAGTAAATCCTGGGGCGCCTCCAAAGAGCTCAAGGCGGCGGCGCACCTTGCTCCCCCGTCCCCACTTGCTCCTCACAAAAACCCTGTGAGGTAGCCACTGGGGAGAGGCAGAGACCAGCCCGAGGTCACCCAGTGGGCTTCCTGGGGGAGCGGGGATTTGCGCCCAGCCCCCCCCCCCCAGTCCTAGCCTGACCCTCTAACCACTACAGCGCAGTGATTCTTCTTGGTGGAGGGGGCTTTGCTGTGGATGCACGGAGGCGCCTTCTGCGGGGTCACCCATCTACCGTAATCCCCCAGCCCAGCCTCGGTGTGGCTGGGTCCGCTCCCAGTCGTGCTAGCAGAGAGACCCTTCAGAGTGGAGGTGCTGGAGACAGAGCGGGCAGCACCAGGGCTCAGTCTCTGGATGGTGGATCAGCTGGCCCTTTGAGTAAGTACGGTGGGCCCCACAGATGTTGGGGGGGGGAGGTTTAAGCCTCACCTAGCTGCATGTGGTGATCCTGATCCATACTGGGTCAACTGCACACTATGTTTTTAATCTATCCTGTAGTTTGACCCTTTGGCGGAGCACAAGTGCACTGCAGTTAGATGCTGCCTGGACCAGATTTGGTCCATCCCAAGGGTGGGATCCTGCTGGCTGCTGAACATGCAATGGGGTCCCTAGGAGCAACATGGGCTTGTGGATTGCCCAGCTGGGGACCTTATGCCCAGTAGGCTCTGTAGTTTGCTCCTTCTGAGGCCAGCAGCTGACAACAAGTGCCTCCAGGTCTACCTTGCTCCAAAACAACAGTTCACCACTGTGGCTTTGCTGCAGGGGACGAAGCTTGCCTACCATGACCACGATCTGAAGGACCCACTGCCCACCTCTTCCTACCTTTCCTTGGACGTGTCGGCCCAGGGCAGTGCTGGGTGTGTTCCAGGGCACAATCTCAGATCCAGCAGGTGGGGGATCCCGGCCTTGGTAGGCAGCCTATGACATGCCCCAGAATGCCACCTCTTCCGTGGGCTGGCATGCAGATGTGGCTCAGCAGAAGGGCTGAGGTGGCACAAAAAGGATGCCCTGGAGGCACTGGTTTGTGGCAGTCATCCTTTATATGGCTGCTGCTTGACAAAGGAAAGCATATTCCAAGTAAATTGTTTCCTCATTTAAGCTGCTGCTGCCTGACAACAGGAAACTGAATGTGAATGTGAATGTTTGAACATTTCTTGTCCCTGGAACATTAAAAAGTTAATGAAGCTGTTTTTGCTGGGAGAAATAACCCTAGTTCTGATGTTCCCTGGGACACGCAGAAACACCGGGGACCTTCTCATGGGGAGGTCCAGAGCCAAAACTCGGAGTCCTCTTCAGCCGAGCCGTCTTACAGAGTCAGGACAGCCCAAGACTTGGAGCGTCAGGCCTGCAGCCTCTTCTTTCCTAGCTTTATGGGTTTCAGAAGTCGCTTCAGATGATCTCTGTGTGATCCTACATGTCTGTCCCAAAGACACAGCAGTCCTTCCACACCTGCTGGGCTGCCGGGCCACCTATCCCTTGCTTTAAAAAGGCCACCTAGCCTCTGCCTTGCTGCTTCGTCCCCCCTGTCTTGCCTCTTGGAGTGTATGACTTGGCTCACCTGGCTGGCTCACCTTTGGGAGCCCCTTTCCTGCCCCGCTGTGATTGGCGCACCGTGAGCTGCATTAATTGCTCTCGGAGGCATGGGGGTGGGCAGGATTCTCACCCACATTTAGCAACGGCCGTGGAACAGAAGGGTGTCTCATCTAGCTGGGAGAGTAGCAAGCCATTCCCTTTGAAATATAACTGCTCTACACAGCTGCACGAACAGACTGAGGATAGTTTGGTGGCATTTTGCTGACCCATGAATATCTCCAGAAACCTTTTAGGCCGAGTGGTTATCATTTCCCCCAGCAAGAAACCCTTCCTGGCTGAGTGGTTATCATTTCCCCCAGCAAGAATAGCTTGTAGTCCATTCACACTAAATGTTCTCAGGGAACAATTTACAAATGGAGCAGCACCGGCGACAGGAAGACAGAATCAAAACAGCACATCAGTGTGCCTAAGCACTGCACTGCAGGGCCGCTCTGTGGCTTTGATGAGGCTTCTCCAACAGTAGCTCAAGTCTGTTGAGTCAATGACTTCTTGGAGAAAAAGCCTGAAATTAAAAAGTGGATTTTAATTAAAGATTTTCAATTATGTACAAAGTCCCTGGGTCTGAGTCAAGATTAACTGCCCTGGGAACATGTCAGTCTGCTCAGCACAGTCTCTGCTGGGTTCAGTACTCAGTTTCTCCACCTTAATGACCAGATTCTGAGCTGCCGGGAACAATGTAAAGGCGGCGGCAGGCCCGACAGTTGGGCCCAGCCTGCTCAAGGGAGGTTGGGGGCGGCCATGTCTGCCTGAGCATCTCGTGCAGAGACTTGTGCCCCCACAACACTCTTGCGGTAACTGGGACAACACTGAACTTGGATCTGTGAGGTCTAGGAGAAACACCCAGGGTAACTGTGGAGAGCCAGTTTGCGGAACGTTAAAGTCGTCATCACCATAGTAACCACCTCAAGACTTCTGCGGGCATTTTCAAGACCTTGGGTCCAGATGAAATCACTGCAACATGCTGTACGCGGGGCGGCATATGCTGGTGAGCGGAACACTTCACTTGGTGCAGACTGCGGTGGCTACATGGGGAGGGGCTGCAGCTCACCGGCAGGGACCCCACCTTGCATCCAGGAGGCCCCAGTCTTGATTCCGGGTTCCTCGGGGGTGTGTGGAGACATCCCTGCCCAAAGCCCTGGAGGGAGGGCCACTGCTGCCAGCCCGTGTCGACAGCTCTGGGCCAGATGGACCGTGTGTGTGTGTGCGTGTGCGTGTGCGAGTGCGTGTGCGTGTGCGAGTGCGTGTGCGTGTGTGTGTGCGTGTGTGTGTGTGTGTGCGCGCGTGTGCATGCGCGCGTGTGCATGTGCGTGTGTGTGACTCAGTGAAGGCAGTTTCTGATGTTCCTGCGTTGATCAGCACTCGGTGCTGCAAACATCTTTCACAGAATCATAGAATCATAGAATAGTAGAGTTGGAGGGGGCCTATAAGGCCATCGAGTCCAACCCCCTGCTCAGCGCAGGAATCCAGGTCAAAGCATCCAGCCGCACCTTGAATGCCTCCAGTGTGGGAGAGCCCACCACCTCCCTAGGTCGTTGGTTCCACTGTCGTATTGCCCTAACAGGCAGGAGGATTTCCCTGATGCCTCCCCAGCGCGGACCCCCCCCCCCCATCTTCTGATGATTCCCGGGCACAGTGAGCAGGGCCGGATTAAGAGCATTATGGGCCTGGTGCTGAGGAGGGCGTGCGGCTGAAGAGGGCGCAGAAATGCTGCGCTCCTCTTTGCTGCCGCTGCGCCGCCCCCGCCAGGCCTCTGCCTCCGCTGCGCCGCCCCCGCCAGGCCTCCGTCTCCCCACCCTCCCTCCCTCCCTCCCGCTGCTGCTGCGCCCTCCCGTCCCGCTTGCCGCTGCTCCTCCCCCCGCCCTCCCGCTCGCTGCCGCTGTGCCTCCCGCCGCCGCCACCATCACCCCCCCCTCCCCGCCACCTACCTTCTCCGCGTCGTGTCGCTTCCGGAGCCCCGCCCGCGTTGTTTTGGCGGGAGGAACCAGGGCAACAGGGCTTAAACAGCCCTGTTGCCATGGTTTCCCAGGCAAAAAACAGCGCGGGGGTCCCGTCGCGTCACTTCCTCCTCCTCGGCGGCGGCAGCAGCCAGGGCGGGGGGAAGGTAGGTTGGTGGTGGCGGCGCAGGGGTGTTTTTTTTTTGCTTTTTTTTGCAGAGCAGGGCTGCTTTGGATAGGGGGGGGCGCTAAATATTATTTCGCCTGGGGCGCCAAACTGCCCTGCAGCGGTCCTGATTGTGGGCCTGTTTTGGGGTAGGGGCCTGGAGCTGCAGCTCCAATAGCCCCTATCTTAATCCGGCCCTGACAGTGAGTCCTGGGCCTCCCCCTGCAGCCGGGGTGGGGAAAGCGGCTCTGCACAAGCTGTCGGCCTGCAGCCCCCATCAGCACTGGTCAGCGGAGCCAGTGGCGAGGGATGATGGGAGTTGGAGTCCCACAGCACGTGGAGAGCCACCAGCCCCCCAGCCCTGCTCTACAGCTTGCAGCCGGGGTGGGGGGGAACCACCTCACTCCATCCGACCCTGCCCAAGGTCAGAGATCCACATCGGAGGCCCCTTCCCCATTTCCCCCTCCCCGCGTCAGGAGGAGGAAGGTGGACATGGGAACTGGGGAAAGGCCTTTACCTTGGTGTCACCACCACCACACTGTGCTTTTCAGTTTCAGCCAACAGGCACAGAGCTTTTCATCGGAGATGTGCAAGTCCTCTGGGGCTCTCTGCCAATTGGCTCAGAACGTTTCTGGGTCTTTACGTGGGGGAGTGGAAAAACTTGGGGAAATCCTAGGCTCAAAAAAATATCACCCTGCCCATTGTAACCAAGACGGTAAGTCTCATCACCACTTTAAGTATTTTCCTAGCCAGGGCCGGTGCTACCATTAGGCCAACTAGGCAGCTGCCTGGGGCGCAGGGCTAAAGGGGGCGCCAGAAATAGGGAGGGAGGGCTCAGGTCAGGTGGGAAGGGGGGGCGCTAAATATCTGATCTTGCCTAGGGCACCAAACTGCACCAAACTGCCTTGCACCGGCCCTGTTCCTAGCACCTTGACTCCAAAAATAGCCATTTTGCCTAGGAAGGTCTGCTAAGCAGAGGTCTTGCCCTATAGGGCAAAAAGAAAAAAAGGAAGAATCCCACACCACCATTATGTTGCTCGTGGTCAAGAGTAGTTCCCACCCTCCATTACAGGGGTGCACAACCTATTCAGGCCTGAGGGCCACATCCAGAGTCAGGTGGGGGGGTCAGGGCTGGACATGCCCTCGGGAGACACACACACACCTCAGCAGACACAGATGGAGAGATGGAAAGCTCCTCTCTCTGCCAACTGAGATCTAGAGATTGCTTTAGAGAAGCCTTTTCCCAAGGCTGCTTGCAGTGTGTGTGTAGGGGCGGGATCTTTGTGTGTGTGTGCGCATGTGTGTGCATGCATGAAAGCGTGTGTCCATGTGTGCGCATGAGTGAATTAATGTGTGTTATGAGTGAGTGGCAGTGTGTGAGAGAGTGGTGTTGTTTAAGTGTGTGTTGAGTGAGAATAGGTGTCAGGGTGTGAATGAACTGGGTGTGTCTGGGTGTGAATTAATGTGTGTAATGTGTGAAAATTGGGTGTGTTTGCGTGTGTGTATGAGAGAGAGGCTCCGCCCACATCCCCTCTGCCCCGCCTCCCTCTTGTGGCGGCCCTCCCGCCTCCACCATGCAGCCCTCAGAGCGCTCTTTGGAAGGGAATGACTGAGGCCCTCATTGTCGGTGAATGAGTTCCCCATTTTTGCCCTGCCTGGTTGCTAATGCGCTTGTATCTATCGCTTGGCTATCTAGAGGCCTGAACAGGAAAGGGATCAATGTAGGAAGTGCAGGAAAACCCACTGGAAAACAATACTCAACCCTTCGCTCATGAGGACTCTTATTGCTTGGAAGATGTAGTGATGGCCACCAATTTGGACAACTTTAAAAGGGGATGGTGGTGGTGGTGGTGATGATGATGATGATGATGATGATGATCATGATGATGATCATGATGATGATGATGATCATGATCATGATGACGATTTCATTTCTATACCACCCAATAGCCGAAGCTCTCTGGGCAGTTTACAACAATTATAAAATTACACAATAAAATACAATTATACAATAAAAATACAATTTTACAGTAAAATGCAGTATAAAAAAAATAGAAACATCGAAAAATTTACAAAAACATTTCAAAAACAATTTTAAAATTACTTAAATAGCTAAGACAAGATGTAAAAAATAGACTGGATAAAAAGACATAACCACCACCCTGTGTACTATTTGGAGCTGTTAAATGCGCCTCAGCATAGAGGGCAGTTTTAACTTGGCACCGAAAGGATAGTAAAGTTGGCGCCAGGCGGGCGTCAGTGGGGAGGCTGTTCCACAGTTGTGGGGCTACCACAGAAAAGGCCCTCCCCCTTGCTGCCGCCTTCCAAGCCTCCCTCGGGGGGGGGGGGCGGCAGTCGGAGGAAGGACCCAGATGCTGAGCGCAGTGTCCAGGTAGATTGTGGCTGGGAGAGGCGCTCCATCAGGTTTTATGGTCCCAAGCTGTGTAGGGCTTTATAGGTTAAAACCAGCACCTTGAATCAGGCTCAGTAGCATATAGGCAGTCAATGCAAGTGGGCCAGAACGGGTGTTACATGTTCAGACCTCCTGGTCCCAGTTATTAGTCTGGATTGGAGAAATTCATGGAGGAGAAGGCTATCAATGGCTGCTAGTCCTGACTGGCTATATATGCTTCCTCCAGTATCAGAGGCCGAGTGCCTCTGTACTCCAGTTGTGGGGAAATTGGGCAGGAGGGTGCTGTTGCACTCGTGTCCTGCTTGTGGGATCCCATGGGCAGCTGGTTGGTCACTGTGTGAATAGAATGCTGGACTAGATGGACCGGACCCTTGGTCTTATCCAGCATGGCCCTGTTCTGGCCCAGGCCAGGTTTAAGTTTCTGGTACTAGCATGCAAGGCCCTAAACAACTTGGGACCTTGAGAGAGCGCCTTCTCCCTTATCATCCTGCCCAGTCACTGAGGTCATCAGATGGCATGCTCCTGGTGGTTCCACATGGGCCTGTGGCCTGACTGAAGAGCCTTCAGTGTGGTGACTCCCTCTCTGCGGGACTCCCTGCCTCTGGAGGTCAGGCAGGCACCAACATTGTGATGTTTCCAATGCCTCCTGAAAACATGTTTATTTCAGGAAGCCTTCTTGGGTGACGAGCCACTGTTTTATTGATATTCTGCTTTTATTGACATTCTGTTTTTAATATTGTGTTTTATTCTCTTTATCTGTTTTGCCTTTTATTGTTCACTGCTCCAGAATCTGTATAGATGTGGAGCAGTGTAGAAATGTCGCAAATAAATCAATAGATACAGGCACAGAGGCACCTTGTATGGCCTGGGTGGGCCAAGGGATGGGGGTCCCACAGCTGTGCCACGTGCCTGAGCATCTTAGGATTGCACTGCAAGGTACTCAAACGGTCTGGTGCAGAGAGGAGAGCCAGCAGCAACCTCCATAACTGAAGACTAGGGAAGAGATGTTGGTGTGGAGACTGAAGGAAGCACTGAAGATCCCAAACAAAAAGCAACTGTTTTGGAAAAGGCTGATTCGTTCGGCGTGACCGGCTCTTTCAAACATATCGCATTGCTGAATAAGAAATGCCTAGTAGGAGGAAATAGCAGGGCTGGGCTGGGCTGGATTAAGTGATTTCCAAAGATATACACATTACAGGGGTGAAATCCGAACATCTGTCTTCACGATGTGTCCAATGATATACGTGCGGGGGGTGGGGTGGGGACTTTAATGAGGCAGGATTAGCGGCTGCTTTGGGAACCCGCTAAACTGGCAAATGCCGATGAGGGAAGCAGGTGGGGAGAGCTTCCCCGCTCATTAGAATGGGCCGCGGGGCTCAGCTGTAGGAAGGCGAGGCGGCGGCGGCGGCGGCTCGTGGGCGGTCAGCCGTGGCTTCAGCACCCGGCAGATGGACAGCGCCAGCGGAGTGTGCGAGCAACCGGCTCTACACAGGACGCTGCCTCCGCGCCGAGCAGCTGCCGCGCAAATGTTCCGCGGCCTGGGCTGAGCCTCTTCTGCAGGCCGCCTTCCAGGTGAGAGCGGCTGGGTGGGGACGTGCCAAGGTGCCGGTGCTACCTTGACACTGAAAGGAGGGCTTTGGTGCCGGTGACAAGAGCCTGCGCTGGCCTGGAACAGCCTCAGACCCGCCCAGCTCCCTCTCTGCTTTCCCGTCTGTGCTTTATTTATGCAAGCATAAATCAAAACACTCTTCTACTTGGAAGAGAAAACGGGATAGACTGTTGGTCTAGTGTGGATCAGCTTTCGGCTGTGGAGGGAAGCAAAAATCAGAAAGCAAAGAGTATTTGCATACAAAGTAGATCTGCTTTGTTCTTGAGGATTCCTAGGACTTCTCTTTCTGGCTTGTTTAGTATGGAAGGTATTGTTTTAAAGCAGAAATGGTCCTATTGCCAAATGTTTGGATGCAGAAAAGAGGGAGGCAGCACTAGAGAGAAAATGCTGGGTCTGCTACAGCAATCAGGGCACACAACCAGAAGCAGGCTGCCTGGATACAAGATTATATGAACACGGTGTGATGGAGCCATGGAAAAAGCGGTTGGAAAGGGGCATATTGGAGCATTGTGCTTGTTCTGGTCCATGGAGTCCTGGCTTGAGCCTTTCAAATAGTGCCTCCTGATTCTAGCCTTTAAAGGCAGATGACAAAATAAAAACTGATGAGATTTCCATCCTGTTTTATGCTGATGAGTCTCTCAATTAACTGTCTTTCCAAAGTGTGGAAAATGTGTATAACCAAAATGCTTGTATCTAACCAACACTTCCAGCTGGCTCCCATGCGCAAGGCCAAGCGTGGAGTACCGTACTTTGGAGCAAGACTTTCCATGAAGTGGGTCCCACACCATTTAAAAAAAAAAAAAAGAGGAGGAGGAGGAGGAGGAGAATGAAAGGTGGGGGGACACATAATTTGGTTGGATATTTGGTCTAAAGATTCTGGTAGATCTGCCGAAATGTAACCTGCTTTCTGTTTTAAACAAAGCTCAACAAAAACCAAAGTTAAGGAAGACATATACCTCCCAACAATATTGTTTAGTACAAAAAATATAAATGTTGTAACAATATAACAATAAAACATACTTCAATGTATAAAAAATTAGTAAAACCTGAATATATAGAACCTAAAAACTATAATGTAATAGGCCAGTGTTATAATTTTTAGCTGCTATATATTCAGGTTTTAATTTTTCATACATTGATATATGTGCTATTGCTATACTGTTACACAACATTTGTATTTATTTGTATTAAACAACTAATTAATGTATTAGTTTAGGTATTTTATATTTTCTGTTGTTCCCCGCCTCGATCTAGATGGAGAGGTGGGTAATAAATAAAATATTATTATTATTATTATTATAAACAATATTGTTGGGAGGTATATAAAATTCTGGCTTTTGTTAATGGTACATATTGTTGAGGACTAGTTTTGCTCTGTTGCTTAAAACCAAACTCAGCCACAAACATATTAGGCTAACAGTGCAATCCAGTGTGGCTGCCCACGACCCTCCGAACTCAGAGGATTACGGGCATCCTATTGAGGGCGGAAGGAGCGCGGAGAAGGAGGCCGCCCGCCTCCCCCTGCCTTGCAGAAGACTTAGACGACGGCCGATTTCAGCACGCGAGGTGGGGAGGCCGAGGCGCCACCAGGATACTTCCTAGTAGTTGGTCAGATGATCATATTAGAAAGTGCAGCTTGAATATCAAAACAATAACAGCAGAGAAGAGAACACAATTAAAAAAAAATAATAAGCAAGGAAGTCAGCCAGATCCTTAGAAAGAGCTGCAATAAAACAGTGCCATTTAGGAGGTATTCAGGGTTGTGTGGGGTGTGCTTCAGTCATGTGCACACACTGATGAGCCTGCTTGCACAACTGCGTGGGGAAAAAAGGCCTTTCCTGGTGGGGAGAGGCGGCTTTGGCAAGATTATTCAGACGCAGAAGATGAATCAACAGACAGTGATCTAATATGGATAAAATGGAGAGGAGGAGGATTATGTAAGCCGCCTTGGGGTTCCTTACAGGAAAAAAGGCGGGGTATAAATATAATAAATAAATAAAATAAATAAATAAAGAAATATATGTCTTGCCTTGCTGAATCAAAGCAAAGGCCCAGCTCTTCCAGCAGTCCGTTTTCAGTGCTGCCACCCAGATGCCCCCCGAGGAAGCCCACAGGCTAGGCATGGAGGCAGCAGAGACCTGCCACTGCTGGCTGAAAAGGCAGGGACCTGGAGGACTTTTTTCTGCCTCAACATGCATAGGATTATGCCCAAAAACAAACAAACAAACAAACCTGTTGCTGGCACAGAGCCACTTCTGGAGAAACATCATCACCTTCAGGGACTCAGGGAAGCACTTCTTGGAGGTGCTCTGTCTGCGTGGCCTGGCCCTGGGGGAGGAGCAGGCATGGCCAGTGCATTAGGAACGGATGCAGCAGTGTGGTGCTGCAGATTTTGCCAATGGTGCAAAAAATAACTAGAAATGGTGGCATCCTGAGGATCTTTTAAAATCAGCGCCTGGCAAAGTCCTTATGCAACCTGCTAGCCCAGGGGCTCTTCAGCAGGGCGTTTCTGAGGTGCACTGTTGCCCTGACCTCCTGGCTGCCGGGTGGATGTTCCATTTTGTCGGCATGTGCCAAGAATGGTTAACGATTCAAAATCCCTCCTTACGTAGTCTGTCACTCCTAGCAAGGAATCCAGCACCAGCAAGCTATTTATTATTCATAAAAACAGTGCCATTGAAGTCAGAACGAAAGTGTCGCATCTCCAGGACAAAATAACATTTAATTACTCATCAATTATGCAATGCTCATGTGAGAAGCCATGTTGGCATCTGTGCCAATGAAATGCAGGACTTGCGAGCTGCCAATGCACCCTCAGCCAGCGGCCTGGGCGGGGGAGTCTCCGGCGGAGATTGTGTGTGTGTGTGTGTGTGTGTGTGTGTGTGTGTGTCTTCTGCTGACACCGTCTCATTTCATTTCATTTCATTTCATTTATTTCATTTATATACCGCCCCATAGCCGAAGCTCTCTGGGCGGTTCACAACACTCTCTACATAAAAACAACATTAAAACATACAAAACAGTTAAAAAAATTAAAAACCAAATTTAAAAACACAGTTTAAAATAACAATACAAAAGCCAATAAAACTGAGCCTACAGGTGACAATCCCCTCCGTGCTATTCCAAGCTCCTAACTAAATGCCTTGGCATAGAGGGAAGTCTTAACCTGGCGCCGAAAAGATAGTAAGGTTGGCGCCAGGCGGGTCTCAGTGGGGAGCTGATTCCATAACTGGGGGGCTACCACCGAGAAGGCCCTCCTCCTCGTTGCCACCAACCGAGCCTCTCTTGGAGGTGGCAGTCGGAGGAGGGCCCCAGATGTTGAGTGTAGTGTCCGGGTAGATAACGGTTGGGAGAGACGTTCCGTCAGGTATTGTGGTCCTAAGCCGTGTAGGGCTTTATAGGTTAAAACCAGCACCTTGAATTCGGCTCGGAAGCATATTGGCAGCCAGTGCAAGCGGGCCAGAACTGGTGTAATATGCTCGGACCTTCCGGTCCCTGCAATAAGCCTGGCTGCCGCATTTTGCACTAGCTGCAGCTTCCGAACAGTCTTCAAAGGCAGCCCCACGTAGAGTGCATTGCAGTAGTCTAGTTTAGAGATCACCAGAGTGTAGATTACTGAGACCAGGCTATCCCTGTCCAGATAGGGGCGTAGCTGGGTCACCAGCCGAAGCTGGTAAAAGGCACTCCTTGCCACTGAGGCCACTTGAGCCTCAAGTGACAAAGATGGCTCCAGGAGCACCCCCAAGCTACGAACCTTCTCCTTCAAGGGGAGTGCAACCCCATCCAGAACAGGTTGAACACCCTCCATCCGGTCAAAGGAACCACCCACTAACAGCATCTCAGTCTTGTCTGGATTGAGCCTCAGTTTGTTAGCCCCCATCCAGTCCATTGTCGCAGCCAGGCACCGGTTCAGCACATCCACAGCCTCACCTGCTGAAGATGAAAAGGAGAAATAGAGCTGCATGTCATCAGCGTATTGATGGCAACGCACTCCAAAACTCCGGATGACCCCACTCAGCGGTTTCATGTAGATATTAAATAGCATGGGGGATAAGACCGACCCCTGAGGAACCCCGTACTGGAGAGTCCATGGGGCCGAGCAACATTCCCCAAGCACCATCCTCTGGAGCCGGCCATCCAAGTAGGAGCGGAACCACTGCAATGCAGTGCCCCCCACCCCCAACTCAGACAGCCGCTCCAGAAGGATACCATGGTCGATGGTATCGAAAGCCGCTGAGAGATCCAGGAGTATCAACAGGGTCACACTCCCCCTGTCTGTCTCCCGACATAGGTCATCATACAGGGCGACCAAAGCCGTTTCCGTGCCAAAACCAGGCCTGAACCCCGACTGAAATGGATCCAGATAATCAGTCTCATCCAAGAGCACCTGGAGCTGGTTGGCCACCACCCGCTCAAGGACCTTGTCCAGGAAAGGAACATTCGCCACCGGCCTAAAGTTGTTAAGATCTTCCGGGTCCAGAGAGGGTTTCTTCAGGAGTGGTCTCACCACCGCCTGTTTCAGGTGGCATGGGACCACTCCCTCTCGCAAGGAGGCATTGATCACCTCTCTGGCCCAGCCGGCCATTCCCTCCCTGCTAGTTTTTATGAGTCAAGAGGGGCAAGGATCCAGAACAGACGTGGTTGCACGAACCCGTCCAAGCACTTTGTCAACATCCTCGAGCTGTACCAACTGAAACTCATCCAAAATAACTAGACCAGGCTGTGCTCCGGGTACCTCTCCTGATTCTACTGCTATAACATTGGAGTCTAAGTCCCTGCGGATGCAAGAGATTTTTTCCTGGAAGTGCCTAGCGAATATATCACAGCGGGCATCAGATGGGTCGATGATGTCCCTGGGGCCAGCATATAACAGGCCCCGGACGACCCTAAACAGCTCCGCTGGGCGGCAGACAGATGTTTGGATAGAAGCAGTGAGATGTTGTCTCTTTGCCACCTTCACTGCCTCTAGGTATACCTGGCTATAGGCACATACCAGGGCTCGATTGCATCCACTAGGAGTTTTCCTCCACCTGCACTCAAGCCGTCTCCTGTTTTGCTTCATCACTCTCAGCTCCAGGGTATACCACGGAGCTGTACGAGCTCTACTACAGAGAGGGCGCTCAGGAGCGATCGTGTCAACCGCCCGGGTCATCTCCCTATTCCAGAGATTGACCAGGGATTCGACAGGACCACCAGCCATATCAGCCGGAAAACCCCCAAGGGCCCTCTGGAAACCATCCGGATCCATCAGCCTCCGGGGCGGACCATCTTAATAGGTCCCCCACCCTTGCAGAGGGGGAAAGCTGCCGTTAGCCTAAATCTCAGCAGGTAGTGATCTGACCATGACAAGGGGACCGATTCAAAGTCCCCCACCTTCAGATCACCATCTCCATGCTCGGCTGAAAAAACCAGGTCTAGAGTGTGCCCTGCTACATGTGTTGGGCCGATGACATGTTGGGACAGTCCCATGGTTGTCATGGAGTCCATGAATTCCTGAGCCACACCAGACAAGGTGCCCTCAGTATGGATGTTAACATCCCCCAGGACCAACAGCCTGGGGGACCTCTGCATCGCCAGCGAGACCACCTCCGTCAGCTCAGCCAGGGAGTCTGTTGAGCAGCGGGGTGGGCGGTACACCAACAGAATCCCTAATCTGTCCCGCTGGCCCAACACAAGGTGCAAACACTCCAGACCAGTAGTCAGACGGACAGGGAGCCTGGAGAGAGAGACAGAATTCCTATAGACCACGGCAACCCCCCCTCCCCGGCCCTCAGGTCTACCCTGATGCTGCACCAAGTACCCCAGTGGGCAAAGCTGGGAGAGACTAACTCCTCCCTGTTCTCCCACCCAGGTCTCAGTAATGCATGCCAGATCGGCCGCCTCATCCACTATTAGATCGTGGATGAGGGAGGTTTTATTTTGCACCGATCTGGCATTTAGAAGCAGCATCCGGAGACCCGAGGGCAGGCTGATAGGGCAACCACCAAACCTGCGGGTGCGAGGAGGACCAGAATATGGCACAGCCATTAAGTGTCTGGGCCGTGTTCCCCTTACCTGGCTAGTCCTCCTCCCAACGCCATATCTCCCTCTACCCATCACTACACTAATCGGGGCCCCCACAGAACCCCCCACTTGACCACGTGACTCCCCTCCAAGGCACATGCTCAGGCCCTAGACAGGGGGGCGTCGCCACCCGGCTCCAGGCCGGCAGATAAAGGCCTGCGGAGCGTCCAGCAAGCCCAGGTGGCAGGCGTCTCAATCAGGCAGGCCTGGGGGAGTCGCCCTCCTCCTGCTGGCAGTGGAGCTTCTCCCAGGAGAGGGGCCCAACCCAGCCAGCAGCAGCAGCGTCAGCCAAGACAGAGGGCTGACGAGGTGGTAAGGCAGCTGGCAGGATGGTAGGAAGGCTGGCAGGATGGGAAAAGGCAACCCAGGTCTTCTCTCCCGAGAGTGACCACGTCCAGGCGTTGGTGCTGGCTGCTGCAGACTTCAGTCACTCCAGTCTCAGCCTTTCCCCGCTTCGGAGAAGGGGTGCGCTGGCATCCTCCTGGCTCTCCTGACTATTCGTGTCACTGCTCCCGGCAACATTCACACAGAATACGGGGTCAGGGTGAGGATGACATGTATTCGAGACAAATGAGAAATAATGCCAGTGTAAAACTAAAATGTGATTTCATCCATCAAAACATGCAATAACCAGGACAATCCAAACAGTGCCAACATCAGTTTGGCGTGTATTATTTCTGAATGATCACAATTAGTGTCAGAGCAATAACCTGAAATAATTAAACTATCAAAATTATAATAATCAAGATAATCAAAGAATGTGTCAGCAGCACCGTCATTTCTGGATATAGAAACCTGACAGAGCAATCAGAATAAGAATATCAACAGCCACAAAAATATTCAGAATAATTGAAGGTAATGTTAGCATAGATCGGGTGATATTTTAAAACAAACAAATATCTGGATCACCAAAAACAGTTCTTGTTGTTTATTTACTAGCAGGCAGACCCGGCTTTGCACAGGTTGGAATAGCCCTTAGATTGACACAGTGAAGGCTTCAACCAAAGTTATACAGCTGTCAGAGTTGGACACATTGTGCCTGCCCTGCCCAAGTGAAGCCACACCCACTGGCACCCCTCGGCACCACCCTGCCACATTGCACCCCTGTCGCCCCCTGAGGGAGGCGGGCGTACACTCCATTCCCCCGGAGGGGGCTGTCCCACAGCAGGTGGGGGGAAGGGAGAAGCCATGTGACTCTGTGCCTTGGCCTACTCATCTCCCCTGACTGCAAAGCTATATGCCGGTTAGGGAAGCCTACCACCTAGTGACTGAAGACGGTAGTGCAGGACACACTTTAATTAAAATTAATCGCCCAGGGGTGCACACTCCTTACATATGCCTGCCAAGTTTCATGTGTCTGGGTTTCATGGTCTCGGTGCTATGGGGCTGACAGATGAACAGACACCCTCCCCTATTATTGTAGATGAGAAAAAGTGCTTCACTAGGGCCAGTATTTATTTTTGGTATATGATACCCCACACTAGCTCTCCTGGCCTGGGCAGACTGGGCCAGAAGATCACCCAGGAGGAAAATGGCAGACCATCTCCCAAGCAGAGCTGATGCACAACTGCCAGGAGCCGCCAAGCTTAGGAGCAGCAACTCACAGCGGCAGCTTACCAGCTGCCCTCCTGGAGTGAAGGGCTCCCACACAGGCCGTGGACTGGCTCTGCCCACCGAGGCTGCCTTTGGATCCCCCCTCCCTGAGAAAGGCTCCCTGTTCAGGCTAGGGCTGGAAGCCACTTTCCTAGCTCCATCGTCCAGAGCAGGGCCTCCTTTGAAGTGTGATGTGCTCGGGGAACCCTTTGGGAGGAGTCCTCCGCTTCAGCCACCACGGTGTTAGGATGGGTAGCTTACCACGTTCAGCTGTAAGAACCTCAGGAGAGCTCTGCAGTTGGGTCAAGACAAGGAAGGTCCATATCTCATCCAGCATCTTGGCTCCCACCGAGGCCAACCAGCTGCCCCGTTGGGAATCCCACAAGCAGGAAGCCATGAAGCTCCTGACCACGGGCCAATCACTCGCTCTGGGCCAAGTCTACCTCAAAGGGCTGTTTGGGGATAAAATAGGCAGGGAAACAGACCCATGGGTAAAACTGTAATGACTGCAATCCTGGCCCAGGCTGTGCTGGGCTTCATAGCTGCAGAAGACCAGCATGTTGTGAGGGTAGCAATAAGAGCTGCCTACTAGCCACCAGGAAGCCACGGGGTCTTTCTGAGCCAGCTGATGATTCGTTCTGAGTGGCCTTTCACAGGCAACCTTTTGTGTGTGAGAGGGAGAGGTGAGTGAGGTGAGGTGAGGTGGGGCTGGCTGAGAGCACTCTCTGCCCCACCCCCACCCCCGTGCCAATGCCTGGTCTAGGGAGGGGTCAGGACTCCCATGTCAGGGCCCCATGCGTGGGCCCTTACCCATGACTTGGGGATCCAGGGGTGACTGGAGGAATGGGGCACAGAGATCTGTGCCTTGCCAGGGCTGCCCGCTGCCCTCCAAGTGCCCTTGATGTATGGCCAGGGGGTCATCTCAGGAAGGGAAGTGCGTGTTTTGAAGCCCTGTCACAAGAGGCAAGAAAAGAGGCCCCGGCGGCAGCCCAAATGAGCTGCAGACTCCGTTCCCCCCCCGAAGGGGAGAAAGCAGAGGGGAGAAGCAATCAAGGATGATGGAAATCATGTGGAAAGCTTAAAGAACATATTAATAATGCAAATTTCAATTGCCTCTGAATAAACGGTAGGATATTTAACACACACCCCCTTGGGAGTTGCCAAAGGAGGCACTGTGGGAGGCAAGGTCCTTCCTTCCTGGGGGAGAAACATGGGGAAGGCAGAGAGGAAGGGGCAGGGCAAGGATCCAGTCAGGGAGGGAGAGCAGAAGGTGCTCTGCCGGGCCATATATATGATGTACTGTCCGTGCCAGCAGGCCACACTTGGGAGACGGGGCTGAGCATAAGACCACAGTGGCGCAGCGGCTGAGGCTGGCGCTCTGAGCTGGATTTCACACCCCACAGCACACGGGCCTGCCGGCATCAGCACGTGAGTCAGGGCGGGATGCTAGCCCCCGCCGTGGCTGATGCCGGGCCGGTACAATGCCTTTGCTTGCTCCTTATTTCTTCTTTAAAAGCCAGTGTGGCGTAGTGGTGAGAGTGTTGGACTGGGACTCGGGAGATCCGGGTTCTAGTCCCCGCCCGCTCGGCCATGAAACTCACTGGGTGACTTTGGGCCAGTCACTGACTCTCAGCCTAACCTACCTCACAGAGTTGTTGTGAGGATAAAATGGAGAGGAGGAGGACTATGTAAGCCGCCTTGGGTTCCTTGCAGGAAAAAAGGCAGGGTATAAATATAATAAATAAATAAATAGACATTCTGGAGCCAGGGGATGGCCACACATGGCTACAGATGGTCAGCTGATTATTTTTGCTTTATCAGGCAACCAAAAAGTGCTTATTCTCAAGTTAATGAGTTTAGCATCGGGGTGGCAGAAACAAACTCCATTTTATTTATGTGGTCATGAGGGTGCCATGATTCAAGTAAATTTAAAATGAAAAACTGCCCATGCTCAGAGTGAGGTTTGGCAAACAGGGTTTTCTTATTTGTTTCTTGCTCTAACGTACCAGGACGGCAGAAGCACTGAGCTGCATCTCTTTCCTCTTCACCTGCCCCTTCCCCCTTTTATTGTACCTGCTGTGGCCCTCCTCTTCTCAGAAGGGATCCCGTGATAAAGCTACCCTGGCCCTGGCCACAAGGTGGGAAGGAGGGATGCCTCTCCGGTCAGCATCCATCATCCATGGCTCGGCAGCCCTCCCCCCAAGCTCCTCTGCAACTCCCTCCCCCCGCCCAGCTTAATATAGCCATTCAGCCTTTGCCGGCAGCAGCAGCAGCAAACACCCCCCCACACACACACCATTCCAGAAGGGAGGGGAAGCGGGCGGAGGAGGGCGGGCCCATCACCTGCTCTCCTTCTGGGTGTGGAAGAAGGCCAGAAGTCCCCCGCTGCACCTTCATTCGGGGCCCGGTGAGTCCAGCTAGCACAGCATGCTGACTCTCTTGTGTCCTGAATCTCATGGAGTGGCCCTACGTTCTCATATTGGAAATATACATCACCGATCGCAACACGCAGTCAAGCAGCAATTGGTCTACAGAGACATGCCTGCTACCTCCAACACTGGAGGCAATATAGAGCTATCAGGACTATAGCCATTGATAGCCTTGTCCTCCTCCAAAATTTGTCCAGTCCCCTTCTAAAGCCATCCATGTTGACAACCTTCACTGCACCTTGTGGAAGTGGATTCCATAGTTTAACCATGTGCTGTGTGAGGAGGGACTTCCTTCTGTCCTGAATCTCTCTCCATTCAGCTTCATGGGGTGACCCCATTGGGTGCTAGAGCATGGTGGAGAGAGAGAGATCTTCTCCAGCATCGGAGGCAATATGCGTCTGGGTGTCGGTTGCTGGGGAGCACAAACAGGGTGGAACTGTTGTGCTCGTGTTCTGCCTGTAGGCTTCCCAGAGGTGTTTGGCTGGCTACTGTGCAAAAAGAATGTGGGACTTTGGCCGGATCCCGCATGTCTTTACCTATGCTCCTGTGAGTGGAATAAGTTGGCAGAGCATCAAGTCTTTTTGAGAAAGCACAGCCCCATAAAGCACCTCTTGCCAGATCCTTCACTTACCCCCCCACACACACACACAAATATCATTTCTCCTGCTTTTAACCTCAGCAGGGAATGTTGTGTTGTGCCTTATTGACTGCTTGATCTGGCAGGCCTTTGCATTTGCATCAATCACCGCAGAATCTGGCAGCAGTCAGATCTCCCCAGCAGAGACTGACGGGAGACCCTTCTGCCCATCTTGAAGGGGCCGTCTTGGCTGCTGCTGGTCCAAGAATTCATTGATCTAAAAATCTCCCGGGATCTGGCCCAGAACCGCCTGCCCCTCCCCCTGCCTTTCCTGGGCCTGCTCCTTCAACCCAGAGAGAGGTTAATGTGCTCTCGGTTTCTTAAATGGAGCCTGAAAACGTATCTTTCTGGTCTAGCCTTTCTCTCCATTGATTTTGTGCCATGGGGTTTGCCTATTTTATCTGCAGATTAGCTCCGTGATGCCTTGTGATTAATGCCTTGAATGAATGTGCGGTGTGGGGGACCAGGAGGACCCTCAGGAAAACAAGGGGACTCCTTAGCCTCTCCATCTGCTTTGAGAATGGGAAAGGGGGCTGAGCTCTTCCTTCCCGAACGCACGGCCTCGCTGCGCAGCATGTTCCTTGTCATGGGCTGGGGCAGGGGCCCCCCTCTCCCGATGCGGCCCAACCTCTTCACCCCCCTCTCTCCCCCCCTCTCTCTCTTTAAATTAACATTTTAGATTCCTCCTCAACCAAACAACAAGCATTTTTCCTTCAACAGAGAACCATCCAGGTCGTGGCACTGCCGCAGCCCCCAACTATCAAATCTTTATTATGGATTGATTAAATTGTGGCTCGTGCTGGCTCAGCTTGTGTGGCCAGCGCAGTGCACCAAGCAAAAGCAAAGGGTGAGCCGCCTGGTGCTGGGGTTCCTCTCAAGGAAGCCCAGCAGTGCACTAGGTGACTCGTGCCCCCTCCCATCGCTTGGCACCGCTGAGCAGAGGGAGGGGACAAGCCGCCTTGTTCTGGGCTTCCTCAAGAGGAACCCCAGCACAAGGCGGCTCATCCCTGCTGCCGCCGGGGAGTCTCTGACAGCTGCCCCAAAGTGCTGCTCGGGCACTTTGGGGCAGCCGTTATCCCCCAGTGCTCCCACAGTGTCCCCTGGGATACCGACAGGAGGACTGAGGGGGGAAGAGTGGGGAGGAGGTGCCTCAGGACCCCCACTCAGGACCCCCTGCATAGGCATCCTGGGCTTAAAGTGCTGTGCAAACCTGCCCATCCTCTTCTCTGACTCCCTGGGGTTCGTCTCCTGTCTATCCCAAGATCTCCTGGCAGGCAACTGGGTGGCCTTGGCCTTCGCCACCTGGGGCAACTGCAGGGACTTGGCTCCAGAACCGTAACTGAGAGCTCATGCTGGGGAAAAAGCCGCATCTGGAGTGTCCATGTATGACCTTGCAGAATGATGTCCCGGCAACTCTGTCTGGAACAGTCTGCTCAGCCCAGCATTCATGCACCAAGAGGGAAAAGAGGAAGAGGAGGCTCAGGTGGGCAGGGATGGAGAGATACCCACAGAGAGACCAGCCTGGAGACCTAAGCCAGGAAGAGCCCCACCAGGGAGGCAGCACCGGCTCTGGGTCCAAGGCCTGCTGAGGGGCAGGGGGAGGGCGGTGGCGGTGGATGAGGCACTAGCATGGTCTGGAAGGCCAGAAACGCCTGGCTCAAGGAGCTGCTCCCGACACCAGGCAGTGAGAGAGTGTTTCCTGCTCCCACTCCAAATGACACACGCCTTAGCATGCCAGTGGCTGTCAAGAGGGTACCCGATGGAAGTGGCCGCTTGGAAAGCAGCTGAGCGGGAAGGAAGAAAGGCTTGCATCCCATGTCCACTCAACAGCCATCTTCTCCTCACTCGTGGGTCCCGGTTATTCCTTTCCAGCTAGGCTTGGAAGGCGGGAGGGGAAGCAAGGACGGAGACACACATCCTCAGCCCACATGGGAAGCATGCCAGGCCGTGCGCTCACCCTGCCCGACTGTCGGAATACCGTCCACAGTGCAGAGAACTATAGGTTGTGTCCTGGCGCAGAATTTAGTTCAGTTCTGTCTTCAGCCACGGCAACGTGGCTTGCTTTCATAAGCAAACAGGGCAGCAGCTGACAGGGAAAAGTGGGGAGCTCTGCCCCTGCCTGCCACCCACGTCCACCCCTGCATTGCCTTGGCAGGCTGAAGATCTTTCCAGAAACCTCTTAAGATCACAAGAAGAGCCCTGATGCTGGATCAGATTAAGGGTTGACATTTGCATCGAGCGAGGTCTCTTTCTTGGCCAGTCACTGCTAGCTCAGATCCCATCAGTGTGTCCGTGAAGTTCGTTTATTTACTTACTTACCTGCTGTATTTTTAAACCACCCAATAACCAAAGATTCCTCTCCCCTGCCAACGCGTATCACTTTGCGCTTGCTTACACTGAACTGCAGCTGTCATTTTAATGCCCATTCTAGTTTGGAGAGATCGTTTTAGAGTTCTTCACAGTCCTTATTGATGGATGATGGACGGGTGGATTTGATTTGTAGCCAGCCTTTCTACCAAGAAAAATGGCACTCATTTTTGTTTCAACCTCCCTAAATAATTTGGTGTCACCAGCAAACTTGGCCACGACTGTGCATGAACAACAGAAGCTGTGACAAAGAAAGAGCCAAATCTTGATCAGAAACTTCAGTTAAATGTGACATTCTGATTACCTTTTGATCTGTCTGCCAGTTGTCAGGTGAAGGGATCGCACATTGCACATTGCGTGTGGGAAAGGGCTGGGCTGCACACTTGGCTTTGCACCCGTGTGTGAGACTCACAGGGAGCCCAGAGCCAGCTGCAGACAGCGGTGGAGGCTGCTCAGAACAAAGGCGGTTGTGCAGCGGGGAGAAGAGAGACGACAGACAAGACAGAACTTCTTAATGCTGCCTGAACGGTGAAAGCCAGGACGGTTTGGATATGTTAACTCTGCTTAGTCACAATGGCTGGTCTCGCTGAACATATATTGGGGAAACAGACACGCACGCGCGCGCGCGCACACACCCGTGGGTGACGCGCATGCACGAGGCGGGAGAGAGCATGGGGGGCCCCTCCACTCCGTGTCCAGACGGAGTGAAGAAAGCACCGCGGATGCGTCCATTACGAAGACGGAGCAGGCGGCGAGCTCCAAGCAGAAGAGAAGGGCAGCCGGCCTCTTGTCAGGGCGCCTCGGCTATTGGGCGGGGTGGAAATGTAATAAGTGCACGCATCTCAGCATGGAAAGTTCCTCTGGAAGACCGTTAGGGGGCGCTGCGCCTCCCCTCGTGGCCCGCAGCAGGAGCGGCCCCCCCTGCGTCGCTCAGCCTCCCCTGGCCCTGGGTGTCGCAGGGGGACTGGCCCCTCTGGCCGGCCTGGGGCGGCCTCTGCGATCCGCTGGCGGGGCGCATCCGAGGAGCTGGGCCATCGCTGCCCAGGCGCCCCCAGCAAGGGAGGGAGGAGGGGGCGGCTGCTCCTCCCTTCGAGGGAAGGTCACAGCAGGACCACCGCGTCCCCCTCTGAAGTGTGGCGCTTTCTGCCTGGGAGTGAAAGCCCATGGAAACGATGGGCCCGGGGAGTCTACGTGGAGAAGAGCCCCCCCCCCATTTCACACGGTCGGTCAGCACGCGTGTTCTGGGTTCCTTCCAGGCGCAAAGCAAAATCTCATATGGCTCAGGAAGGAATGGGGGGGGGGCTTTCTGAGTGGCGACCTGACCATTTTGAAACCGGCTGCAGTGCAGAGGGACGCCTGTTAGGGCTGAGGCAGAGAAAGGACAAAAACTTTTTTATTTTGCTTCCTCGGGCCTTTTAAACCAAATAATCTCATTGTTTTTGCCTCTATTTTATATTTCTATCAGTTGTTCTTGTTGTTGTTCCACCTTTTCTTTCATCCCAGATTTTCTGAGGTAAGAGCAAAATGCAGAAGAAGTGGTGGGAAAACCTGGGAGAGTTACAAGTTGAGGACGACATCTTCTGGAGCCCCCCCGAAATTCTGTGAATGGGGCAGGGATGGGCCATAAAGCCTTGTCTGGGAGCACTCTAGTAGAGGCAACTCTCCCGCTCGCTCGCTCGCTCTGAAATGCTGGATGCACATCTTGGTGTAACCAACACATAAAAGCTGGATAGTCCGTTAACTCCCCAAAGGAGTGCTGGGATTTTAAAAGAATTCTGTTCAGAATCAGGGGCACCAATGATCTTGAACCTCTGGAGCCGGCACGTCTAAGGCAGCACTCACCTGGCAGGTGGCTCGGGGGCGGGGCAGGATCAGCCCTCTGCATGATGAGCCGAGGGCCGCTTCCTTTAGGGCCAGCCTTGGCACGATGGCGGCGGGAGGAATCAGAGGTGTTGTCACAAGCAGCTGACACTGACATCGACCTTTGTGGAGCGCCGGCCGCCGGTCCCCTAATGAGCAGCCCTGGTGACAGCTTCGCTCCAGACACAGCGGGTTGTCAGGTCTCCTCCTTGCGGGTTTAATGAGCGCCACTCATGTCAGCCTCTCGCTTAGCAAATCACGCGACTGGGGAGCTTTTGACAGAACGCGGAGGGGGGAGGAGGGAGCGGAGCGAGCAGGTGGCTGGGTTGGGGGTTCCCGCAAGGCGCCTTTCTTCTCTTCTCCTTGCTTTTTATTTGTATCTCAGTCTGATGTGAAGGCCCCAGCATGTGTAAACGTACATGTTGCATGTCCTTCCCCACCACACACACACGCACGCACATGCGCACCATCTCCCAAGCAGCTCGGACCTGGCAATCAAAGCCCAAGAGAAAGAAAAGGCTCCTCAAAATGGCTCAGAAGAGCAAGGTCACTCGACCATTCTGTGAGAGGAAAGGAACTGGGAGCTGCCTCACCTGTTTCCACTGGAGTGAGCAAGCTCCACTGTTCCTGCCAAGGCTCCTTCCTGGAGTGCCCAGAGTGGTTTACAACTATCAGGAGTAGGACTTTTCCTGTCCTCAGACTTTCAGGCTGGAAGACATGACACACAAGGAAAAAAGAACGGGGAGGGAGGAGAAACAAAGCAAGCTACACCTGCTGAAAGTTCCTCCTCCATACACCTATTGAAGGTGCAGGACCTTCTCCTCTTTTTCACCTGACAATCCTACTTGCAGCCTGGGTCAGCCAATCCGCTGGGTCCCCAGGCCTGGATAAAGCATGCCCTGCCCCGGACGCATGTTCTTGCGCCTTGTACACACGTGAGTCGCTTCCCTCTGCCAAAGGCCGCATCTACCCATGTCCAATCAGTCTGCATTTTCTGACTTTGGTGCCAATTTTGAGCAGAAAAATAACAAAAGTCTCATAGAATCATAGAGAAGTAGAGATGGAAGGGGCCTACAAGGCCATCGAGTCCAACCCCCTGCTCAATGCAGGAATCCAGGTCAAAGCATCTCTGACAGATGTCTGTCCAGCTGCACCTTGAATGCCTCCAGAGTGGGAGAGCCCACCACCTCCCTAGGTAGTTGATTCCATTGTCTTATTGCTCTGAC
Source organism: Shinisaurus crocodilurus (assembly GCA_021292165.1). NCBI lineage: Eukaryota > Metazoa > Chordata > Lepidosauria > Squamata > Shinisauridae > Shinisaurus > Shinisaurus crocodilurus. The sequence continues at coordinate 319,708,851 of CM037876.1, read as the reverse complement.
AGTCAGGAAATTTTTCCTGATGTTTAGGTGGAATCTAGGTTCCTGTAACTTGAGCCCATTATTCCGTGTCCTGCAAACTGGGATGATCGAGAAGAGATCCTGGCCCTCCTCTGTGTGACAACCCTTTAAGTACTGGAAGAGTGTGATCATATCTCCCCTCAGTCTCCTCTTCTGAAGGCTAAACATGCCCAGTTCTTTCAGTCTCTCCTCATAGGGCCTTGTTTCTAGTCCCCTGATCATCTTTGTTGCCCTCCTCTGAACCCTTCCCAAAGGGAAGCTCACCTAGCACCTGTACTGATGCCATTTAGGCACCAGGTGAAGATGTTTCCATTTCCCTCAGGAATTTTAGTGCTTTTAGTGCTTTTATCACCGTTGGGCTTTTACTGTTCGTGCAGTGCAGTGGGATCATAGAATAGTAGAGTCAAGATGAGGCCTAACTAGTGCTGAGTAAAGGGGAATTATCGCTTCACGCAATTTGGAAACTATTAATTCTATTAATGCAGCCCAAAATAGCATTTGCCTTCTTTGCAGCCACATCGCATTGCTGGCTCATATTCAGTTTGTGATCTTCATCATCAGGCGATCACTCGTGACCGAGTAAGATTGTCTTCCGGGATAAAAGGAGGAAATTCTAAAGAAGATTGTGTAGACTCTAGCGATGAGTCCGTAAGTGACTGTGGAGGCCAATTCTAGATCCACACAGCTTCCCACAGTGAGGACACAGGTTACCAGATAGAAGATGGTCCTGTAAAGGATTCATTTGACGTGCTTTTCGCTTAGCACGTTTCTCCCTTTCACCTTGCACTCGGGCTTCTTCAAAGTCCATGGAACCTTTGTGAAAGGCCAACCTCCATTTAGATCGTTCATGGGCCAGAGCTTCCCAGTTTTCGATGTTTATATTGCATTTTTTTAGATTAGCCTTATGAACATCTTTAAACCTCTTATATTGACCACCGATATTCCGCTTTCCATCCTTGAGTTGGGAGTAAAGTAACTGCTTTGGGAGACGGCAGTCAGGCATTCGAACAACATGACCGGTCCACTGAAGTTGGCGTTGAAGGATCATTTTTTCAATGCTAGTAGTCTTTGCTTCTTCCAGTACACTGACATTTGTTCGCCTATCTTCCCAAGTAATTTGCAGGATTTTCCGGAGGCAACGTTGATGAAACCTTTCAAGGAGGTGGAAGTGACGTTTATAGATAGTCCATGTTTCGCAGGCATACAATAAAGTTGGTAATACAATGGCTTCATAAACCAGTGTTTTGGTCTTCTTACAAATATCCCGATCCTCGAACACTCTATGTTTCATTCGAGAAAATGCGGCACTTGCGGAGCTCAGACGATGCTGGATTTCACTGTCGATGTTAGCTGTAACAGAAAGATAGCTGCCAAGATAGAGAAAATGATCGACGTTTTCCAGTATTGTCCCGCCAAGCTGGATAGATGGCATCACCAAAGGATTGGCTTGCACTTGCTGATGAAGCACTTTGGTTTTTTTGATGTTAAGTGAGATCCTTCTCACTTGTATTGTTGAGCCAAGTGTCCCCCATTCTGGAACTCTGCATTTGGTTTCTTTTCCCTAGGTGCAGCACTTGGCATTTATCCCTATTGAATTTCATTCTGTTGTTTTCGGCCCAGTGCTCCAGCCTATCGAGATTGCTTTGAATTTTGTTTCTGTCTTCCAGAGTATTAGCTGTTCCACCCAACTTTGTGTCATCTGCAAATTTGATAAGCATTCCCTGCACCTCCTCAACCAAGTTATTAATAAAAATGTTGAAGAGCACTTGGCCCAGGACTGAGCCCTGTGGTACCCCGCTCATTACCTCTCCCCAGTTTGAGAAGGTACCATTAATAAGCACTCTTTGAGTCTGATTCTGTAGCCAATTGTGTATCCACCAGATAGTTGTTCCATCTAGCCCACTTTTAGCTAGCTTGCTAATCAGGATATCATGAGGCACTTTGTCGAAAGCTTTGCTGAAGTCCAGATATATGATGTCCACAGCATTCCCTCAGTCCACAAGGGAGATTACCTGATCAAAAAATGAGATCAGATTAGTCTGGCAGGATTTGTTCTTGACAAATCCATGCTGGCTTCTAGTAATCACTGCATTGTTTTCAAGGTGCTTGCAGACTGACTTCTTTATAATCTGCTCCAAAATTTTCTCAGGGATTGATATTAGGCTGACTGGCCTATAGTTCCCAGGTTCCTCCTTCTTGCCCTTTTTGAAGATAGGAACAACATTTTATTTATTTATTATATTTATTCCCGGCCTTTTTTCTTGCAAGGAACTCAAGGCGGCTTACATAATCCTCCTCCTCCTCTCCATTTTATCCTCACAACAACCCTGTGAGGTATGTTAGGCTGAGAGTCAGTGACTGGCCCAAAGTCACCCAGTGAGCTTCATGGCCGAGTGGGGACTAGAACCCGGATCTCCTGAGTCCCAGTCCAACACTCTCACCACTATGCCACACTACGCCTCCTCCAGTCATCCGGCACTTCACCTGTCCTCCATGATTTCTCAAAGATAATAGACAGTGGTTTTGAGAGTTCTTCTGCCAGTTCCTTTATTACTCTAGAATGCAGCTCATCAGGCCCTGGAGATTTAAACTTGTTCAAAGTAATCAGGTGCTCCTTGACCATTTGCCTATCAATCTCAAGCTGCAATCCTGCCCCTTCAGTCTAAATAAATAAGACCGAGCCGAAGTAAGAATTGAACACTTCTGCCTTTTCTTTGTCTTCTGTTATCAATTTGCCATCCTCATTGCGTAGTTGAACCACCAGTTCTTTCTTCTGTCTTTTACTGTGCATGTATCTGAAGAAAGCTTTTTTGTTGCTTTTAGCATCCCTCGCTAACCTTAGCTCATTCTCAGCTTTAGCCTTCCTGACACAATTCCTGCAGTTCTGTGCTACCTGCCTGTACTCTTCCCCTGTAGCCTGTCCTTCCTTCCACTTCCTATACGTGTCCTTTTTTGTTTTCAGGTCATCTCTGAGTTTTTTGTGAAGCCATATTGGCTTCTTCTGTTGCCCTCTGCCTTTTCTCCTTGTGGGAATTGTTTGCAATTGTGCCTTTAGCATTTCCTTTTTTAAAACTGTCTCAAACTGCTTTTCTTTCAAAACGCCTGAACCCTTGCACGTACCTGCCTGAAACTTTGTAGGTTACTTTCCTAGAGGCGCCTCTACTATGCGTGCCATTTTCATACAAATTGGTTGCAAAACTACAAGGGAAGAAGCAAATCCCTTCCCCAAAACTTGAAAGGCTGCCCTTGCACGAAACCCCTCCATTGATCTGGCTGCATTTTTTTCAGGTTACTGATGTAGAGGCAGCCCCACAAGCTGTGGCATTTTTATACAAATTGTCCACAGAACAATGGGGAAGGGAGTGAACCCCCTTTTTAACACCACAGAACTGGAAAGGATTCCCTTTTAGCAAAACCCTTGCACCTATTCGTCTGACATTTGGCAGAACTCAGGTACACGGAAGGGACTAGTAAGCTTGCACAGTCCATCCAGTTCTGTGAAAAAGTTAAATGATTGTAGCCATTTGGTGATCTCCCCATGCAGGGGCATGAAGCTCCAGAGTTTCCCAAGTGAGGCTCTGGTCCAGGCCTGAGGTGGAGTGCCTGGCTGAGCAGCAAACCAGACTGCCTCTGAGGCAGTCCAAGCTTGGGAGGTCCGGGTTCTAGCCCCCGCTCAGCCGTGCAGCTCACTGGGTGACTGTGGGCCAGTCACTGGCTCTCAGCGTAACCTACCTCACAGGGTTGTTGTGAGGATAAAATGGAGAGGAGGAGGAGGATTATGTAAGCCACCTTGGGTTCCTTGCAGGAAGAAAGACGGGATACACATACAATAAATAAATAGATCAGTGTTCTCCAGCCTTGGGTCCCCAGATTTTTTGGCCTACAACTCCCAGCATGCCCTAGCCAGTGTAGCTGGCTGGGGCATGCTGGAAGTTGTAGGCCAAAAATATCTGGGGACCCAAGGTTGGAGAACACTGAAATCGATAAGAAATAAGCTGAATCCACGCACTTTCCAAAGCAGGGCAGCAGGATACAGACTGCATCTTGCCGTCAGCCCACATCCTGTCGGAAATGTTGGTCTTCTCTGCCTACCTGTTCCATACAGACCAATGAGGAATCAAATCAAATTGCTCATCAGAGTCAATTGACTCCCATTAATCGCCTGCCCTGGCCAGACTGATGCCTGGGGAGACTGCACTTCCCTGTTTAGTATTGCATTCATTCCAAAATTGTACTTCATGGGCCATTCAGCCTTCGCTGGGGACACCAAAGGGAAGCTGAACTCCTGGGCGAAGAACAGCCTCTGCTCTCTTAGCCGCAGTGTCACCGCGTTCAGTCTGGTTTGCTGCTCAGCCAGGCAAGGAACACGCTGCGTTTGCCCTGCTCCAACGTTTCCCCCGTGTAGCTCCATTTCACCTTTCCGCAGGGCTTTCCCTGCTAAGCACGGTGCCAATTAACTTGCGACTGGCGGCCGCTTCAGTCCAATGGTGTTTGCAAACAAGGCATTTTTCATAATGAGAGTAGTTAGGAAAACCAGTTACACTCCGTGCAAGTGACCTTGTGACTCTGAAGGAGCCCGAGACCTTTGGAACGGAGAGTGGAGAGGCACGTGCCCAGCACCACTGAGGCAAGTGTGGGACGCGCTGTCTGGCACAGCCGCCCCGTTTCTGCAGCGTTAATTGGGTGCTGGAGCAGAATGTGGGATGAGGTGGGCTATGCCATTCGTTTCTCGGTGGAGAACCTCATGGCAGATAATTGGGGGAGAAGCATCTGCAGTGGGCTCAGGGTCTGAGAGGGGAGCGCGGCTGTGGGGAAGACGTTCCGCAGAGAGATGCTTCCGAGCTCCGTGAGCAGAGGAAGCCTGAATCTGGAAGCCCCTAGTGCTGCCCCTGGACAGGGATAAATGCCAGGTGCTGCACCTCGGGAGAGGAAACCAAATGCAGAGTTCCAGAATGGGGGACACTTGGCTCAACAATACCACAAGTGAGAAGGATCTTGGAATTGTGGTAGATCACAAACTGAATATGAGCCAGCAATGCGACGTGGCTGCGAAGAAGGCAAATGCTATTTTGGGCTGCATTAATAGTAGTATAGCTTCCAAATCGCGTGAAGTGATAATTCCCCTTTACTCTGCACTGGTTAGGCCCAGGGCCTGTGCAAGGCAGTTTGGTGCAGTTTGGTGTCCTAGGCAAGATCAGATATTTAGCGCCCCCTCTTCCCACTTGAGCCCTCCCTCCCTATTTCTGGTGCCCCCTTTAGCCCTGTGTAGCAGACAAGACCCCTTACTCCAAAGCCCACACCCTCAATGTGTACTTCGCTCTCACCAAGTGCCCCCTTGTATTGGTCACTTCAGACTTTAAGCTGTCTTCTTCAGCTGCGTTAGCCGATTATATTCTTAGGTCTTATATGTAGCTGTTCACCCACGTTTGTTTGTCTTTATTAAGAGCGGTTTGTTTTATTTGATTACTTGAAGTAGGGTGCCCCTCCGTTAATTCACTTCTTACTTTCCTGTCACCAGTCAGACTCTGGAGAATTAGAACTTTGAATGAAAAGGTTGATTTATTGTTCTAACAAAGTCTCTAACTGATATTCAACTCAGGAACAGGTAACTTGGATTTTCAACAGTTACATTCGAACTTGTTCATTGCTTAGATTCAGGTTAAAGGCAGGCAGATGTTATACAGCGCTCTTTGTATCAATTTGGCTTGGTTACTTGAAAGTTACAGGATCAGACCAGGGAACTTAACTGTCCCTCTCACTAGTCCAGAGCTTCACCTTCTTCCTCAGACAGAAGGTCCTTCACTCCCTAAGCGGAAACTCATGTGAACTGTTCTCTACTAACACCTTCACGTTTGCTTTCTCACAACTTAGTTACTAGATTTCCTGTCTGAACTCTTCTCTTCAGCACCACCTTTCCCTGCCTACTCCATTAACCTCCCACTCCAACCCACTCTCTTCCCCAACTGACAACCGACTCCCCTTAACTGCCAACTCCCTGGGGTTCTATGCTCTGCTTCAACCAATCAGAGCCTCTGGAATGTTCAGGTTGGCCCCTCCCCGCCGGGCTTCTGCCTGTCACTCCGCCACACCCTGCGCCCTAGGCAGCTGCCTAGTTGGCCTAATGGTAGCACCGGCCCTGGTTAGGCCTCACCTTGACTACTGCGTCCAGTTCTGGGCACCACACTTTAAGAAGGACGTAGACAAAATGGAGAGGGTTCAGAGGAGGGCAACAAGGATGATCAAGGGACTGGAAACAAGGCCCTATGAGGAGAGACGGAAAGAACTGGGCATGTTTAGCCTTCAGAAGAGGAGACTGAGGGGAGATATGATCGCACTCTTCCAGTACTTGAAGGGATGTCACACAGAGGAGGGCCAGGATCTCTTCTCGATCATCCCAGTTTGCAGGACACGGAATAATGGGCTCAAGTTACGGGAACCTAAATTCCACCTGAACATCAGGAAAAATTTCCTGACTGTCAGAGCAATAAGACAATGGAACCAACTACCTAGGGAGGTGGTGGGCTCTCCCACTCTGGAGGCATTCAAAGTGCAGCTGGACAGCCATCTGTCGGGGATGCTTTGACCTGGATTCCTGCATTGAGCAGGGGGTTGGACTCGATGGCCTTGTAGGCCCCTTCCAACTCTACAAGTTTTCTATGATTCTATGACTCAGTCCTAGTGTTACGGCTGCCACTGCTGGGAACTTAAGATATTGCCGTGCTCTTAACATGTGCTGAGCAGCAAAACAGTGGCCGATTAAATGATGCTGAGTTGACCGGGAAAGGCTTCCCCCATTTCCATTTTAATCTCAGTAGCTAACAACCACACCACGTTTCTGCTCCCCACCCATTAATTTGGACTAAATAGGACCCCAGATTCCTGGGCACCTTCTAGAAAAGTGTCCCGGTTGCACTCATCTGCATGATGCATCTTCTAACTGCCATGTTGTTGAGCACAGACATGAAAACGGGCAGCGCCGACATGAAGCCTTCAACCCCCTCAAATTCAAAAGATGCGATGGGGGAGCGCAGAGATGGAGGAAACAGCGAGCTGCTAATGAGCAAATGGCTCAGCTGCCTTGGGGCGCCTCTTCTGAAAGAGGTCCTTAGAATCATAGAAAACTAGAGTTGGAAGGGGCCTACAAGGCCATTGAGTCCAACCCCCTGCTCAATTTCATTTCATTTATTTCATTTATATACCGCCCCATAGCCGAAGCTCTCTCAATGCAAGAATCCAGGTCAAAGCATCTCTGACAGATGTCTGTCCAGCTGCACCTTGAATGCCTCCAGAGTGGGAGAGCCCACCACCTCCCTAGTTACAGTAATACCTTGGATTGAGAGTATAATTTGTTCCGGAACCGTGCTTGTAATCCAAAACACTCTTCTATCAAAGTGAGTCTCTGGCGGGCGTGAGTGGGGCCGATTTCAGCCCGCTACGCCTGCTCGAGGCGAGCGGTTACATCCCTACACTTGTATTGCAAGACGTCGCTTGTTTATCAAGTCAAAATTTATTTTAAAAATTTGCTTGTCTTGCAAAACGCTCTCAGACCAAGTTACTTGCAATCCAAGGTATTACTGTAAATAATTGGTTCCATTGTCTTATTGCTCTAACAAGCAATAAGAAAAAAGAAGTTTAAAAAGAAGTTCTGACCCCAAACGTCTAGGTCAGCCTGTCAGCAGGAGGAGGAAAATAAATTACCTCCAACGCAGCAGGTCCAGAAAGCAGAGGGTAGCAATGAGTGATTATATATATACAGTTTTATTGTAGAGTAACAGAGTATTATAATTGCAGTCTCCCTGTGCAAAGGGAGCTTACCATAGTAGCAGTTGTTTCTTATCCAAGGCACAGCAACACACAGTAGGATTGCAGCAACAGAGTAGCTACTGCAGCAACCCAGAGCACAGCTCAGCTGTCTTAAGTAGCTGCAAATAGTGCTTCACCCTGTTCACAGGTGCAGGCAGTTACATGCCTTCGCTATGAGTCAAAACTTACTAGGTTGTGATGTGACACGAAATACCAACATCCCCCTGCTTTTCGTGTACACATCACACGGCAAAGTTTTTCAATACAACAGCATCAGTTTTGTCAATTTTTGATGCTGTTCTTTTCCGATAGGTTTTGAAAGATCTGCAGGAATTTCATTCCCTGCCAAATACAGAACTTCTATCAAACCATCCCTGATGCATTCCTTTGCATGGTTCGTTTTACCTAATTTGTAAATATTTTGTCCTTTGCTTATTGCTTTCTGTTCTTAGAATTGCAATGCTGGCCTGATTGTCCTGATACACTTTCACAGGTTTACTAACATCAACCCTGGCATCTTTAAACAATTGTAACAGCCATTCAATATTTACAATCGCATAGCTCAGTGCATTAAGTAAAACGGGGGCGTTCCTGGGGTCCTTTGGGGAGCTCCTTGCCCCTGTCCTTTAGCGGGTCACGTGGTAGACTGGATTAGACCGCGGTTGAGTCGCTTCAGCTTTAACGCTGGAACAAACCAAGAGCTGCCACTGCCTGCTGCATTAAATAGCTACGCGGAGGGCCCAGTGCGGTGCTGAGTGAAACTCCGACTGTTTCCAGATCTAACTGGCTCCCAAGCAGCCCTCCCGGAGCCCAGCAACTGCTTTGGCCCAAAGGTCAGAGGGATTAAGGTGGAGTGAGACACAGTTTGTTAGAGCACCCCCCCCCCCACCCATGCAGGTGAAGCTTGTGCGTGCACTTATACAACGCCATCGGTGCGCATGGAGCTGGAAGGGCAGCCAGTGTGGCGTAGTGCCGAGAGTGCTGGACTGGGGCTGGGTGGGTGACTTTGGGCCACTCACTGACTCTCAGCCTGACCTACCTCACAGGGTTGATGTGAAGATAACATGGAGAAGAGGAGGAGGAGGAGGGCCATGTTAGCCACCTTGGGTTCCTTGCAAGGGAGAAATGTTGGGACATGCAGAGGTTCAAGCTTTGGTCCCAGACACCCCAGAGAGTTGACAACACTGGGCTTGAGAGACCACTTCCTGTGCCTGTCACTGCACCTCCATGTGGGAAGCAGGAATTCAGAGGTTCGGAGCTGCAGACAATTGCTTGTGGAGCATCCTGACGCAGCGTGTGTGTGTGTGTGTGCGTGCGCGTGCAGGAAGGTCTTTGTGTGTGTGTGTGTGTGTGTGTGTGTGTGTGCAGGAAACAAAAACAACTCTTTTGTTTCTGACTTCAGTGTGTGTGTGTGTGTGTGTGTGTGTGTACATACGTTTAGTGTTAAAGGGCAAAGAGCATACCCACCAGCACACGTCTTTACCCCAGCCAAAGATCCCAAACCTTTCTTGAGAGTGTGGGGTTAGTTAGCCTCTCTTCTACAAGGGAATCTAACGCCCAAAATTATCTGTTGTAACATCTAGCCTCTCCAAACCTCCCAGTTCTTGGATCGTTCTGTCATAAGGGTATAAGAAAAGTCCTGCTGGATCAGACCAGAGAAGGCCTAGCGGTCACAGCTCGGCTGGTGGCACAGGGGCTTCCTGGAGACGGACTCATGTCATGAGCCTCCACAGGGAAAAGCACGGAGCAGAGTGGGAGGGCAACGGTGCCGCAGGGCAGACTAAACCGCAGCGCAAGGCAGATGCAAAGATCCCTGGAGTGCAAAGGACACGCAGGTGGCATCGCAGGGTCCTGGCTACAGTGAAATAGCCCAAGCATGTGTGTGGGGGGGGGATCATTGCTTGGCCCCATGGCGCTAGAGCTGGGGCGTCCCGCCGAGCTCCATCTCCCCCATGCCCTTTCACGTCTGCGTCGGGGGTGGGCCCCATGGGCTGCATGCAGCTCTCACTGCCCCCTACTGTGGCCTCTTCCATTTCTCGGTGCCCCCACTCAATTAATTTGTTTGCAAGCTAAATTTGGCCCTTTTGGTGCTCCATAGCCACTACAGAGTGCCAAAAAGGATAAATTTAGATTGAAAACAAGTTAAATTTACCCGCTGCAGCACTCTGTAGTGCCACGGAGTGATTTGCCACCAAAATCCAGCAGCAAAGCAGCAACATCAGGCCTCCTCCCCACCCGACCCCCCTTTTTTTGCCATGGCACCCCATGGACTGCGGACTGCAGTAGGGGGTCCAGCAGCAGGAAATGGCCCCCGCCAGACATCCAGAAGTTGCCCGTCTTTGTTCTACGTGAAGCTGCTGGCCTGGGTGAGTCATCTGGGGACTTGGAGTACGATGTCACCACCAGTATGCTCTATTTCTCTGTGCTGTCAAATTCAGGTGAGACTGTGGAGGTGCTGAACCATTGTCTGGACTCAGCAATGGGCTGGATGAGGGCCAAGAAAACTGAAGCTGATCTGTGACAAGATATGGAGGTACTGTGGGTTGGTGGTTCCCAGGCCCGTCCAGCTGCTGTGCAACCTGTTCTGGATGGGGTTTGCACTCCCCCGAAGGAGAGTTTTGGAGCTTGGGGGTGCTCTTGTAGGCAACATTGTCCCTTGAGAGCCACGTTGCATTGGTGGCTTGGAGCACCTTTTGCCGGCTGTCTCTGTCTGGTTCATCCGCTGCAGCCTTTCCTCCCGAATAGGGATGGTCTGGCTCCAGTGATCCATGCTCTAGCAATCTCCAAGCTGGATTACTGCAATGGTTACACATGAGCTACCCTTGGAAACACTTCAGCGGAAGCTCCAGCCAGTACAGAATTCAGCGGCTAGGATCCTGGCCGGTTTGCTGAGGGTGGTGGGGCCACATGGCGTGGTTCTGAAGGAGCTGCATCGGCTGCCTCTTCCCTGCTGAGCCCAATTCAAGGTGCTGGCACTGGCCTTTAGAGCTCCAAATGGCTTTTTATTTCCAGAGGCATCTAACATTTATTAAGTTAAAAAAACATATTTTTTATTTTTTTCAGCTTGTTGAAATAGTTTTATGACTCTCAGTTTTATTGTTTATATTTAGATTTTTGGTCATTTTATTGTATTGAAAGTTTAATTTTTATGTACTCCATCCTGAAGGGGTAGTATGTACATTTTAAAATAAAATTAAAAATAGGCAGTTGCTTTAACACATGAAGAGAAAAGTACCTTTCTAGAGCAACCCCTTGAGAGAGAGAGAGAGAAATAAAGAGTAAACCACCCTGGAAAAAATAATTGAAGTGTAATACTTATAATAAATGAAAAATAAAATAAAATAAAATTCATCATTGGAAGCCCCAGAAATAACTGTTGAATGTGTTGATGAACATCACTTTGCTACCACAGGGGGCCATTCGACAAGAGCAGGGCCTTCGGGGTCATGGCCTCTGAGTGGCCGGGTGCCTACCTGAGAGAGCCCTGCCTGGCCCGGCCATGGCTCTGCTGTGGGTGGGGGGAACACAGCTGCTCCAAAAGGCTCTGGGACCGAGAAGGCTGGCGCGGGAGGGGGGCTTTACTGAGGGCAGATTACTGACTGACAGGCTGCTGATCTTGCCACTGCATGTTCTACTTTTATGGTGGCAAACAGTAATAGGGGTCTTGGAATGGTGGAGGTACAAAGCAATGTAGCAAGCCTGAGTTCAAACCATGTGGCTGTTCCACCGGATGCTGGGAGTGCGCTGGCCGGAGAGCGCCTTGACGCTTGACAGCCCCCCCCGCCCCCCGCCGAGGATTGCCGAGAGACAACAAGGTCACTTGCTGCACCTCAAAAGTGCTACTTATCTGGGCCTCAACTCAGGAATCCTTTTGCAGGTATAGGTATGAACGGAGCACACTTGTGTGAAACGGGCAAGAACACGGTGCTTATTATTAATACCCTTCACATTTTAAATGCAATCAAGAAACTTCTCTTTTCTGTGAAGCTGACTTCGCCTAATTTGCATCAGACATTACCCTTGATCACCAAAGGTACTGCTGCTAACGCCACTCCTCAGAAACAACTCATTTTGACAAGCCGTGAGGAATGCACACAAAGGGAGCGGCAGAGGTCAGAGCTGTGCTTTTCGCATCGTGTGCGCCGTCATGGTGAGAAGCAGCCAGTTTGCCAGGAAAAAGGGCTGCCCAACAGTGAGACCCACATCGTGGTGGAGATTTCCTTGCTCACCCCAAACCGTCTCCTTCATTTAAACAAAACCGAGTGTTTCTGAGGGTTGTCATAACCTCCCAATTTTTCTCTTGGCTAATGTGACACGTCCTTGGGGGAGGGGTGCAGGAGCGCTGTTGGTTATTCTTTTGCTATTAAAAGTTTCATCCGCTTCCGTGTGCGTGCACTTGCTTCCATTCATTTTTATCGGGAACGAGCTCCTTGATTTTTGCCCTTCCCATCATTCCTGTTCCCCTTTGCTTTCAGGGGGAGACCCAGACAGCCAACCTACAGTTAGAGGGGGTGCCACTTGTGGTGTGGGGGGTGGGCGGTGCTGCAAAATGGTCCTGGGCTAGGTGAATTCTTGGCATCCATCTTCACAGGGAAGAAGATGCTGGGAAGATTCATCCACATTGTCTTAGGGCAGCAGCTCAAAAGAGGTGACCAACAATGAAAGTTTGACACCTACTTGCCAAAAGAGAACAATTTCAAAATAGACACACACACACACCCGTCCTTCACGGTGTCCTTGACCAGGAGGCTGTTGACGTTTTCACTAAAATATCAAGTAAAACTCATCTCTAAGATCATTCAGAGAATGGGAAGATTCTCCTAACCAGAGAAAGGTAACATTGTCTTTTTAAAAAATAAAAAAAGGCTCTGCGAAATGACAGGCCAAGCAGGGTAATGTTCCTCCAGGTAAATCGGTGGGAAATCTCACGGGTTGTGTGTGTCACCCACAGCCTTTTCTGATACTAAGAGCAATAGGTAAAGGAAGCCTGTGGGCGTCGGGCAGGAGCACCACAGGGAGGGGCCGTGGCTCAGTGGCGGAGCCCCTGCTTGGCATGCCGGAAGGCCCCCGGTTCAGTCCCCGGCAGCATCTCCAAGGAGGGCTGGAGAGACCCCGGAGAGCTGCCGCTGCAGCGCCAGTCAGTGTTGACAATGCTGGGCCAGGCGGACTCCCGAGTGCGGGGCCTGACTCAGTATGAGGCAGCTTCCGATGCGCCTGTGTTCCAGGCGTTGGGAACAACCAACGGGAGAAGGTTCCCTCTGCGTTGTCCTGCTTGGGAACACCTCAGAGGCACCCGGCGGCGGCTGGCTGCGCATCAGGAGCGGATGCCACGCGAGACGGACCCACCCAGGTGCCTCCTGCTTCCCGCCTCGCAGTCATCTCTGCCGCTGCCGCAGCCTCTGCTTACTGGGACGCGGCCCTTCGGTGACCTCTGGCCGTCATTAGAGAGGATGTCCTGCCCCAAGCAAGGGGCGGAGTGGGAAGGGGCCGGCGGGGTGCCCACCGGCCCCTTGTTGCTTCCCGGAGGTTCTTCAGCCCGCGTGGGCCCCGGGAGCAAGCCAGTACTGCTGTGTGGCACAGCCGGGGCCATGCAAATTCCACGTTGCCACGAGCTGAAGAGATGCAAAGCCTGATCACGGTTCACATTCAGATGGCATTTCGTTAATGAAAGCTGCCACACACATCAAATGAGAAGAGAAATGAATATTGGCGGGGTTCGTATGCATAAATAGGGCGGTGGCACTCCGGTTAAACACTGCCAGAAGAGCAACTCTTGTTCAGCATGTCCATGACCTGCATGGTTCTGGAAATCAGTTTGAAAAGTGAGCTCCCCCGGGAACCCCCATCACTCTGCCCCCTCGCCTGGCGACCCATCTTTTTAACAGTCCTGGCTGCGAGCCAGAGCCCCGCCCCTGTCCCTCTAACTCAGCACAGCCTGGACCGGGGCTTCAGGGAGAGGAAGGCCATTTCCACCCCACCCAGAGGTGCCGGGGATTGAACCCAGGGCCCTCTGCACGCCTGAGCAGAGCTCTGCCATGGAGCCGCACCGCAGCACCCCCACCCCTGCCCCTCAGTCAGAGGGAAGTGACCCGGCTCTCTCCCTCTCCTTCTTGTGCGCGCCTCTGAGCATGGGCAGAGCGGCTTCTCCCTGCTGTCATTCGGATGCTGCCGCTGTCGGGCCTCGCCCAAGTGCTGTGGGGGGCCCTGCGTCTTTGGGGCCGGGGGCTGATCTGATCCCAAAGTGGACCAGGATGGTCTGGAACCCAGTTCAGCTGTGGGACACCTGAGAGCTTGGCTCTGCCTGGTTTCTCATCCGACGGCAGGCCGAGCGAGGGGCGGGTGGGCTGCGGGAGGTCAGCATGGCGGAAGCATGGCTCTGCCAGCCTCCCCCCCCCCATTACAGGCCAAAGGAGAGCGAGCGAGGGAGGCTCCCTTTCAGCCACAGCCGCAGGATCAGGCTTTGAGTCAAACCTCTGGTTTACAGCCTGGGACGTCTTCTGTGGGACCGAGCAGGGGAAAGCCTCTGCAGGGGGGAGGGCTGAGGGGCGCCGCCCAGGACGAGATGCCCTCTCTGATGAGGCGTCCACTGATGGGCCAGATTTCCCCGTCAGGTTAGAGGGTCAGAAGCGGGGCTGCAGCAGCTGGAGCACAGGTTGGAATCCTTTGCTGGGAAGACCGTCTCTTACGCCTGGGCCACTGTCTTGTTTGGACTCGGCCCATCTCGGAGAAGCGCAACTGAAACGATCCAGGGGCCGGAGCAGCTCCCCTGAGAGGAAAGGCTACAGCAGCTGGAACTGTTCAGCTTAGGAAAAAAAGGTGAGTGAGGGGAGACATGGCGGAGGTGTCCAAAATTATGGCTGGTGTGGAGGAAGTGGACAGGGAGACATTTTTCTCCCTCTCTCATAATGCTAGAACCCAACGGGGTCATCCCATGAAGCTGATGGGTGGGAGATTATTCAGGGCAGATAAACGGAAGGACTTCTTCACACAGTGCAGAGTTAAACTACGGAACTCACTTCCACAAGATGTAGTGATGGCCACCAATCTGGAGGGCTTTAAAAGGGGACTGGACACATTCACGGAGGAGAAGGCTGTCAATGGCTGCTAGTCCTGACTGGCTATGTGCTTCCTCCAGGATCAGAGGCAGTACATGTACCTGTGTACACCAGTTGCTGGGGAACACGAGCGGGAGGATGCTGTTGCACCCGTGTCCTGCTTGTGGGATCCCGTGGGCAGCTGTCTGGCCCCTGTGTGAGCAGAATGCTGGACTGGATGGGCCCTTGGCCTGACCCGGCAGGGCTCTTCTTATGTTCTTACCTACAATGCCTGGACTCATCCTGGACCCAGGGCTATTAGCCTGCCTGGGACTGAGTGTAGAGAGGCTCCAAAGGGGAACATCTCTACTGCTGCCTGGGACCTTAACTTGCCTGGACTCATCCTGAATCCTGTACTTAGTCTGCCTGGACCCTGGACTGTAGAGGCCCCACACGGGAATGTCTCTGCTGCTGCCCAGGGCTCACTCTCTTGTCTGGGCTTATCATGAACACCTGGGGGGGGGGGGAGGTTAAAAAAAGAAAAAAAATACTCATTTTTTCTTCCCCCCCCCCACCCCACAGAGGGAGGGATTTTGGCATGAAAACAGGAAGGGGAAAGCTTAAATCCTCCCTCCCAAATTGCCATGGTCCCAAAGTGGGGCTGCGCACAGCTGCCCAGAGGCAAATCAATCACACACAGGCAGGGAGCCAGGAAGAGGAATGTCGCGCGCACAACCCTACGCGAGTTTCTCCCAGCTCCATCCCCCTGACATACGGGAGAAGGAAGGACTTCTCAGCCCCAGTGAATAGCCAGATGCATACATTATGCTGGCAGCCCTGGTCAGAAGGACCAGGATTCTCACGTGCGCGTCTCTTGCACAAAAAGTCAGGCTTTTGCTCTGGAATTGCAAGGTCTGGCGGCGGCGGCAGCAGCGGGAGCCAGGAGGGGGAGTCCATCTCCTGCTCTTTGCCCCTCTTTTCATGTGCCGATCGAAAGGGGAGCAAGCGAAGCGAGTTCATCCACAGTGCAGAAGACATGTCTGAAGAGGCACCGAGGGGAGAACTTTGCTGGCTGGTCTGATGGATGAGCGGCACAAGGAGACGATGCCAGGAGATGCCCTTAATTGAAGGCAACAGGACAGGAGCGGGGGGCGCTCCCCCCACCTCGGTAGCTGCTGCTCGCGTCTCCTTGAATCAGCAGCTTCTCCTGGTGCGCTTCTGCGCAAGTGAGCAAAACTGCATCACAGCCACCCAGTGGCTTAACGGAAACAGACACACAGCAATATCAACAGATTTCTGCTGATGGCTCGGATAAGCGCACAGCCCCTTCCGATCCCAGGGACTAAACTGAACAGAAAGGTGGTCACATTGAGTTTACACATCTCGGCAACCAACAGGGCCATCCGCGAAGCGCACGGTGTGACTCCGGCAGACCAGACGGGGCTCTCTCTCCCTTCGCCCCCCCCCCCCAGCCGGGACCGGGCAGCGCACTTCACGGGACAGGCGGAGAAGCCGAGGCTGTGGCCCACTGCGGATGGAGAATCACGCCAAAAATGGCTCCAGACAAGCACCCACCTCCTAACTCTGCCCAGGAGGGCGCCAGCAGTCCTTCTGTACAGCCCTCAGTGGGGAAGAATGAGGAGGACACCAGAGGGGCACCTATTCTGACCCCAAGGACTGAGCAGCTGCGGGCACCATCTAAGCCCCAGAGTTATTATCACCCCTCATTTTCCTACACAGCAACTTCAAGTTTAAGAGTCAGTGTGGCATTTTATATTTATTTTTCTCTGCTAGAGTTGTCCGACATAACTTGCTGCCCTTGTGGCCTTGCTTCAAACATCCTTGCAATCACTCTCTGCTGGCTCAAGGTGCCCCCCCCCCCAAAAAAACATGTTTTTGAAACAGCGGTTGGTGCAGAATGTGGCTGCCCATCTCCTGACAGGGTGAGACGCGGGGAGCCCGTCACTTGAGGCCTCCCCCCTGGGCCGTCTTCTGGGTACAAGGCAAGGCCAAGGTGCTGGTTTTGGCCTGCAGAGTCACAAGCAGCTTGGCCTGAGAACAGCACCCACCCACCCACATCTGGTTCCACTCTCCGTCAGTGGATGATCCTTCCTTCCTGCCACCTCAAAGCCCTTTCCAGACCAGACATTTATGCAGTGCCCAGTGAAGTATACTGAGGAGGCAGTGCAAAGGCAGGCCTGCTCCCCCAACCCCCGACCCACGCACGTTCATCTGAATGTGTGCACACAGCGGGGGGTGGGCAGACTTCAGGCTTGCAGGATCTGCTTAATTTTTTTTACTAGAACCCCAACACCCACCAACCGGAGCTTGGTGCAAAAGATGCACACTGCTAGGCCAGGTAATAATTCCTCTTTTTAAGGAGTGTCAGGAATCTATACAGGCCTGAAACATTGGTCAAGTATGAACTGGAGTGACCTCTGGACTGAGAGAGAGAGAGAGAGAGAGAGAGAATACCTGTGAGAGAGATTGTGAAAGGAGGAATGCCTGAGTTGAAATGGAGATAACACATAATTACAAAAGGAGGTGTTGGCCTAAAGGGATTAACACATGCCCAGAAGGGAATCAGGCTGCAGGCTATGTCAATATTCAGGGAGATGATGAGTTTATAGATTAAGGAAAAGCAGCAGGAGGTAGACAGGAGGAAATATTTGCAAAAAATGTGTCAGTATACATATATATGGTCAGGAAGAAATGTCTAACTAGGGGAAAACACGGTGGAGCAATAAGGGGATTAGTGTAGGGCAGGACCGGTGCAAGGCAGTTTGGCGCCCTAGGCAAGATCAGATATTTAGCGCCCCCCCTTCCCACTTGAGAGCGCTGTATTTTTTTTCAAGGCGTTTCTGACGCCCCCTTTAGCCCTGCGCCCTAGGCAGCTGCCTAGTTGGCCTAATGGTAGCACCGGCCCTGGTGTAGGGCACGTCAGGAGCTGCTCGCTCACCAGAGAGGACCCCTCCCCTCTCCATAGGACAAGCAGGGAGGAAAAGGGTGTAAGCACTGAGGGTTTTGGAGTAGGAGTTAGCTCACAGCTCACCTTTGCCTACACGAGAATTGTTGTTGGAGTCAGCTGTGCCGGATGAATGAAAAGGACAGGTATGTGCCTCCCGGGTCACTGAACTGTCCTTCTGTTTGTAGCACGGAGCTCTGGTCTCCAGTCTTATTGCTATCCCATGGGCTATATAGGTTAAGGTCTTCCATCTCTCAGAGTTATAAGGTATGAGTGTGAATGGTGGATTGCTGCCTCACAATTAATGCTTGTATCTTGACCGTGGGAGACTATATTAAGGAATTGGTATCTGTTCTATCTTTTATGTAGGGTAATTTATTTATTTTATTTATTTATTACATTTATACCCCGCCTTTTTTCCTACAAGGAACTCAAGGCGGCTTACATAATAATCCTCCTCCTCTCCATTTTATCCTCACAACAACCCTGTGAGGTAGGTTAGGCTGAGAGGCAGTGACTGGCCCAAAGTCACCCAGTGAGTTTCATGGCTGAGCGGGGACTAGAACCCGGATCTCCTGAGTCCCAGTCCAACACACATCTAAATGTGTCAGATGTTTTAGTATAGGGCTAAATAGGGAACCCACACTCACAAGCAATGCACGTTAGACTCCAGCAAAAGATCCTAGCACCTCTCAGGGTAGCAGCGTGGGGTTGGGGTGTATACTGGACGACTAGGGGTGCCAACTCCGACACTATGCAATTGAAACAACACTTAGAAGGAAAGAATTCTGAGCCCAGGAATTTGTTCTGAGTACCAGAACTCAATGGTGCTCACACTCCGTCCACACATAAATCCTCTCCTGGTTACCACAAGTGGGTTTTCTTCATTTCACCAGTATAATTTTTAAGGCGGTGCATGGCAACGGGGAGCGGGGGCGGCCTGGGAGAGTCATTTTGCGGCACTCCTGTTTAACAATCAGGAGCCAGAAATCCTCGCCCATCTCGTGCAAATCACCCAGAGACCCGCCTTCTCCCCCCCATAGCCCCCATGCAAGGACATCTGAAATGTGCTCACATTTCAACAGTTTCCCTTTGTGTCTTCCATGTGCTTTTGAGGGTCACCGAGTCCTCATTCTGAGCACTTTCCAGCGCTGATGCAAGAAGACTTTCATTTCTTCCATGCAGGGCTGACCCACATGGACATGCAGCTGTATTGAACAACCCAGATTTCTCACAGCACCGGAACAGCCACGGCGATGCACCCAAGCAAGGCCCTGTGTGCATGGACATGGAGCACTTTGATGGTGGCCACATGGGAAAACACTCGCCGCAGGATACGCTTGAATGGAATCTGGCACGTGCTCTAAAATAGCTTTTCTTCCCTGCTTTATACATCCTGTATTTCTGTGGTGCATTTCCGGTTTTTTTCAGGGTCATTCCCTTGTGGATTATAAACTGAACATAAAAATGGGTATCCCTGCTTCAGAGGCTCGGACACCATCGTTCCCTGACCTTTTCATCAAAAATTCTTCACACACACTCATGAATGAAATGGCTATGCTACTGGAGGCCATTCCTGTACCTTCCTAGAAAGAGTCGATGCTGGGATTAGGTGACACTTCCCTTGCAGCTGCAGGTGGCCCTGGGCATGCCAGTTGCCATGGGATACGTTTTCTGCGGCAGCTGCCTGCTCCTCCCTCCTTCCTGGGCTTCCGTCCCAGGCTCAGAGCACTCCCTGTGCCCACAGTTCAAATTCAGCTCAAGTCTGCTATTGCCATAATGCCTTATGCTCCACGTAAAGGGCAGGCAGAGGTCTCTAGTTTTAGAAGCAGCAACCTGTTTTTTTCAAAGGCCTGCCTTGCCATTTGCATCCGCCAGCTTGCCGCCCTCCACCAACGCCGGAATCATAGAATCATAGAATCATAGAATAGCAGAGTTGGAAGGGGCCTACAAGGCCATCAAGTCCAACCCCCTGCTCAGTGCAGGAATCCAGGTCAAAGCAACCCTGACAGATGGCTGTCCAGCTGCACCTTGAATGCCTCCAGATTGCAAGAGCAGCTCAAACCCCTGGCAAACATAAGCAGGCAAAGAGGGAACAGGTGAGTTGCGATCATGCACCAAGTTTCATCCCACTCCAGCTTGTGGAATGACTCAGCCAAGGGGGGGGGCACTCCTGGGAATGTCTCTCATTTCATTCATGGATCTCTCCAGCTGGACTTGCAAAGGGTGACTCATTTCTCCACAGAGTGCTTCTCTCTTTGGAGGGTGAGAAGAACTGAAAACAGGAAATCCTTGCTTTTCAGGACTGCCAAAGGCCCGGAAGACGAGCGAGGGATGGATCCCAGCAGTGTTCCATGGACAGCCGGGAGCTCTGAGGCAGCAGCAGCAGCAGACTGCGAGGCCGACCACAAGGACCACCAGGGCAACCCTGACCAGGTTCCCCTTTGCTGCCTCCATGCAGCCACAGGCTTCCTGCGCTTGGACACTGGACCAAGTGCAAAGTGCACCCTCCCTCCTCCCACCTGGGTTGCTCAGCCGTGTGTGTGTGTGTGTGTGTGTGTGTGTGTAATTGAGGATGGTTTTGTTTAAGGTCAACTGATGATCCTAACTAGGCTGTGATCTGCAACATCCTTGGGTCCCAGTGTTGGGAGAAAGGCGGGATACAAATCATCATCACCATAATCATCATCATCATCATCATCATCATCATCATCATCATCATCATCCTTCAAGAAAAGGGGTGGATGGTTCTGAAAAAGATCCCTCTGGGGGAACCTTCTCTAGGTGTGGAAGAGGCAGAAACGTGTAAAGTCAAGTTTAAAAAGGAGTTTGTGGAGGCTGCTGGTGAACAGGCAGAAACAGGCACAGAGCAGTGGGGAAGAAGCAGATTGAGGTGATGGTGAAGGAGGAGAATGGCAGGGATGCCAGGAAGGGTTGCAGAACCTCGGCCCAAATGTGTCTTGGCTGAAGGAAGCGCTCCAGCGGCAGCCATCCCTTTAACGCAGGTCCTGTTGCAGCAGCCGTAGCCGTCCAGCCCAGCCCGTCCGCGCGGTTAGGTCCCTGGGGGGCTGGAGGGATGCAGGGAGCATCTGCCCAGCTGCTGGAGAGAGGAGCAGCCCACCCTCGGGGCATCAGAGAGGCTCAGGAAGAGGAAGGCGCTCCTTCACCTGAGACAGACAGACATCACCTTCACGGAGCAGCCTGGCGAAGGCAGGAGGCGATGCACGTCGCTCTGCAGGATGGAAGGCAGCTGGGGCCTCTTTGCTGACCTCTGCGCTGTGGGGGGGGGCTCCCTTCCTTGAAAAACTAGCAAGCGGGGAAGCCGCCCCCGCTATGGAATTTGTCGTCTCCCCTAGACTCAAGCTCCCTGAGCATGGGACGAACTCCCCACTGTGGGGAAGAGGATGGTGGGGTGGGTGGGTACCAAATCTCTGCATGGTTAGGGGGCTGGCCCTTGGGGCAGGAGCACTGGTGCATATGTGTAGGTATTGTGCTAGGCCTTCAGGACCCAATGCCAGCAGCCCCACTGCTCCCCCACACTGGCACAGGTGAGAGCACTGCCCGAGGCTCTCCCCTGGGGGGCTATTGCTGCTGTGACACCCCCAGTGCCCCTGTGGACCTCAGCCACTGCCTGCCTCGGATGTCTGGGGAACCTCCGTGGTTCTGCTCCTTGGATCTTGAAGCCCTTTTGGTGCAGAAAAAGAAAAAAGGTCACTGCCTGCCCTCGTAAAGTCCCAAGAGGAGCAACCAAGTCCACCTCAAGGTGCCATCCGGTAGTTACACCATGGGGTGTGTCTGCAATTATGGTAAACGTGGCTGTACTGTAAAACGTATCCAGCAAAACAGCAACACCATTTTACACCACCGGAAAGAGACCGAGAAGAAGTCTTATTTATTTTTATTCATCTAAAATATTTCTAGGCTGCCTTTCAGGGCAGGAGCCTTTCCAAAGCAGCTTAAAAGAATAACATCCATATAATTAAAAACTGATATAATAATAAAACAGCAAACACCAGCATATACACAAGATCATTGTTAGGAACATAGGAAATTGCTTTATGTAGAAGTTCAAACTAGATTCGTTTGATTTATTTAATGAATGTATATTCTGTGCCTTCATCCACTGGGGTTCTCAGGGAGGCAAGTGATACAAAACAGAATATAACAGTAAAATCTAAAAAACACAAGGATAAGACACAATAGCAAGGGGGGTGCAGTCTCAGCAGGAGGCAAAGATCCTCAATTGGTGTCGAGAGCACATAATGCAGGCCACATGCTGAAGCTAAGCAGGCACGAGCCGGGTCAGTGCTTGGATGGGTGACTTCCTGGGCTGCCCACATTAGTTCTCCTGCATTGAGCAGGGGGTTGGACTCGATGGCCTTATAGGCCCCTTCCAACTCTACTATTCTATGATCCCACTGCACTGCACGAACAGTAAAAGCCCAACGGTGATAAAAGCACTAACATTCCTGAGGGAAATGGAAACATCTTCACCTGGTGCCTAAATGGCATTAGTGCAGGTGCCAGGTGAGCTTCCCTTTGGGGAGGGTTCAGAGGAGGGCAACAAAGATGATCAGGGGACTGGAAACAAGGCCCTATGAGGAGAGACTGAAAGAACTGGGCATGTTTAGCCTTCAGAAGAGAAGACTTTGGGGAGATATGATCGCACTCTTCCAGTACTTGAAGGGATGTCACACAGAGGAGGGCCAGGATCTCTTCTCCACCATCCCAGAGTGCAGGACACAGAATAATGGGCTCAAGTTACAGGAAGCCAGATTCCAGCTGAACATCAGGAAAAAATTTCCTGACTGTCAGAGCAATAAGACAATGGAACCAACTACCTAGGGAGGTGGTGGGCTCTCCCACTCTGGAGGCATTCAAGGAGCAGCTGGACAGCCATCGGTCAGGGATGCTTTGACCTGGATTCCTGCATTGAGCAGGGGGTTGGACTTGATGGCCTTGTAGGCCCCTTCCAACTCTACTATTCTATTATTCTAGACGTGTTCCAGAGGTGGCCAGCCATCACTGAAAAGGCCCTTTCCTCTGCTAGCCACCTGCAGTACCTCCAAAGGAGAGGAGAGGCTCAGGCGGCAGCCTCCACATCTGTGTGGATCGATGCAGGAGAAGGCAGTCCCACAAATAACTGGTTCCATTCACTGTCTGGCTTGTGTCTGTGTGTGCTAACAGCCGTCACAGGGGCTGCAAACTGGATGTGACCAGGGCTTGGCTTGAGGGAGGGGGGATTTTACCCTGTGCCCACTCATGGCCATGATCCAGGGCAGGCTCCCTGCAAATGCTACTTGACGCATGCTGGGAGCTACCCTTGGTACCCAGGGGAGTTCTCTACCCATGGAGATGTCCGCAGCCTCAGCGGGAGGGGGGCTTGATACAGGTCAGGGCCATGGAGCCAGGTGGCTCGCACCCCCACATACTGTGCTTCTGATCTGGATCCAGATTGTGCCCCCTCAGCCATGGCAATTGGTAATATTTTAAAAATCACACTAATGGCGTGAAACACATCTTGCTTGTCCCTTTGTCCCTCCTCCAGTACGGTGTAAAACTAAATCTTGTCCAGGCTTCAGTTTAGCAGAAAGGCCTGAAAGACAAACCAGAACCTTGTCTTGACTTTCCAGGACATGCCCTGAGGGCTGAGCAGTAACCATGCCTTGCTCATGACTGCTAGAAAAGAAGTACATGATCACCTATAATGTAAAGTGAGGGTAGCAGAGCTGACCACCTTATAAATACATATGCCTTTAGTTGTTCTGACTCATTGTCACCTGATGCCCACGTGATGCTATTCGGTATAAATGGGAATGTTACTATTTTATTCGGAGTAGCATTTCCTGACTGCACTCAGATACTACCAGCAACTCACTAATAAACATACCTCCCTAAGAACCTCTCCAGACACAGTGCAGTGGATTATTTATTCCACAACACTAGCATGATCTGCCGTGGATGCCAGCATCTTTCTGGGTCTCCGGCAGATCTGCCCCATCACCTGCTCCCTGAGGAGTCCTTTGACTGGAGATGCTGACAGTTGGACCGGGAAATGTTTGCATGCAAAGCACGGGCTCCAGGGCCGAGCAACAGCCCTGCCCAAATACTATAGATCTCTTTTATATCTGCTATGACACTGTCAAAAATAAAATATTGAGGGTAGGAGAAACAAGTGGAATGAAAAAGTAAAAAGTGGGAGAGCTAAGAAAAATTCAGGAAAACACACACACACCCCAAACCATACACAGTTCTCACCTCCCCCCCCCCCACTGCAAGGTTCCTACTTCCTGTCTAAGTGCAAGAAACATCTAAGCACAAGCCTTGCCGTTCCTTTGCAACACAGCCTCTGGGAAGGAAGGCCATGGCAAAGGCGGAGGATGCCAGGATGTCTGGCTGGCTGGTTTGAGCAGTCCCCAGGGATGTGGGGGGGGGGGGGAGGTGTCAGAGGAGATGATCTGGTTTTGGTCCAGTCTCTCTCCAGTCCAGTCTTCCTGAGCTGCAAATGTGAGCCCAGCTTCAATGACTCGTTTTCAGCAATAGGTTAAATAGTTACACTAACTCCTCCTTAATTATTCAAAATACAGATAATTATGTGAGTCATTTACATGAAATTAACTCAAAGATGTGCCACCATTCCCATTAATTGCTGAATATCTCCGTTTCCCCTAATTAATGACTGTTACTCCTAGAACATCACAATTTAATCTACTAAGAGAGAGATCTGTTTTTAAAATAATTTCAATGCAGCATTAATGTCATGGGAAGGCAGGCAGGCAGGCAGGCATTACTTAGAGGAGGAGGAGAAACACATGCACAAACACACAGACGCTTACAGTCATTGAACTGTAACAACATCTATCCTGAGGAACAGTGGAGGCTTTAGCAAGAGCAGCAAGATCAAACTTTTTCTTCCAAAGTGCATGGCCAAAAGCACGGCGGATGTTATGCCCAGGAAGGGTGCTTGAGGAATCTGGTCTTTGTGAAGTCCTGTAGGGAAAATCCTGGTTTGCACATCTTGGACTAATGTTGTACAGGCCTGTGGCTCACGCTGGCTCAGCTTGTCTGAGTGTGGAAAGCTAAGCAGGGTCAGGCGTGGTTATTACTTGGATGGGAGACCTCTCCTCTAGTTTCCTGAATTGAGCAGGGGGTTGGACTCGATGGCCTTGTAGGCCCCTTCCAACTCTATGATCTATGAATGATTCTATGTGTGGATCAGAATTTAGCAAGCCAACAGATTTAGTACCATCCCAAATGTTGTGACAGAGCTCTCAGCATCAAGATAAGCATTTTGAAAGGATTTTTATGTAAAGGAGATTACTGCAGAAATGGGATGGAATGGAATTATGAGTAAAATCCTGTGAAAGTGACACAGTCACAGACTGAGAGGACAGAGAGAAGCTGCCAGTCAGTTTAGGCCTTCTGTTCTGTGCAAAACTGCTGCCCGACTCGATCGCTCCTCTCTTCCGGGGAGGCGACCTCACCTGCGAACTCCCTGGAATCAGCATGAATTTTCAGCACCTGCACAGTTCTGCTTGAAGACTGTTTGAAGGAAGCTTCACCTTAATATGTAGGAAAACTGAATGTTGGGGTGGTGTTACTACTGTGACCTAGGGATGTGCATCAGCTATGGATGGACCCAGAACCAGAATGGGGCGATTCAGACTGATTCGGGATTATACTCTCAGGCGGAGCAAGTGCCCTCCAAATTGCCCCAAAGCGAACCTGGGTCACCCCAAAGCTTTGTGAGTGATTCAGAGGCAAAGGGAGAGGCAGACCACATGTCCGCGAAAACTGCAGCAATTCTGCCCAAGCTTTCCATATAAGGAGGATGTGAGGCTGGGCAGATGAGGAAGGCGCAGGAAGGATCCGGCCCCCACCAGAGCATGAGGGACTGCAGCAGAGGGGTACGGGCGGGGTCAGAAGAATCCTCCCACCTGAGGTGAACAGGAAGGGCCGCCAAGCGGCTGGGAAAACAGGTTTGCTGGCAGCAGAAAGGACCGGCAGAGGCAGCCTGTTCTCTAGTGCAACAGCTCCCCCAGCTTATGGACGGAAGAACTTAGACCGAAGCCAGCTTTGCAGGGGGGGGGGGAAGGACCCACGCGGCTCAGATCCCCCCCTCCTGTCCTTTCTTCATAGCAAGAGATAAAGAGGCCTGGCAGTGAGTCACTAGGCGGGTGTAAGGGGGCGCGGGCAGAATCCCCCCCCCTCGGAAGAGGACTTGTGCGCGTATGTGTGCGCGTGATTCACGGGCCAGCATTACAGAGCCCTGGGGAGAGAAACCGGAAGGAATGGCTCCAGGGGTTGACTTCTAAGCGGAGAGGGGCAGGGGCACACATCCTTTCAATGATAGGTCTGCCTCAGTGTGTTTAAGAAACCAGTCTTGAGGGAAGGGGACATGGAGCCCCCGCTTTGCACACAGACAGAAGGTCCCAAGTTCAATCCCCGGCAGTATCTCCAGGAAAGGCAGGAGAAGACTCCTGTCTGGAACCCAGAAGAGCCGCTTCCGGTCAGTGTTGACATAATTCAGATCCACGAGGACTAGAATGTTGCTTTATTCTTAGGGCAGTGTTTCTCAACCTTGGGTCCCCAGATGTTTTTGGCCTACAACTCCCAGCATGCCCCAGCCAGCATAGCTGGCTGGGGCATGCTGGGAGTTGTAGGCCAAAAACATCTGGGGACCCAAGGTTGAGAAACACTGTCTTAGGGGAAGCTGTAGCTCAGTGAGGGAGAACCTGCTTTGCATGTAAAAGTTGCCAGGTTGGCAGCATCTCCAGGTCGGGCCTGGAACACCTTCTCCTGCCCGAGACCTAGGAGAGTTGTTATCATTCAGTGTAGGGCTGCGGCAGGGGGGGGGACTTCAGGAAGTCTGGGGGCCATTTTCACCCACCGGACCCCCCCCCCAGGTGCTAAAAGCAGGAGAAAAAATAAAACAAAATTGTTTGTGTCTGGAGCAGCTACAGAGCACCCGAAGGGCCCAAATTAGCTTACTAACAAGCTAATTTAGATCCTTTTGGTGCTCTGACTACAGCAGCCCCAGACACACACACCCCTTTGGCATTAAAAAGGCCCTCAAATTTCAGGGGGTGGCGAAGCCTGCACTGGGGGCCTGCGAGGGCTGCATGTTGCCCACCTCTGGTGCAGACAGTGGACTATTATTGCCTGGAACCCTGGATTCAGTAGGAGGCAGCAGCTTCCGATGATCGTAGTGTTTTCTGAACTCTTTATACAATCTGAAACATCTACATGAGGTCAAGTATCAGAGAAACACAATTTTAAACTGATTTCCTTTTAGATAAATACACAGATCTCCTCAGGTGCATCACACTGTGTCATCCCTTTTCCATCGGATCAAGATGCTTATCAGCGTTCTCTGTTCCACTTCAAGAACTATGTTCTAGAGCAGCTAGACCACGGATGGCCTTCTCCTTGTCACGTCAGCCAGAGCAGCTAGACTGGTGGGGACGAGGAAGAGGGCCTTTTCTGTGGCGGCCCCTGTACTGTGGAACTCTCTCCCGAGTGACCTCCGCCATGCCTCCTCTCTGATGAGCTTCCGTCGCTCATTAAAAACCTGGTTGTTCAGGCGGGAATATGGGGTGGGTTAAGATTTTAAAATTTTTATATTGTTTTAATGTATTTTATTGCATTTATGTATTTCATTTTGTGTACATCGCCCAGGGTGGCCGGTTGCCGGCCAGATGGGCGATAAATAAATATTAATAATAAATAAATAAATATGTTAAACTTCTCCAAGCTAAAGGCTACCAGTCCGACTGTGATTTCCACTCCAAATTAGTGGGCCCTCCAAGTGTTATGCATTCCATCACAGAGACAAAAAAAAAGACCTAATCACTGAAAATACTGGCGTCCTCCTGTTTTGTGTTCATTCAGCTGGAGTGCAAGGCTGAAGGCTCTCCAGCCACGGCCCCCAGGCTGCTCATGAATCTTTGGGCTGGGCGGAGAGGGACCGCAGAGCTCGGGCTGCCCCCCTTCCACCTCCTACAATGGCTCCGCTGCCCACCCCATCACCCCACTAGGGAAGAGGGTGCTCCTATCATCTCCATCTTGGCCTTCAGATCGGACTGTGAGTGGTTGGTCAAGAAGGAAAGGCGAACCTTGATTGTCTATATGTAAAATGGATTAAGTGCCATCAAGGGGACTAGGAGCTTAGGGAAATGTGTCCCTACTTGTAAGGTTATCTCCAGGATTTTGTGGGCCCTCAGTCCCCAGCCCTGGAGCCCAGGAGAAGGGCTGGCTCTCATTCTGGATCTCTGAGGACACCCAGAAGCCATGAGATGTCTTGTTGCTTCTGAGTGATTACAAAATTCAGCCCCAAAAGCCCAGTGTGGCAACGAGGAGCATCAATCCGCAGCAATTTCAGGAGTGGGGAAGGGGTCTGCCAGGACACAGGCTCCACAGGCTCCAGTCAGGCACACTGACTGCTTCAGCCAGGCCAGGCTGCTTGCCCACTTCATAGCGGCCTTTGCAGAACAATCCTCTTGTCCGCTTTGGCTGCCAAGGCTCTGCATGTGGTTGCCTTACTTGGGTGTGATGGAAACTCTTGAGTGGAAACAACATTAATGCGCTCGGTGCCAAGTGTGTTCTGGCCCAGAGACTTGGCTGGTGCTTTCCCCCAATGCCTAGAGATGAACGCACCTCCTGGGCCTTATTTTAAGTTTGAACTGTCTGCTCTTGAATCCAAATATCGCTGGATTCTGGTGGTTTTTTCGGTGCCTCTGCAAATTATTGCCTACACCACATGGCCAGTCACATGGGGGGGGGGGGAGGCAGGGTGTGATGCAAGGCAGCCTCCACAAGGCGGACACCTCTTGTACACACTGCTGGGCTACCAAATCCGAGGCAGCAACAAGGAGAAGCC
Source organism: Shinisaurus crocodilurus (assembly GCA_021292165.1). NCBI lineage: Eukaryota > Metazoa > Chordata > Lepidosauria > Squamata > Shinisauridae > Shinisaurus > Shinisaurus crocodilurus. Next base: position 319,680,152 of record CM037876.1, on the reverse strand, counting down.
TTTACTTCCCTGGCCAAGTCCTGCCAGGAGAGGAATGACCCTTCCCTGCAACTCCAGCCATGCCTGGACAACAGCTTTGCCCACGCATTGGGCGCAGGGGGCCAGAGGCCGTGTGCCCCATTCCCCTCCCCACTGCTGGTGCAGTGTCCCCTGATCTTCCTAGGACTGTTTCCATCTGGCATCAGGCCTGAACGGAGCACGAACAGAGGAAGCTCAAGCTGCCTTCGACTGAGCCAGGCCTGCCTCAGCTACTCTGGTCAGCTGTGGCGCTCGGCCGGAGAGCGGACTTTCCCATCACCTGTCACCAGGCCCTGTGAGCTGGAGATTGCACCTGGGGCCTTCCTGCTTGCAAGGCAGGCAGGTGCTCAGCTCCGAGGCACAAGAATGGATCTATATTGGAACCAATGCGTTACCATGTTCATGAATGATCTGGAATTGGGAAAAACATCAAAGAGGCTTGTGGCACCTTGAAGACTAACCAAGTTATTTATTCTGTCGTAAGCTTTCTTGGACACTTTTGTCTGCTTCACCAGATGCATGAAGTGCCTACCTCAAACCGGACCATCTGCGCACACATGCACGGGAAGGGGGGGGAAGTAAACAGTGTTGTCAGGGGAACTGAAATGCAAAAAAGTAGACAGCGATAATTCCCTTAACAGTTGCCATTCACAGTATGTTGTTGGGTGATAACACCAACATCCTTGCAATAGTGAGCCAATTAACATACTGCAATGTGAAACTGAAATGCAGGAAAATACACAGTGATTATGACCTTAACACTTGCCATTTACAAAATGTTGTTGGGTGATAACAGGAATGGGTGAACACGCAATGTTTGAGTCCACTGAGGTTCTCCGAATTCTTCTTTGAAGCTCATTTCGCATTGTGTTCCCAAACATGAGTGCTTTTTTAAAAAAATTATTGATTGATTGGGAGCGCTTTTTTATTTTATTTTTTTAATAAAGTGCAGATTTTCTAATTGGAAAAATATGAATTTTTTAAAATGTGATTTTTTTTCCTGACCAAAAATGCACAATTCCCCCGTAGGCTTCACACATAAGTGTGAAAATGCAAATTTTGGGGGATTTGCACAGAACTGCTCTTTCAACTGGGATTGCAAGTTCAGGAAATTGCGGGAAAGTTCTGAGAATTGTGTTCCTGCTCGCGTCTCCATTTTGGGCTGTAAATGGGACAAGTTCACATGATCTCATAGGAATTAAATTCTTGTACATCCCTTGTACATCAACTTTGCAATGGTGAGCCAATAAACATATGTACTGAGATTAAACAAAAACAAAACCCATTGTGGTGGACAGCTCAGTGAAAACCTTGACCCCATCTGTGGCTGCTGTGAAAAAGCACAAAAAGCAGCCACAAACTCCGTGTTAGGCATAATTAGGAAAGGAATTGAAAACAAAACTGCCAATATCATACTGCCCTTATACAAATCTATGCTGCGACCGCACTTGGAATACTGTGTGCACTTCTGGTCATGGCACCTAAAAAAGGACAAGGTAGAGTTGGAGAAGGTCCAGAAAAGGGCAACTAACATGATCCAGGGGCTGGAGCAACTCCCCTAGGAGGAAAGGTTACATCATCTGGGACTGTTTAGCTTAGAGAGAAGGTGAGGGGAGACATGATAGAGGTGTACAAAATTATGCCTGGTGTGGAGAAAGTGGATAAGGAGACATTTTTTTCCCTCTCTCATAATACTGCAACCCAGTGGGGTCATCCCATGAAGCTGATCGGTGGGAGATTCAGGACAGAAAAAAAGGAAGTCCTTCTTCACACAGCACAGGGTTTTATCAGATGGAACTGTACCAGATACACGCACCCTCAGCGGACCGATGAAGACGAAGGCCCCGTTTACATGCACTTCTGGTAGTTCCTCCACAGTTGCTCCCGTCCCACACCGATCATCCAGGTCTATACAGAGGCTTCCTCCCACACAGCTCCTCCGATGACGTCTTCGCCATTCCACGCAAATGGCATCCCTCCAAACGGAGCTGCTGCTACTCACACTTCCAAAGGGCCTTGTTGTGGGGCAGTACCCAGGCGTTGCACTGAAAGAGGCCAGGCCACGAGATGTATGTGTTGGTGGGCACCAGTTTGGATGGCTCTGAAAGGGGATTGGAATAATTCATGGAGGATAAGGCTATCGGTGGCTACTAGTCCCGAGGGCTCTGCGCGACCCCCAGGGTCAGAGGCAGCATGTGATGGCTGGATGAGTGCGACGAGGGTCCTCTTGTGCCCACGTCCTGCGTGTGGATTTCACATTGGGGCATCTGGTTGGCCACCGTGTCAACAGAATGCAGGTCTAGCTCGGTCTGATCCAACCGGGCTCTTCTCGTGTCCGCTGGGCCAAGGTCGCTGCTGCTGAACTGACCCTCTTCCCCCCTGCATTTGCCCACAGATCTGACTTCTGGAGAAGCCTCTGTCTCACCTTGCCGGCCTCATCCCGGTACGTCCCGCTTGGCCTTTGCCCCCGTGCTGTTCAGCCACACTGGCCACCCCTCTGCAGTGGTCCTGGCAAAGGGATGACTCCTGGCTGCCGCACTGCCAGCCCGTCCAAGGCGCCACCCCAGAGCGAGTTCCCGCACGTCTTGGTCTCTTGCTCATAGGGATCATCCTGCCAAGTGCTGAGCAGCATGGTATTATACAGCAGCTGCAGACGTTTGGGGAACTGCTCTTCTTCGTGGGCTCCCTACCTCGCCCTGCCGCAGCCAAATGGTAGCCCCAGATCAGGCGGAGGTGGCCCTCTGTACCCCCCCCCCGAGTCTCTGTTGGGAAGGCCGGATGATGTGGCCGGCCTCTGCTGGGCTACAGCATCGCGGTGCATTGGCAAGAGCACCCAGTGCCCTGGGAGGAGACGGGTGGGTCCTGTGGGGGCTTGGCACAGGCAGCCTTGGCCAGGCGATGGACGTCCGTCGGCCTTCGCGGCCAATCTGCAGTGCCTGCTGGACTCGTCTCCAACCCACAAATGTTCTCCTGTGCTGTGGCTGTCAGCACAGGAGCCCACTGAGAATTAGCCATGAACATGTGCATGAGGCCTTAATGCTGGGGGGGGGGGGACTGCTGGGCCCCCTGCCCTACAGCCCGAAAGGCGGAGAGGCAGGGCACCTCTCCCCGGGTACTTCTCTGGTTCCCGAGAAGGCCCTGCCTTTGGCAGCAGCAGCACATCCATCAGGGCGCAGGCAGCAGCCGCAGCAGACCAGCCAGCTTAACTAGCAAGGTGGGCAGAGGGCTGGGTGGGGCCCTCCCTTGGGTGGGGCCCTCCCTTGGAGACCCTTCCCGTTCTGTCCGCCCCTCACGGTTCCATTCATGTCATGGAAGGGCCGCCTTGGCGATGACCTCGGGACTGACAGGGCGCTGTTCAGAAGGCGCTGAGCACTTCCTCAGTATTCCTTGCAAAAACCCTATAAGGGAGGCCTGTCCTGCTGGTGCCCCCACCATATTGCACGGGGGGGGGATCTGCAGCCGAGCGGGAGGAGCGGCAGGTCCCTGCGAGGCCTGGGTGGTCCCAGCTGAGACCGGTGGGCTCTCCCCCTTCCTTCCTTCCTTCCTTCCTTCCTTCCTTCCACAGGCTCTCCCGTCCCACATGGCTCCGACTCAGTCCTGCCCACCCCACAGCGGAACCTCTGAGCCCCGCGCACTCCCACACACGTCTCGAGGAGAGATTTGTCCCTCTCCGCCAGCCGGCCCTCCGCTTCGCCCTCGAAGACGCGCCTGCCGCGCTGCCGTCGCTCGCTCCCCAAGGGCGGCCGCTGCGGGTTCAAGGCGCTTCAGCCGTCCAGAGGAGAAAGGGCTGCCTCGCCTCGTGGAACTCCCCCGACGGACGGCGGAGGCGAACCCTCGCCCGCACGGAAGACGGAGCCGCCGCCGCCGCCGCCCCTGCCTCTCCGCCTTTCGGGCTCGGCCCCAAGCTGTAGCTTCCCCCGCCGCTTCGGAAGCGTGCAAGGAACGAGCCGGAGACGCGTCCCCGAAGCGCCTCACCCGCGCCGCGGCGCTCCGCTCTACGGCTGCGGCAGGATGCGCTCGCTCTCCCCGGGTACTCCCTCCGCTCCGACGGGGCGCCCGGCCGAATTTCCCTCCGCCGTCCAGCGCCCTCGGACGCCAGGCCGCGATCCTGTCCTGGAGGATCCGCAGCGGCGGCGCCGCCACCCAGCCTGAGAGCGGCGGCTTCGCCCGCGGCCCCTCCCGTCTCCTCGTGAGGGGGGGAGCTGCGCGCCAGCCGGAGGGGGAGGGGCGCCGGGCGGCATCCTCTCGCTCGCCTTCGCGCTCTCCCTCCCCGCCCCGCTCGGCGCCCCCTCGGCGCGTCCGGCCGCGGCAGCGCCGGCGCCTTCGAGTGGAGGCGCGTCTCGTCGGCGGGCGCCTTTATCTGAGGCCAGCCGGAGAGAGGAGGGCCTGCCCCACCGAGCGAGCGAGCGGGCGGGCGGGCGCTCGCCTGCCTGCCTGCCCGCCCCCTTGCTCCGTCCCTCCCTCCGCTCCCCCTCCCTTCCCCGGCGGGCGGCGCTGGACGCTTCCAGTCTCCGCCACTCGGGCGCGCTTCTGACTGCGGAAGAGACGCCGCCGCCGCCGCGAAAGGCTTCATGCGGCAGCGAGGCGAGTGGGTCTCGGCCGGGCGGCAGCCGCCGTGTCCTCGTCATCCTCTCCCTCCCGCAGCAGTGGCGCCGGCGCCGGGGATGGAGCCGGCCGCGGCGGGCTGCCCGGCTTGGCGGAGGGCCGTCGGAGGAGCCCAGGCACGGGCGGGGAGCGCCGGGGCTTGGCTGCGTCGCGGCGGCGGCGCCTGCTCCTCCCTCCGCCTGCACTGAAGCGCTTGGCCGAGGCTCCGGCTCCATCGCGCCCGCTCTGCCGGGGATGTGAACGGAGAGGGCGGCGGCGGCGGCGGCGGCGCAGGAAGCTGGAGGCGCTCGAACTCCGCGGAAGCGCCCAGGACAGCGGCGAGGGAGAGCGCGAGAGCGGGCGCCGCGCAGACCGAGGAGGAGGAGGAAGCCGCGCGCGCGGCGGCGGCGGCGGGATTTAATGCAGCCGGGCGAGGGAGCGCACGAGCCCCCGACGACGACTTAGGCTGGCCGGTGCCGGGCAAGGTCATCCCCGGCCGGATTCGCCTCCGGCCGCCGCCCCCGCGCTTCCCATGGGGCGAGCGGCGCGGCTCGAGCGCGCCCCCCTAGCCGGGCGCTCCGGCCCCAAGCCGAGCCGCGCTGGCCGCCGCCGCTGCCCCTTAGGATGCTGCGGCTGCTGCTGAGCGGGGCACCGGGCGCGCAGGGGCGACCACGCCGGACGACGAGGAGGGCGGCCGCGGCGCGAGGAGGAGCGCCCCGGGCGGTCGGATTCCCCGGGCGGCGGCAGGTAAGCGCCGCCGGCTTCGCCTCGTCTCTCTGCATTGCAGCCCCCGCGCGGCTGCCGGAGGGAGGGGGAGGGGGCGCCGAGGGAGGGAGCGGTCGGTCCGGAGGGGCTCTGGAGAGCGATTTTTCCAGAAGGGGTTTTTATGGGGGGGGCGAGCCCGGGCGTGGGCTGCTTCCTCCCGCCCCCGGTGCTCCCATGCCGTCGGGGAGGGAGGGAGGGGTCCCGCTGTGGAGTGCCAGGTGTGGCCGCTGCGCCCCCCCACGCGCTTTTCCTGTGTGACCGCTGGGAGGGGGCAAGCGGGGTTCAGGTGCCGAGCCTCCCGCGATCTCGGGGGGTCGTTAGGGAGGCGGAGGGGGCCGCCGCCGCGCGACGACCCGCTTCCTCACGGCTCCCGCTGCCCGTTCCTCTTCTCCAGCCCGACTGGGGGGGGGCGTCGAGGCCCCCGCGCCCCCTCCCCGGAGCTCTGGAGCGCTCTCGCTGCCTGCCGCTGCGGCTCTGGCAGGATGGGGGAGCTCCAGGGCCGCTTTTGGAGGCGCCGGCGGGCCCGGGGGATGGCGCGCTGGACGGCGGCGCCCCCGCGGGGAGCAGACGCGGGCCGAGGGCCCTCGGGGGGGGGGGGCGGCGAGAAGCCTCGCTCGCTCGGGTTGGGGCTCCCTCGTGGGCCCCGGCGGGCCCGGCTGTGTCCCGGCGAGGGGGCGCCTCGCGCCTCTCCTCGCCTGCGCAGGTTTTTCTCCGCAGCGCGGGAGGGAGGGAGGGGAGGGTCTTCGCCGGCCTGGGCGGGGAGGCTCCCGCCGCTCCCCTCCCTCCGAGGCCCCGGGAAAGTCCCAGGCACGCGGGAAGCGCCCCAGGGCAGGCCGGGCGGGCTCCTCCGGGGAGGAAGGGGCCTGCCGACGCGGGGTGGGAGGGGTCGAGGCGGAGGCAGGCACGCGCGCGGCAAGGCCGGCCTGGGGGGGGGATGCCTGTCCCGGGCGAAGCCACGGGGTGGGCGAAGACGCCCGCTGTGAAGGGGACTGATTGCGGGCGGGGGGGGGGGGGCAGAGCCGGCCGCTTGGGCCATGGGGGCTGGGGGCGGGCAGGGAGGAAGAGGAGGCGGAGGAGGAGCAGCGAGGCGCCTCAGCGGAGCAAGCCAGGCTGGCCGGGGCGGGGCGGGGCCCTTTAGTGGGGAGGGGTCCTGCTCTTGGCGAGGCTGCGCGGAGCTGGCCGGGGGCCCAGGGAGTCAGGGACCTTGTCCAGGCGCTCAGTGGGTCTTTCTGCTGCTTTTCAGGCTATTTGGCCTGAACTGATGCTACTCCTGCGGCTTGCCCTCGCTTCGGGGTGCTTTTCCTTCCCCCCCCCCCCCCCCGTGAGGGGGGCCTTTGCAGTACCGGCGAATTGCTGTTGTCCAGTGTAGAGTTGACACCCGCGCCTGTGGCAGGCCGGGCTGGTTCAAGGCCTTTGGAGTGCGCAGCTGCGGAATGAAGGGGGGGGGGCTGAGTTGGTTGGGGTCTCCCTCCCTCCTGTCTTGTGGGGAAGGCTGAGAGCACGTCTGACTCCTTGTGAGAACTCTTCCCCGTGTGGGGGGGGGGGTTGGGCGGGGGGGGCGGGGAGAAAGGCAAGCGGTGACTTTCTCCTGTTCCACCGAGTGACTTGGTGGCTGGAACAGTGTCCCTCGCCACCCCCCCCACCCCCCGCAAACTGGCCGGATGGAGTCAGCCAGGCCTGTGCTGTGCTAGGCACTGGACTTCCTTCTGCCTGCACCCAGAGCTGCTCCCTTCTCCTTTGGAGCTGCGTCCACGTGCAGGAATTCTGTTCCTTGTAGCGGCTTGGCAAGGGGAGTGCGAACTCCAGTCTTAAGTCGTCCATCAGCTAAGGTGGCCTCAGGCACCTTAGCTGGGCATAAATAGGCCTGCCTGCCTTCTGGGACCATTGTAAAGATTGCATAGGCAGTGGGTGGGGCACACTGGGCAGGGCCTAGAACAGGCCCCCTTTCTGACCCGCCTCTCTGGCCGCCTGCATATCCGCCCCGCTCAGCCTCCACCTTCCTGGCTGCTCTCCAAGGAGCTGCCAAGTGCCACCCTGCTTGTGTGTGTGTGTGTGTGTGTGTGGGACTGCCAAAGCTTCCAGCCGGCCACTTACAGGCCAAGGAGACCCGGACCGTGGCATGGGAGCCGTCCCCCTTCTTTGGGTGGGGGTGGTGGAAGGCAACAGGGTCTAGGAGGCTTCTGTGCATGTAATTGCTCTCTCCCCAGGGGATCAATACTTTTCTGCTTGAGGGCTTGATAACAGGGTTGGTTTTATAGGAAAATCTTTGGGATGCTATCAGAGCAAACATTCTGCTCAAAAAATCGTTAGAATAGCTTTGTCATTAGCAGGCCGAGCTGAGCCTGAGCTAAGTAGGCAATGTCTGCAGGCTTCCGCTGGTGGTGTCCAGGGCCACCTTCTGGCACGGATGTCACTTTGATCAGGCCTGACAGAGTTGAGCGGCTTGTGTTGATCCAGATCTTCCAAGGTGATGTGCCGCTTTGAAGGATCACGAGGCACAGAAGGCAAGGGCCCGCCTCATGAAAGCCAGCAGTGCCGGGTTCAAACCATTAGGGTTTCTTTGGGTCAAGGCGAGTTGGCTGCTTTTGGACCAAAACAGGACCTCAAACTCATGACCCGCTCCTGCTCAGGTTGGCCAGAAATGGGGCTGCAGGTTTGCTGAGGCCCACACGTCCTGATCTGACTCTCTCCGCTCAAGACTGTTTCAAAAGCGAGGAAGTCATTGGCCAGCTGAGCGATTCCGCAAGGCTTCTGCATGCAGGGATGCGGGGCCGTTGTTTTTGTAGCTGCTGGTTTTTCTTCTCCTTGTCTTCCGTGCCCTTGAGCCTGAAATAGATGCCACTTTAAAACAAAACAACAAGCTTTCCAGGGTAGCTCTCGCGTCTTGGCTTGTGCTGCTGCAGCAGGAGCAATGGCTGTAAAAGCTCCAGATGTGCTGAAGTGAGGAGTCAGGCAGGATGCTGGCAAAAGGTGTGTGTGTGTGTGTGTGTGTGTGTGTAAATGATGCGGGGTGTGTGTGTTTTCTAGGCATTTGAGGTTTCTGAGCCAACTCGCCCCCTATTTGAGCTACGTGTGAATGGTGGGAAGACACAGTCAGAGAGAACACAGAAGAGAAATCAAACACTGGAGAACTACCTCTGGAGGATGCCCACTCCTGCCTCGTGCTTCCTTTGAACTGAGGGAGTGCTGGTTGGTTGGTGTCTCACAGGTAGAGAGGGACCCCCCCCCCCGGTGCCTTGTGCTTTTCCGTGGCCCACCTTTCCCCCCTCAGGTTTGCCTTCTCCAGTGGGCTGTGGCAGAGACTTGTGCCTGGATATGGAAAGTTGCCAGTTCAGATGTCTGGCTGCAAAGGCTTGGGCAAGTTGCTCTTTCTAGCCTCAGTGGGGAATCCATACAGATCAAATGAGTTAGTTGCACTTAAGTTCCAGGTAGCCTGGAGAGCACTTCAGTGCTAGGATTGCGAGTAGGATACTGAACCTAAAAGATACTGTCCTTCAGTTTAAATGCACCTGGTCATGACTTAGGTCATCTTCAGAGGCCTTCCTCCGGAAGCCAGGCAGGTGGCAGAGAGAGAGAGAGAGAGAGAGCCTTCTCAGCAGTGGCACCCTGCTTGTGGAATACCCTCCCTGAAGAGGTTTGCGTGGTTCCTACATTGTTATCTTTTTGGCACCAGGCAAAGACTTTTCTTCCAGGCATTTTAAAGACCTAGTTCTGTATTTTTATGGCTGTTTTATTTATTCCTGCTGTTTTGTTTGTATTTTATTTTATTTGTTTTGTTTTGTTTTATATTATATTTTTAAACTATTTTTTATTGTGTTTTATATTTTAACTGTATGGCATTTTAGTCTTTTAATTTATTGCAATCCAGCCAGGGAATGTTTGTTATTGGGTGGATTAAAATGTAATAAATAAAAATAATAAAGAAACCTGGCAGGCATTCCCAAGACCAGAATCTTGTGAGATGAAAATAGTGATTGATCATACGCTCTGGCCCAGGTTTGCCTACAAAATGTCTGGGTTGCACAGCTGTTTCTTTCTGTAATGGAAGAGGAAGAGATTTTGGAGCACAGATAAGAAAACTCCTAGTCGGTTGGAGCAGGCATCCATTTAATTTGGTATGCAATTGGCTGAGGGATGATGAAAATGGCGCAAGGCATTTATCTTAGGGACAAAAGACCCTTTCATTTAAGAGAAGAAGAGCCAAAGCTCCTGCAAAGCTTACTTTGTAGTAAGAAGTCATAAGCTAAGACCCCTGCCTTGGCTTAGCACCATGTAAGGAGTGAAAACATCCAGCTGCACATGTAGAGCTCGAGCACTGCTTGGGCTCCAGTCCGTCAGGCCACATTTTCTTTCTCTGAAGGTTGGGGATAACATGGAAGATGCGACTGCAGCCCCGGAGCAGTAAACACGTTCCTCACGTGCCTGCATTTCAGCAGAGGACAATGGCGCAATTGGCGCATCGTGATAGCACCACCAGCAGCAGACTGTTTGGGGATGGGTTGCTAGGTGCAGGATGCGGAGAGGGAGGCAAGATGCTAGACCAGGCAAGTGTGTGCAACATTGGCGGGGCTCCAGAAATGGCCTCATCGAGGCTGAGTGCCCCTGGCTAGAAAGGCTCCTTGGTCACTGGGAGACACAGAAGTCATCGAGGGAAAGGAGGGGGTAGATGACCCCTCTCCCATTTATGCATAACTATACCTAGGATTTGGCTTTTCAAGAATGGACTTGGTCTAAAATGAAAAACACTTGGAATTCATAGAGGGAACTTCCTTTACGATAACTTCACTTACTTCACTTTTGATGTAACACGCATGTGATTGATCTCTGCATCTTAAGATGTTCAAGAGGTTGGTTGTCAGAATGAGAACTCCAAAAGTTTACACGCAGACATCTGATTAAAGATTGACTTGCCACTGATTTCAGCTTCACTGGTCTCTCTAGCAAAAGAGGAAGGAAATTGGGGCTGGAAGACCATGGGAACTGTGTGTGGATTGGGGCTCAGCTGTGAGTGAGACTGTGGAGTATATTTTTACTGCTTGCAGAGAGCAGACATTAAGGCGTGTCCCTTATAATGCCCATGCTTTTTGGTGTGTGAGTGAATTTGTAATCACCTTAACTCTCTCTGTAAAGTTTTGATGCTACAGTGTCCATGTTTTTTTTCCAAATTACATGGGACCAAATTATTTGTGCAATGAATATTGGTACACCACAAGGACATAAGAAGAGCTGTGCTGGATCACCACAAAGGCCTATTTAGTCCAGCATTCTGTTCCCAAAAAAGGCCAACAGGATGCCCCAATGGGAAGCCCACAAGCAGGCCATGAGTGCAATAATAGCACATTCCCACCCATGTTCCCCAGCAACTGGTGTACAGAGGCATACTGCCTTTGATATGGAGGTAGCATCCAGCCATCAGGACTAGTAGCCACTGAAAGCCTTCTCCTCCTCCATGAATTTGTCCAATCCCCTTTTAAAGCCCTCCAAATTGGTGGCCATCTCTACATCTTGTGGAAGTGAATTCCACAGTTCAACCGTGTGCTGTGTGAAGAAGGACTTCCTTTTATCTGTCCTATTCCCGCCCATTACATGTTGACTTCTGCAGCTTCCTAGGAAGAATATGCTTCAAAAAAAAACCTTACAATGACCAGCAGAGGGTAGTAATTTCTGTCTATATCACAATTAATATTATTTTCTCTTCAGAGTAGGAATTGGCCCACAACAGTAGTCAGCTTCCAAGTCACATAAAAAGCTGAGTTGGCCAAAAGAAAAACCATCCAAAATCCATATTGGTGTAATACCTTTCTGTGATCTTATGGGTGGCCTGATAAAGATATGGCATGTGTGGACTTTGGAGCAGCAGGTGATTTGGGATGACTTGCACAGATGTGGTAGATAACGGGGGAGGAGGCGGGGTGGAGCGGAGCCCAGCATGGGATCCTGGCCATTCGAGGGAGCAAACCCTACACCCAGGAACAAGCGTGCAACACCCCCATGGAAGGGAGGGGGCTGGTGCCCTTTCACCCATGAACCGGGCAGGCAACTCCCTGGGGGACAGCAGCCCTTCCTCCTACCTGCCTGCTGAGCGGAAACGCTCAGTTTGGCCTTCCTTGATAAGGAAGCCCCAGGTGACATGAACTTTGCCAGGTCAAGTAGCTCTTTTCCCCAAGTGAAGAGCTCCCATCAGAGTCTAGGCTTACCTGAGCCACTGGGCTGGCTTCATGGGGTGGACACCGAGGGGCAGCAGCATGTGGGCCCCAGATTTCCCCAGGGAAAGGTGTGAGGCAGAAGCCCCTGAAAAGGGAGTGCTGCTGACTTCCATCAAGGGCCCGAGGAATAGCTGGCCTGTAGAACCCCAAGGGCAGGGAAGGCGCGGCTCCCTTCCCGGAAGGGTCTGGTGTGAAGACTCAAAGTCGCAGGGCCAATTGGACAGGAAGGAAGAGGGTTGGGCGTCTCCTTGCTGGGGGAAACCCCCACGCATCCTTCAGCCGCTCCACACCAATGTTTCCAATTCACAGCATTTGTATACCGTGCCATAGCTAAGCAGATTCTGGAGCGCTGAACAATAAAAATATAAAAACAGATGGAAGAAACAAAAACAATACCTTGGAAACAAGGTATCATTAAAATGGTGGTTGGATAGCAGAGAAGACTTCTCGGATCAAGGAGGCCTTCAGCAAGCACTGAAAGCAATACCCGACCTCCAGAGGCAGGGAGTTCCATAGAAACTGAAGGCCCTTCTCCTGGTGGACTCCAGTCGGGCCATAGGTCCATGAGGAACCACCGGAAGAATGACCCCCCGATGACCTCAGTGACTGGACAGGTTGGTAAGGGAGAAGGCGCTCTCTCAGGTATCCTGGTCTGAAGTTGTTTCGGGCTTTGTACACAGGTACCAGAACCTAAAACCTCCTTCCACTGGGGGAATCTAGCAGGTGCATGTCATGCTCCAGGTGGCCTCCCATCCAGGCGTTGACCTGATCCAGACCAGCTGAGCTTCAGCAAGGCAGACGCCTCGTGTGCCTTCGGACTGACCACGCTCTCCCGGGCTGCAGTGCAGGGAGCCCTTGGATGCTGCGTGGAGGGCTGGAATGCCCTCCGGGGAAACCCAGAGCTCCACACTTCTCCATACCTGTTTCCCTTCTTGTGTGCAATATTTTGATCTGGGCTCTTGCTAAGTATGGCCTAGAGCAGCCTTCCCCACCCAGATGTGGTGGACTGCACTCCCACTGGCCTTGGCCGGCATGGTCAGTGCGGGGAGCCCTGCCTAGAATGTGCTCCGCCGATACCGTGGGGGCGAGAGGGACTGTCCACTGATACTGGAAGGCAAAACTCCTCCTCGCGTGGGGCAGCAGTCAGGAAGTCTCTCCTGCTTGGCTACAGGGAAGGGGGAGTGTGGCAGGGTGAGGAGGAAGGACCCAGCCCCTCTCCACCGGCCCCACGTGAGCCCCGGGCGCTTCCTCTCTTCCCCTCCCCCCATGCCTTGCTTTTAAGGTTCCCCTCCCACCCACCCACCTTGAAAGCTGATCTCCCTGTATGGGCTTTCCTTCACTGTAACTTCATATGTTCGGGTGTTGTCAGCTCAGATAAATTGCCAGGAGCTGAAAAGGCCAAAGTTTGCTAAAGCGCTTTGGAAGGGGCTCAGGCCCAGCTCCTTTGGTGGTGGCCCCATTTTCAGAGCAGCTCCAATCAAAGGTCCTGCAAAGAGCCCCTGCACTGCCATGGCTGAGATTTCACTCTGGTTGCTGATTTGAGCTCTGCTGGCACTTAATCATGAAAGCATGTGGCATAATCAGCATTGAGGGCCAAATGGCACCTTATGGGTGAGCTCTGTGGCTGCCTGCCTGCCTGCCTGCCTGGACTTCACATTTCTTTTATTACTGAAGTGAAGCTGCAGGGCCTGATAACATTTCACTTGGGAGGAATATTTAACAGCGATATGGGTTTTCCTGGAAAAATTTCCAGTGCAAATTGGGGTCCTTTGCACAGGGTCCTTTGCATCGGAAAATGTTCAGTTTCCTTTGGAAAATCACTAGAGAGTACCGTAAGTTAATTTAGCACGTTTACTAAATACAAGTAAAATAAAGAACAAAGCTAAAAAAGTGCCCCTGTTATTTTTTAGACAATCTTACTCGGTCACGAGTGATCGCCTGATGATGATGATGATGATTCGACTGGAAATGTTTGAGGGGGGAAATTAAAGGGCACTCTCTGTGATTTAAAAGTTATATTATGTAGACATTTTTTTATTGGAATACTTGTAAAAATTAAAAGACAATAGCATGTACTTCCCTTAGATCTGCCAGCAGCTGGCTGGGGCATGCTGGGAGTTGTAGGCCAAAAACATCTGGGGACCCAAGGTTGGAGGACACTGCCTTAGATTGCTCAAATGTACAAAAGAAACCAAAGTACTGAAAATTGTTGACACAGCTAATTCAGGCTTCCCTGACCTGGTTGGTGCTCTCCATATATTTTGGATGACATTTCCCAGCATCCTTCACTCATCGTGGCTGGCTGGGGATTCTGGGAGCCGTACTGCAGCACATCTGGAGGTCACCGGGTTGGGCATGGCTGCCCTAATTCATGTTGGCAACCCAAAGGACAGGGCCTGAGATGCTGACCACCCCTCCTCCACTCCAAGAGGGTGCGGCTCCCTTCCACGGAGCTTGCTGGGGCACCCTTGCTTTCACTGGTACAAAGTAACAAGCAAGAGGTCTCAAGGACACCGTGATTTCAGGGCTCTCAGCTAGTTAGTTCAGCTCGGGCCCCGGCAGAGGCCTGGTCAACCGCATGCTGCTAGCTGGGTTCCCGGCGGAGGTCCGGTCTGCCCAAGCGGCTAGCTGGGTTCCCGGCGGGGGCCCGGTCTACCCAAGCAGCTTGTGAGTGATTTCAGCTTGGTTTCCCGGGGGTCCGGTCAACCCAAGCGGCCAGTGATTCCAGCTAGCTGGAGCGCACCGGGTGCTGCTACCCGGGGTTGCCGATCCTTCGTTCCCTTACCCCAGGCATGGGCAAGATTGCTGAACTGCCACCAGTTCCCTTGCGCAGGGTGTTTTATACCTTGGTGTTTCAGGTAGCCCTTCCCTCCGTGATCAGGTGGGTTGCCACCCTCCCTGAGGGGCGGCCTTTTGGGTCAGGTGGGGTGACGCCCTCCCCCCCCCCCCCCCCCGTGGGATGGGGTCCCTTTGAAGCCACTTGCTTAATGGTCCCATCCTATGGTGTTGAGTGGCCATTTCTTAGGGGTGCGGAAGTGTCTGCTCTGGAGAGGTATTCAGTCTTATGTAGATGGGGCTGATATGCGAGAGCATTGACAAACCTGGTGATGCTTCCTGCCTTCCCCCCTGGGGTGATTCTATGCAGATGTTGTTTGTCCCCTTTGGCATCTGTGGAGACTGGCTGTCTCCCCCCCCCATGGTTCTCCTTCCCCCCTCCTTGGTGAGTGTGTGTGTGTCAGGCAGGGGGCTTAGGTTGGCTTTCTCCACAATTTCATTGACATGCATGTATCCTCTCACATACTTGCTGCTAGGAATAATCACCTGGAAAACATGAATTACAGCTTTAAAGCTGCAGAGCCTGCCTAATATTGTATTTCTAATTGGCCTCCATTCATTGTTACTAATGAATGTATGACATGGAAAAATTTTCCGCCCCACGTCACAAGCTGCCTCATCCTTCCCCCACTGCTTCCCTGATCAAAACCATCTCTGCCAACTGCTGTTGGCCAAATACCCTGCAGGGGTCCATAACAGTTTGGGGTCAGGTTTTGATTGGGAACCCATCATGGCAGAGATGGGGTAGATGCTCCCTCCCCCACCCCAATAGCAACATGAAACAGTCAGCAGGATGGAAATCTGTAGCGGTTTGGTCTTTAAAACAAGTGATAGGAACTTCTTAGAATGTGTTTGCTTTTAGCCCAGCAATTAGGAAACTCATCTGAATTAAGGCAGGCATTACAGTATCTAGCCCAGTTCCCTTGCTTCTACGTTATCTTCCAGGTTCTCAATTGGGGGGAGGAGGCTGGAACTCCCTTTGGCATTTCAGGTGTGGGGCAGGGAGTGGGGAGGAGAGCTCTTCCATCCTTTTCAGCGGCTTCAGCTTGGAGGTGGCTCTTTGTGTGTCGTCCCCCCCCCCCCGCCCGCCTGCCGAGCCGGGGTGTATGTTGCTCCTGAAAGTTTGGCACTGACCAGAGTTCAGCTCCAGTGAAAAGTGTTTTTCTCTGATAAAAATCAAGTTACAGCGAGATGGTATCAGAGTACTTATAAAATGCCAATTCCTGCCAGGGCTTCCAGCATGACATTAATTGCAAGTAGGGCTTCCGCTGGGCATCCTGAGACAATCGTCTCTTGGAAATTATCGGTCGACATTTGTATTGGGGAGATAAGGAAAGCAGAGACGAGTCAATTCTTTCTCTGGCGTTGCATGTCACACAAAGCCACACTGCGAATAAGCCATGGTGGGTTGTTCTGTTTGCAGAACAACCCATGGTATGCCCGGCAGACGACTGGGCTTCCATGGCTTGTTCTCCCCCTCTTTCCAGCTCAGTCCTCCAGCCGGTATCCCAGTGTCCTTCACAGCAGAACCCGTCTTGTTTTTCCCTCCCCACTTCGATTGCTTCCCCTTTTCGTTCACCGACATTTTTTCTCTCCAGAACCTCAAACAAGCCCAATTGGGGTCATATTTTTTTTCATTTTCTGCCCCTGAAAATTGCACAACTTTTTTGGGGGCCAGTCTTTTGCAAGTGTGCAAGTGCACTCTTATGGCTGTCCAATATGTGCGGTCTTGCCTGGTCAATTTCCTTGTCTGTTTCAGCTGTCAGGCAAAGTGGAGTAGGTAACAGATTGACAAGGCGAGACGGCATATAGGCTAATTTGCACACAGTTGCCAGGGACCAATTGCTGAGTTGTCAATTGAAAACACCAGTAAAAAGGGGGGGGGGGAGAAGTAGCAAAAAAGGTGCTTCAAGGGCGGGGGCAATATCTCCCCCTTAGCAATGCAATCCTCTCAGTTTTAAGTGTTGAACTGACAGTTCTCCGTGCCTTCTTCCACCTTGTCAGTGCTTCCCTGATTCTCCAGCTACTCCAGAAAGGGGAGATATTGGCTCCCCGCAGTTTCGTGGCTCCTTTTTGGAGCACTTCCTGCTGTGGTTCCCTGACAGGCAGGAGCGGCCCGTGACTCCTACCTCGGTCGGCCCGGCTCCGTTTGCATCGCAGGTTTTGCAGGTTGCATTTGGAGCTTCGTAGGAGCTATCCATGGTGGCGAACCTATTTTGGGGGTGGATTTCAGCACCACGGACGGCTCCCATGAAGCTCCAAGTGCCGCCTGCAGGGGGAAAGGAGCCCCACTGAAACAGGAGTCACTGGCCGGCCCCCCCTGCCGACAAGTGTGCAGCAGATTCCCCCCCCCTCCATTTACTTCCCAGCCATTAAATGTGTGTACATTTCTGCAGCTTTTTAAAAAAACGCAGGGAACCGCAGGAACTGCAGCAGTGACTGCTCCAAAAAGGAGCCGTGGAAAGGGGGTGGGGGAGTTAATATCTGCCCTTTCTGGAGTAGCTGGAGAGTTGAGGAAGTGTTGAGAAGGTGGAGGCCCCCGAGAAATGTCAGTTCAGCACTTGAAACGGAGAGGATCACATCGCCACTGGGGGTGGGGGTGGGAGGGGGAGATATTGCTCACTCCTTTTAGCGCACTCACTCCTTTGGCGCCGCCGCACTTTTCCGCCGCCTCTGACTTGCGCTGCGGGTTCCCCCCTTCCTCTTACTGCTATTTCTTCCCTGGTCCTTCGCAACTGTGTGCAAATTAGCTGATGATGGGCAACCTCGTCTTGTCAGCACTCGTACCAGATAGCTGTAAGTGCGCACTTGCAGAAGACCAATAAAATAATAATAATAAACAATTATGACCCCAATTGTGCATTTTTGAGTGACTGAAGAATAAAACAAAAAAAGCTGGGAAACAAGTGACGGTCCCTCCAAAGTGCCGTTTCGGCGTCGGTGGAAGGGCAGTCACTGGCGAGATTACGAAAAGCGAGCGGCACAGGCTTTTATGCCACGCTTGCCGAGTGGCTCTGTAGCTCTTTCCAACAACCCATGATAAAACCGCCCTGCCAGGTTTGGATGGCACATCAACCCATCGTGGGCAAGAACAACCCTAAAACAATCCTTGGGTTCTCAGGGTGGCCCGTTCGCGAAAAATAAGCCACCCTGCAGAAACGGTGCCGGGTTCGGGCGACACAACAACGCACCATGGCTTGTTACCCGTGGCAGGTTGTTATGTTGTCGTGTGAGCCAGCTCTCTCTCTCTCTCTCTCTCTCTCTCTCTCTCTCTCCCCACACACACACACGTGCGCATGGCTAGGAAAGCCTCTTGCTGCTGCTCTTAGTTTGCTCCAAGCAGAGCAGGGCTGAGCATCTGAAGTCGTGGGTGGGTGTTGGGCTGCTGCAGCCCTGGAGCATGATTCCATTCTTAGCAACCCGTTGGCAGGCAGCCCACATCCTTCTGCTGGCAGGGGGGGATGATGGGTTCCTGGGGCTCGTCTGAATGCCCTGCCTCTTCCAGTCTGGGAGGCCTGCTGCCCGGAGTCATAGAATCATAAAATCATAGAAAAGTAGAGTTGGGAGGGGCCCACAAGGCCATCGAGTCCAACCCCCTGCTCAATGCAGGAATCCAGGTCAAAGCATCTCTGACAGATGTCTGTCCAGCCGCACCTTGAATGCCTCCAGAGTGGGAGAGCCCACCACGTCCCTAGGTAGTTGATTCCATTGTCTTATTGCTCTGACAGTCAGGAAATTTTTCCTGATGTTTAGGTGGAATCTAGGTTCCTGTAACTTGAGCCCATTATTCCGTGTCCTGCAAACTGGGATGAACGAGAAGAGATCTTTGCCCTCCTCTGTGTGACATCCCTTCAAATACTGGAAGAGTGCGATCATATCTCCCCTCAGTCTCCTTTTCTGAAGGCTAAACATGCCCAGTTCTTTCAGTCTCTCCTCATAGGGCCTTGTTTCCAGTCCCTTTATCATCCTGGTGTGTCTGGAACAGGCTGGGATAGGAACATAACACAGGAATGTCAGAGGAGCCCTGCTGGGTCAGACCAACAGCCTCTCTGGTCCAGCATTCCCCAGCATTCTGTTCCCACCATAGCCGTCCACAAGCCCCAGTGGGAAGCCCAGAAGCAGGACATCACAGGAATAGCCCACTCCTGCTTGGGATTCCCTAGCGGTGAAGGCGGGGGGGGGGGGCATTCTTTATATGGCGAGAGGAACAGGGCGAAACAACCCTAATATACTGCAAATCTATTTCCTGCCAGTGGCCACTGGATTTCGCTGCCTTGATGCTGTGCGTTGAATCTGAACACTTCATCAGTTGGCAGGAGGTCTTTTGAAGTAGGCTGCCAGCGAAAGCTTGTTGCTAGTAAAGAAGATGGAGGTGGTGTGGCCTGGTGGGGGTGGACTGGAAAGGCCCTTGGTTTCAGCCTCAGCTCAGCAGCTGGCCTCTCCCCTCCGAACATGAAATATGCAATTAAAATGGGGCCTACCTTTCGTGGTGTAGGTTTCCCAGAAAAGAACTGAACTGGAAAATTTTTGCAAATAAGGGTAATTTGCACTGGAAAATTTTCAGTTTGCAGCAGGCATTTTTTCCCCTGGTGCCTAAGAGAGTGATATAATTCAGTATGTTTATTTTACTGTACAAGAAAGCTTTAAAAAGTACTCCGTGCTATTTGTTTTGTCCCAATACACCACAAGTATTTGACCTGAAATGTTTGAGGGGGGAAATTAAAGCACACTTAATGTGATTTAAATGTTATATTATGTAGAAATTGTATTGGGATACTTGTAAACATTTAAAGATAATAGCATGTGCTTCCCTTATATTGTTTAAACTTAAGGAAAAACCCTTAAGGTACTGAAATTGTTTTGACATATTAGTACATTTTAGCAGCCCAAAGGATTGCGCGTGACATGCTGACACAGCCTCTCATCTGTTCCAACTGTTACATCCCTGCCTGCCTGACGGCCCTTGCGAGGATTATTGAGACAATGGAAGCGAAGTGCTTTCAGTGCTTTTATATCCATCCCCACCCCGCTTACAAATCTAGGCCATATATGTTTCCCGTCTCGTGTCTCCCAGGCGCACCTCCTCCGCCCCGTGCCATTTTGCATATCATTTTAGTTACGTGTTTGGGGAAGGGAGGACCCCTAAAAGACGAGCGCTTCCCTGCCAGGCGTCCGCCAAGCTCTGGGAGCGGCTTCTGTGGAGGCCAGAGCGGTGTCCGTGTGCGTGTGTGTGTGTGTGTCCCGCTTCTGGTGCAGGCAGGTGAGGCTGCAAGGGCTGGAGGCAGATGACCTGCGCAGGGTCCAAGGCACGCCCGTGGGCAGGCCGCCGAGAAGGCAGCTGCGGGGAGCAAGAGGCGTCTGTCCAGCAGGGCCCAGGTGGTGCGTGTGTCTTCCTGATTGGCTGGTGACTGGTCAGCTGCCAGTATTGAGCGGGGGGGGGGAGTGATCCACAGAGTTTGGTCTACCAGGTTTGCCGGGGAGTGGGGGGGACTGCAGGTGGGGGGGAGGAGGGAAGGAGCTGGAGGACCTGGCTGCTGAAGACCTTCCCCCCACCCCACTCCATGTGCCTGGAAGCTTGTGGCTGTGAGAGGACCCTGGGAGGTCTGGTGGTGATTGCAGGAAGAGTTTCTTTCTTCCTAGTGGTTGTGCACTTCCTTTTTCTCTCCTGGAGCTGCCCGTGCAGGGCAAAAGCAGAACCCCCGGTGGCAAGTCTGTCCTTGCCCATGTGGGCTGGGAGGTTACCATGGGTTGTGAGTTTCCCTGTAGGCTTGTACACACGCCATGTGCACCAAAGGTGAGGATCTATGTGCATGGGGTGTGTCTGTCTTGTATGCTTCTTCCCTTCAGTAGTAGTAGTAGTAGTAGGCGATCACTCGTGACCGAGTAAGATTGTCTTCCAGGGTAAAAATTACAAAAAGAAAATTTTAAAAGGAGGAAATTCTAAAAAAATTGTGTAGGCTCTAGCGATGGGTCCGTAAGTGACTGTGGAGGCCAATTCTAGATCCACACAGCTTCCCACAGTGAGGACCCAGGTTACCAGATGGAAGATGATCCTGTAAAGGATTCGTTTGACGTGCTTTTCGCTTAGCACGTTTCTCCCTTTCACCTTGCACTCGGGCTTCTTCAAAGTCCATAGAACCTTTGTGAAAGGCCAACCTCCAGTTAGATCGTTCATGGGCCAGAGCTTCCCAGTTTTTGATGTTTATATTGCATTTTTTTAGATTAGCCTTAAGAACATCTTTAAACCTCTTATACTGACCACCGATATTTAGCTTTCCATCCTTGAGTTGGGAATAAAGTAACTGCTTTGGGAGACGGCAGTCAGGCATTCGAACAACATGACCGGTCCATTGAAGTTGGCGTTGAAGGATCATTTTTTCAACGCTAGTAGTCTTTGTCATGTGAAAGGAGGAGGTCGAATGCAGCGTGGCCCGTGGCTGCTAAGGCTTCTGTTGCTGCCCGGCGTCGGGCGTTCTGCCCCCAGGGCATCTGCGGGGCCAGTTACAACGGGGTGGGGTGGTCCGTAGTGCTGTCCTCCAGCCAGGACTTTCTTCCGGGAGGCACACAACCATTTCTCAGGAACAGCCTCGTCCGTTGTCTTTGCTGGAGTAGCCATACCTGTCTCCTTAGTGGCGCAGAGCAGCACATAGGAGCACATAGGATCATAGAGTTGGAAGGGGCCTACAAGGCTATAAACTAGTCCAACCCCCTGCTCAATGCAGGAAACTAGAGGAGGGGTCTCCCGTCCAAGTAACAACCAGGCCTGACCCTGCTTAGCTTTCCACGTGTGGCACGAGCTACGTTGTGTCCCCGTCGCGGTAGCCTGGACATGTCCGCGGAGGAGTGTACCCAGAGGGAGGCCCTGGGGTCTCGGCTGGGGGCTGCGGTGGATTGAAACCCTGGAGCAGCCGCCGCCGCATGAGAAGGTCTGTGAGGGGCGGGGGACACAAGCCTCAGCCCGGCAGCCTGGCTCCGGAGTGAGGCCGTGGTTAGCTTATTGGGGGGAGTCCCCCTGTTTGGACCAAGGCCTCCCCCCCCCCCCCGCCCAGGCCTTGGCATTTTCAGTGCTCCTGCAGTTTGGCCGTCAGGGTTTCTGGCTGCCTTCTAGATCCAGAAGCGAGGAGGCTGAAAAGACGTCCTGAGGCCACCTCCCCGTTTTAGAGTAACCTTGGAAACTCTGAATTCTAAGGGTGAATTTACAAGGGGTGTTAAAAGAGAATTCTCACTGGTGGATGTTAGCAGACTTTGTGATTTTACAGTGGTTAGTGCTTATGTACGTTGTAGCTCAGCGTGAGGCACCTTCAAGCCACAGTAGCTGATCCCGGGCTGGAGGGACGGCTGTGCCGCTGGGCAGAAGGCCACTCCGCACCCTCACTGGAGGAAGGGGCTCGGCAGATGCCCCCACCGGCCCAGCGAAGGGCAAAGGCTCTTCAGCAGCACCGAGGGCTCCTGGCGCTCCCTTGGCGCGCACGCGTGCGTGTGTGTGTGGGGTGGGGGCGAGAAACGCCGTCCTGCTCACCTGGGCATTTGAGCGTCACCTTCCCCTGGTGGTGACAATACCAAAAGTGGGCGGGAGCGCTTTCTGCAGAGGTGGGTGGTGGCAGCCAAGCCGAGCTTCACTCCTCCTCTGCCGTGCTTAAAAGAGCCCGGCTCAAGTGCGCACCCTCCTCCCACGCAGGGCTGCACAGTGGGGCGGCCATGTGGTGCCCACACAAATGCTCCGCAACCCTGAATGGAAAGGAGGCTTCGCCGAAACGGCATTGGCATCTCTGCACGGTGATAACAACGTGCTGGTTTCAACAGCCATTTAAAGATCTCGCCAGAGTTATGT
Source organism: Shinisaurus crocodilurus (assembly GCA_021292165.1). Classification (NCBI taxonomy): domain Eukaryota; kingdom Metazoa; phylum Chordata; class Lepidosauria; order Squamata; family Shinisauridae; genus Shinisaurus; species Shinisaurus crocodilurus. The sequence continues at coordinate 319,657,913 of CM037876.1, read as the reverse complement.
GGCACCTCCAGAATTTAAGAACACATAAAAGCAATCGAAGTAGAATGGTTTGCAAATGGGGAGTTTGTGGGACTCATCAATAACTGTCACAGGCAATCATATCCCGGAGGTGCTGTGTTTGCAGTTGCCACATGGAAGGCCAGGCATGAACAATTTCTCTTGTTTAGATGCATAAGCAGTACTGTTCTGCTGACCCCACGTAGGGACTCGGGAAGCTGCTTTAGGCAGAGACAGACCCCCCCGACCCCCCCCCCCATCCCACCTGGCTCCGGACTGGCCGCAGCAACTCTGCAGGGCTTCAGGCAGGGATTTTTTCAGCCCCGGCGGGAGCTGCTGCCGGGGACCGAACCGGGGGGAGGGGCTTCTGCCTCATGCCAAGCGGGGGCTCCGCCACTGAGCCAGGGCCCCCAGCACATCTCCAGGCGGTGAGAGGTGCGTTGCCTGGTATAAGGAAGTTTGGGACATACCCCTAAATGATAAACTGACTTGTAGTATCAAATGCAAAAAGGGACAGTTAAAGAAGAAGAATTTTATGGATATATGGAATCAATTATTAGACTATGTATTAATAAAGGGGAAGGGGAGTATGCCTTGTCGGGATATGTTATACTTTTGGAATGTGGAATTTAATTGATTAAGGGGATGGATGTATCCATCTCGATCTAGATGGAGAGGTGGGTAAGAATAATAATAATAATAATAATAATAATAATAATAATTAGGTCCCTAGGCGGGTGGGGGGGTGCACCTTATGATTTATTTTAGTTGTATGTTTGCGTTTTATAGTTTTGTATGTAGTTTATAATAATAAAATAAAATCTATTTTTTTTTAAAAAAAAAAAGAAGAGTGCTTTGCCTGGGTTTCCTTCCCTTTGGAATGAGGTTGCTGAAGGCTTTTGGGCCTTTTGTAATACTGGCCTTGATTTACAGGTATACAGGCTGAGCGCAGGTGGTGGCAAACAGCTGAAGCCCGCCCCCCCCAGCAGCTCTGCAGAGGGAGGCACCCGGCACCCCAAGGGGCGTCCAGAGCCCGCACCTGAGCTCCCCGTGTGTGTCCCCTCTCCCCCAAACGGCAGCCTGGTGCTCTTTCCACAGGCACCGAGTCAGGGGTGGGCGGAAGGCAGATCTGGACCGGCTGGCAGCTCTCTGGGTTATTGGCACCGGGTTGGCAAGGATTCCCTGCTCCCCGTTACTCAGCAACAGCAGCAACCAGGTGAGCTGCCCTGCCCCATCCTCGGTTCGACCGCCCGAGTACAGAGAGCTTGGGGCAAGCAGGCATTGCGAGCTCCATGCCGTTCTGGCACTCCGGAAGCGCCCGTCTTTCTGTACCAGGCTCGGGTTGGTGGAGTTCAGGGTAAAAAACGGAGCAAGCCCGAAATGGAATCTGCTCATCCTGGACCTAGAGTACATCATCTCAGGGGTGGGGCTGGGGCTGGTGGGGGCGGCTGGGAAAGAAATGCCTCCCTCTCCAAAATGGCTCTCCCCTTGCTAAATCTGGCTAATTTCTAGTCATTGTGGGCCATTTACCTATAATTTCCGTAGCCCAGGAAGATCCGCGCCAGGGCCATCAAGGCAATCTCCAGCAGTCCTCCTGGTTCTGCCAACCCCTTCCAGCTGTGTGGCTTCCCCCTCTTCTTGCATCCAGGGCTTGCTGGTTACTTCTTCGAAGGGAGAGAAGGAGGGTGGTACAGAGAGTTCCCAGCTGCCAGGAAGGTCCCCATTTCTCCTTCGAACCATCGGGAGAGCGCGCGCCTCCTGCTACAGTGGGCAGCAGGTTGCAGTCTTGGTGTGAATGGCCCCCGTGGCATCATGAGGCACCCTGGGGTAACCTTCCACTTTCAGCTTTTGGCCTGCTGGATCCACACAGATTCAGCTCCCTGATGCGGAAGCAAAAGGGCTCGGCTGATGGTTAAGGGGCTTCTGCGAGGTCCTCTTTTGGGGAGGAGGGAACCGAAGGAGCCTAACCTAAAGCATCACTCCAAGCACTGGCTGAAAATTCACTTTTTTCTCTGGGAGAAAAAGAGCGGGGGGGGGGAGGGCAGAATGGCTGCAGGACGCTCCAGTGATCCCTGCAAAGCTGGAAGGCGAACCAACTGCAGGCACGTCTGCGGCTTCCCCCGTCTCCCGTGTCTTTTGCTTTGAAGTTCAGCTAATCATTCCGGCTTTATTCAGCAGCATCCATATTTCACAGGGAGCAGAAATCGCATCTTGGGATGGGCTGTTTTTAGCAGCTCAGTGGGCGGGTGAGGGGGCCTGTGTGTCGAGCCGGGCTCATCTCCATCTGCTGTAGCCTTTCTCCGTTGCGAAGAAGGCGGTTCCTGTGGGTGCTGCCAGCAGCCCCAGCCAGCAGGTGGGCCCTCCGGCATGCTGGCACCTGTCAGCCTGGGTCACTGTGACCAAGGTCCTTGGGGTTGACATGACATTGTGGTGACCTTCTGCCAGGGCTGAGGGAGACCCCTTTCCGTGGGCCAACCGTGCCTCCGTAACAACATCAGAAGAGCCCCGAGGCTGGGTCAGACCAAGGGCCCACCTAGTCCAGCATTCTGCTCACACAGTGGCCAACTGGCTGCCCACGGGATCCCACAAGCAGGACATGAGCGCAACAGCACCCTCCCACCCATGTTCCCCAGCAACTGGAGTACAGAGGCATCCTGCCTCTGAGACTGGAGGCAGCATAGAGCCATCAGGACTAGTAGCCATTGATAGCCTTCTCCTTCATGAATTTGTCCAATGCCCTTTGAAAGACATCAAGGTTGGTGGCCATCATTACCTCTTGTGGAAGTGAATTCCATAGTCGAGCTATGTGCTGTGTGAAGAAGGACTTCCTTTTTCCCATCCTGGGTCTCCTAACATTCATGGGATGACCCCATTGGGTTCTAGAATGATGAGAGAGGGAGAAAAACGTCTCCCTGCCCACTTTCTCCACACCAGGCATCATGTCGTACACCTCTTATCATGTCTCCCCGTACTCACCTTTTTTCTAAGCTGAACCATCTGAGCGGTAGCAACCTCCAGCGTGCCAGTCGGAAGAACCCGCGTCCCCCCCTTGAGACGTTGCAGCTTCACTGTGGCTTGAGCCCTTGCGGAAGGGGCTTCCTTGCTTCCCCAGTCATGTCACGACGGACGGAGCGCCCTCCGTCTGCAGTCTTGCATGCTTTGGAAACCAGACAAGAACCAACTTCAATTTGGGACAGCTCTCAGCAGCTGGGATTGATCCACCTTAGATGGTGTCTTTTTAAATACGGGCTTAGCTGGATGAATTTCAAGCTTCATTTGTTGTAATGTGGCCTCAGTGCCCCCAAAATGTACGTGTGTGGGTGGTGGGTGGTGGGTGGTGGGTGGTGGGTGGTGGGAGCCTGGCAGCAAACCCATTTCCTTCAGAAATCTCTCTTTGCCCAAAGGCCCCTGAGGCAACGCAGAAACTTTAAAACCACAACGTTGGTGCCTCATAGGATAGTGAAACCCAAGTCCAGTGGATGAATTAAGGAACTAAGCCTCACATTCATCAGGCGTGCTGGGCATGTGCCCCCCCCCTGGTGGTCCATTCTGGGGATGGAGGGGGGGGTCACCATTGGGCTGCAGCCACCGAACAGCCTGAGGGAGCCTTGTAGCCCCCGGTGGCTGCTGCTGAGAGATGACTGGAAAGCGCTGGAGTGATCAAGCCAGAGTGTCTGTTAATTTTTGGGCTGCCTTTAAGGCAGTGTTTCTCAACCTTGGGTCCCCAGATGTTTTTGGCCTACAACTCCCAGCATGCCCCAGCCAGCTATGCTGGCTGGGGCATGCTGGGAGTTGTAGGCCAAAAACATCTGGGGACCCAAGGTTGAGAAACACTGCTTTAAGGGTGGAACCTTCCCAAGGTGGCATACAAGATAAAACAAACAATAAAAATTCAATAAAAACGGGCCAGTGAAACGGGTGGGTCTTCAGAGCTTTCCTGAAAACCTGTGAAGAAAAGGTCTGATGAACCCCTGAGGGAAGTTGATTCCAGAGGTGCGGGGCCACCATGGAGAAGACCTCTCTCTTGTATTCACCAGCTTAACTGCCCCTGGCAGTGTGCATTGAGAAGGGCCTCTGATGATGACTAGGCAGCTGGAGATAAAGTACCAAGCCCAAACTATTTAAGGCTTTAAAGGTTAAACCAACCCTTTAAATCGGGCTTGGAGACACACTGGCAAATAATGCAGCTGGCCCAGTATCGGTGTCACAGGAGTGGACCGCCCGGCCCACACCAACATCTGGGCAGCCGTATTCTGCACCGGCAGAAGTTTCCAAACTGTCTTTAAAGGTAGCCCAACGTGAAGCACATTACAGCAGTCCAGCCTGGATGCCCCCGGAGCATGAATAATCGGGGCGCGGTCCATCCTCTCTGGAACGTCCCGCAGCTGCTGTACCAGCGTAAGCTGGAAAAAATACTCCTGCCCACCGGCACCACCTGAGCTTCCCCAGTTAGCGGCGGGTCCAGGAGCCTTCCCACCCTGCCCACGTGGTCCTTTGGGGGGCAGTGGGGGAGTGCACCCCCACTGTAGACCAGATGCATTCCTCTGTCCAGATGGGCCAGTTTCCCTACCAGCAGCACCTCTGTCTTGTCTGGATTGCGTTTCAGCTCGTTTCGTTTGCCCTCATCCATCCCGAAACCACCTCCAGCCATCAGGCAAGAGTATCTCCCCCCTCCACTAGTTACCCCACCCACGGCACCCGCGTCAGACGGTGAATGCCTAGGCCTCTCTGCTTCAGCAAGCCAACAGGGCTGCTCCCCTTGAAGAATCCATTTATAGTTGTGATCACTTCTGGTGCCCATTAAGAACATGAGAAGAGCCCTGATGCTGGATCAGGCCCAGGCTCCGTCTAGTCCAGCATTCTGTCCCCACAGTGGCCGACCAGCTGCCCCAATGGGAAACCCACAAGGAGGACAGGACAGTCACAGCACCCTCCTGCCCATGTTCCCCAGCAACTGGTGCACATGGGCATCCTGCCTCTGCTACTGGAGACTTAATCATTCTAAACCCCCCCCCCCGGGGCCCCCAGCTGCAGGCGTGAGCAAGGGGGCAAGTTGGCCCACCAAGGACAGCAGCCCCACCCTCTGGCTCCTTTTGCCGCCTCCGTGTTTCTTTCTGAAGTGTTGGCAGCCTGGGAGCTTGGAGGGTTCTGTAAGAGGTACCAGACACCGTCTGGAATTCTGTGCCTACCTGGGTTCACAGAAGCTTTGCTAGCTCAGGAGGGCCTTGGCCAATGACCCTTCCCTTACTGTGGAACATTGTTTTTGGCATTGGAGCAGTGCTTTTGAATCTCTCTCTCTGTGTGTGTGTCTCCTGTCGTTGTGAATTTCCTGTGAGCTGCATCAGTGAGGGGCAAGGTGGGAGAAAAGGCTTGAGCAGTCCTGCATTTTCAGATCTGGTTGGTTGCATCCTTAACAGAGCAGAGCTGTTTTGGAACGGGGGTGGCACGAGAGGCAGTTCCTCCCCATCCCATGCCTCCCCCACCTTGTTCCATACTTGCGGCTCCCACTTTAGCTTGCTCGTGACTGTCAGCATCTGCTGTGATGCGAGATGGCCAGGTGTGCCTGTTGGACCCGTGAACAATTTGGCTGCTGACGCATGGAGGGGCGGGGCTTTGAGGAAGCCTTTCTCTTGTCCTGAGCTGGGAGTCGTCATGAAAATGAGACCGTGGTGGGGCAGCCCTGAGCAGGAGTCTTGGGCAGCTGCTGGTCAGCCCCACAGGAGGATGCGCAGGCACCGGTGACAGTGCAGGTGCCCACGCAGGTGCATGTGTGTGCACGTGCTGTGGACAGCGACTTAGTACCTGCATTTAGCCACAGACTAAGATTATGGCTGTGTAAATTGCTCAGATAAGGGAAAGAACTGGGCCACTCACCCACACCGTGCTCTGCCCTGCCCTCTGGCAAGGACCGGAACCAGCCGGGGGCGGGGGGGAGCCACTGTGTCGTGATTCTCTGAGTGACCCTGGGGAGGGGGGCGGCAAAGCTCAGGCTGGCTGTGGACCCTCCCCCCCCCACCCCAGAGCTGGAAGGAAGGATCCTGTGCTGAAGGTAGTGCTTGGGTAGTGCTGTACACCCACCGCCTGTTACCATTCTGATCCTGTCTGAGACTCCTGGGAAACAATATCTTCATGTAAGGGTGAAGGAAGCTTCAGTGCAGGGCGTTCCTCCTACCCCAGCCCCTGGTCCTTCTGGCTGGCGTGGTTTGGATGTGACACGAGTCGCCACCTTGGCACAGTCAGATCAGCCGTGCATCTCGCATGGCCCCAGCTCTGGCCCTGATCTGTGAGATGTGCTGAACTGCAGGTGCCGGCCCCTTGGACTTGCGCCACTGCTCTGAATCGGGACCGCCAGGCAGCAGGAGGAGGCGACCCGGGGTGGCTCCTCCTCAGACGCGATCGGCCCAAACTGGCGGGCTGCCTCTTGCTCCGCCTCTTCTTCGGGCTGCCGGGAGGAGCACATGTGCGGGCCATTTGCTGCCTGCGCTCTGTGGCTTTTCTGTCTCCGCATACCTGGGGAACATCGTTCTGTTGCGGGTGGGAGGCTGGCAGCAGTTGGGAGTTCTGACGTTGATCCCAGAAGGAAGCCACTGTAACCCAGAAACTGCCCACTGGCTGACAGGGCAGGCTGGAGAAGCCCAACAGCTTGTTGGCATTGAGAAATCTGATGCTGTCGCCTAAAAATCATGAAATCCTTCTTCAGTGCTTTGTAAGATTGGGCCTTAATATTGAACACCAGCTTCTGGAGATCCTGAGATATTTTCCCCTCCAAGAGCTGCAAATGGCTTTAGCAAGGTATTGTGGCAAGTTGGGATGGATCCCTTCTCAGTGCTTTAGCGGCGCTGGAGACAAAAGGCTGTTTTTACCTGGAGCCAAAGAGCAGCCCGACCCAGAGTTCTTGTGCGGCACGTTTGCTTCCACGTCTTTGTATCAACTTCATCCTTGATCTATTTTTTATGGAGCAATTCAAACAGGGCTGACTTTTCTGTGCCAAAGCTAGAAGTGTGTCTCTTCTCTAAAAGGCTCAGGCACCAAAATGCTGAGTTAAGAACATTCGAACCAAGAGACCCATGAAAGCTGACGCCGACGCCGCTGCTGCAGAGAGGGGTGGCCCGGAAGCCGCGTGCAGTCGGCTGCGGCCTGTTGCAAAGTGCAAGCTTTGATTTGCCTTCTTCATAACGCCATCAGCATTGGAGGGCGGGAGAGGCTAGGGGCAGCAATTAATAATTTCCTGGGAAGGGAACTTTGAAAATCAACGGAAGCTTTTTGCGGTCCAAAGCAGGCTCCTGCCATGTTCAGTTAAAAAGGGAGCTTATTTTAAAGCTCTTTTTAGTTTCACAGTGAAGATGCTTGATCTGCCTCTTTGAAAAAGGACAAGAGGAGATAAAAGTCCTTCAGGGTTCTGGGATTAATTAAAATGAATCTAATAATAATTTGTTGAAAAATGTAATTGAATATGAGATTAAAGTCCTGTGACAGTCGTTGGCTTCTCCAACAGGGTCCAGTCCAGGCATAGCTGTGCTCTCAGCCTGGGATTAGGTGGTGTTTGGGGGACAAATATTAGAATAGGGACACACACCCCAGTGTCAAAGTCCACCCCCAGGTTTAATGTTGGTGATGGTGCCCGTTGGGGCACCGTGGAAGGGCCCAAGATGGACAGAGCTCAACCCACTGGCCTCATGAAGGGGCAGGGCAGGGGCAGGGGCGTGTGACCCGGGAAACCGCGTTCCGTTTGAGCCTGATGAATTTGGACACATTTCTGACCCAACGGCCCAAAGTGGGCAGAGCCGGGGGTGGGGGGGTCGGCTTCCATGAAATTGATGGAAATATTTGCACACATTTGGAGCTGAGAACTGCGTGTCTCTAGCGCAATTTGCGCAAATTGGGACTGACTCATTAGATCCGAGTCATTGTAGTTCTTGTTGTAGCATTTAACACGAGAAGTATGGAAGCCGCCTCCTCCCCCTGCAAAGGCACACGCTCCACCATGGCCACCTTGTGTCTTCTGACAGTTAATTTCAGATTTGTGCAAAGTTTGGGCCGCCACTCCACAATTTGCGCAAATTTGCAGAGCAGAGGCCTGAATTTCGCACAGATTTCCCTGGCTTAAAAAAAATACTTACACAAATCGCAGCCTGTTTTAAAAATGGAAGTCCGCGTGCAGAGGCTCGACTCACGTCAGATCGAGTTGGCGCCAGCACAGGGTTGATGGAACGGGATCTGCGGGGCCGAGCTGAGAAAATCCGTTGAATTTTCGCCCCCTATCAGATTCCCCACACATCCGTGGGCAGGAAGGGATGTCACTGCCCGGCGCGCTCCTCAGTCCCAGCTGGTGAGTTTCCATGAGGCATTACCGGGCAGAAGGGAAGGAACCGAGATGGGATGGCTGTCGCTGTTTCTCTCCCCATGTCTGGGTCCCCCGAAGGTGTCCCTGAACTTATGAAGCTCCCTCCCGCTGGGCCAGCCACGTGGTCCTTCCGTCTTGGATGGGCCACTCTGGCTGGCAACAGCTCTCCAGGGGTGGGTGGGCCTTTCCAGCCCTGCTGCTCCTAGAGAGCCTTTTACACTGGAGATGCTGCCTCCAGAGACTGGAGTTTCTGCACGTGACCCCCAAAAGTGTACTCTTCCTCATTATAAGCTTAATACATATTTTACACAACTCAGAGTTACCAAAGACTAATTTTTGCTGGTATAAGCTTAATATTTACAACCAGATGAAGTTTTCATTTTTAGAATAACAACTTTTCAGATTAGTTTTACAGTTACAGTCATGCCTTGGATTGAGAGCATAATTCGTTCCGGAAACGTGCTTGTAATCCAAAACACTCTTATATCAAAACGAAATCCCCCCCAAAAAATTTGTACAGAGATTTTTAATTTAAGCCGTACTACAGTACTTGTATTGCAAGACGTCGCTTGTATATCAAGTCACATTTTTTAAAATAAATATTTAAAAATTTGCTTGTCTTGCAAAACGTTCTCAAACCAAGTTACTTGCAATCCAAGGTATTACTGTATATATAAAAAAATACTAATTTGGTTATACTATTCGAAACACATCATAGATAGATAACTGAAATTATTGTGAGGTGAACTATAGGTTAATCATTTGTATTTGGACAACTTTTCTGCTGTACTTTATTGGAAGGAGAAAAATAATCATTACCTTAATAATAATTTAAATAGTTTTATTTAACTAAAACAATAACATTATAGCAGATGCATTCTTGTATTTGCTTAAACATCCATGTTTGTTAACTGATGTGGTTAAACAAAATACCTTTTAAAAAAAAACTTAGACTATCATAATTAAAAACTAATCCTTATTTCATGATGAATAACCTTTGAACTATAATGTATCTTAAATTGAAAACTATCTTTAGATAGATTTTTCCTCAAAAAGCATTTTATTAGAAAAAATCCGATTTAAATTTTAAAAATCCGATTTAATTTTTTTAAAATCTGATTTTTAATTTTTTAAAAAATATATCATTGATTTTTATCCAGCCTGGTTTCAGTTGGTGCAGCTCGAGGATGTTGACAAAGTGCTTGGACAGGTTCGTGCAACCACATCTGCATTGGATCCTTTCCCCTCTTGGCTTATTAAATCTAGCAGGGAAGGAGCAGCCGGCTGGGCCAGGGAGGTGATCAATGCCTCCATGCGAGAGGGAGTGGTCCAATGCCACCTGAAAGAAGTGGTGGTGAGGCCACTCCTGAAGAAACTCTTCCTGGACCCGGAAGAACTTTACAACTTTAGGCCGGTAGCAAATGTTCCTTTCCCGGGCAAAGTCTTTGAGTGGGTGGTGGCCAACCAGCTCCAGGCGCTCTTGGATGAGACTGATTATCTAGATCCATTTCAGTTGGGGTTTAGACCTGGTTTTGGCACAGAAACAGCTTTGGTCGCCCTATATGATGACCTATGTCGGGAGAGAGACGGGGAGTGTGACCCTGTTGATACTCCTAGATGTCTTGGCAGCTTTTGATACCATCGACCATGGTATCCTTCTGGGGCGGCTGTCTGAGTTGGGGGTGGGGGGCACTGCATTGCAGTGGTTCCGCTCCTACTTGGATGGATGGCTCCAGAGGGTGGTGCTTGGGGAATACTGTTTGGCCCCATGGACTCTCCAGTATGGAGTTCCTCAGGGGTTGGTCTTATCCCCTATGCTATTCAACATCTACATGAAACCGCTGAGTGGGGTCATCCGGAGTACGCTGATGACACGCAGCTCTTTTTCTCCTTTTCATCCTCAGCAGGTGAGGCTGTGGATGTGCTGAACCGGTGCCTGGCTGCGACAATGGACTGGATGAGGGCTAACAAACTGAGGCTCAATCCAGACAAGGCTGAGATGCTGTTAGTGGGTGGTTCCTCTGACCAGATGGAGGGTGTTCAACCTGTTCTGGATGGGGTTGCACTCCCCTTGAAGGAGCAGGTCCATAGCTTGGGGGTCCTCCTTGAGCCAGCTTTGTCACTTGAGGCTCAGGTGGTCTCAGTGGCACAGATTGCCTTCTACCAGCTCCGGCTGGTGGCCCAGCTACGCCCCTATCTGGACAGGGATAGCCTGGTTTCAGCAATCTATGCTCTGGTAATCTCTAAGCTTGTCTACTGCAATACATTCTATGTGAGGCTGCCCTTGAAGACTGTTCAGAAGCTGCAGCTTGTGCAAAATGCGGCAGCCAGACTCATCACTGGGACCAGAAGGTCCAAACATATAACACCAGTTCTGGTCCGCTTACACTGGCTGCCTGTATGCTTCCGAGCCCAATTCAAAGAACTGGTTTTTATTATTTATTATTTAATTTATTGATTTAATACATTTTTATACCGCCCAATAGCCGAAGCTCTCTGGGCGGTTTACAACAACCTCTAAACCTCTAAAGCCCTACACGGCTTGGGACCACAATACCTGACGGAACGCCTCTCCCAACCACAATCTCCCTGGACACTCTGCTCAGCATCTGGGGCCTTCCTCCGACTGTAACCTCCGAGGGAGGCTCAGAGGGTGGCAGCAAGGGGGATGGCCTTTACTGTGGTAGCCCCCCAACTGTGGAACAAGCTCCCCACTGAGGCCTACCTGGCGCCAACTCTACTATCCTTTCGGCACCAGGTTAAGGCTGCCCTCTCTGCCGAGGCATTTTACAGCTCCAAATAGTAGATTCATAGATCATAGAGTTGGAAGGAGCCTACAAGGCTATCGAGTCCAACCTCCTGCTCAATGGAGGAAACTAGAGGAGGGGTCTCCCATCCAAGTAATAACCACACCTGACCCTGCTTAGCTTTCCACACTCAGACAAGCTGAGCCAGCGTGAGCCACAGGCCTATCTATTGTTGTGGGTTATGTCGCCTTTTCAACCAGTCTAGTTTTATCACCTTGTTCTTGGCTATTTAAGTCATTTTTAAATTGTTTTTAAATGTCTAGTAGTGAAATTTTTTACAATGTTCTTATTGTTTGTATTTTGTATTGTATTTTACTGTGTTTTATAATTGTTGTAAACCACCCAGAGAGCTTTGGCTATTGGGTGGTATAGAAAATAATAATAATAATAACAACAACAACAACAACAACAACAACAAATAATGATGATGATGATAAATTGAAGTTGGGATTTTTCACCCCAGCACGCATCACTTTACACTTGCTTAAACTGAACCGCATTTGCCATTTTGATGCCCATTCTCCCAGTTTGGAGAGATCCTTTTGGAGCTCCTCGCAATCCCTTTTTGTTTTCACCACCCTAAATAATTTGGTGTCATCAGCAAACCTGGCTACTTCACTGCTCACTCCTGATTCCAGATCATTAATGGATAAATGACTTGGAATTATGTGAATAAAGGCATTCCTCCTCCTCCTCCTCCTTCTTCTCTTCATGGAGCTGCTTCAAGGACAATTCTGTGCTGGGTGGGCCCTTCTGTGCATCCAGGCTGGTTGCTGAGAAGCCCCAAACCAGGTGGTGGCATGGTTTAAATGGCGTTCCAGGTGCAAACCATCACGGTGAATGTGATCAGATGAGTTTATTAAAACTCTTCAATGTTTGCTTGATTAATTTTTTATGTCCCCAGGATGAATTGAACACAGCCCCCAAAATAAATTAAAATAAGTGCACATAAATCATTTACCATTCTTGGCTTCTGCAAAAATTGTTTCCATTGCAGTGCTTGTCCTTTTTTTATAAGTCATTATTATTCTCCATCTTTTGCTGTGAACATTCCTTACGATGATAAGGATGCCGCGTCTTCCGGCGATCCCAATCGCTTTTTCTTAAGGCAGAAATACTTAGCTGCTCTGTAGCACCCCAGAACATGTTGGATTAGCTTTATCTCCCTTTCAGGATTATGGATGGAGAGTTCTTTAGTGAAAAATGCTGCAAATAAATCTCTGTTTTTAAAGAACCAAAAGGAGCACATTTGTTTCTAGCACAAACTTTAGAATAAGTTTGTGCTAACCCTAACCCTATCCCAGTGTTACAGCCATAGCCACGAAGAAAAGGTCCGGCAAATATGTAGAAGGTTGGGGAAAGCAGATGAGAAACAGCTGGCTTTTGCTGTTCTCCAACAGGAGGAGATCAACATCAAGAAGCGAAGGTACGGGAACCTAGATTCCACCTAAACATCAGGAAAAAATTCCTGACTGTCAGAGCAATAAGACAGTCGGGGGGGGGGAGGTGGCGATGGAGAGCTCCGCAGGTCCTCTGCTTGGCCCTTCATCTAGTCCAGTTGCCTATCATGAAGCGGAGGAGCGGTCAGAACGGCCAGGTCCTTCCTTCCTACCCCACTGCACCCCTGCCACGCCTCACATCATGCCACCTCCAGCATATTCTGAGTTGGCTAATGCTGAAAGACTCTGATGGGTGCACAGATGGGACTGGGAGAGATACTGAAGGCAACGTGTAGGTGGAGGAGTCCAGTGTCTCTTTCCGTTACCTCTCTCTCTCTCGAAATGTGTTGGGAAAAGACTGCCAAGTGGTGTATTTTGTTTTATTTTCACAGTCGGGGGCGAGCAGTGAGGTGGCCATGTTTTCAGGTGACACTGAGGAGCTCAGCCTCATTTCACTGGAAGCATCTGTCACACTTTGTCTCCAGTTACTTCCATTTAGCCCAGGAAGTCGTTCAGTTTTCTTGCTATAACTAAACATGCCTAGGACATAAAATGACCCCAAAACCTGCATAACAATGCTGTCTCTGGGGTACTTCAGTGTCCCCAGGCAGTGGGGGAACAACAGGAGCCATCTACAGGTCATTTTTAGTATTTCCTTCAAAAAGAAAAGAAAAGCCCTTGAGGGAAAGCATTGTTCGGATTAGTAGTTGTTTTATAGGCCTCAAGCTTCTCAGCTGCTAATCGACTCCTAATAGCTCTGACTAGGCATCTGACTAGATTTCCTGCATTTACATTGCTGTTATCCTGATTAGCAAGCTAGCTAAAAGTGGGCTAGATGGAACAACCATCAGGTGGATCCACAATTGGCTACAGAATCGGACTCAAAGAGTGCTTATCAATGGTTCCTTCTCGAACTGGAGAGAGGTAACGAGAGGGGTACCACAGGGCTCGGTCCTGGGCCCGGTGCTCTTCAATATTTTTATTAATGACTTGGATGAGGAGGTGCAGGGAATGCTTATCAAATTTGCAGATGACACAAAGTTGGGTGGAACAGCTAATACTCTGGAAGACAGAAACAAAATTCAAAGCGACCTCGATAGGCTGGAGCGCTGGGCCGAAAACAACACAATGAAATTTAATAGGGATAAATGCCAAGTGCTGCACCTAGGAAACCAAATGCAGAGTTACAGAATGGGGGACACTTGGCTCAACAATACTACGAGTGAGAAGGATCTTGGAATTGTGGTGGATCACAAACTGAATATGAGCCAGCAATGCGATGTGGCTGCAAAGAAGGCAAATGCTATTTTGGGCTGCATTAATAGAAGTATAGCTTCCAAATCGCGGGAACTGATAATTCCCTTTTACTCAGCACTGGTTAGGCCCCATCTTGAGTACTGCGTCCAGTTCTGGGCACCACACTTTAAGAAGGACGTAGACAAACTGGAGAGGGTTCAGAGGAGGGCAACAAGGATGATAAAGGGACTGGAAACAAGGCCCTATGAGGAGAGACTGAAAGAACTGGCATGTTTAGCCTTCAGAAGAGGAGACTGAGGGGAGATATGATCGCACTCTTCCAGTACTTGAAGGGATGTCACACAGAGGAGGGCCAGGATCTCTTCTCGATCATCCCAGTTGCAGGACACGGAATAATGGGCTCAAGTTACAGGAACCTAGATTCCACCTAAACATCAGGAAAAATTTCCTGACTTTCAGAGCAATAAGACAATGGAATCAACTACCTAGGGAGGTGGTGGCCTCTCCCAGTCTGGAGGCATTCAAGGTGCAGCTGGACAGACATCTGTCAGGGATGCTTTGACCTGGATTCCTGCATTGAGCAGGGGGTTGGACTCGATGGCCTTGTAGGCCCCTTCCAACTCTACTTTTCTATGATTCTATGAAGTCTGAACTTACCTTAAGTTCACTTGAAACCTGAAATCCATTCTTATTCTCATCCTAACAGCCTGGGGGAAACATAAGAGCCGGGTGGCCAGCCAGGTGGGTGATTAATAAATGTAAATAAATATTCAGCCAGACAAAAGGCTTTCATATGCACAATTTGCCTTGCCTAAGGCACTTTTCTCTTTGGCACCCCAGCTTCAGGTACGTGAAGTTTTATGTTTCCACAAGATGGAGGTTAAAAAACCCTTAAGGGGACAAAAAGGGGGGTTCGAAGTACTCATAGTACAGGGTAGAAAGTAATCAGTTTCTTAATCCCTTCGAAGAATGGGTCCTTCAGCTAGTGTGTTACACACCTTACTCTGTGCCTAGCTCTTCTTGCAGGAAAGCCATTACAGGTGTTCCCCTTTGAGCTGGCCAGTTGAGGGAGCTCACTGTGCCGAAAGCACTGCTGTCCCCTCGTAGACACACTTGACAGTCCCTGGAGTCTGCTGAAGCGAGGGACCTGTGCCTAGAATCTGCACATGGGACCCCCTTTGTACTCTACGCTTTTGCATCCACTACCCATGGCTTTGGCTGTTGGGCGGTATAGAAATGTAAATGTTGCTGGGGAACACATGCGAGAGTGTGTGTGTGTGTGTGTGTGTGTGTGTATGCTGTTGCATTCATGTCCTGCTTGTGGCTTCCCATTAGGGCAGGGCTCTCCAACCTTGGGTCCCCAGATGTTGCTGGCCTACAGCTCCCAGCATACCCGGCCAGCATGGCTAATTTGGCAAGGGATTCTGGGAGCTGTAGTCCAGCAATATCTGGGGACCCAAGGTCGGAGAGCCCTGCATTAGGGCATCTGTTTGGCCATTGTGGGATGTTGGACTAGAGAGGCCTTTGGACTGATCCAGCATGGCTGCTCTTATGTTTTTAACAACTACCTAGGATGCATATTTTGTGGGTGTGTAATGAACCCGACTGGCATGCTTTTTTCATCAGCCAGGCAGGCGCCAAATGCAGTTGCTAATGGCGGCTCCTTTTTACTGACTGCCGTGCTCTTGTTCAGAAATTTTCCACACTCTGATGTGAAACATCTGAGTCATTCCTTGAAAAATGGTGATTATATGGACTTGGGAAACCGTGACCTTTGCAAACAAAATAGTTTATTTCTTATTTCTCCTTCCCCTTCTAATTAGCTGCAAACACATTTCTGCAACTAGATTTGCGAGAAGCTTTAAAAGGTACTGAAGCCTCCTGCGAAAAACGAGGGCTGTAAGAAAAGGATCCAGCTGCACCGGCACCAGAGGTTTAAGCGCTTGGGCCCCAAAGGGCTTCACGTTGTCCAGGGTGCTGGGGCGCCAGTGAGGTCTTCCCCAGAGAGCTTTTGGGGTGCTGTTGCAGTTTCGGTGAGGGGGCTGAGAATTCCGTCTGGGAAGCTTCTGGCTCCTTAGTAGACCTCCAGTTCCCAGGGGGCGTTGCCTGCCAGCTTCTCCTTCAGGGCTCCCTTGCCTGGACGTTGCCCCCTCCCACCCTCCGCACCTGTCTAAAAGCAGCAGCAGCACCGTGTCTCGTGTAGATGTCGGGCCTTGGGTATTGGCTGGAGCGGAGCATTCCTGGCCACCTGGCAGCTTTGCAGAGGGCCCCTGCGGAGGTGGCAAAGCCATCCTGCAGACTGGCCTTTCCACCGCAGTGCGGCAGAAGCCATGGCGCCAGTACTCCTTTGGCTGCCCGTGCCCTGAAAGGCTGAAGCTTCTTTCTTATGCGCTCCTCCGTGCGCTGTTCTCATTTTGTGTCTCCCGCAGTAGCCAGCCACAGCGTTCGGACCTTCTCCCTACCGCTGAGGAGCTCTTCAGGAGGAGGCAGAGGAGTCTGCCTGCCTTGAAGGCACTGCCCATCCCAGGTGGATCTGCCTCCTGCGGCCACGGGGGTCAAAAGGTGCCAGCTGGGAGGGAGGCCCCCCCCTCTTACTGCTCTTGACAGCAGATGAGCGAAGCCGAAGCCGACAACATCTCTCTGGGCGTCAGCTTTCCAGGGTGCCGGTGCCCGATTCAGAGTGCCGGCATCCTGCCGCCTTAGAGCTGGGTTTGGATTTGGAGCAGAAAAGGCTCGTACTGAGGAATTGTCTTGCGGGGACTAGAAGATTTCCTGAGGTATGGATGCCGTTTGATTTGGAGCTTTAGGAAAAAGCAACAACAATCCACACACCTCAAGATGTCAAAGTACTGGATTTGTCAAGCTGATGCTTAAAACGATTGCCTCGCAGTGCCATCCCAGGCAAGCTTACTTGGAAGCAAGTCTCCTAGAGTTCAGTGCATCCTGCTTCCGTGTAGCTATGCTTAAAACTGCAGCCCTCAGTTGAATTTGAGAAGCGAAATGGAACCATTTGAATTCAGATTCTCAAATAGCAAACTGAATGTGTGCAAATTTTCATGTCAGCTCCGTTTGGATGGATTTTAGAACTTCTTTTTGATTCCTGTTGCATTTGCGGTTCCATTTAGAAGTCTGAAGACGACTCCATCAGCAGTGGGGCTTGTGTGAGGCTGTCCGTGCCAGGCACAGGGGGCTTCCTTATCCAGAGGACATTCTTAGTTCCTTCTTTTGAATCTCCTCATAGATGGCTGGGATGGGATGGGCTTCATGCCACCAACGCAGATGGTCATTAATCCAGAGGAAGTCTGCTTGATAAGCTGGACTTCCACATCTCTTGTCTCTGGGGAACAGAAGGCCTCTCTGCCCACTCTGCTCCAAGAGTCTGCTACTCTGATGCCTCTCCTGTCGCAGGCTGCCTGCTCCCCACATCCGTGCTGGGCCCGAGGATCAGGCCGGCTCCTCCCCCTAAAGCCCCTTCCCACCCTCCCTCCCGCAGCCCCCTCCCCAACTGCCTTTCTGACCCCCTCCTCCCAATGCTCCCTTTCCCCAAGCAACTGTTGCCGTGACTCGCCCTCATCAACGTTCCACACGGGTGGCTGACTCATGGCACGCCGCAGTAGCCATTCAGGGCAAGCATGGCTTAGTTTATCTGCAGTCGGAGTGTCAAAGAGGTCCATGTCACCTTCTCTCTGTGTTGCTAAACGGAGAAGGGAGAACAGGATGAGGGCTACTTCATCATGGCGATAAGCTGTTTGTTCTGGATGGTGTCGCTTTGCATCTGTTTTTGCATATGATTAAAAGGCAAGAGGTTTTCTAACCTTAATTAGCCTCTTCTCCAAAGTTCCATGTCCTGTTCTTTGGATGAGTAGCAGATGTCATGGAGGTGGAAGGAGGGCTGTGTGTGTGTGCGTGCGCGCACATGCACGCACGTGCGTGGCGCAGTGAAGCACTTCCTGCTTACCTGGCTGGAAAAGAAGACATCATGGGAAAAATGCATCCAGGGCCCTTTAAACCTTTGGGTCTGCTTTCCAGTAAAGCGCCACTGGGTTTTTGCAAGACAATCTTATTTACTGGACAAATCGAAGCCACCATGTTGATGTGAGCTGAAGGGCCCCGAGGTGAGCGCTGCCACTTGAGGGAGGCGGCCCTGGAGCTGCCTCATGCCATGCCGCCCTTTCCGTGGAGCGGGGCTGGCACCCTGCTTCCCAGGGGAGCCTCTGCCTAGCCAGCGGGAGGCAGCCAGGAGCTGCACGGCCCTCTCCGGGGCGGGGCGGGGGCTCCTGTGTAGCAGCTGAGGAGGGCCTTGCCTGAGGCCGCACGGTGAAGAACAGCCGGATCCAAGTTCAAGGTTCTAGTCCAGGCAGAGGCAACCTGGTGTCCTCCAGATGTTTGGGGCTACCACACCCATAATACCTGTTCGTTGGCCATGCAGATGGGGCTGATGGGAGTTATAGTCCAAAATGTCTGGCGGGCCCCTGTGCTTGTCCCTGGGCCACTCAAGCTCCCGGTTTCTTCCTCGCCCACTGCAGGTGAGCCTGGAGAGGGGAACGTTTGCCCGAGTCCAGGCACAACAGCTCGGGTCTCCCGGCATGCCCTGGCCCCTTGCAGAGGAGCGGTGGGCCAGGCGTGTTTACACTGGAGCCGTTCCGTGGTAAGTGTGGTCTTTGTGACCTTTCCCCCTGCATTACAAATCCTGGCTTAATTCGATGGCTTTACTTTCCTCCTCGTGCTGCAAGGGCGGTGGCTTTTGCTGTTTCAAGCACTGGGTTGGAGCGTGGCCCAAAGCTGGGCATAACATTCCACGCCGGTGCCCACGGCCCACGCTGGACAGGCACCCGTAATGGCACTGCCCAAGGCGTCCTTGGTGTCGTGGCCTCTCCAGTGGGGCGGGAAACGCATCTGTAGAACAGCCTTCCCCAACCCAGCACCCCCAGGTGTGGTGGACTGCAGCTCCCAGCACCCCCAGCCTGCCTGCCCGGTCTGCCTCTCCCAGTCTGGAGGCATTCAAGGTGCAGCTGGACAGCCATCTGTCAGGGATGCTTTGACCTGGATTCCTGCATTGAGCAGGGGGTTGGACTCGATGGCCTGGTAGGCCCCTTCCAACTCTACTTTTCTATGATTCTACGATTCTATGTAGTCTTGAGGCATCCAGAGGGTGCCGGCTTGGTGAAGGCTGACGTTGGAGAACAGATTCCCTGCCTGGCTAGATGGAGCGCACAGTCACGGGCCTCAATCCATTTTGGAGGCCTGCGCGAGACGAAGGAGTGGCCCCGTTTCTGCGAGGAGCAGCTTCTAAGGCTGCAATCCTACAGGCATTTCCCTGGGGGGAAGGCCCATTGAACCGAGAAGAGTAGGCAAGCATAGGATTGCCCTGGAAGGCATTTATGCTTCTGAGGTGCATGCCTACCTTGGTGTAAGCGCCACTAAACAGAGTGGGTCTTACTTTTGAGTAAGTATGCATAGGATCGCTCTGCTTATTTCATAAATATGACACATAGGATAATTTTTATGCTAAGTTATAAATGATGCATTTTACGATGTTAAAGCAGTAAAATAGGTCAAGGTTTGATTATAAAGTAAGTATGGCACATATTTTAGTTTCCCCCCCAAATTTCAGTTTCCCTCCCGAAAAAGCACGCCCAGCAGCTCCCTGTGCCCCGACACGCGCGGTGGCATCAGGATTTCTGGAAATGCCACGCCCTTCAGCTGCCCAGCCCGCTGCAAAGGAAGACGGGGAAAGGCCCCAAGAGCGTGCAGGGGGCCTCGTCTGCTTCAGCCCGCCTCTCCTTCAGCAAGCTCTTCCCTTCAGGTGTCTCCGCCACGGGGTGGGCGGGTCCTTGTGCTCGACCCACAGGACAAACATCGTTCTGGCATTCTGGGCTCTTGAGCACCTTTTCAGGTATAATGCTTCCTTCCATGCCGGTGCTCTCGTTTTAGATTGATTCTCCCGAGGGGGGGGGGGGTGCGGCAGCTCATAGAGCACCTTAGTGCAACTGTGACATTTCACAGTATTCTTGCCTATGGACCCTTTCTGAAAAATCCACGTGTGTTGCACTGGAGAGGGCTTGCGGGTGCCCTGGTGATACCAGGTCCTTGTCCGGTCCCCAGGAGCAGTAGAACCCATCCCACCCCCCGGCAGTTTTGGCATCCCTGCAAGGGAGCGGTCCCTTGCCGTCTGAAGCCAGGCCGCTCCGGCGGGATGGACCGTTTACGGAGCGGGGCTGCCGATGTTCCAGTCTCCGGCATTCTCTATTGCACATCCGATGCTTTTCTGCATCACAGCAATTGAAATGGGGGGGGGGAGGAAACGAAACCCTGAAAATACATAAAAAATTCATAGGCCGCAGCAAATTAATATCAAATCAGTGGTGTGTGCTGGTATCTGGAATGAACACTATTATGCTAATCACTAATCTGAATTCAAATTAGACAACTTGAAAGCATAGCGACAGTAATAGCATTTTAAATCAGATTGCCTAAGACCTGCCTGTTTAACGGCGGCCAGGTGACACAGGTGTGTTTCCTCCGGCATTTTACAGAAGTCATTAACTATTTTCAGGTGTCCAGGTAGAAGGCTTGGAGGGCAGGTGGGGGCACGGACTGGGTGCTGACGGGGAAGGTCTCCGCAGAGGCTGGGACGGCGCTCGTCATACAGGCTCCTCGGATCAGGAACCCAACGCGGTCGGGGTTCCCGACTGCGCAGAAGATTGCAAGTGCCGGCTGAGCACAATCTCGGCCTCTGCTCAGACCTGCGTCGTCAAGATGGGAGGTCAGGAGTGGAGGGGGTGGGCCCGGAGCATGTCCCGTGCCCTGCGCCCCAGACACGAGAGGAGGGCTCTCGCCACGTCTGCAGTTGCGGGTTGCCAGGAAGGACATTGGAGGCGGCGGTGGCACCATTCCGGCCATGTCACTCCCCTCCCGAGATGGGTGTGTGTCCTTCTGTTTGCGAGCCGGGCCCCACAGTGTTCGAGGAAGCTCTCGGGGGGATGATGCTATCAGCGTCTACTAGCCATGATGGCTACCTAGTTCTCCAGTATCGGAGGCCGCGTGCCTCTCCGTGCCAGTTGCCAGGGGACACAAGCCGGAGGGTGAAATTGCCACGACCCATGCCCTGCTTGTGGGCTTCCCGTCGGGGCCTTTGCTTGGCCGCTGTGCGGAGAGGACCCTGGACGAGAGAATCTGATCCAGCAGGACCCTTCTGACGTTCTGTCTGTCGCGGTGGTCTTTTAATGAATTCTTGCAGCAGCCCTGTGTGGTGGAGTAATGCTATTCCCATTTTACGGATGGAAGACTGAGCCCGAGAGAAAACGGCTCAGCTGGGATCTGCATCTCCAAATCGGAATCACGCCTGCTGCCCGTGCATTTTTCTCAGCGTCCAGGATGGAGTGGAGTGGAGGGGATGTCGCCATGACCATGGGCTGCGGGAGGGGGAAGAAGAACCGCTGGAGGTGAAGGTGAGGGGAGGCGGCCTTTGGCCCTCTCGAGCTGCGATGAGCTGGCTTTGCCTGGCTCCTTTCCCTGCAACGCCTTCTCGAGGGCCAGGGAAATCTCCCCCTTTCTGCAAGACACGCTCGGTTACTCCTGAGCCTGCCTGCCTTGCACAAATTTCCCCACGTGGTCCACAGAGTGTTATTTACATTGTGCTGTTGGCGACTTAGCATAACTGGATTACGTCCCCCGGATGCTCCCGTAGTTCTGGCGTTGTCCCCGCAGGCCCCGTGCGATTTTGCCGGGGCTTATGTGCTACTGGCCTGAGGCTTAGCGGAGGGGCTTAGACGGCATTAGGCGCCTCCGGGGGGGCTGTCCGTCTCGCCTGCCTGGACCGGGTCTCCGTCTCGAGGTTTCCCGTGGCAGAAGGTGGCGATCCTGCCGGCGGTGCCAGGCGCTGTTGGGCAGCTGACCGACGCCCGGCCTGGGAGAGGCGCACGGGCGCAGTGCTGGCTGCCGGCTGGCTGGCCGGCCAGGCGCATGCAAGAGGGGAGCAGTCGCTCAAGCGGGGTCTGCTCCGGCCTTCCCCAACCTGGCGCTCGCCAGACATCTCGGACCTCAACTCCCATCAGCCCTTACCAACATGCCCGATGACCGGGAAAGATGGGAGTTGTCGTCCAAAAGGTCTGGAGAGCGCCAGGCTGCGGAAGGTTGGTCTACTCGGCTGGAGAGCTTCTATAGGAGCTGGAGGCAGCGCTGCTTCTTGGTTCTCAGATGTGGCCTGATCCATGCAGGGCCTACCTGAGCTTCCCCCTTCTCCAAGTAGTCTCATATGAAAGGGAGCCGTGGGCAACCAGCCAGACGGTTTGCTGGCAGCCCTGGGGTTCCGGCCCGGCTCTCCCCCCCCCTGCTCCTGGGCCCTGGGGGGTGGTAACGTGTTTGTGAGTGTGTGCGCATGGAGGGAGGGAGGACCGGGTCCCAACTGGACCCCTGGCAGCTGGCGTGGAGACCCCTGGTGCTGCAGCTGAGGTGCCCAGGGCGGAAGGTTCCTCGGCAGTGGCAGATTCTGTGGGGCCGTTGGCGGGGCGGGGCTTTGCGGTAGGGTCCTTCCTCCGCATCCAGGCTCTGAGTCGCGACGCCGTCCCTTCTCTTTGCTCCCGCAGTGGGGCGCCGTGCACGGGAGGCGGCCGTGTTGCCAGGCCGGCGGCCTGGCCAGTGGAGAGCAGAGCTGGGGCGCCGTGGGAGTCCGTCCGGCTCCACCACAGACGCTTGTGACTGCCGGGGCAGCAGACTTCGGGGGGGGGGCAAGGCGTGGGGCTTTCTCCGCCAGGCCTTCCCCCTGCGCATCCCCCCTCCCAGCGACAGGGCGCACACGGGTGGGTGTTTGAGTGCTGCCGCCAGGTGTGCCTGTCAGCCCTGGAGAGAGCCCCCCCCCCCGCCCTGCTGCGGAGAGCTCAGCACTGGCCGAAGGCCTTGCAGGGTGTGGCTTGAGAGGGCGGGGGGCCCATTCCGCCCCAGCTACTCCTTCATTTATTTGAAGGAGTTTCATGCCCCCCTCGCCCCATAACTAAAACAAACTGGTCGGTGGAGCACACCAGCCCGCGAGGGGGCAAGGAAGCTTCCTGCTTTCACCTGCAAGGAGTCCGTGCGGGGGGCGCCGGCTGAGCTTCCTGCGGCGGGAGTTCCGGAGTCCAGGGGTCCCAACCGGAAAGGCCCCTTTCCCCCCCCCCCAGTGCTGCTGAGCTGCTTCGGGCAGGGTGTGAGCATCGAGGGGGGAGGGGGGCGCGGGGCGCTGCTGTCGGGCTCTGGGGCGGCAGGCAGAAGAAGCCTGTGAGACGCGTGGGGCGGGGCGCGTGTGCCGGTGTTTGGCATCCCTGCTTGGCGTGCTGCTGATGGGATTTCCTTGAGGGCTCACCCCACGGGCGCCCCTGGCCACGTCAGGAAAGGGAGGCGGGAGCAGATCCCACCACCCAACCACTCCCCTTTTTTAGGCTGTACACGTGAGTGGTACAGAAGGATTTACTTCTGCGTAAACATGCATAGGATCAGGCCACATGAGAAAATGCGCTCTCTCCCCGCCAACCCCCGCCCCAGGCCAGGAACGGACGAGGAAAGCCTGCCTTGCGGGGGAGCTCCCATTTGGCCGCCTCCTGTGGCCGGCGGGGGCTGGGCGCGTGTGTCTCAGGATGGGCTCGTGTGGACTCGCAGCCAGGTGGGGTGGGGGGAGGGGAGACAGCAAAGCGGCCGTTTCCTTCCCCGCTTCCATGTTGGTTTGTATTGGACGGACACACAGGAGTGCTTGGGGTGGGATCCACGTTTCGCAGCCAAGCCACTGCATCAGGAGTTGTGTGGACTCCTTCTTGTGGTTCGCAAGGATGGACATATTCAGCGCATGCTTTTATGGGATGCAGCAGGAGATTCCAATCGCTTGAGTAATTGCGAGTTCTAATTAGAACTAGATACGGCAGTGGTGGTGATTCCTAATTTACCAAGCAGGAGGTGGAATGTTCTTGGAATGATGTAAGAATAATTGGTCCGAATTAATTAATCTGCTGTGGAAAGCGAGCCTCAGAGAACAGGTGCACTTTGCGTGTGGGCGCACGCAGCCTCACCCTGCGCATGCGTCCCACCGGGTTCAGCGTGACTTGCTCGTAAGCATGTGTGGGGTTGCAGCCTTAACATCTGTCGCACTACGTGGCGTGATTTCGGCGTGGTGATTAATTATGAGGGGATGCAACCCAGGTTTGTTTGTTTTTTTAAAAGAAATACCCCATGGTGTAAACGCCTTTTAGTTGGGTGGCGACGGTGCCTCCGCATAACTCGCTGGCTTAGCGATTAAGGGATTGTTTTGGGGAAATGTCCGCGGGTTTCCGGTGGCCTAACCGAGTGGAAACAATCAAGCCGGCAGAGTGGATGAAGCGCCTCGTTCCACTAGAAGGAACAGCGGGGAAGGCTGCTCGCAGGTCAGCAGGCGTGGAGGGCCGCTCCCGAGAGCCCAGCCTCTGGCATGCGCCCCAGGCAGCCGAGCCGCCCGGGGCCCTGGGGGAAGGGGGAGGGGGCAGCCCCGGGGACGGGAGGAGGGAGCGTGGCTGAGTCCTGCAACAGCCTTGCAGGCCCCACCCACTTTTTACCTCAGCTTGAGGGTGGGGAACCCCCGACCCATGGACCCGGCAAGGCCTGCAGGGGACCCCATCCGGCCCGGCAGCTTCTTCCCTTGTCCCCGACATCATCCCATGAAGTGGAGCGGAGCACTCTCGTCTCCAGCCATTGCTAAAAGGGCTCCCTTTCTGTGCTTGGCAGGGGAAAGCACACACCTCGGGCCAGCTGGTGATCGCATCTCTGACCAGCTGCTGATCGGAGGGGTGAGCTTTTCCCTGCAGGGCGGAGGGGAGAGGCCGGGGAGGAAGGTGCTGCTGAGGGATTCAGTCCTGCTCCCTTCTGAGTAGACATGCCAAGGCTTGCACTGCTTACTTGTGAGCAGACATGTCACTCATGCTTACCTCTGAGTGGGCATGCGCAAGCTCGGTGTGTGGGGATGCTTTTTGAAGGTGCTGCTGAATGATTCTTTCCTGCTTCTGAGTAGACATGAAGAGACCCGCTGTGGTTACTTATGAGTAGGTATGCTTCCTACTATAAATTGGTAATGATGGAATTTAAGCAGGGGAGGTTGGATTTTTCAGCCCTACCACTTTTGTTTGTGGCCACGGCACCACAGGGATCCGGGCCCGGCGGGCTTCTCTGAACTGCAATTGGGCCCTCTGGCTGGAAAAAGCTCCAACCCCCTGAATTAGAGGCTAAACTGTAAGTGCGCTAGGAAGTGGGCGGGGGTGGCGCAGGCGTCTGCGCTGGAGGAGGCAGGAGGTCGGAGGAGATGCCCGGGCAGGGCAGTGTGTGTGTTAGTGTGTGTGTGTGATGTGGCTGTGGATAGGGAGGGAGGAATCTCTCGCTCTCTTACGGCTTCTGGGCTGTTTGTTGCTTGGGGAGGGCGGAGAAGGACACCCGCCATATTGGGCAACTTCCTCATGCTTTAAGTATCTAGGAGTGATGCATTCTCTCCCTTCATCCTGTGCAAAGGAAGAACATGCGTGAGATGAAGGAGAAGACGCAGCCCCCGGCTCGCGTCTCCTGGGGCGGGTGGGGGAGGGGGGGCGCTCTCCCCGTGGCGCACACACCTGCCGCGGCTTCTTCCGAATGGCCCTCCCAGGAAGTGGGCAACGCCAGAGAGGTCTCCGGCAACTTCCATCAGCCCCAGAAAACGTGCTTCTCAAATCTGTCGGCCCTCGGCGCCCCCCACGGAGATGGAGCCCAAGCACACGTAAGCTGCGGGTGCTCATGTGTACCCCCTCCCTTAGTCTTGCCTCAGCTTCCCCTCTCTTGCTGCCGTGGCACGTCCAGATTTAGACTAGGAACAGCGGGTGCCGCCTTATGCCAGGACGGACCCTGCGCTTTGCCCCTGAGCTACAGGGCCTCCTGGTGGGCCTCACTCCTTGGCGACGGCAAACTCCGTGCGGCAGAACACCGGGGGCCGCCCCTGCCCACTCCTCTCCAGGCGCCTGTGCCCCAGCTGCACGCATAAGCTCAGGAGACCTGAGCCAACGGTGACTGACCAAGAAAGAGATCTTGGGGTTGTGGTGGACAGCTCGATGAAAATGTCGACCCAGTGTGTGGCTGCTGTGAAAAAGGCAAACTCCCCGTTGGGCATAATTCAGAAATTGCCAAGATGCTACTGCCCTTATACAAATCTACGTCATGACCACAGCTAGAATACTGTGTACAGTTCTGGTCACCACACCTAAAAAAGGGCATTCGTAGAGTTGGAAAAAGCACAGAAAAGGGAAACTAAAATGATCAAGGGGCCAGAGCAAGCCCCCTAGGAGGGAAGGTTACAGAATCTGGGATTGTTTAGCTTAGAAAAAAGGTGAGTAAGGGGAGACAAGACAGAGGTGTACAAAATTATGCATGATGTGGAGAAAATGGACAGAGAGACAATTTTTCTCCCTCTCTCATAATAGTAGAACCCAACAGAGTCATGCCTTGAGGCTGAATGGTGGGAGATAAAAGGAAGTCCTTGTTCACACAGCACATTCGTAGTTCAACAATGGAATTCACTCCCACAAGATGTAGTGAAGGCCCTCAACATGGATGGCTTTAAAAGCGGATTGGACAAATTCATGGAGGATAAAGCTTATCGGTGGTGGCTAGTCATTGACGCTAACATCAGAGTCTGTATGCTTCTCAGTATTGGTTGCTGGGATACACGAGTGGGCGGGTGCTGCTGCACTCCTGTCCTGCTTGTGGGCTTCCCATCGGGACATCTGGTTGGTCACTGTGGGCCCAGTAGGCTTTTGTTTGTCCCAGCACCGCTCTTCTAATGTCCCTCTGTTTTTATGAGGTTACTGAGTAGATGTTACGGCCGAGCGCCCCATGGCACCCAGGGAAGGCCTGTCCCAGTTCAGCACCGAGGAGCCCATTGCCGACACAGGCTCTTCGCCACACCGCGATGGGCTTCGGCCCTTTCGAGGGGATGCTGGGCTCAGGCTTTGCAACTCGAAGTGGCGAGGCGTCCGTGGAGCATCCAGCACGGACATGCACGCGTGTCAGGAGGGGACCCTCCGCCGCTCTCAGAGAACTTAACAGTACACAGGAGAGGAGCCTCCAAGTCACTGCAGGCGTTTTAGTGGAGCTGAAATTATGTGTGGAAGTGGTGGGAGAGGAATCCAGGGAGCCTCAAATTCCCAGGCAGAAGTCTAAACCTTGAACATTAGAGTTTTGAAGTTGAGAAATCTGACTTGCAGCCTGATCCTAAACTTGTTTATTCCATGGCAGCAGGGCATCCAACTAGCAACTTCTTTAATAAAAGGGCGGCTTGCCTTCCGAACCAAGATGTGAACCAAAACTTAGTTATCCTTTGAAATTTGGACCCCTCCAAATTTTGCAGTGGAGCGCTCCAATTAAAAATCTCTCTCTCTGTGTGTGTATACCAGAGAAAATGTACCGGTAACATTCAAACCCACATGACATTTGCTTGTCCTGTCGCCTAGTAGGGATGGCGGAGCCTGCAGTGAAACAGGATCCCAGCTGCTGTGATGTTTGTTGTCTCCCTTCAGCTCCACTCTTGCTGGGTCCTGGCTGGGGGAGTTGTCTCCTTCCCGTCCACATTTGATCGCCCCTCAACCTTTTGGGGACGTGGCTCCTTTGGACCCCCGTGGCTGATGTTGCATGCCACCCCACCCCAGGTGGAGATCCAGGCCTTGGTGTCAGATTGGAAGGGTCCTGGGCCTTCTTTTTGGGCTGACCTCGCTGGCTGTGAAATTCCTTGCTGGCTCCTCTCCCACCACAGTGCCCACGGAGCTGTGGGGAGAAGGAGTTGGGGAAGGAGCCCTTGACATGCCTGCTTCTGGGTCTGCCATACGGCGTATATTTGAAGTGGTTGCTTGCCAGAAAGACATTTGTGGCGCACATTAAAGCAGGAGAAGCCATTTCATATGCTTGTGTTACCCTTCGGTGTTTGGCGGTGATCGCATCAAGAATCCCACACTTGCTTGCATGGAGTCACATGACGAATCCAGCCCTGCTTATTAGCCCCACGGCCAGTTATCATATTCTAACAACCATCGAGGCTCCTCTTCCTTTACGGGGTCATATCCTGGCGACAGCCTATATATCCCTTGTCTCATTGCAAACATGTTTTCACCCAGCAGAAATACTAGAACTGCAGTCCATTTGTTCTTTTTGGTTTTTGGTTTTAATTTTTCATTTCCATTTTAATTAACCTCTTTCTGTAAAACCCCATTGATTCCTTTGGTTGCAAAAACCAATACCAGGCTTTTTTCCACCTCAGAAACACAAAGACTCATCAGAGGTTGCTGATTTTAAGCCCTGGCAAAAATGGATTTGTTCTTCCTGATGGTGGGAGGGAAGGTGGGAGCGCCCCACATCAGTGGAGGTGGGCACCTTCTTGCAGACCGTCTTATTTCTTCGGGATGTGCCCGAAGGAAGCTTCAGCTCTCTGCTGGATTAATTCCAAGGAGCCATTTCAGTTTCATTATCTTTTTCTGGGACCTCAATTTGTTGTTCAGACTAAGGGCCAGTTGTGCTGCGGCTGCTGCTTGGATCCAAGCAAAAGATGAGGGCCGCTTTTTAACCCCATCATTTCCAGAAGAAAGGCAGTGCTGCCGCTGCTGTTGATGTGTCCCATCAAGCCCTCCGCCACCACCCGGGTTCGCACCCAGGCCTCCACCTTGGCTCTCCGCTCACAGCTCTGAAGGCGGACTCCTGGTCTTGCATTAATTGGTGCGACTGGCCCTTCAATGGTAGCGATGGGAACAACCAGCTACTTAACATTTTAATCATTCTTAAAAGGTTACATTAAAAAAGGAAAAGAAAAGTTGCATTGAGCAGTTTTACGTTGCATTGAGCTGGTGAAAGCAAAACAGCAAAGTTCAGCTGAGGAGAGAATCTGTGGGCATTGCTCTTGTTTGCTGCTGCATGATCTGATCTGTGGGTCACAAGCACCATCGGGAAGAGAAAGAGAAACGGCCGTGGTGCCACAGACCTCTAGTGGGAGGCTCCCCAGGTTGCCGGCAGCGTGGTGTTAGCGGCATGGGCTCTGCCCGGCGAGCGGCACAACGGCGGAGGCTCTGCCCGGGCATGCCCAGGTAGGCCTCTGTCACGCACGCAGGAGAACGAAGACGCCGGAGTTGCCCTCCTGCCTGGTCTGAGCGAACGTCATGATATTTAGAGCTTGCTCTGTTGTCCAGAGTGCGGATCAGACCTGAGCTGCCCAGTGCGCCTGGTCTGGACCTCCTGCATGGAAACATCAGTTGCACGAGATCTCTGCCATTGTCTCTCCAGCTGTTCCGGCCTCTTGGCATTTAGTGGCACGTTCACATGTTCATCAAAGTCTTTCCTTCAGGGAAGAAACCCGTGTAAGAATTAATGTGTCACGCCTCTGTCATTTGCCAGTAGTGGTGGTCCCGGCCACACCTGGCCTCCCACCGCATGTCCAAGCAGCTGTTCGCACATGCGTGTGGCGCTCTAGCCTGACATGAAAGGGGGCGGGCGGGCGGGGGAGGATGATTCTCAAGCAAATGCTCCTGGCTGACATCTGCTTGCAAAGAACGGTGCCTGGAACGCCGCATCCCGACAGGTGCCTTCGGGGATGAGGATTTCGCCGTGGCTGACATCACCCTAATCCAGTGGTCTGGGTCCCGTTCCGTGTTTCTGTGGAGTGCAGGGGGCTGCCCAGAACACTCTCTTCTCGGTGCTGGTTGAGCTTGCCAGGGGCATGCTGGCCGGCGACCCCTTTCGGGAGCCCCTGTCTCCGGGTCTTCCATCCTGCCCTCTCCTCTGGTTTCATTTTGATGCCATCTGGCTGGCCTCCCTCTTTTCTGAGGCTCTTGTCGCAGCTCTAACCTGGGAGGGCTTCCAGGTGTGAAAGGGACGGGCCAGCAAAGGTGAGTCGGATCCATCCGTCCATCGTGGCCCCTGCAAACTCTTGAGGTTGCTTGGGAGAGCTCTGCCGCTTTTGTTCCCAGAGGCTGCCTGCTTTGTTGTGTTGCTGCTGCGACTCAGTCTGCAGTGCCGGCACGCGGAGTGGCCTGGAGTGCCGAAGGGCACGCCGGGCGGAGCAGCACCCGCTTCGTAGTCGCTTGTGTTGCATTTGTGCGGCCTGTTTAACTCGAACTGCAGACACTAGTTCAAGTGTTGGAGGCGTTTCCTTCGCAACCAGCTGGTAATCACTGAGAGCTGTGGCAGAGGAAGAGCTTTGCTTCTCTCTCTTGAAAGAAGTGTGTTCTTGAAATAGTCCCCGCCTTTCCTCCTCAACTTGGAGAGCCACACGAAAGCTGCGTGTAGGTGTCTTCCAAAGGCTCCGAGGGGCGGCTCAAGTGTGAAGGGGCCGCTGGAGCTGTGGGGACATCTCGCGCTGTGAGGCAGGCGTGCCCCCCCCCCCGAACGGAGGCATCCGCTTGGAGGATTTCAGGAACTGCTTGGAAACGAGCCCTCTTCATCTGTAGCTACTATAGTGATCCTGCTGGAAAGGCCGAGTGAGATGAAAACACTCCGATGCTTCCGTCTCATGGCCAAGCAGTGACGCCATTTCCCACATTCAGGCTGGGAAAGGTGGATTTGAACTCTGCGGGCCTGCAGGGACAGTGGATCCCGGGCGTTCTCCTCCGGTGCCAGCCGGGCACTTCGTTTCGACAGGGTGGGGGAGGCCGTGGGGCGCAGGTGTGTCGCCCACGCACGTTCTCCAGCATCGCCAGTTGAAAGGGTCTGTTGTGGCAGCGGGGCTGGGAAAGACCCGTCCTCGCCTGGGCCCCCGGAGAAGCCCTGCTGCTCAGGGCAGGACATGCCGTCCAGGAGGGGCCACGTCGCCTGCCTCAGTCTGGCCGGCACATCCGTGTGACGTGACCCCCTCCCCACACGTGCTGCGGCACGGGAGGCGGGCACGGCCCCTCTGGCCCCGAGGACTGCATGTGGGGCCGGGTCGGGCCGGGGCCAGGCGCGTGCACACTTGCAAGCATGTGCGCAGGCGGGAGCGCAGGTGCAGAGCAGGCGGCTCCTCCTTCGCTGCCAGCAGTGGTGGGGAAAAGCAGCCTCCGTGAGGACCTCTCGTCAGTCTCGGCGGCGGCGGCAGCCCCGAGAGCTGGTGACTGACGCCCGCCTGCTTCAAACCAGCGCCACCGTTCCAGCTGAGACACATTTCGGGCATAAAAAAGCATCTCGCCTAAAACTCAAAAATGTATTTACGCATCACCCTTGAAGTTTGCTTACTGCCAGAATTAATGCAAAAATTATTCTCCGTGGAGAGGTAGAAATGGCTTTATTCTAAAAACTTTACAGTTCCTTACAGGGACAAATCTCCCTCCCTCGAGTTCAGGGCAAGCGCAAAAGGGAACAAGTTTAATTGGCACATTCATAGTCCTGGCCTGTCTGGCTCTCCAGGAAGGAGCCCCACAGCTTTCTTTTTAACTGAGCATATAAATTGGAGCAATATTGGATTCTACAGAGAAGGGATTACCCTCTCAGCTGCCTGTAAAAAATGGATTTGTTTTTATAGGACTTCCCCCTTCATCCAGTCAACACGATTTCTCTCGAGCATCTGGGATGGAGCTGGCAAGGGACTCATCAACTACAGTGCTCCGCCCCCCCCACTCTGGAATGAGTGGCTGAAAGGGCGGGGGTGGAGAGAATCACTGGGGTGTGGGGGTGTGGGTGGGTGTCCTTGCAATAGGGTGGGCAACACATTCTTCACAAACAGTGAGGTGCCCTGAGTGGGGGTGGGGGAACTCTCTGTGCTAGGCGGGGCGGGTGGCGGGTTCGTGTGTGCTCAACAACAGCTGATAGATGCTAAAGAATATGTTAATAAAACCCAGGGAACATTTTAAAATATGTTCTATCCTGCTTTTCCCCAAGACAGTCTGCAAGACGGCTAATGTTAAGTGTGTGAGGCAGTCCGGGATATGAAAATAACTAAACGGACAGAAATCAGCAAGAAAACAGCAGCAAAGCCGTCTCCCACCATCGTGAGAAGTTCTTTGAAACAAAACCATTTGAATATGGAATGAAAACAAAGTGGGAGCCAAGCGAATGTCTCTGCAGAGGTGGCATTTGCACTGGCTGCGAGCCAGCCCTGAGCAGGGATCCTCCTCGGCAGGGTCAGCGCGCGCACTCCTGCCACCAGATGTGGGAGCGCACAGCCATGTCTCCGCCGCCCCTCCCCCCATCTGCATGCCGGTGCGGGCAATCTCCAGGGGGGGCGCCCCCCTCGCAGTGCCGGGCTCCGCAGAAGGGCCCCTCGGAGCCAGGCATTTGGGCCTGGCCGAGCCCCGCCGGCCCACTGGCACAGCCGCGCAACTGTTCAGAGGGACTGCCCGCCCTCCGGATCGCCCTGACGGGACCCTCCAAGCGAGCCAGCAGGTGGGCGGCGCACTTTGGAGAGCCCGGCTGGTCACTGCCCCCCTGCAGCATTTGGGGAGTGGGGCCGCCAGCCGGGGCTCTCTGGGCGACGCGCTCTTGTGCCACCAGGCCAGGCCGCAGCACCAGAGAGCCCCCTTGGCCCCACTCTCTTGCCGCAGCAAATGCCACGGGGGCAGGGTGGCTGGCAGGGCTCTCCAGAGCATGAGCTGATGGGAACCAAGCTAGTGGCAACTGACCAGAAAGGGTTGTGGTGGACAACTCGGTGAAAAGGTCCACACGGTGTGCAGCTGCTGGGGAAAAGGCAAACTCCATGTAGGGCATGATTAGGAAAGGGATTGAAAACAAAACTGCCAAGATAATCCAGCCCTTACACTAATCTATATTACAACCGCACTTAGAATACTGTGTACAGTTCTGGTCACCCCACCTAAAAAAGGAGTTAGAAAAAGTGCAGAAGAGGGCAACTAAAATGATCAAGGGGCTGAAGCAAGCCCCCTAGGAGGAAAGGTTACCGCAGCTGGGATTGTTTAGCTTAGAAAAATGGTGAGTTAGGGGAGACATGATAAGAGGTGTACAGAATTATGCCCGGTGTGGAGAAAGTGGACAGGGAGACATTTTTCTCCCTCTTTTATAATAGGAGAACACAGTGGGGTCATCCCATGAAGCTGATAG
This sequence comes from Shinisaurus crocodilurus, assembly GCA_021292165.1. Taxonomy (NCBI): domain Eukaryota; kingdom Metazoa; phylum Chordata; class Lepidosauria; order Squamata; family Shinisauridae; genus Shinisaurus; species Shinisaurus crocodilurus. The sequence continues at coordinate 319,625,049 of CM037876.1, read as the reverse complement.
GTGGGAGATTCAGGACAGATATAAGGAAGGACTTCTTCACACAGCACAGAGTTAAACTGTGGAATTCACTTCCACAAGAGGCAGTGATGGCCACCAAGTTGGAGGGCTTTCACAAATTCGTGGAGGAGAAGGCTATCAATGGCTACTTGTCCTGATGGCTCTGTGCTACCTCCAGTATCAGAGGTCCATGCACACCAGTTGCTGGGGAACATGGGTGGGAGGGTGCTGTTGTCCTCATGTCCTGCTCGTGGCTTCTCGTGGGCGGCTGTTTAGCTGCTGTGTGGGCAGAGTCCTTGACTGGATGGACCCTTATTCTGATCCAGCATCAGGGCTCTTCTGATGTTCTTATTATCTGCAAAACTGGGACTACTATCTCTTTATATGGACTCTAATGCACAACTAAGACATCTATGGAGCAAGCACACTTGGAATGCTGTGTACAGTTCTGGTTACCACACCTAAAAAAGGATGTTGTAGAGCTGGAAAAGGTACAGGGCAGCTAAAGGGGCTGGAGCAAGTCCCAGGTCACATTTGAGGGGGGGGTGATAGCGGAGGGGGTTTATGGCACTATGCATGGTGAGAAGAGAGTGGATAGGGATATAATATTACAACTCGGGGTTCACCCAATGAAAAGGAATGCTAGGAGGTTCAAAACAGACCAGCTGCATTATTTCATGCAGTGCATGGTTAACATGGAGTTCACTGCCATGGTCCCTGAAGGAGAGATCTGAGGTCTGTGGATAGCTGAGTGGATCCTCCCTTGCTGGAAGCAATGTATCTGAATGTCAGAGGTAGGGAGCTGGGTGGGTCTGGTGTCAGTCTGTGGAGCAGATACCATCAAGTCCAACCACCCCAGCTCCTAGGAGGTGGAGGGGAGGGAAGAGGGCTTCCGGGAAGCCCAGCTGCCTCCCTGGCTTCAGTGGGAGCCCCAAGATGGGAATCACGAGGCGCTTGTGAGTCTCCTGGGCCTCTGTCCGCAGGAGGCTGCTGGGCCACACGGGACTTGCCCTTGCTGCGTGCAGGGGTGGGCTTCTGGCCCCCGGCCTTTGGAGCCAACACTCAGGGCCACGCTGCCCCCCTTGGCTCACGGAGCCTGTGCGCCCCCTCCTCACCCCCCGCCCCCGTCTCTCCACTCTGCCTCCTCGTGCTCGTCAGTGGAGACCTCCCCGTAATTCCCTGCAGTTCACACGGAGCTTTGGGGAGCGGGGCCGGCATGTCCTCCTGCGGCCCAGATTTGGCTGCAGGTCTTCCCCTTGGATCTAAACACGTAAGGGAAGTATATGCCATTGACTTTAATTGACTGATTCATTTTTAAGTGTGGAACTGCGAAATTCTGTTTGGAATATATACATTAAATAACAATCCCCATTTTGCAAAGGGTGCCGAGGCTGAGATGGTGATGGCTTCCCTACTGCTCCCGAGAGTGGAGGTTTGCGTGGGGCATGTCCCAACTCCCACTCGGCCACTGGGCCATGCCAGCCCTTTCTGGAAAGCAAGGATGGACTGGGCTGGTTTGACTGCCATCTGGCCCAGTTCTGAACAGTTTGGGCCACAAATAGGAGCATCGGAAGCTGCCATCCACCACGCCAGGCCACTGGTCCACCTGCTTCAGCACTGTTGACACTGCCTGGCAGTGGCTCTCTGGGGTTTCAGGCCGGGGCCTTTCCCAGCCCTACCTGGAGATGCCACCAGGGATCAAACCTGGGATCTCTGGCAGGCCAAGCACACGTGACATGCCAGACAGGTGTGGGGGCAGTTAAGAGTGAGACATGTTGCTGCTGCTTGGCAGTCTGCGGTGCCTTCCGGAGTTGGGATTCTCATCGTTGGTGGATCAGGATCCACACGTTGCTTGAATGGGCTTTACTGGATTGTCGCTAATAGCGGGTGCTGCAAGACAATGCAGCCCAGATGAAGAACGAGTCTCTTCCTAGTCAAGGAATTGAATTAAGACGGGTTCTACGCCAGGCTACAGCCCCCCCCCCCCGCCGCGCCCTGAGGATTTACTTTGCACGGTGTTGGTCTTGGCACCTTACTACGGCTTGATCTTGATACTCTCACTGGAACAACACTGGCCATCATGCCAATGCCTCTATTTATTTTCAAATTCTTCTTCAACTTTTAGGCAAAATCCCAGTTTGACTGATGTACATTTGCTAGTACCTTGGGTGTTCCCAAAAGGTGGATCAGTTGAGCACCGGGGGTAAAAGGGGGCACCGTGTGGGTCATGGAGGGGTGGGGGGTGCACTCGTGTGTCGAGGGCTGACTCTCATCCCATTTTTCAAGGTACACCAAGTGATACCTGTATTGGGAAAATATGTGAGGTCACCTGTACAGGGCCAGCCAATCACATACGGCCGTTCTTTCCCCATGCACATGCCAAAGAGAGCAACCTGGGTCGGGAAAGGTGACATGAGAATTGGCCCCGATGGAAAATGAACCACTGACACGACACCTTGGTCTGCCCATCCAGTGACTGTGAGTGGCCGCTGCGGTTGAGAAAGGGACAAAACTGCCACGGGGACCGTCGCAAAAGGCCAGGGGCACCGGCTATGCCGTGGCCAAGGTTCACAGCTGTGCTTATAGGCGGAGCGGAGCGAGGCCTGGGGAGTGACTGGAACTGGGGGATTTGGTGGCCCCCTATATCCACCCTCGTGGTTTCCTTCCTTGCGCATTCCAGCAATCTTGCTTGAGTCATCTGGAGGCTAAACTCTGCAGGCACGTAGGCAGCTGCGCCGCCTCTTCTGATCCCCGCTCATCGCGGTGCAGGTTGTGTTGGTCAATGTGTTGGATGTGGCTGGCGTGTGGAGAGGGGAGCCCTGTTTTTTGGGGGTTGGGAGTTTGGCTTCATGACCTACGGTCAGCCCCACCCACAGCTCCCCAAGAAGAACAGTTATGCTCCTGGCAGCCCAATCCTGGTACAGAGGAAGACCAAATAAGTAACCGTGCAATCCTAGACCTGTCTACTCAGAAGTAAGCCCCACTGAGTTCAGTGAGGCTTCCTCCTGGGTAAGTGGAGCCAAGACTGTAGCCTAAGTGTGATACATTTGCCTCCGCCTTTTCTTTTTGCAAGTTGAGGCTATAATTTGAAATCTTGAGTTAATGAATATTTTGAACATAGCTTAAAGTATTTATTTATTTATTATTATATTTATTAATCGCCCATCTGGCCGGTCACCCGGCCACCCTGGGCGAAAGTAAGTAAAACTAGGGGGGATTTTGAAGTCACAGCTTATTAGCACTGGAATAAACCACTGGTTTAGGACAGCCCTCTCCAACCCAGTGCCTTCCAGATGTTTTAGCTACAAGTCCCAGCATCCCTCACCATTGGCGATGCTGATGGGAATTGGAGTTCCACACAGCTGGGGAAGGATCCGGGCTTTAGGATCTGATGTCTGTTGAAGGCACAGATTTGTGCTGGAATGGATGCGCTGAAACTTCTTTCCACCTTGGACCAATTTCACTTTGTCCAGTGCTGAGGGATAAGAAGGAATCTGCACACACACACCCCAGATCAGGAAGTAACTGAACAGCCATCTCTCTCCTCTGTGCTTCCGTGCTCTCATTTTGCATGTAGAATTTAACCCTGGGCTCCCGTGTAATGCTCTGCCTTTCTCCTTTTTTTCCAGGATCCTGACCCTGCTCTACAATGGAAAAACTGCTTTTGTATCTGCTGTTCATTGGCTTAGCGGTGAAGGCGCAGATCTGTCCAAAACGCTGTGTGTGCCAGATCTTGTCTCCCAACCTCGCCACCCTTTGTGCAAAGAAAGGGCTGCTATTTGTGCCCCCCAACATTGACAGGAGGACAGTCGAGTTGCGGCTGGCAGACAACTTTGTCACAAGCATCAAGCGGAAAGATTTTGCCAACATGACCAGCCTGGTGGACCTGACGCTTTCTAGGAATACCATTAGCTTCATCACGCCTCACGCGTTTGCCGACCTGCGCAACCTGAGGGCGCTGCACTTGAACAGCAACCGATTGACTAAGATCACACACGACATGCTCAGCGGGCTTTCGAATCTGCACCACTTGATTCTGAACAACAACCAGCTGACCTGGATCTCCTCCACGGCATTTGACGATGTCCTGGCTCTCGAGGAGCTGGACCTGTCCTACAACAACCTGGAGGGCATTCCCTGGGATGCTGTGGAGAAGATGATCAGTTTGCACACCCTCAGTCTGGACCACAACATGATCGGCAGCATCCCCAAGGGCACCTTCTCCCACCTCCACAAGATGACCCGGCTGGACGTCACGTCCAACAAACTGCATAAGCTGCCGCCTGACCCTCTCTTCCAGCGAGCTCAGGTCCTGGCCACCTCAGGGATCATCAACCCATCCACGTTTGCGCTGAGCTTCGGGGGGAACCCTTTGCATTGCAACTGTGAGCTCCTGTGGTTGAGGCGGCTCTCCAGGGAGGACGACCTGGAGACCTGTGCTTCTCCCCCTCTCCTGTCCGGCCGCTATTTCTGGTCGGTCCCCGAGGAGGAGTTCCTGTGTGAACCCCCCCTCATCACTAGGCACACCCATGAGCTGCGGGTGCTGGAGGGCCAAAGAGCCATCCTGAGGTGTAAAGCCCGTGGTGACCCGGAGCCCGCCATTCACTGGATATCCCCGGAAGGCAAGCTGATCTCCAACGCTTCCCGGTCCCTGGTGTATGACAACGGGACCCTCGACATCCACATCACAACCATGAAGGATACAGGCTCTTTCACCTGCATTGCCTCCAACCCGGCAGGGGAAGCCACGCAGTCTGTGGATCTCCACATCATCAAACTGCCGCACATCGTGAACAGCACAAACCACATCCACGAGCCGGACCCAGGCTCCTCAGACATCTCGACTTCCACCAAGTCCGGCTCAAATGCAAGCAGTAGCAATGGGGAGACAAAAATCAGCCAGGACAAGAAGGTGGTGGTGGCAGAAGCCACATCGTCTACGGCCCTGCTTAAATTTAATTTCCAAAGGAATATACCCGGGATACGTATGTTCCAAATTCAGTATAATGGGACGTACGACGACTCGCTCGTTTACAGGTAGGGGACCCCCCAAGCAGCTCAACTCAGTGTTCTCCAACCTTGGGTCCCCAGAAACTCTGGTTTCAGGATCAAGAACCATTAAAAGGGAGAGAAGGACCTGTCTTGTAGTTGCCCATCAACACTTAGTCCAGTGTTCTCCAACCTTGGGTCCCCAGATGTTTTTGGCCTACAACTCCCAGCATGCCCCAGCCAGCGTAACATCTGGGGACCCAAGGTTGGAGAACACTGGACTCTTATACTTCAGCCAACAGCGGGATCTGCTTCCGTAGTTGAGCAACCATTTTCCTTCTGTCAGTTGTTGACTTTGGGGGTCTGGTAGGCTTAGCATAAATAGGGCTGGGCTGGATTAGACTGAAGGCCCCATGGTGGCCAACCAGAGGCCCACAAGCCGGACATCAATTGGCATACTGCCTCCGTTACTGGAGGCAATCTGTAGCCGTCACGACTAGTAGCCCCTGATATCCTCCATGTTGGGGATTGACCCAATTCATTCAGATCTTGCTTCAGTTACAAAACTGTGAGGTGCTCGGGTGCAAGGGCTGGCAAGCACCCGGGTCAGATCGGCCAGCCCAAGATGAGTCGCTGACAGCTGTGCAAGTGGTCAGGGTGTATGTTGGCAGAGAGAGGCAGGAATCTTGGCTGCCTCCTTCAGTGATGTTGCCTGGACTGAGAGCACAACAGATATGGCAGACGTATAGCAGACGGTGACCGGGATTGGCTCTCCGGCATCACCAGATTCCCAGAGCCAGGAGGATCGTGCACTGTGGTGGAACTGTCCCAGCACGAGTGGTTTGTGGCTCTCTCCCCCACCCAGCGGCCCAAGGGGCACAGGGTAGCTCCCATGCCTGTCTGGGGAGCCATGTGCCCCAGTGGGAACGCCGTCCCTTTCCATGAGCGTGGTCCTCTTTTGAAGGGTGGGCTCGGGGACAGAGAAGGCTTTTGCCAGCTGAGAAGCTTCGCAGTGGGGTTCTCTTAAGAGTGTCTTCAACTGCTGAATTGCCAGTGGGGCACACATGGGGAGGGGGGGGCTGTACGGTGCAGGGGACGGTGCACCGAGTGTGGAAGTGAACACCTGCCCTGTTCACCCCTCCATGGCAAGGAAAGAGCCATGCCGTGCTTGGCCCCGCATGACGCAGTGGAGAGATCTGTGGGTTGGGGCTGTTGCCATGCAACAACCTGCTTGGCTCGGGGCCCTCTTGCACACGCGGAGAGGATTTTTTTAAAACATCGGGGTTGGCAGACAGTTTTGTTATGATTATTGTTCTAACATATCGGGGATGTAGAAGCAGCTGTGAAGCAGCTGTGAAGCAGCATGCCGTGCCGGTTGTGGGGGGAAGAGAGGTGTGCGTTGTGTGCTCCTGCTCCATGACTGGAGCAGTATGGGTGACCACCTAAAAGAGGCCCCCATAAGATGGCTAAGTCCAAGGCCTAAGATCACCCGGCAGCTCCGCTGCGCCCAGCTGCCCACCAGCGCCAGAAGCACTGCCAGAATCGTGATCAACGGCAATAAGTACAGCAGTGTTAAACTCGCTGGTTCCTCACTCACAACGCCTTCCGGGTGGGGAATCAACCCGTTAAATGCATTGCACGCATGTGCTGTGCCGTAAGAGTTTGACACCGGTTCCGAGGATAGCCTGGGTCCGGTTTACCAGAGGAGCACGTGACTCCATGTGGCCCTGCCAAGATGAGCCAATTAAAGGTGTGTGTGTGTGTGTGTGTTCCCCCGCGCACGCTAAGATGAAGCGGGTGGCCAGCAGGGACAGGGCCTTTTGGGGGGTGGCTGCCCACGTGTGGATTTCCCTCCCCAGAGAGATTTGCCTGGTGCTGTGAGGCAGAGAGCTTTTTATTCTCCAACGTGTTTTAAAGTCAGTTTTATGGATGTTTTTACTGCTGGGTGTTCTATGTTTGTTTTTAATGTTGTTACATGAATGTTGTATTTCGGTATGTTTGAATTTGTAAGCAACTTTGGGAATTCCAGTGAATTGAAGGGCAGGGTATTGAATCAACCCATCCATATACATACATACATAAGAGTGGCCGGGTCTCGGTTCCAGCCCATGTGGAGACCGGAGCCTGCAGACAAGCGTGGAGGAATTCAAATGCAGTTTTCAACCACGAAGTTGGCTTTGTGTTTTATTTTGGGATAATCCTTCCTGACCTTTAATCCTTCAAGGTAATCTGGTTAGCAGAAGGATTGGAAAGTTAGCCCAACTAAGAAGACATTAACACCCTTTGGAGTGGTGAGGTTTTTTGTGGGGGGGGGGGCAAATCCCCACCAGCCAACCTGATGAGTGGGGGAGGTGGGAAGAGTGTGTAGACAAGGTGTTGGTTTGCTAAGTGGATTTGCTTTGAAGCCTGCTAATGGAGCAGTCACACCTTTCAAAAACAATCTATCATTTATTATTCCATCTTTTCCAAACTAGCCATATCTCTATGGGAGCTGGTCCTGCAGATCAAAGCAACTAGTGAATTACAACCTCCGCCCCCCCCCCCCTGCCCAATAAACCTTGGTGGTTTCCTTTTGCAGTTTGTGTGTTATTTGTTGATCATATAAGAATAGCGTGTGCAAGAACGACTGGATTTAAGAAAGATAATCATCTCCATGGTTATTGGTGTGTGTCAACACTGAAAAACAAGAGAATGCTTGCAAGGCAGCAAGATGCCTGATGAGGAAGGATTCAGGAGGGAAAAGGAGGAGTGTCTCGCCCAAGGGAAAGTGCCTCGGGTGATGAACAGCAGTCATCCTGGATCAGACCAAAGCCCTGTTAGTCCAGAATATTGTTTCCACAGTGGCTAAGCAAGTGCCCACGGGAGACCCTCAAGCAGGACACGAGTGCAGCAGCACCCTCCCGCCCATGTTCCCCAGCAACAGGTGTGCATGGGCACACTGCCTCTGAGACTGGAGGCAGCATTTAGCTATCAGGACTAGTAGCCATCGATAGCCTTCTCCTCCAGGAATTTGTCCAATCTCCACTTAAAGCTGTCCCATGTTGGTGGCCATCAATACATCTTGTGGAAGTGAATTCCATCGTTTAAGTATGCACGGTGTGAATAAGTCCTTCCTTTTATCTGTCCTGAATCTCCCACCCATCAGCTTCATGGGATGTCCCCATTGGGTTCTAGTATTATGTGAGAGGGAGAAAAATGTCTCCCTGTCCGCTTCCTCCACACCGGGCATAATTCTGTACACCTCTCTCATGTCTCCCCTTACTCACCTTTTCTCTAAGCGAAACGGTCCCAGCTGCTGTAACCTTTCCTCATAGTGGTATTGCTCCAGCCCCTTGGATCATTTTAATTCCCCTTTTCTGTGCTATTTCCAACCACAATGTCAGTTTTTAGGTGTGGTGACCACATTTGTACACAGTATTCCAAGTGTGGTCACACAATAGGTTTGGATAAGGGCGATATGATCTTGGCAGTTTTATTTTTGATTCCTTTCCTAATTATGCCTAGCATACAATTTGCCTTTTTCATAGCAGACACACACACACACACACACACACACACACACACACACACACACACACGGGGTTGACATTTTCATCGAGCTGTCCACCACAACTGACCTCTTTCTTGGTCAGTCACTGCTAGCTCAGATCCCATCATAGATTTCATAGATTTCATAGATCATAGAGTTGGAAGGGGCCTACAAGGCCATTGAGTCCAACCCCCTGCTCAATGCAGGAAACTAGAGGAGGGGGTCTCCCATCCAAGTAATGACCAGGCCTGACCCTGCTTAGCTTTCCACACTCAGACAGTGACGTTGGGATTTTTTGCCCCAATGTTCATCACTTTACACTTGCTAACATTGAACTGCATTTGCCTTTTAAATGCCCATTCTTGCAGTTTGGAGAGGCCCTTTTGGATCTCTTCACAATCCCTTTTTGTTTTAACCACCCTAAATAACTGGGTGTCTTCAGCAAACTTGGCCACCTGACTGTTTACTCCCAATTCCTGATAATTTATGAACAAGTAGTGATTCTAATACCGATCCTTGTGGGACCCCTCTGCTTACATCCCTCCATGGCAAGAATTGACCATTTATTCCTACCCTCTGCTTCCTGTTCTTTAACCAGTTACTGATCCCTGAGGGGACCTCCCCTCTTATTCCATGACTGCTGAGTTTGCTCAGGATTCTTTGATGAGGGACTTGGTCAAAGGCTTTTTGAAAATCCAAGTAAACAATGTGTACCAGATAACCCCTGTCGACATGTTTATTGACACTCTCAAAGAACTGTAAAAGGTTCATGAAAAAGGACTTACCTTTACAGAAGCTATGTTGATTCTTTTTGAGCAGGGCTTGTCCTTCTATATGCTTCATAGTTTTATCTTTATTAACGCTTTCCACCAATTTACCTGGAAGAAACATTAAGCTACCCAGCCTGTAATTTCCTGGCTCTCCCCTGGGCCCCTTTTATAAAATTGGAATTACATTTTCCAGGCTCCAATCCTCTGGTCGAGAGGCTGCTCTTTTACTTCTTCTTTTTATTATTAGAAGACAAATGTTTTCATACTGAGTTCTTTGAGCACTCTTGGATGGATACGATCTGGACCCAGTAATTTATTAACTTTCAATTTGTCAGTAAGATTGAGAACTTCATATTTTGTCACCACTATTTGCCTCCATTCCTCAGGCTCCTTTCCTGAAAACATCAGTTCAGCTGTTCTATATCTCCTGCAGTGAAGACAGGTGAGAAGAATTCATTCAGCTTCTCTGCAATCTCCTTATCCTCCTTCAGTAATCCTTTAACTCAATTGTCATCCAACATTCCAACTGCCTCCCTAGGTGGTTTCCTGCTTCTGATATATTTAAAGAATTCTTTATTGTTAGCCTTGATGTTGTCAGCAATATGCTCCTCAAAATGCTTTTTTGCATCTCTTATTGTCTGTTTGCATCTCCTTTGTGCAAACGTGCTCCATTTTCTGAAGGAAGCCTTCTTTTCTCTAAAAGCTTCCTTGACACTGCTCGTTAACCATGGTGGTGACCTCTTGGACTTGGCAATACCTTTCCTAACCTGTGGTATACCTTGTAGCTAAGCTTTTATTATTGTGGTTTTGCGCAACCTCCAAGCATTTTGAAGGGATTTAACCCTCGACTCCCCCTTTCAACTTCCTTTTTACCAGTTCCCTCATTTTAGAGAAGTTTCCTCTTTTGAAGTCAAATGTGATTGTGTTGGACTTCCTTGGCAATTTCCCACTTGAATGTATATTAGGTCTGATAGCACTGTGGTCACTGTTTCCAATTGGTTCAACAATATTTATATCTCACACTTGGTCCGGGGTGACACCACTTTGGATTACATCTCAGGTCACCTCCCCACTGCTTGATTCCATGACCAACTGTTCCAGGGCACAGTTGTTTAGGGCATCAATAAACTTAAAGAATTCCTTATTTTGGCCTTGATGTTATTAGCTATGAGCTCTTCAAAATTCTTGTTTGCATCTCTTACTGTCTGCTTGCATCTCCTTTGTACAAGTTTGTGTTCCTTTTTGTTCTCATTTGGGCAAGACTTGCATTTTTTGAAGAAAGACTTCTTTTGTCGTATCATTAACTATGCTGGTGACCATGGAGCATGTCCATTGTGGCTAGGCAAATAAGGTGAACTTGGAATTGGATTTGGGGCATCTGGCTGAGATGCCTCTCCAAGAAGAGGTGTGCTCTTCTTCACTGGAAAGTCTGCCTCAGTTTTCCAGCCTGTTCTTTTTTTGCATGTTAAACAAGAATTTGCCCTTAGAGGTATTATAACCATTCATATCCTGCCTTTCCCTACTAGATGCCCAAGCCAATGAATGAAATTGTGTTGCTCAGGCTCAACCATATCAGATAGGATAGCTATAGGGATAGGATAGAATAGAATAGATAGATAGATCAATAGGTGAATTGAAGAAGATGCAAGTTATTAAAACGAGAAGCTGTAGAACTAAGAGTATCCCACTACCTATTAAATCTGGTTACCAGGTTTCCTTGCCTTCCCCTGAAGTAAGACCATGTGGCTTGTTGGCATGGATGGTGGTGGTGGAGGGTTCGAAGAAACACCTGGTCACAATTCTCTCTTGCTTCTGAGTAAGGGATGGAGGAAAAATTCATTTGGTTTGCATTTTAATGCAAACTTACCTAGTTTTGCACTTTCAAATCAATACGTAAATCAAAGCTCAGTTACCTTTCAAAATGCACACTTCTCCAAAATGCACACTTCTTTTGCAATGGAGTTCTCTAATAAAAATTGTGTATATTAGGGAAACGTTAACAAAAAAAAATGTGTTTCATTAAAAGAATGTCCAACATGCATTATATAATGCATTATATGCCACTTAGGGATTTTATTATATTTAAGCGGTATACAAACATCACAAATAAATAAATAAGGAACAATGATTGCAAAAAATGTATCTACTAGACAAAAGTGCATACAAAAGTACATGTATAAGGAAAATTGCATGCAAAAATGTGTACAAAGTTCCATATGAACTTTTAAAAGAAGTCTCAAAGTCTAGGACAAACCAGAGTTAAGATTGGTAAAATGAGAAGCTGAGAGAGTGCAGCACTGACAGATCTGTCCATTCCTACTTCTCAGCTTTTGAGAAGCAAGGGGAGAAATAGCAGTGTCAGCTTGGCAGCCATCTGTCCAGGCCTTCCTTCCCAACCCGTTGCAGAAGGGAAGGAGAATCACTTCTGGGTGGTGTTTGCATCCTGCTACGGGGTTCTACAGAGCCTCCAAACTGGCTTACAGTGTAACTTAAATGTTTAAAGAAAGAGAACAAACTCTGCATTCTGCAGGGGGGAAAGTAATGAAAGCAGGAGGTGCAAATTTTTCTGGCATGTCTCAACTCTCCTGGCTTGTGGGTGAGATTTATCCTGTCCTTTGGCTTTCATGGTTCCTATATTATTTGGATACTTTCCACATCATCTGTAGCTCTTTCAGCATCTTTTTTTATCCTTCTGAATCACCTTGAAGAAGTCTTAAAGAAAAAGTCAAGAAAAGTCTTTAGTCCATGGACTGCACTGGGGCGCCTCCACTCTGTGCAGCACCATGTTCCAAGACATGTTCCTGGATCCATGCCTTGATGGCTATGGGCAAGAGATGTCTGTGGTGGAGGGGACGTGAGGACAGCAGAGTGCGTGCGGGTGGGCGGGGGAGTGCTTGGTGGATCCTGCCCGCTGCTCCAACGGTGGCAATAGAGTCTGCTTTCCTACCCACACCTAATCAAGCTGCCAACCATGATTATAGTTGAGATTAGTCTCAGTTCAGGTGGAAAGGCAAGGCGAGAGGGCATCGGGGGGACGGGGACGACACACGACTCTTCATAGCCCATGGTGGTCCCAGCTTGGTCCATTCATTTTTCTTTCCTGTCATCTTCTAGAATGATACCTCCCACGAGCAAGACCTTCCTGGTCAACAACCTGGCTGCCGGGACGATGTACGACCTGTGCGTGTTGGCGATCTACGACGACGGCATCACCTCCTTGACGGCCACCCGCGTGGTGGGGTGCATCCAGTTCACCACAGAGCAGGATTATGTGCGCTGCCATTTCATGCAGTCCCAGTTCCTGGGCGGGACCATGATCATCATCATTGGCGGGATTATCGTGGCCTCAGTGCTGGTCTTCATCATCATCCTCATGATCCGCTATAAGGTGTGTAACAATGGCGGGCACCACAAGGTGACCAAGGTCAGCAACGTTTACTCGCAGACCAACGGGGCGCAGGGCGCAGGGGTGGCAGCGGAGCCGCCATGCCCCAGTCTGGCTCCAAGCAGGCCGTGGGGCGCCAGGAGAGCCTGCAGTGCTGCAAAGTCAGCAGCGAGAGTGCAGCGCAGTCGTCGGACGCCTGCTCCAGCCAGGACCCCTCTTCTGCTACCTCCGCTTTGCCTCACCCGTGGACTCTGGGCCCTTCTGCTTCCCAAAAGCTGAAGCGTAAGCCCATGCCAAAGCCCAGCAGCGATCTGCCGCCACCGAGCGAAGGTGCCGCCAGCAGCCTAGAGTCCCAGAACACTAACCGCAACAACTCCACTGCACTCCAGTTGGCTAGCCGGGCCCCGGACTATGCCAAGGGCCCCCCCATGTACAAAAGAGCACAAGCCACGCCAAGTAAGTTCCTCACTTTGCCAGCCGACCCGTCCCGGGCAAAGCGCAGGTACTCCCTGAACGGAGAATTAATGGAATACCATTGTTATATAAACTCCCCAAATCCGGGTGGATTTTGGTCTAAGCGAAGCTTGTCTATGAATGGGATGCTAATGCAGACAGACTGTTCCGATGCGGACAGTGGCAAAGCAACTTTCTCGAGTTCTGAGTGGATATTGGAAAGCACTGTGTGACCAGCTGTGGTGTGTGTTTTTTTAAATTAAAAAAGTATGGCGAACCCCACCCTCCAAACATTGTCTGAGAACTCGTATCCGATTGGGCAGTTGGCATTTCCCGCCCCTCTTGCATCCGTGCAGAGTTGTGCACAAGCCACAGAGCATTGTCGCGTTTTCTGTTTGGGTTTTATTTCATTTAATATAACAACCGAAGGCAAATCATGCTAAAGAGCTCATTAAAAAAAAAGATTAAGGGAAAAAAACACGAAACAGCACCAGTGCCTTCCCCTCCCTGCTCCAGGATTGGCGTCCTGGTTCCACAGTAGCCGAGCGAGAACAAAAGAGCATTGGCAGAAAAAGCCTTTTATAAGTGGGATCACTCTTTCCTCCACACTAACGAAAAACCACTTAATGGATCAATCAGTGCACCCCCCAAAAAGAGTATTTTTCAAGCGACCCAAGCGTCTTTTTCTTTTCCCAGTGACAATGGTGTTGCCTTGGTTTTCAGGCAGATGCTGTACAAAACCAACAACTCTGTGTTGTTATGTTGTGTAAAATAAAATATTCCAGAAATACATCCAGCCGGTTTTACGGAGGATCCCCTCTGAATCATCATCGGTGGCTTGGGTGTTTGGGGGGTCTCTGCCCTCTCCTCATCCGTGTGGTGGATGGAGAGGAAGGAAGAGGGGGGAGGTGTGTCCCCCCGGGGGCTGCTCATGGGGGGGGGGGGAGACCCAGGTGTGCCTGATTCCTGCTCCAGCTGGTCTCTGTGTGTCGCCAGCTGAGGGCTGAGCTCCAGGCTGGACTCCCAAAGGCGGGTGTCTCTCTGAGTCTTTGGCTTGAGGTGTCTGCTGTGGGAGGCAGGCCATGAGCCCTGCCTCCAGTGTGTGGTCGGGTAGCAGCTGCGCTCTCAGCGGTAGTGCCAGCAAAGGTTGCCTCGTTGCCTTTTGCCTCCGAGGGGGTGAAATGGTGCTGAGGAATGTGAAGTTTGCTTCCCTTGCTTCTGGTTGGGGGCACGGCGAGTTCCCAGGGCTGAGTCAGATGCATTTATATTGATGGTTATGGTATTTCCTTGTTTTACAAGGCTGTGAGCTGCCTTTCTAGGGGGAGAACACTGCCCAGTGCAGCACAACACAACCAGTAAAAAGGAGTGCAAAGGCGCAGGAGCAGAGCCGTTGAGCAGCGTCCGTGCTGCTTGCCCTGGGAGATCTCCCGGGCAAAGGGGCCTTGAATTGCTCCTAGAACGGCCCCAGCACTCTGTCGGTCCGACCATCCTAGACATCGTCCACGCCACTTCACCTGCACAGCTTGGCACAGTTTTCAGTTCCTGTTCGTGTTGTGTTGTTTCCACACAGGTTGTTGGCAGGCACCAGCAAACCGGGCACATGAATCAAATCGTGCTGTAAAGAGGAATTGTGGTGTGACTGCACCATCGGATCAGGGTTCCTTTCTTTGTTCTGTGATACAGTTAATGTACCCTATTTGCTAGTGCACACAGGTAACTTGTAAGAGAAAAGGCACACAAAGTAAAGCACAAAACTGTGGCAAACTAGGCATGCACCAGTCCCACAAGTTAGAAATTCTCAAAGCAGTTGGAAAGCGAGTGGAACGGAAGGTGGGCCGGGCCGGGCCGGGCCAGGACAGGCCGCTCGTGTCTACAGACGTCCTTGCTTGCAAGGCTTGCCTCCTCCCTCCCAGCTGGCAAAGGACCTCGGAAGAGGAGTCCAGGCGGCCATGTAGCATCTCCCTCCTTGCCTGACTGGAGGCCGAAGGCCGGTCGCAGCCGTGCTTGGGACTCCTCTTGGGCCCAGGATAGCTTTGCAGAGGCCTGTCCGTCTGGCTAGAGAGCCCTCGCCCGACCACACGCCACATGGCGCTCCTGTTAGTCAGCTGGCTCGGGCGAGGCTCCGGTTCGGTCATGTCCTCACGGAGTGTCTCATGTAGGAGATCAGACACCCGCTTGGATGTGGTCTTTTCACACACCTCCCCACAAAGTGTCTGCGTGTTATGCTAATTTCTCTCCCCACCAGTCCCCTTGCTGCTCAGATCCGGCCTCCTCTTAGGATTTGCAGCTTTGATCCCAACCCATCACTGCAGCATCAGCCAGCTCTGCATTTTGCAGAAGCCACTTGCCTTTTGGCAGCTACAGTGGTGGAGTGGAGGAACTTCTGGTTCTAGATGAGTCGCTCTGCATATCCCCTGCCTTGTTTTAGAAGTGAACCAAATCGGCCCTGTGGCTCTTTTCTAGGAGACAGGCCAGTTATGAGCTGGATTCTTGTCCCAGTGAAATTCCTTGCTTGGAGCAACCTGATACAGCGGAAGACTTTGCACAGCAGGGTAGAAGAGGGACCAGGGAGGGAGGGACAGGCTTGGACAGGCTGCCCCGGTGGGCGTTCCCCGGCCCTGCTGCATCTGTTGCCCTCCCTGGAGCGTGGGAAATCACCAGAGGTGTCCCAGGATGCCTTGACTCAAGGCTGACCTCAAGAAGGGACACTGCAGCGACATCGGCCCAGCCGGCGGGCCTGGCAGAGGGAGGGGTGGCAGGAATCCCTCCCTTCTCCTGCGGATTGCGCGCCGCCGTGTTGAGGCCTGCGGTGCATCGGCCGGCCGGCCGGCGTCTTTGTCTGTTTGCTGGGCTTCTTCCAGTGCCAGTGTGACACTTCATGCTGCCTGCACAGGTGGAGGCCTGGACAGAGACACGAGGCCTGGTCCGTGCTGCATTTGGGCCTCTCTGTGCCTTTGGCATGCTTAGGATGAGCGTGGGGCTTGGCGTCACTTCCTGCACAGTCTGCTCATCTTGCGTGTAAATCCCTCGCAGCGCACGCGCGCTCGCGCTCTCCCTCCACAGCGCCTAGTTTTAATTGCAAATGCCAGCCAAATGCTGTTTGCAGAGAGAATGTTTGGAGTCTCACACAACCCCATTCTGCATTGCGTATGTGGTGCTCTCGCTCTCCTCGGCTTGGGGTTTCCTGCCTGGTCTCCCATTTAAGTGGGAACTGTAGAGGACCACAAGTGGGGGAGCTGTGGGGCTCTGTGGCCGGGGGCCCTGCCATTCTCTTAAGCCATAAACAAAGAAAGATGAGGGAAGGCGGCATGGCCTGCGAGGGCTTGGGCTCTCTGAATTGTCTGTAGGTGGCCGGGTTGTGGCTTCTGCTCCTTAGGCAGTCAGGAGGACTACTCCTCTCCACTGGTGATGAATTCAGATGTACGGTTCCCCCCCCCCCCACTCCTGTGACCCTTCAGTGAGAGGAGCAGCAATGCCAAAATGGACCGTTGTCTGTAGAATAACCATATATTTTATTAATATTTACCAGTCACTTTTGCAAAAGTAAAAATAGAAATAGAAGTTAGGTCCCTGCCTGGGCGGGTTGCCGTCGAGACAGTCGTGAAGTCTGCAGACCAGCCGTCCTTCCCACCGTCTTGCAGTGCGGGCTCTTCTGCCACAAAGCCTCTCATTCATGTGGCTCCTTTTCTCTTTGGCTGGGGTGGCCATACCACTTCACAGCTTCAGGCTGTAACCCTATCCACACCTACAATCCTCTATGTGTCTACTCAAGAGTAAGTCCCACTGAATTCAGTGAGGCTTACTTACAGGCAAGTCTCTGTAGGATTGCATCCTGAGGTCAGTTTAGATGCTAAGGTCAGTAGACCGGCATTCAGAGTGGGATATATAAATGGATATACTTTTTAAATTAGAATCTATGTTGTTGTTTTTAATGGTCTAGTTAAAATTAAAGCTGAATACAAGCATGTTAAACTTATACTTATATTTTCTTAGAACTGTTCCAGTGCTGCCGCGGGGCCCCCCATTAACCATATTGAGTTAAAGGCCACTTTCCTGGGTAAATATAGAACCATGGAGTAAATGTATTTGTGAGGTCAAACATTATCAATATAGCACAGTCTATCATATACTGTATTTGAGAGGGCTGAGAAAAAAGTTACTTCAGCACCCCCTTCAGAAGTACTGAATATGGGGGAGGGGGAGGGATTTTGTTGATTCTGTTTGTTGAAACAAGGCAGGATCAGAAACCAGTTTGATCATGCCCTTGTAGGCCCCTTCCAACTCTATGATCTATGAAATCTATGAAATCTATGGTTTGTTTCAATGAATGATCATTGAAACTAACCACAGTGTGCTCTTTTCAGATGTCAGGATAGATTTCATAGATCATAGAGTTGGAAGGGGCCTACAAGGCCATCCATCGAGACCAACCCCCTGCTCAATGCAGGAAACTAGAGGAGGGGTCTCCCATCCAAGTAATAACCAGGCCTGACCCTGCTTAGCTTTCCATGTAAGCCACCTTGGTTAGTTTAAAACAGGAAGCAGGTGCTTCTGACCTTCCCTTTGCAGCTGGGCCAGAAGAGGTGAGGGAAAGCTGGAGCGTGAGTGCCCACGGGCCGGGCCAAGCAGGTTTACGCACGTGGTGCTCAAGTATGGATTAGTGTGACGTCTGAATTGGAGACTTAGTAGTGTCAAAATGCTCCACTTCAAGTCCAGTATTTTTACCCTAACCCTTTCCCCATAAAATGACCTCAAAGCAGCTTGTATTACTATATTAATTATATATGTTATTACATCCAGTTCTAACCCAATATGACAACTAACCCAGCAGATTTCCTTCTTCCATGCAAACCTGCCCAAGTATTACCAGTTCAGATTTCATGATAAACCAAGTTACTATTTTTTTTTTTTAATGGCCGTTTCATTTAACGGTATTAAAATGAATGAATAAATGAACAATAAATAAAAACTCAGTTATACTGAGTGAATTTCAGTTGTGTCCATCCACTGCCAAAACAGCATCTGTCAGCAGAGCGAATCCCCCTCTCTCGCCCTAGTCCCCTGCGTCCCCCCAAAATCTGTTCTGGAGGGTTGGGGGTGCACTGGAGCAAATTTTTTTGGGGGGGCTCGTGGGGAGCTGCACAGGGGAGGAGAGAGCTGGAACATCCCGTTGCACAAGCGAGTGGCCTTTCTGCTAGCAGAAGTTGGGCAGCATCCATTATATTGCCACTGTTGATGGGCGGGTGGTTTTGAAATCTGACATCTTTGCCGTGGGCACGGGGCCGGGGCTTCTGTACTGGGATGACTCGGAGAGCAAGACATGAGTACCTTAATAAAGCATTTCTAGGGACATCCTGCTGCACTCATCTTTAGCTCCTGCAGCGGAAGTGCTGTAACATCACGGCTCCCTGCCCTGTAATGGTTTGGGCAGCCGTGTGTGTGGAGCCCACATGTGCGTCCCAGTGGGAAGTTCTCTTGGGATGCACGTCTATCTTATTTCTTTCTTTACTTCATTTCTATAGTGCCCGACAGCTGAAGCTCTCTCTGCAGTTCAGAAAATAAAGGCTAAATTTAGTCACTATAAATAACCATAGAATACATCAATATAGTAAAACGCTGTAAAATCTAAAGCAGAGTAAAGCTGCCCTAGAATAAAATCAAAAGTAAAACCAACAACAGGTGGTGCAGTGCAAGGATCGGAAGTCTTGTATACTGCTTGTTATATCAACCGGCGTACAAGAATTATTAATAAATAAATGAAAAGCGCACATTTTTAAAACTGAAGGACTGAACAGCCTTGGAGAACATAAAGGTCTTCAGCTCATGCCACAAAGCCCGCATTACAGGCACCAGGCGAGCCTCTCTGGGGAGGGCGTTCCATGCAGGGCACCACCACTGAAAAGAACCTTCCCTTACTAGCCTCCAGTGTGGGCACCTGGAGTACTCTCGAGCTGTGAACCTACTCTTTTAGGGCACGGGTAGTTTAGTGGCCCTCATCCAGTCCGCTACTGTATCCAGGCACCTGTTCAAACATCCACTACCTCACCTGAATCAGAGGCAGAGCTGAGTGTCATCCACATGACATCTCAGTCCACAGCTCTGGATGACCTTCCACGGATGTTTCATGTGGGTGTTAAACAGCTTGAGGGATAAACAAAGGGCCCTGTGGAATCCCATAGCAGAACTGCCACAGGGTAGAGCAGAAATCCTCTAGCACCACCTTCTGGAATTGAGCATGCCACGTGCTGCGTTACAGCACCTCCAGCTCCCAGCCCAGATGGTCTATCCAGAACAATATCATGAGAGATGATATCAAAAGCCACTGAGAGCCCCAAGAGAACCAACAGGGTCACACTCCCCCTGTCCCTCTCAGCACGGTCATCCCACAGAAGGGCCAAGGCGGTTTCCATTCCAAAAACCAGGCATACGTTCTGACTGAAATGGATCTAGAAAGAGAGTTTCATCCAAGAGTGCCTGGGGTTGACCAGCAACCGCTCAGAAGAACATCTAGTCCAGCCCATCTAGTCCAGCCCATCTAGTCCAGCATTCTATTCCCACCATTGCCAACCAGATGTACATAAGAAGCCCACAAGTAGGACATGAGTGCAACAGCACCCTCCTGCTTGCGCTCCCAACCAACTGGTACTGAGAGGCATATCGCCTCCAATACTGGAGGTAGGAGATAGCTGTATCCTCAATTAATTTGACTAATCCTCTTTTAAAGCCTTCCAAGTTGGCGGCCACCACTACAGCTTGCGGTAGCGAATTCCATAGTGTGCTGTGCACCTTGGCCAGGAAGGTGATACTGGCAACCAGCCAGCAGCAGTTAGCTCTTCTGTGTCCAGGTCAGGGATCTTCAGGAGCAGCCCCTGATCACTGCCTCTTTCAAAGAGGAATTGGACCCCACCTGACAATCCCTCTCCAGATGTCATAAGCCTAGAGGAGCAAGGGTTGAGCACGCAGGTGGATGGTCAGACTTGGCCAAGCACCTTGCCTCTACAACTGGGACTTATCCAAGAACACTGGGTCAGATGGTGCGCCGGACATCTTCATTAAATGTGAAAAGGTCCAAAACAGACATTATTTTAAATATGTTTCCAGCAGCCATGTCTTTCACTTTTTTACTCGAGAGGCCAGTTTAATAAGTGTTCCATGCTTGCAGAGGGGGAAGGCTGCTGAAAGTCTAAATCTCAATGACAAGAGGATAGATGTCAACACCCCTGACGTTCAGATCCACCTCCTCCAGCTCAGCTGAGAAGACCTGATCCAGAGTGTGGCCTACTGATCGCATGCTGGAGCAGCATTGTGACTGTCAAGGTTGCCACGAAAGTCTCAAGATGCCCTGGATCCCATGGCCTCAGCACTCACATTGAGATCCCCCAGGAAAATCAACCTGGGAGCTCCAATCCTGAGGCCGTCTCCGTCAGTTCAGCCCGGGAGACTGAAGGGCAGTGTGTGTGTGTGTGTGTGTGTGTGCGTGCGTGCGTGCGTGTGTGTGTGTGCGTGCGTGTGTGCAGGACCGGTGCAAGGCAGTTTGGTGCCCTAGGCAAGATCAGATATTTAGTGCCCCCCCTTCCCACTTGAGAGCGCTGTATTTTTTCCCCCAAGGTGTTTCTGGTGCCCCCTTTAGCCCTGCGCCCTAGGCAGCTGCCTAGTTGGCCTAATGGTAGCACCGGCCCTGTGTGTGTGTGTGTGTGGGTTCGGTACACTCATCTGTCCTGATCACCAGCACAACATCCACACACTCTAGATTGGCATTCAAATGGACAGGAAGCCTGAATTCCTATAGACCAAAGCACCTGACCCTCAAGTCTATGTTGGTAGTGCCCAGGTGGATATACCTTGGGAAGGGCGGAGTCCTTCCCATCCATCCCCCACCTAGGTCTTGGTAATGCGAGGCAAATCAGTTCCCTCAACCACAATCAGTTCATAGAGATTTTGCTTTGGACTGACCTGGCATTCAGCAACTGCACCCACAGACTCAAGGGTAAGCTGGTAGGGCAGTCTGGTACTGTTCGGTCAGGGTGAAGAACCAGAAGAGAGAACAGGCATAAGCTGTCTAATCACTTTCCAGCATCTCCCGAGGTGCTTTGAGACTATCCTTTATTATCCATGAATAAGAAAGGAGTAAACTACAGTAATACCTTCGATTGCAAGTAACTTGCTCTGAGAGCGTTTTGCAAGACAAGCAAATTATTATTTTTTTTAATTGACTTGATAAATGAGCAAGGTCTTGCAAGAGTAGGGATGTAACCGCTCGCCTCGAGCGGGCGTAGCGGGCCAAAATCGGCCCCGCTCACGCCCACCAGAGACTCACTTTGATATAAGAGTGTTTTGGATCACAAGCGCGGTTCCGGAATGAATTGTGCTCTCAATCCCAGGTACTACTGTATGTGCAGGTGGGGAACCCCAAACTTTTCACACTCTTTAGGGGGGGGGAAGCTTCCATAGTGCCTCTTAATTTACACAAGGTGCTGTGGAATGGGGACGTTTTGCTAGCCCCACACGGGGGGGGCATGGCGAGGCCTTGTCACTGTGATTCCTGCTCTGGTGACGAGGCAGGGGGAGAGGCCGTTGCCAAGGCCCCCGCAGTGAGTCTGTGGCAGGCTTCGGTGCCAGCGGGCTCAGATGGGCCTGCTCGTAGACAGACGCTCTTGACTCCCTTGGAACTCTCTGTCTCACGATGATTTCTGGATTGCAACTAAACATGGTTCTGCATTTGGCATAAAGAGACCTCACTGCGGGGGCCTTAAAACTTTTTTTTTAAAGCTTTAAAAAAAAAAAAACCCCAATGTTGCTGGTATATTTAAGGATGAAAAACCATCTGCAATGAACTGGAACTTTTAGGTCGCATTCTGCAGCTGTGGTAGTTGAGCTGCTAGAGTGGTTAAACGTGTAAGCCCGGGCGGGCAGGAGTGACCAAATGCGTTCACTGTCCTTATCTCCGGTTTGTCTGTGTGCAAGAAACGGGGGTGCGGGAATAGCAAGAGGACTAGAGCTCCCCTGCCCTGCCATGAACGGGTCCATTCCACTTTTAAAGGCCACCGGGGCGGCCCTCACCACCTCTCATGCCATCATATTCCATAACAGTGATGGATGGTATGAAGAAGGAGTCCTTTTTTGTTCCTGTCCTGAATCTTTCTGGTTTATCGGGAGGGGGAGAGGAGGAGATGAAAGCCGGCTGATTTCCGCTCTGTCTGCCTGCCTCCTTTCAATCTCCCAAAGAAACAAGAGCGTTTGGGGGCGCTTGTTTGCTCTTTTCCGCTTGAATGGCCGTCAGTAGGAAGGCCGGAGGAGGTCCTCGTGCCAGGCTCATGGACTTGCGAGGCGGGGTGGCTGCACCGCTGTCAGGCGTTCCACCTCCTTATAGTTCTCTCTGTTTCTGTTTCTACCACACAGAAGCTGGCAGTAGCCTGAAGAGCGCTAGTCCGCCTCCTCGGCCTCCTGAAAACGTGGCCCCTCACGTTTGCACGCGACAAAAATCCATTCGATTTCAACTCACTGAAGACTCATAGGGCCAAATTCTGCTCCACCAGCAGGAACTTCTCACCTGGTGCCTGGGGCCTGCATCAAGAACCCACAGAGACCCGAGATGCTGGAGGAATGGCCTCCCGCATTTCCTTTGTGGACCCCTTGCCGCCTCCTCCTCCTCCTCCTCCTCCTCCTCCTCCTCCTCCTCCTCCTCCTCCTCCTCTCTTCACCCAGATCCTCCCCCCACCCACCCCAAGGCATTGCAAGTGTCTTTTTCTGGACTTCCAAGCCTTTTCTTTTTTGTATAGCAAACAATACGGACGAGGACTGAGCTGACTGCAGCCTTGGCCTCCGTTCTTCGTATGTGTTGTTGCTGCTGGTGGTGGTGGTGGTGGTTGAGTTCACAGACTGTAAAATGCTCCATTATGTCACACCACCTCTCAAAATAAATGTTTTAATATGAGAGTTTGCACATGGATTCATTTGTAAAGGACCAGCAGTTGAGGGGGAAACATGTAACAGGTACAGGCAGAAGTCCTTCTCTTGCCTACACAGTTGGGCCATTTAGACACAGCTGCAGCTGGGCGGGTCCCGCTCTCGGATGAGTGGCTGCCATGTGGCTGGGAGAATGTCCGCAGGGCACCGGCTAAATCAGGGCTCCTCAAACTATGGCCCGCGGAACATATCCGGCCCGCCGTGTCTTCTCATCCGGCCCGGCGGCCGATCTAGAGGCTCCTTCTAGGGGAGGAGGGGTGGCCTAGCCGGCGTAGGGGCGTGAGCCGCCCGCCCGCCCGGAGCCCTGCAAGGCGGGTGGCAGTCCTGCTGTGGCCAGCGTCTCCTGCGGGGGTGAGGGGAGGAGGGGCGGCTGAACCGGCCCCCCAACAGTCTGAGGGACAATGAACTGGCCCCTGTTTAAAAAGTTTGAGGACCCCTTGGCTAAATGATGGCCGCCTCCTCACTGAGGCCGGACCTGAAGAGAAATAATAGTGCATTGCCCTCTGAGCTCATCCCCTTTCCAAGAACTTCATATCAAACCCTCGCTGCAACCTGGTATCATTCGACAGCTTAGTCACGTGACGTTTCTGAAAAGGGCCTTCTGACCTTGCAGGTCTGAAGATCGCATGACCTCTCCAGAAAGGTCATGTGACTAAACACTCCCATTTTCAAAAGGAGAATGTAAGAACGTATTAAAAAGAGCCCCGGCGGCGGATCAGACCCAAGGGGAGCCCTCTTGTCCCGATCCCGTTTCCCGGCGGGGCGGCTGAACAGGTGGCCGACTGGAAGCCCACAAGCGGGACGTGTGGGGCAAGCGCCCTCTCCCGCTGCAGCGCGTGCTCAGTCACATGACCTCCCAGGGACGTGGCCAGGCTAACCGTCAGGTGGCTTTCAGAGCCGGGATGGATTCAAGCCCAAATCAAATCTGGGTTGGACGGGGGCGTGTTTTCTCATTGCTGGGAAGCGGATGCGTCCAGAGGGTGAGTCTGTTCTTGCTCGTCCACATTTCAGCAACAGAAACATGCTCTGCTCAGCTGCTGAGGGGGCTGCGGTCGGAGCCTTCCTCAGAAGTTCTTAAGAATTAGGCGGGTCACCTGTTGGGACGCGTTTCCTCTCGTGCTTCAGATACCTTTTGGCTGCACGACTGCACGGCGATGTGCAGCGGCCGTTGGATGCCTTCGGGAACAAAGCATAAAAGCACCTGCACCCACCCACCCACGGCATCGGCTTCCTTGAGCTCTTCCGCAGAGCTATCGGGTCGCTCCCTCATCCGGTGACTCCAAAATGAAGCTCTCACAAGCAGAGGCAACCTGCTTTTGCTTGCCAGTTCCCCACTGTAGGTCCTTTACATGACTTGCCAAGGCTCAAGGCAGATGACCGTCATTCAAGCAGGAAACCATCAATGCCGATATAAAATACAGGCTGAACAATCCCATTTGCCCCACCGCATCCACAAAGCAACTGGAATAAAGAATGGATTTGGTTGGCCCAAGAATTGCCCATCTGCCTTAGGATAATCCAGCCACATGAAGCCTTTCTCCACATAGAGGACTAGCGCCTTTAGGACATGAGCCGGAGTGGGGCATCCACTTCAGGCAATCCGGCTCTCTCGTGATGATTGCGCTAATCTGCATCCACCCATGTATTGCTTTCAAAAAATTCCCAGGTGTGACTTGGGTGGCCAGAGAAAATAGGAAGCTCCAGATCTGCACATGGTTGCCAACCCGGTCAGGGCTCAGGCCGGAGTCTCCCTGTAGGGCCCTTCCAGCCCGGTCAGACTGGCAAGAAAAATCTGGATTCTGGTCGTGTGATTCATGTGGCAGCTACAAATTGCTTTTGTCGTCTTCAGCTCCATTGAATTATGAATGAGTTGCTGATGATTAGGATTTTGCATCTTAATAAGGCATCAGGCTTTTGCCGCAGAAGCTTTTCTGCAGCATCTTTTCTGGAATGATCAAGAAGTCATGGCCGTCTGCTGCCCCGCCCACAGCCGTGTGGAAGAAGGGAAGCCTTTCACAGGTTGTGTGTGGGACCTCTGACAAGCGATTGGAGGAACTTGCGGTTTGGGGGCAGCCCTTCCACCTAGAAGTCAATGTGCGGCATTCTGTGCTTCCCCTGAGAGCGGGGCAAAAGGGGATATTACGGTCTACAGTTAAGGGAAATGGGCTCCTCTTGCTCCTCGTCACATAAGCAGCTGGCCAACGGGAGGAGGACCGGGCCGCTTCCTCGGGGGAGCCTCCGCCCGCCGCTGGAGGCGGAGAGATGGGGGACGCCTCTGGTAAGGGTGCCTTGAGTTGGGCGGCCTGCACTCCAGGGCCTTTGACGGCTCTCATTCCCCTCCAGGAAGGGCCGGCAGCCAGGAAAACACCCACTCTTGAATGGGGACCTGCACATGTCGCCTCACCGCATGCTTCAAGTGGCGCATATGCTCGATCAAGCAGCCAAGGATGTCACAGCACAGGAGGCTGTCAGGATCAGATCCCAAGGGGGAGCAAAGTCCGGGAAACCGAGAAACCCATCCATGGGTCACCAAGAACTTGTGTGACTGGAACACCTCTTCCAGGAGGAAAAGCTAAAGTGTCTGGAGCAATTGGGATTTTTTTTTATACGGTGGCTAAGGGGGAGGGGACATGCATGGTGTGGAGAAAGTTGACTGTTTTTTCTTCTTCCTAATGCTAGACCCCACAGGGGTCTTCCAATAAAACAAAATGGTGAGGAATTCAGGACAGACGAAAGGAAGGACTTCTTCACATGACAACGTGCCATTAATCTGTGGAACTCACTGCGACGACACCGTCCTTACACTTTAGGACCCGACGCATAAACCTCTCCCAGTCTGGAGGCATTCAAGGTGCAGTTGGACAGCCATCTGTCAGGGATGCTTTGACCTGGATTCCTGCATTGAGGAGGGGGTTGGACTCGATGGCCTTGTAGGCCCCTTCCAACTCTACTTTTCTATGATTCTGTGAACCCTTCTCAGGCCAAGCACCAACACTTAAAAAACCTGAGGGGAGGGTCAAATGAAACCTTTCCCCTACCAATGAGGGAAAAGATTAATACAGGTTATTGAGGATCTATTTTAAATCTATGATACTGTGGGAACAAAGGTGTGTGTGTGTGTAGATTTAACTGTAATGCAGGTGCTCCTTGTGGGGAATGGGAATGATACAAAGATAGGACTAAGCAAGCCAAGGAAGAGGGCTCATTGGGTGCAGCCCAGGAGTTGGTGGGAAAGTGTCCAAGGAGGCGAGCAGGTGGCTGGGCCCGGAACGGGCGGAAGGAGGAACCGCCTAGGAAGCGGGCCAGGATGCTGAGGGGGAGAGGAGGGGGCGAGTGCTGCTGTTGTTTGGGCCAGGGCCCCGGACTCCCTGGGAGAGGCCCCGCAGGAAGAATCATAGAATCATAGAAAAGTAGAGTTGGAAGGGGCCTACAAGGCCATCGAGTCCAACCCCCTGCTCAATGCAGGAATCCAGGTCAAAGCATCTCTGACAGATGTCTGTCCAGCCGCACCTTGAATGCCTCCAGACTGGGAGAGCCCACCACCTCCCTAGGTAGTTGATTCCACTGTCTTATTGCTCTGACAGTCAGGAAATTTTTCCTGATGTTTAGGTGGAATCTAGGTTCCTGTAACTTGAGCCCATTATTCCGTGTCCTGCAAACTGGGATGAACGAGAAGAGATCTTTGCCCTCCTCTGTGTGACATCCCTTCAAATACTGGAAGAGTGCGATCATATCTCCCCTCAGTCTCCTCTTCTGAAGGCTAAACATGCCCAGTTCTTTCAGTCTCTCCTCATAGGGCCTTGTTTCCAGTCCCTTTATCATCCTTGTTGCCCTCCTCTGAACCCTCTCCAGTTTGTCTATGTCCTTGTTAAAATGAGGTGCCCAGAACTGGACACAGTACTCAAGATGAGGCCTAACAGGAAGACAGGAAGGCAGCCCCGTCCCGGCCAACAAGGCAGGTTGGTAAGGTGTTCTGGGGCCTGGCCGGTCGCAGAAGATTGTCCCTTCCAAGCTGCTAACATCGGGTGGTGGAGAGGGGATCTCGTGAGCTTGCCAGATGGCCACACAGGCGTCAGGGATGCAGTCTTCAGGGGCTTGGGTTGACCATCCCAGTGGCTGACAAAGACTTGCCTACGTGCACAAATGGAAAGCCATTCGTCCCGTTTCTACCGACTGTTGACTGCAGAAGCCACGCCTGGAAAGAGCCCAAGACAGAGCCACACGCTGAAAGAAGGAGCTAAAGCCAGAAAAGAGGGGAGGGGATTGCCATGGGGGAGTCCAGCAGGCAGCAAACCCAGCCCTTTCGGGAGCCCCTTCCATCTTCCCCTTCCCAGATGGAATGGGACTGCTTTGTGAAAACTGACACGCCATGGAAATCTACGGTGATGCATTTTCATCTGTTCTTTTACTGATACTGTATATCTCACGCACACACACACACACACACACACACACACACAAGTTAAAAGCAGCTGAAAAGTTTTTAAAGTCCTGGCAGTATTTTTTTTTTTTTTTAAAGGCTTTCTGGAGGCCACGGGGCTGGGAAGAGAACATAAGGGGATGTTGGGCTGGCTGGACCTTTTGTCTGATGCAGCAGGACTGCCTAAATCCTTAAAACGTAGGCCATTTTGTAAACGATACACAAACCTTTTATGCTGCGAACACGTGTGTGAGGTGCAAATTGGAGGCATTTAGGGCAAGCAGAGGATTTTGTTATCTCTGCTGTGAGCCCTTTGGCCATGGCAGGGCAGCTGGCACTCTGTGGGAGCATCCCGAAATAAGCCCGTCCTGCCTAGCCTGGAAACACCACGTCTGCATTGGTGACAGGCCACATAGGTTGGTGGGGGGCGGGGAGAGGGAGAGGCCAATGGGGATCCAAAAGGCAGCTGATGGAGTTGCACCTTGTCCCAGGAGCAGCCCCCCCCCAGCCTGACCCACAAGTGGAACGGAGACCGGGTCAAAGAAGAGTGCCCTGCTCTGGTTTGCTTTCCCCTCCCTGGTACTCTTCCGCTGCCCCAGTCTGCCTCTAGCAAACAGCCTAAACACCCTCTGGATCTCTTGTATATACCTTTAGGTCGTGTGGGGTTTGGCATTTAGGCATGGGGTGGGTAACCCAACAAGAAGAGACTGCAAGGTTTAAACAACTTTTTAAAAGTTTACTGGAAAAGTGTTATTAGGAAAAAGGTTCAAACATCTGAATAGTTCCAATACACACAAAAGAGAGAAACTTCAAAGCGATCTCGATAGGCTGGAGCGCTGGGCCGAAAACAACAGAATGAAATTTAATAGGGATAAATGCCAAGTGCTGCACCTAGGGAGAGGAAACCAAATGCAGAGTTACACAATGGGGGACACTTGGCTCAACAATACTACAAGTGAGAAGGATCTTGGAATTGTGGTAGATCACAAACTGAATATGAGCCAGCAATGCGATGTGGCTGCAAAGAAGGCAAATGCAATTTTGGGCTGCATTAATAGAAGTAGAGCTTCCAAATCGCGGGAAGTGATAATTCCCCTTTACTCAGCACTGGTCAGGCCTCATCTTGAGTACTGCGTCCAGTTCTGGGCACCACACTTTAAGAAGGACATAGACAAACTGGAGAGGGTTCAGAGGAGGGCAACAAGGATGATAAAGGGACTGGAAACAAGGCCCTATGAGGAGAGACTGAAAGAACTGGGCATGTTTAGCCTTCAGAAGAGGAGACTGAGGGGAGATATGATCGCACTCTTCCAGTACTTGAAGGGATGTCACACAGAGGAGGGCAAGGATCTCTTCTCGATCATCCCAGTTTGCAGGACACGGAATAATGGGCTCAAGTTACAGGAACCCAGATTCCACCTAAACATCAGGAAAAATTTCCTGACTGTCAGAGCAATAAGACAATGGAACCAACTACCTAGGGAGGTGGTGGGCTCTCCCACTCTGGAGGCATTCAAGGTGCGGCTGGACAGCCATCTGTCAGGGATGCTTTGACCTGGATTCCTGCATTGAGCAGGGGGTTGGACTCGATGGCCTGGTAGGCCCCTTCCAACTCTACTTTTCTATGATTCTATAAGAGCAAAAGACTAAGGAAATAACCAGGGGAAACACATCCAACTAATCCAGCTAACCACATCCAGCTGGGGATGTGAGAGTCAGGAAAACTGGAGCTCACTGAAGTTCTCCTAATTCCCTCTCAAAACTAGATCCAACTTGAGTCTGTATCAGATTTCAAGCTTTGTTTTTCTTTTTCTTTTCGCATGAAAATCCGTGTGTATTTTCGTGCATATTTTTCCAAAAGAACTCTTCAATTGTTCACATCTTTGAAATGAAAACAGAACAAGAGGGGAAGGCACCAGTGTGTTAAAAAAAAAAAACGAAAGAGAAAGAGAAAAAAATCAAACATCCGGAAACAGTATCCAAACTATATACGAGACAATGAGGCAGTTCTGTTCCTTCACGCCCATCAAGAGTGTAGGAGCCCCGGCCGTGGCGGCAACCAGGTCAAGGGTTCCGTGCGACGGCTCCAGAGCAAGCTGGGCGCTTGTCGCCCAGGCCCGCCCAGCACCTCCCCCTGAAAGGCAGCAAATGCATGGAGCCACCTGGCCGTGGGTAGAATCGGATCCAGGCCTGCCGCTCCTTGGAGACAGGCCTCAGCTGGCCCTTAGCCGGAGCCCGGGCGGGCAGCAGCCTCACATCTGCTCCCTTCCTCAGGACCCATTTACATACATCTCTTTTATATGGCTAAAGATGCTGCCTGACTGAAGGCAGATGCCAAGTTTGCATTAATAGTATGTCAGTCAGTTGATGACCTAATTTCTCTGGCCACGCCAAAGAGGATCCATTTCTCAAGTGAACAGGGTCAGAGGAGGGCTGCCCTTGGGGTGGAGGTGGGGGGCTGCCCTTGGGGTGGAGGTGGGGGGCTGCCCCTTTTAATGGGATTCCCTTCTCTGGGATCGACTTGTGCTGGATGCCCAATAGGACTTTAACGCAGCCTTCCCCAACCAGATCCCCTCCAGGTGTGTTGCACTACAACTCCCAGAATCCCCCAACCAACATAGCTGGCAGTGGGATGCTAGGAGCCGTAGTCCATCACATCAGGAGGGCCCCAGGTTGGGGAAGGCCGCTCCGACCAAGCCCACGAGGCATCCTCTGTCTGCAGGAGGGAGAGGGAGCAGAGTGCTCCAAGTGGACCAGGACTCTGAACCCAGAAAGCGTTGGCGTTGGCGTTGGCGTGCGCTGGCCTTGCTTCGGCCAGGAGCCCTCGTGGGGCCGTCCTCTGACTCCTCCCTGGGAAAGGCCTCAGCCACATGGACAGCACCGAATGAGCCTTCCTTCCTCCCGCTGCAAGCACAGCCTGGCCAGACCAACACGGGCAGCCATTTCCCGGACATGGTCCCGGGAGGATTCCGCACCCACCCTCTTGGGGTAGAGCTTCCTTCTTCTGAGCAGCTCTGGCCGGTGTCCCCACATCAGGCGTGCTCTCCATGAAGCGACGGATGGAGCCGGGGACGGCCTGGAGTCCCGACTGGCCCCACCCCCCACCCGCCGCATCTGCCTCCACCGGAGAAGGGGGCGCTCTAGTAACGGGCTCTGTGGTTGCTGCCATAGAAGCCTGGTTCCTAGAGTGTCCCTGGAGTGTCCGAGGAAGCCGTGCGTGAAGGTTCCTGCCAACGTCGTCCTCAGACACCCCTAATTGACAGCAATTACCCCTTCTCTAATTAAAAGCACCTCCCCACTGATGTTCTCGGATACTGACATTCATTATTCAGTAGTATTCATCCCGAAACAATTGCCTGACCTTCGAGCCATCAAACGCAATTAGATTTCCTCCCCGTGCACAATAAATTCTATCTTGTTGCAGCTGCTTGGCTTGACTGTTGGCTGGCACTGGGCTGTCGGGACAGAAAGCCGAAAGGGACACGGCTGGGGTGGAGAGGCGGCCGGCTGCATTGCAGCTCTGTGTGGCAGGGCCCCCGCTTGGCGGGCAGAAGGCGGCAGGTTCCATCCCCGGCAGCAGCTCCAGGTAGGGCTGCAAAAACTCCTGCCTGAAACCCTGGAGAGCCGCGGCTGCCAGTCAGTGTCGACAATATGGGGCTAGCGCAGTGGTTCTTAATCTTTTTGGTGTCACACCTCCCTTGTGAAAAATCTTATGACCCATGCCTCCCATGTGTTAACGGCCCAAAATTTAGGCTTAGGCAGGACGAGTATGCAAACTAAAAAGAAAAGCATATTCAATTAAATGAACGGTGTAGCTCCCAGGATTAGTAGAAAGAAATAAGGTTGGGCCACCTGCCAAGCTTCACTGCTATGTACTTGTAAAATAAACAATTTATAGTTGAGGGGCTACTCACGCCTCCCCTGGAGTCAGTCCATACCTCCCCTGGGGAGGCGTACCCCACAGGTTAAGAATCCCTGGGCTAGATGGACCCGGGGTCTGGCTCAGAGTAAGGCAGCTTCCTGTCTTCCTATGTGATCTGCACATCCATAGAATCATAGAATCATAGAAAAGTAGAGTCGGAAGGGGCCCACCAGGCCATCGAGTCCAACCCCCTGCTCAATGCAGGAATCCAGGTCAAAGCATCCCTGACAGATGGCTGTCCAGCCGCACCTTGAATGCCTCCAGATTGGGAGAGCCCACCACCTCCCTAGGTAGTTGGTTCCGTTGTCTTATTGCTCTGACAGTCAGGAAATTTTTCCTGATGTTTAGGTGGAATCTAGGTTCCTTAACTTGAGCCCATTATTCCGTGTCCTGCAAACTGGGATGATCGAGAAGAGATCCTTGCCCTCCTCTGTGTGACATCCCTTCAAGTACTGGAAGAGTGCGATCATATCTCCCCTCAGTCTCCTCTTCTGAAGGCTAAACATGCCCAGTTCTTTCAGTCTCTCCTCGTAGGGTCTTGTTTCCAGTCCCTTTATCATCCTTGTTGCCCTCCTCTGAGCCCTCTCCAGTTTGTCTATGTCCTTCTTAAAGTGTGGTGCCCAGAACTGGACGCAGTACTCAAGATGAGACCTAACCAGTGCTGAGTAGAGGGGAGCTAGTACTTCACGCGATTTGGAAGCTATACTTCTATTAATGCAGCCCAAAATAGCATTTGCCTTCTTTGCAGCCACATCGCATTGCTGGCTCATATTCAGTTTGTGATCTACCACAATTCCAAGATCCTTCTCACTTGTAGTATTGTTGAGCCAAGTGTCCCCCATTCTGTAACTCTGCATTTGGCTTCCTCTCCCTAGGTGCAGCACTTGGCATTTATCCCTATTAAATTTCATTCTGTTGTTTTCGGCCCAGCGCTCCAGCCTATCGAGGTCACTTTGAATTTTGTTTCTGTCTTCCAGAGTATTAGCTGTTCCTCCCAACTTTGTGTCATCTGCAAATTTGATAAGCATTCCCTGTACCTCCTCATCCAAGTCATTAATAAAAATGTTGAAGAGCACCGGGCCCAGGACCGAGCCCTGTGGTACCCCGCTCGTTACCTCTCCCCAGTTTGAGAAGGAACCATTGATAAGCACCCTTTGAGTCCGATTCTGTAGCCAATTGTGGATCCACCTGATAGTTGTTCCATCTAGCCCACTCTTAGCTAGCTTACTAATCAGGATATCATGAGGCACTTTGTCGAAAGCTTTGCTGAAGTCCAGGTATCTAATGTCCACAGCATTCCCACAGTCCACAAGGGAGGTTACCCGATCAAAAAATGAGATCAGATTAGTCTGACAGGATTTGTTCTTGACAAATCCATGCTGGCTTCTAGTAATCACTGCATTGTTTTCAAGGTGCTTGCAGACTGACTTCTTTATAATCTGCTCAAAAATCTTTCCGGGGATTGATGTCAGACTGACTGGCCTATAGTTCCCAGGTTCCTCCTTCTTGCCCTTTTTGAAGATGGGAACAACATTTGCCCTCCTCCAGTCGTCTGGCACGTCACCTGTCCTCCATGATTTCTCAAAGATAATAGACAGTGGTTCTGAGAGTTCTTCTGCCAGTTCCTTTATTACTCTAGGATGCAGCTCATCAGGCCCTGGAGATTTAAACTCGTTCAGAGTAATCAGGTGCTCCTTGACCATTTGCCTATCAATCTCAAGCTGCAATCCTGCCCCTTCAGTCTGCAGGGTGCTGAGTTACAATGCTGCGTTGAGCTGCTGCTGCTGCTCGTGAAATGACACATGCACACACCAGTGCCTCCCAGTATCCTAGCCCTGATGAGGAGAGCTTGTGGGAAGGAGTGCGCAGAGGCATGTGTGGAGCCACGAAGGTGTTTCTCCCCCCCCCCCACTCTTTTACGTTGCAAAGCATCGTGTGTTCACCCTCTCAAGAGTACTGTAAGGGCGATCACTCGTATTCCCATGTTGCATATGTGGGGTGTGTGATCACCTCAGTTGGCCTTCCCAACAATCCTTGCAAGAAATCTGTGGCAGAGGGAGAGCGTGGCCATGCGGGTTCTGGATTCCAGTCTGCCTCTCCAGCCAGTCCCTGGAGCACGCAGACTTTCTCCTGAGCCTTTGCTAACTCATGGCAGCCCGCTCGGGAGCAGCGCCTCTGGCCCCACAGAGGACTTTGCTAGGGCCTCAAGCCAGGAGGACAAGCATTCTGGCTGTCTCCTTCTTGGGGCCCAGGGCCGCCCAGGAGCCGGCTTGGCATCTTTCTCTCTGCTTGGCTTCGCCTCTGAGGAGGACATTTCCCTACGGCCAACTGCCGCTCTTCTTCAATTCCTTGGCAGACAGGCCTCTCTCTCTGCACCTGCCTGTCTGTTTGTCCAGCAGACATCCTGCCAAATCTCTCTTCCCCAAAGCCCTGATCTGGCCACGTGTGTGTGCATCTGTGTGTGTTTTCTAAAGTATCTGAATGTAAGGAGGCTTGCTTAATGAGATGCCACGATTTGCCTGCTCCTTCCATGGGTTGTGCTGCAGAGAAGCTGCTGTGCCCTCAGACAGGAGATGGGCATTCCTCTCAGCTATCGGAGAGCTGGTGTGTGTGTGTGTGTGTGTGTGTGTGCGCGTGTTGGCTAGGAGGGGGCAGTCGCGAGCCAGAAGGTCCCCAGCTCAAATCTCAGCCATGAGGGGCCCGGCTTGCCTTAGCGGCTACCAGTGCTTCTCAATTATTTTCTGTCATGCCCCCCCTAGGAAGAAGAAAACATTTCGCGCCCCCCGTGCGACTGTAAATAGTATCATTTGTCTATAAAATTGTTATAAGTACACCTCTGCATAACACTGTATCCTTATTAACGTATAAGAGAATAAAAAAAGAAAGAAATGTGGATCAATTTACAACAAAGAATAGCTTTATTAACTGTAGCAGAAAAGATTTAAAGGAGCACAGTGTTTGCTGAAGTCAAACGAGCCCCCCTTTATGGAGCCTCGCACCCCCCCTGGGGGGCCCGCCCCACTATTTGAGAAGCACTACCTTAGCCCAGCCATCGCCTCCCAGCCTCAAGACCGCACAGGGCAGATGAAAGGCGTGCTGAGATAATGTACACGGAGCTCCTGAAATGTGCTCTGGAAGTGCCTCCTATTTGCAGGGCGTGGTCCAGAGCATTGCTGGGGCGCACAATGTTATGCTGCCTCGTGCACTGTTTCACCACCCTGTGCAGCTCTGTGCAGCTTGTCTCCAAGAGAAACACACGGCCCTTGGCAGGTCTCAGCACTGTGGCCTCCACAGCCAATGAGAAAGATCTGTGATCCCCGCCCGGCCAGTGGGCTCTTAAATCTGCGCTTGTGAAGTCCGGGGGGGCGGGGTGGGGGGCTTGTGGGGCAGTTCCTGCTGCCTGCAGCGCCTGGAGTGCATGACTAAGGAAGATGATTACTTGGAGAGCCCAGCACCTGCTGGCTTTCCATTCTGCTCAGCAAAGGTTTCCGTGTAACCCAGAAGCTAGCAAGCTTCAACGCTTCCTCATCAAAGGCACTTCTAGCATGCTGGCTACAGGACTATGCAGAGCACTGAAGCAACCCGGGCACAACTGCTATGAGATGAACCAAAACCAAGGTGGGGGGGGCAGCAAATGGGAGGGGAGGGGGAGGCCCAGGTGCCAAGCCAAGAGCAGCTCAGATGCGGGGGGGCCGGGCGGGGGGGGCTGAGTGCCACGGGCCCCTCTGGGTGGCCAGTCTCGGGAGCACAGGGAGGGGGGGAAGCATGTGTGGCTGTGGGGGGGCAGTTCTAGACATGCAGGAAGCTGGGTAGGAGGGGGCAGAGGAATGGGAAACGGCCAAGGGGGCAGGATGGAACACACACACACACACACACACACACACACACACACGTAATGCGTGTTCCTCCATTACGGTGCAGAATGGAGAGAGATCCGTGGCGCCCATTTCACTGGTGAATGTCTCTCCCTTTTCGGCTTAGGCTGATTTGGCTCGCTCTCCGATTGACACACACCCCCATTTCAGAGTGGCGCTGCTGCCAGGGTGGAGGGAGCCACGGTTTACAGGGACACAGCGTTGGCACTTTTGGATTAGCAGGGGGGCTGGGGTCATCCCCCCCCCCCGAATTCCGTTCCCCTTGGGCTTAGCTACAATCCTCAACGTAGTTGGGCAGGGGGGGGCGGATTTTCCCAGCAACAAGACAGCGTTCCCAGTTGTGATGCAAAGTCTGGAATGGGCCCGTAAGACCCACTCACTTTCCAAAAGAGCTGCTGCTGGTGGAGAAGAAAGCTGCTAGAACTGTTGACAAAAATGCTGCCTGCATTTTTGGATTCTCCTGGGGGGACGGGGCGGGGGGCTGTGGGGACTGTCATGACTAGTGCCTGCACTTCAAAACTGACCACGACACCACGGGGCTCTCCTAGTGTGTTTTCATTGATTTGCTATGATTTTAATGTAATTTTACGCTGATTTTTCAATATTGTAAGCTACCTCAAGCATTACTTCTGGTCTGGAAAAGTGGAGCGCACCCCCACCCTCCTAAATTAATAAATGGACAGGGACCCCAGCCGAAGGGATGGGCCCTCGCTGCCTCGCCCCACTGCGTGAGAAGCGTCTGTGCAGCAAGGCCTCTTCGCCCACCCCCCTTCGCCTTTCGCCGGTCTTCTGCCTTTTCTTCCCGAATGGTATTTTTTTCTAGTAAGAAAGAAGACAGAAGCAGCACGGGGAGACCATGGGAGGGCTACAAATGTCGTCTGCCCCCCCTTTTGGAAAAATCCAATGAATGAGGCGGTGAGATTGCCTCGCCTGGAAGCACCCCAAGTGGCCATGTGCTTTCCAGTGTGCGTTGCATGGAGAGACATGCAGCACAGACGGATGCTGTCTACATGCAGTTGTGCTTCCCCATCCACAGTCTGTCCCAGGATCAAGTGAGGGACCAGTCGCCTTGGCAACAGTAGTGTATTCTTACACACACACACACACACACACACACACACACCAAACTTGTGAAGTTTCACACCTTTTCGCCCAGAGTTCCGCCCAGCGTGGCCTCATCACGCTTAGGACCGGTGCAGGGCAGTTCAGCGCCCTAGGCGAAATTATATTTAGCGCCCCCCCTCGTGCCGTGTGTGTGGGGGGGTCCGGAGCAAAGCAGCCCTGCTCTGCAAAACCCCACACACACAGCTGCCGGACCCCGCAGCCGCCGGACCCCCGCCAGCCCCACGCAGCCCCCGCCACCTACCTTCCCCCTGCCCTGGCCGCCTCCTCCGAGGAGGAAGTGACGCGATGGGACCCCCGCGCTCTGTTTTTGCCCTGGTTCCTCCCGCCAAAACAGAGCGCGGGTGGTGCTCCGGAAGCGGCACGGAGAAGGTAGGTGGGGGGGCGGGGGCGGCGGGGGTAGGTGGGGGGTCCGGCGGCAGTGGGGGTGGCGGCGACTGCGGGGGGTGGCGGCGACTGCGGGGGCTGGCGGCGACTGCGGGGGGGGCTGCGGCAGCGGTGCCCAGGCTCGGCCCCACCACTACCTCCGGGCGCAATCCCCCCGCACTGACCTGGTGGTGCCTTTGTCGGCGAGGCGGCGAGGCGGGGCAGGAGCGCGCCGGCAGCGAAGAGGAGCGCAGCGTTTCTGCGCCCTCTTCAGCTACGTGCCCTAGGCAACCGCCTAGTTTGCCTAGCGGTAGCGCCGGCCCTGATCACGCTGCACATCGTCAAATGACAGAGTTGGCCACCGTGGGGTGCGGTGATGGTGGAAGAGAGTCCTGGGCCGGGTGCGGGAGGCAGCGCTCCACATCGCTCCTGCAGGGTGGGCCGCCTCCCCTGTCCAGGGTCCCCTGGTGCTCTGCAGACCACTGCCCATCCCTCGCTCCCGCATAGCTTCCCCCACTGAGTCGCTGCTGTTCCCCAGCAGAGGGGGACGCCAGGACCTAGTTTGCCATGGCAAGCGTAGACTGAGGGTGGGTGGGAGCGGAAGGGGAAGTGGGGAGGGGCCGTGGCCGTGGAGGGTGAAGTGAAGCGGCTCCCCCTCCCGCCGCCTGCCCCTTCTCCGCTGGAAATGGTGCAAGGGCCTAGGAGCAGTTCTCCGGGGGTAGAAGGAGAAGCGCTGGCCAGCAAGCGTGGAGTTCCACCTCCTCAGTCTCCGATGTGCAGAGAAGCCACCGGCGCTGCCCTTGGGATGGTGGCCAGTCCGCCCCTCCAACCAGCTCCACCACCAGCGGTCCTGACTGGCAACAAAGTGCAGCCGCCCGCCAGGCCTCCCTCGCTGTTCCCGGGCAGTGACGGTGGCTCTCCACTTGGCTCTCACAGTTCAGTCTCAGCACCATCCTTTCCCAGCCACTCCCTAGGAAGGGTGGAAGGAAGGCCTTCGCAACCCTGCGAGGCACAGCAGAGCAAAAGGGAGCCCGGGCGGTCGCAAAGCCCAGGGAAGGAAACGGGGCAAAGAAGGGAAAGGCCCGCTGTGCTGTGCTGTGTGGTGCTGTGGTGGAGCCACTCCAGGGCTCCCGGAAACCGCCCCGGGCAAAGTCTGGCAAGGGCACCGCCAGCCCCACACAATTCATTTGGAGACGAACTGCTCGGCAGCACACACACTTCCTGCTGCCATTTCGCATCAGGCCAGCTTAAGAACCTTTTCCAGTTCTTTGGATGTTGTGCACTCCCCTCTCCAGTGCTGCTATAAAACACACACACACACACACCGTATTTGCGGGATTCCTCATTTAACCTTTTCCTCCTTGCCCTTTCCATACAAGTAATGAATACAAATATATCACGTTAAGAAAAAGAATGCTATGAATTCAGATAATAAAATAAGGAATCTTTCTTATCCTTAGGCAGCCAAAACATGCTTAAAGAAAGACGTCTTAGAGGCATCATGAGTCCCAGTGCTCCATCTCCATGTTTTTTCCCCCTATCTATCTGTCTATCTATCTGGAACACCCGATTACTTTGAGCGAGTTCAAATCTCCAGGGCCTGCATCATCCTAGAGTAATAAAGGAGCTGGCAGAAGAACTCTCAGAACCACTGACTATTATCTTTGAGAAATCATGGAGGACAGGTGAAGTGCCAGACGACTGGAGGAGGGCAAATGTTGTTCCTATCTTCAAAAAGGGCAAGAAGGAGGAACCTGGGAACTATAGGCCAGTCAGTCTGACATCAATCCCCGGGACGATTTTGGAGCAGATTATAAAAAAGTCAGTCTGCAAGCACCTTGAAAACAATGCAGTGATTACTAGAAGCCAGCATGGATTTGTCAAGAACAAATCCTGCCAGACTAATCTGATCTCATTTTTTGATCGGGTAACTTCCCTTGTGGACTGTGGCAATGCTGTGAATATCATATATCTGGACTTCAGCAAAGCTTTTGACAAAGTGCCTCATGATATCCTGATTAGCAAGCTAGCTAAAAGTGGGCTAGATGGAACAACTATCAGGTGGATCCACAGTTGGCTACAGAATCGGACTCAAAGAGTGCTCATCAATGGTACCTTCTCAAACTGGGGAGAGGTAACAAGCGGGGTACCACAGGGCTCGGTCCTGGGCCCGGTGCTCTTCAACATTTTTATTAATGACTTGGATGAGGAGGTACAGGGAATGCTTATCAAATTTGCAGATGACACAAAGTTGGGTGGAACAGCTAATACTCTGGAAGACAGAAACAAAATTCAAAGTGACCTCGATAGGCTGGAGCGCTGGGCAGAAAACAACACAATGAAATTTAATAGGGATAAATGCCAAGTGCTGCACCTAGGGAGAGGAAACCAAATGCAGAGTTACAGAATGGGGGACACTTGGCTCAACAATACTACGAGTGAGAAGGATCTTGGAATTGTGGTAGATCACAAACTGAATATGAGCCAGCAATGCGATGTGGCTGCAAAGAAGGCAAATGCTATTTTGGGCTGGATTAATAGAAGTATCACTTCTAAATTGCGGGAAGTACTAGTTCCCCTCTACTCAGCACTGGTTAGGCCCCATCTTGAGTACTGCGTCCAGTTCTGGGCACCACACTTTAAGAAGGACGTAGACAAACTGGAGAGGGTTCAGAGGAGGGCAACAAAGATGATTAGGGGACTGGAAACAAAGCCCTATGAGGAGAGACTGAAAGAACTGGGCATGTTTAGCCTTCAGAAGAGAAGACTGAGGGGAGATATGATCGCACTCTTCAAGTACTTGAAAGGTTGCCACACAGAGGAGGGCCAGGATCTCTTCTCGATCATCCCAGCTTGCAGGACACGGAATAATGGGCTCAAACAGGAAGCCAGATTCCACCTGGACATCAGGAAAAACCTCCTGATTGTCAGAGCAATAAGACAATGGAATCAACTACCTAGGGAGGTGGTGGGCTCTCCCACTCTGGAGGCATTCAAGGTGCGGCTGGCTGGACAGCCATCTGTCAGGGATGCTTTATTTGACTTGGATTCCTGCACTGAGCAGGGCATTGGACTCGATGGCCTTGTAGGCCCCTTCCAACTCTACTTTTCTATGATTCTATCTGTTTATTTCTGTTCTGCAGGTCTGCCTTACCTGGAGGATCTCCCAGGTATGAGGAAAGTGATGCTTGAGGAGGCTTTTAAGCTCTGAATATTTCCACACATTCACAATTACAAAGTAATCTCAGCTAAATAACTATGTGCTAAAGAGCGAGCTGCTGACAGTCCTGGTTTTTGTCTCTGCTAAACTACAGCTACACTTATTTGCATTTCATTATCTCTGGCACTATAAATACCTCACATTATTTTAACAACAGCAAAGTGTGTTATTTGAACATTTTGCCAGTTAGCAGGAGAATGGGTGAGAAAAGGGATACTGGGTTCAGCATTACTCATTTTTACACACACACTTGCAGTATGAGAGTAAATGAAATGCCAAACAGTAGGGCAAACAAGGGAGTGGGTGGGTGTGATTTGAATGTGGGGCACCCAGGCCCTGTATAGAGAGAAGGCAGCTGTGGCGCGAGTGTGTCTGTGAATACATGAGAATTGGCTTGCCAGAGGCGTCGGTCACTGCTCCCAGGGGGAAGAGGAGAACAGAGGTTGCTCATTTGCATATTTTAATTTACCAAAACGTACACATATTTTTTTATTGACTCAGATTAGAAGTAGCAACCAGGTTGCAAAAAAGTGCTCTGAGACCAGGCATTATTTAAAGCTGGGAACATGAAGACAATTAAATAGTGGAGGACCATTTCAGTGTCTCCATGGACACTGTTTCCGTTGACCTTTTTAGTCTAATTGAACAGAAAAAACACTCTGGGGCCAGCGGAAAGCAGGGCTGCAGCATCAGAATATGCTAGCAACCCTGTTTGGACCCCTCAGGGTTTGATCAAGGAATCTTAGGGGTGTCCCTCAGCTCTCAAGAAGACCTTCATGGGGACAAAGGACCACCTAGCCCCCCCTCTCCTTTAAGAAGGGGCCACCAATGAACTGATGCACTCCCGCCCACAGACGGGGGTGGGGGTGGGGAGCTGCCGCGTGGCTTGTGGAACCCAGAGCCCCGTCACGCTCGGGCACATGAGCCATGACGGGGGACGAAGCCTGCCACCGCCCCAGGGACAATAGCCAATCGAGGGGACGGGGGATGAAGTGAGACCCCAGCTGTGGGCAAAACATACTGCATGAGAAAGGTGTGTGAGCAGCAATGTGGGGACGACACGGTTTCATGCCAGCCAAGCTTGGCTCCCCAATCGTGGCCGTTCCTGCTGTCCAAGAGGAAGAGGGGAAGCCCTCCGAATTGTGAGCATCTGTGCACATGCATGCAGGGTGGGGAGCTTGTCCTAAACACCCGGATCCTGCTCCCCGCTCGGCCATGAAGCTCCCTGGGTGGACTTTGGGCCAGTCACTAACTCTCAGCCCACCCCACCCCACAGGGCTGTTGTGAGGCTAAAGTGGAGAGGAAGAGGAGGAGGATTGGGAACACTGCCTTGGAGGAAGAGCAGGATACAAACAAGCAAGCTACGCCGGGATCACGCGTGGCCTCCGGATGGCGCTAGCCCTTGGCTCACCGGCGGCTTCCCGGCACCGCTGCCTGCAAGTTGGCCGGCAGCGGCCCAGCCCTCCCGCATCTCCCGTGGCACATTGGCATGCAGAGCCCGCTTCTGTCACGCTCAGGGCTGCATAACAGCATTTCCTTTTGATCTTCTACTTACTTATGGCACTTCCTGCTGTGGTGCTGTTCATATATTTCTCTGCTTATATATGTTTTTTTAAAAAAAATCAAGCTAGTATGTTTCAACATGATTATTACAAGGACTGTTCCAGGGAGTAGCAAAGTGGAACACTTGAGCAATTTGGTCCAAAGCAGCTTCCCCCAGGAGGGCTCTGGCAAAGGCTCTTGAAAAGATGCAAGGAAGGCACTTGCGCACAGACACCGGCAGGATGGCTGGCTGGCTGGCTAACGCAGCCCGTTCGGACTGACTAGCTTGCATGGACCAGTTTTCTGCGTCTACCGTAGTGATTCCGGGCTGCAGGGAGAGGAGGAGGGGGCGGAAAGCATCCCCAGGGGAAGGCCAGGGTGGAATCCCGCAGACATGTACGGCAGCAGTCCGGCCTCCAGGCAGAGCAGTCCAGGCTGACATCTGCCCACGCAAAGCCCACGCCTGGCTCAGAAGCTTCTCAAGTGCTTCCAGGTCATGTGGAGGAATCTGGAGATGTGGCAGGAAGCCATCACCTGTGGACCACTTCAGCAGGAAAGGAGGAGCTCCTCGTGTAGTGCTCGGATCTCAATTCTGCCACGAAACCAGAAGCAGATGCCGTGGATGAACAGCCTCGTGTGAGAAGCTCTCCACCACGAGGAACTGCAGCAGAGCACAGATCGGAAGTGTCCCTGCTCCAGCTCTACACTGTCTCGATAGTGTACGACCTCCTTGGCCAACGGCTTCCCACGGGGAGGCTCCCAAACAAACTGTGCGGCTTTGCCAGCGGCAATATGTGTGCGGCTCGACTGAGAAAGGCTGCGCATGAGCGGCTCCCCTCAAGTCTCTCACCTGCCCACGGCGCTCGGGCTCCCAACCTGCCTTGGGTACCCTAGAGTAGAAAGGTGGATTAGAAACTTAAGTCTCTATTTCTACAATAAAAACAAATGCAATCAGAAGCAGGCTTACTGAAAGGCAAGTCCCAGGGACTCCAAGATGTCTTACTGCCTAGTGACAGGCCGGTGTTTAGGACTGCAGCCACACCGTGGGGCATGCGCTGGCCCTGCTGCAAGCACTCTTGGACTCGGGCAAGCTCCGAGGTGCTCCGGGGCCCTGCTTGAGCCGCACACAGGACGCTTCACTTGGCAGCAGGACTGAATGGCGACGCTTGCATGAGATCTGGAAACAGGCTTTCATGAAACAACGAAGAACAAAGTGTTGGTGGCTCAGTAGGCCCCGAGAAGCAGGACAGAGGCAGCAAGCGCAAAAATGCCGTCTTCTGCCAGATCCACCTTCAGCTCACAAGCACTGCTGCCGCCAAGTAGCATAAAAGTCTTCCTCAGCTAAGCTGGACAGAAGCAACGGAAGAGCCAGGAGCCGTGTCACAGTATTTGTTAGTAAGCACTTTTCATTCAGTATAGAAAGTGCGGTGTGACTCCCTCATTGATCCTCACGACAATCCTGCGAGGTAGGTTAGGATGGGAGAGCACAGGGCCCACCCGGGTGCTGGATGACTTGGCAGGGATTTGAACCCGCGTGTCTTCCTCATGCAAAGCAAGATGTTTTGATGGGCATGGCTGCAGCTTTAAAGCGGGCGCTTGCCAGGTGACTTGGAAGGGTAGGAGGAACAAGCAGCCTGGTTTCCTGAGCAGAGGCGCCTCCTTTCCTGCCTCCCCATCCAGAGCTTGTTAACATAATCAGGCCCCTTTCTGTTCCTTTTGTTAGCCTTCAATGCAGCACGTAATTGTGTACTTGCCCTGCTAAATGTTTCTTTCTTGCTTAATCTTTCTACCGGTGCAGTTCCTTTCATTACCCGATCAGAACATCTGAATTAAGTGTCTTTAATGGCCTCTTGTGGGGGCCATTATCAAAGAACCCCTGAACTTTCCAAAATGCCTTTTGCCACTCCTCAGCAGCTCACAGACTTCGTGTCTGGGTGGGAGGCCTCGCTCAGAGCTCTCTCTCTCTCTCTCTCTCTCATCTTGGCAAGCCAAGTGCCAAGATTCTGCGCTGGAACAAAGCATTGGGGAAAAGGCATCCTGGAGGTATCGCTGACCTTCAGCTGGAACGCTCAGCAGCTTCACATTAACATGGGGCTGTTTCTTGCTGAGCCCAAACGATACACAATTCACTTGCACATCTTTGTTAGTGCCAAAACAGTCCTCCCTTTTTTATCATTTTCCAGTGCTCCTTGCAAGAGGACTCACTTTTGCCTTCACTGAAGCTCCCTCACTTGCCCACACTGATTGGCTCAGTGGCACCGTGACACACCATCTCCTTCACTGTGTGATCCCTGATGGGCTGGGCTGGGTCACAGACGCCACCAGTCTGAGAAGCAGGGAGCAGCAACTGTCACTGCCACCACCAAGGGAAACAACTTGAACAAACGGGATGGAAAAAAGCGAATCTACTTGGGTTTGGGCGCGGGGAGAGATTCTACCCCACCAAAACCTCTCGTTTCATAGAATCATAGAATCATAGAAAAGTAGAGTTGGAAGGGGCCTACAAGGCCATCGAGTCCAACCCCCTGCTCAATGCAGGAATCCAGGTCAAAGCATCTCTGACAGATGTCTGTCCAGCCGCACCTTGAATGCCTCCAGACTGGGAGAGCCCACCACCTCCCTAGGTAGTTGATTCCATTGTCTTATTGCTCTGACAGTCAGGAAATATTTCCTGATGTTTAGGTGGAATCTAGGTTCCTGTAACTTGAGCCCATTATTCCGTGTCCTGCAAACTGGGATGAACGAGAAGAGATCCTGGCCCTCCTCTGTGTGACATCCCTTCAAGTA
The DNA here is from genome assembly GCA_021292165.1 of Shinisaurus crocodilurus. Lineage (NCBI taxonomy): Eukaryota > Metazoa > Chordata > Lepidosauria > Squamata > Shinisauridae > Shinisaurus > Shinisaurus crocodilurus. The sequence continues at coordinate 319,580,706 of CM037876.1, read as the reverse complement.
CTGTAAGAGTGCGATCATATCTCCCCTCAGTCTCCTCTTCTGAAGGCTAAACATGCCCAGTTCTTTCAGTCCCTCCTCATAGGGCCTTGTTTCCAGTCCCTTTATCATCCTTGTTGCCCTCCTCTGAACCCTCTCCAGTTTGTCTACATCCTTCTTAAAGTGTGGTGCCCAGAACTGGACGCAGTACTCAAGATGAGGCCTAACCAGTGCCGAGTAAAGGGGAATTATCACTTCCCGCGATTTGGAAGCTATACTTCTATTAATACAGCCCAAAATTGCATTTGCCTTCTTTGCAGCCACGTCGCATTGCTGGCTCATATTCAGTTTGTGATCTACCACAATTCCAAGATCCTTCTCACTTGATGTCAAAACTGGAGCATATTTGGGTGCAACTCTACTTCTCTTGTGCTGACCACAGAAGAGAGGCAACCCTGCGGAGGAGACCAGGATCCAAGCGCCAAGGCAGGCGGGGCCCTTCCTGCATCCTGAAGGCTGCGCTCCATCCACCCCATAGGCAACAGGAGAGGAGAGGAGAAAGGGAAGGTTTCGTGCTTGCCTCCCTTTCCCTGAGGCAGACTGTGGAAGGCCTGCCTGATGGCTTCCCTCCCGTCCACGTCCAGTAAGACCAGCATGAAAGGAACTTGGCAGAGTTGAGGTCTTTCACTGATCAATCGGCCACTTGCTCCAAACAGTCCCTCATGTTAGCCTTGCGCCCCACAGAACCAAACAGACTCCTTTATTTTAAACAAAGCCCCCACGGTAGAGCTCTCTCAGGCCATGGCCTCTCTCTCCTTGGGCTGGAAGCAGTGGGTGTTGCCCTCAACTGCTTCCTGGCCCCTCCCAGGGCATACCCCATTCTGGCCAAGTCCAGCAGTTTCTTTGTATTGTTGCACGCGCATCTCCTCCTTCCGGGTAATTCAGAGCAGCTCCCGGATCTTCTCCCGTCCAGGCAAGGAGGGGCAGCAGCACAAGGTTTGGGTGCCGCCAGGCCTCCAGGCAATGCCACCATGGCCAGCTCACTGGCTACCATCTGCTGGACGTTAACAACGGGGGCTGCAGGCGACTACTGGCCGGCCCTGCTTGGGAGCGTCCTCGAGACATCCTGCTGGCCCTTGTCGGTGAGGAGGCCGCAGGGCTGGATGAGCCCTTCTCAAGGACACTAGTGTGTAGCCACGGCGGGGCGCCTTGTGACAGGTATCCTTTGGCAGGTATCCTGTGGGAACTCTCTTCTCCGGGCGGCGGGCGGATCCAGGGCACCTCCTGCTTCCCCAGGTGTCTGCTTTGTAAGTCTGTTGGAAGCATGCATATCACCAGGTCCCCAAGAAAGGGGAGTTGGAGCTCCCCCCGCAGCTTGAGACAGACTGCGGAGCCCTCTCCTTTGGTGGTACACCACTGGCAGCACACGTGGTCTATTGGTGGCACTTGCCATTTCAGTCTAATCCTGCTCCCTTCTCAGAAAGAGGGGCCATTTTTCTCTATCTCTTGTCTTAACTGGGTTTCCCGTGTCCTAACAATGCAAAATTAGTTTAGGAGCCAACAAAAGTGATTCAGCCAGAAGGAAAAATTGTATCTCGTGCCCTTTGTTTTCTGTTTTAGCAGCTCACCAGAGGCTGGATTGCTTGCTTCTCGGCTCTGCCTCCTTCATGCAAAAACAGCAGCAACAACAACCCCCCAACTGGGGGGTACAGTGTCCTCACTATTTGTCTAAATAGAGGACCAGGAGGCAAGCTTAGAGTTGCTCATAACACGTCTTTAATCGAAGGCTTCCAGAACAAACTGAACAAACACACAAAACAAACGCTTGCCTGGAACCACCTGTTGGCAGCCACGAGCGAACAAACAGGAGCAACGGATGGCAGGCAAGCCAATCAATCAGCAACCATAACCCCTACACTGCACGCCTCCCCACCAGATCTATTCCACGGTACATCTACAAATTGAGGTGCTGCGGTGACTTGACTTCCTTATTCGAGTGGGATAACGTCTGTCACTACCGGCAAAAGCACTCGGTGTCTCTGGTGATACCGTAACTGCGGAGCAACCACTGCTGGACTGTCCACTGTTGGGGCAGGTGTTGGTGGCGGTAACTCCGAAATTTCTGTCGAGGCTCCAGCTGCATCTGGTGCTACTTCTTCGAGTGATATTTCTGATCTCTTCAGCTGATCAATGTGTAGTCTCCAAATATTGTCAGGAGCAATCTCTACATTATAAGAGAGAGGTCCAGTCCGTTCTTTAATTGTTCCAGATATCCACTTCTGTTCTCCCTTATAGTCTCTTGCTAGTTTGTCCAATGGAGAAGTGCCGGGCCTCTCTGTGGGAAGATTGCCCAGCTTGTTTCAGCTGTTTGTCCTGAACACTTTGTCTCAGATTAGGCATGAGAAGATCCAGCCTTGAACGTAAGGGACGACCCAAGAACAAAATTGCAGGTGTCTGGTTTGTTGTTGCGTGAACTGCATTGCGATATGCAATTTAAAAATTGGCAAGTTTTTGTTTCAATGTGAGGTTTTCTCCAGACATTGCTCGCAAAGCATTGTTCAGGCTTTGAACAAACCTTTCAGCCAATCCGTTGGTGGCTGGGTGATACGGCGCTGATGTAATATGTCCAATTCCATTCTTTTTCAGGAATGTCAGAAACAGTTCTGCTATAAATTGTGGTCCATTGTCACTCACTAGTTGTTCAGGGACACTTGTTCTTGCAAAGAGTTCCCTCAATACATCTATGGTATGTGTGGTTGTTGTTGGAAGTCATTGGAAACACCTCTGGCCACTTGGAACACGCATCCACCACAACTAGAAAGGTTGTGCCCAGAAATGGTCCTCAAAGTCTATGTGAATCCTTTGCCAGGGCAAGGCAGACCATTCCCACGGATGAAGCGGAGCAGGTTTCAGCATCTTTTGGACATGTTGACAACCTGAGCAACCCATTGCAATCTGATCGATTTGTTGGTCTGTTCCCACTCACCAAACGAAACTACAAGCTAACGCCTTCATCTTTACTATTCCTATATGTCCAACATGTAGCTCCTCCAACACTCAAGCTCTCAGCTTGGGTGGAATAATGACTCTTATTCCCCACATAATATAACCACCATCAAGTGCAAGTTCATCACAGCGTTGGAAAAACTCCCTGAACTGAGATTTCTGCTGTGCCTTCCAGCCATTTAGTGTTGCTATGTAGACTTGTGAAAGTGTTGGGTCTTTCCTAGTTTCTCTCTGAATCATCTCCGCCATGACGGGAAGACTCTCAATCCCTCTGAGGGAAAACAAACATGTCAAGGAAATCTCCCGCTGATGTGCTTGAATCAGATTTTTCACCCTCTAGGGGTAACTGGGACAACCCATCCACATTTGCATGACTGAATGTCCTCTTAAATTCTATTTTATATTGGTGACCTCCAAGAAACCATGCCCATCGCTGCATTCAGGCAGCTGCTGTAAGCGGAATCCCCTTTTGTGGACTGAAGATGGACAATAGTGGTTGATGGTCAGTGACCAGGGTAAACTCTCTCCCGTATAGGTACTGGTTGAAGCATTTAACTCCCCCAAACCAGACTCAGTGCTTCCCTGTCTATCTGTGCATAGTTCCTTTCCGCTGTTGTGAGCGAAGCACAATGTCTGATGTCACCATTTTCTTTGCTTCCCTGAAAGCTTGTTCACACTGTCTTGTCCATTGCCATGTCCTCCATGCTTGTAGCAAAGTGTTCAAGGGATGTAACATAGAGGCTAAGTTGGGCAGGAATCTGTTATAATAATTAACAAATCCTAAGAAGGATTATAGCTGTGACACGTCTTTTGGCCTTGGAGCATTTGCAACTGCTTGTATTTTGTCCGTACACTTGTGTAGGTCTTGCGCATCAATAGTGTGACCACAGTATGTAATATTTATATTTATTTATTTATTTATTTATTCATTCATTCATTCATTCATTCATTTTCTATACCGCCCAATAGCCGAAGCTCTCTGCGCGGTGTACAACAATAATACTAGGTTTAAAGAACTCACATTTGTTGCGTCGTGCTCTGAGTCCGTAGTCTGCCAGTCTCTGCAAAACTGTCTTGAGGTTTTGGAGATGTGTCTCTTCATTTTTTCCGGTGACAATGATATCACCTAAACAGCACTGGGTGCCTGAACAGCCTTGTAACACTTGGTCCATGGCTTTCTGCTAAAGCGCTGGTGCCGAAGCTACTCCAAAAACAAGTCTGTTATAACGATATAGTCCTTTATGTGTATTAATGGTGAGATACACCTTAGAATCTTCCTCCATTTCCATTTGTAAGTAAGCCTCTGCTAGGTCTATTCTACTGAAATGTTGTCCCCTAGCTAGGTTAGTGAAAATGTCCTCAATCCTGGGCAATGGATATTGTTCAGCCTGTAATACTGGATTAATGGTAACCTTAAAATCACCACAGATTCTGACAGCTCCCATCTTTTTGGCTACGGGGACCACAAGTGTGGCCCATGGGCTCCAATCAACTTTTGAAAGAATCCCTTCAGCTTCCTTGCGATCCAGCTCGGTTTCCACCTTTTTGTGTATAGCACATGGGACTGGGCGTGCCCTGTGAAACTTGGGAGGTGGCCTTCTCCTGCAACACTATCTTGCCTTTGATGTGCCCCAGTGTGCCAGTGCCAACTTTGAACACAGTCTCTGCATCATCCAATATTCTTTTCAGCCCACTCTCAGTGGGCTCCGCCGTGGGGAGGGCGGCATGCAGTCTGTCGATGTCACCCCAATTCAGTCCTATGCTTTGCCACCCATAACGCTCAGTAACACTGGCACTTGCTTTCCAGCAACCATCTCATTTGCTTCAAAAGACTGTTCAAGTCTCTCTGTATATGACGTCCAGTCATCTGTTGTACTATCAAACACCTCCAGCTGTCCAATAGGACCAGCCATCCTGCTGCGGCCCTTTTCTTTTTACTCAATGGGAACAGGCCTCCTCGGCATTTGTTTGTTTGTAGCAACTCTGCTCTCTCTTTGGAGGTGAGGGCAGGCCTGAGGGCTTTCACGCTTAGATCCCACCTTCCTTAGTGTTGAAGGCTTCCAGAACACACTGAGCAAACACACAAAACAAACGCTTGCCTGGATCCACCTGTTGGCAGCCCCGAGCAAACCAACAGGAGCAGCGGATGGCAGGCAAGCCAATCGATCAGCAACCCTAACCCATACACTACGGGGGGAAATGTTTATGGTGGGGGAGAAGACACCTTTGCTTCTGGTCCAGGTCATGAAACAAGGTGGCCACGAGGGCAGCGACTCTCTTGCGTGTCAGTCGCCAGTCTCTCTCCCCCCCCCTCTCGGTGCATGTGTGTCACACGGGGTGTGTACCTAGACAAGAAATGCTACTTGCACATAAAAAGCTAGCGCATCAGAGAGAAGGGCGGGCTGGAACACTTTTATCTCCTTGGCATGGGGGTCGTCATGGCTTGGCCTCTGCTGGCACGAGTCCCGTCCATTCCTCATGCATCTGTACATTTGTAAGTGTGGCGGTTCGGTGTCTGTGTCAGTAACGCAGGGGCCCGCCCTTCTAGTTCATAGCCAGAAACTGGCCAGCTGTAGTGTGGAAGGGTTTGAGAGCCAGTGTGGCATAGTGGTGAGAGTGTTGGACTGGGACTCGGGAGATCCGGGTTCTAGTCCCCGCTCGGCCATGAAACCCACTGGGTGACTTTGGGCCAGTCACTGACTCTCAGCCTAACCTACCTCACAGGGTTGTTGTGAGGATAAAGTGGAGAGGAGGAGGAGGATTGTGTAAGCCGCCTTGGGTTCCTTGCAGGAAAAAAGGTGGGGTATAAATATAATAAATAAATAGTCAGTCCATGGAATCATAGAATCATAGAAAAGTGTGAGCTTATTACTTTCAGAGTTCTCAGGAGAAAGCAGGCAGGAGTCGAGTTGTCTCCCCCGCCCAGCTGCAACTTCTACCTTGCAGAGAAAGGAGCTGGCAGAAGGAGGAATAAGATGGCCACACCTTCGCTTTTAAGTTGGTGCTTAGCCTACAGAGCCTTTGCTAGGAACACCTCTCTCGTCTTCCCTGACTGTATCTTTCTACCTGGATCTATCACCTACTGAGCTATTGGGAGCACTCTGCGCATGGACTCTACCTAATTTGGATTTTCTTCTCTTTGGACTTTTACTGTCAGGAACCTGCCATGAAAAGGACTGTTGTGCTTTTCATAGACTGTGCATTCCTGTGGCTATGGATGTGTCTTTGTCGAGGAGCCCAGAGCCCGGCTGGCTTGGGGATAATTCCTGACTTCTGGACATTCCTATGCCTCGACCCATGTGGCGTAGAGATCCCAAAGCTGGAAGCTTTGGACGCTGGAATCTCTGCATGTGGGGAAGTACTTTGGACTCCAGTCTGATCTTGTTTTGGACCCTGATTGTCGAGAGTCCTGGACTCACAGTACCCAGAGGGTCCAACCCAAGTGGCAGGGTGGGTCTTGACCTCTGTGGGAGTGTGCATGCTGGATCAGGTCCTCTTCTAGAATCCCTTCCTGTTGTCTCAGGAGCAATAGCGCTCAGATCCTTCCCGTGTTGGAGGAGCAGCTAGGAGTTGCTCAGATCCTAAGACCAAGACGCATAGCACCTTGGAGGTTCCAACTCAGTGGCAAAGTTGGCTCAGATCTTTATGGGTGTGTGTGGGTAAGTCAGGCCTGTTTCTAGGATCTCTTCCCTTATCACAGGAGCATCTGGAATTGGCCCCAATCCTTCCCTTGTCTGTGGGAATTGGCTCCGGTTCCTTCCTTGGTGTGGAATGTTAGGGAATTTGGTGCCTAAGAGACATTCCAGTCCCCTACCTTGAAGTGGAACAATTTCAAGAGCCTGTAGCAAAATGCCATCAGCTCTATGATTTCTGAAGACTGTAACCATTCAGCTTGTGCCGTGGAATTTGCTGTAATAAAAGGATCTCGCTGTCTTGGAGTCTCCAGTGTCAGCGTGTGCTGGAATGCGTGATGGAAGGGCCGGCCCAGGCATTCAAGGTGCAGCTGGACAGCCATCTCTCAGGGATGCTTTGACCTGGATTCCTGCATTGAGCAGGGGGTTGGGCTCGATGGCCTTGTAGGCCCCTTCCAACTCTACTTTTCTATGATTCTATGATTCTATGACAGTAAGTCAATGGGGATGGCAGGGCATCATGCCCTGAGCCTCTAGTCACCTCTTCCCCAAAGGAAATCAACTGTGCAAAGACTTCCCTGCAAGATCCACCACCACCTGGCCAAGGTGAACACCTTCCGAAATGAGCCATTTTACATCAAACACATTTGCTTAAAAAAACAAAAACAAAGACACAAGCCAACCCCAAGGGCTCTTTGCCAAGAATATTAGTGCTTTGCTTGAAAAAAAGTTCTCAAAGCAAAAAGACGTTAATTACCCAACAATTAGGAGCAGATTGAAAAGAAGCAGAAGAACAGTGTGAAATGCCAGCATTTGCAGGGCTCATGACTTCCTGTTTACTCATCATACACCTGGCCTATTATTCTAAATGTTTCTCCCCCATTAATTATGATAAAACCTTTGCAGGCAGAACAGGAGTATTTGCGGCTTCCAAAAATAAGTGTTTTGAAAATATTTAGCTTCCGTGCATCAGGCACAATTGTGTTGGCAGACGTCCCCAGGTGGTTCTGTTGCGGCCGTTTTCCGCCACAGCCGTGAGAGAGAGTTTGGATGCCAGGAGAGAAAAACCCCTTCTTCCGTAGATGTGACATCATGAAGCTTAGTAGCTGCCTGACACCAAGTCCAATCAGTGGTCCAATCCAACCCGGTCCTCCTGTCTCCTAGGCTCCTGCTGCTGCTCCCAGAAAGCCTGTACGCAGAGGAGACGCCCCCGGGCTGAAGCGAGGGTCCCGCCCCTGAGCTGCGGCTTGTCGGTTCCCTCGGCTGTGACTGGCGCCCAGGTGCCCCTTGATCACAAGGAACTCCCTGGACAGGTCCAGCTGCCGCCCCGCAACACAAGGCGCCCGGCCTCAGGACGTGGGGTGCCGAACTGGGGGAGGGGAAATTAGCCGAACACGGAAACAGCCCTCCCGCCGAGGCAAAGGGCGGGCCACGATGGCCGTCACCAGGGGGCCGGAAGAGCACTGTGCCAGCACGTTCATCCCGGGGCGAGGAGGAGGGAGGCGCCCCTCCAGCCTCCTTGGCATGCCGAGCCTCCTGACGGGGGCTCCCGCTCCCCTCACGTCTCCTTGGGGGCGGAAAAGAGCCCCGGAAGGATCTCTCCCAAGTGGGCGACTTGGCAACAAGCTGGCAGCGGTGCTTCAGTGGAAGTGCAACCTGGTGCGTGGGGAGCGGGTGGGGTCCCGGCTGCACCGTGGATGCTGAAATAGTGGTGCCTGGCGAGGCCCAAGCGCTTGGGGCAAGCAGTGCCGGTGCGGCGGGGCTCACAGGGGGGGAGCGGAGCTGTGGCTGTGCGTCCGCACTTGGGCCCCTCTTGGCCATGCTCCACCGGGGGAGGGGTCCCAGTCCCAGCCCCCCCCGGAGCTCTACCCGGGCAGCGGTGGGATGGCTGCGCACTTGCAAGGGTCTGCCGGGCGTCTACGCTCGCCTTGCGGAGATGGGCGTCCAAGTCCTATAGAATCATAGAAAAGTAGAGTTGGAAGGGGCCTATAAGGCCATCGAGTCCAACCCCCTGCTCAATGCAGGAATCCAGGTCAAAGCATCCCTGACAGATGGCTGTCCAGCCGCACCTTGAATGCCTCCAGAGTGGGAGAGCCCACCACCTCCCTAGGTCATTGGTTCCATTGTCTTATTGCTCTGACAGTCAGGAAATTTTTCCTGATGTTTAGGTGGAATCTGGGTTCCTGTAACTTCAGCCCATTATTCCGTGTTCTGCAAACTGGGATGATCGAGAAGAGATCCTGGCCCTCCTCTGTGTGACATCCCTTCAAGTACTGGAAGAGTGCGATCATATCTCCCCTCAGTCTCCTCTTCTGAAGGCTAAACATGCCCAGTTCTTTCAGTCTCTCCTCATAGGGCCTTGTTTCCAGTCCCTTTATCATCCTTGTTGCCCTCCTCTGAACCCTCTCCAGTTTGTCTATGTCCTTCTTAAAGTGAGGTGCCCAGAACTGGACGCAGTACTCAAGAGGAGGCCTGACCAGTGCTGAGTAAAGGGGAATTATCACTTCCCGCGATTTGGAAGCTCTACTTCTATTAATGCAGCCCAAAATTGCATTTGCCTTCTTTGCAGCCACATCGCATTGCTGGCTCATATTCAGTTTGTGATCCACCACAATTCCAAGATCCTTCTCACTCGTAGAATTGTTGAGCCAAGTGTCCCCCATTCTGTAACTCTGCATTTGGTTTCCTCTCCCTAGGTGCAGCACTTGGCATTTATCCCTATTAAATTTCATTCTGTTGTTTTCGACCCAGCGCTCCAGCCTATCGAGATCTCCTTGAATTTTGTTTCTGTCTTCCAGAGTATTAGCTGTTCCACCCAGTTTTGTGTCATCTGCAAATTTGATAAGCATTCCCTGCACCTCCTCATCCAAGTCATTAATAAAAATGTTGAAGAGCACTGGGCCCAGGACGCGGCTGCTCCCAGGGGCTCAGGCGGCCGCCAGCGACGGCACACGGCGTCGGAGCAAAGGCCAGGGCTCGGCGGGCTCCCCCGCCCAAGGAGCCCTTGCTGCGCAGCATGGAGAGGTGTGCCGGACAGCTCCTCCTCGGCGTCGCCCCCCCCCAGCGCCCTGCAGTAGGGCTGCTCTCCAGCAATGCTACGGCGGAAGGGTCGAAATGTAGCTGGAGAGCACTCTTTCAGCCCGGGACATCGAAGGCTAGCAGCGTCTCTTACAGGGCACGGTAGCAGGCCCAGTGCAGGGAAGGTGGCTGGCTGGCCTTAGAAAAAACATCCCTTCCTTGCCCGGTGCTGCTGGGGGGGGGACATCCATTCACGCTCTCCCCAGTGCCCCTGACCTGTTGGTGCGACACTATACAGTATACAGCCCAGGTGGCTCACGCTGGCACAGCTTGTCTGAGCATGGAAAGCTAAGCAGGGTCAGGCCCGGTTATTACTTGGATGGGAGACCCCTCCTCTAGTTCCCTGCACTGAGTAGGGGGTTGGGCTCGATGGCCTTGTCGGCCCCTTCCAGCTCTATGATCTTACTTTGGGTCCGGGACCGTGGATCCAAATGCGCCTCGGCCCCTTCACTCGCTGCGGCTGCCCAGCGCCCTTCTCAGCTCCAGCAGTGCCGCTGCTGCTGGCCTTGCCTGGTCTTCCAGTCATCGGGCAGGGTCTGCCTGCAGGCGAATGCGTTTGGGTGGGGCCCTCGCTCAGTGGTGGAGCCCTTGCTTGGCATGCAGACAGTCTCCGGTTCGATCCCCGGCAGCATCTCCAGGTAGAGCTGTCAAGGACTGAAAGTGTTAAGTTGTCCTTGTGGCAGAAAGAATCGAGACGTTAGCCTGGCGCTGTGCACCTGTGAGCGCACAAGGCTAATTTGCTCAAGGACAAATTCCTAGGCAGGGAGCCGCTGCTTATCTGTGAGCTGCGTTACTCTTCTGTTGGCTCAGTGGGTCACTGGTCAGCAGCCAGTGTTTCAGCTCTCTGTCTATGTGCTTTGTGGAAGACTGTGCCTGTTGCATGGGACTCTATGCAACTGCTCTGTAAATATTTCTGCTATGCTTAAAAGCCTCAGTAAAGGATTTTGCTGATGAACATCCTGACTCCTGAGTCTTCTTGTCATCTCTGCACATGCACTGGCTGGGGCAGCCATATCTGACAAGAGCTAGGAAGGAATCCTGCCTGAAGCTGTGGAGAGCCACGGCGGCCAGCCGGGGTCGACAGCACGGGCCTGGATGGGCCGAGCGAGGTCTCTGACTCGGGACAGGGCCACTCCCCAGGTTCCTGTTGAAGGTTCCGGGCTCCCTTGACCCTGAAGCCACTTTTGCCCCACCCCATTTACGCTGTCACTCCTGAGTTCTGCCCTCGCAATCATTGCTAGAAGTTCAGCATAGTGTTAGTGATTAATTTAGTGACTTCTGCACCATGAATGAAAGCTGCACCCTGGTCTCCCCTTCTGCTTCCCTGCTGGACTTGATAGATTGCAAGGCTCTCAGGTCAGAGATCTGCCCCCTTGTACTTTGTAAAGTGCCTTGCATACCAATGGTGCAATGAATGAATGAATAAATAAATAAAATAAGGAAGTGCATGCCCCTTTGCCCTGTAGCATGGAGACTGGCTTGCTTCTTTGAGCTACCTGGAGCTATTTCCCCTGCAGCACTGTTATATAGTGAATTGGCTCCCTCTTTTCTCCTTGTGGGTTGGTCTGCTTGGAACTGGTGGATGAATGGACCTGCCTTGCAGGAAGGGTTAAAAACCGGAACGTAAAAACTGCCTTTCTGGATCAGACCATAGTCTGTAGAGCCCAGCATCCTGTTTCCAGCATCGGATGGCCAGATGCTTCTGGAAGGCCCACAAGCAGGACATGAAGACAGGGGCCTTCACCCATTGTTTGACCCCAGCATCTGTATGATATCTGAAGAAGGAGGGTCTATTTTTAGTTATTCTGGCTAACAGACATCAATAATCTTACCTTTAATTTGTGGGGGGGGGGATTTCAGTGACCCCTGAGCCTGTGGCCCCTGCTGCATCTCATGGCAGCAATTTGAATCCATTCCATGTTCCATGAGGAAAGACTTCCTTCTGTTTCTCCTGAACCTACTGATAATCAATCTGCTTCATTAAATTAAGGTTCAAGTTTAGATGTAATGTCTAACAGATTTCCTCTGTCTGCCTATTTTTGGCTCACTGAGAGAATTCAAAAGGGTTAGTGATTCAGGACTCCACTTTGCAGAAGCCGTGCTGATTCTTCTCCTTCTTCTCTGAATTTGACAGCTGTAGCCTTAAGAACACTCTCCCTCAGTTTGCCTGGGACAGACATTAGAATGATGGGATTTTTCGGGCCTCCTGGGCTTGGTGCTAGATTAGCCTTCTTCCATTAGTCTTCTTCCTCACTACTAACAAGGCTGATTTTAGTGCTAAACTACATATGTTTGCTGTGCTATGGACTAACGAGCTACACTCTAGCTCACATTTTCTCTTTAAGAATGCTCAAGTGATGTGAATGCCATCTGGCCTCAGCAACTCATTATTTTTTCATTTGTCAGTAGGTTCTAAAATGTCATCCTGTTGTCACCTCTACTCAAGATGTGCTCTCCAAAAATAACATTTCAAGTGTGGCATTCCTTTCAACATCTTCTGCGGTGAAGCCTTGTTTGGCTTCCCTGTGGCTCCCCTGAATTCTTCCTTCAGTTTTCTTTTTCTACCTGGTCCATCTAATGGCCTCACAGGCTCTCTGGCTGGTTTCCTCCTTTGGCTGCTTTAATATTCACGTTTATTATTAGTTTTCATATCTTTAGCCATCTTGGCCTGCCTTGTGGTGAATTTAGATTTGGTTTGCCGGAGTCTCTGCTCAAATCTTCTTCATTTCCTTCATTCTTTTGTTGTCGCCTGAAGCCTGCCTTTTACATCCGAATGTAAGAAGAGCCCTGAAGACCAAAGGTCCAGGAGACCAACATTATTTTTTCAACAGCGGCCTTCCAGATCTCCGCAAGAAGGGCGGGATGAAGGTGCCATTTAATTAAAGTGGTTGCAATTTGGACAAAGTGAAGTTAATGCACCCCTTGGACACACTGACTTCTTGTCGTGTCCTTTCCTGTTCTCTGATTATGTGATTTCACAAATATGAAAGCAGCAGCACCACAAGGAGTTTCTTTAGAGCATTCTGACAGTTTCTGCTGGCTTAGCTACCCAGAGCAGAGCAGAACCGTCCAGACCACATCAAAAACTGCTACTTCAAAAGCAACTTGGCATAGTGGTGCTCTCCTATCTGGGGAAATCACCACTGGATGTGTTGGGCGGGCTATCTTCTCTGGATCGTGACCTAGGCCTGGAACAATCCTGAGATGCCCAGGGCATTTGTTTCCACAAAGAAAGTTTTCCAGCAAAAGCGTTCTAGTTTCAGGCAGCAAATTGGTTGCTTAACAGCAAGAACTCTCCCGAGCCACGATTACACCCTGGCATTGTTGCCGCCTGGTCATTATTTCTCCCCTGGGTGTATTAAGAAATAAATATCTTTAAATGAGGTTGTCACCAGCGTAATCATTTTCTGCCTTGCAGAGCCTGAAATAACAAGATTGCCCTTTAAATGTCTGGAAAGTTCTAGCATGGAGTTGTGATGCTTTTGAAAAGGCAGCGTAGAAACGACTTCTGTAGTAAAATGAGCCAAAATAGTTTGGAAAGTTCCAGGCCCGAAGAAGAGTGAAATGGCATCCAAAAACTTTTATAGGGATCTGTGAGAGAGGAGAGCGGGGAAAGCATTTTAAAAAGCGAGCTGCCTCTCGCATTCCTAAGAGGACTTTTATTAAGGCTTCATTTATGCCCCTTTTGTGCCTTGCTAAAGTGCAGCCTAATTCACCAAGTACTTGGTGTGGGCTGACACAGCGGCTGCGTTTAGTGACTCACTCAGTCACAGCATCACCACACCCCAATTCCTCCAAAGGTACCTGGATGTTTTCTACTTGCTGCAGTGGATGCAAGCGTTGTAGACTGAGATCTGTTACTTCTTCCTGACCAGGGCTCCTGCCTCAGTTTGTCTGAGCGTGGAAAGCTAAGCAGGGTCAAGCCTGGTTATGCCTTGGATGGGAGACCCCTCCTCTAGTCTCCTGTATTGAGCAGGGGGTTGGACTCGATGGCCTTGTAGGCCCCTCCCAACTCTATGATCTATGAAATACATGCCACACACACACACACACACACACACACAAGGCCTGGTCCGCTTTGAAAATCGGAGGCTTCATGGTTTCCTTTAGCTTCTTTTACTTCCTGCCTGGTTTGCATTTGCAGCCAGACATGGCAGGAGGGCACATGACCACAGCCTTGGCTCCTGCTCCTCTCTAGGGTGCAAACATAGTCGGGGTGGGGGTGGGGTGTGTGCAGATACAGATGTGTGGCCCTCTCCCACACATCTACTATGATTCCATCCCATGCATACAATCTCATGAGCCATGAAAGGAAAGTTTCTATTTCAGATCCAAATTACGTTTTCTACTTTTCTGAAATTACACCCCGGCTTTGCTCTTTTTCTTCAGCCTAGCAAGCAGCCTGAAGAAGAGTTCCTACAAAGCTTGATTACTATTTTCTAACTTTTTGGTTGAGCCTCATAAAGGTATTATTTTCCTGTCGGTGTTTTCGATTTGATTTGATTTTTTAAAAATTCCAATGAACCAACACAGCTGCAAACATTAGATAAATAGACCAATTCACTTTAAAGCTTTGTTTTTCTGGCCTTTTTCTGGCCTCTGGAGCGCCTGCAGTTTTTGATGAGTGCTCGCTAGCTGAAACATCTTTCCATTTCTGCCACAGCCACCGGCAGTGTGCAAAAAATCCACAGGGCTGCAATACACTTCAGCAAAAATTAGTGGCAGTTGTTCATTCGTTTGTTGCAAACCTCACTTACTAAGGTAAGCGGGGCGGGGGGGGTGTTGTGTACCCTTTTCCAAAAGAAGACTCGGGGGACCATCCTATGGCTGCTAGATGGAGCCCAGCTTGTTGTCATAGGCAGGGACTCCGACCTCAGTGCCCTCGCAGCCGGTGCGGAAAGAACTATGCTGGCTGCAGCTCCGAAGGCCAACCTTGTGGGAGTTCCAGGGGGCGGGGAGAGGAGAAGGAAGGCTCTGCCACGATATGTAGTATCCCAGCAGCGCCTCGGCCTCCCCTCCTCGCGAGTAGGGGCAAAACACTTGGATGGCCGAAATCGGCTGTCTGTCCTTTGCAGGGCGAGAGGAACGCAGAGGAGACCTTCACTTCCAAGCTCCTGCCCTCCACTGGAGGCCCATAATCCTCCGAGTTCAAAGAAAAAGAGAACCATAGAATAGTAGAGTTGGAAGGGGCCCACAAGGCCATCAAGTCCAACCCCCTGCTCAATGCAGGAACCCACGTCAAACCATTCCCTGACAGATGGCTGTCCAGCTGTACCTTGAATGCCTCCAGAGTGGGAGAACCCACTACCTCCCTAGGTAGTTGGTTCCATTGGCGTATTTCTCTATCAGCCAGGAAGTTTTCCTGATGTTCAGCCAGAATCTGGCTTCCTGTAACTTGAGCCCATTATTCCGTGTCCTGCAAACTGGGATGACCGAGAAGGGATCCTGGCCCTCCTCTGTGTGGCAACCTTTCAAGTACTGGAAGAGCGCTATCATTATCTCCCCTCAGTCTTCTCTTCTGAAGGCTAAACATGCCCAGTTCTTTCAGTCTCTCCTCATAGGGCCTTGTTTCCAGTCCCTTTATCATCCTTGTTGCCCTCCTCTGAACCCTCTCCAGTTTGTCTACGTCCTTCTTAAAGTGTGGTGCCCAGAACTGGACACAGTACTCAAGATGAGGCCTAACCAGTGCCAAGTAAAGGGGAATTATCACTTCCCGCAATTTGGAAGCTATACTTCTATGAATGCAGCCCAAAATAGCATTTGCCTTCTTTCCAGTCACATCGACAGCGGGGCCTTTTCAGAAGCAGTGGCCACCTTTCGGAACACCCTCCCCAGTGCAGTTCAGGAGGCAGGATATGTGGTGAGTTTTGAATGCCTTCTGAAAGCTCACTTGTGTGCACAATCTTTCCCTGGCTTGTAACTGATCATGATGCTACTCCAGTGCATTGCTTCTTTTTATTTATTTTTGTTGTTGTTGTAAGTTGTATTTTAACAGCAGCTTTTAGGATTTTTGTATGTAAACTGCTTAGCGAACATAAGAAGAGCCATCCTGGATCATACCAAAGGCCAATCTGGTCCAGCATTCTGTTCCCCAGTGACTAACCAGATGTCTCTGGGAAACCCCCAAGTAGGACATGAGTGCAACAGCGCCCTCCGGCTCACATTCCCCAGCAATTGGTGGTGTACATGGGCATGCTGTCGCCATAAAAACACAATTATATACACAACACTAAAAGAAATAAAAAGCCCCCAACCCAATAGGACTCCCTTCAGCAACAGACCAGCCACATGCCAAGGGTCTGCCTGAATAAAAAACCACTTTGCCTGCCAGTGGAAGGACAATAGAGGGGGGCGGCAACCTCGCCTCCCTCGGCAGGGAGTTGCACAGTCTAGGAGTTGTCACCGAGAAAGCCGCCTCTTGGATGGGAGACCCGACCGTGTCGGTGGTGGTGGTAGTGGTAGTGGTAGTACCAACAGAAGAACCCCGCTCAAGGACCTTAACACCTGGGCAGGCTGGCACGGGAGAAAGTGCTGTTTCAGGTAGCCAGGTCCCAGGCTAGGGCTCTGTAGGTCAGAACCAGCACTTTGAATTCTGCCCAGAAATAGGCTGGTAGCCAGTGAAGCTCTTGCAAGAAGCGTGTCCCTGGCCCGCACCATCCAGCTGCCACACTGCAGGGTTGGCGGGGGGAGTTTCCTGCACTGTAGAGCTGGCCCAGCAGCCTGCTGTGCCTTGCAGTGGAGACTGGAGAGTCATCTTAGCATGTTGTTCAAGCCTGTTCCTTTCTTTGCATGAGTTGTTTTTATTATCGTGTTTAATAAATGTTCACATTTTACATTGTTTGAACAGCACGCTGGAGACTCACCAGCGTCTCTGTGCAGAACAACCAAAAATTGGATTAGTAAGTAAAACCCAAACTGCGATTCAGCATCTCCGTCTCCTGTAATTGCAAAACAAACAAATAAAAACATGGAGCTGGCAGCCCCTCTTCCATTGGGAGCGGGGGGACGGGACGGGACGAGACACGAGGCAGTTCAAGTGCCCACTCCCACCCTTCCATTCTGGCTCAAAGCCAAACACCCGAGATACCACAGAATGTGAATGATTCTGTGGTTACTGTTTTGTGGCAGAGATTTAATTTACAAACAGATATGCCTCTTCATGCCTAGAGAGCTCCCCATGTATGAAGAAGCCCCCATCTTATTTTTGGGTGGCCCCATTTTACGCCCAAACTGATAGGTGTGTGATCACCTAAGTTTGCTATTAGTAGAGGAGGAGGAGGAGGATAGAAGGAAGGAAGGAATCAGACACAAAGCCCTGTATGCTCATAATGTTAGTGTGTAATGCAAAATAGCTTCTACGCTGGGCCGCAAAGGTGCAGAGCGAATCCCTTCCAAACCACCTCCCTAATAATGCTTGGGTGGGGGAAGGATGGATGTCGTCCACCCTCTCCTTGGTCTGGAGCTCTTTCCTCCCCTCTGGGCCACTCATCAAACGCTGAATGTTGTTTGCTTTACGGTAGCTCCGATGATCCACAACAGCTGGTTACAATGAACTTCAGTTTTATGGGTGAAAATATTTGATGGTGTAACAGATTCCCCCCCCCCCCCCCGGAATTGTCAGATGGCAGGTAATGGGAATGGAGGAAAAGACACAGTTCTGTAGATCTGCAGCGTGGTCTAGCTTTGGGCCACTGAGAAGAAGAAAACTTTTAATTGCTGGCAGTTCTACAAATGCAAGAAAGCAAAAATAAAAAAAAAAGCTACAGGCAGCTATGCAATGTTGGGGGAGGGAGTTAAAATTACAAAAGGAAACACTTCTGTATCCCATTGAGTTCAATGGGGATGCTAGCCCCTGCTTAAATCACTGCACTGAACTCACTCTGAAAAGTTCCTAACATGGCTGGATCATGTCCAAAGGCTTATGCAGAATCTTTATTTGTAAACATATAAAGTCCAGCCCCCTGCTCCATGCAGGAAACTAGAGGAGGGGTCTCCCATCCAAGTAATAACCAGGCCTGACCCTGCTTAGCTTTCCACACTCAGACAAGCTGAGTGAGCCAGCGTGAGCCACAGGCCATCATGTATGCTTTTTAATAACAAGCACAATGCAATGAGTAATACCACCTGAACAGAAAGAATCTGCAAAAGCATGTTATGCTTTTTTTCAAGTATCCCCCCCATGCGCGCTTGTGTGTCGAACTCCTCATTTCCTTATTATTGCTGTTCACATATTTTAAGCCTTTGACCCCCCCCTTTTTCCTTCTACTTTTTCTTCTGTCATTAAATCCAACATTTTGAAGGTTGCAGCAATCATAATCATAAAGTGTTCCAAATAGAATGTGACATCAAACACGAGTGGCTGGTTCAATCCTTGTGCTACGGGGGACGGGGGGACGGGGGGACATAAAGAGTACAGTATTTTTCCATGTATAAGAGTATACTTTTTCCTAAAATTGTTAGACTAAAAATTGAGGGTCGTCTTATACATGGAAGTAAGCGGAGGAGAGAACCACGCGGTTGCGAAACTGCCCAGTGGGGGAGCGTCTTATACATGGGGGCGTCTTATAGACGGAAAAATACGGTAAATAGGGAGAGAGAGATGGGGGGGGGGTGAATGAGGGAGAAGCCCTTTCCTCTTGGCCAAGGCCCAAAAGCCCTCCCTCCCTCGCCTCCCTTTGGGGTCTCGGGCTTCCGGGCTCAGCACATGGACTCCCCTCTCATTCAGCCTTCCCAGACACGGAGCTTCATCCATCTCAGAGGTACAGGGCCCCCGAAGAACATGGAGGGCTTCTTCTCTCCACCACCCCTGCCCTGCCCTGCCCTCACTGCCCTGCCCTCACTGCCCTGCCCTGCCCTCACTGCCCTGCCCTGCCCTCACTGCCCTGCCCTGTCCTCACTGCCTTTCACAGCTCACTGCTGGCGCTTGCTTGCTTGCTTCCCTCTTCATCTGACTAATCCTGTTTTAAAATCCTCTAAACTAGTGGCCCTCCTCCTTACATCTTCTTGTTATCTTACATTTTATTCATTTATATACTGCCTTACCTGCTAAAAAAAAAAAGCCATCAAGCTGGTGTACAACAATATAGAACAATAAAACCTCACAACAATAAAAATAAAAACTCTTTTTTTAAAAAAGAGTAAAAACATTACAACTACACATTTTGAAGGGCCCTGTTTAAAAAATTACTCTTTGCACCCTTCCCAAAGGCCAAGAGAGTGGGGGCCAGTGGCAGTTCTTGGGGGAGCACATTCCACAGTTTGGGGGCGACACGGGAGAAAGCCCTTTCACGCGTGCCTGGCGAAGGGGCCCTCTCAGTGGCTCTTAAGACCCGGACAGGTTCATAGTGAGGCAGGCGGTCCCTTGCACAGCCAGGCCCTGAGCCGCTCGGGGCTTTAGAGGCTAAAACCGACACCTTCCTGTAAACTTGTTAACTGCGGCCAGGCTAATGATAGCGAGAAATTGGAAAGTACAATATGTTTTCCTAATAACAGACTGGTATAAGGAAGTTTGGGACATAGCCCTAAATGATAAACTAACTAGTAGTATCAAATGCAAAAAAGGATTGCTAAAGAAGAATAATTTTATGGAGATATGGAATCAATTACTAGACTATGTATTAATAAAGGGGAAGGGTAACATGCCTTGTCAGGATATGTTATATTTTTGGAATTTAGACTTTATTTGATCAAGAGGATAGAAGTATATTAATTGGTCCCTTGGAGGGTGGGGGGGGAGCACTTTATGATTTATTGTATGTTGATTATGTTATATTTGTGTGATAATTTTGTATTTTGTTAAATGTATTTTCTGTGTTATAATTTGTTTTGAAAAATAAATAAAATATTTTAATAAATAAATAAATAAATAAATAAAACCGACACCTTCCATTGTGGCCAGAAAGCAATCGGGCGACAGCAAGCAGCTGCAGCGCAGGTCTTTCAGGGCGGGTGTGATGTACTTCTGGCAGGGTGCAGCAGTGAGCAGCCCAGATGCCGCCTCTTGCACCCATTTTCAGATGTCTTTTGCGACTTTTGCCAAAGCCAGTTATTTTCCACATGGTGATGGGGCTGCTTGCAGACATAGGCCCGGGCCCTTCTCAAGCGCCCTCATGTTGTTGGGAGCCCTGATAATCTGAGCTCCTTTGAGGAGAAGGACTCACGTTGTAAAATAATAAGATTTTTGTGAAAGAGCAAAACATGTAAACCCAGTGCAAACCGTGTTTAAAAAGACACCCCACCCCCCAATGAACTCGCCAACAGAGAGAGAGAGAGAGAGAGAAGTGTGCTCAAGGTAAGAATAGTGATTTCATAAGCTATTTAAATGAGAAAAGGAATCTTTAAAAAATAATAATAGAAAGGTGATCCAAACAGCCAAAAGTCAATGGCAGCATAAATTCCAGAGTTATCTGTAATAGGTCCACCTGCCTGAGAGGGGATTTGAGGAGTCAGAAGCTACAGAAATGAAAGCCAATAATAAGAAGGTATTTTGAAAATACATTAGAAAGTACTAAAGGCTGACAGGGAATGTGAAGGGCCATTAGAGAAATCAAGTGAGAGCAGAGCACTTAAGGAAGACCAGGATATTGCTGGGAGAAACTAATGGACCTCTTTCCACCTCTCTCTCTCACACACCCCACCCCTTGCAACAGGAATCAGAACACGCCCCCCCCCCAAGCCATGAGTTATAGCTGGCACAGTAGCAAGCTGGGGCCATGGAAGATGTCCACAGGCGCAGCAGGGCGCAGACGAGAAGGTGCCCCTGAGAGGATCCCTCAAAGGCGCTGGAGGAAGCTCAGGTCCAAAAATACTGGAGTGTAGCTCATTAAATATTAGGGTTTGCGCAGGGTCCTGGGTTGACCCGAGGAAACACAGGTCAGGCTGTCAACCTTATTTCAGCAACGGGCAGTTCAGGAGGAAACAGCCGGATTCTCAGCTGGGTTCCAAATTACAATCATGGGGTCTGGCATTTGCCCCTGGCTGCTGTGGCCTTGCTGGCAACGGACTGCCCAGGGAGGTGAGGCCATTATTTGGGAGCCCAAAGCCTCCACATTTTGGCTAAAGCCAGATTTAGACAGACAGCCTTGCCAATGGGGCTTCTTCTTTAAAATTCCAGTTACATCCAGCAATTTAGAGCTCAGCTCAAGCCTGTGTGAAGCCTCATCTGGAAGCCCACCACCACCCCCGTGTGGGTACCCACTTTCCCCAAAGAGTTGGGTGAGGGGGAGAAAAACAGATTATCTTCTCTGTTTGCATAAAGTCGAATACAGTTCAGAACTTCCCTTAGCCATCATCACGCTCCCTCTTGAGAATTCCCCAGGACTTGCTCCGGATGGCATAAAAAGAAGAGAAGGAAAGGCCAGGATGGGGGACGGAAGAAGAGGAAAAGAAGAATGGTGACTGGAAGTGGAGAGGGGAGGGAGAGAATTCCTTAAGCCAGGTGACTGAAGGGCAGCGCTTTAAAGGAATGTGGGGGCGGGTTGAGGGAGGGCTGCATGCACCTTAATCGCTTTTATCTGGTGAGGTGGCGGCGGGATTTTTCTTGCTTTTGTGAACTGTAAAGCTTATCTAGAAGTCCCGTGCTTGCCGGAAGCACCGCGGTGCCCGCGGCATCCAGCCTGCCCAGCGCTTCCGAGATCACAGGGCCCTACCCCTCCCTGCCTTCTGCCCGCGGCTATATGTGAGGAATCAAAGTGGGGGGGGGGAGTTTGTTGAGACCGATGAAGTCCTTCGCTGAGCTGAAGCCCCAGCCCCCGAGCTTCCGCAGAAGCCAACAGTTCCAGTTTGGGGCATTAAAATCGGAGGTTGCGTGAAATGCAGGGGCTCTCCCTGCCCCCGCCCCCTTCAAATGTTCACTGCGACTGAGCTCCCAGCAGTGGGCATGCAAGAATAGAAAGGAGCAGACTGCGGGAGGACAGGCGGCGAGACCTCCTGGCGCACAGCCGGCCTTTGCGCCACAGCCCTGCTGGTCCGCTGAGGGGGCGCTCGCACAGGCCTCCCAGTCAAAGGGGGGGGGCTGCTGAGCTCTGGCAAAGCGGGGCGCGTGCATTAGGGCAGCTGATGTCACTGAGGCGGCTCAGAAGGCTCGGGGCACGTGCCCTGGTGTGCACTTTATGACAACACCCATGATGCTGTCACGCCTTCCTGTCCTGGGTCTCCTTCCTATCATATGGCACCAGACAGTGGTCTCGGGGGGGGGCACTCTGTGAGATGGGACACAGGAGAGGGGCTGGGCCGGAAGCCACACAGCTTCACAGAGCCAGTTCAGCCACTCTCGATGTGTGTGTATGTTTGGAACACATCCGGAGGAGAGGACGACATCCGCTCTCCCAATGTTCGGTGCTTCCCCAGGGCGGCTGTGAGCCGGGCTGAGCCTGAGCCTTCTCCTGGCCAATTAATCAACCCGGTTTTCCACTAACTTCAGTCAGCCTCTCCGACTGAAGATCTGGTGTAACTGGGAGGGGAGTCTGGCCCCCACTCTGTTTGGCTAAGTGACTAATTACAATTTCCATATTTAATTCTCATCAGTAAACCATTAAACACCCACTGCAGACAAGCTATGCTCTGTGCCCGCCTTGTATTTGATGTTCTCGACATCAGTATGCAGCTCACTCTCCCATGGAAACACGAGCTGCTTTTGCACAAGAACAACCACCCTCAGATAAACAGGATTTATGATGTTGAAAGGGCCTAGCTGCATCATTTGCAAACGCTTCCACCTTTCCAGGCCCACTGGCACAGGCAGGAGGAGCCTGTTGCCCCGGCATGAGCAAAACAACGTCTTGCTTCTCCAGTGAATATTTCCCTGTGATGCTGATGAGCAAAACATTGCAGCTTTATCCATCAGTTCCTAACAATATGAGGGTTTTAGAGGCATGATGTTATTTTCCCTGAGCACTTTTATAAAATTAACACAGAGCTGCATTCACAATTCATTTTTTTCTTAAATTTCCTGTGCCTTCATAATGCCATCACATACTACCCCCCATGATGTATGTTAACATTAAGTAAATGTTATTTGAGAGGGTGTTGCCTTTGATTTAAACTAATCCTAATTTGCCCCTTCCACTTTTTTAAGCAAACAGCAAGCAGTTGTTTGCAAGAGCATCAGCAGAGCTGTGCTATATCAGAACAAGGGTCTATCCAGTCCAGTGTTCTGTTCACACGGTGGCCAACCAGCCCCCCCATGGGAAACCCACACAAGCAGGACATGAGTGCAACAGCACCCTCCTGTTAGGAAAATAGATACTGGCATACATAAGCAGAGTTATCTGGAAGCACATACAACAGTGGCTGGCCCCGACGCTGGGCTGGTTAAGGCTCAAGTAGGAAATAATAAACAGCCTTACTCTGTCTTTGGTTAGATGTTAGATCAGTGTAAGGAGTTGCAGAAGATGGCGAGGAGTGCAGTGTTGCACAACAGTCCTGCCTCGATGCTCTGTATTATGCTCTGTATTATACTATACTCTGTATTTTGCTCTGTAATAGCAAGGCATAGAATCATAGAATCATAGAAAAGTAGAGTTGGAAGGGGCCTACAAGGCCATCGAGTCCAACCCCCTGCTCAATGCAGGAATCTAGGTCAAAGCATCCCTGACAGATGGCTGTCCAGCTGCACCTTGAATGCCTCCAGAGTGGGAGAGCCCACAACCTCCCTAGGTAGTTGATTCCATTGTCTTATTGCTCTGACAGTCAGGAAATTTTTCCTGATGTTTAGGTGGAATCTAGGTTCCTGTAACTTGAGCCCATTATTCCGTGTCCTGCAAACTGGGATGATCGAGAAGAGATCTTTGCCCTCCTCTGTGTGACATCCCTTCAAATACTGGAAGAGTGCGATCATATCTCCCCTCAGTCTCCTCTTCTGAAGGCTAAACATGCCCAGTTCTTTCAGTCTCTCCTCATAGGGCCTTGTTTCCAGTCCCTTTATCATCCTTGTTGCCCTCCTCTGAACCCTCTCCAGTTTGTCTACATCCTTCTGAAAGTGTGGTGCCCAGAACTGGACGCAGTACTCAAGATGAGGCCTAACCAGTGCCGAGTAAAGGGGAATTATCACTTCCCGCGATTTGGAAGCTATACTTCTATTAATACAGCCCAAAATTGCATTTGCCTTCTTTGCAGCCACATCGCATTGCTGGCTCATATTCAGTTTGTGATCTACCACAATTCCAAGATCCTTCTCACTTGTAGTATTGTTGAGCCAAGTGTCCCCCATTCTGTAACTCTGCATTTGGTTTCCATTCCCTAGGTGCAGCACTTGGCATTTATCCCTATTAAATTTCATTCTGTTGTTTTCGGCCCAGCGCTCCAGTCTGTCGAGATCGCTTTGAATTTTGTTTCTTTCTTCCAGAGTATTAGCTGTTCCACCCAACTTTGTGTCATCTGCAAATTTGATAAGCATTCCCTGCACCTCTTCATCTAAGTCATTAATAAAAATGTTGAAGAGCACCGGGCCCAGGACCGAGCCCTGTGGTACCCCGCTCGTTACCTCTCCCCAGTTTGAGAAGGAACCATTGATAAGCACTCTTTGAGTCCGATTCTGTAGCCAATTGTGGATCCACCTGATAGTTGTTCCATCTAGCCCACTCTTAGCTAGCTTACTAATCAGGATATCATGAGGCACTTTGTCGAAAGCTTTGCTGAAGTCCAGATATATAATGTCCACAGCATTCCCACAGTCCACAAGGGAGGTTACCCGATCAAAAAATGAGATCAGATTAGTCTGACAGGATTTGTTCTTGACAAATCCATGCTGGCTTCTAGTAATCACTGCATTGTTTTCAAGGTGCTTGCAGACTGACTTCTTTATAATCTGCTCAAAAATCTTCCCGGGGATTGATGTCAGACTGACTGGCCTATAGTTCCCAGGTTCCTCCTTCTTGCCCTTTTTGAAGATGGGAACAACATTTGCCCTCCTCCAGTCGTCTGGCACTTCACCTGTCCTCCATGATTTCTCAAAGATAATAGACAGTGGTTCTGAGAGTTCTTCTGCCAGTTCCTTTATTACTCTAGGATGCAGCTCATCAGGCCCTGGAGATTTAAACTCGTTCAGAGTAATCAGGTGCTCCTTGACCATTTGCCTATGAATCTCAAGCTGCAATCCTGCCCCTTCAGTCTGCACTTCAGGTTTGCCAGGGGGGTCATAGACCCTCTTTTGGGAGAAGACCGAGCCGAAGTAGGAATTGAACACTTCTGCCTTTTCTTTGTCTTCTGTTATCAATTTGCCATCCTCATTGCGTAGTTGAACCACCAGTTCTTTCTTCTGTCTTTTACTGTGCATGTATCTGAAGAAAGCTTTTTTGTTGCTTTTAGCATTCCTCGCTAACCTTAGCTCATTCTCAGCTTTAGCCTTCCTGACACTATTCCTGCAGTTCTGTGCTACCTGCCTGTACTCTTCACTTGTAGCCTGTCCTTCCTTCCACTTCCTATACGTGTCCTTTTTTGTTTTCAGGTCGTCTTTGAGTTTATTGTGAAGCCACATTGGCTTCTTCTGTTGCCCTCTGCCTTTTTTCCTTTTGGGAATTGTTTGCAATTGTGCCTTTAAAATTTCCTTTTTTAAAAACTCCCACCCCTCCTGGGCTCCCTTTCTCGTGAGAGTCACTTGCCATGGGATCTTACTAATCATTGTTCTGAGTTTGTTAAAATTGGCTTTCCTAAAATCCAGGGTACGTGTTTGGCTACACTCAGCTTTTGCTTCCGTTAGAATCAAGAACTCAAGTATAACATGGTCACTTTCCCCCAGAGTTCCCGAAACTGCCACTTTATCCACTAACTCGTCTCTGTTGGTTAGAATCAGGTCAAGGATAGCCGATCCTCTAGTTCCTTCCTCCACTTTCTGTAGGAGGAAGTTATCAGCAGCACAGCTCAGGAATTTCTTGGAGGGGCCATGTTTGGCTGAAAAAGTCTCCCAACAGATATCAGGGAAATTGAAGTCTCCCATTACTACCACATCGTGCCTCCTTGAAACACTGGCAATTTGTTTTTCAAAAGTTCCATCCTCGTCTTCTCCTTGATTGGGTGGTCGGTAGTAGACTCCAACCGCCATGTTCGTTTTATTCTTTGCCCCCTTTATTTTAACCCAGATGCTCTCAATGGGGCTGCCAAGCTCCTCTTCCTGTATCTCTGTGCAGAGATACGTATTTTTAACATACAGTGCAACTCCACCTCCCTTTCTGTTGCTTCTGTTCCTTTTGAACAAGTTATACCCTTCAATTGCTGTATTCCAGTCATGGGAGTCATCCCACCAGGTTTCAGTTATCCCTATCAAGTCGTACTTGCCCTCATGTATCAAGAGTTCAAGTTCGTCTTGTTTGTTGCCCATACTCTGGGCATTAGTATAAAGACATCGAAGACTATGTGCTTTATAGTCCGACTTTCCCCCTACATTTTGTGGTAGACTATCAATGGGCACCGCTGGAGCTGTTCTCTCCATTGTGGCATAGAGGCCTTCTTCCATTGGTACCCCCGAGTTTATGTCTCCCTCCCCTGTTGGATTCAGTTTAAAGCCCTCCTGATTAAGTTCCTCATGCTGTGGCCAAACACATTCTTCCCAGTCCTTGTGAGGTGCAACCCATCCTTTGCCAGCAGTCCATCTTCCAGGAAGTGTAGCCCGTGGTCCCAGAATCCAAATCCCTCACGTCGGCTCCACCTTCGTAGCCAGTCATTCACTCGGAGTATTTTTCTTTCCCTTTCTATGCCTCTTCCAAGTACTGGAAGGATGGATGAGAAAACTATCTGGGCCCCGAAGTTCTTGAGTTTCCTTCCCAGCTCTTCAAAGTCTGCCGTGATTTCTTTGTAACTCCGCTTGGCAGTATCATTTGTACCCACGTGGAAGAGAAGAAAGGGGTATGTGTCGGTGGGCTGCATGAGCCTCGGCAGCTGCTCTGACACATCCTTAATCCGTGCTCCGGGGAGACAGCACACCTGGCGAGTCCATGGGTCTTCGCGACATACTTTGGCTTCGATCCCCCGCAGGAGGGAGTCTCCCACTATGAGTACTCTTCTCTTCCTCTTGCTGTAGGCCTTGGCTTGATTGCCTCCACTCGACTGACCCTCAGCCTCTTGCTCGCTATCACGTTGGGTGCCCGGTAATCCGTCCTCTGCAGGCTGTCCTCTGCTCTCGTCCTCAAGTACATGGAAGCGGTTCCATAGCTCCACTGCTTCCACAGGCGCAGAGTGTCTTGTAGTTCTTGTGCTCCTAACAGTCACCCTTTTCCAGGGAGTTCCCCCTGTGTTATTTTCCCTTGCCTCAGCAGTCTCCGACTCCGCCTCATCCTGCCGTTGCCCTTCTGGCTCCTGTACTGTGCTTTGGTGCTGTAGATCCACCGTTCTGTCTAAGAACTCCTCGCTTTCTCTTATGCTCCTGAGGGTTGACACTTGCTGCTCCAGTCCTCTGACCTTTTCTTCCAACAGTGTGACCAGCTTGCACTTGTTGCACGTGTAGGCCATGTCGATCTCCGGCAGGAAAACAAACATAGCACACCCCTTGCAGGTCACCACCACTGCTGAGTCCTTTCCTTCCATAGTGCTCGGTTTCTGTCTTCCTAGATTTTTTTTTTTTTTTTTTTTTTTTTTTTAGGGACCTCCCCCTTGACCTCCCCTGCCGAACTCCGCTGCCAAACTCCTGTTTTCTCTCCCTGTTCACTCGCTCTGTTCGCTCGCTCTCTGGGAGCCTGCTTGCCTTATCACAGCCCCAAAAACAGCTGGAGCCTCTCTCCTGTTGTGCTCCTGCTCAGCTGGGAGTCAGGAACAGAATGAGCTGTCAGGCCACACCCTTCCTTTTAAGCTCTCAGACCACACCCTTCCCTTTCAGCTCTCAGGCCACACCCTTCCCTTTCAGCTCTCAGGCCACACCCTTCCCTTTCAGCTCTCAGGCCACACCCTTCCCTTGCAGCACTAGTAGTTGTTGTTTGTACAGCAGCACTTGCTGTTGCAGCACTTGTCGTTCTACTCCGCTGCCAAACTCCTGTTTTCTCTCCCTGTTCGCTCGCTCTGTTCGCTCGCTCTCTGGGAGCCTGCTTGCCTTATCACAGCCCCAAAAACAGCTGGAGCCTCTCTCCTGTTGTGCTCCTGCTCAGCTGGGAGTCAGGAACAGAATCATGACCTTACTTGAATTGCTAGCATGTGAGTTGGCTGCTAGGCAGGAGTTGTCAGCCGACAGGCATGTGGCCTGGCCAGGCTGATGCAATCTCCAGTAACGTGTGACCTGGCTGCTAGCCAGAAGAATGACATTGTACAACAGCACAGGTGCTATCATTTAAACACAAGGTCTGCAGCCCATGGAGTTTGGTGCTAGAATTGTATATAAGACTAGCAAATGCAGCCTGAAGGGTGGGTTGGTTGTGGTGGTGTGGTGTGGTGTGATGTGGTGTGGTGTGGTGTGGTTGAAGTGTGCTGAGAAGGAAGACAGAGATCCAGGAACCATGTGGCTGCCAGCCTGAAGAAGGACAAAGAACCAGCAGGAGCCCTGACACGGACAGAAGGGGAGAGAGACCTCAAGGCTGAGTGGCTACAGCAAGGACCCAACTGATACTGGAGGCAGAGCTTCTTGACTGGTTGGTTGGTGATGTTGTGGTTGCCGCCTGTCCAAGGGCTGGGGCTCTTACTAGAGAACTTGGGATTGTTGTACTTTGTATAATAAGGATCTTAACTCGCAATAACAGATGTTTGGCTTGATCCTCCTGGATTTATTATGGCATGAGAATTCATCAAAGAACCCCTGCCAAGCCCTTTGGGAAAACATTTGGCAGAACAATCAGAAAATAAAGTTTACTCACAAATACCATAGAGTTCCCAGCTAGCTATCTGGGTTTAATCTTTCCCTCCACAAGTTTGCATGTGGAGTTATACTATATCTAACACCTCCTGCCCACGTGCCCCAGAATCGTAGCGTTTGAGGGGGCTATTTAGGCCATCTGGTCCAAGCTCAGTGCAGGAATCCGGTTTAAACCATACCTGAGAGATGGCTGTCCAGTCTCCACTTGAACACCTCCAGCAACAGAGTGCCCATCACCTGTTGGTTCCATTGTCTCACTGCTCTGATCACTAGAAGGTTTTTCCTGCTGTTTAACTGAAATCTGCCTTCCTGTAAATTAAGCCCGTTCTTTTATGTCCTATAGTGTTGGATGTCAGAGAACAGGCTGTGGCCCACTTCTGTGTGACAATCTGTTAGGTATTTGAAATACAGTAATACCTTGGATTACAAGTAACTTGGTTTGAGAGCGTTTTGCAAGACAAGCAATTTTTAAAATATTTATTTAATTTTTTTTTACTTGATATACAAGCAATGTCTTGCAATACAAGTACTGTAGTATGGCTTAAATTAAAAATCTCTGTGCAAATTTTTTTGGGGGGATTTCGTTTTGATATAAGAGTGTTTTGGATTACAAGCACGTTTCCGGAACGAATTATGCTCTCAATCCAAGGCATGACTGTAGTACAGTTTAACTATGCACTGTGAGAAGAAGTACTTCCTTTTATCTGTCCTGAATCTCCCACTATTCAGCTTCATTGTATGACCCCTTTGCAGTTCCAGTATTATGGGAGATGACTGCCAGCTCAGATCCCATCAGCGTATACATGAAGTTGGGATTTATTTATTTTTTTGCCCCAACATGCATCACTTTACACTTGCTTACATTGAATCACATTTGCCATTTTGATGCCCAGTCTCCCAGTTTGGAGAGATCCTTCTGGAGCTGATGGCTATGCTTTTGAACTTTAATGAGTGTTTTTGAACATAAGAGCATGAGAAGCGCCCTGCTGGATCAGACCCAGGGTCCATCTAGTCCAGCATTCTGTTCACACAGTGGGCGGTCAGCTGCCCCAATGGGAAGCCCAGAAGAGGGGCAGGAGGGCAGCGGCACCCTCCCTCTTGAGCAATTTCCCCCACTTTGAAAGATTCTATCCCCCACTTTGGTAATAGCATAGTGCATAAATTCAATGTGTGTGCATCACACATTTGGTTAAAGGCCCTCTTAGACCCACATCAGTTGTTACACATGTATACACACAAGTTACAGGGGAAGAAGCCATCCTCAACTCCATGTAGCAAAACCACAAGAATAATTAATACCCAGGGAAGGCTCCATCTGGGACATTCCCTAATCATTATTATCGTTTAGACATGAGGCAAAAACAGGTTTTAAGAACTGCTAATATTAGCATTTCCCCCCCACTTAGAGCAGTTTTGATTTTACTCTCCATCTGAAAGGACCATTGCTGTCTTAATTTGTGGTTTGTGCTTGTACGCCTTTTTTTATAATTATTTTTCTATTTTTTAAAATATATTTTTAATCCCCCCCCCTTTTTAATGTTTCTTACTACTTTGTTAGCCACCCTGGGAACATAAATTCATGTTGAAGCTGCAGGGTATACATTACATAAAAAATTAAAATAACAAGTTACATTCCCCTGTGAACGAGGAGGACACGTGGCAACAATGTAGCTTGGTCTGCTGAGCCCAATTCTGAATGGAGCTGGGTGAAGTTTGCCCATCACTGCTTTCTTCCATGAAATGGTCCAATTCCTTTTTCATGTTCTCTAAGCCCATGGCCATCAGCAGATCTTGGGCAGCCAATTATGAAAATTAATTATGCACAGTGTTCCTCTTATCTATGCTCAATCTACTGCCCATCAATTTCCTTGGGTGATTTCAAGTTCTAGGCCTGGTTTGCAAGTCACAGCTACCGTGAATGAGTAGAACAAGTAGCCATGAATGAGTGGGAACTGGGAACACGCTCTTGCTGAGTGTAAACCAACCCTGGGTAGCTGTGAATGCTCTGGCATCCGGAAGTGGATATTGCTGGGGGAAGGACAGCCCAGACTTGTTAAACATGGTTTGTTTATTTATTTATTTATTTATTATTTACATTTATTAATTGCCCATCTGGCCGGCAACTGGTTTGTTCTTGGGTTACACATCTGGGTTGTTCCTCCACCGACAACCTCTATTGCTGGATTCAGATGTCATGATAAACAGCCCAGGGGCAAACCTCGGGAGTGTGCGGCTGCGCCAGAAGTGTGCCTCCTGCACCAGATGGGCCTTTGGTCAGATTCAGCAGGGCTCTTCTTATGCTATTTATTTATTTAAGGCATTACAACACTGTCAGCTTTACTTTAAATCTCTTTCCTAATAATCCCTAACATAGAATTTGCCTTTTTCATAGCTGCAGATAATGAGTCGATGGATTCATTTAGCTGTCCACTACAGAAGCCTTTTTTCTGGATAGTCCCTGCCAGTTTAGACTCTATCTTTGTATTATGTGGTCAGGATTTTTCCTACCCAATGTGCTTCACTTCCCACTTACTTGCACTGAACTGCATTTGCTATTTTAATGCCCATCATCCAGTCTGGAGAGATCCTTTTGGAGCTCTTTGCCATCTGCCTGAGTACTGGGGTGTCACCTACAAACTTGGCCATGTCATTGCTTACTCATGATGCCAGATCATTTAGGAACACATTAAGAGCACAAGAAGAGCCCCGATGCTGGATCAGAACAAGGTCCATCTAGTCCAGCATTCTGTTTGCACAGTGGCCAGCCAGCTTCCCCAATGGGAAGCCAAAAAGTAGGACGTGAGTGAAATCACCAACCTGAAACAGCTAATAACCCATAACAGATCACAGAGACACAAACATGGAGACCAGAAGTCTCCATAATGCCATGGCCCTGATCTGGATGGGCTGAATTTTAACTGGAAGACAAAAGAAAACAGAAAAACGCCCTAGCCACCCACCCCAGGAGGCTCTAACCGTTTAAGGGCTCTGACCACTCTGAAGCCACTCTGATCTCCAGATGGTGATGGTGATTGCTGTTGTTGTCATTATTATTATTGTACCATCAATGTGCATGGAGCTTTACTGAGTTAGTATAAGAGAACAGTTCCCTGCCCCAAAGAGCTTACAATCTAAAATGTAATATAGAGGCGACAACAAATAGTAGGAAGGGGTAAACCGGGGAGGAATATATGCCATTATTTTAGTCAAACATAACTTTCAGCCTACTTTCCCCACATGGTGCAGGAAACTCCTTGTTTTAAAGATCTCCCTCCCACTTTAAAAATGGATCCCTCCATGGTGGCTTTGTTCTCATTAGTAGTTTGCCAAAGAAATAATAATATTTAACATTTAGATATCTCTGAGTGTGCAAGGTGGTTCACAGGCCCACCCTGCAAGCTCCTATATTCTCCACTCAGAAAAAAAAACACATGTGGGCTCTATTGTACTTTATTAAAACAACAAGAACAACAACACTGTGATTGAATAATAATGCCAAAATGGAATGATGATGTTTGTTGCTGATATTTGAGGTAGTTGGGATTTTTTTTCTTTCTTTCTCTTGAGGAGGGTGTGTTTTCTGCTAACTCCCTTCTAATGCATTAAAAAAAGCAATCCAAAATCCGTGCATAATAATCCTAATCATTACTGTAGAGAGTTTTCTCCATTGCACTTCAGCATGTGTTAGAAAAAGACTTTCACACGGGGTACACAGGTAGAGCCAAGTAAAATTTACCACTGCTCTGAAAACAGAATAACATTGCAATCCTATGCATGTGTACTCAGAAGTAAGTCCTATTACATTCAATGGGACTTACTCACAGGAAAGTGTGTATATTTTAAAGCAATCCACAACATTGACCATCACATCTTGCAGCAGCAAATTGATTATGCATTGTGTGAAGAAGTATCGTGTAACTGAGGGATGATTGTGAAATGCTGCTCCTTGCTAGAAGAAGAGGTGACAGCAGCAGCAGCAGCGCCAGTGCTAGGATGACTTTTCCAAAATTATATTATTATATAATATCTTATAATTATTACATTATTATATTATATATTATTTTATAATATTGTATAAGTGGCTTTTGTAATATATATATTTTTACCTTACTTTAACCCTTAATTGTTGATATCTGGTGTTTTTCATGGGGGTGGGGGTCAGTGCTTGAAGGGCAATCTCTTTATTTTTGTTTTAAAATGGTCAGGATTGGCATAAATTCAACAGGTGAAGCTCACCCACCCACCCACCCACCCCACGCACACCCCCAAACACGGAGCTTCAGAGAGAAGGGAAACTTTCTTGCATTTTCTTCTGACACTGTAAACTCACCTGTTAGAGGCACAGAGTCAGCTCTGTTAGAAAGCTGTGGCAATATAAAGATAGGAATCATGCGATGAAATTCCCTCATTCACCTCTCTGTCACTCCAGGCCAGCGGGTGCAGCTCCCACCTCCTTTTCTTTTCACCCAGAAGAGGTAGCAGCAGGTAGAGCATGCACGTGTGTGCACACACACATCCTCGCATCTGTTCCCTCCCTGCTTACTATCTCTCTCTTCGGTTTGGAGGCCATTAGAGCCTAAGCAGAGCTACTCTTAAAGGGGCACTGGTTAGGCCTCATCTTGAGTACTGCGTCCAGTTCTGGGCACCTCACTTTAAGAAGGACATAGACAAACTGGAGAGGGTTCAGAGGAGGGCAACAAGCCAAGGATGATAAAGGGACTGGAAACAAGGCCCTATGAGGAGAGACTGAAGGAACTGGGCATGTTTAGCCTTCAGAAGAGGAGACTGAGGGGAGATATGATAGCACTCTTCCAGTACTTGAAGGGATGTCACACAGAGGAGGGCAAAGATCTCTTCTCGTTCATCTCAGTTTGCAGGACACGGAATAATGGGCTCAAGTTACTGGAACCTAGATTCCACCTAAACATCAGGAAAAATTTCCTGACTGTCAGAGCAATAAGATAATGGAATCAACTACCTAGGGAGGTGGTGGGCTCTCCCACTCTGGAGGCATTCAAGGTGCAACTGGACAATCATCTGTCAGGGATGCTTTGACCTGGATTCCTGCACTGAGCAGGGGGTTGGACTCGATGGCCTTGTAGGCCCCTTCCAACTCTACTTTTCTATGATTCTATGATTCTATGGGCCATGGGCAAAATTGCAGCAATTTTGCCCATGGCCCCTTTAAGAGCACCTTAAAGTAGCTTGCGGGAGGCAGGGGAATTCGGGACTCTGCATAACAAAGTAAGAAGCTGGGCTGGCTTAAGGGTTTTCGTGAGGGTCCCAGCATTTTGGGGGCAGCTGGAGACTATGTCCTTTGGTGCCATATCCCTTGCCTTGCCTTGCCTTGAATTTCCATGATAGTCCTGCGGAACCTTCAGTCCTATGGACTCTGGCAGTTCAGTTTCTGGGTGCGAGGGAAAACCATGCTTTAACAGAGGAATGAGGTGGTTAAGCAAAGCGAACTTTTCATTTCAGCTCCTCGTTTCCCCAGAAGGAACTCTTTCCTCCTCCCTTTTTCTGGCCTTTCGCACTGCCAACTTCAGCTTTGCAGTAGCACACGCTGCCTGCCAATTTCTAGTTTATTTTGCCTCGAACAAATATTACATCTAATTTTCCACTGTAATCCGTTTAATTGCTGGAAGAATTGAAACAGCTGGCTGGCGAGACTTTTAAATGCAAAGCATCCATGTCTTGCTGTCAATAATAACTCTGTGAGGAGGAGGAGGAGGAATGGGAATTCGAGGCAGCTGATGTGTCAGCCAACAAGGACGCTGCAGGGCTGTCCGGTGATGCAGAATTCCTCAGTTGGCCACAATGGCATCACAATGGGGAAGAAATTTGTGTGCTTCACATTTTAATACAAATGTCCCTAATTTCACAGTTTTGAACCAATATGCAAACCAAAACACAGTTATTCTTTGAAATTCACACATCTCCAGATTTTTCAGTGAAGCTCTCTAATTTTAAAAAAAGCATACAAAATGTATATATTAGGGGGGAAAGTACATAAAAAATGTGTATATAAGTAAAAGTAACATTCAGAAATGCATTCTGTTATGAGAATTGCTTGCAAAAATGTGAATATTTGGCAAAATTGCATAAAAATGCATGTGTTCGGAGAGGTGTGCACAAAAATGCATATACATTTTCATGCAAACTTTTCAGAAGGATTGTCTCCTCCCATATATACCTGCCCAGACCCTGAGATTATCCTCAGGGGCTCTCCTCTGGGTGCCCCCTCTGAATAAGTGGAGCAGGGTGGCTGCGAAGGAGAGGTCCTTTTCAGTAGTGGCACCCTGGTTGTGGAATGCCCTCCCCAGAGAGGCCTGCCTGTGGCCTACGTTGTGATATTTCTGATGCCAGGTGAAGACCTTATTTTCCTAGGTTTCAAGGTCCCATGCACCTGCTGCTGGCTTTTACTTTTCTTTTTTTAAAAACTCTAGTTCAATTCTATTTTAAATGTTTTTATACTGTTTTATTAAGCTATTGTGTTTTATGTTTTTAAGTATTGTTTTGTGACCTGCCCTGAGAGCTTTGGTATAGAAATATAATGATAGATAGATAGATAGATAGATAGATAGATACTATAGATAGATAGATAGATAGATAGAAAGAATCTTGCAGTTTGGGACAAACTGAACTTATGACTGGAAAAAGGAGAAGCTTGAGAGAAACCAAAGTTGACAGATCTGTCCATCCCTCCATTGTCATGAAGGTGAACTTCCAACTCTATGATCCTATGATACCCTATGAAATTTCTCAGAAGAAAGAAGCACCCCCTTAACTATTCTTTCTGCTGCGGTATACAACTGGGGTGCAGGGTGGGGGAGGAAGAATGCCGCCCCTTCCTAGCGGGTCTGTGAAATGCCCTCAGTGGGCCAGCCGGCACGCCTGTGTGAGGTGAGGAGGGTGTGTGTGGGTGCAGAGGAGTGTCTGTGCGCATGCGGCCCCCTCCCCCCGTGGCTGAGCCATGGGCCACCCTTGCCCCTCGGCTGCCTTGTGCCACACTCAACGCGCAGGGGAGGTTGAGCAATGTTCACGCACGCTGGCCCCCCCGCCCTGCATGGCGGCCACAACCTTGTTGCATCTTTAATGCCGGGCGGGGAAGAGCAGGGTGAGAGTGAACAGGGTGTTGCATCTAAGGGCCACGTCCCTACAAAACCGTGGCTTACCAACAGCCCTGTCCACACTCCTGAAGAACATAAGGTAGCTAAGATGTAAGGAGGCTTGTGTGGGTTTGGCCCAGGGCTTCTGTAACCTCAGGGATATTCTTAAATGAGGGGGGAAAGTTATTTTTTTTTGGGGGGGGAAAGATAAGAAAACATCCAGTCATGTATATTAGGCCAAAAATAGAATGCTGGCTCTTTCTAGCTGGCCTGCCTGGTCCCAGCTTGGAGTTTTAAGGCCTTGGGCAGGATCCAGAGGCCTAGCAAAGCATTTCAAGTAGCCACAAGTGCCCCTCCCAAACGAGGCAGTTTAAAAACTTGGAGTATGTCTCAGTCACCCGTGCCTTTCCCCTCTAGGCTCATGATCCAGAAGGCAAGGTGAACATCCATCCATCCCTCAGCGTGGATGGCCAATGGCTAAGACCGGGCACTGAAGAGCAAGCCCAGTCCTGGAAGGCCTGTCCTTGCCTCTGCAGAGCAGGGAGAGATGTTTCCGGAGGCCGCTTCCCTCCTTGCCATGTGGACAGGCCAGGGATGGGGACTCGGACTCGAGGACTCGACTCGTGAGTCGGACTGAGTCCCCCCTGTGACTCGAGTCAGACTCGAGTCCCAATATTTTTAATGGAACTCGAGACTCGACTCGGGACTCGAGACCAAGGACTCGTGTTCCAAAATCGTGTTCCTCAAATGCAACATGGATAGGTTTTAGGAAGTACAGCAAGTTTATTTTTTAAAATCATTTTCCTAAAATGCAACCTTTCAGACATTTTGGGTTTGGCTGCCTCTGCCTGCCTGTTTGGGGTTCCCAGCCTCCTCTGCCTGCCTGGTCTCTTCTTAACCAGTTCCACAGTTTGAATTGTCCAAGACAAAGGCCTCTGCTTGCCTGTTTTGGGGTTCCCTGCCTGTCTGGTTATTTTGGGGGTTTCCCAGCAAAATAGCCTTATTTTGTTGGGAAAACCCCCCATTGATTTTAATAGGGACTTGTGGAGTCAGCTTTGGGAGTGACTCGTGACTCGTGAGTCACCATTTTGGACCAAGGACTCGGACTTGAGACTCGGGTCCAAAGACTCGTGACTGGACTCATGACTTGAAACCAAGGACTCTTCAACATCATTAGGACAGGCCCTTGGTGAGATGCGGAGGCACAGCACACACACATCTCTATCCAGGCTCAGCAGAGCCCGGAGGAGCTCCATTATCCCCTCGCGGAGGATGCGGATGTACATTTGCAAAGCACCTTGTTGAACGAGCCACAGATGTGGCACAGAGACCCTGAGCAGCGTGTCGCCTTTGATGCCGCTCCCTCTTCCTCAAACAGAGAGAGGAGAGAGAGAGGACCACTGAGGCACTGAAGCTCAGAGCAAAGGACCCGGCACGGTGGTTTGTGAGGAGACGAGGGACGCCTGGAGCAGAGGAATGGATGGAACGAGAGGGATCGGCGTGCCTGAGAGCTTGTGTGACAGGTTCACGGCTAGAGGGGGTCAACCGTTAGTTTTTTAATTTAAAAATTAACTAAAAGGAGTTGTTTTTGCCATGCAGGTGAATGGCTGACGTTAGGAAAAGCTCAGAAAATATAGTGGGCAGAGGATTAAAATAAGAACAGTTGTTTCTGTTGCTCAGGAGCAGCAGAACTACATTTAGGGCATCAACAGCGCAGATATTGGAAAGAGAAACCACCAAGACCTATTAGATTCTCGACACCTGAGAGTTCACGCCACCCTGGCCATCCTCCTAAGATGCTGGATTCCACGGCGAGCATTGCGGGGGAGCAGCCGTGGCTCTGCTTTGCGTGCAGCAGACACTCCCAGGCTCGCTTCCCAGCTTCTTTGGAGATTTCACGGGGGCATCTCCTGTGAAAAAGGCCAGGCAGGACCAGGCGGAGCCGCCCGGAGAGCCGCTGCTACCCAAGGTAGCTGCAGTGCTGTGTTGCTTGGGGCCAGATCAACACACCGATGGCAGAGATGCCACAGAGCCCTCGGGCGGCCGCCAGTCATGGGATGGGCTGCTCACGATAATCCAGGGCTGCCAGAAGAACCATAGAGTCAGAAGGGGTCTGGGAGGTTAACTTAGTCCAACCCCTTGTTCAGTGCAGGATGCAACACCGAATCAATTTCCTCCGCGGTCCATCCCTTCTCTCATTTCCTGGGAGCTTTATTTCTTCTTACAGAAGACAGAGATGAGAGAGGGAGATGAGAAGGGAAGCGGGGCCTTGCCGCCAGCCCTGCCGAAAGACTGCTTAAGTTCTTCTTCTTCCCTCCCTCTCCCCTTCTGCTGGCATGCCATGCCTTTTTAGATTGTAAGCTTTTGAGGTATTTGGAGTGGAAACAGCCTTGGTCACCCTGTGTTGGAAGTTATCTCAGCAGGGAACCTTGTAGTACAGGTAGAAGTTGGATTTCCCCCCCTCTACCTGGGGAGGCTTTTGGGTTCTAAAGTTTGCAAAAGGTTACTGGTGGTGTAAAGATTCATAATGATAATAGAATGCCTCTATTTCTAGGAGCTGGGTGTGAATAGTGTAGATGCAGAAGATCCTGGAAAATCTGGTGAAACTGATGCAGAAACACCTTCCACAATAGCACTGTGCAGGGAGATGGCTTCAATAGGAAACATTCAAATACAGGTGTGAGTGAGAGTGATTAATTCTAACACCTAGTAGCAAAGACATGCTGTGGTGTGTGTGTGTGTGTGTGTGTGTGTGGGATGGGATGGGATGGGATGACTCCCATGGCTGGAATACAGCAATTGAAGGGTATAACTTGTTCAAAAGGAACAGAAGCAACAGAAAGGGAGGTGGAGTTGCGTTGTATGTTAAAGATATGTTTCTCTGCACAGAGATACAGGAAGAGGAGCTTGGCAGCCCCATTGAGAGCATCTGGGTTAAAATAAAGGGGGCAAAGAATAAAACGAACATGGCGGTTGGAGTCTACTACTGACCACCCAATCAAGCAGAAGACGAGGATGAAACTTTTGAAAAGCAAATTGCAAATGTTTCAAGGAGGCATGATGTGGTAGTAATGGGTGACTTCAATTTCCCCGATATCTGTTGGGAGACAAATTCTGCCAAACATGGCCCCTCCAAGAAATTCCTGACTTGTGCTGCTGATAACTTCCTCCTGCAGAAAGTGGAGGAAGGAACTAGAGGATCGGCTATCCTTGACCTGATTCTAACCAACAGAGACGAGTTAGTGGATAAAGTGGCAATTTCGGGAACTCTGGGGGAAAGTGACCATGTTATACTCTAATTCTTGATTCTAAGGGGAGCAAAGGCGGAGTGTAGCCAAACACGTACCCTGGATTTTAGGAAAGCCAATTTTAACAAACTCAGAACAATGATAAGTAAGATCCCATGGCAAGCAACTCTAATGAGAAAAGGAGCCCAGGAGGGGTGAAGCGTCAGGGAAAGGAACTTCCGGGTCCCCGGCGCATTTTTTGTGTAAAAAACAGGGAAAACTACTTTAAGACTGCTGTGATTTGCAAATCGGTCTAAACTGGCATAAGATTGCACCTCAGACCCCTGACATCCAGGATGGGACAGGGCATAGTGCTGTATAAGTGGAGATATGCAATTGTGACAACAGTCATGTTTCCCTCTGCACATCTTTTGTCTTCTTTTCTCCAGTTCATCTGATGGCATCTTTGTAGCCTTACAATATATCTTTTCTTCTTCTTCTTCTTCTTCTTCTTCTTC
Organism: Shinisaurus crocodilurus; assembly: GCA_021292165.1. Classification (NCBI taxonomy): domain Eukaryota; kingdom Metazoa; phylum Chordata; class Lepidosauria; order Squamata; family Shinisauridae; genus Shinisaurus; species Shinisaurus crocodilurus. The sequence goes on along the minus strand of CM037876.1, from coordinate 319,541,391 downwards.
TTCTTCTTCTTCTTCTTCTTCTTCTTCTTCTTCTTCTTCTTCTTCTTCTTCTTCTTCTTCTTCTTCTTCTTCTTCTTCTTCTTCTTCTTCATTATCCCACCTTTTCCCCAATTTTGAATGACTCCTGTTGTGACTGCCAAGACATATTCTACCCCACAATTTAATCTGCATGCAGAAATTATGACCTGCCTGCTCAGTCTTGCTTGGATCCTTCTTGATTGACTTCAAGGTGGTGACAGCAGGGCAGTTCCTCGATCCCCCCTCCCCCTCCCCAACACAGCTCCTCCTGAGCCTGCAGTGAGGGAGGGGCCGCTAATCTCCCCTCCCACCATACAGCATCTTCCCACTGCACTTCGGGCCTGTGCTCAGCCTTCCGGGGATCTTATGTCCTCCATCGCCGTGACAACTGGACGCTTGCTCTTTTCTTTAAAGAGAGAGCAGACACATCAGCAGGGCCGGTGCAAGGCTGTTTGGTGCCCTAGGCAAGATCAGATATTTAGCGCCCCCCCTTCCCACTTGAGCCCTCCCTCCCTCCAGCCCTATGCCCATCAAAAGTCAATTGGCAAAACCTAAAAAATTTACTGTCATAAACATTGACAAACATACATAAAATACATGTTGATGTAGTACCAATTTGCTACATTTCTCGAAATCTATCAAGATATCCTCAGTTATCCCGTTGGATAAAGCGAAGATCCATTATACAGATTTTCGCTTTCATATGAAGGTACCAAAGGGGACTAGAAGGGGGGGGGACTTCCCCAAACAGTAGGCATTATCAGGGGCTGCGGGAGTGAATTGTCCATGAAAGGAATCACTTTAATATAAGTATGTGTCTTTTGGCGGGATTTTGAAAATGGGGTGTGGGGGGAAGACTGGCTTGAAGAGTGTGGAGAAAACACTTTTATACTGGAAGTCTTTAGAGCGCAGGAACGAAGGAAAGCCCAGCTCTGAGAGCCCCTGAGGAAACTGGAGCCTCGTCTAGGCAGGCGTGTGCGTGTGTGCGCGCGTGCACGTGTTGCCTCCTTTGCCCAGCCCCCAGCCTGTCTCCTCCTCCTCCTCTGCTGCTTCCTCCAGCGTCTCCCAACTCTGGAGCCTTTTGATTGGCTGAGGCGCTGACAGCAGGAGGAGCTCGAAGTAAGCGTGCAGCCCGCCCTCCTCTATAAGCCTCTTTGCAGCTTTCCCTCTCAACCTCTCTCCCTCTCTTGTTTTGCTGCGCCTCCCTGTAAAACTGAACAGTGAAAAGGAAAAAGAAAGAAAGAATTGCAGTGGGGATCTGCTAAAACCGGCACAGAGAGATGTCATGTAAACTCCCCTCCACCTTCCCCTCTTATTTCTTCTCCCGCTCCGTCTCTTCCTGCTGCTGCTGCTGCCGCTCCTCAGTTCAAGTGATCACAAAAGAAATCTTTGGGAGAGTCAGTTTGTGTATTCCTTGGAAGCGGCAGCTAGCGATGGGCAGTTCAAACAACCCAGAGAAACTTTTTTTAAAAAAAAGCTTTTCTTCCGTAGATATATGTGAAGTGTTTTCGGGAGGGAGTTGGAGTTTCTGGCGCCCCCTTCAGCCTGGCGCCCTAGGCAGCAGCCTAGTTGGCCTAATGGTAGTACCGGCCCTGCACATCAGCAGTTGTCTCAGGGAAGTGCCAGCTCACCGCAGCTGCTTCCAGACCCCAAGTGGACTGGACTGAGGGAACATATTCATCTGCACTTGTGACCTTCATTCAGATCGTCTCTGGGGTCCTTGTCAAATCTCTCCTTGAGAGACCCAAACTGCGACTCTGAGGCAGTGGCCTGTTGTCTCAGGCTCGGCCTTGCTGTGTCTCCTCCCTGAGCCTCTGACACATCATGCCTCCTCCTCCTCCTCCTCCTCCTCCGCCACCACCACTGCTGCCGCTGCCTCTCTGTTGGAGCAAGCCAGAGCCTTCTGGACAGCCTCATCATTCTCCTTTAGAGTTCTTGGAAAGCACTGCTCTGCATCTTCTCCTTGGAGCCTCTTGCCAAATGGAGCTCAGCCACAGCCCTCCAGGGCAAGAAAGGTTTAATTATCAGGTCAGAACTCTGTTCCAGCCCTCTGAGCTGATTAGCAGGCGCCTTGATTCTTTACGACAGGGCCAGGAAGAAAAAGGAGACAGGAGAGCAAACACGTCATGGAAAATGGGGTCCTCTGTGGAGCCCTCAAATCAACTTTAGTCAAAGAGAGAGATCATTTGAACATACGCAGAGTGCTTTCAGCATGTCCCATGGCTACACAGTGAGAGCACATGGCAGAGGTAGGCCTTGAACTCAAGGCACCAAACCAGAATCATCTACTGGACAGCTCTGGGTGGAAATATCCCTTCTACACAGCTGCCTTTGGGAACAGGAAGCACCAAGAATTGAGCCTCAGATGCTTTATATACCATGCCTGCACTGACTTAACAGAAAATTAAGCTTAATTCTGCTGGTGTGGCGTGGCGAGAGTGGGACTCTGGAGAAGGCGGTCTTTCAATGGAGTTTGCACAACTGGTTATTCAACCTGAGCACTTAAAGGTAGATCACTGTGGAGCCAGAATCACTTCCAAGGACAATCCACTTGTCACGGTGCCAGGTTCATGCAACCCTTGGGTGTCTCCGTGGGCATCCGACGTCACCATCAAATAAAGCTTTAGCATCGTTCATCTGCCTAAAATTTGTGTTCTCCCAGTTATTGACTGATACCTCACCTTCTTCCTTTTTATCAATTTATTTTGAAAGGAAGTTGGCTTTCTGCACCTTTATGGAGGCAGCGGGCCGGGAATCTTGTGTCTAAATCTGAAGCAGCAGCAGTAGAAACAGCATCACATCTGCTGGGCCCGATTCCACTTCTCTTTGAAAAGGGGCATCCTGGCCAACATTCTGAAAGGACTTTGTCTAAATTGCTTCCTTTCCTCTCCTTTATGAAAGTAAGACTCTGTTTGAAATACAAAACTACAAGCCAAATGTTTATTTATTTATTTATTTATTATATTTATTATATTTATTATACCCCACCTTTTTTCCTGCAAGGAACCCAAGGCGGCTTACACAATCCTCCTCCTCTCCATTTTATCCTCACCACAACCCTATGAGGTAGGTTAGGCTGAGAGTCCGTGACTGGCCCAAAGTCACCCAATGAGTTTCATGGCCGAGCGGGGACTAGAACCCGGGTCTCCCGAGTCCCAGTCCAACACTCTCACCACTACGCCACACTGGCTCTCTTGATATGAATATGAGAATGGGAAGGGGGAGAAGGGCTTAATTGGAGAGAACATTGGAGAAGGACAGCTAGGGCTTAAGCAAGACCTTGTAGGCCAGCAAAGGTTTCTCTCCCAGCCTCTGTTTTCCATCTGCAAAGGGGAAATATTAATGTATAGGCCCTGTAGGGACTGCTTGTAAGGATGAGAAGACTGGTTGAAGTGACTCATCATCCATCAGCTTTTCCTGCAAACTTAGTTCTCCCACTGCAGAGACATGGAACTGGACAGGGTCATCTGTGAATGAGGGGGAGGTACTCTCCACTACTCAGAGGAGTTTTATTGACGGACGATTCCAGTGCCCTTTTGTGGGACTGACGTGCCTCACAAGGTGGTTTATTTATGTGAAGAAAAGAGCCTTTGGGGGTTCCTACATGCACACACACACACACCCTCATGTGTGAACCGGCTAAAGGCTGGGGGCGGCGAAGTGTGCATAGTTCCTCTGGATGGCGCCTGAAAGTCCTGAAAAGCCAGAGACCCGGCTTTCAAATGCAAATGTAGTTCAGGCCCAGTAAGTCATCAGTCATGAGTCCCCCCTCCCCTGCCTGGCCAGGTGAAGTTCATCCTGATTGGCTAAAAGCAGCAAAGCTACAGAAAGGAGGAGGGGAGGGGGGGGAAAGGTATATTTCCCAAAGTGTGGGTTTTGTTCTTTGTCTTTGTCGTCGCGTGGTTGCTCCACATTGCTGTGGAGCAATGGCGGCAAGCCACGCAGAGGTCCAAGCCTTCGGGTGGCCCAGGTAGCTCCTGGTGAAATTAGCTGAATGAGGGCTTTGGCAAGGCAAGCCTTGTGGAAGGCTACCCATCTCGGACCTTCGGGTAGGTGTGTAGTCTTCCCGGGCAGCAAGGCTGTGCTGGATCCAACCCTGGAAGAGAACTGACCCCCAGGTGCCTGGGAGATATATTTTGCAGCTTTACTCTGTGTACCAAAGTGTCTCTCTCTAATTTCGTGTGCTTCCCTTATTTCCCTATTGGTTGTTGTAAAATGCTACCTGAAATAAACCTTCTTGGTTTTTTACCCCACATGGTGTTTGTGGATTGCTCTGTGGTTCCAGCAACTAAATCCAGGTTACAGTCATAAAGGCAAGTCCCTGATCAGAGATTCAAGTAGGATTGCAGACAGCTGAGGCTGGCAGTCTGGCACCTTGAGATCTCTGGGGGTCTTGGGCCTTTGGGTAGGAAAGGGTGGGTTGTGGTGGGTCAGCCAGCCCCCCCTTCCTCCACAATTTAAAAATAGCCTCCTGCAGGTAGAGAGCTCACATTCGTGGCCCGGGAAGGGGCTGTCTAGCCATGCCTCCTCCTTGTCATGGCGGACACCTTGGCTTGGGGGAGGTCTCATGTCAGTGCCTGGATAACAGAGGCCGCCCCGTCTCGGGGGCCCAACAGCAGACTTGGAGAAGCTTTAGGGCAGGGCTCTCCAACCTTGGGTCCCCAGATGTTTTTGGCCTACAACTCCCAGCATGCACCAGCCAGCATAGCTGGGAGTTGTGGGCCAAAAACATCTGGGGAGGACCCAAGGTTGGAGAACACTGCTTTAGGGCATACTGCTTCATCTCTATTTTCCATCAAAAGCAAAGATGGCTGAGCGGGTCCGCTGTAGGGCAGCATTTTAGGACGCACCAAACTGTCCCCAAAGAGTGAGCAAGCTTTGGAGTCCCTGTCAGACAGGCATTGTTTTTCCTTGGGCAACCACGGCAACCCCGTTGAGATGAATTGAAGTTGGCTGGAGGAGGAGAGGACTGGCCGGAAAGGCCAAGCATACCCTTCAGTGTGAAATCTTGGCTGGCAGGCTGTGCGTGTGGCACATTAAACCCCCTCCCCTTTTCATTCGCCTGCACCTTTTCAAGTCTGGTTAACCATAAGGTGGAGGCAGACAATGAATGAAGAGAGGTGAGAAATGGAGGCCCTCTTTGTCTTTAGAGAGTGAGCACATTTTCCCACTCTGATCCTAGGAGGGAGGGAATGGTAATTAGGGCAGAGAAAGTGGTAATCAATTAACAGATATTCTTTTAACCTGCAAGTAGTTCAGCATCAGAGCTATGTGCAGGTACTTTTGTTATGCTAATTTCCTCAAAAATAGCTTTTATGTAATTGGGGCACCTTTCATCTTTTTTCCTGCTTGCTCCAGTATTTCATAAGAACATAAAGAAGAGCTGTGCTGGGTCAGACCACGGTCCATCTAATCAGGCATTCTGTTCACACAGTGGCCAACTGGCTGCCCACTGGAAACCCATAAGCAGGTCATGAGTGCAAAAGCACCCTCCCACCCATGTTCCCCAGCAACTGGTGTACATGGGCACACTGCCTCTGATATCATCTTGCCGTCTGGACTAGTAGCCAGTGATAGCCTTCTCCTCCTCCATGGATTTGTCTAATCCCCTTTTAAAGCCGCCCAAATTGGCGGCCATCACTACCTCTTGTGGATGTGAATTCCGTAGCTTAACTATGTGCGGTGTGAAGAAGGACTTCCTTTGATCTGTCCTGAATCTCCCACCCATCAGCTTCATGGGGTGACCCTGTTGGGTTCTAGCATTATGAGAGAGGGAGAAGAAAATCTCCCTATATCCACTTTCTCCACACCAGGCATAATTTTTTACACCTTTATCATGTCTCCCTTTTACTTGCCATTTTCCTAAGCTAAACAATCCCAGATGATGCAACCTTTCCTCACAGGGGAGCTGCTCCAGCCCCTTGATCATTTCACTTGCCCTTCTCTGCACTTTTCCCAACTCTGCACTATCCTTTTTTAGGTGCGGTGGCCAGAACTGTACACAGTATTCTAAGCGCTGTCACACCATAGATTTGTATGAGGGCAGTATAATCTTGGCAGTTTTATTTTCAATTCCTTTCCTAATTATGCCTTGCATGGAGTTTGCTTTTTTCACAACTGCTGCCCACCGGGTTGAGATTTTCATTGAGCTGTCCATCACAACCCCAAGATGTTTTTTTTTGGTCAGTCACTGCTAGCTCAGATCCCATCAGGTTATATAAACAGGCCTGTGGCTCACGCCAGCTCAGCTTGTCTGAGCATGGGAAGCTAGGCAGGGTCAGGTTATTACTTGGATGGGAGACCCCTCCTCTAGTTTCCTGCATTGAACAGGGGGTTGGACTCTATAGCCTTGTAGGCTCCTTCCAACTCTATCAGATCTATGAAATCTATACTTGAAGTTGGGATGTTTTGCCACATCATGCATGACTTTACACTTGCTTACATTGAACTGCATTTGCCATGTTGATGCCCAGTCTCCCAGTTTGCAGAGCCTTTGGAGCTCTTCACAATCCCTATTTGTATTATCTATCCTAAATAATTTGTTTTCATCAACAAACTTGGCTACTTCACTGCTCACTCCTAATTTCAGATCATTTATGAATAAGTTGAAAAGCATCAGTCCCAACAGAGATCCCTGTGGGATCCCACTGCTTACTGTGGGATCCACTGGGAGAATTTACCATTTATTCCTACTCTCTGCTTTCTGTTCCTTAACCATTTACTGATCCATAAGAGGACCTCCCCTCTTATTCCATGACTGCTAAGTTTGCTCAGGAGTCCTTGGTGAGGGACTTTGTCAAAAGCCTTTTGGAAGTCCAAGTAAACAATGTCTACCAGATCACCCCTGTCCACGTGTTTATTGACACTCTCGAAGAACTCTAAAAGTTTAGTGGGACAGGACTTACCTTTGTGGAAGCCATGTTGGTTCTTTTTCAGCAGGGCTTGTCCTTCTATATCCTTACTGATTTTATCTTTAATAATGCTTTCAACCAATTTACCTGGAAGAGACATTAAGCTAACTGGCCTGTAATTTCCTGGATCTCCCCTGGGCCCCTTTTATAAAATTGGAATTACATTTTCCATTCTCCAATCCTCTGGCAGAGCAGCTGATCTTGCACTTTTTTTTAATTAGAAGACCAATGATTTCATACTGAGTTCTTTAATCACTCTTGGATGGATACCATCTAGACCCAGTGATTTATTAACTTTCAATTTGTCAGTAAGGTTGAGAATTTCATCTTTTGTCACCACTATTTTCCTCCATTCGTCAGACTCCCTTCTGAAAACATCAGTTGAGGTTCAGGCATCTGTCCTGTATCTTCTGCAGTGAAGACAGATTAAAATAATTCATTCCACTTCTCCTCAATCGCCTTATTCTCCTTCAGTACTCCTTTAATTCAATTGTCATCCAACATTCCAACTTCCTGGTTCTGACATATTTAAAGAATTCTTTATTGTTGGCCTTGATGTTGTCTGCAATATGCTCCTCAAAATGCTTTTTTGCATCTCTTATTGTCTGCTTGCTTCTCTTTTGTGTAAGCTTGTGCTCCCTTTTGTTTACCTCACTTAGGGAAGACTTCCATTTTCTGAAGGAAGCCTTCTTTTCTCTAATGGCTTTGCTCGTTAACCATGGTGGTGACCTCTTGGACTCTGTGCTACCTTTCCCAACCTGTGGCAAACATTTTAGCTGAGCTTCTATTATTGTGGTTTTGTGTACCCTCCAAGAATTTTGAGGGGATTTAACTATCTTACCTCCCCCTTTCAAGCTCCTTTTTACCAGTTCCCTCATTTTAGAGAAGTTTCCTCTTTTGAAGTAAAATGTGATTGTGGTGGACTTCCTTGGCAATTTTCCACTTAAATATATATTAAATCTGATAGCACTGTGGTCACTGTTTCCAATTGGTTCAACAATATTTACATCACATACTAGCTCCTGGGTGACACCACTAAGGATTAAATCCAGGATTGCCTCCCCTCTGGTCGGTTCCATGACCAACTTTTCTAGGGCACAGTCATTTTAGGGCATTGAGAAATTTAACCTCTTTGTCATGACTGCAACATACATTTTTTCCCAGTCAATGTGAGGGGTAATGAAAGTTACCCATTATGACAATACTTCCTCGTTTGGAGGCCTCCCTGATTTCGTTTTCCATCTCAAGATCACCCTATGTGTTCTGGTCTGGGGGACAATAGCATGTTCCTAGCACTAACTTAGTTTTGGAGCCAGGCATTCTCACCCACAGTACTTCTGTAGAAGAGTCTGCCCCTTTTAGGTTTTCTAGTCTGCTGCACACGATGCCCTCTTTGACGTACAGAGCAACACCTCCTCGAGTATGCCCTTCCCTGTCCTTCCTACAGAGTTTATATCCAGAGATCACCGTATCCCAGCGGTTCTCTCCATTTCACCAGGTTTCCATAATGCCCACTATATCTAGGTTCTCTTTTAAAACCAAGCACTCCAACTCTCCTATTTTGGCTCGGAGACTTTTTGCATTTGCATAGAGACATCTATACACGGCGTCCGTCCTCAGATTTCCCCTTTTAAAAAAGTTCTGGAAGGGATGAGAGAGATTCAGGTTGAGCTAGTCTGGGAATTTCCAAGAGTCACTTCCTGCGCCCTCCTTGTCCCTCGGAGTCCTACTCCAGAAAATCACTTTTGCCTGAGAGAACAACTCCAGAAATAACCAGGAGCAATATACTGTGTGTGTGTGTGTGTGTGTGTGTATTCCCCACTTATTCACTGCTTTCAATATGTTCAGAGCATATCACCGTGAATTTAGAGAGAGTCTCCCTGTTGCACATTGATAGTAGGACACAGTTGCGTAATTTGTTTAACTGGCACACTCATGTTTTTTTAACCTGCTTTTGGTCTGAAGTTAGTAAAATGTTTTCCCTTTCTTGTAACTGCTAAGCAAGAACAAACTATCCACATCTTGTAGAGCAAGCCCCGGATTCCTGATTCCTAACCTTGGCTTCCCAGGATCCAAGGGTAAATCGAGGGTGGGGAACCTTTTCAGCCCAAGGGCCACCTTGGGTCCAGACAGCCACACGTCGTGCAGCGGGGTCACATGGCAGCAGGAGGCAGGGCTGCGTCCACTGCCAGCATATGGGCCCCTGTGCTGATCTTAGCTCAGGCCAGGTCCCCGTAGTGCAGGGGTGGGCAGCACATAGCCTACGGGTAGCAAGTGGCCCCCTTTGCCCCTTGCTGCCACCTGCCACCACCCTCCACAATGGTGCAGTTTTTTTAAAAAATGGCATCCATTTTGCAGCCATTTCCACCCCTTTCTGACCCTTTGGCAAGCAAGCTAATTTCAACCCTTTGGGCACTGTGTAGTCACTCCCGGACCATTTTATGGTTATTTTTTGGTGCCATGGGGTGGGGGCAGCTGTGGCCCATGGGTGGCAAAAATGACCCCAGACCTCCCAAAGTTGCCCACCCCTGCAGTAGTGGGTCTCAGGATGCAACCCACTGAAGAACAATGCTCTGAAGGGGGAAAGGTGGCAAAGATGACCGACAGACGGTTCTTATTCAGAAGGCTCCTTGCACCTTTTACACAGATGCTTGTCAAACAGGAATTCAGCCACTGAACCTTCTCCAACTCCAAGCATGGAGATACTGTGATAAGAAGAGCTTCTGCTGCTCGTTATTTCCTGTTATGCCAGCAGTAGAGCTAGCTGGAGTCTTGGGGGTAAAATACTGGTCAGATATAGCAATTTACCACGAGCCTGAGTGAACTGGGAAAACAGAGGGGAAATAAATGGAGAAATAAATAAATGGAGTTGCTTTCCAACATTACAAAATGGAGAGGGAACTGAAGTCACGTGTGTGGATCCACTTTTTTCCCTCTGCCTTTTGGAAGTCTTACCTAAGAATCTGAAAGGTGACCTGCAAAAATCAAATATTCTTTCTCAAATGCTACTTGGATTTCTCTTACTATCAGCATCTTCTTGGTCTCAGAGGTGGCTGCGGTGATGGCAGGGTCGCACAAGGACAACGCTCTGAATTCAAGGAAGAGCTGAGACTGTTCAGAACAGAAACCATCATCCTTGGTAGAGACTGGAGCTATCTGGGGAAGCTCACATATGCACGGTCCAACCTGTCTCCCAGGAGGCAGCTCAGCAGAGCCAGGAAGTGGAGGACTACTCTCAGGTTGGCTGGGGAGTGGAGACACTCTTGCTGCCCTCCTGCAGAAAAGCTTCTCCAGTGGAGAGTTCAATGGCTCTTGCTGAACTGACAGTACGAGCTGAGAGCCTCGTGTGTTCCTAATTGGTTCCATGGGTGCCTGATGCAACGGAACTGGGCAGCGCCATTTGTGGAACAAGCAGAAGGGGGCAAAATCTTTTGCAAAGGCAAACTGTGTTCAAGGAGACTTCAGGCATTCACTGCACAAACACTGTTCCCATATATTAAAAAAACACACAAGCCTAATTCTACTGCTTCGCCATAAGCAGAATCAATAGTGCAAGTGTGGTTTTGCATCTGTCTTCCATGTGTTTGGCAGGGAAGGAGTACAAAAGGCCTCTCCCCACGTAGCCTGGACTCATCCTGCAGTTGCCTGCTGCCAGGCTGGGCACTCCCGGTGCTGGCAATGGAACCCAAGTAGTGCGGAGGGGTTGAGCCACAAATCTTTTAAGTGCCTGCAACCACCTGCCTTTGCCATCTCTCATTCTTAAGGGCCCCACGACTGGGTGAGAGCAGCAAGGCGAGGCAAGGACCCTCAGCTTCCTGGGTGGAATGCAACATTTGCAGAAAGCAAGCATGGAAGCAAAAAGGTGCCACAGGAGTGCACACCTGAGTGCACCGTGGTGTCCTCCCCCCCTCCCCCCAAGCAAACCCAGTCAAGAGTTCTGTTTCCCCTGATCAGGATCACTTGGTGGGGGCAGGGTATTGGCAGCGAGGAGGACAATCTTGTTTTCAGGGTTTGATGTGATCCAGCGATGGCTTGGGAGGAATGGGGCCGTGTTTACACTACCGGAGCCTAAGAACAGAATGATCCTGCCTCTGTCTGGGGGGTGCTGAGAGCCGACCTCACCACACCTGCAATTTAGGGGAAAGGTGAGCAGCAGACGTCATCTTGTTCCAGAGAGGTCACTAACGTTAGCTTCACCAATCACCACCACATGGAAAGAGCTGTGTGTACTGGCCTTCGGGCCAAGCTTGGCAATGCACAGCTATCACGTGCGGCGGTGGTGGGTCCGGGTTCCAGACAGCACGCACCTGTTCAGCCTACCTGAGACCTGCCGGCTGCGTGTCACCCTTGAATGGCCTGCGTTAATTTCTCCCGCTAGCAGCAGCTGCACTGCAGACATGGGCAGACGGGCACCTGCAGTGACCAGGTGTTGGAATCAATCCACACAGATGATGTAAGGTGAGAAACCTTCCTCCTTTGGACCAATTTTGTCTCTTGTGGCTACCGACCTGGGAGGGAGTCCCGAGGAGATGCCATCAGAAGCACCAAAGTGTATTTATTTACTCTCCATATTGATGAGAAAAACACCAAAAGGTTTGTTTCACACTAAGGATAATATGCGAGTTCCTGTTATATACTCCGCGACGTTTATGCATTGCCTTTTTATCCTGCTCTTCCTTTCCCCAAGAACCTCAAGAAGGTGTACATGGTTTTCCTCCCTCTGGTTATGCTGGGAGACATTAACTAGCTCAAGATCATCCACTTAGCTTTGCAGCTGAGTGAGGATTTGCATCTGAGTTTCTCTGTTCCTGGTCTGAGACTCTGACCACTACACCACACTGCCTCTCAATATGGCTGGGTAGCCCAGCCGCTATGAGTCAAGGTGAATCCCTGAATCCAAAACCTGTCAAAGACTAATTGCCTGCAAAAACAAGTCACATAGAGCATGTGCAGATTCAGGCCAGCCTCCTGTCTGTCCGTCCCTGCTGTCAATAGGAGGCGCAGACACACCCATTTTGTTTTGTTGGGCAGAGGTGGTCTGGACTGGGTGGAGCCACGTCCAGCATCGCCGTTGCACCTGCTTGGTGCAGGTGGTGATGGTCACTCCTCCTTCAGACTCCCGGCCATCGTTGCTTCCCTGGAGGTCTTCAATGGGTCTCCTTTGCTGGGGTTTTCTCTGCAAGTGTCAGTGGAGGGAGAAGTTGGGATTCCTTGTTTTAAGAAGCTCTGAAGGAGCTGCTGAGCACCTTGGAGTTATATTTGGATTTCATTAGCACTAAACTAAAGCCATGATAACATGGGTAATGCAATTCATGGAGACATTCGGGGTTATTGCTTTTCACAAATATATATATATATATATATATATATACACATATCCTAACAATTTGCTAACTAGATGTGCATTTTTATGACAGCAATTCCTGCTGTGAACATTGATAGGTATTACTTTCTGCTTTTACAAACATATTTTTACACACATTTCTATGGAGATATTCTAATCTGGACACATTCGAAAAGGAGTGAGTTTTTCACTGCAGACTCAGGAATCCTTTCTTTGATGACAAGTTGGGCTGGTTCCGCCCAGTGGGGCTGTGGCGTTTTTCAGGTACTTGGGGATACTTTGCAGCTCTTTGAGACTGCACCCCCCTTTCCTGGATATTATGCACTTCCTTGGGGGTAAATGTAAATGTGCCCTATTGAAGTAAATGCAGATGTAGTCACGTAAAACTGGTCTGCCCAGAACTGTGTCTCCTCTGCCCAGGGTGGGGATTATGCAGACAGATGGAGGGAGATGAGTGGGCAGCAGAAAGGGAAAAAGTGTATCAGGGTTCAGAAAGTGTGTGGTCAGACTTTCTCTCCACATCATTAAAGGACGGACAAGGAAGGGGTCCTGCTCCATCCGGGATTCCTTCCTCTGATCTGGCTGACAGCTCCAGTGTGGAGCGGAGGCACAACATGGGATGGGCAGCTGGAGCAGGAGAAGTCTCAGCACCACGGCCAGCACCACAGGTACCAGCCCAAGGCGCAGAATGAGTTCAGGACCACGGAGAGCAATCTTGCAGAGAGGGCCGGCACTGGCACCAAGGATATGCCACGGGGAGAAATTTGTTCAGTTTGTTTGCATTTTAGCAGGAACTTACCCAATTTTGCCGATGGTGTAAGTCCTGCTCTGAAGACGATCGGACACAGGTTAGAGCTGGTTCTTCAGCCTACCAGGTGGCGGTGAAGGCAGCAAAAAAGAATTTCTATGCTGCCTCCATCGTGTCTGCAGAATGCTGCCCAGAAGGCTGTTCCAAGTGGTCCAGAGCCTGGTTGGTCCAGTTGCGCCGGACCCAATGGAACACGCTAAAGCCTCCTGTGAGGCTTTTGCAAAGCACTTTGTAGATAAAACCGATCAGATTAGGAGTGGGATTCCATGCATCGTGGACACAGTGAGTGAGCAGTAATAAGACCGCTTCTAAATAAGCCCTCCTTAGATCCCTAAGATTTAAACAACTTTCGCCCAGTCTCTAATTTACCATTTCCGGGCAAGGTGGTCAAGCGGGTGGTGGGGGCTCAGTTGAAAGCACACTTGGATGAAGCCGATTATTTAGATCCGTGCCAGTCGGGCTTCAGGCCTGGACATGGGACAGAAACAGCCTTGGTCGCCTTGGTGGATGATATGAGGAGAGCTTTGGATAGGGGTGAATGCTCCTTTCTAGTCCTCCTCGATCTCTCAGCAGCTTTTGAAACCGTTGACCATGGTATCCTCCTGTACCGCCTGGAGGGGTTGGGCATGAGAGACACCGTACTGCGGTGGTTCTGGTCCTTCCTCTCTGGAAGGTACCAGAGGGTAGTTTTTGGGGAGGAGGCTTCGGACCCTCGGCTGCTCACTTGTTATTTAACATCTACCTCAAGCCACTGGGAGCTATCTTCAGGAGGTCTGGGGTGCGCTGTCCTCAATATGTGGATGACATGCAACTCTACCTCTCCTTCAAGTCCTCACCAAGGTTGGTTGTTGAAACCCTGTCCAAATGCCTGGAAGCAGTGGGTGGCTGGATGGAAAGGAACATGCTGAGACTGAACCCTGACAAAACCGAGGTACTACTGGTGGGAGACAAGAGGAGGTTAGGGGATGTGGACCTGGTGCTGAATGGGGTGCATTTACCCCTGAAAGACCAGGTCCACAGCTTGGGGGTCATTCTAGACTCCCAGCTGTCCATGGAGGCTCAGGTGTCAGCTGTGAGCTGGGCAGCACTGTATCAACTCCATCTGATACGGAAGCTGCACCCCTACCTTCCTAATCATCTGCTCCCATCAGTGGTTCAGGCCTTGGTCTCCTCTCACCTTGACTACTGTAATGTGCTCTACGTGGGGTTACCCTGGAAGACTGTTCGGAAGCTACAGCTGGTACAGAACGCTGTGGCTCGCCTGGTTAAAGGTAGCCGCCAGCGTGTCAGGATCCGCTCTGCCAGGGTAGCACCACAGCGCCACCTGGTGGCAATGCTACCTCCCTGCAGGAGCAAGCCCAGGTGTTGTAGGCACTCGCAGGGTGTAGCCTCCTGCTCCTGGCTCCTTTCAGGCCAGATAATGCAGCCCAGCTGGAAGCAGCCTGGAAGACCTACATAAGGGCTGCAGTTTGCCTCCAACCTTTGCCTCAGCAACACCAACCTCAGTTTTGTCTGCAGCCGGTTCCTGTTCCCAGAGACCAACCTTGCTCCTTGTCTTGCCTGGTGTTTGACCTGTGACTGATCCTGGCCTCTGCCTCTGCCTCTGCCTCTGCCTCTGCCTCTGCCTCTGCCTCTGCCTCTGCCTCTGCCTCTGCCTCTGCCTCTGCCTCTGCCTCTGCCTCTGCCTCTGCCTCTGCCTCTGCCTCTGCCTCTGCCTCTGCCTCTGCCTCTGCCTCTGCCTCTGCCTCTGCCTCTGCCTCTGCCTCTGCCTCTGCCTCTGCCTCTGCCTCTGCCTCTGCCTCTGCCTCTGCCTCTGCCTGGTACATTCTTGAACTCTGTTGTGCTTTGGACTTGTCTCTCTGCCTCTGGCCCCTGCTTGGACTCTGTTGCCCTAACCTGTGCTGGACCTTCTGCCTGTTACCTGGACTTGCCTTCTGCCTCTGGCCCCTGTTTGGACTCTGTGTTGTGATATGTATCACATTGACCAGCTGTAGCACAGTGTTTACACATGGAAAGGAACAGAATGGCTGTAAACAAGTGTGTTATGTCTTTCTACTTTCCCATGTTCTTTCTCATGGGAAAGCTAGGCCCTGGGAACATTATGAGCTAGTCACATGGTTTGTATGTTCTGATGACGTGCTAACTTGTTTTTTCTGTCTGAAGCCATTTTAGAGAAGAGCAGGACTGCTTTCTCTATTCCTTCTCTCTTCTGGCTATTGCTTGCTGGACTTTGCAACAATGTAACGTCTTTGCTGAAGTGGAGTGAAGCTCAACCTACTCCACTGGAAATAATGCTTGCTATGCATTGTACTCTGCACATGGACTATAACTAGGAAATGTATACTCTGTAGAATATTACTTGCTAAGTAAATAAACAGGTAGAAATAGACCTGTGGTGTTACAGAGTGTTTCCTTGCCACTTGGATTAGTCTGCAAACCGGGGAAGCTAGAAGCTGGAGTCGGATTACAGGCAAGCTGGCTGGCAGCTTCAAACCGACACACTGCACGCTGCGCAGAGGGGGGTGAGATCTGGAAGATCTGTGTGTGGAATAATGGGCCTCTATGCACAGACAGGATTATAAATCTCCCATCCAGCATACGCGGGGCTCTGCTGTCACTCACGCGCCATCACTCTGTTGCCTGGAACCTGTGTTGACCCCTGGGGCCTACTGCCTCTCTTTGCCTCCATCTTCCCTGGCCCTGGCGTTCCAGACCTAAACCCTTGCCGCCCATGCCCTGGACCTTACACAGCGAGACCACATCACACCAGTGCTGAAGGAGTTGCACTGGCTACCAGCTGCTTGCCGGGCTGAATTCAAGGTGTTGGTTTTGACCTTTAAAACCCTATATGGCTCCAGTCCAGTTTATCTCAAGGAGTGTCTCCAGCAACATCAAGTAGGCTGCTCAACAAGGTCTGCCATGGATGGCCTTCTCCTTGTCCCATCAGCCAGAGCAGCCAGGCTGGTGCGGACTAGGAAGAGGGCCTTTTCTGTGGTGGCCCCCAGACTGTGGAACTCTCTCCCCAGTGACCTCTGCCATGCCCCCTCCTTGATGAGCTTCTGCTGTTCATTAAAACATGGCTTTTCAGGTGGGAATATAGGGTGGGTTATGATTTTAAAATTTTATACTGTTTTAAGTGTATTTTGTTTTGTTTCATTGTATGTTGTACATTGCTCAGAGTGGCCAGGTCTTGGCTAGATGGGTGATCTAGAAATACAATAAATAAATAAATTTCACACTTTCATACTACAATGCAAACCACAACTCAGTTTTTCTTCAAAATTTGCTCTTCTTTGAATTTTTGCAACTGAGTTCTCTAATCAAAACGTGTGTACACAAATGCTTATATTGGGGAAAATAATGCATTATATTAGGAAAATTGCTTGCAAAGATGTGTATAGTAGGCAAAAATCCATGTAATAGGATAAATGTGCAGAAAAATGCTTCTGGATTTTCATGTGAACTAAAAATTAAATCTCAAGTTTGGGATGAACCAAACCTAAGACTGGAGAAAATCTCAAAGTCTGAGACAAACTGCACTTAAGCTTTTAAAAAACAAGATTGACAGATCCATCCAACCGTCCCCCATGGTTTTGCATAGATGCCATAAGTCCAAGAAGGCCAGGTATGCAGCCCAAAATGACAGCAGGGCGGCGCCCCTGGTTACCTGTTTTGTCGTGTGGTTAGTTGGCCCCTCATCTGCTCCCAGTTTCAGGCAGTGGCAAAACGGATACCATTTTGGGACCCACTTTTTTGCACTGGGGTGGTCTCCATGGCAGCAGCCACAGGGCTGGACAATACTAGTATACAAGCCATAGGGCGATGGTGTTCTGGGGCTTACAAGGCCTACATTTGCAAATGAGGCAGGCAACGTTTATTTTGGAGTAAGGTTGATAGTTGTTCTTTTAACAAAGCATTGGAGGAGACCAGAACCTGTGAGGGTCCTCATCGGCAGTCACAGTATGGTGTTTTGGGCCAGCTGCAAGGTGACTCAATCCACTGTTGGTACGCAGTTGGGGCTCGGACAGTTGACCTCCATCCAGCGGGTTGGTAGGTAGGGCATGCTATGGAGATGTCTGGGCTGTATTAATAGAAGTATAGCTTCCAAATCGCGGGAAGTGATAATTCCCCTTTACTCGGCACTGGTTAGGCCTCATCTTGAATACTGCGTCCAGTTCTGGGCACCTCACTTTAAGAAGGACATAGACAAACTGGAGAGGGTTCAGAGGAGGGCAACAAGGATGATAAAGGGACTGGAAACAAGGCCCTATGAGGAGAGACTGAAAGAACTGGGCATGTTTAGCCTTCAGAAGAGGAGACTGAGGGGAGATATGATCGCACTCTTCCAGTATTTGAAGGGATGTCACACAGAGGAGGGCAAAGATCTCTTCTCGTTCATCCCAGTTTGCAGGACACGGAATAATGGGCTCAAGTTACAGGAACCTAGATTCCACCTAAACACCAGGAAAAATTTCCTGACTGTTAGAGCAATGCACCAATGGAACCAACTACCTAGGGAGGTCGTGGGCTCTCCCACTCTGGAGGCATTCAAGGTGCAGCTGGACAGACATCTGTCAGAGATGCTTTGACCTAGATTCCTGCATTGAGCAGGGGGTTGGACTCGATGGCCTTGTAGGCCCCTTCCAACTCTACTTTTCTATGATTCTATACCTTGTTTCAACCTGATTTGGTTGTAGCCCCACCCCAGGAGCTGGGGGGGAGGGGAATGGCATGGGACTTTGAAAGGGGGAGGCCCTAATACTCCAGGCCTGGATGGACTTTGAGACCATATGGAGGGGATGGCCAGACAACTATATACTATGGCCTAATATGCTCCCACGGCATTCGTGGAAGGAGAGTGGGGACCCTTGGAGTTTAAAGAAGGCTAGAATGGAAGTTAATAGGGAAATCAAATTGGCATTGCAGGATCATTGGGGTGGAATGCTGCCGTGTCCAGAAATTCAGCCATCTCGGGTAGAACTGTATCAGGCCGATGGCGTTTCCTGCATCCAACAGGTGAACAACATATTTTTGCAGGATCTGCATGTGGGGCTGCAGGGTTTCACCCTGGGCAGGTGGGGGTTGGTGGCCAAAGGCAAGGCTTGGCTCCTTCCATTGGCAGGGATGTGTGGGAATTTCTGGTAAAGAGTATTTGGTGAGCACTCACACAGGCACCTTTAGGGTGATGGGCAAGTCCAGAGGCCTGCTGCTTGGGGTCTGTGTGGCCCACAAGCTGGGATACAGTTTGCTTTCGGAACCAACCTGACCCAGCTACTCGGAGTTGTGCAGGTGGAGGTGACACAGGAAGGCCCCCCCTTCCACCGATGTGTAGCCTAGGCAAAGGGGTGGGTTTCAGCCCGCTCCCTTCCCTTGGGCTGAGTGGCTCTCCCACAAGGCAGGCTACATGCCTGCGAGGGGAGTTAAGATACATCCTCACACTCGCACATGCAGATCCTGGGTGGGGTGAATTACCCATGTTACGTTTACCCAAGCTCTGGTGCCTGTGTCATTATTTCCGCCATTCTTTCTCTGTCCGCAAGTGAGAAAGCAGATCTGATCCACATCATCCATGTAAAGAGAGTCACCACGGAGAAATATTGCCCCTAAATGGTCATTTTTGGCTCATTACAATGTCAACATCCCTCTCCCTCTAATTCATCTAAGGAACTATGTTTTGGAAATCAGCATGTCCAAATTAGTTTGGTCCTCCAGTTTTAATCCAGGTCATCTCTGCTTCTTCCACTGGTTCTGGTTCAGAACAGCGCTGTTCGTGTTGTTCTGAACTTGCCCCGATACTCCCATATTACTATGGCCCGTAGGAATCTTCATTGGCTACCCATTCGGACTAGGGCCCAATTTAAATTATTGGTTCTTGCCTTCAAGGCTTTGCGCTCTAATGTCCCTCATTACTTATCATCTAGGCTTTCCTGGTATGTTCCTGGTAGGAATTTAAGATCAGTGGGCCAGGGATTATTAGCGGTCCCACCGACACGCTCTGCCTTGTCAAGGCTGCAAACCTTTCAGGACCTGGTTCCACTTTTGTGGAACAGGCTTCCCATGGACCTCCGATTGGAGGAGGATCTTTCCCGCTTTCGAACGGGATTAAAGACTTATCTTTTTAGTCAGCCAGAATGAGTGGTTGGGCTAATGTGGTGGTTGCTGGGATTTGATACTGCATAGTAAGTGGTTGGTGTTGGTTATTTTATTGTATTGTTATGTTTACTGTATATGTTATTTGTCCCGCCCTTTGGTATAAGGGACGTTATAAATAAATGTTTATTATTATTTCTCTTTTCCAGACCTTTCCCCAGAAATCCAACCAGTTTCTGGTGTTTTGAAAAATAGGGGTTGCAAATGTTCATGAGGGTAAGAACAATTTGGGCTTCTTTCGGCTATTTATGAACATTCTCAGAAGTACAAGGAAGGCAAGTTGTACACAGGGATGCATGAGAATTTCATTTTTGCTCGCGAAACATGTGAACATGCCCCATTCAAAGCTCCAAACACAAGCACGAGCATGTGCTTGCCAAAAATATTTGCAAATTGTCAAACATGCTCACATTCATCTTGTTCCCGATTCCCTGTTTGATTTGCACAAATTTTCTATTGTTTGCAAATTTCCTTTGTAGACTGAATTAGCCCTGCTTTAGACTATGGAGGAAAATTGTGCAAATTGGGAAAATTGTGCAAATTTGGGGGAATTTGTGCAAACCTCCTCTTCAACAGCTGCTTGCTTTGCACAATTTTCTTGTTCATGCAAAGTGAGCAGCGATTGCAAATGTCAACGGGAATCAGGCACCAGACGAGCGGTGAGATGATGCTCGGAGAATCCTGGCAATCTTGAACACCACCTGCTTTCCCATCTCGAGCTTAAAAAAACCAAATCCCCAGCATTGTGCACCCCTAGGTAGCCCCGTGTTTATGGAATGCCCACCTCAAGGAGGTTCACGTGGTACCAACACTGTCATCTTTTCAGATCCAGGTGAAGATGTATTTATTTTCCCAGGCATTTGGATATTAGTTATGGCCCAGCTATTCTGGGTTGTTTTTGTGGTATTCAGTGTGTGTGTGTGATTGAGAAAGAGAATATTTGGGTGTTTGATTTCTGCATTGTGGTTGAACACTATTAGTACTGCATTGTTTTTAGATCATGTTTCTATTGTGTCTACTTATATTTGTATTATTGTGTTATATTGATTATGGTTTATATTGACTTTGTCTTCATTTGTTATATTGATTATAGGATTTTGTACACTTTTTTTTTTAAAAAAAAATATTTTATTTATTTTTCAAAACAAATTATAACACAGAAAATATATTTAGCAAAATACAAAATTATCACACAAATATAACATAATCAACATACAATAAATCATAAAGTGCTCCCCCCCACCCTCCAAGGGACCAATTAATATACTTCTATCCTCTTGATCAAATAAAGTCTAAATTCCAAAAATATAACATATCCTGACAAGGCATGTTACCCTTCCCCTTTATTAATACATAGTCTAGTAATTGATTCCATATCTTGTACACTTTCTTCTATAAGTCACTTCACGACTGCTTCTGTGGTGGGAAGTGATGCATAAACTTAATAACTGAAATTACTCCATGGACCCTTGGAAAATTATACATGGCCCAGGGTTCCTGGCACATGGACTTCTGCCATTGCAGCATTCAAGACATCAGAAAGTGAGGCACACCAGCTCAGATCACAATCCAAGCTGGGAAATGACTTTCAAGATAAATGGCAGTCCAGGCATAATGACACCAAGCATTGCAAACTGGACAAGCTCATATCCATATTCTGAGCAAGCACTTTGACTATATCATTCCTAATGACAACTGCTTAGGTTGGCATTTTGGAGAAATGAAGACGGTGCATAGTTCTTAGTCTTTGGTTCTGTCTGGAGACTTACATACAAACCTTTGCTCTGACCTTCTCTAGCAGCTCCTGGCTAGACCTTTTCTTTGCACAAAGCCTTCTGAGAAAGAGCAGAAGGATTACTATGTCAGGATGGAACTGTGAAACTGCTCTAATTGACCCATGAAATTCATGGGGTTGCAGAAACATAATATGCATAGTAAGAGGTGACATTCCTCTCAGCAGGAGGGAAAAACAGTTGCTAATGGAAATAAACATTGTCCTAGGATGTGGAATATCTGTAAAATGTGCCTCTTGCCTTCAGCTGCATCCCTGTTTGACCTGACCCCAGACATGCTCAATAATGACCTGATAATGGCCTTGAAGGGCTCACCAATCATCCTCACAGAGGTCATTGGTGTGGAAGTTCTCCACACTCTGAGGAGGAGTTGTCAAGTCCCAGCCTGGGGACGAGCAGCTCAGTGCATGTGGGAGCCAGCACCCGGCCTGCCCTCGGTCTGTTTGGTCTCTTCAAGACCCATCTTGAAGAAGCCAAAATAAGGCTATCTAAACTAGACTGTGAGCCAAACCGCTGTTGCCTCTTTTGATTCTTTGCAACTTTATCTGAGCCAGTTAGCCAAAGGTTATGTTTGCTCTGCAGCACATTTTCCAGACTGAAATTCAGCCGGTCCTCCTCAGGTCAAATGAGAGCTCTGGAGACATGGGGTTGCTGCATGCAAGCTGCATGTTTACATTCAGAAAAGATTGTAAGCAAAGCTCCTGTTCTGAAATTAATCTCCATGAGGTCTATCTATGGACTGTTTCCAAGCCAGTTGCAAATCTTTTTTTTTAAAGTTATGGTCTGAGTCAAAACTGATTTGGTGAGTCAGAAAACAAATGAAGAACCCAAACTGGAATGCAGGACCCATGTTTGACGGTCCTGTTTCCTGGCCACTGAAACGCTTCCGTCTCTGTTCTTCATGCCTTGTCTTCAGCACACTTTCCCAGCAACTGTGACCAAGGCTACGCAGTCAGTGCAGATCTGGACTGGGTTCTCTCCTGCAGTGCAGACTCCCTGTACGGCTCAGCCAGTTCTGAGAGCAAATCTTCCAGTTCAAGTCTTGCACTGGAAGATTTGCTCTCAGAATTGGGCGAGTCCTATAGAAAATGTATAGGACAAAACTATCTTTGCTTATCTAGGTTGGAAGCTCAGCATGAGCAAGAAACAGTATGCCTATATATACCAGTTGCTGGGGATCATGGGTGGGAGGGTTCTGCTGCACTCCTGTCCTGCTTGTAGGTTTCCCGTGGGCAGCTGGTTGGCCACTGTGTGAACAGGATGCTGGACTAGATAGACCTTGGTCTGATTCAGCAGGGCTTTACTTATGTTCTTTGAACTTCCTTTCTTTGACTGTCCTTGAAATGTCACACACACACACACACACACACACACACACACACAGGTTTCTGAATGTTCCCAGATGCCAATGTCAGATTTGTGTCCACTTATTCTTTTGCATAGAGGCTGGCCTGTGTGCCCCAGGGAGAATGCAGCTGGGCCATTGCTGGCATGTTCTTATGTTCTTACGTTTCAGTAAATTAAATGCCTGCTGGAATAAAATATATCATGAGAATATCTTAACAATTGCCCACAAAAGTCATAGGGTGATAACTGCATCCTTTCTTGGAAACTCCCAAACTGTAACAGCTGCTCTTGCACTAAACCCTGTGCACCTATTCATCTGAAACTTGGCAGGCTTGATTCCCTCAGAAAACGACAGCATGCTTACAGATTTCATCCAATCCTGCTAAGAAATAATTTTTAAAAAAGTTTTATTTTTTATTTATTATATTTATACCCCGCCTTTTTTCCTGCAAGAAACCCAAGGCGGCTTACATAATCCTCCTCCTCCTCCTCCTCTCCATTTTATCCTCACAACAACCCTGTGAGGTAGGTTAGGCTGAGAGTCCGTGACTGGCCCAAAGTCACCCTGTGCAATGAGTTTTATCAGCAGTTCACTTAATGTGTGTGTGTGTGTGTGTGTGTGTGTGTATAATTCCAGGGCACTTAGCACAAACCCCATGAACTTATTTGTCTGAACGTTAGCAGGTTTTATCCCGTTAAGGGGTGACAAGGCCTGCAACATTCTGACAAATAGCAAAAAGGTCGCAGACATTTACGGGTTTCCCATGCAAGTCAATGAGAGGCATGAAGCATCAGTTTTCACTTTGAATCAGCCCCGGAGTCAAAGTGGGCGACGACCAGCGAATCAGTCTAGCTGGGCTGCTTTCCAAGCTGCTGAATCAGGGCCTTGTGGCTGGTGCTCAGCCCTAGCTTCTATGATTTGTAGGTTTGTTGTTTTGATAAAGGGCACATTGTACTTTCTTTAACGACTGAGCCACATTTGCACAAACTGAGTAAATGACCAGCAGAAGCCGCAGCAGATCCTGGTGTGCTGCAAATGGACACATGGTGCACTGGACCCATCCTTCCCCCCCACACACACACACCGGCATCATCCCCCATTCCCGGCTTATCTCATACAGAGACGCAAGGGCGGGTTCCTGGGTTCTAGCCAGCCAGATGGCCGTTCGCACGGGCACCGCTCCCCACCGCTCCCCCAGCTGCCCAATTTTTCCTGATGTTTAGGTGGAATCTGGGTTCCTGGGCTCCAGTTACAGGAACCTAGATTCCACCTAAACATCAGGAAAAATTTCCTGACTGTCAGAGCAATAAGACAATGGAACCAACCGCCTAGGGAGGTGGTGGGCTCTCCCACTCTGGAGGCATCCAAGGTGCAGCTGGACAGCCATCTGTCAGGGATGCTTTGACCTGGATTCCTGCATTGAGCAGGGGGTTGGACTCGATGGCCTTGTAGGCCCCTTCCAACTCTACTGTTCTATGATTTTATGATTCTATGTCCTGAGCCGCCTCAGCAGATCAGGAATTGCACTTGTTCAGAACACTCCAGTATGGTGGAGCTCATTTTCCTTTAAATGGAGAAGCAAACACCACAACACAAAATAATGCCCTGCTTAATTAACGTGGCCACAAAAGGGCAGCCTAAAGAAGGTGGTCATGAATCACCTCCAGAAAATGTTTAGGGGAGCTTACATGAGAATGCAATTTAGAATTACTCATGGTGGTGATTGCATTGTGGGAGACCCACACAGGTCTGCATTGGTTCCGCTGATATTCCTAATGTTTCAAACTGCTTTGCCTATATCCCTTTCAATATTTGAGGCCATTCTTGGATTTGCTGTTTCATCAGACGTACCAGTTTAAAATCCCTGCATTTGCAACCAGACGCTTTGCCCAGTCAGTTCCTCAAATGCCTTCTTTGACGTTATGAGAGAGAGGGCCAGAGCGGGGCCTGCCGGCAAGGAGGCATCTTCTCGGTTGCCGGACTTTCACCTCTGTGATCTCCAGATCACTCAAAGGGGAAAGTGATAGCTTCAGCACTTTTGTGAATCTCTCTCTTGCTTTCTCATCCCTAACATGTCTCCCAGCTCAGCAAAATTTGCAATGACTGTCATTCTGTGCTCCACAAAAGTTCAAGACAGAATGAGATTGTGTCAGAATTACTGTCCCAAGAGCCCATTCAGGATATATTAAGAGAGACCATCAGAACATTTCAGGGCCCCCACCATCTCCAGCCACACTCTGTCAGGCATGCACATAAATGCCAGTGTTCAGGGGCCTGAAAGATCGGTCTTTCACCACTCTCAGTCAGCACTAAATTAATCTTTCCCAGAAATGTCAATTAAACCAGTCAAGTTTTCTGACTGTGCCTTGGACTTCTCCCTTTGACTGTTGCCTTCCCCTTCTTCAAGTGCAGCAAAGAGACAACCTCAGCTTCAAATGACACTTTTGACTTGATGGTTCCATTTTATGTAGGCACATCAAGAGCATTGCCTCAGAACAACAGAGGCTGCTATTTGCAGAGCAAAGTTGACACGGGCAGCTCAGTCTTACAGATCTCTGCAATTAACACTCTGATGCCAAACATGTTTACTTGGAATTAAGCGCTATTGAAATGAATGAGCACTGCAGCCAAGGACGTGTTCTTGGTATTGCAGCCTAAGGACTGCCAGTGAGTCAGCACCTTACTTCCACTTGGAATCCCACAATGTCTTCCAGGGCCTTGGAACGTGGGGCTCACGTGCCTGAACAAATGATGATGGATGCAGGTTTCCTGCAGCAGGTGGACCCTTGGTTCCACTGAGGATTGTGCAGAATGTTGCCACACACACACACCCATGGCCCCTGAGTTGCATAATGTCTTTCTGGGCCAGCTTAATATCCTGGCCTAGGGAGGGGCAAATCCATCAGTTTTGCTTTCTCCCACATTCAAATTGTTAACATCTCAAGTTCTTTCTCTCCTGAATATGAAGAACTTTGCACATGTTGAAAAATTCTCATAAAAAACTCACTGAAACGAAATTCTCAGACATCTGCACCACACAGATTCAATAGGTACAGCTGTTCCCAGCATGGGGAGGACTGTGATGTATCTGTGCGTGCGTTTTCCCTTTCCATTACACATCACCCCCTCGGCCAGCTCACAGTAAGAATGAGGCAGAACAATGGAAGCATCTTCCCTGGGTATGGACTCAGGACTGCCCCTTCTCACCTGCACTGCGGTGGAAGCAAAATGGGGACCAGGGCTGTCAACGCAGCTGGCCGTGCAAAAAGAAAAGAAGAACCTTTAGGGGGAAAGAAAGGAGCGGTTCTTCAGCCCCTGCCCATGGTGAGCCCGCCTGTGAGAAGCTGTTGAGAATTTCTCCTCCCCCTGGAGAAATTTGGTGAAATTGTCCTCGTCCCCCCACCCCCATTTCACTGCCTACAAATAGTGTGGAGAATTTCGAGAAACCATCTGCGCACAGTTCTAGTGAATGCACAGAGATCCAAACCCAGACATTTAAGGGCCAAGCACTCCAAGCCCTGCAGCTGGACGGACGAACCTGTCAGTTTCCCTTTCTACCACATCTGATTTTTTAAAATCACAAGTTCTTTTTTTGTCTCAAATATGGAGAACTTTGCAAATTTTGGTAAATTCTTACCAAAACTGAACTGAAACAAAATCTGACCCATCCCTATGACAACCACATCACACCTTTCAGTATGGTACTAATGCATGGGTCCGGCTATTTACAGCAGAGCAAAAGACTTGACAGAAGAGCAATGCCTGAGCCAGTGATGCTTCTGGAGTCGTTGCCCATCAGCCTTTTCCAAAGGACAGATTCATTCAAGCATTCTGAAGCCCGAAGCCGCAGCACTTCTGTGTTATAAGATGCCGAGATGTCAGCCCACAAACACCGCGTGTTCCCAGATTTGTGGCAATCTGTGCATGGCTCACATCATGCTCTAGGTTCCGAACTGGAAGAGATGAACAGTCCCCAGTGCCTCCGTAGCAACATAAAAGAGACTAATTGCTTCGGTGTTATGTAGCACAGAAAATGTAATTCCTGTCCTGGAGGGAAGTAGGACATTTGGAGTCTGTTAAAATCACGTCTGGAGAGTCAAGCACCCAACTGCTCCTCTGGCCAGAATCTGTCACTATGGTAGATGCAACCATGTATTGGCAATGCAGCTCTTCAAGGTGGCGGCAGGAAGGGGGAGAGAAATAACAGCCTGGGCTCTATTGCGTGCTGCCTCCTTCTGAGGATTAACTTCCCCATGAAGCTGGCTCTGGCCTTGCTGTGTTTGGCACAGCAGGGCAGACCTTCCTAGAAGGGGGCAGGCCTGGAGTGAGCTGCTGCGCATCTCCCCAGACAGCCACGGCTGGTTTTCCTCCTGCCTGCACGGCCCTTTTCAACCAAGCGCAGGAGCTCTCTTTGCGTGGCTGGTCACAGGCGGCTGCTCTGCAGGCAGCTGCAGCTCTCCTCCTGAGCTCCTGGGAGGACTTGGGAAAAGCAGCCTTCCTTCCTTCCCCAGCAGCAGCAGCAGAAACATTCCCCTTGATCCCGGGCGAGACCTGGGCTTTGCAACTACGGAACAAGCAATCTTTCATTTTAAACTGAGGGGACTCTCATCTGCCTCTCAGGCTGACCCATAACTTGGCAGAGATCCTTCCAGTCTTCTAGGACAAGAGCCTTTGTCATGTGTTCCCTGATGCACATCAAAAATGCTACAGTTTGAAGAAGGAAACTCTTTGGTCATCCCAAAGTTGGTACATTTTAATCTTCTTTACGTAAGAGCTCTTTGGAACAGATTCCTTGCCAAGTGGCTTTACCACCTACATCCTTTTTAGCACCTATTGGTACATTTGGGAATTTGAGAAACTGCTGTGGGCACCACCACAAAATGGCTCCTATGGAGGATGTGGCTGCCATGGGGGCCTGGCTAGCCAAAAGATAAGTATTCACCCAAGAAACTGAGTACAAGCAGACAAAAGGTCTGAACTCCAAAGCTAATCCATATATTTGACCTCACAGAAGCACAGCAAAATACACCTTTAAGGTTCGCAATGCTACATATGCCAACATGGGACCCAATGGGAATTACTTCAGAGTAGGCCTACATAGCATTTCTCTGCTCATCCTATCCACACACACACCTTTCCCCAGTCCCAAAAGGAAAAGAAACGTGTTCTATAGCTCGACCCCTGGCTCAGGCTCAGCCACTCCGTTCCCCACCTGGGACCCCGACCTCCTCCTCTTCTGCCATCAGAGCCCTCCTCTGGGAAGGTGCCATGTGTGTTCGTGAGCAAGAGAAGAGGCTGAGAAGGGAGAGAAAGAGCAAGGCCAGGGACCGGATGTGGGGCCGGAACAGCAAGGGACAGAGTGGAAAAGGGAGAGAAATAGCGAGGCTGGAGGCTGGGCACGGGGGGGGGGGAGAGGGAGAGAGGGAGGGAGGGGGAGAGAGAGAGAGAGAGAGAGAGCGCACACCGGGAAAGTCTGCATGGGGGGAAGAAGACCGGGCGGGCCAGGAAGCCGCTCTTTCTTTCCTTCTCTTCCTGCCCACAGAACAGCTGATCAGCGGCAGGTTCAGGAACAGGAAGGAGAATCTGGCAGCCTAATGTTTTTCAATCTTTTTATTTAAAGTATAATTTTGAAGGGGGCAGGGAGTGGAGAGATTTACAGGCACCTTTGGAGGCCTCCACGAGCAGGCTGGGACCCACGGGTGCCACGCTGGGGACCACCGATCTCCAGGGTGCCAAGGGTGGGAGAGTGGCCAGGAGGGTGTGTGGAGGGGGTGACGAGGGAGGGGTGCTGCAGATCCAGGACAGGCCAAAGGAAGGACTTCTTCACACAGCACAGAGTTAAACTATGGCATTCACTACCGTAAGATGCTGCCCTGGCATCTCTGCATGCTGCTTCTTCCAAAACAAAATGGATTCTTGGGCCAAGGTGTCAGGATAATGCCACCTGACATGCACAGCACAACACGCGCCTGTCCAGAGAAGCAGCGTGCCTGGCTGGTCCTCCTCTGCCACGCGCGGCTCCATGTCTCTGATTGCCTCCGTCCTTCCTCTTGCTATCCAGCATCAGTGGTTCATGCCTTGGTCTCCTCTCGCCTAGACTACTGTAATGCACTCTACGTGGGGTTACCCTTGAAGACGGTTCGGAAGCTACAGCTGGTACAGAACGCGGCGGCTCGCCTGGTTAAAGGCAGCCGCCGGCGGGACCACATCACGCCAGTGCTCAAGGAGCTGCACTGGCTACCAGTTGCTTGCCGAGCCGAATTCAAGGTGTTGGTTTTGACCTTTAAAACCCTATACGGCTCCGGTCAAGTCTATCTCAAGGAGCGTCTCCAGCAACACCAAGTGGGCCGCTCAACAAGATCTGCCACGGACGGCCTTCTCCTTGTCCCTTCAGCCAGAGCAGCTAGACTGGTGGGGACGAGGAAGAGGGCCTTTTCTGTGGCGGCCCCCGTATTGTGGAACTCTCTCCCGAGTGACCTCCGCCATGCCCCCTCTCTGCTAAGCTTCCGCCGTTCATTAAAAACCTGGCTGTTCAGGCGGGAATATGGGGTGGGTTAAGATTTTTTTTTTAAATTGTATTTTATCTTGTTTTTATTGTATTTTATTTTGTTTATAATTGTATTTTATCTTGTTTTTAGCCTCTGTACATCGCCCAGGGTGGCCGCTTGCCGGCCAGATGGGCGATTAACAAATGTAAATAATAATAATAATAATCCCGGACAGCCGCATATCATGAAACAACAACAAAAAACTGCTGGAAGCTCGTGGGGAAGCCCATACCAGATTCCCCCCACTCTGGCGCCACGAAATCCAATACATGGATAGCCTGCAGCTATTTGCCCATCTTAGCTAAATCCCCACGGATGGCTGCCCCCGCTGGCTTCCCCGTGCAGAACACGTGAGGGGACTTGCCTGCTCTTCCCAGGCATGAGGATCATCCTGCTGCCAGGGAAATGGCAAAGCCGTTGCTGCGCACCCGCACCCCAGCCTCCCAGCATCCTATATGGGGGAAGGGTGCTCACTCTTGAATGGATATTTTATATTTATTTACGGTCTTCTGACCACACCAATGCATAGAACAATACAAACAAGATGCACCAGCTCTTAATTATACACTCAAAATAAAAACCTAGAAAATAAAAATAATCAGACAAGCATAGAAGGTCTAGTCCAGTGTTCTCCAACCTTGGGTCCCCAGATGTTTTTGGCTTACAACTCCCAGCATGCCCCAGCCAGCATAGTTGTAGGTCAAAAACATCTGGGGACCCAAGGTTGGGGAACACTGCTCTAGAGACAGCAGGGTGTGGCCTTCATCACTTCCTTGCCCTGCTTATGGATTTCCAAGAGGCACAGAACCCTAGCACTGGCAGGTATCCCAAAGGTCATCTAGTCCAACCCCCTGCCAATGCAGAAACCCAATAGGCATCCCCAATAGGTGGCCCTCCAACCCTCTGTTTAAAGGAGAGCCGCCAGCATCTGAGGCAAGCTGTTCTACTCTTCAGCAGGTCATACCATCAGGAAGACGGTCCTAATGTTTATTCAAAATCCCCCTTTCTTGTCATTTGAGCCCACTGGTTTGGAATTTATATTTTGGAGCAAGTTTGTTCCATCATCTATATGACAGTCCTAGTCTGGTCTAGTCACAATAGCAATATTCAAAATTTTTGCAACTTTCTTGGTAATTGAGCTATTTGAGCCGTTAAGCAGAGTGGACAGAAGAAACTCTGAGGATTGTCCAGGAAAAGTCTGGGTGATTGGATGTATTAGGTTTTCTCTAGCTAGCCTCAATAAAAGCTGCAGTTAAAAAGAACATGTGCAACAGTTTCCACCTCCTCATTATTGCAGGGGCAAGACCTGTTTTCCATTGGGATTTTACTGAATCTACCATACAAAAGTTTGGAGCAATCACATCAGTTTTCTTTGTGAATTTAGGTTTTTTCTGAGGTTGGGCTGACTTTTTCCAACAAAAATATCTGGCGTAAGATACCAAAGCAACAGATTTCCTAAAAGTATCCTTGTAATGTCATGCTATAGCAAATTGTGAAATGAAACTTGTTTATAGTATTTTGAATGCCACAGCGCTTGCTTCATCCATCCCTTACATTGGGCAAACTATTAAAAAAGAAGATTTGCATTTTCCTGTGCAGGGTTGGATGGTTAAAGAGAATTTCGTGTCCCTGAGAGACCTGCCTCCTCCCCTGTGTCCCATTACGACCTCAAAGAGCGCTAAGGGCACCTTTCCAAGGGGACCATCCAGCAACAACACATGCAGGTAGCAGAGAAGGCATGTTCTCAGCGGCCGCCCCTCCACTCTGGAGCGCCGTTCCTGCCGGGGCTGCCCGGGAGCCAAGCCTCAGCGTTTTCCAGGGGCAATGCCAGCCAGGGCTGTCTGTTTGCAGAAGCGTTCAAGGATGGCTTTGCATTTGAAATTTGCTGCTTTGTGTATGCTGTGAAATGCTCCCCATGAGAGTTTTAGGGGCAAGACCGCAAGGCTTAGTTTCTTCTGGATGAGAGAGCTCTGAAGACTGGAGGTGTCTTTAGTTACATTTGTGTCTCTACAAATATACAAGCAGAGCATTCTGGGAGCAGCAGCCTCCTGAGGTGGACAGCACAGCTGCTAATCCTACATCAAGTTCTCTAAGAGAGCAACCCCGAGGATCAGGGCCAGCCCCAGACATTTTTTTGTTGCTGCCCGAGGCAAAGGACAAGATGGTGCCCCCACCTCGAAAAGCGACCTGGACTGGCAGATGCATCTGATGGATGGGTCCGCTCCGCACCCTCCACCACACCTGAAGGAAGCAGGCCCGCGTAGGGGTCACCGGGCGCGCTGCTTGGCACCCACCCTCCCTTCCTGCCTCCTGCCGTGGCCAACAACTGCTGCCTCAGGCGACCACCTCACTCTGTCTGATAGTAGGGCTGGCCTAGCCAAGGTTGCCTCAGTTTTAGCCAATGCAAGTCTCCAGGGATGGGGACTCGGACTCGAGGACTCGACTCGTGAGTCAGACTGAGTCCCCCCTCTGACTCGACTCGGACTCGAGTCCCAATATTTTTAATGGGACTCGAGACTCGACTCGGGACTCAAGACCAAGGACTCTTCAACATCCCTGCTTGATGCCACCTGCAGGTGCTGTCTGGACCTAGTTGCAGTAACAATCCAAGTTTATTTTTTAAAATCATTTTACTAATGTAACCTTTCAGGCATTTTGGGTTTGGCTGCTTCTGCCTGCCTGCTTTGGGGTTCCCTGCCTCCTCTGCCTGCCTGGTCTCTTCTTAACCAGTTCCACAGTTTGAATTGTCCAAGACAAAGGCCTCTGCTTGCCTGTTTTGGGGTTCCCTGCCTGGTTATTTTGGGTTTGTCTGCCTGGTCTGTTCTTGTCAAAATCAGTGGCAGAGTTTTGAGATAAAAAGGCACACTTGTGCCTAGAATTTATTTAAGCCACACATCTGAAGTAGCCTTATTTTGTTGGGAAAAAACCCCATTGATTTTAATAGGGACTCGTGGAGTCAGCTTTGGGAGTGACTCGGGACTCGGGACTCGTGAGTCACCATTTTGGACCAAGGACTTGGACTCGGACTCGAGACTTGGGTCCAAAGACTCGTGACTCGACTCGTGACTCGAGACCAAGGACTCTTCAACATCCCTGCAAGTCTCTGTCTCACTGCTCAAAACACACACTGAGTGGTATCGCATTCCAAAGGTGAGACAGAGATCAAGCCAAGTTTGTTTAGCATTTGTTAACTCCACCATCACCTGCTGGTTTTTTTCAGACAGCGATAGGACCATCCATGTCAATCAAGGCAGCCAAACCATGTTAAGTAGCAAACCGCAGTTTCTCTGATCTGATTTAGACGTGGAGGGATGGGTGAGAATTTGATTTCAATAAATTCAGTTTTGATAAGCATTTAGTAAAATTCACAAAGTTCTCTATATTGGAGACAAAAGAACTTGAGATTAAAAAAAGAATGTGAGAGAAACGGAAACTGGCAGATTTATCCATCCAGGCCTGGGAGTGCCGACTGCCGAGCCCTCAAGAACTGGGTTGGAACTTGGAACCCCTCATGTGCCCTGCCAGGACAGGGCGTAATCAGGGCTGGGGTCGCTTTTTTTCTGACAGGTGCCTCATCTTTAGCAACTATGTGGCAGCTTTATTTATTTATTTATTTCGTTATTTCATTTCATTTCATTTATATACCACCCAACAGCAGAAGTTCTCTGGGCGGTTTACAACAATTCACATAAGCACTGGCTTCCCTGTGGCCCTGCCTCCCCTCTCATCTCCCAGGGTTGGGGGGGCAGTCCAGCTGGAGCAGACCCTGATGTTCCCTCTGCCTCCTTCTTTCCCACAGGGCTGTTGATGTCAGTTAGCCCTGGGGGGGGGCAGTCCAATTTATACCCCACCTTCCACCCCCAAAAATGGCACTCAAGAAGGCCACAGAGCTGTCAAAGTTGGAGGGCACGTCACAGTCCTTGCATGCTGGGAACAGCTGCGGATGGGTGAGAATTTTGTTTCAGTTCATTTTCTATAAGAAATTACTAAAATTCACAGAGTTCTTTGTATTCAGGAGAGAAAGAACTTGGGAGTCAAACCTTTCAAATGTGGGAGAAGGTGAAACCGGCAGATTTGCCAATGCCCAGTGGAGACCCAGGTTCCTGTCGAGCTGAGGTGGTGCAAAAAGGTGTCCGTGGTGGATGTCTCTGCAGGATATCGCTTGGCAGCACCCAGAGACTACAAGGTGTGCTTTAATTTACATGGGCGTGAATTTTACATACATGTAAACCAAACACATGCATGAGGGATCTGGGTGCTTAGGAAAACCTGATACCTGCAAAAGCTGAGAGAGTCAGAGACAACAACAAGGTCTGTGAAAGCAATCCTTTGTTTGATTAAAGTAGAATTTAAAATGAATTAAAATCACACATCAGGGGAGTTAGAATCATACCGACTGTACATCCTGGGAATTAGAAACATACATTAACATTGAGAAGGCTAGAGATAACAAGCATTTAAAGTCAATACTGAGGCTAGGTGCAGTGGGATGCATAGAAAATCATGTGCCTGTGCACGCACATGTGTTGGGGTGATTATGGGGAAGGGGAAGAGAAGAGAGTTGCAGGGGAGAAAGAAGTTTCAGCCTGGGGTACCTTGAATGGGGGAGAAACAGATTGTTGTGGGGGATTGTGAGAGGGTTTTGGAGAAGGGGGGTCAAGCAAATGCAGGAGTTTTGGAAGAAAGTGGATAGAGAGGTGTCAAGATTCCATCTGTACCAGGACACCTTGATCAGCTCCTTAAAGATATTTTGCCTCTTTAAGAGCCCCTCCTGTATCAAGATGCCAATTCTCTGCCTTTTACCTTCTCTTCCCAGTAACATGGGATTAGGCCTTAGGCATGGTGCAAAAGATACTCCAGACAACTTGCTGTTAACAATAACTGTTTACTTTAGTAAATTTTGGTATAGTAGATTCACAATAACTTAAGGTAATTACACAAATAGAGCCGTATACTTTCAAAAAGCAGGTATAATAGAAATAAAAGAAATAATAACACAGTTCTCTCTATCCTAGCTACTCTTTCACCTGTAACCTTAATAGAGATTCCTTCCCAGCCTAGCCCTGGCTGTTCTGTATTTTTCAGTGATATTCAGTCTCTGCTTCTCTGTCTCTGCTTCTTGGTGCCTGCAGTTTCCCTGCTCTCTGCATCGGCCTGCTTGCCGCTCCTCTCCTCCACACAGCTTCTCTCTCTCCCCTCTGCTGTTTCTGCCTCCCCTTTATATACACTTTCACAACTTTAGGAGGCTACAAACAGGTGACCTCAAACTTGGGAAATGAAACTTAACTCCATTAGGGGGGAAAGGAGACTTCTTTCAATGAGGGTGGAAAGGAAACTTTAACTCCATGAGGGGAAAATGAAACTCACGAATGCCCCCCCTCACATCAGGAGATGTTTGGGCCTGCAGGCTCCAACCTAACTCAAGCCTGTGTAGGCCTCAATCCTTCAGAAGAGGCATACAAGAGCGACAGGGAGCTCCAAAGCCAAGGGGTTTTGGAGTTTGGAATGGGGTGGGATATTAGGCAAATGGGAGGAAAGAGGATAATTGGAGCGTGGAGGAAAAGGGCGGGGTTGCTCTTCTGAGCAGAAAGTGCGAGGGGCCCCTCCTGTATGGGGGGGGCGATCTTCTGGGTGTGTCCGTGGATTTGGGTTGCTCTTTTTATCCTTCTTCTCAGGATTTAGTAATCAAAACAAAACAAGTTCTTCTTCCAAGATTGCTCATGGAAGTTGGAAAATGGGTTTTTACGTGTCAGACATTAAGGGAAGAAAGAAAGAAGACGGTGAGTTCTTCTTTCCTTCTTGTTGTGAGGAAGGGATGGGACTTGGCGGCAGGTAGTATTTTGCCTATCTTTAGCTATTATAGGTCCAGGTGAGCAAGTTCGCCAGGGGGGGATTTTGGTGACTGTCTTAAACAAAGGTGCCAGAAGAGTCACATAAGCATGCCTGCTTACACAGTGTTGGGTTTTCAGGGTCTCACAGCTTTTAAAGACATTGGGTGGGTTCACACAACACTTTAAGCCTGGGGTGGCTTATAAGCCACCCTGTAAGGCTATTTAGCCAGCCCCCCCCCAAGGTACCTGACAAATGATTGGGCACAGTTGGGGTCCTGAGGCACCTTCTCCCCCCGCCAGTCCTCCCACAGGTATCCCAGGGGACACTGCGGGAGCACTGAGGGTTCCCCCCTCCTCACTGCCACTTGTCTGGGGGCGGGGGCACAGAAAGGCGGAGTGGGGAAGCAGGGTGTGCTGACAGCCCTCACCCCAACTTGCGAGTAGACCTCATGAACCAGTGAAAGTGGCAAGTGTTAACACTGGGGCATTAAGGCAATCTGAGCGCAGTGGCCGGCCAGAAAGTTGTAAGCAAGATGTCTGCCGCTTCACTTAGGACATGCAAGGCCTCCACATCCTATGGGACCTACTTTTCTGCTCTTCTCCAAGACCAAAAACCCCTAGTCCCCTTCCAGATACAGCCCCTTCTTCCCAAAGCAGCAGAATTTGGGGGTGCTTCACAGCACAATGAAGAGTCTAATTATGAAGAGCAAAGCAGAGGGAGGCTGACGCCAAGGCCCGGCCCTCTTGTTGCTGAGGGCCTCTGTGGGTACCGCTAGACTACACCCTGCAGGCGGAAGACAGCGAGGCCTGCGGTGACAGAAGCAGGATGGACACCTGGAGAGTATTTAAAATCACTCAGATCTATCATTCAGTGACACTGGGTTGTTTAAAAATGTGGATTCCAAAACTCCAAGGGGTCCTGGTGACAGATAACGGGAGCTCTCTTTGCCGTGGCCGCCGCAGGAACTCATTGCGAGCCGCAAGGGAAGTCTGGCGTTTCTTACACTGACTGGAATTCCTCCTTGCAGATGCTGCTTCTGGAGCGGAGGAAGAGGAGGAGGAGGAGGGTGGAAGGGAGATGTTGCATTACAAATCATCCCTCCCCCCCAAATCAGAGCCATAATTAACATCTTAAACATTTTGGATCAGAAATATTTGCTGCTCCTCAAATATTTATGGCTTTTCCAGACCTCCCCATGGGAGGAAAAAAAAAAAGTTTTCTCCTGTGTTGGTTCTTAAAGGAAAAATATTATTTTTCTTGGAAATTTAGAACTAATAGATCCCCCCCCCCCCCCCGGAAGCCAAAATGTTAGTTTTCACAGTATGTTTTGCCAAAATCAATAGTGTAGCAGCTAAATAAATGTCCTATTGCTGGTGTGTCCTCAGAGAAGAGCTACAGGAGCCTGTGCAGCTGGGGGAATTACCGTAATCTGTACTCTGGGGGACGTGCCTGTGTTTGTGTGTGCATAACGAGGAAGGGAGTATAATTCTCTCCACATTCTGAAAACGTGTGTCCATTATTATCTCTGATGTGGGTTGAGGAAGAGCCAGGCTGTTTTTTAAGCAGCCGGCTTCATCCCTGCACTGTTACCAGGATTCTGTAGAAGCGGATTCGAAAGCTGACGCTGGACTGCCTGGGCCGTTGACACAGTGCATACAAATGCTGCCATCGGGCCCTTGCCATGGCGGCCGCTCAGCTGAACCCTAATCCAGAACAGACCCAGCAGGCCAATTTGCAAGGAGGTGACTGAGCAGGGGCCAGGCAGAGGCACGTCCCTTTCAGTCCACGAAGCAGGAGATTCTCCTGCATCTGCCCCATTGAAATGACCAGGAACTGGTCCTGCTCATCTTTCCAATCTATCCCAATGGGGGTTGTGCAGGAGAATGTCTCTCTAGATTCTGCCCACACAAGGTGTGGAATGAGGTTAACAATGGAACACGGGACTCCTGCCCTGGAAGCTTAGTGCTGGCTGCAAAGTAGCTAGCGAGCCATGCTCCTGGTGTTTTAGCTGGTTCTATAAAGCCCTGGGCAGCTCGGGACCCAGTCACCCGAGAGGCCGCCACCTTCTCCCGCAGAGGCCTCATCAGCCTCCACGTCCTGGGGCGGGGAGGGCTTGCTGACCATGCCACGGCCTACTGAGGTTCGCCTGGCCGTGGTGCGGAAGAGGCCTTCTCCACTGCAGCGCCACCCGCCATGTGGAATGACCCCCCCGCTGAGATCAGGCGGGCCCCCCGTGTGGAGCGCTTCTGCCGGCAGCTGAAGTCACACTCGCTTGCCCAGGCATTTCCCGGACCACTCACCTTCTCAGCTACCTCCGGTTATTTTAATGAGATTTTTACTGTTTTTATTATTGTTTTAATTACTGGTTTTATTGCATTTTGTCATGGTTTTATCTTATAAACTGCTTTAGGATTATTATTATTATTATTATTATTATTATTATTATTATTATTATTATTTAATGAAAAGCAGTATAGAAATTCTCTGAAACAGATAGATAGATAGATAGATAGATAGATAGATAGATAATTTGGAATGGAGAGCCCTGGAGCACTGTTCCTCCGTGGGTCCTGGCTAATCCAGGGAAAATAAGAAACACAGAGAGAGGCACGGGAGCTCAGGGGAAGGAGCGGTGTTAGCGAAGTGTGCGCGTGTGCGTGGCGGTGCTTGGCTCAGGACCCATCCCGAAAGGCCTCCGCACAACGCCCTCAGCTCCGAGCTCGCCAGCCCCAAGCCCAAGGAGCTCAGAGTCCGTGGCCTTAACCGCTGGCCCACCCTGGCTTCCATGGTGAGCTCTTTACTCCTTGCAGCCCCCCATTGCAGCCCCCACTACCCCAGAAATAGGGGGACCCCCAAAACATGCTTTCCCCCAAACAAAAGGGCACCCGGAGCTGCTATGGGGCTCCCCAAAGGGCCAAATGAGCTTGTTTGGAAACCAGTGTTGTCTCTTTGGCGCTCCGTGGCAGCTCCGGGGGCAAGCAGCAGAAGGCGGGGGCAGAAGCAGAATGGAAGCGGCAGCAAAGTGGCAACCGCCCCTCTCTGCCACTGTGGCTTCGGCGTGTTGGGGACGTGCCGGCCACCTCACGCAGAGGACACGCCCCCCCCGCATGCCTTTGCCGTGCGACTTCTGCTGAGCCTCAGAGAGGCGGCCTGGCCGGCAGCATGGCATCCCTCTCCCGCTCGCTCGCTCGCTCGCTCACTCCCTCTCCTGGTGCCGCCCCATCCCGGCTGGCAAAGCTGCAGCATGCCAGAGGGCCCCTGGAGCTCTTCCGGGATTTTGGCCGTGGGCTGCTTCCCGGTCTGATGTGGGCTCCTGCTTCTGACCCGGCGGCTACTTGCAATTCCTCTGAAAGCCAGCACTGTTCCAGCGATCAATGAAAGCTTGTTTTACACTGGCCCAGCTTCTGCCTTATGCTACAATCCATTGATCTTGTCAAACAAGACGCCTTGTGCTCTGGTTACAGATTTGTCTTCCGTCTTCCCCCAACCTCAGATTTGGGAGGAATCATGCAGAAGAGGCTGTGCTCCTGCTCAACAGCAATCAGTGTCCTTTTTCTTAGCTCGGTGGAGCCATTTGCTAAATCCACCAGGCTATGCGAGAGCACATGGCTGTACATGAACACACGCCGGCCCTGGGCAGCTCCTGCCGCCACCCACCCAACCTTACAGGTGGGCAGCTTCTGTCCTTATCCCATGAAAGAATGAAGATAATGGTGGCACCCTCCGCCACTCCACCACCACCACCACCAAACACATACTGGGCATCTGGAGAATTTTGCCTCCTGCCCCACAAAAGACTGGCAAAATTTGGGCAGGCCTTCATTTTGCTGCCCTTCCTCCCAGGTTCTCAGTAGAAGCCCATCCTAGTTATAAACTAGTACAGCGGGCCTTCGGGGTGAGCCTGCATAGGGTGAGGCTCTGAATGCCTCGCCCTGCATCTCTAGAGTTCAGGTTCTCTCCCACAAACTTGTATTAGTGAGAACGCACTTTGTGCCATTCTCTTATCTCTCTGTGTTTATGCCCTATTTATTTCCACGAATAAAGTTTTCCCTTGTTTAATGATATCCTTACGACTCTCCTTGGAGCCTCGGGACACCTGGGTAAAACGTTCCCGCTCCATCTGGCTGGCTTGTTTCCCTTCGCAGAGCAGGCGTGTCTGTGCCCCCCCGCCCCTGACCAAGAGCAAAGGCTGTGACTGCGTGGACAGACCCCGCTCAGTGGCAACAGAGTTATAAATCCGAGGCGAGCGTTCTGGGCTTCCAGAATTAAGTTAGGGTCAATTTGTGGGCTGCAGTCCCTGACATTCCCTTAAGCCAGGTAACAAAAAATGGTACCAGAAAATATAGATCTATTGCTCAAACAGTATTAGAGAATAATACAAATTTGCAATGATAAAGCAAGCAAGACATATTACTACACATTACAACACAACTAGCATGATTAGGCTCCTAATCCATTGCAGGATTTATTTGGAGCGGTATGGGAGCTATCTGTGGTGCTGAACTCCAACTCTAAAATAGGTTCACCCCCGTGGAGCACCATGGCTAGCTTCTATGAAGCTGCAAATAAAAGCCGCAATGGATGAAGAGCCGCACCCGTATTGGGTAGGCTTCTTGTTCTCTCAGGATCTCTCTGCTCAACCCTGTTAAAACCCTTGCATTCCTAACATTCTAACTCTTAAATAAACATCTTTGCACCTTGACTCAGATGGGAGCTTCAGGCTTTGGCACGCGGCTCCTGCTAGAGCTTCTGCTCATCGTTGCAAGAGGGCCTCGTCTTGAGGCAGCCAGGCTTACAGCTGACCTCAGAAGAAGCCCCTTTTGGAGGCCCATCTCCAAAAGCTTTTTGCTCCCAGGGATTAACCGACCCGCCTGTGGCAAGCTCCTTTGCCCCAGTTCCGAAAACACATTTCTGCACTCAAAGCTAGCTCAAAGCATCTGCAGCAGTAATCACTCTGCGCTTGCAGTGAGCACACAGACTACGAATAACACATAACATACAATAAATTCTTGTCAACAATACATGCTACATTTATATTTTGTAATACAGGGGGTCTGGTCCACACCTCAGTGGGCCCCTGTCTAGGGTGTGGGGATAATATTCTTAGGAAAATGAGTGAGGAGGAGATTGTGAAATCCCTTTTGAATGATGTAGGAAGTCAAAGAGAAGAGGCCATGTCTGTTCCAGGTACTCTTCTGTGTGTGTTAACTAAGAGTAGACAACGTCCTGGAGGAAAAAGCTATCAATGGTTACCATTCATGATGGCTATACATGACAATACTACAAGTGAGAAGGATCTTGGAATTGTGGTAGATCACAAACTGAATATGAGCCAGCAATGCGATGTGGCTGCAAAGAAGGCAAATGCAATTTTGGGCTGTATTAATAGAAGTATAGCTTCCAAATCGCGGGAAGTGATAATTCCCCTTTACTCGGCACTGGTTAGGCCTCATCTTGAGTACTGCGTCCAGTTCTGGGCACCTCACTTTAAGAAGGACATAGACAAACTGGAGAGGGTTCAGAGGAGGGCAACAAGGATGATAAAGGGAGTGGAAACAAGGCCCTATGAGGAGAGACTGAAAGAACTGGGCATGTTTAGCCTTCAGAAGAGGAGACTGAGGGGAGATATGATCGCACTCTTCCAGTACTTGAAGGGATGTCACACAGAGGAGGGCCAGGATCTCTTCTCGATCATCCCAGTTTGCAGGACACGGAATAATGGGCTCAAACAGGAAGCCAGATTCCACCTGGACATCAGGAAAAACCTCCTGACTGTCAGAGCAATAAGACAATGGAATCAACTACCTAGGGAGGTGGTGGGCTCTCCCACTCTGGAGGCATTCAAGGTGCGGCTGCCGGCTGGACAGCCATCTGTCAGGGATGCTTTATTTGACTTGGATTCCTGCATTGAGCAGGGGGTTGGACTCGATGGCCTTGTAGGCCCCTTCCAACTCTACTTTTCTATGATTCTATGATTCTATGACTTCCAGTATTAGAGGCAGTATGCTGGGGAACATGGGCAGGATGGTGCTGCTGCACTCATGTCCTGCTTCTGGGCTTCCCACTGGGGCTTCTAGCTGGACTAGAGAGGTGCTGGTCTGATCCAGCACATGCTCCTATGAATAGCCTTCCCAGAAAGGTTCACCTGGTGCCATCTTTGTGGTCTTTTGGCACCAGGAGAAGGCCTTTTTTTTTTTTTGCTGACCTAGGCCTTCTGGATAACTTATTGTCTGGGTCTCAGAGTAAATTTCATCCTAATCATGTTTTAGTTTTGATGCTGCCTGTTTTGTGAGCCACCCAGAGAACTTCTGTTTATGAGGTGGCTATATAAATATAGTTAATTGATGATGACGACGACAATGATGCTGATGAATCAGCTGTAGATTTTGAAATGCCAGCCACTTCCTTCATTTCATTTCATTTCATTTATTTCATTTATATACCGCCCCATAGCCGAAGCTCTCTGGGCAGTTCACAACACTCTATACATAAAAACAACATTAAAACATACAAACAGTTTAAAAAATTAAAAACCAAATTTAAAAACACAGTTTAAAATAACAATACAAAAGCCAATAAAACTGAGCCTACAGGTGACAATCCCCCCGTGCTAATCCAAGCTCCTAACTAAATGCCTTGGCATAGAGGGAAGTCTTAACCTGGCGCCGAAAAGATAGTAAGGTTGGCGCCAGGCGGGTCTCAGTGGGGAGCTGATTCCATAACTGGGGGGCTACCACCGAGAAGGCCCTCCTCCTCGTTGCCACCAACCGAGCCTCTCTTGGAGGTGGCAGTCGGAGGAGGGCCCCAGATGTTGACCGTAGTGTCTGTAGTTTTCCTTGTGCTGGATCCACATTGCTGT
Source organism: Shinisaurus crocodilurus (assembly GCA_021292165.1). Lineage (NCBI taxonomy): Eukaryota > Metazoa > Chordata > Lepidosauria > Squamata > Shinisauridae > Shinisaurus > Shinisaurus crocodilurus. The sequence goes on along the minus strand of CM037876.1, from coordinate 319,499,780 downwards.
TTGTTTATTTCTCTTGTCTAGAGGATGTTTAGGAGTTAATGAGAGCAAAAACTCCACTGCTGTTTGTGACTCAGTGAAAGAAAAGAAAAGGGTTCCATTTATGGCAAGCTTGTCAAGCTTGTTCTGCTTATCACGGCTGCACACTAAAGTCAAAGCTGGAGAATCTACCCATCATGGTGCGTCTTTATCCATGAGGCATTTATCTTCCCCTCAGTTCTCCTGATGAAGCAACTGTTGCTGCCCCTGCTATCTGCCACGTCTTTGAGCTCCACACAGGAAAACTGCTCTAGATATACATATGTATATCTGTGAAAAAAACCCTGCTTAGCCCTGTCAAAAAACCCATTTTAAAAGGAAGCCTGAGTTTTGACAGCTTCTGTCAAAACTGACTGCTCCCATAAATGGGGTGGCTCCCACTTCCCCACTTGCCTGAGCACCTAGAGCAGTGTTCTCCAACCTTGGGTCCCCAGATGTTTTTGGCCTACAACTCCCAGCATGCCGCATGCTAGGAGTTGTAGGCCAAAAACATCTGGGGACCCAAGGTTGGAGAACACTGACCTAGAGGCTCGGGAGGGATGGAAAAGGTGCAGGACACTGAGAACTGTCAGGTCCACATATAAAAGCTAGAGGATCCCACTGTGAAGGAAGATCCATTTGTGGCTTTGCTTGCACTTGACAGCTCTCCTTTTGACAGCTGTCAGGGGAAAACAAAGGAACAATTTAACCCACGCGTAGCCTTGTTTCCTCAGTGTTCCTGGATGGTGCCTCCTGCCCTTTGACAGGAGGCAGCACCCAGGACATTGGCGAGGCAAGGGCTTTCATCTCAGATCCTCATAATTGCACAGGTGTGCCCTTGTGAAAGGTCCTTTGAAAAAAAAAAAAGAAAGGCAATTTGCACAAATTACAATTTGTGCTAATTTCAAGCCCAATTTTTTTTTTTTTTTTTTAAAGTGTGAATTGCTCATGGACTCAAAAAGCTTCAATCTGCTTGCCAGACTGGAAATGCTGCAGAATTTCGTTGGGCTTAGCCGAAACAGAATTCTCCGCATATGATAGTCCATCCCTAGTTGTAGAAGCACGACAAATAAAAGGCGGGCATGTTAGAAGAACTAGTCCGGCTGCTTAAGGCCTAGACACAACACGGTCTCCAAAGGCAGACACAAGCACACACAGTCACACATACACACACAAAAGTAAGATCATAATGAACCCTTCTTCTATCCAAATTCTTTGGATGAGAAGAAAAGCCCAAATCTGTAATTGGAATTTGGAAGTCATTAGGCAAAGTGAGCAAATGAGTCACAGGCTTTGTATGCCACAATTCTTGACAAAAATTCTGAAGCGATTTTCAACACATCTTACAATGTCTAAAATAGAACAGAATAAAATTAAACAGTGCATTACAAGTGCATAAAAAGCACAGTGGCAGAGCAGAGGTCCCAAAGCCCTCTTCAGAGATACCTTCAGAGATGGTTCTCTTTGCACAGGGAGTTACACAAGACAAGGGCCTTTACTGGCTGCCCCAGCAGATTTCAAATGATGTGTGTGTGTGTGTGTGTGGGGGCTGCTACGGTGAAAAGCCTCCCCCAAGATTGGCCATGCGTGCTCTTCGGTGGCTTGAGGCCATTTGCTGCTGGACGCTGGTGTGAGCTGGATGCTGACGGGGTGCTTCTGCTTCTCTTAATGAGGGCCTGGTTCCTCCCAGGAGGCACGGCCCATGCGTGATGTAGTCTCTCTAGAGCAGCGTTCTCCAACCTTGGGTCCCCAGATGTTTTTGGCCTACAACTCCCAGCATGCCCCAGCCAGCGTAGCTGGGAGTTGTAGGCCAAAAACATCTGGGGACCCAAGGTTGGAGAACGCTGCTCTAGAGGCTCTTCCATATTGTTGCCCCTGCTTCCTCGTTCCCAAAGGGATCGGAGCCCTGATATCGTGTCATGCTAGGGGGCATTTTAGGGCCTGAAGGAATGACTTTTGCCCCTCACCCTCACCCACGGCCCAGGTGTGACAACCACCGCGGTTCTCCATGGTCCTTCTTTAAGTCATGGCGCCGTGTTTGGAATGAGATTCCCTTCAGAACTGAAACAGCGCCAGCCTCTGACCTCGTCGTATCCTGTATCGTTTAAATGCCATGATGTGGGTCATTCATCAGAAATGCTGCAAGTGACCGTTAGTGGGGGGCCCTTCCCCGCACCCCCTGGGCTGGCTCACTCCATAGGAAAGATTGCCTGACATTCACCGTCCTCAGTGGCTTTGGGGGCATTTTTAACTTCCTGATTTAATCACATTTAATGTAAGCTGTGTCTGCGTGCTCTGTGTGGGGTGGAGAGCCTGAGGCTTTTGTGCTGCTTTCAGCCACCTTCGGGGTCTTTCCCCCCAGCTCTGCCTGAGCTGTGATTAATGCCCCGGATTTGGATGAAAAGCACAGAAATAATTGTGATTTTCACAGGATTTGTGTAGCTGTTTGCTAAAAAGTTCTCCCTCGTCAAGCATGCAAATTTCAGCATGAAGATCAAAACACAAACATTCAGCTCAGCTCCAGAATTCTTAAAGTAATGGACATTAAAACAAAATAAAAAACTGTTAAAAAAGATGTAAAGCAAACAGTATAACACAGCAGAAAGAAACACCAATTAAATTAAAACATAGATTAATTCAGTAGTAACCAGTGAATGCTATGGAGAGATTTGTAAAGATTAGTCGATGGAAGAGGCTACAAAGAGAGGGACCCAAGCCAGCCGGGTTCCGTGTCTTCCTGCCTGCAGAGCTCTCACCAAAGGATGGGGCGGGGGAGCCAGCCTCCGCCTTTCTCTTTGAAAAGTCTTAAACTCAGATACTGGGGTTTAGCTGCTTTTTACGTGGGCCAGCAATGCTACCAAAATCCTGAATTGGGGGACTGGGGTTGGAAATTATTTAAAACAGGGATGCAGACTTGTGCACAGCCTAACCAATCTCACAGAAGAGTTGTGTGGGTAGATGACACATTGTTGTTATCATTATTTATTATTATTAACATTGCTATGGCATCGAGCCATGGGGACTGGACCTGAGCTACCGGCATCTGCAACGAGACGCAGGTGCGCAGGACAAGTGGCCACCCACAACAAAGTGTCCGGCCAAGGGGTGGGCAGCTGGCTGGCTACACAACTCTGTGGCCCTCTCGAGCAGTGGCACTTCAAACGACGCACCGGGGGCTTGCTCCCAACCATTCCCAGCCAACTTCGTTTTGTGATAGTTTAACCCCTTGAACAATTCAGTAAAGTTTTATTGGCAAGAACAACTGTGGAAACACAAGGGCAGCAGATTTGTATATTTAGATTTATATATTGATATATTTTCTACTCTGGTGTTTGCACAGCCCTAATTAAGATTTGTCAGCATTTTCCCAAGGCCCAGCCAAGATGAAGTCCGGCCATGCGAAGTCTGACTTCGGCCATAATGAAATTAGGTGCTAGGCAAGCTTGTCCTTTGAATAATGAGTCCCCTGTGGAGATATTTCAACAGATTCCCACTGCTTCTGCTTAGCTTCACTACAACCTGGATGCTCAAAGTTCTAAAGCAGTGTTCTCCAACCTTGGGTCCCCAGATGTTTTTGGCCTACAACTCCCAGCTACGCTGGCTGGGGCATGCTGGGAGTTGTAGGCCAAAAACATCTGGGGACCCAAGGTTGGAGAACACTATCTAAAGCAATTGAGAGCACAAACATCTCCGTCCCTTCCTCTCGGAGCCCAGGAAGCGATGAGACCCCCTCAGGTGAAAGACCCCCCCTTTGCTGCAGCTCCAGAGGATGGCTGTTCACAACCCTATTTGCCCCCTCCCCATGGAAGAAAACAGAATGAGCCGAGGGTCAGCAGGGGGGTGCCAAGGTCCTCCCACAGGATTTTGCTGTATGTCTCTCCATTGTCTACGCCAGTGTTCTCCAGCTGGCTGGGGCATGCTGGGAGTTACAGGCCAAAAACATCTGGGGACCCAAGGTTGGAGAACACTGTGACTGGACTCTACGCCATCCTATGTAAGTGCAGGCTGGTGGTACAGAGAGCACCTGGGAAAACGTAAGTGGGAACTAGTGTAGAGCCGGCTTGTGCTCATTGTACGGTTCATCCGTTTAACCTCCACACACGAGACAGCCGTGCCATGCTGTGGTGCTTCAGATCCCACTTGGCACCCTTGATTTTGGTCTACTGAATTTGTAAATAACACCCCGACAAGCCACTGATAGAAAAGGAAAGCAGGAAGATTGTATCTTAATGGCAGATGAGCAGAATGCCGCCCCCCCCACACACACACAGCCTCCCGGTTTCCATTTCTCATTTTATCACCCTTGTATTCTGATCTTGAAACTGCCATACCACTCTGAAAATGAACAAATGTTCCAGTATAAATCCTAATAAAGGTTCTGTATGGATTTTGACATAAACCAGGACTTGACTACAGCAAAATGATACCAGATATTCAGATCACAAACATAAACCACAGTTTATTAGAGTTAAACTCTAGTAAATGTGTCACAATCATAACACCACTCTGGTAATATATGGGATGCACTGAGGCAATGTCCCTCAGTCACCTAATTTATTCCATCATAGACTAATATTCCTGTTTTATGCATTGGCACCCTTTGATGTGTTGAGATAAATAAGTGTGATTACAGGCCACCACTGCTGATGAGAGATAATTTTATTGGAGGCTGGAGTTTTTCTTTGGAAGACTCTCTCTCTGTGTCTCTCTCTCTCTCTGCCTGCCAAGCAGCCAGACATGTTACTTCTTTACTGCAGCTGTGGGGTGTGTGTGTCCCAATGGTATTGCGGGTGCTGAGCTTTTCCCCCACAGGCTGATTTTCCGGCCAAAATGGATCCTGAGCCGGGTCTGTCTCTGCAGGGGAAGAGCTGCCAGATGCATGTATGTTTTTGCCTGTGAAGAGCAAAACATCTTGCGAGCGGGGGGGGGGGGGGAGGAAAGATGCCCTCCCCCGCCATCAAGCCAGTCAAATTCAGATCCCCAACGGTGGCTGCATCAAAAGAAAGGCGACCACCATGGGGAGACCCTCCGCACGCCTCTCCTGGCACACTGTCCTACCCCACCCCTCCGTAGGGCCTCAGGCTCGCCCTCCTTATTGGGATCTCTGGGCGCGCTTACGGAAGGTCGGGGTTTTCTTTGCCTCGCCTCAGCCCCTCACCCTCGCACCTCTCACACCGCCTTTGGGATGTCCACTCCCTGCCTTATGCCTCGTTGACCAGTACAACAAGCACAGCTTCCCACACGGGCTGTTTCAAATAACAAAGAAAAGTTCATTTTAAAACACAACCAGTTCAGTCCCTGCACACACACACACTCTCTCTCACTCTCCCGCACTCTCCTCACAAACCCACAGAACCCCTCGAACCTCCAACCAAGTGTTCTCCAACCTTGGGTCACCAGATGTTTTTGGACTACAACTCCCAGCTACGCTGGCTGGGGCATGCTGGGAGTTGTAGGCCAAAAAAATCTGGGGACCCAAGGTTGGAGAACACTGCTCTAACCCTTCTGACCTCTCACAACCCCCCCAATGTCTGCCTGAACAGCACCACCCACAGCTTATATAACTCAGGCTCCACCCCCCTCCGCGCGCTCTCAGCCAATCATGTCACATGTGCAGATACGCCCTTCCTCCTGCCCCTCCTGTCGCACTCATCCAGGTACCGCAGGAAGGCAGACTTGTGCACGAACGCGCATCTTCACCACCTGTACACTTTAAATTTAAACCCAAATAACGTAACATGACACATACCTAGAGGAGTCCTCAGTCTCATACCGGATCCCCAGACAGCAAGAAGGGAATCCTTGCAGGGAAGAAAACTTGACGGGTGGCGAAGATGCCTCCCCCCGCCCCCAGGCCGCTTCCCCTTGGGTGAAAGTGGCCAACAGCTGCATGCTGGCGGTGGATGGGGCCCAAACACGCCCACCCCACACATATAATCCCCCCACACACACACACAACCTGCCACAGTCTCGTGCACACAGGGGCATCGTGAGCCCCCTTCTCACTGCTTGGCACAGGGAGCCAAGCTCTTTTCCACACCAGGTGAAGGCTTTTTTTATTTTCCCAGGCATTTTAGTTTTTCCGTTTCTGTGCTAAATCTGGTATTGTATTTTAAATTATTGCACTGCAGCTAGGTTCTATTTGGGTATTATTATTATTATTTTTATGTATTTTACGGTTTTAGCTGTTGTGGACCGCCAAGAGAGCTTTGGCTATTGGGAGGTATGGCCACCATGGAATCAGCCGGCCAGTCCGTGTACGCAGAGCACGATCCCTCCTCCCTACTGCCATGCCCAGGTGGGCCCTTGCCTTTCCCAAGGGAGGTGAGGGGGCTCAGCCAGGCCTCAGCAGGCCGTAGGCGCAGGTCTGGTGGGCCATATCGGGACCAGAGATCCCCACTGCTGAGTGCTAGAGTGGTGACCCACTGAGTGACGCAGAGACAAGCGCGCGAGTTCACCCTTGGGCCTCAGAGAGAAAAATCACTCCTCTGAGACCTGTGCAGGCCAGGAAGGCTCTGAGGAGCCGTGCCCAGCCATGTGCAAGCTGCTTGTAGTTCAGCTGAGGAAAACCTGGAGCATCTGCTGCAGTTTGCATGTGGGGTATACGGAAGAATCCTGGCCTAAATCTGTCACGCGATGTCCTCCGTGTCTTTCTGCTGCACACGGTGTGACCAGACGCCGGTCCCACATCCATGCAAGAAGGCACAGAGGGGAGAGGGGAGGGGGCATCAGCCCTGGGGGGGGGGTCGTGGCGGCGGCGGCCTGGCCCCGGCATTCGAATCCATATAATCAGTTGCAGGCCCGGAATGTGTTACCGTTTCTCCTTGTTGTGCTTTGGCTGGACTTCCAGAGCAGTGCTGGCTGGGGAGATTTCAGAGCGAATTGCGGGGACATTCAGCCGCAAGGGAAGAAGGACAGCCATTTCTATTTGTGTGCCTTTATGTTTGCTGGCTTGAGATTCTAGGGATATTCTCTGCATCCCCTGGTCTGGCACAGAGGAGGGCATTCCCTTTGGAGCAACCTACATGTGACAGCAGCAGGGGCCCGCCTGAGGACGTGGGTCACGCTGAACCCCCGTAGAGCCGGAGTCTGGGCATCATCGGGTGGCTGAAAGCACAGCACAGGAGGACAGGAGGGGGTGACAAAGCCCTCGCCACATTACCAGCCCACCCCCACTTTATATGGATGGGCACCCAAACCGAACACAGGATCCGGCACCGTGTCATGCAGTTTGCCTCTTCAGCAAGAGCGGATCTGAAAACTCCTGAATTGCCAAGATGTTTGCACTCCTGAGGCTCTTGCCTCTTGCCTGAGGACAAACTGCCAAACAGTTCCCCAACTAGTAATTAAATTCCCTGGGGCCACCTCTTAAAAAGTGTGCATGATGCTTAACTGGCCTCCGGGAATTTGAGAAGCTGCTTACGGACCGGACCGCTTGGTAACAGATGCTAATTGTCAATCGTTTGGCTTCCTGTTAATCATGCGGCCATTTGAAAGGGCCAGTCCCCATGCCAGAAGGGCCGGCCTGCGCGCTGCCCTCCAGCCTGCCGTGTGGCGCGCTCCGTGACGGACGCAGACCTCTCTGCCCGCCTGATCGGACATGTGCAGTGTGCAGTGCAGCCCCGCGGCAAAGTGGTGGCCGTGTTGATTCCTGCACACCCAGCCAGAGCAAATGTTCCCACGTGCCCCTGTTAAGCCTGGAGGGACACACGTAACGGAACACAGTCCAGGCCAGAGACGTCCAGTCACAGGGCCGGCGGCTGCGTTGTTCACTTCGCAATGCGAAGGCCAGCTCTTGAGTCTGGCCGGCCCTTCAGCTCTCTGGCTGCCATCGATCGCCCTGCCTTGCCTACCCAGCACAGAAAGCCTCTCCCGTCCCTCAGCCCAGCACGACCCTGCATAGCTCTGCTGCTCCGCTTGGCCTCGGACCTCGACTCCTCCGTCTGCCTTTGGATTGGCAGGGGCCCCTTCCCTGCGCTTGGCCCCTTGCCCTCTCGCCCCCTTCGGCTTAGCCGCCGGGCAGCCAGCTCTCTTCCTGTGCGGCCTGCCCCTCTGGCCAACTCACAGCCCCTTCCAACGTGGCCCCCTTTGCGGGCCTCACCCTTCCAGCCTCTGCCTTCCTGCACGCCGGCTCAGCCACCCTCTGGTTCGAGCTGTTCCCTCACAGAAGCGGCGCACAGATTCCGTTTCTCACTTTCTCTCATTTCCCTGAGAGCAGTTAGCATGCTTGCAAATATCTCATTGCACATCACAGCCAAGCAGCCAAAGGCTAATGGAGAGGCTTGCAGGCAACGGCCTGTTCTACACCTTCTATGTGCAGGCTGTGAAGTGTGTATTTGTTCATGTATTTATTTGACCTTTCTACCAAAGAATGGCGCTCAAGGCAGCTGCGGACCAACCTTCCCCAACTTTGACTATCTCATTTCCCAAGTATTTCCACTTTCCAAGTTTGTCTGTCAGGGATGCTTTAGGTGTCCGTTGAACTGGGGAGGGGGCATTGCTTGGGGAGGGGCCATCACTCACTGACCGAACCCAGGCTTTACACAGGTCCCAGGTCCCAGGCTCCATCATCTCCAGGTAGGGCCTGGAACCCCGGGGAGCCGCTGGCCCTCGGCTTCCTCTGCCCCTGCCCCCTCCAGCTCAGAGAGCGCATGGCTCTGCGTTCCACATGGCAGCCAGCACACCACCTGCACGGACCTCCAGATGCACTTGACGAGGACTCCCGTCATCCTATGGCAATGGCCATGCCGGCTGTGGATGAGAGGAGCTGTAATCCAACACATCCAGAGGCTACTAGGTTGGGGTCGGGGAATGTGGTGCAGATCAATCCTGGTGGTGACATCTGAGTAGCTGAAGGGTGCGTGCGTGTGTGTGTGTGTGTGTGTGTGTGTACCTGACCAGGATTTCCAGCAGCTTTCTGTGTGTGTGTGTGTGTGTGTGTGTGTGTTTGCTTCAGTGCACTGCATTTATCGCCGCTCCCCCACACACACACCTGGATGTGCAGGTGTGAATTAACCCATGCAAACTAAGCGAATGTACACAAATGGATTTTACTTGTGCATTTTTTAATGGCCCACAGAAGTGAATGTGCATGGCAGGTAGAGATGCCGGAGAAATCCCCAATGGATTCAGATGAGTTTGGATTTCTATGAATCTGACCTGTGGGCTCTGCAGCAGAGCGGCTCTTCCCGAGTCACGCAGATTCCCCAGAACGGCTTTTTAATGTCTGTAATTTTACACAAATTTAGTCATAGAAAAAGTTTGGGGGGGAAAACACCAACTGAAAAGGCACATTTCTCCCCATAAGCTAAAGCGTGAAAATGCACATTCTGGGAGGATTGCACATTTTTGGAAGTGCAAATTTGCACAAGTGCACACAAATGCAAGTTTGGGAAATTGAAAAAAACAACAACCAGTTCTGTCCCTGAGCGGACGACGGAATCATCATCAGGCGATCACTCGTGACCGAGTAAGATTGTCTTCCGGGATAAAAGGAGGAAATTCTAAAGAAGATTGTGTAGACTCTAGCGATGGGTCCGTAAGTGACTGTGGAGGCCAATTCTAGATCCACACAGCTTCCCACAGTGAGGACACAGGTTACCAGATAGAAGATGGTCCTGTAAAGGATTCATTTGACGTGCTTTTCGCTTAGCACGTTTCTCCCTTTCACCTTGCACTCGGGCTTCTTCAAAGTCCATGGAACCTTTGTGAAAGGCCAGCCTCCATTTAGATCGTTCATGGGCCAGAGCTTCCCAGTTTTCGATGTTTATATTGAAGACACCTGACAATCTACAAAATACAGATGGATGGGATTAAACAAAATCCTTGCACCCCTAATGGTGGGTGAGCCATTGGCTCCTGAAGCAGCGGCAGCGGCAGTGGCAGCAGCAGCTCAGAGGCCTTCTTCCTTGTTGGCGTTCCATTCTCACAGGACGTCCTGCTTCCCAGCAGGTTCCCGCCATCCCGCAAGCTGAGTCAGCTTTGCAAGGAAGCTTTGTGGCTGCTGCTTGCCACCATACAATGTTTACTTTCCATGCTGTTCAAGGTGCTCTACAGAATACAGAATCATAACATAGAATCCTAGACTCATAGAACAGTAGAATTGGAAGGGGCCTCTAAGGCCATCGAGTCAACCCCCTGCTCAGTGCAGGAATCTTTGAGTTGGAGATGATCCAGTGGACATCTCTGACAAATTTGCCTAACAGTTCCTTGGAAACAGTCAGAGCTCCAAGGTGGAGGCAGGACCCAACTGGGGGAACTGGCCCCTCTTCCAGGTGCACAGCATCCAGCAGCCAAGAGCCTGGCTCTTCACTGGGCATTACTGGGAGGACGATTGCTGCACATATTCCATCGGTAGTTCATTGGCTGCTTGCTGTACTGAGCTGATGTGTTAGTTCGTTCTGTTGACTGTGCTCTGGGCTTGATTGCTATTAATGTATTCTTTTTGTTATTTTATTATGCTGTTAGTCACCTTGGAGGTCCCTTTGGGTCAGAAAGGCAGGATAAAAACAGCATATTTTAATAAATACATAATACATAATAATTTGCTGCTTCTGATATCTGACCTGCACAATATTGGGTTGTGGGTGGCTGCTTGTCTAGACTGATAGACATTTCCAGCAGGGGGCTTTGGGGTCACCTGGCTTACGCTCCATTTGGAAAATAAAATACTTGCTCCTGGGAAGGTTCTTTGCAGAGCTACAGAAAACATGTGGCATTCTTCGTTAGAGAGCTCCTCTCCCCATGATGATTTTCTGCTATTAATACCAGAAGAGAGCTCTTTGCAGGCAAAGATTAGGGCCAGGTGTTTTCCTGGTGCAGGTATATTTGTTGGCGCGTTTAGGTCTGATTGGGAGGGGGCGGTGGCTGCCATAGACAATGTGTCCACAGGATCATCTGGCTCGGCTAGCGATGGGAAAGCCAGCTATTTTCAAGCTCACCCAAATTCTCCAAAATTCACTTTGAAGCTCATTTCAGCTCACTCCTCTTTTAGTTTTTGATCCAGTTTTTGGCTTATTCGAATGAGAAAAGTGCACATTTTAAATGGGAAAAGTGTGCATTTCTGGGCATTCCCCCCCCCCCAAGTGTGCACTTTTACCCCATTGACTAAATTGTGTATTTTTTTAAGTGCATTTAAAAAAAAAAGATGCACATTTTTTAATGCGATTGCAAATTCAGGAATTTGCAAACATTTCTGGAAAAAAAGCACTCCTGCTTGTGTTCACATTCAGGGTTGCAAATGGGACATGGTCACATGATTTTTGGACAGAAACAAAATCCTTGTACATCCATAGAGTTGGCCTGGCCTGGCTTGGAAGAAATGAGAGGCCATCAATGCCTTGGGAAGAAACTGGCACTATTTGTTGGGTGCACGTGCCAAGGACCTCCTGAAAGAACTTTTCCCTAGCCTATTACATCCCATAGTCTCAGGGCAGGAAAGGATAAGTATAAAACATTCAGTTAAATTGTCATTCAGGAGGGGTAAAGGAAAAGAAAGAAATGGAAAGACTGCCAAATTCAGTGCCCCTCCCAAAGGTCTTGGACCCCAGTGGGTCTCGGGACCAGGGGCAAGGGAGTTCCGCACCTCTGTTTCAGTTCTTCTGTGCAGCTGCCATGGTGCGATCACCTGGAGCAGAACTGGACTGGAACAGACTGGAGCAGCTCAATATGCAGCCATCGTGACTAGCAGCCATTGACAGTCTCATCTTACGTGAGTTTGCCTAATCCCGTCATGGCTAAGCAGTGGTGGTAGACCTCTCCTCTTCCATGGATGCATGACCGAGCCCTTTGTAAAGACCCATCTGTGCTCATGGCCGCCACCCTGCCCTGCAGCAGTGAGTTGCTTGAATTAACAGTGGGGTCTGAACCTCCTGGCAATCAATTGCATTAGGGGATAAGAAGTTTTGAAACACAGGGCCATCTTTCAACTTGAGAAATGTAAAACTCACTAACAACCCAGCAGAACTAATTGTGTGCAAAAATGTCCCTCTGGGTCCATCCTCCATCCTTACCTGGGCCTGCTTGCCATGGACTTTTGCTTGTCCAACCACTCTCTTCATGACCTGGCTCTGTGTCCTTGAACACAAACAGGGCATGCATATTTATTATGGAGCCTCATTCATTGAGCAATCAAAAAATAGCAGTTGGAGAGAGAGAGAAAGGCAGCAGCATGATTAAAGATGTGTGGTTATGAATATTATTATTATTTTTCTTTAAAAAGAAAATTTTTCAAGAAGGCATCCCCTCAGGACTTTTTATCTTCTGAGCCCGAATTCAAATGGCTGTTTATTATTAGTCAAATCTCTGATTTAGAAATAGCTTCCCATTTGCATTACAGCATCATATAAACCACTGAACAATTTGTCAGCAGCACGGCCTAAGTGCTGGAGGGGAGCTCCTTGGATGGTTTTTACTGTTCTCTTTTATTCATCCAGCAGCTGGGGAGTGTGTTGCTGCTTTCCTGGAAGATGGAGTACAGAGCAGCTTGGAACAAGAAGCTCAGCAAACTGGCCACTGAGAAGTCCCTGGAGATGCTTCACGCCAGGTGAGATTCTAAATCGGATGCAGGAAGCGAAAGCATTTGAGCCACTAGCAAGGTCTGGGCTTGGGCTTGTGTGTTGTGCCCCATGTCAGCCATTGGCTCATCCCCCTGAGAGCGCGGGTAACGTGGGGTCCCGTTGTGCAGGGTGGCGTGGAATTATAATGCAACGAGGAGGCTAGAAGGATGGGATGAGGCCACAGCTATACATCTACCCTAACCCAGACTGGTGCAATGTGCTGTATGCACAAAACAAGAGCTAGAAACATCGGTAGAGCTGACAACTCAGGCAGGCACAGCATCTCATCCACGGGATGTACACCATGTCACAGAACATATAGCGTGTGTGGGTATACATAGTGGATTATCGAGGTATTAAGCATTTGTAAAATGGATATTTTTTTATAGCCCGACTTGGAAGACAGTCTAGAAAAAATTGCCTGTTTTACAAATGGAATAGACTAGTGAGGCTAAGATTAGTTCCAACAAGGACAGTGAGTGAATTATTGACAGAGAACTGAGTCAAAACTTCAAAGGAGCCAATCAGTCAAGAAAAGTGAACCAAGAAACTACAAGCTACATGGGTCAACCTCACATGCCTGCATTTCATTTCATTGCCTGAACATTTTAACTAAGGCATCAGCTACTAATTTTGCTTCCTCGCTGCAGAAACATGAGCGCTCAGCTGCAAGGTTCCTGTAACAATAATGGAACCAGGAGTGTTTTAACATACAAACAAGGGTAATAGTGAGGCATATCCATGCAAGCCAGGAAGCAAAACTCAATGGGAGGGTCGTAGACTAGTGCAATCCATGGGGTCCTGTTTCAAAAGGCCTTCAAAAATTGCACCTTTTGCTTTGGTTTCTCTAAATGCTGGGGGGGGGGGATATACAGGGGGAATGGGGTTGAGTGACTGACAGGTCCACCATCCAACCATTGGGCATGTTTTACCAGAGACTGTCCAATCACTGTGTTTTGAAGGGGGGCAAGGATGGGGCCTTGAGATGGCCATTGTTCCAACACTACCAGGAGATGGGAGGCTTTTGCCCACCGCTAGTCGGAAACTGCTAGCTCTGTTTAGGCGTGTAACGGGCTTGAGTGTCCTGTGCTTTCTGCAGGTTGTCCGAGATTGGTTAAATGGTCTCTTATTTATTAGCCTCCAATCCATGACTTGGCAGGAGGGACTATTTTAGACGGCACTCATCTCTCCTGGGAATTAGATAACCCATCCTCAACTTCCAATGCTGAGGATGGGTTAGCTAAAGGAGGCAAGATCATTGGTTGTGTGCATACTTGGTCATTGTACGTGACTGGCAGAGTACTCACACGTGCAATTTCTGAAGTTATAATCACATCTAATGTAGTAATTCAGTGAATAATTTGATACTCATAGATGAGTGGTTGCTTGTTTACCCTGATGTCCGGTTTGGGACTCTGCCTTACCCATTTCACCGTCCTGTAGGTCAGTGTTCTCCAATCTTGGGTCCCCAGATGTTTTTGGCCTACAACTCCCAGCATGCCCCAGCCAGCGTAGCTGGGAGTTGTAGGCCAAAAACATCTGGGGACCCAAGGTTGGAGAACACTGCAGTAGACATGCTATGCTGGCTGGGGCATCCTGGGAGTTGTAGGCCAAAAACATCTGGGGACCCAAGGTTGGAGAACACTTGGTTAGAGGTTCGAGGGGTTCTGTGGGTTTGTGAGGAGAGTGCGGGAGAGTGAGAGAGAGTGTGTGTGTGCAGGGACTGAACTGGTTGTGTTCAGCTACGCTGGCTGGGGCATGCTGGGAGTTGTAGGCCAAAAACACCTGGGGACCCAAGGTTGGAGAACACTGCTGTAGGTGATTATGCCAGCGACCCAGCCAAGCTTTCACATATGTGGTTTCTTGTTTGTGTGGCCTTGAAAGAAGTGCAGCAGTGTGCAAAGAACCACAGCTGGGATGCGTGAGGGGCACAAGTTCCTTGAGCAATCTCAGTTTTGTTCCAACATTAGTCTCCAAAGGGAATTTAGTGGCGCCCGGGACCTGTGGCCTGAGTTGCCAGGCAGCCTCCTGGCCACTCAGTGCCCAGACAGCTCATCTCCGGGGAACTGGGCCTGTGTCAGCCAGCCTGTCCGCGGTGCACCCGCTTCTGCTATCTTTGAATACGCAGATTAGTCCCATGCTGTGCAAATTCCCCAGTAACATTAGGGGGGAAATAGTGTGTTTCTTTTGTTGGTGCTGTTGTTCTTAAGACATCTTTAAATATTCATGACTAGAAAATCTTTCAATTTAAGCTTCAGACTTTGAAACAGGGTGTAATATGCCTTTCACTTTGAATCAGCTGGTGAAATCTAATAAAAAATCCAAAGGTAAGATGACAGGAAAATGAAGATTTATGTCAGAGCTTTACTTCAGAAAGAGACTTGTTTCTGCTAGAAAGCTTTTCCTATTTGTTTTCCAAAGTAATTAACATTCACGTATAGGAAAGATTACAACGAGATGAATTGGTTCCATGGATTAGATTAATCGTAGGCATGCTTGTGAATCTCAAATGATTCCTTCTAATGCCAATCCAAAACTGCCAAGTTGAATGACATTTGAGACAGACCGAGAAGCCCATTCCAAGAATTCAGTCCACCAAGGCAGCTGGACCAAATTAGACCACTGAACTTTACCCCTTTTCCCACTGGGAAAAGAACTGGAGCGCTGTGCGATTGAAACTGGGCTCCCTTTGGCCCCATCAGAGGTTAAAAGCTGGGTTGGGCATGACATTAAATAGGTCTGGCAGAAATGTTCGGGGAGTGGATTTGTTGGGAGGATAGCTTCTTTTCCTTTTCTTTTTGACCAGCTCTGTATGACTTTTGATCAGCTTGGTCAGTCAGATTCAGCAGGCTGCTGTGTTTCAAGTCTTGACCAGATATTGCTCTTTACACAGTAATGTTTGTCCTGGGAAAATCTGATTCTGCTCTTTCTGAGGTTTGTGGGGTGGACGAAACAGTGGCTCGTGTTCTCTGGGACTGTCTGATGTACAGCACAGAATGGGATTTTCTTATTAATGAATTCCAGAGAGTTTGTGGGCTGGAGTTTTCCTTTGGAGTCTGTCAAAGCAATGAATGTAGAAGCAGAAGCCTTAAAACATTATGGAGATTTGTTAAAGCTACTGGCATCTATGCCCACTTGTGAGAATGGGTTGTGGCTTTTTATTCCCCCCCCCCCCAGCAGGTGTTGGTCATGGGGCCTTTTTGGCCCTGATCCACCTTTATTTTTCAAAAGACTACTGTCATGCCCTACCTGTAGGAGGATTCTTCAGATGAAGAATGGGGGGGGGGGAGCCAGCATAACGGGCCCCAGACAGAGTCAGGTGAGGAACTGGAGGCTTCGGCTGAAGCCTGAACTCCCCCAAATGCCGGAATCAGAGCCTGAGATAATTCATCTCTCTAAACAGCATAGGCTCAGACACAAGCAGCAAAAAACAAAGGGAACCTCCCTCATGGGGCCTCCCTTAAAAGCAACATGCTAACCTAACTAACCAGCTCTACTGATTAATGACCAGCTATAAATTGGCCCAGCTGAGGTCAGCCTGTCGCTGCAGACAACAGTGTTCTAACCTTCATGCTTCGCCTTGTTACACCGGGCTGGACAGATTCCCAGGCTCTTGGCTGCTCCTTTGGACTACGCATTTGGACTCCCCCCCGACCGGCCTTGACGCTGGATACAACTGACTCCTGTGCACTGAACTCTGGAACGCCTTGGCCTCGCCTCTGCTCTCTCCTGCTAAGTATACTGGAACTCCCATGTAAGACTCTGGACTGCCCTGGTTGCTCTCTTTGTTATCCCTGAAACTGTCTGAGCCATGACCGGGGCACTTGCCGGCCTGGGAGGAGCAGGACAACTACAAAGAAGAAAGGCTACTGCGGAGGAGGTAACTTGCCTCTTACGTTGGCTGCTAGCCATGGTCCTGAATCCAAGTCAAGAATCTCTGGATGGTATCTGAAGTACTGTTGTGTTGAGGCTCCTGAACATGCTTGGAACCAGGTCTGCATCAGTCAGCTGCCTTACCTCGTGCCATCACCACACCGGGATGGCAGAAACTCCAGTGGGCCTGGTAAAGGCCTCCATGAAGACTAATTAGAGGTGGCCCAAAGCTGGGCCAACTCTAGGGATGCCTCGTCCGCAGGATCTCATTTGCTAATACCATTGTTTTGACCTTAGCACCGATAATTATTTTCCCATCATGTGCTTCCTCTCCTGCCAGTAATATGTTTTACTGGCCCTGCTGTAGTTTGCTTAATCCTTTAAGAAGCCAATAGATTATTTGCAGCAGAAAATCCTCACACCAAGTATCAGAAGGGAAAAAAATAATTGTGCTGACCCACTAACCAAGGACAGCACAAGGATTAGCAGCAGTTCCCTGGCATAAAGTTATTTATCAACAACCTCTGACAAATCACTGCTAATTTGTATTGATCTGGGGTGAGAAGAAAGAGGCGGGGTGCAGTGAACAACCAAAGTGCAAAATCCCTGAGAGGCAAATTAAGCCAGGATTTCCAATCTCCCTTGGTGCCCCTGTGTGGGTGAAACAGGAGTAGTTTTAGCTGGCTTTGCATCCAGGTCACGCCATTTGATTTAGGCCCTTCTGTCCTCAATGAGTGTCTTCTGTGACACTGCACGGCCCGCGAGTGCAGACTTCCTGCCCCATGCAAGCAATGCGTTGACGTTCACTTCATCCTTCTAACAGTGGCTGAACTAGTCAGTGGGAGGGGCTTCCATTAAGGATGATCGTTATGTTTCCGACTTGACTTCATAAACCAAAACAAATGTTTATGTTTCAGATATGACCAATACATACAACAGTCCAATGAAAGAAGGACAAAAATAAAACACAATTAGGAGAAAAGAAGAACAATAAACACAATAAAGAAAAGGAGGGGGGACGGTGATTATTCAGCTCAGAGCCACATCTTTGGAGACATGATTCAAAGCAAGTGCAACCCTAAACCACTTAACATTTGATGACTAATCCAGTATCAGATAAAAGAACTCCATAATTTATAGAAATTACCCTCTTTCAGTGGATTTTTCTGGCATGAGTGAACATTAGCCAGTTTCAGTTGTTTCAATATAGTTGCATCACACAGACATATTTATTTTTATGCCCACTTTTATTCTAATGAGCATTCGTGAAATTAATCAATGACAGTGCGCCTCTGACAAGTACTTCCAGATTGATTGTGATTGTTAATTGTCCTCCCCCCAGCCACTCCACCCCCCCCCAGACTTTTGCATCTTTTCCGGGAAGGCTGGTGATTTTCAAGATTAATGATATTTTCTTTCCATTATATTTGACAATCATTTTTCCATGCAAGAAAGAGACTCTGAATCCAAACCATCAAAAAAGAGTCATGCATTATGTAGACACCGTTCATATGTGATTTACTCTGTGTCAGGTGTGCGGATCTTGCAAGCCATGAAATGGACAGCAAAGGAAGGAAGCAACCCCTGTTTCCATTAGTACTGGAGGAAGCTGCATATTGAGAGACAGTTTTCTGGAGACAGGCAGAAGTAATTTCAGGAAAGAAACACATTCCACAGGAGAATACACACACACACACACACACGTGTGTGTGTGTGTGTGTGTGTGTAATGAGGAGGAGGATGTCCATACAAGTGCTCAAAGCATTTAACATACATTAGTGCAATAATCAAATTTAGCCTGCAACCAACTTACCTGGCAGTAAGCTTCATGAACTCAACAGGACATACTTTATTTGTTTGCTATACTCAATGATTGAAATTTAAATGTATATTGGAACTGCATGTTCATTAATATTCTTTCAAAATGTAGTTTTGGTAAATCGTGCTTCGTGTTGAACCATCTTTTGCTGGTGTCCCCCGGGGGTGAGGCCTGGGCGGGGCCACTCTTTGATGTGAGGGCTGCACAGCGTGTTGGCTGCCACCGGCACTCCTGGACAGCAGGCGTGCGGAACCCGTGGGCCTCTAGTTACTGTAGGACTACAACTCCAATCAGCCCCAGACTGCATGGCCAATGGTCTGTGGTGATGGGAGTTGTAGTTCAACAACATCTGGAGGGCCACAGGCTTCCCACCTGACTATACATACTTAGCTGGGAATAAGTCCGATTGAACTCCGTGGGACGTGGGTCTGAGACACGTGCGTGGGATTGCGCTGTAAGCAAGTAACAAACGATGGC
Source organism: Shinisaurus crocodilurus (assembly GCA_021292165.1). Taxonomy (NCBI): domain Eukaryota; kingdom Metazoa; phylum Chordata; class Lepidosauria; order Squamata; family Shinisauridae; genus Shinisaurus; species Shinisaurus crocodilurus. The sequence goes on along the minus strand of CM037876.1, from coordinate 319,481,039 downwards.
GATGACAGTGAGGAAGAAAAAGGAAATATTCACTTTGAATGCAGACACGAAGTGGCTTGTTAAAGTGATCTACTGTGTGTGTGTGTGTGTGTGTGTGTGCTTATACGATGCCTCTCAAAGGGGACGGCATTTGGAGCAGCGTCTAGAGGTGGCCACTTACGTGAGCACATCTACGGTGCTCTGAAGAACGCCTCTTCCAGTGCAAACTGAGCTGCTTTGGGAACGTGCCAGACAAATCCCATAAGTGGGAGGTTTAACACAAGACTTTTCCGCAGGCACATGAAAGCTCTACGGTAGGCGAGAGGAACATTTTCCACCCCAAGGGCCTCGTTCCCTCATGGGTAAACTTCCAGGGACCATATGCCAGTGCTGGGTGGGGCCAAAGTCACACATGCACCCCATTCTCATGCACAGCACACACACAGAGTTGCCATGGGGGTGGGGTGGGGCGGGGCTGTGGCCAGGAGGCCCCTTGTGCATGTCCAACAGTCTTGTCCAGTGGTGGGCAGAAGGAGGATCTCCAGAAAGACTGAAATAAAGGTGCAATATGCAGTCGAGTCTTTACATGGAATAAAGAGCAGCTGTTGAGCAGTTATGCGTAACTATTTCATAATTACTGGCAACAAATGTGCCCAGCGGTTACTTTGCCCACCTAAAAGTAGCACCAATGAAGCATAAGTGGAGTGAGCGAGGCATTTGGGTCTAGGCTGCTTTCAAACATCTGTTTCATAATGGAAAATGCACAAACCCCACATGGCTCTTGTGAAGTTAATATGTTGACACACATTTGCCTTTTGGTTCAGCCTGGCTGGCCAGCTCGGCCGCCACCACATCCCACCACTGTCCGGAGACTGAAAGACCAGGCATGCTGGTGCCACAGGGTGTGGCCGGTGGGAGAACAGAGGGCTGCACGGTCTCTGGGGTGCAGGGCATGCTGTGGCCCGTGGGAAGCCCAGGAGCGGCAGCTCATCAGGGAAGAGGCATCTCCAGATCCTCTCTGCTCATTCTCCCTGTAATTTGGGTCTCCTGCTCCCCCCCAGCCACCCCAGGACCTGCAGTCCCCCTTTCTCTCAGTGCTATAAAATGCCCCTCCTGCATCCCTCTAACTGTTTCTTCTTGGGTGGAAAAACCGGGTCCAGGGATTTCTGAAGGAATTGCTCCACAACGACATGTGGCCTGCTGTTGTTATACTTTCTGAGTATATCTTCAGAAAGACATCCAAGCTTCATTTAAGGCAGATAAATCTGCCACTTCCCTTGGGCAAGCTGTTCCAGTGGTTAATTATTCTTATTGTTAACAAGCTGCATCTTATTTACCATTTGGATTTTTCAATTTTCATCCACTGGCTCTTGGCTCTTGTTAAGCTTTTGCTGTTAGATTAATGCATTTCTGAATGCACGATATTGCCTGCCGCCTGCCTGCTTAGGAAAAGAGCAGGATTGCAATCACAACTGGCAATCTTGGTCAGGCAGACAAGAGGCAGCCCCTTTTTGCTGGGCAGTTTTCCCCAGGATGCATTTCATCAGTAGGTCATTTCGGATCTTGGATTATTTATCTCATATGTGCACATCACATCACATTTCGCAGTTTCTGTTTGTGTGCCACTTTAAGTTTATGCTTCAAAGCCTGTGAGTTGTTGTGGTTAAGAGGAGTGGTTGGACTAGGGTTGGGGAAACCACATTTCAAATTCCCACTAGGCCGTGAAGCTGACTGGGTGGCTTTGGTCCAGTCATTATCTCTTGGCCTAGCTCACCTCACAGGGTTGTTGTGAAGATAAAATGTGGGGGTGGGGAGAACCATGTACAACACCTGGAGCGCCTCCGATGAACGGTGGGAAATAAGAGATGTGCTAAATAAATAAATGATAAAACATCATTATACACACACGGCTTGGTGACCATCACAACGGTTTTGGGCAGAAGGTGTTAAATGCAGTGCAGCCACAGATGCTTTTGCTCTCACCTGCACAAGGCTCGCTTGCAAGGATGACAGTTTCATTTCGTTACATTTCTGTACGGCCCAATAGCTCTCAGCGCGGTTTATGAAGATTAAACACCTTAAAAAAATGCAATATTGTAACATAACATGAAACCGTTTACGTAGAAACATATGAACACACACACACACACACACACACACACACACAATTTTAACAATCAACAATAAGAAATCCCAGGACCTGTGAGAACCTAATCATATGCTGTCAAATGCCTGAGAGTAGAGGAAGGTCTTAACCTGGTGCTAAAAATATGACAATGTTGGTGCCAGGCAGGCAGATCATTCCAGAATTGGGGAGCCACCACAGAGAAGGCCCCCTCCCTTGTTACCACGGTCTGAGCCACCCTCGGCAGAAGCACTTGGAGGAAGGCCTCTGATGTTGCCTGCAGTGTCTGCGTAGGTTCAGGTTGGAAGAAGCTCTCCATCAGTATCGTGGCCCAAGCCATGTAAGGCTTTATAGGCCAAAACCAGCACATTGAACCAGGATCAGAAATGTACAGGCAGATAGTGCAAGTGGGTCAGAATAGGTGTTATATTTTCTGATTTTCTTTCCCCTGTTATCTATCTGGCTGCTGCATTTTGCACAAGCTGCAGCTTCCGAACCACCTTCAAGATTTGACATGAGAAAAGGAATAACGTAAGAACACAGGTGATTTGCTGCACAAAACGGTTCTGAAACCACAAGAACACTTTGAAATATCACACGGATGCAGATCCTGCAAGAGAGCACAGGAGCACCAGAAGGACCGTGCTGGGTCAGACCCATGGGCCACGCAGTCCAGCATCCTGCTGCTCCTCAGTGGGAAGGCAGAACGCGAGGGCAAGAGCCCACTCTGGCTGTTGCTGCCCAGGCCAGCTGCTTCCCCCGGCCGCTCCCACCTGGCCCTGCAGGGAAGCACTGGTCTCCGGTCAGCTGCTGATCGGAGATAAGAGCTTTTCCCTCTGCGGCAGAGGGGTGGGTCCTGGGGAAGAAGCTGCCAGGCCATACAGGGAAGCTCCACGGGCCTTGTCAGGCTTGCTGGGCTGAGGCTCCCCATTCCTGGTCTAAAAGAGATGATGCGTTACAATTTCTTTCTGGGAAAAATGTGCAGGCACATGCCACAGTCACAGAGGTCCGCACAGGGCTGCTTTGCGGGGAGAGAGGTGGAACCGTATCTGTGGCGTAACCCCACAATTCAGTTCCCTGGCGTATGTCTGCATTAGTATGTTTAGTGTGTCCAGAATGTTGAACCGAGTGGGTGTGGCTTGTGATGTCTTGGAGAGGGTGGGGGGAGGAGTACGTAAGGGGCGTCTGAGTGAGGTCAGAGTTACGGTAGTTTTATGTGAGTTGAGAGTTGGGGCGTGGAGTGTTGGCTGTAGTGTGTGGGGAGTGTTAGAGAGTTTGGGAGTTAGGTTAGGTGGGTTATTCGTGTCTTGTCAGGAGTTTTAAGAGGAATCAGTGATTGTTTGAGGAGTGAGAGTATTTGGAGTTATAGGGACTTACCGGTAGGTTAATTACAAAGTGTTTGGTGTAGGCAGGTTTATTTTCTGGAACTAAGATTTTGATAATTAAAATAAACTTATTTTTATTTTGTTTGCTACCCAAATCCTATGTGCCAGCTTGGTGTTATTAACCTGCATTACTTTTAAATCTACACACACACACCTTTGTACCCACAGTATCATAAATTTAAAAATAGATCCTTAATTACCAGTATTAATCTTTTCCCTCATTAGTAGGGGAAAGGTTTCATTTGACCCTCCCCTCAGGTTTCCAAGTGTTGGTGCTTGGCCTGAGAAGGGTTTATCATGCGCCCGGTCCTAAAGTGTAAAGGGCCATGTGGTCGCAGTATCCAAAACCTGTGCCCAGCCTGGCTCCCACCCAGTCCCCGTTGGAGCTCCATGCACCAGCCTGCTCAGGGAGCATGGCGCATGCATGCGGTCCCCAGTGGCCCAACTATCTCAGACTCCTTTTGCCTGCTATCGCCATACCTTGCCATCAACTTGTCGCTAAAAAAGATACTACCCTCTGTTTCTTTTGCCATTAATTGCCATCAATTAACCAACATTATAGAACAAGCAAACTGTTCAAGGACACATTCTGCACATTTGATGCCAGGTATCCCTCGCAGCTTTGATCTGATTAACTACCTTTATTTCCTGTGCATCTCTTATCTTGTCCATGTTTATTGCACCAGGACTCTTTCATAAAGAACATCCCGGTGGAAGAGATACATGTAGTAAAACTAATTGAGACAAGAAAATGAATGAAAAAGTAATTAAATGCTTGTAGCTGGCCATGTTTACATTACATCAGAGATTATCTAAGATGTTTTATTTGTGTACTGTAACAGGGGATGCTGATGGATATCTTTGTTGGATTTACTCTTGATAACAATTTGGTGTAGCCTTCCAAAGACAAGCTAATTGCCAATATTTGCTTCAGCCAAATATTGCTTGGTAAAGCAGTCATTGGTAGAGCTTTGGGTGGCAACTGGTTGGCCGGGAACTGAGATGTGGCCCACGAAGGAGGACTGGGCACTACAGACCACTGAGATGGAAACTTTGGGCCCTGGCCAAACGTCTTGCTACTGGCTTCAGATGTAAGAGAGATGTAAGAGAGAGCCAGTGTGGCATAGTGGTGAGAGTGTTGGACTGGGACTCGGGAGATCCGGATTCTAGTCCCCGCTAAGCCATGAAACTCACTGGGTGACTTTGGGCTAGTCACTGCCTCTCAGCCTAACCTACTTCACAGGGTTGTTGTAAGGATAAAATGGAGAGGAGGAGGAGGATTATGTAAGCCGCCTTGGGTTCCTTGCAGGAAAAAAGGTGGGGTATAAATATAATAAATAAATAAATAAGAGAAAAATGCTCCAAAACACAGGCTTTAGCTCCATGTTTCTGGCTACCCCTCTCCCAAGACCCACAGTTTGCAAATCTGGGACTTTCAGCCAAAATAGACGTGATGGTGGATGTCTCAAAGATTTAAGCTTGCCATGCTCCCAGAAGTCTGCCCATCAGACTTTCTCCCTGGATGCTTGTTTCTGAAGTGGCACCAATGCACTGGAAATCCTCCATTCTTCCGGTTTCTATTTCTGAATTTTGTACGAAGCACCGGGCATGTACAACTTGCAGCAGCATTCAGTTCCTTCATGTCTGCCCACCCCTGGACATCACCAGTGTTCTTGTGCACGTTGATAAAACACTGCAAAAGGCCAATCTCAATGTGACTGTATGCAGACATGTATTACAAGCCTTTTGTGTGGTGTTTTACCAATGCACAGGAAAGCATGTGTGTGGCATTAAGAGACTGCACAAAAAGAAACTTGATGCAATCACACAGATGGTCCCCTCATCATGATTGCTTCTTCCTTTTTTGGCATTGTTTTATCAATGTGAGTGCATGCACATGTACGCATGTACACATATTCGTAATACAGAGGACGAAAGATGCTAATGAGTGGAGAGAACAGACAGCTCTGTCAAATTGCACTTTCTGGGATTTTAGGAATCCTCCTGGTTAAATCATAATCCTGTAGGCAGAAATGCAAGGCAGAGCAAACCCAGAGAACAACGAAAGAACAGGACAGTTCAGGTAGAATTGCCCCAATCCCAATCCTGCATAAACTGAGCTGGCCTCTCTCCCTCCTCCATGATGCTGCAACATTACACCAGTTGGCAAGTGTGTGTGTGTGTGTGTGTGTGTGAGAGAGAGAGAGAGAGAGAGAGAGAGCGCACAGCGGAGGCTGAAGGGAAATGCTGCAGGCAGAGTTACCCACTGTCTAAACAGCAGCGGTCGCCCTGTCCCGCCTCCCTGGCCTATCCAGTTTAATCCTGCAGAAGGTCTCATCTACCATCCATCAGCTCAGTTAATGATTCATAAGAAAATAGCTGAGGTCAAAGATTCTCTCTCTCTCCGTTTCCCAAAGGAAAGGCAGCAGGAGGTAACTCAAGCCATTGCATTCTGAGAGGAGGAGGATCTGCGGAGCCAGAAAACGCTTCCTTTGCACAGGAAAGAGGATGGAGGGGAAGCGGGCACAGCTGCCGTCCACTGGTGGGGCAGGACGGAGGCACACACACACCCCCAGGCCCCAGCTCAGGCCCCAGCTCTGCCACTGATTTTGGCAAGAACAGACCAGGCAGAAAAACCCAAAATAACCAGGCAGGCAGAGGAGGCAGGGAACCCCAAAGCAGGCAGGCAGAGGCCTTTGTCTTGGACAATTCAACTGTGGAACTGGTTAAGAAGAGACCAGGCAGGCAGAGGAGGTTGGGAACCCCAGACAGGCAGGCAGAGGCAGCCAAACCCAAAATGCCTGAAAGGTTGCATTTTAGGGAAATGATTTTAAAAAATAAATTTGCTGTACTTCCTAAAACCTATCCATGTTGCATTTGAGGAACAGGATTTTGGAACACGAGTCCTTGGTCTCGAGTCCCGAGTCGAGTCTCGAGTCCCATTAAAAATATTGGGACTAGAGTCTGACTCGAGTCAGAGGGGGGACTCAGTCCGACTCACGAGTCGAGTCCTGGAGTCCGAGTCCCCATTCCTGATGTCAGAGTTAGTTAAGGCAGTCGAGTTGAGTTATTGGAGTGGTTAGAGTGTGTTGGGAATGAGAGTTTGGGAGTTGGGTTATTCGTGTCTTGTCAGGAGTTTTAAGAGGAATCAGTGATTGATCTCAGGCCTGAGATGCACAGGGATTGCATGTCACTTTGTCGAACATCAGAGCTTGCTCCTTTCACACACACACACACACACACACACACCGGAATTTGCGCGCAAGCACATTTTCCAGGCAAAGCTCACCTGTTCCCATTCCCAAGCTTCTGACTGCATTTGCAAAATGCATTCATTAGAAAAATGTGCATTTTGAAAAATATGCATCTTCACACTTCAGTCAACGGGGGAAAGTACATATTTGGTGTGCATTAAAAAAAAAAAGAAGAAGTATGCCCAAATGCACACTTTTCCTGTTCGAACAAAGAAGAAGACACTCGCATTCAGGAATGGAACGAGGCGGGCTGAGCTTTGCGGTGGAACCTAGAGAACCTCGAGGGGCTCGAGCATCACGGAGGCTGCCTGCCTCTCCAGGGCCAGAAAGAGGCGGTGAGCCACGGCCGGAGGGAAGTCGCCCCAGGCGGTCAGCCACGTCCACGCACACGGTGGGAACCGTGGCTTGGGTGTGGCGTGCTGGAGGGGCTGCTCGTGGCTCATCTCACTGCATTTTTATCCCCATTCTCTTCGCAGAATTGCACTCAATGCCGCATACAATAAGGATATCCAATAGAAATATTTTGACCAATCATGGAACAAAATAAATATTGTTGACCGGCCAGATGGGCGATTAATAAATATCATCATCAGGCGATCACTCGTGACCGAGTAAGATTGTCTTCCGGGATAAAAGGAGGAAATTCTAAAGAAGATTGTGTAGACTCTGGCGATGGGTCCGTAAGTGACTGTGGAGGCCAATTCTAGATCCACACAGCTTCCCACAGTGAGGACACAGGTTACCAGATAGAAGATGGTCCTGTAAAGGATTCATTTGACGTGCTTTTCGCTTAGCACGTTTCTCCCTTTCACCTTGCACTCGGGCTTCTTCAAAGTTCATGGAACCTTTGTGAAAGGCCAACCTCCATTTAGATCGTTCATGGGCCAGAGCTTCCCAGTTTTCAATGTTTATATTGCATTTTTTTAGATTAGCCTTATGAACATCTTTAAACCTCTTATATTGACCACCGATATTCCGCTTTCCATCCTTGAGTTGGGAGTAAAGTAATTGCTTTGGGAGACGGCAGTCAGGCATTCGAACAACATGACCGGTCCACTGAAGTTGGCGTTGAAGGATCATTTTTTCAATGCTAGTAGTCTTTGCTTCTTCCAGTACACTGACATTTGTTCACCTATCTTCCCAAGTAATTTGCAGGATTTTCCGGAGGCAACATTGATGAAACCTTTCAAGGAGGTGGAAGTGACGTTTATAGATAGTCCATGTTTCGCAGGCATACAATAAAGTTGGTAATACAATGGCTTCATAAACCAGTGTTTTGGTCTTCTTACAAATATCCCGATCCTCGAACACTCTATGTTTCATTCGAGAAAATGCGGCACTTGCGGAGCTCAGACGATGCTGGATTTCACTGTCGATGTTAGCTGTAACAGAAAGATAGCTGCCAAGATAGAGAAAATGATCGACATTTTCCAGTATTGTCCCGCCAAGCTGGATAGAATCATAGAATCATAGAAAAGTAGAGTTGGAAGGGGCCTACAAGGCCATCGAGTCCAACCCCCTGCTCAATGCAGGAATCCAGGTCAAAGCATCTCTGACAGATGTCTGTCCAGCCGCACCTTGAATGCCTCCAGACTGGGAGAGCCCACCACCTCCCTGGGTAGTTGATTCCATTGTCTTATTGCTCTGACAGTCAGGAAATTTTTCCTGATGTTTAGGTGGAATCTAGGTTCCTGTAACTTGAGCCCATTATTCCGTGTCCTGCAAACTGGGATGAACGAGAAGAGATCTTTGCCCTCCTCTGTGTGACATCCCTTCAAATACTGGAAGAGTGCGATCATATCTCCCCTCAGTCTCCTCTTCTGAAGGCTAAACATGCCCAGTTCTTTCAGTCTCTCCTCATAGGGCCTTGTTTCCAGTCCCTTTATCATCCTTGTTGCCCTCCTCTGAACCCTCTCCAGTTTGTCTATGTCCTTGTTAAAATGAGGTGCCCAGAACTGGACACAGTACTCAAGATGAGGCCTAACCAGTGCCGAGTAAAGGGGAATTATCACTTCCCGCGATTTGGAAGCTATACTTCTATTAATACAGCCCAAAATTGCATTTGCCTTCTTTGCAGCCACGTCGCATTGCTGGCTCATATTCAGTTTGTGATCTACCACAATTCCAAGATCCTTCTCACTTGTAGTATTGTTGAGCCAAGTGTCCCCCATTCTGTAACTCTGCATTTGGTTTCCTCTCCCTAGGTGCAGCACTTGGCATTTACCCCTGTTAAATTTCATTCTGTTGTTTTCGGCCCAGCGCTCCAGCCTATCGAGGTCACTTTGAATTTTGTTTCTGTCTTCCAGAGTATTAGCTGTTCCACCCAACTTTGTGTCATCTGCAAATTTGATAAGCATTCCCTGTACCTCCTCATCCAAGTCATTAATAAAAATGTTGAAGAGCACTGGGCCCAGGACCGAGCCCTGTGGTACCCCGCTCGTTACCTCTCCCCAGTTTGAGAAGGAACCATTGATAAGCACTCTTTGAGTCCGATTCTGTAGCCAATTGTGGATCCACCTGATAGTTGATCCATCTAGCCCACTCTTAGCTAGCTTACTAATCAGGATATCATGAGGCACTTTGTCGAAAGCTTTGCTGAAGTCCAGGTATATAATGTCCACAGCATTCCCACAGTCCACAAGGGAGGTTACCCGATCAAAAAATGAGATCAGATTAGTCTGACAGGATTTGTTCTTGACAAATCCATGCTGGCTTCTAGTAATCACTGCATTGTTTTCAAGGTGCTTGCAGACTGACTTCTTTATAATCTGCTCAAAAATCTTCCCGGGGATTGATGTCAGACTGACTGGCCTATAGTTCCCAGGTTCCTCCTTCTTGCCCTTTTTGAAGATGGGAACAACATTTGCCCTCCTCCAGTCGTCTGGCACTTCACCTGTCCTCCATGATTTCTCAAAGATAATAGACAGTGGTTCTGAGAGTTCTTCTGCCAGTTCCTTTATTACTCTAGGATGCAGCTCATCAGGCCCTGGAGATTTAAACTCGTTCAGAGTAATCAGGTGCTCCTTGACCATTTGCCTATCAATCTCAAGCTGCAATTCTGCCCCTTCAGTCTGCATTTCAGGTTTGCCAGGGGGGTCATAGACCCTCTTTTGGGAGAAGACCGAGCCGAAGTAGGAATTGAACACTTCTGCCTTTTCTTTGTCTTCTGTTATCAATTTGCCATCCTCATTGCGTAGTTGAACCACCAGTTCTTTCTTCTGTCTTTTACTGTGCATGTATCTGAAGAAAGCTTTTTTGTTGCTTTTAGCATTCCTCGCTAACCTTAGCTCATTCTCAGCTTTAGCCTTCCTGACACTATTCCTGCAGTTCTGTGCTACCTGCCTGTACTCTTCCCCTGTAGCCTGTCCTTCCTTCCACTTCCTATACGTGTCCTTTTTTGTTTTCAGGTCATCTTTGAGTTTATTGTGAAGCCACATTGGCTTCTTCTGTTGCCCTCTGCCTTTTTTCCTTGTGGGAATTGTTTGCAATTGTGCCTTTAAAATTTCCTTTTTTAAAAACTCCCACCCCTCCTGGGCTCCCTTTCTCGTGAGAGTCATTTGCCATGGGATCTTACTAATCATTGTTCTGAGTTTGTTAAAATTTAAAATTGGATAGATGGCATCACCAAAGGATTGGCTTGCACTTGCTGATGAAGCACTTTGGTTTTTAATAATAAATAAATAAATAAATAAATAATATTGCTCCATGAGGAGGGCCTTTTCTGCTGTGGCACCCCGACCCAGTTATGGAATGAGCTCCCCAAAGAGGCTCACCTGGCACCTACATTGTACTCTTTCCGGTGCCAGGTGAAGACCTTTTTATTCTCCCAGGCATTTTAATCATTTTAATCATATTAATCATTTTTATCTTGTAGTTTTTAACTCTGTTACTGTAATTTGAACTGCTGCTAGCTTTGCCGTTTGTTTTTAATCTGTGGTTTTAATTTTTAAAGTTATATTATATTGTATTTTATGGTTTTAACTGTTGTAAACCGCCCAGAGAGCTTAAGCTATTGGGCGGTATAAAAATGAATTAAATAAATAAATAAAGCAGTAAAAATAATTTTAAATTGGTCAGCAACAGCGAAGAAAACGTATGCATTTATTATTACATTATACCCCACCTTTTCCCCTCTCGCCAGGAACCCAACATGGCTGACACAGACCTCCTCCTCCATTTTTATTATCACAACAACCCTGTGAGTTAGGTCAGGCTGGGAGTCAGTGAGTGGCCCAGGAAGCTTTATGGCCCAACAGGGACTAGAACCTGGGTCTTCTGAGTCCCGGTCCAAAACTCTCACCACTAAGCCACACTGCCTCCCATTCTTCATGGAATGCCTGCCTGAATAAAGCACAACTGTGGCTGTGAATTCCTCTCCTGCCATCACCACCCCCCTGACAGGCAGTGAGAATAGTTTTAGAGAGATACACGTACCATTTTGTGGTAGAAGGATACCTACTGGGTGCAGCGGTGGTGAACGTTCTGGTACCAGTGGGGGCCACCATCGCCCCATTCAGATCTTCTGCTGAATGCACAGGGGTCCGCGGCCGGCGTGGGTCCAGACCAGCAGGCAGGCCTCTGCTTTGTCTCGTGCCAGGCGTTCGCTGAATGTGTGGAGGGCATTTCTGAATGGCCATCGGACCCAAGCCCTCCTCTCCAACAGAAATGTTTTCAAAGAGCACCAGACTCAGATCCGGGACGGGCCCCTCGCGTCTCGTGGGGCAGGGAGCTCCGGAGGCTGAGTGCCCCCGTCAGAAGGGCTCCCTTGCATTCCTCCCCAGCCGGCCTCGGCACGCGGGCTGGGCCATAGGAAAGGAGACGCGCCCTCCGCTGTCCTCGCTGAAAGAGGTGGCCGTTCTCACGTGCCCCTGTTCGGTCCGCCATCTTGGCACTGACTGTTGCAGCAGCCGCGGCAGCCAGCGGTGGTCTCACCTTCTTCCCCTTGGCCGGGGTCCCTCCCTGGAAAAGGCTCAGCTCCGTGAGCCGTACGTCAGGCCGCTCTCTTCTCCCTCGGGGGGTGCAGGGGGGCACTCCACTGCATGGCCAGTGACAGTCCCCCTAATGTGATGGCTAGCATTTACTGACGTGTGTTAGCAAATGGGAAAACCTAGATTGATTTTTGGAAATCCTCCAAGTTTGACTGAGATTAGCCACACCTGTGCGTGAATGCCACCCCCCCACACACACACACAACCGGGCTATCTCTGCAAGAGCAGTCCTGCAAAGGGGACGGCAGGCGCTCTGGGGGGGGCAACCGAGAAGTGGGCTGCTGGCCTCCATCCATGCGGAGAACGGCAGGTGCCATCTTCGCTGCGGCAGCAGCATTTCTAGCCATGAAAAGGGACAGGTCTGTGTGGCGTGCCGTGACCCCACAATTCAGTTCCCTGGCTGGCGTATCTCTGCTTTAGTATATTTAGTGTGTCTAGAATGTTGAACCGAGTGGGTGTGGCTTGTGATGTCTTGGAAAGGGTGGGGGGGGAGTATATAAGGAGTGTGTGAGGGATGTCGGACAGGGATGTTGAAGAGTCCTTGGTTTTGAGTCACGAGTCAAGTCACGGGTCTTTGGACCCGAGTCTCAAGTCCGAGTCCTTGGTCCAAAATGGTGACTCACGAGTCATGAGTCACGAGTCACTCTCAAAGCTGACTCCACGAGTCCCTATTAAAATCAATGGGGGGCTTTCCCCCCAACAAAATAAGGCTATTTCAGATGTGTGGCTTAAATAAATTCTAGGCACAAGTGTGCCTTTTTATTTCGAAACTCTGCAACTGATTTTGGCAAGAACAGACCAGGCAGAAAAACCCAAAATAACCAGGCAGGCAGAGGAGGCAGGGAACCCCAAAGCAGGCAGGCAGAGGCCTTTGTCTTGGACATTTCAAACTGTGGAACTGGTTAAGAAGAGACCAGGCAGGCAGAGGAGGCAGGGAACCCCAAACAGGCAGGCAGAGGCAGTCAAGCCCAAAATGCCTGAAAGGTTGCATTTTAGGGAAATGATTTTAAAAAATAAATTTGCTGTACTTCCTAAAACCTATCCATGTTGCATTTGAGGAACAGGATTTTGGAACACGAGTCCTTGGTCTCGAGTCCCGAGTCGAGTCTCGAGTCCCATTAAAAATATTGGGACTCGAGTCTGACTCGAGTCAGAGGGGGGACTCAGTCCGACTCACGAGTCGAGTCCTTCAGTCCGAGTCCCCATTCCTGATGTCAGAGTTAGTTAAGGCAGTCGAGTTGAGTTATTGGAGTGGTTAGAGTGTGTTGGGAATGAGAGTTTGGGAGTTGGGTTATTCGTGTCTTGTCAGGAGTTTTAAGAGGAATCAGTGATTGTATGAGGAGTGAAAGTATTTAGAATTATAAGGACTTAGGTTAATTACAAAGTGTTTGGTGTAGGCAGGTTTTAAGTTATTTTCTGGAACTAAGATTTTGATAATTAAAATAAACTTATTTTTATTTTGTTTGCTACCCAAATCCTACGTGTCAGCTTGGCGTTATTAACCTGCATTACTGTTAAATCTACACACACACCTTTGTACCCACAGCATCATAAATTTAAGCTAGATCCTTAATAACCAGCATTAATCTTTTCCCTCATTAGTAGGGGAAAGGTTTCATTTGACCCTCCCCTCAGGTTTTCAAGTGTTGATGCTTGGCCTGAGAAGGGCTTATGCGCGTGGTCCTAAAGTGTGAGGGGGGGCCGTGTGGTCGCAGTCTGCCCCCTGGCCTAGGGCCGATGTCACAGACAGGCATGGCCGGGCACCTGCTGAGGGCCCACAGCCCAGCAGGGGCCCACTGGCAAGCGCCCCCTGGAGTCGCTCCCCCTCCTCACCACGGCAACCTGCTCGTCCACCTGCCTCTCGCGCTGGCCCTCTGCCTGCCAAGCAAGCCCGCGGTAGCCATGGGGCGAAAGCAGCAAGAGCAGCTGACGACGGCGGTGGCGGGAAGGAAGGCGGACTCCCGGCGGGGCACTGAGGGTGTCTTGCCCAAGGACCCTCCACAACCTGGAGCCGGCACCGGCCAGACCTTTTCTCCTGTGAGCCGGGAAAGGCCTGCCTCAACTCGCTCGCCCCATTCCCGGCCACCAGCCCACGCCCGCAGTTCGGCCTGCGATGCGACTGCCAGCCCGTGCCCCGGCATTTGGCAGGACACAGAGAGCACAGCCTTCCCTGGCCCGAGAGGAGGGCCCTCCCGCGTGTGGGGCTTTGTGGGCCGCTCCTCGTTTCAGGCTGGCTGCTTCCTCCAGGCTGTGCCTGAGCAATGCCCAACATCTCAGGTTTCTGAGCAATGCCCAACATCTCAGGTTTCCAAGTGTTGATGCTTGGCCTGAGAAGGGCTTATGCGCGGGCCACTCCATCTGCGTCCGTCAGCAACGCGCGGGCCGAGCCTTTTTTCCGCTGCCAATTTTCCTTCTTGAGAGAGGGAGCTGCTGATCAAACGATGGGCAGGCTCCGTCTTTTAGAATGGCTTTTATTTCTGCGTGTGTGGAAAGACAGGAAACATGATTAATATGTGAGTGATTGCTTTAATAAACCAAGTCCCAGTTTTGCCATATTGAAATATGAGTGCAATTCAAGCCCTGGAATCGCATAAACACTAATCGGAGACGCCTGACCTTGGGACGGCATTATTGATTCGCAGCGCCATTCATCAGCAGTGTTAAGGAGCTCCTCTGAGCGCCTTTCCTTGCTTTGGCCCCGAAGGGTGGGCCAGATGATCTTTGGGGTGACATTGGGACACCCGGATGGAAGCATCTGGGACAAAGAAGGAAAGGAGAAAACTAGGCTGGGCCAACTTTGTTTTTCAGGCAAAAGTAACGCTGCCTTGGTGCCAAGTTTTGAAATGGAGTCTCCTCTTCTTCCTAGGAACAGACACATGGGCGGCCTGTGTGACTTCACCTAGGCCTTAATTTTTTCCTTTAAAAAACCTCTTCCCCTTGGTCCGTACAGGCCTATACGACGGAGGGCCTTAAAGCATGTATTTTAACTGTTGCCTTTGCAAAGAGAATGGACGGTTGTGTGTCCCAAAGCAGTTTCTTCGTATGCCAGTTTGCTGACTCTGCTTGCACAATCTGCCCAGGGCATGGTGGTGCTAGATCCATGCTGCGGAGTTTTCTGTGGGCGTACTGGCGCATGTATCTTCCCTGGCAGCAGCAGCAGCAGCAGAATAAAACTGTACTGAAGTTATGTGGCATGTTAGTACTCACTTGTCTAATTGGATGAGTAATTAGTTAAAAGTGCCACTGTCCATCAATTAAAATCTTAATTGGTTGGCAGCCCTGAAACTGGCCCTGGGCTGGCTTGATTTGTGGATTCAATGAAAACACGAGGGAGTCGCCCTTCAGAGGTCGCTTTCCATCTTGCCGGCTCTGTGATCCAAGCCCACCCACGGAGCTTCAAGGGTCCCCCCGAGGGAGCAGCCAGCCAGACCCGCTGCCCTTGCCCAGTTCTTCTTCCCATTTTAGTAAAACCACTTGACTGTTGTTAGTCAGTCCCAGCAGAGCAGTCAAAGGCATGGCATTGTGGGAATCTGAGCGCAGTGAAGTCCCTTTCCGCAGAAGAACAACAACATTCAGATCATTGGTATGAATGAACGGTCCTGACGTGGAAACGTGTGTGGTGGGGTGGTGGGGTGGCAGGGATGGGGACTCGGACTCAAGGACTTGACTCATGAGTCGGACTGAGTCCCCCCTCTGATTTGACTCGGACTCGAGTCTCAATATTTTTAATGGGACTGGAGACTCGACTCGGGACTCAAGACCAAGGACTCTTCAACATCCCTGGGCTGTGCCAGAAGGAGTGGAGAGGAGTGTGATTGCTGGCAAAGTGGAAGCGAGGTGTGCCGCTGCTCGGCCACTATGGACGGCTACCAGGAGTGCAGCCCCAACAGTGTGTCAAGATTTATTTTGATTGATGTGTTGCGTACTTGGGAGAGGCAGAAGAAGGACCTGAGATTACTCTGTGTGGCTGCTCTGAGTGTGTTTCTGGTTCCAGCAAGTTCATCACCAGTGGAGCGGGTGTTCAGTGAAGGTGGAATTGTGATGAGATCTCACCGTTCCAGAATGGGGGCCAAACATTTAGAAAAAATCATGTTCCTCAAATGCAACATGGATAAGTTTTAGGAAGTACAGCAAGTTTATTTTTTAAAATCATTTTTCTAAAATGCAACCTTTCAGACATTTTGGGTTTGGCTGCCTCTGCCTGCCTGCCTGTCTGGGGTTCCCAGCCTCCTCTGCCTGCCTGGTCTCTTCTTAACCAGTTCAACAGTTGAATTGTCCAAGACAAAGGCCTCTGCCTGCCTGCTTTGGGGTTCCCTACCTCCTCTGCCTGCCTGGTTATTTTGGGTTTGTCTGCCTGGTCTGTTCTTGCCAAAATCAGTGGCAGAGTTTTGAAACAAAAAGGCACACTTGTGCCTAAAATTTATTTAAGCCACACATCTGAAGTAGCCTTATTTTGTTGGGAAAGCCCCCCATTGATTTTAATAGGGACTCGTGGAGTCAGCTTTGGGAGTGACTTGGGACTCGGGATTCGGGAGTCACCATTTTGGACCAAGGACTCGGACTCGGACTCGGACTCGAGACTCGGGTCCAAAGACTCGTGACTCGACTCGTGACTCGAGACCAAGGACTCTCCAACATCCCTGTGGGGTGGCAGCGCCAGCTCCTGTACTGCATCTGTTTAGTCTCCTGCATTTAGAATCCAGAAAGGAGGGCACCACACAGCATTCTTTGGATGCAGTATTATCAGTATGACACAGCGGATTATGGGCTATCGTAATCATTATTGATTCTGGAGTCCAGGAAGTGACAGCGTAGCAACTGGTGGGAGCCGTCCTCTTCCTCCACTCCCCACAATGCCTCTGGAATGGTGCTTCCTCCCGCAGTAGCATCATTCAAACAGGCAGTGGGGGGGGAATACGGGGGCCTGCAAGGGTGCTGATGCCCCTTGGGGTGGGGGCACAATGCTGCTTAAAAATAGAAGGGGGGG
This sequence comes from Shinisaurus crocodilurus, assembly GCA_021292165.1. Taxonomy (NCBI): domain Eukaryota; kingdom Metazoa; phylum Chordata; class Lepidosauria; order Squamata; family Shinisauridae; genus Shinisaurus; species Shinisaurus crocodilurus. The sequence continues at coordinate 319,464,321 of CM037876.1, read as the reverse complement.
AATCCAGTCACCATTGCCATGTGTCTCCATGTAACCCCCCCCGCCCATGAATATTTTAAGCATTTCTCCCCTCCCTCTGAAAAACATCCCAAAGTGTCTCCCCATCTTTGTGGCCTGCAAAGGGGCCATAAAACCGTGGAGGCATTTTCGGCTCAGCAATACTCCGGCTCCTTGCCTGCATACAGTGGAAGACAAACCAAACCAACCGCCCCCCAAGTTTTGGGGGAAGAAGAGGGTGGCTTCTATGTGTTGTTTTGAAATGGTTGTGTAATTGTGTGCTACAAAACTCACGAGCATAAATAGTTTTCTATTATATAAAAAAACGTATTATTCCGTTTTCTAAAAAAAAGAAGATGCACAAATTATATCTATTTAACGTGTACCGTCTTAGGTCAGGTTGAAGATCCATTTAGTAGTTCTACATCAAGACATTTTAATGGCTATATCAAACAATTAACATACATTTCTGGGGGGATGCTTGATTTAAATCAGCAAATTAAACTGGACTCTTTTTTTCTTGATGATTTAAACCCGATTTAAATTGCCGTGATTTAAATCAATCCGCCCTGCCCTGAGGAGGCTGTGCGTGGAGAGTCAGCGGCCTTAAGGCTTTCGAATAGCCTAACTGTGTGCTCTCGGAGGGGCTCTCACTCCCATGTGCAGTTCAGTTTATGCCTCTCCTCGTCCTCGTCCTCGTCCTCGTCCTCCTCCTCCTCGTCCTCGTCCTCGTCCTCGTCCTCCTCCTCCTCCTCCTCCTCACCCCGTCTGTGCTAATCTGCCTTGGCGAGCGAGCGGGTAGTGGGCGCCCCGCAGGGCACCGGTCCAGGCCTTGCCCCCGGCTGCACTTTCCTCCGGCTCCAGCCGTTTTCCTGCCACAAAGCCCCGGGTGGGAGGACGACTCTCCAGGCCTCCCGGCTGGGCTCCTTGAACTTCACCTGGGGGGGAAGGGGGACCTGCATTCTTCTCCCACAGCGGTGTAAGTGGCAGAGGGAGGCCGAACAACGGGCCAAGGAGGGGCGACCAGGCCCCACACAGAAGCCGGCACAGCCCTCGGACACGGAGAGGGTCAAGCGCCAGCACGGGGGGATCTGACGGGGCCATGGCTCTCACGTGTGAATCGGGTGACAGCAGCGACGGTGGAGGGGAGATGGTGGCACATCACAGCACCATGCGGATCCACGCCGGCCCGGTCCAGAGGGGAACTGCACCTCTGCTGCCCAACTAGGGAACGGGGAAGCCAGCCAGTGGAGCTAGAAAAGGGCCCTCGTCGACTCCCTGCTTTTCACCGCACCACAGCCCCTTCCTTCACCACTCGTACCCCTTAAAACCAAGCTAAGCATGATTACGTCATACAAAATCATGCCCTGCTCATTTGGCTGTAGCTGCAGATATCCAAAGTGGTCTGCAGAGCTCCAGTCAAAGTGGCAGCAAACCCCTCCTGTCTGTAGCAACTCGTTCATGTTGATTGACACGACGTGCTCGATGCTGCAGAGAATGTAGCAGTGGCTTTTGGGCCAAGACACTGGCGGGACAACAGGACAAGGATTCATACAAGGTCAGAAGACCATCTCCTCCTCCTCCTCCTCCTCTGGATGGTGATGCAGTCAGATGGGCGATTAATAAATATAATAAATAAATAAATAAATAAATAAAATACTCAGCACCTTGCAGAATTAAGTTGGCAATATCGATAGGCCCCCGCTGCTCCCAAAGGATCTAAAATTAACCGTGAGGAAACACAGACTGCCCCCCTGGTGGGAGCACCCACCTGGGCCCTGCTGGCAGCCGAGCCCACAGTTCAAGACCCCCAGTGCCCTTTCCAGGGCCTGCGTGCACCCCGGACCTCCTCCCGGGGGCTCCTACCTGCGCTGGCAGCTGCTCTGCTCTCACTCATCACCCGAGGAGAGCCTCCATCCTGGCCCCTCAATATGGCTCGTGGCACTTTCTTGGCTCCTGACTATTTAAAAGTTGTTCCTACTCACCTTGAGCCTAAGATGGGGTAGGATGGATCTCAAAAAACAGATTAATATTTCTGTGACAGTTTGAGGGCAGCTGAAACATGTTTAAGAACGAAAGGGAAGGGCAGCCGTTCTCTGCAGCGCAGGGACCTCCTGCCACTGAAATAGGACGTGGAAGGGATTCGTGCTGATGGAGGGGCCGGGAGCCCCCAGAACCGCACAGGGCCCCCGTGTGCCCCCGAGGAGTCTCAGGCACTATGTGCAGGCACAGAGGAGGATCTGCCCAGCCCAGCCAACTGCACGTTTGGGTTGCACAAGAAGTGCAGTGATGATTTAATAAAGGCCATTGCCGGCTCAGCAAATCAAGTTGAGATTTAATTGGACTGTGAAGTCATTTTCTCCTGAATTAAACGCCCCTGCCATGCCTTTTGCCTTTTGCTTTTAACTGGAGCAATTAATTGGGCCATGATCACGGCTGCTTTCTGCGGCGTCACCCTCCCTAAGAGGCATTCCACGGGCCACTCATGCCCTGAGATGCTGTCGCAGGAGGCCTTAGCAGACGCTGCATCGCACAGCAGAGTCAGCATGGTCAGACAGGCCGGTGCGCAGATGCGGTGCCAATGCCGTGGGCCTCTGCAGTGCAACTGACCCTCATTTCCCGCAGGCCTTTCCTTCTTGCTGCAGAGCAGCGGCGAAGCAGAGCATCACTTTCTTCCCAGTCTTCCTCCTCAGCACAGGCCATGTTGTGAACTGCCCAGAGAGTATAGAAATGTAAGAAAGAAATAAATTCACACATTATTACCTCTCTCCCAACTGCCCTGAGAGAGAGAGAGAGAGAGAGAGTAACTGGCCAATAGACACCACTGGCTGGTGAGCTTCATGGCTAAGCCTGGATCTCCACAGGGGGACTGTTGCCTCACAACCTTTCAGTTGGGCACACTTCAAAACAAAACATTGTCTTGCAGCAACTCTCCGGCGCTAGGGATGTTTGAGGATTTCATTTTTGCTCACAAAACACGTGAGCAAGGCCCCTGTTCAATGCCCCGAGTGCAACTGCAAGCCCAGGCACGTGTCTGCCAAAAATATCCATAAATTGTGGGACCTGTGCTCACGTTGGATTCGCACAACTTTCCCAGTTTGATTTGCACAACTTCCCTAATTTGCATGTATTTCCCCCATAGACTGAATCAGCCCCGCCTTCGCCTATGGATGAAAGCTGTGCAAATCGGGAAATTTGTGCAAATTTCACGTGCAAACACCGCTCGGTTTGTGCAATTTCCCCATTTGCGCAGAATGAGCAGTGATCCGAAACACGAATGGGAATCGGGTGTGTGTGAGATGAGCTGCAAGATGACGCTTAAATCCCAGCAAACTTTGCGCATTCGCCCATCCCTAAGTCTGGTCCCCACCCCCCTATTTTCCTCTCTGCGGACGCTTCTCCCCCCCCCCCTCCGTGGGGCTCGGGGCATTCTTCCAACGAGAGAGAGCGTGCTGGAGGGTAGCGCCTCGCTTTGCGGCATGCCCCCTTCCCATTTTCTAGAAGAAGCTGAAGCAAGCAGGGGGAGCAGGCAGCCTGGCAAGCACCAAGGCCGGTGGGCCGGTGGGCACAGTTGTGCCTACGCGTGCTGTGGCAGGGATCCTGGGAGTAAGCCCCCCGCCACGGGAGGCACAGAAGCCGCCTTGGACCGAGTCAGATCCTCCGCAGTCCACCTAGCCCAGGATTCTTAACACTGACTGGCAGCAACAGCTCTCCGGGGCTTCGGTCTGGACAGGACTCCCCCCCGCCAAGCCCTGTGTGGAGATGCTGAACCGGGAACCGGGAACCTGGAACCTTCTGCGTGCGAAGCGGGGCTCTGCTGCTGAGCCATGGTCCTTCCACCACGATGGGGCTGCACCGCTGCTCTTCGGCTCACGTCCCAAGGGGGGGTGGCGGCAGGAAGGAGCCAGAGAGCAGCCGGGCCAGGCCTCTGGGGCCAAGCGGCCATTGCCTGCAGCCTCCTCTGCCTGGCAACATACTGACTTCAGGAGCTCCAGCTGCATGGATTACACTAATAGTCGTCGATCAGGCCATTTCCAATCCCTCAGGACTAGGGCGTGGGGCGCAGAGGCCCCCTCTCCCCCCTCCCTCCCCCAACATGAGGAATTGGCAACAGGCGGCACTCTAGGCCAGAACTACTCACAACTGCCACGCAGAGGTGGAAAGGGAGGGAGGGTGGTGTTGGGACATGTAACAACACAACAGCTGTGGCACAAGTGTTTTCATTTGGAAAGGTACAGGATGGCTAGAAAAACAATCTTGTTTAGTCTGACACTACTATTCTATTCTCATGGGGAAAGTAGGTGGGAAAGAAATATGAGCTGATCACATGGTTTGTACTTTCTGATGATGTAGTATGATTGTTAAGTTTCGTTTCCTGTAACTTTCGTGGTAGAGAGAAGGATTGCTTTCTGTGTGCTTCTTCTTGTCTCTTCTCTCTGACTTGTTGCAATCATGTAATGAAGTGTGCTAGACTGGACTGGCTATGCACTGGCTATGCATTATAATCTGCAATATAGACTGTAACTTAGGAGATTGTATTTACTCTGATATAGAATAAACAGGTAGTAAAAACCCTGTGGTGGATTCTATGGAAATTCCTAATTACAGTTGAGCTGACAGGACGAGCAAGCTGGAGCTGGCTGTAACCCGAGACGCTTGGACAAGCTGCGTGTGGAGGAGACAAAGGCTGAATCTCTGTGTGAACTACATGGGCCGGTTACACACATGAGACAGAGGCTAAATCTTCCAACTCACGCTCTGCTGAATCCACGTAGGCAGACGGGCCTACAGGGTGGAATGTAAGCCATCAGGGCTGGAGCAATTTTAGCCCTTTCAGGGGGAGGCGAGAGAGCGGCTCCCTCCCTGGCCCAGGATCTCATGTACGCTCCCATGATGTACGTTCCTGAGCTGCTTCACGCAGAGGAGGGAGAGGCGAGGCTCAGGAGCCGCCCTCACGACGACGGCCGGACTGGCCGGTGCAGAGGCCGAGGGCGCAACCCGGCTCCGGTTCTTGTGACTAGGGGTGCTGGGGGAATCTGACCCTGGTACGAGCTGACCTGATCTGCACCTCCTGGGCTGACGACGAGCGGACTGGGTCATGCTCCAGCACAGGTCTCAGCTCAAAGAATGTGTCACGTTCATCAATGTGGGTTTTGAAAGGGCATACAGTAATACCTGGGATTACGAGCATAATTCGTTCCAGAGCCATGCCCGTCTGTGCTAATCTGCCTTGGCGAGTGAGCATGCCTGTAATCCAAAACACTCGTATATCAAAGCGAGTTTCCTCATAAGAAATAATGGAAACTCAGCAGGGAGCCGGCTTGCTTTGCCTTTAGACAGAGTATCTCAAAGCAGCTAATGAAAATTTCAGAGAGAGAGAGAGAGAGAAGGAGAGAGATATGGAGGATCAACAGCCTGCAGAGTGAGCGGCGGCGGCTCCCTGCCCTTCGGCAAAGCAGTGGGAGGCGCCGGCCGAGCGAGGCGCCGGCCGAGCGTGTGGCTCATGTTGCTTGCTCGTCTTTCAAATTTAAATTTATGCTAAAATTTTGCTCGTCTTACGAGAAGCGAGAAGCTCGCATACCGGGTTACTCGCAATCCGAGGTATTACTGTACTTTGAGGAAAAAATGCAATTGGAAATGCACCTTGAAATGCAATTCCCCCTGTGCAGATTTTGTGGCCTAATAATGCGAAAGGGGTGCAGCCGCGCAACATGTCTTGCCCTGTTTTTGTCACAATGGTCGACCTTCTCAGCTGCATCAAATCAGGCAGCCAGCCTGCCTCTCGGGGGAGAGGCCTGAGGCCCGGGCTTGGAGGTGGGCCCGCTGCGTCCAGGTGGGGGGAGGGCGCACAGCTCTGCCGAGCCAAAGACATCGAGCGGTTATTCCATCTTTTTCTTCCTCAACCATTTTTTGTAGAAAGAAAGAAGATGGAAGATGCAGCGGGATAACACAGGAGGGTTTCATTTCAAGGCCTATAATTTATTTATTTATTTGTATCCCTGCATTTCTCCCAGCACTGGGACCCAAGGCAGCTCACAGCCTTTAAAACTCATACAATTAAAACAAAAATAGAAAAATACAAAGGTTAAAAATAGAATTAAATCATCAATAATATTAAAATTATATATATATATATATATATATAGCGTTAAAAACAGTACAATATACATAAGTGTAAAAACAGCATTCCATCACATCACAGGCTAGTCCCAAATGCCTTCCAAAACAGGAAGGTCTTTACCTGTCTTTGGAAGCTTACCATAGAGGGCGCCATTCTAGCCTCCCTGGGGAGGGAATTCCAGAGCGCTGGGGCAACCACCGAGAAGGCCCTCTCCCATGTCCCCACCAGGCGGGCCTGAGATGGTAGTGGAACTGAGAGAAGGGCCTCCCCTGAAGATCTCAGGGTACAGGCAGGCTCATAAGGGAGAACACGGTCTTGTAATCCAGATGGGATGTAACTAAGGCATATAATTTCACTGTGGCCAAATCAGACATCTCCAGGAATGGGCACAGCTGGTGTGCACTAACTTTATCTGTGCAAATGCACTCCTGGCCACCCCCAAAACCCGGGCATCCAGTCTCAGGGCTGAATCCAGAAGTACACCCAAGATGCCCTTGTCTGGACCCTCCACAGAATTCCGAGGATGAGGCAGGGCGACCGCACGGCAAAAGCCTCATCTAGAAGCAGCCCCCATTGCAGGGCACCCCACCTGTGAAAGGGACGCCAGCCCTTCACGCCGCTCCCGGCCTGCTCTGCCCTGGGTGGGCACTTCGCTGACCCCTCTCTGGCAATTACCTGTTTGCAGGCCATCATAGAATCATAGGAATCATAGAAGAGTAGAGTGGGAAGGGGCCTACCAGGCCATCGAGTCCAACCCCCTGCTCAGTGCAGGAATCCAGGTCAAAGCATCCCCGACAGATGGCTGTCCAGCTGCACCTTGAATGCCTCCAGAGTGGGAGAGCCCACCACCTCCCTAGGTAGCTGGTTCCATTGTCTTATTGCTCTGACAGTCAGGAAATCACTCAAACTATTTCAGTGGCAAAGAACATTTGGAGCTGCCTCATGCCAAGTCAGGCTATGAATCCTTTGAGCCCAGTTCTCTCTGCCTGATGGGCTCTTTATGGATTCAGACAGAGAAGAGACCTCCCCAGCCCTGGTAATAGAGGACCTCTTAATGCAGCAGGCAAAGCACTGGGCTGTCTCCCCTTCCAAGTCAAAGTGACTTGGACGGCTTTAAAAGGGGATTGGACCAACTCATGGAGGGTGCTAGTCCTGATGGCTACATGCTACCTCCAGTATCAGAGGCAGTGTGCCTATGTACACCAGTTGCTGGGGAACATGGGCTGGATGGTGGTGTTGCACTCATGTCCTGCCTGTGGGTTTCCCACTGGGGTACCTGGTTGGCCATTTTGTGAACACAATGCTGGACTAGAGAGGCCTTTGGTCAAGCAACAGAGCTCACTCTGGCCCCAACCCTCACTAGATAACAGTCCCCCCAGGCACTTTTTATTTTCATCGATTTGGAGCAGGGGTGGGGAACTGCAACCCACTTGTGACCGCTCCCCGCTTTTGGTGATCTTTATTTATTATTAATATTTATTTATCGCCCATCTGGCTGGCAACCGGCCACCCTGGGCGATGTACACACAATAAAATACATAAATACAATAAAATACATTAAAACAATATAAAAATTTTAAAATCTTAACCCACCCCATATTCCTGCCTGAACAACCAGGTTTTTAATGAGCGACGGAAGCTCATCAGAGAGGGGGCATGGCGGAGGTCACTCGGGAGAGAGTTCCACAGTACGGGGGCCGCCACAGAAAAGGCCCTCTTCCTCGTCCCCACCAGTCTAGCTGCTCTGGCTGAAGGGACAAGGAGAAGGCCATCCGTGGCAGATCTTGTTGAGCGGCCCACTTGGTGTTGCTGGAGACGCTCCTTGAGATAAACTGGACCAGAGCCGTATAGGGTTTTAAAGGTCAAAACCAACACCTTGAATTCGGCTCGGCAAGCAACTGGTAGCCAGTGCAGCTCCTTCAGCACTGGCGTGATGTGGCTGTCCTTTCACAGACTTACACGCTGGCAGGTGCTTGTCTGGGACCAGAGCTGATTTGCACGTGTTTGCATCAGCAGCCTCGTTCTAAGAGGACATGGTCCCTCTTCTGAAGGTAAGGATCAAGCAAGGCTGATGTGAAGCGTGGAGAGCATTAATGGTCAGGTTTTTTTGGGGGGGGGAGACCCTTCCCTCTGGGGGCAGGGGCCATCCTCTTGCTTACTTCCCCAGGCGCGGGACTTCCCTCCCTCCCTCTCTCCGTGAAACGAGCTCAGCCTCCAGGGCGCAGGGCTGCCTGGATTTATAGGCTGTGCGACTCTTGCTTTTATAGATGTTGTTCCAAGTTGTGCACACAATAAAGAAAACACATTGGGGTTGGCTGCCTGGCCTGACTCCTTTTCTCACTTTGTAAAGAGCTGCTTCATAGACCAGTAAATGTTGTTGATGCTCCTAGAACTGCTTTATAAAAACACTGCAAGGGATTGTTTGGCTGCTGGCCGCGATTATGGGCCGTTAAGCTAGAAGGTCCTCCCTCTCCCCCTCTCACGCACACACAGGAGAGCATCGCCTAGTACACATCGGAAGGGGCATGTGAAAGTGTGTTCTGCCTTGCCAAGGGTGCTGTTCCGCAAGGGATAAGAGCTGCGCTGGAAAACGTATCCTCTGGGTCTCGAGGACACAGAGATCCTTCTGCTCTTCAAATGATTACCTCTGAGGGAGGATCTACCCGAGGGGTTTTCAGTGGCATTGTGAGGCCCGGCTCCCTGCCTGGCATGTCAGGCGAAACCCCTCAACTGTCCTCCTGACGCTATTTCTGCCACAGTAGCCTGGATTTCTCCAGACCAGTTATATCACAACTTTTCTATATGTTGCCGTTTTTCCATGGTGTACATTTTGGTGTGCGCTTACCCTGCGGTGCGGTACTCTTCTGGGGGAAGGGGAGTGGCTTCGGCGGGTGGGGTGGGGCTGGGAAGAGGATGTGTCCTGCCTGGCAGGGCTGGCCTCAGTGTGAGGTTTGCCAGCCACCAGAGGAAGACCGGGCACGTTCTCTTTTTTATTGGCCAACGTGCGTTTGCAGAGGGCCGCATCTCTGAATAGCACAATGCTCCTCCTGGCTCTGCACGGGGCGGGCAGCTTTGGCAAAATAGCAGTGGCCCTTGACGACGAGGAGAAAAGCGATCCGCCTCCAGCGGCTTTTCTGCCCCCCTGCGCCCCCATCCATGCCCCCCCCCGTCAATGTTGCTTCCCATCTGGCCTCCCCCTGCCTTTGAAAAAAAAACAAAGTTTGGAATGCCTTTTCAGGCCTTCCCACTTGTCTTCTGCCTCCTTTTTATTTCTTCGCCTCAAGGGACAACTAGCTGAAAGCACACTGATCTACACGTCTGCTCAGAAGTAAATGGCATTGTCTTCAGTGGCGCTTATGGGAAAGTCGGCACAGGAGAGGGCGGGGGGAGCATTGGCTTTTGGGAAATGCTTTTGGGTGGGGCGGAAGAGGAGGAGTGGGCCTCACTGGCTTCACCCCGCGGGAGGCAGGGGCACGGCCGCAGGTAGTGGCACCGCAACCGCACCCTTCCCCCCCCCCCAACCTTCTCCTCCTGGGTTTTTTTTTTGTGAGATGCTGTGAATTACTCTTTTTTTAAAAATAAAAAAACTCCACTCCTTCAAGCCATCAAAGGTGCACATATGCTTAATAGAAAGGAGGAAATGTAATGGGTCGTTTCTCCTCTACACGGGACCTTTCCAGCTCCTCCTCCTCCTCCTCCTGGAATTGCATGTGTGTGTGTGTGTGTGTGTGTGTGTGTGTGTGTGTGATACATGGGCCACGTTCTCACCACAGTTGGACACTGTGCTGTACGCATCAGCATGTGCCCCCAGCCTACCGCAGGCAGCAGACGTGTTTCGCATGAATGCCGCCCGCAGCGGGGCTCGCCGATACATGGAAGGGGGCCCTCGTGCAGATTGGCCCTATCGCTGCCCCTTGTCTCGTGACTGACAGCTCACGATCCGCCCTCCCCTCATCTCATGCGGTATCTCACTGCACAGTGACCAGGCGCCGCTTCTGGGTAGGAAGAAGTAACCCCACTTCTTGCGCTTGGAGCCAATGTCTCCCGGCTTAGCAGAGGCCTCCTCCCTCCCCACAGCCAACCCAGATAAATAAGAAACGAACAGCTGGTGCTGAGAGGCAGAAGAAAGAGCAGGCCTCACTTTGGTGGGCGTCTGCTTCTAGCCCATCCTGGGTTGGGTGTAACGCCAGAGCCCGGGCACAGAAGCGCTCTCCCCATGCTCTGACGATTTTCCTGGCCTGTCCCCAGAGTGCCTCCCATCCATGGCTGAGGAGGCGTGTCTGAGTGATGCCTTTTTCCTGGAAACCTCATGTATAAATGAAAATGGCTTCGCTGGGGCAGGGGGCGGGGTAGCTGGAACACACAGTGCCGGAGGACCAGGCGGAGATTTATCTCTCCAGCAGTTCCTTGCTTCTTCTGGGCTGGCTTCTTAACTTAGAGCAAAGGAAATACATTGTCACTGATATTTATTGGCCGAGCCTTTAACTGCCATGTTTGTTCTGGTGTTGCAAAGCACCATAACTCACTTAGCAACTGTTGGTCCTACACCTGGATGAGATATCTCTCCATTTCCCCAGTGATGCATTTTATCTTCGCACTACCCCGTTATTTTCAACAATTTTGGCATGAGGAAACAAAGCAAAACAAAACAAAAAAGATCCTCGTGGCCAACCAGCTGCCCCCATGGGAAACCCACAAGCAGGACAGGAGTACAACAGCACCCTCCCGCCCATGTTCCCCAGCAACTGGTGTATGTAGGCATACTGCCTCTGATACTGGAGGAAGCATTGTTACGACAGATAATTCTGGGCGCTAGATTCCCTCTAACCCCACACTCTTACGAAAGGTTTAGGATCTTTGGCTGGGTTAAAACCTGCGCTGCTGGGTGGAAAGTGTGCGCTTTGCTCCTTTTATACTTAAACAAACCTACACACACATACAGACTCTAGAAACAAAAGGGTGGTTTTATTGAAGAAGAATACAGAGTAGGTACAGCGTCTTACTTGTTGGTAAAGCAAACCTAGTGATGTCAGGCAGCAAAATATCCTTACGCTCTGGTTCAAACACACCCTGTATTCTGGAGAGGAGAAAGAGTCCCTTTTGCCCTGACAAGCCTGAATAGGAAAAAGGGGGGGGGGAGAGATTCCCGCCTAGAAGGATAGAAAAGCAAAGTCCCAGCTACTACCTGTCTGCTGTGATGAGGTTCCAGCTGTAGCCCTGCAGTCCACGTTCCAAGGTGACCCCCTCAGCTCCTTCTCCCGACCCACCTTGCTAAAACCTCTTAGTTCTTATAGTCTCTTTCCCACCTTTTTGGAGGGAATGAGAGCAGTGGGGGTGGTCTTTGCCCCACCCATGTCTTCCAACCCTGCTAACGACCTTACTCTTTGTATTTTTTGATAGCTCTTGATGGGTGTACTTAGGAAAGCAAAGGTTTGGGTCTTCCTGCTGATGGGACTGTCTTTGGAGTAAGCTTCTGGTGGTATTCGCCCAGTGGGGGGGGGGGAGCCATATCTTTTCAGGAGAAATCCTCCTGTGTTTTAGGTGATATGCAATATTCAGGTCTTAATCAATGCAAGCCTGCCACTCATCTGCCCATGCATGCCTCTAGGCTCCACTCACTCTTCCATTCAAGCCTTCAGTCATGACCTTTCGCCTTCCGCCCTGCTGGGGAGGTGGGCAGGCTGCTTCTTTTCTCCTGAACCCTCGCTTGCCCAACGCTCCTTATGAGGGCTGTGGACGTCCTTTTGGAGGTGTAGCCATGACCAAATGATCAGAGCTATATCTCATCTTAACAGCATATAGCCAATCAGTCCTAGTCACCTTTGATCGCCTTCTCCTCCTCCATGAATTTGTCCAATCCCCTTTGAAATCTATCCAAATTAGTAGCCACTACTACGTTTTGTGGTAGAAAATTCCCTAGTTTAACTATGTGCTTTGTGAAGAAGGATTTCCTTTTATCTGTCCTGAATGTCCCACCCATCAGCTTCATGGGAAGACACCAGTGGGTTCTAGTATTATGAGAGAGGTAGTAGAGCATCCCCAATCTGTCTCTCTGGCCAACACAAGGTACAGGCCCTCATAGCCTACCCCGGGGCAGAGGGGCTTCCTGCCTGGTGAGAGATTGAGCCTTTATGGATCACAGCGACTCTGTCCTGACCCTCCAGCCTGGGCTAGTGCTGCACCGAGTAACCAGGTGGGCAAAGCTGGGCCATGTTGACACCACCCACCTCACCCACCCGGGTCTCCCTGATGCACTCCAGGTCAGCTCCTTCATCCACAGTCATATCATGGGTGACTGAGATCTTGTTATGGACTGACTGGGCATTCACCAACACCACAACCAGGCCAGAGGGTGCAGGAGCCGGCCCATCAGGTAACTGTGAGAGGGGGAGGGGAGCAGAGAAGGAATGCCTTGTAGCCATCTGGGTCCCCCACCACTCCGATGACATTTCCTCCTCCTCATACCTTACCATGCCTTACCCATGATGATTGTTATAGGGGTACCTTCTACCTCAACGTAAGAACTTAAGAAGAGCCCTGCTGCATCAGACCAAGGTTCATCTAGTCCAGCATTCTGTTCACACATTGTCAACCAGCTGCCCACGGGATCCCACAAGCAGGACCTGAGTACAAAAACACCCTCCCGCCCATGTTCCCCAGCAACTGGAGTACATAGGCATACTGTCTCTGAGACTGGTGGAAGCATATAGCCAATCAGGCCTAGCTAGTAGTCATTGACATCCTTCTCCTTCATGAATTTGTCCAATCCCCTTTTAAAGATGTCCAAATTGGTGGCCATCACTACATCTTGTGGAAGTGAGTTCCACAGTTTAACTCTGTGCTGTGTGAAGAAGTCCTTCCTTTTATCTGTCCTGAATCTCCCACCCATCAGCTTCATGGGATGTCCCCATTGGGTTCTAGTATTATGTGAGAGGGAGAAAAATGTCTCCTTGTCCAATTTCTCCACATCAGGCATAATTCTGTACACCTCTATCATGTCTCCCCTCACTTGTCTTTTTCCTAAGCTAAACAATCCCAGCTGCTGTAACCTTTCCTCCTAGGGGAGTTGCTCCAGCCCCTTGATCATTTTAGCTGCCCTTTTCTGCACTTTTTCCAACTCTACAATGTCCTTTTTAGGTGCAGTGACCAGAACTGTCCACAGTATTCCAAGTGCATCGCACTATAGGTTTGGATAAGGGCTGGATGATCTTGGCAGTTTTATTTTCAATTCCTTTCCTAATTATGCCTAACATGGAGTTTGCCTTTTTCACAGCAGCTGCACGCTAGGTCGACATTTCCATCGAGCTGTCCACCACAACCCCAAGTTCTCTTTCTTGGTCAGTCACCACTAGCTCAAATCCCATCAGATTATACTTGAAGTCCCCCCCCCCATAGAATCATAGAAAAGTAGAGTCGGAAGGGGCCTACAAGGCCATCGAGTCCAACCCCCTGCTCAATGCAGGAATCCAGGTCAAAGCATCCCCGACAGATGGCCGTTCAGCTGCACCTTGAATGCCTCCAGAGTGGGAGAGCCCACCACCTCCCTAGGTAGTTGGTTCCATTGTCGTATGGCTCTAACAGTCAGGAATTTTTTCCTGATGTGCAGGTGGAATCTGGGTTCCTGTAACTTGAGCCCATGATTCCATGTCCTGGTTCACACGATAAGACACGCCACTGCTATTTTTCACAAACAAGCCACCCGGAGAACCCATGGCTCGTGTTAGGGTTGTTGGTGGCCATGGTGGCTTGTAGTGTCGTCTGAACCCAGAAGGGCAGCTTTATCCTGGGTTGCCGGGAACTGCTGCAGAGCCGCCCGGCCAGAGAGGCAAAAAGCCCCGCCATCCCTCGTGGCCTCACCCGTGCCGCCAGCATCCTCCCTCATCCCTTCTCAGCACCCTCTGCCCCCCCCCCCCCGCTAAAAACTGCCAATATCAAGATGTGGCAGCTGGCAAGGGAGGGGTGCGACGACAAGCAGGAAGGCCTCTATGCCACAATGGAGAGAACAGCTCCAGCGGTGCCCATTGATAGTCTACCACAAAATGTAGGGGGAAAGTCGGACTATAAAGCACATAGTCTTCAATGTCTCTATACTAATGCCCAGAGTATGGGCAATAAACAAGACGAACTTGAACTCTTGATACATGAGGGCAAGTACGACTTGATAGGGATAACTGAAACCTGGTGGGATGACTCCCATGACTGGAATACAGCAATTGAGGGGTATAACTTGTTCAAAAGGAACAGAAGCAACAGAAAGGGAGGTGGAGTTGCACTGTATGTTAAAAATACGTATCTCTGCACAGAGATACAGGAAGAGGAGTTTGGCAGCCCCATTGAGAGCATCTGGGTTAAAATAAAGGGGGCAAAGAATAAAGCGAACATGGCGGTTGGAGTCTACTACCGACCACCCAATCAAGGAGAAGACGAGGATGGAACTTTTGAAAAGCAAATTGCCAGTGTTTCAAGGAGGCACGATGTGGTAGTAATGGGAGACTTCAATTTCCCTGATATCTGTTGGGAGACTTATTCAGCCAAACATGGCCCCTCCAAGAAATTCCTGAGCTGTGCTGCTGATAACTTCCTCCTACAGAAAGTGGAGGAAGGAACTAGAGGATCGGCTATCCTTGACCTGATTCTAACCAACAGAGACGAGTTAGTGGATAAAGTGGCAGTTTCGGGAACTCTGGGGGAAAGTGACCATGTTATACTTGAGTTCTTGATTCTAACAGAAGCAAAAGCTGAGTGTAGCCAAACACGTACCCTGGATTTTAGGAAAGCCAATTTTAACAAACTCAGAACAATGATTAGTAAGATCCCATGGCAAGTGACTCTCACGAGAAAGGGAGCCCAGGAGGGGTGGGAGTTTTTAAAAAAGGAAATTTTAAAGGCACAATTGCAAACAATTCCCACAAGGAAAAAAGGCAGAGGGCAACAGAAAAAGCCAATGTGGCTTCACAATAAACTCAAAGATGACCTGAAAACAAAAAAGGACATGTATAGGAAGTGGAAGGAAGGACAGGCTACAGGGGAAGAGTACAGGCAGGTAGCACAGAACTGCAGGAATAGTGTCAGGAAGGCTAAAGCTGAGAATGAGCTAAGGTTAGCGAGGAATGCTAAAAGCAACAAAAAAGCTTTCTTCAGATACATGCACAGTAAAAGACAGAAGAAAGAACTGGTGGTTCAACTACGCAGTGAGGATGGCAAATTGATAACAGAAGACAAAGAAAAGGCAGAAGTGTTCAATTCCTACTTCGGCTCGGTCTTCTCCCAAAAGAGGGTCTATGACCCCCCTGGCAAACCTGAAGTGCAGACTGAAGGGGCAGAAATGCAGCTTGAGATTGATAGGCAAATGGTCAAGGAGCACCTGATTACTCTGAACGAGTTTAAATCTCCAGGGCCTGATGAGCTGCATCCTAGAGTAATAAAGGAACTGGCAGAAGAACTCTCGGAACCACTGTCTATTATCTTTGAGAAATCATGGAGGACAGGTGAAGTGCCAGACGACTGGAGGAGGGCAAATGTTGTTCCCATCTTCAAAAAGGGCAAGAAGGAGGAACCTGGGAACTATAGGCCAGTCAGTCTGACATCAATCCCCGGGAAGATTTTTGAGCAGATTATAAAGAAGTCAGTCTGCAAGCACCTTGAAAACAATGCAGTGATTACTAGAAGCCAGCATGGATTTGTCAAGAACAAATCCTGTCAGACTAATCTGATCTCATTTTTGATTGGGTAACCTCCCTTGTGGACTGTGGGAATGCTGTGGACATTATATACCTGGACTTCAGCAAAGCTTTCGACAAAGTGCCTCATGATATCCTGATTAGTAAGCTAGCTAAGAGTGGGCTAGATGGAACAACTATCAGGTGGATCCACAATTGGCTAAAGAATCGGACTCAAAGAGTGCTTATCAATGGTTCCTTCTCAAACTGGGGAGAGGTAACGAGCGGGGTACCACAGGGCTCGGTCCTGGGCCCGGTGCTCTTCAACATTTTTATTAATGACTTGGATGAGGAGGTACAGGGAATGCTTATCAAATTTGCAGATGACACAAAGTTGGGTGGAACAGCTAATACTCTGGAAGACAGAAACAAAATTCAAAGTGACCTCGATAGGCTGGAGCGCTGGGCCGAAAACAACAGAATGAAATTTAACAGGGATAAATGCCAAGTGCTGC
The DNA here is from genome assembly GCA_021292165.1 of Shinisaurus crocodilurus. NCBI lineage: Eukaryota > Metazoa > Chordata > Lepidosauria > Squamata > Shinisauridae > Shinisaurus > Shinisaurus crocodilurus. Next base: position 319,448,029 of record CM037876.1, on the reverse strand, counting down.
ACCTAGGGAGAGGAAACCAAATGCAGAATTACAGAATGGGGGACACTTGGCTCAACAATACTACAAGTGAGAAGGATCTTGGAATTGTGGTAGATCACAAACTGAATATGAGCCAGCAATGCGACGTGGCTGCAAAGAAGGCAAATGCTATTTTGGGCTGTATTAATAGAAGTATAGCTTCCAAATCGCGGGAAGTGATAATTCCCCTTTACTCGGCACTGGTTAGGCCTCATCTTGAGTACTGCGTCCAGTTCTGGGCACCTCACTTTAAGAAGGACATAGACAAACTGGAGAGGGTTCAGAGGAGGGCAACAAGGATGATAAAAGGACTGGAAACAAGGCCCTATGAGGAGAGACTGAAAGAACTGGGCATGTTTAGCCTTCAGAAGAGGAGACTGAGGGGAGATATGATCGCACTCTTCCAGTATTTGAAGGGATGTCACACAGAGGAGGGCAAAGATCTCTTCTCGTTCATCCCAGTTTGCAGGACACGGAATAATGGGCTCAAGTTACAGGAACCTAGATTCCACCTAAACATCAGGAAAAATTTCCTGACTGTCAGAGCAATAAGACAATGGAATCAACTACCTAGGGAGGTGGTGGGCTCTCCCAGTCTGGAGGCATTCAAGGTGCGGCTGGACAGACATCTGTCAGAGATGCTTTGACCTGGATTCCTGCATTGAGCAGGGGGTTGGACTCGATGGCCTTGTAGGCCCCTTCCAACTCTACTTTTCTATGATTCTATGATTCTATGATTCTAAGGGGCGTGTGGAGGCAGAAGCGCCGGAGGGAAGGCGCTTTGCCCGCGGCCGGGTGCTCCCTCTTCATTGTACAGTGAAGCAGCCTTTAAAAAGGCAAGCTCCAAAACGGAGGATGAAATCGACTAGGACACTGACGAGAGAGGAGATCAGTATGCTGGGCTACATACAGTAATACCTTGGATTGCAAGTAACTTGGTTTGAGAGCATTTTGCAAGACAAGCAAATTTTTAAATATTTATTTAAAAAATTTTGACTTGATATACAAGCGACGTCTTGCAATACAAGTACTGTAGTACGGCTTAAATTAAAAATCTCTGCACAAATTTTTTTTGGGGGGGATTTCGTTTTGATATAAGAGTGTTTTGGATTACAAGCATAATTGCAAGACGAATTATGCTCTCAATCCAAGGCATGGCTGTATTGGAGAGGCAGTCTTCACTTTTGTGCAACAGCGAAATTCCGCGATGATGATGATGATGATGATGATTTCATAGATTTCTTAGATCATAGAGTTGGAAGGAGCCTACAAGGCTATCGAGTCCAACCCCCTGCTCAATGCAGGAAACTAGAGGAGGGGTCTCCCATCCAAGTAATAGCCAGGCCTGACCCTGCTTAGCTTTCCATGTTCAGACAAGCTGAGCCAGCGTGAGCCACAGATGATGATGATGATGATGATGATGATGATGATGATGATGATGCAAGCATTTCCGCATTCATAAGAGCTCTGAAAATTAGTTCCATTTGGCAATCATATTAGTGCGTGGGTGGGGAGTTTCCCTCGGTGGCCGGCAACCCCGGCAGACCAGCTGCAGAAAGGGCGCCGACACAGGGGCCCAGGCGCTGAGGTGTTCTGCCGCAGAGGCAGCTGGGATACGTGCCGGAGCTGGCGGGAGGACCGAGGGGGAATGCGTGGAGGAGCAACCCTCTGTCGGGTTTATGGCAGCTTGTTCAGCGAACAACCACCCCGTGGCAGCCTATGGGCAGGGTGGCTTAGCGTGGCGTGCCAACGCACCGGAGAGGCTGTGGCCGGAGCTCTGGGGAGGAGGACGCCACGCCAGCCGCAGGCTCCGGCCTCTCTGCCAGGGGACCAACCGCAGCAGAGAAGAGGACCGTCCCAGGCTCATGAATATCTCCACTCAATAAGACCAGGGAGGCCGTTTCCCACGGGGCTCCCCATAGCCAGCGAGAAGCCCTTGGGGCAGATGGCTGAGGGGAGCCATCGGGACTGCTCCTTTTAAGACGCTGGGAGCTGCTGGCCAAGGACGCGGTGATGTGCGTGTAAGAAGAAGGAGAGGTCCGGCCTAGTTGAGGCGCTCGCCTTTGCCCTCTGATGACGTTCTCTTGCACTGTTATCCGGCCAGCCCTAGGCTGCATCTGAAACTTGGGAGAGAGAAAGAGAGAGAGAGAGAGAAGGAGAAACAGTCCCCGCACCCACCCAGAACTGGTTATCTTCTTCTCACTTTCAGATTGTCAGCCTAATAGACCTGTTCAGGCTTAGAAAGAGCAGCATGTTGACGTGGCAAAGAGCGACTGTCTTCCTCAGAAGCATCTGCCGAGAAGGAGTATTTCCCCAAGCTGTGCCTTGAGCCAGTGGGGCTCTGCCGGCACCAGGTCTTCAGTGGGCGCAAAGAGACACCTCTTTTCACACTCTGCGGTGCAAATCCTGGTATCAGCTAGGCAGGAGGGCCCTTTCCAAGACAGGTGACGAACTCCAGCACGGCAAGTGGTCGGTGGGCTTGTCCCGGTGGAATTTGCCAGGGCAGAAGGATCAGCACTGCCTGGGCAGGAGGGGGAGCTTCACATCACATGCATGGTCCTGATCCGAGGCCAGAAGGGGACAATAGCCATAGCTGTCCTCCAGTGCGCGAGGCAAAAAGGTACCCCATCTACTTGCCCCATTTACATCCTGCTCAGCTCCATACAATGAAGAAGGAGGAAGGGTCCCGCGGAGTGGTGAGAGTGTTGGACGGGGACTTGGGAGATCCGGGTTCTAGTCCCCGCTCCGCCATGAAGCTCACTGGGTGACTTTGGGCCAGTCACTGCCTCTCAGCCTAGCCTACCTCACAGGGTTGTTGTGAGGATAAAATGGAGAGGAGGAGGAGGAGGAAGAGGATTGTGTAAGCTGCCTTGAGTTCCTTGCAGGAAAAACGGCGGGGTATAAAGGTAATAAATAAATAAATAAATAAATAAATTGTCTTTTCCAGCTGTGACAATGCACTACAAGGCATCATCATATCGTCTTACGATATTACAGCGCACTAGTGCAATTGTGCCGTGACGAGCCTCGCACAAGTTAGCCATTGGTGGATATTGGGCCGCAGTGAGCAGTGGTAACACACAGCCAAAGACAAGATCCCAAACCTTTTGCAATAGTGTGGGGACAGCCTCTCTTCTTTAAGAGAATCTAACAGACCCAGATTATCTGCCGTGACACTGACACACACACCCCACCAGTGATCAGGCTGCAACCCTAATTTTTCTCCTCTCGGCCGCCGACTCTGACTCCCTTCTCTGCTGTCCTGCCTGCCTCCATCGCACGCAGAAGGCCCGCCCGCCGCGCCTGCTTGGTTCCATCTACAACTAGTGCGGGCTGCGTGATAAAGCGTGGAAGCCGCGGCTTAGGTGGCATCATTTTCTTTGCTGAATTAAGTACAGATAACGAAAACTGAACTCTAATAGTCCTCTTGGTGCGAACTGGGTTCCTTCCTATCTGTGACAGCGCAATGAGTATCAGCCATGTTCATTATGACCTGTGCTATTACAATGAATATCAAATGAATTCATAACGGCAGCACTCTTACCATAAAACGCTCTCACTGATTATGAAATGGCAAATTTCTGTTAAGTGACGCAAGCGGCAAGTGAACACCTACAGAGGTGTGCACTTCAGTTCTGTGAACAGAAAATGAACTCACTTCCATTCCATTCGTCCTGCAATCAGAATGAGCCTGTTGGGTCTTTAAAAAAAACCTGTGTGTGTGTGTGTGTGTGTGTGTGTGTGTGTGATTTTCTTTCTTATTTGGTTTTCTTTCTGTTCTGCTGCTCCCCTACCTAGCATAAAGAATGGAAGAGCCAGAAACATAAGTACCATGCTGAAAACTACCCTACAGGACCAGCCTGGAATTCTGAATCTGGGGTTTTCTCCTGGAGGCTGAGCCTGAGTGCTCCGTTCTGAGGATCAGCAGCAACCTGGGTAGTTAAATCTGGCCCTCGGCTGAACCCTCGTCATTAACTTTGAATTAATTTTCGGATAATTTAGGTGAGCTCGAAAATCGCTGCTTCCCTCATCCCTGGTCACTGTGACCCCGAGGTCTTTTTCACAAGTGCTACTGCCAAGCCAGGTATACCCCACCTTATACCCGTGCATTTTATTCCCGCCCCCCCCCCCCAAATTAGCAACTTTGCTCTTGCCACGGGAGATCCGGGTTCTAGTCCCCACTCGGCCATGAAACTCACTGGGTGACTTTGGGCCAGTCAGTCACTGACTCTCAGCCTAACCTACCTCACAGGGTTGTTGTAAGGATAAAATGGAGAGGAGAAGGAGGAGGATCATGTAAGCTGCCTTGGGTTCCTTGCAGGGAAAAAGGCGGGGTATAAATATAATAAATAAATAAATAAATAAATAAAATAAAATTTAACAGGGGTGAGTGCGTCGTTCTTTTTTGCTCTGGCCTACATGCCCTGAGTCCTCCGGTCTTGCTGGGCCTCACCCTGCGGACTTCTTTGCTTTACCAAGGCAACTGCCAACTTTGAGGGATGTAATCTGGACCATGGCCTACATCCTCGCTGCTGTCTTGGCAAAACAGTTGCTGGGTGGGGGGTGGGGCGTCAAGGCTCCCACTGTGGGCAGCATCAATGCACAGACCCCTGTTCAGGTTGGCCCTTATTACAGATCCTGAGAAGGGCAAGGATTCACTGATTAAATACAACAATTTAGGAATGGAAGATGTTTCATTAGACCAAGTCAATAAAGTATCATCAGTATATAATTGCACTTTATATTCTCTTCCTTTAATCTCCAACCTGATTGTATTTAACTAAATCTAATTGTCGCAGCTTCTAGTGCTACATTAAACAATAAAGAAGACCAGGGACACCCCAGCGGAATTGAAAATATGTAGAGCTACTACGCTCCGAAATCAGCTTTGAACTTGGATGTTTATAAATCAACCGTAGTGAAATCTTTGTACATTCCAGAAATTCATTTATGGGTCACCCGTATAGGAACAAGCACCCCGAGTGCTTAGAATACCTTCCCTCCTGCAGTACTGCAATGTTTTCATGCCAATTAATTTCATTTCACACCAAAGTACAGCTGTTCAAGTGGCCCTTTAGACTACAGACCCCATGATGCAGCATAACTGAGGTACCCCTTAGAACAGGGTGCAAGAAGTCCGAGCCCCCAAACCTTATCTCTCCCCCCCCAGCCCCCAGCATCTGCCACCACCAAAAAAATAGTGGCAGCAGCACTCCAAAGAAAGATGAACAGTGCTCTAGGAATGGGCTCCCTGGTTTCTGCCATGGAAGTCTTGTTCCTAGAGTGCCCCGGAGCTTCCTAGGAAGCCATGCTCGAAGGCTCCTCCTACCTTCTCCCTAGGGTGCGCTAGGAATGGGCAGGATCCATACAGCCCATCCCTAGCGTGTTTTTCTTATCTAAAAGGACCCAGGAAGTGACTGGCAAAGCAACATTTGGGCCAGGGTGGCTGCAGCCTCCCCCCCCCCCGTGACCCCTGTGTGTGAGAGTGCATGGTGTGTGTGTGTGTGTGTGTGTGTGTGTGACTGTGAGTGATGTGTGTGTGTGTGTGTGTGTGCATGCACACGTGTGGCCCCTGCCACCCCGGTAGACACCCGATGCAGCCCTGGAGGCGAACATGTTTGTTCCTGTGGATATTAGCCATGGAATTTGCACTGGACCAGGGAAGAGGACGGCTGATCCCGTGGGGAACACTCATAGAATCAGACCCCGTACCTGCAGTCCAGTCACATTCTCTGAGCCATGTGCATGTCCACATTTAATGGCACTGGAGTGAAACATGCATGCTTGATAACATCCTCCTGGGCTTTTAATTAAAGCAACGCACAGACAGTATTGAATTAATTTGTCTGAAATGAGAATGGCAGGTTTTTTTCCTGGGGAATCCACTGCCAGGAACAGCAAGCAGAATTCCTCCGGCAGGTTTTGCAAATAACTAGGAGCAATAATCAATAATGCACAGTTGTTGTGCCCTTCGAACTTGGCGTATGGAAAGTATACTAAAGAGGGTGCTTTTGGGTGGGCCATCAAGATCATGGAGGGGTGGGGTGGGTGGGAGGAGGCCATTTCTTAGCTGTGTGAGAGCCAAGATTGCGCTGTAGGTCAAAAGCAGCACTTTGAATTCTGCCTGAAAGGCGGAAGCTGGAGCAGCCATTTGGATGCAATATTACAAACCCGAACTAACCCTTTCTGTGATTTTCTGAAGCAACATTTGTCTCCCAAGCAAAGGTTCTCTGCGAAAATATATCTAGGTCTTGGGTTACATGGTAATGCTCTTGATTGCCTTAGGACAAAAGGAAATAGCACTCTCTCAAAAATAGATGTTGACAGGTGTGGATTTCCTGCATGGAAGGTGTACAGAAGATTGCCAAAGGATTACGACTGCAGCGGGGGAGAGAAGGGCGGGCTCCTGGCATTAATAATATAACGTTAGTTCTAATGCAATGTGGCGTCGCAGGGAGGGATTAGTCAAGGGCACCTCCAAGGGCAAATGAACAGGAGGGGGGCATTATTTGGCCACAGATAGAAGGGGGGGGAATCACACACACAGGAGCTGAGAGAGGAACTTGTGTTGGAGATTAGTCTGAAGCATGCAGCAAATAAAGGACGACTTCCCAGCCAAGTAGCACAGAGCCCTCTTGGGAGATGAGGGAACACAGATAGCCCATTAGCCACTTAACCATGATCAAATGGGATGGGATGCCAGCGTGCACGGAACCCACAGAGGAGGAGGAGGAGGAGGAGGAGGAGGAGGACAGGCAGAAGATTGTGCACCGAGGCGGCAGGGAGGCCCTCGTCGTCGCACCTCCGCCCCCCCCCAGCCCCCGGCGGTGTTTGCATCTGACATGCACGTTTGGGAAGTGACCTGAATGCAAGCAGGCCAGGGGCTAGGCAGGCAGGGCGAAACATTTTTAAGGAACTGAACAGTGTATGCGTGTGTGTTTGTGTGTGTGTGTGGGGGAGTGCATGGGAGAGAAAGAGAGAATATAAAGGCTATAGTGCTGGTGAAGGATGAGAGACAGAAGGGGAGTATAAAAGCAGAAATCTACCGTCTGTGGCCAGCAATGGTGTGACTACAACAGGTAAACAAACTAGCCCCCGCCCCTTGCCAGAGAGAGCAGTTTGTGTCTAGTGGGGCAGAGGATGCTGTGTGATGCTGTTTTTAGATCAGAACCGACCTTTAAGGAACCATTAGGCAGAGATGTGCGTGGAGCTCGATCGGGGGGTGGAAGTCTGGCGAATTTGCCGGGCTCGGCCCCCGAGCAACGTTCGCCCTGCCTTTTCCCCAGCTCGACTCACATTCTCATGAGCTGAGCCAGGGGAAGCGACTTCTGGTCACTTTTCGGCGCTATGTTGCTTACGTAGAATATGGCATAATATACATTAAAAATGGCTGTGCTTTGCACAAATTGTGGCCGTTTTTAATGTATTTTACGCTATTTTTTACGTAAACAATGTAGAGCCAGGGACCCGGAAGTCCGGTGAGTGCCTCAGCTGGCGCTCGTGCTTGGCTCAGCTCACGTGGCAGGAGTGCTCAGCTCGCACGACGCGAGTCCGATGCCAGGCGGGTCGCTCACCCCGCCATTAGCTGACAGTGGGACATTGAACAGGTGGTAGTGTCTGAAGACTCCTGTCTAGAAGGTGTGAAAATATATCCCTCCCATTCCGATCCCACGGTATCATCCCACGTGTCTGAGGCAACCGGCACCCCAGCAGTGAACCCATGCAGATGGCCCACCCAGAAACCCACGGGTGCCTCCTGGGAAGGCATCTGTCTGGCTCCGGTCAGAAGGGTGGGTTTCCCTGGAGCACCTAGCAAGGGAGACAGGAAGGCAGCAGCTCCTTTTAGGAGGGAGGATCAGTGCTTTTTTTCTGGAGAAAAGGGTATTACATTTGGATTACATTTCCTCGGGAGTAGATGGCGAGTAAATTGTAATGTAATTAATAGAAGAAAAGGTGCTGGAACTCAGTTCCGGTGAGTTCCACCAGAAAAAAAAGCCCTGGGGAGGATCCATGTGCTCGGTGGTGCAGGATTGGCCTTGTCAGGTGTGCAAACTTGCCAGGCTGAGCCGAGTGAAGAAGTGCTACGGAAAGATTTATCACCATTGTTCTGGGGTGCTCTGGCAGGTTCGGGGGCCCAAAGTTGAAAATCAGTGCCAGCTCGGGCAAACTCTCCAAAATGACATAAAATATATTAATAAAAATTGTACCGTGATGAAATCTCCTCGCAGATCAGCTGATTATATAACCAAACTACTACTAGTAGTGGTTGATGGTGGAGAAGTGTGTGTTAAAAGGCAGAGAACTGTTACATGTTAGTGTCTTTACAGTTTTACATGGCTCCTTGTGTGGTGCTGCTGGTCATGCGATCTGGCTCCCCACGGTGCCAAGCAGATACGGGGTCCCCACTTCAGGTTTTGGTGATGGCGGAGCGGGAAGGAGATCTGCAGAGCGTCCGTGGGTCAGGCAAAACATCGCCAGCACACCTCGAGGCTTGTTCTATAAACCGGAAATAAATATCCCTTGGGCCGCTAGCTTCCCAGTGGCATTGTGCTTTGTAGAAATCTATCGAGAGGAGTTGAGATGGCACTGCAGTTCATTTTTTAAGGGCACTTGCCGCGAGCGCTTTTACTCCTCTGCACGGCGCTCCCCAGGAATTCTCTCATGATGTGATCTGAACTACTGGGCAGGGGAGCTGACCGACTGCCCTCCCCGAACCACACGCCCTGGGGGGAGCCCTCTGGGAGCCCGGAGGGGCTTTCTTTCTTGGAGTCCCTGCCGGCAGCGGCTGCTGCGGGGCCCGTGAGGCAACTCCACCGGCACAGAGCGGACACGACGACGCAGCTCATCTGGCAGGAGATCTGAAATCCCAGCAGCGCCGTGAGGGAGGGGAGCGGGAGCGAGAGCGAGGCCCGCGCGGCTGGGATGGCCGCTTCCCTCTTGCGCCGTCGCTGGGCGGGGCAGCTGCTCCGCTGCGGAAGAGTTGATCAAGTCCCAGGAACCCCCGGCTGTGCTCGCCTTCCCTCCTGCAAGGCGGGCTCCTTTGCAGCCTCTGCTATGAAGCAGGGATGGGGACTCGGACTCGAGGACTCGACTCGTGAGTCGGACTGAGTCCCCCCTCTGACTCGACTCGGACTCGAGTCCCAATGTTTTTAATGGGACTCGAGACTCGACTCGGGACTCGAGACCAAGGACTCGTCAACATCCCTGGGCTGTTGACGAGTCTTCTGGCTGTGCCAGAAGGAGCGCGATCACCGGTGAAGAGTGCATGGAAGCGAGGCGCGCCGCTGCTCGGCCACTATGGACAGCTACCAGGAGCGCAGCCCCAACGATGTGTTGAGATTTATTTTGATTGATGTGTTGTTGTGGGGGGTTTGGGTTAGGGTCAGACATTTTGGGTTTGGCTGCCTCTGCCTGCCTGTTTAGGGTTCCCTGCCTCCTCTGCCTGCCTGGTTATTTTGGGTTTGTCTGCCTGGTCTGTTCTTGCCAAAATCAGTTGCAGAGTTTTGAAATAAAAAGGCACACTTGTGCCTAGAATTTATTTAAGCCACACATCTGAAGTAGCCTTATTTTGTTGGGGGGAAACCGCATTGATTTTAATAGGGACTCGTGGAGTCAGTTTTGGGAGTGACTCAGGACTCGTGACTCGTGAGTCACCATTTTGGACCAAGGACTCGGACTTGGACTCGAGACTCGGGTCCAAAGACTCGTGACTCGACTCGTGACTCGAGACCAAGGACTCTTCAACATCCCTGCTATGAAGAGGGGGCGGTGCTGCATGGCCCTGCTGGGCGGCCCTCGTCCCCCGGGGCATTTCTGATAGACTCTCCGGCGCCCTGAATAATTCAGCAGTCACCAACCCACAGATGGCGAGTCCTGTGCTCAGCAGAAGTGGGCCCGGCAGCGGGAAGAGCGGTGTTGCTCATTTCTCCACCCGCTCGCTGGAAAAACCCTACGGAGCCGGCGGCCGCTCACATTCCGTTCTGTAACTAGCTCCTCTGTCAGCAGGGAATCTGCTGGTGGGCGGCCGGCCTGGGATGAGAGGAAGGAATGGATGCTGCGGGAAAGAATGAAACTGCTCCGCTCAGCCAGTGCAGAGTCCGGGGCAAACGGCACGCAGCCAGGGCGGCATCGCCAGCACACAACCCGGTCCTCGAGCTGGTCCTTCAGCTGGCGTTTGACCCCGGGCAAGGAGTGCAGAGGCCACCAAGAATCTGGCAGCAAATCTGGAGTTGGCTTTGGGAGGCATGGGTTCAAGTCCGCAGCTCTCTTGCGAAGTCAGAGTGTGATGGAGCAGGTTACTCATTCGTTCAACAGGGGTAATACGCAGTGCCTGGCTCTCATAGAATCATAAAAAAGTAGAGTTGGAAGGGGCCTACCAGGCCATCGATGTGGCCACTCAACAAGATCTGCCACAGACGGCCTTCTCCTTGTCCCTTCAGCCAGAGCAGCTAGACTGGTGGGGACTAGGAAGAGGGCCTTTTCTGTGGCGGCCCCCTCTCTCCCAAGTGACCTCCGCCATGCCCCCTCTCTGCTGAGCTTCTGCCGCTCACTAAAAACATGGCTCGCTGTTCAGGCGGGAATATGGGGTGGGCTAAGATGTTAAAATTTTATACTGTTTTAAATGTATTTTATCCTGTATTTTATCTTGTGTACATTACCCAGGGTGGTCAGTTTGCTGGCCAGATGAGCGATAAAGAAATGTAAATAATAAATAATAATAAATAAATCGAGTCCAACCCCCTGCTCAATGCAGGAATCCAGGTCAAAGCATCCCTGACAGATGGCTGTCCAGCTGCACCTTGAATGCCTCCAGACTGGGAGAGCCCACCACCTCCCTAGGTAGTTGATTCCATTGTCTTATTGCTCTAACAGTCAGGAAATTTTTCCTGATGTTTAGGTGGAATCTAGGTTCCTGTAACTTGAGCCCATTATTCCGTGTCCTGCAAACTGGGATGATCGAGAAGAGATCCTGGCCCTCCTCTGTGTGACATCCCTTCAAGTACTGGAAGAGTGCGATCATATCTCCCCTCAGTCTCCTCTTCTGAAGGCTAAACATGCCCAGTTCTTTCAGTCTCTCCTCATAGGGCCTTGTTTCCAGTCCCTTTATCATCCTTGTTGCCCTCCTCTGAACCCTCTCCAGTTTGTCTATGTCCTTCTTAAAGTGAGGTGCCCAGAACTGGACGCAGTACTCAAGATGAGGCCTAACCAGTGCCGAATAAAGGGGAATTATCACTTCCCGCGATTTGGAAGCTATACTTCTATTAATACAGCCCAAAATTGCATTTGCCTTCTTTGCAGCCACATCGCATTGCTGGCTCATATTCAGTTTGTGATCTACCACAATTCCAAGATCCTTCTCACTTGTAGTATTGTTGAGCCAAGTGTCCCCCATTCTGTAACTCTGCATTTGGTTTCCTCTCCCTAGGTGCAGCACTTGGCATTTATCCCTATTAAATTTCATTCTGTTGTTTTCGGCCCAGCGCTCCAGCCTATCGAGGTCACTTTGATACTCTGTCTTCCAGAGTATTAGCTGTTCCACCCAACTTTGTGTCATCTGCAAATTTGATAAGCATTCCCTGTACCTCCTGATCCAAGTCATTAATAAAAATGTTGAAGAGCACCGGGCCCAGGACTGAGCCCTGTGGTACCCCGCTTGTTACCTCTCCCCAGTTTGAGAAGGAACCATTGATAAGCACTCTTTGAGTCCGATTCTGTAGCCAATTGTGGATCCACCTGATAGTTGTTCCATCTAGCCCACTCTTAGCTAGCTTACTAATCAGGATATCATGAGGCACTTTGTCGAAAGCTTTGCTGAAGTCCAGGTATATAATGTCCACAGCATTCCCACAGTCCACAAGGGAGGTTACCCGATCAAAAAATGAGATCAGATTAGTCTGACAGGATTTGTTCTTGACAAATCCATGCTGGCTTCTAGTAATCACTGCATTGTTTTCAAGGTGCTTGCAGATTGACTTCTTTATAATCTGCTCAAAAATCTTCCCGGGGATTGATGTCAGACTGACTGGCCTATAGTTCCCAGGTTCCTCCTTCTTGCCCTTTTTGAAGATGGGAACAACATTTGCCCTCCTCCAGTTGTCTGGCACTTCACCTGTCCTCCATGATTTCTCAAAGATAGTAGACAGTGGTTCTGAGAGTTCTTCTGCCAGTTCCTTTATTACTCTAGGATGCAGCTCATCAGGCCCTGGAGATTTAAACTCGTTCAGAGTAATCAGGTGCTCCTTGACCATTTGCCTATCAATCTCAAGCTGCAATCCTGCCCCTTCAGTCTGCACTTCAGGTTTGCCAGGGGGGTCATAGACCCTCTTTTGGGAGAAGACCGAGCCGAAGTAGGAATTGAACACTTCTGCCTTTTCTTTGTCTTCTGTTATCAATTTGCCATCCTCATTGCGTAGTTGAACCACCAGTTCTTTCTTCTGTCTTTTACTGTGCATGTTTCTGAAGAAAGCTTTTTTGTTGCTTTTAGCATTCCTCGCTAACCTTAGCTCATTCTCAGCTTTAGCCTTCCTGACACTATTCCTGCAGTTCTGTGCTACCTGCCTGTACTCTTTCCTTGTAGCCTGTCCTTCTTTCCACTTCCTATACGTGTCCTTTTTTGTTTTCAGGTCATCTTTGAGTTTATTGTGAAGCCACATTGGCTTCTTCTGTTGCCCTCTGCCTTTTTTCCTTGTGGGAATTGTTTGCAATTGTGCCTTTAAAATTTCCTTTTATAAAAACTCCCACCCCTTCTGGGCTCCCTTTCTCATGAGAGTCGCTTGCCATGGGATCTTACTAATCATTGTTCTGAGTTTGTTAAAATTGGCTTTCCTAAAATCCAGGGTACGTGTTTGGCTACACTCAGCTTTTGCTCCCCTTAGAATCAAGAACTCAAGTATAACATGGTCACTTTCCCCCAGAGTTCCCGAAACTGCCACTTTATCCACTAACTCGTCTCTGTTGGTTAGAATCAGGTCAAGGATAGCCGATCCTCTAGTTCCTTCCTCCACTTTCTGTAGGAGGAAGTTATGAGCAGCACAGCTCAGGAATGTCTTGGAGGGGCCATGTTTGGCTGAATAAGTCTCCCAACAGATATCAGGGAAATTGAAGTCTCCCATTACTACCACATCGTGCCTCCTTGAAACAATGGCAATTTGCTTTTCAAAAGTTCCATCCTCGTCTTCTCCTTGATTGGGTGGTCGGTAGTAGACTCCAACCGCCATGTTCGTTTTATTCTTTGCCCCCTTTATTTTAACCCAGATGCTCTCAATGGGGCTGCCAAGCTCCTCTTCCTGCATCTCTGTGCAGAGAAACGTATTTTTAACATACAGTGCAACTCCACCTCCCTTTCTGTTGCTTCTGTTTCTTTTGAACAAGTTATACCCTTCAATTGCTGTATTCCAGTCATGGGAGTCATCCCACCAGGTTTCAGTTATCCCTATCAAGTCGTACTTGCCCTCATGTATCAAGAGTTCAAGTTCGTCTTGTTTGTTGCTCCAGGGCCTGATGAGCTGCATCCTAGAGTAATAAAGGAACTGGCAGAAGAACTCTCAGAACCACTGTCTATTATCTTTGAGAAATCATGGAGGACAGGTGAAGTGCCAGACGACTGGAGGAGGGCAAATGTTGTTCCCATCTTCAAAAAGGGCAAGAAGGAGGAACCTGGGAACTATAGGCCAGTCAGTCTGACATCAATCCCCGGGAAGATTTTTGAGCAGATTATAAAGAAGTCAGTCTGCAAGCACCTTGAAAACAATGCAGTGATTACTAGAAGCCAGCATGGATTTGTCAAGAACAAATCCTGTCAGACTAATCTGATCTCATTTTTTGATCGGGTAACCTCCCTTGTGGACTGTGGGAATGCTGTGGACATTATATACCTGGACTTCAGCAAAGCTTTCGACAAAGTGCCTCATGATATCCTGATTAGTAAGCTAGCTAAGAGTGGGCTAGATGGAACAACTATCAGGTGGATCCACAATTGGCTAAAGAATCGGACTCAAAGAGTGCTTATCAATGGTTCCTTCTCAAACTGGGGAGAGGTAACGAGCGGGGTACCACAGGGCTCGGTCCTGGGCCCGGTGCTCTTCAACATTTTTATTAATGACTTGGATGAGGAGGTACAGGGAATGCTTATCAAATTTGCAGATGACACAAAGTTGGGTGGAACAGCTAATACTCTGGAAGACAGAAACAAAATCCAAAGTGACCTCGATAGGCTGGAGCGCTGGGCCGAAAACAACAGAATGAAATTTAATAGGGATAAATGCCAAGTGCTGCACCTAGGGAGAGGAAACCAAATGCAGAGTTACAGAATGGGGGACACTTGGCTCAACAATACTACAAGTGAGAAGGATCTTGGAATTGTGGTAGATCACAAACTGAATATGAGCCAGCAATGCGACGTGGCTGCAAAGAAGGCAAATGCAATTTTGGGCTGTATTAATAGAAGTATAGCTTCCAAATCGCGGGAAGTGATAATTCCCCTTTACTCGGCACTGGTTAAGCCTCATCTTGAGTACTGCGTCCAGTTCTGGGCACCTCACTTTAAGAAGGACATAGACAAACTGGAGAGGGTTCAGAGGAGGGCAACAAGGATGATAAAGGGACTGGAAACAAGGCCCTATGAGGAGAGACTGAAAGAACTGGGCATGTTTAGCCTTCAGAAGAGGAGACTGAGGGGAGATATGATCGCACTCTTCCAGTACTTGAAGGGATGTCACACAGAGGAGGGCAAAGATCTCTTCTCCTTCACCCCAGTTTGCAGGACACGGAATAATGGGCTCAAGTTACAGGAACCTAGATTCCACCTAAACATCAGGAAAAATTTCCTGACTGTCAGAGCAATAAGACAATGGAATCAACTACCTAGGGAGGTTGTGGGCTCTCCCACTCTGGAGGCATTCAAGGTGCAGCTGGACAGACATCTGTCAGAGATGCTTTGACCTAGATTCCTGCATTGAGCAGGGGGTTGGACTCGATGGCCTTGTAGGCCCCTTCCAACTCTACTTTTCTATGATTCTATGATTCTATACTCTGGGCATTAGTATAGAGACATCGAAGACTATGTGCTTTATAGTCCGACTTTTTCCCTACATTTTGTGGTAGACTATCAATGGGCACCGCTGGAGCTGTTCTCTCCATTGTGGCACAGAGGCCTTCTTCCATTGGTACCCCCGAGTTTATGTCTCCCTCCCCTGTTGGATTCAGTTTAAAGCCCTCCTGATTAAGTTCCTCATGCTGTGGCCAAACACATTCTTCCCAGTCCTTGTGAGGT
Source organism: Shinisaurus crocodilurus (assembly GCA_021292165.1). Lineage (NCBI taxonomy): Eukaryota > Metazoa > Chordata > Lepidosauria > Squamata > Shinisauridae > Shinisaurus > Shinisaurus crocodilurus. The sequence continues at coordinate 319,432,740 of CM037876.1, read as the reverse complement.
GCAACCCATCCTTTGCCAGCAGTCCATCTTCCAGGAAGTGTAGCCCGTGGTCCCAGAATCCAAATCCCTCACGTCGGCTCCACCTTCGTAGCCAGTCATTCACTCGGAGTATTTTTCTTTCCCTTTCTATGCCTCTTCCAAGTACTGGAAGGATGGATGAGAAAACTATCTGGGCCCCGAAGTTCTTGAGTTCCCTTCCCAGCTCTTCAAAGTCTGCCGTGATTTCTTTGTAACTCCGCTTGGCAGTATCATTTGTACCCACATGGAAGAGAAGAAAGGGGTATGTGTCGGTGGGCTGCATGAGCCTCGGCAGCTGCTCTGTCACATCCTTAATCCATGCCCCGGGGAGACAGCACACCTGGCGAGTCCATGGGTCTTTGCGACATACTTTGGCTTCGATCCCCCGCAGGAGGGAGTCTCCCACTACTAGTACTCTTCTCTTTCTCTTGCTGTAGGCCTTGGTTTGATTGCCTCCACTTGACTGACCCTCAGCCTCTTGCTCGCTGTCACGTTGGGTGCCCGGTAATCCGTCCTCTGCAGGCTGTCCTCTGCTCTCGTCCTCAAGTACATGGAAGCGGTTCCATAGCTCCACTGCTTCCACAGGCGCAGAGTGTCTTGTAGTTCTTCTGCTCCTAACAGTCACCCTTTTCCAGGGAGTTCCCCCTACGTTATTTTCCCTTGCCTCTGCAGTCTCCGACTCTGCCTCATCCTGCCGTTGCCCTTCTGGCTCCTGTTCTACGCTTTGGTGCTGTAGATCCACCGTTCTGTCTAAGAACTCCTCACTTTCTCTTATGCTCCTGAGGGTTGACACTTGCTGCTCCAGTCCTCTGACCTTTTCTTCCAACAGCGTGACCAGCTTGCACTTGTTGCACGTGTAGGCCATGTTGATCTCCGGCAGGAAAACAAACAAACATTGCACACCCATTGCAGGTCACCACCACTGCTGAGTCCTTTCCTTCCATAGTGCTCTGTTCCCTTTATGTTTCTGTCTTCCTAGAAAATTTCTTAGGGACCTCCCCCTTGACCTCCCCTGCCGAACTCCGCTGCCAAACTCCTGTTTGCTCTCCCTGTGCGCTCGCTCTGTTCGCTCGCTCTCTGGGAGCCTGCCCGCTTATCACAGCCCCGAAAACAGCTGGAGCCTCTCTCCTGTTGTGCTCCTGCTCAGCTGGGAGTCAGGAACAGAATGTTGCTGTGTGCCGGCCAACATTTTTAAAATGCAAGCCACGGTGGGGGTGAGCCGCAGCTTCTCGTGTTGTGTGAACCCAGCCAGGGTGGGCCGTCGGTATGATTAACAAACCACCCAGAACCCATGGGCTGTTTTAGGGTTGTTAGCATGCAGCGACAAGCCCCGTGGGTAAATTCTAACAGCCCCCTTCTCCCAAGACTCCATCCAAGCTATTCTTGGTGTCCCAGTTGCATCCCTTTGCCTTTGATAGGCAGGTGGACAAGCCAATGCATGTTCAGCTCAGTTGGTTGGTGGGAGGGGTGGGGTGGGGTGGGAGCTCTCAGCATCCTCCGCATGGCCTCTGTTCAGGATTCTCTGCTCTATTCACAAGATCTGCCAAGGTGAAAAAGCAGCTTCAGTCAATCGACATTCAGGTGACATTCATCCTTGCCTCAGAACATCTGTCTCCTACACAAATTCCAAGATTAGAGATCCTAAAAATAGGCAGCAAGTATTTAACTGAAGATCTTGGAAGAAAACTGGGTTTTACACTAAATTACAAGGTTTTGGTTAGGGCTGAGCCACAGCACCCCCTTCCTGTGTAGCCCTGTTGCCCAGTTGCCCAGAGGGCCTTCCCGCTTTCACTCTGAGCGAGGGGAAAGTGCGAGGTCAGATGTGGCAACTTGACGACTTCTTGCCCCTGTGGAGCACCTTGTTGTCCCTTCAGTACATGAAGCCAGTGGGAAAGTGCAAAGTAATTCCCTCACTTGCATTGGGCTTCCTTATGATGACAGGCAGTAGCCACTCTGATTTGGCCCTTGTGTTGGCCCGGCCAAACAGCCAAACTGGAGCCATGCTAGGGGTCCGGGGCTGGTTTGGTTGTTGTTGCTGAATAGGCAGCCCCCCAAAAAGGTGATTTTGGAGGAGGGATGTCCTTGGTGAAAGGTATTTTAAAATTTAGAGCCCATCCCATCTGAAAGGTTCAGGCTGGGACAAGATTAAAAATCTAGGAGAACAGAAAAGGTCTTGAGGGGGCCAAATCGGGCAGCCACTGTAGATTGACGGAAGAGCCCAGTTACTCGAAGAGGCTCCCGACTAACGTAGCAGAAGCATCTCATTGCTCTGCAACTCATCTGACACCTGCTTCTATTGCATAATAAAACTCCTCTTTCTTAATAGACATTCCTTTGATTTTGTCAGAATATCTAAGTGTTCTGACATTTCAAAGTCTTCTTAAAACTGAACTCTTCGCACAGGCTTTCCTTGAGGCATGAGCCAGCCAGCTCCGGCTTGTAGTAGCACCCAGCAGAGTGCGCAGTTTTACTGCCGATTAATTTTGTATCGTGTTGTTTTATTGTTATATGTATTGTTCTTTTGTTGCCATTGTATTTTATGTTCACCACTTTGATACCTCTGTGGAAAGCAGTATATAAATTTTAATAATAATAATAATAACAACAACAACAACAACAACAACAACAACGCTTGATGTGTTGCTACTAGTTTAGGGTGGGGAGTGGGGATGAGCCAGGCAACTTCTGAATCTGTCCCAAGGTGGCTGTCCTTTTCCAATTCTTGGCATGTACTCTGAAAGGTTTTTGATTGGGGGCAGGCAGCCAAGAAAGGCTAGGCATGGGGGATAATTTTGTTTGGTTCACATCTCAATGTGAACATTCACATCTCAATATGAATTTACCTAATTTCATACTTTCGAAAGAATATGACGTATTGATTGCGCAAAGCAAAACTCAATAACTGTGTTCTCCAATTAAAGAAATTGCATTTAAAATTGTGTGTATTAGTGAAAATAGCATTGAAATGCATTGTATTAGGGAAATTGCTTGCAAAAAGTGTGTATATAAGGCCATGTTGCCTGGAAAAATGCATGTATTAATGGACACAAAACTGCATTAGAATATTCCCAGTGCTCGGGATGAACCAAATTTAAGATTGGAAAACTGAGAAACTGGAATTGACAGATTTGCCCACCCCTAGCTCAAGGCTTGGTGGGAACTTGCTTCCACTTCAGAGCAGCTGCGGGTGGCCAGGATCCTGATGCTCAGGGAAGTGCAGGCAGAATCTAATTTGTGCTGCTTTGGGAAGCAGCGGAGTCCTCCTGGGCACATCGGGGGTGCATGGCACAGACCAGGCCCCTTTGCAAGCACCGCTCAGGCCCCGAGCCGCCCTACTCTTGCGGCAGGGCATCCCCAGCTGCCTCTGTGCGTTGCTGCCCTGGCTCCAGACACTGTTTTCACAGGGGATTCCTTCCAAGAAATTTTGTTTCTCTTCTCCCCATTCTTTCTCCTGGCCACCATATGCCTTTGTGTTGTATTTATGTTTCTCCATAAAACTGTCACTGTAACTCCAAAACAGAGAGCAAAAATAGAAATCCCACACACTGCTAATCTCCACATTAGAATGTCAACGCTGCTCTTCAAATAAGGCGGGAGTGATAAATATTTGTAGGTGCCTCTCAATCCCCCTTGTTCGCACCTGCAGGATTAAGATTTGGCATTTCCCAAAGAACATACGGGTGACTAAAAGAGGATCCCGGGAGGGAGTGTGTGTGTGTGTGTGTGTGTGTGTGTGTGTGTGTGTATCTCCTCAATCATTTCAAAATGGAGTGGCTCTCTTAACAAGTCGGTATGAAACAGTCCCTCTCGCATGGCGGTAACCTCCATATTTGGACGTGGGACAGTTTGAAACCCCCCTCCTTTTATTTCTACAGACATTTTCCAGCTTCCTGCTCCCAGGCATCGCACATCTGGGATGCCCAAGAAGAAATGCCACCTTCACAGCAAATCTGAATCATGATTGTGCACCGCATGCATACTAATGTATTATCCACCACAATTGGCTGAAGTGCATGTTGCACTTCAAACGCACCATGCGAAGCAGAGCTGGGTCCCTGTGGTGCATTATCTCCACCATATTATCCGCCATTGGCTTGGCTGCACATCGTCTTATGAGCACAGAAAGCTGCCTTATGCTGGGTCAGACCATTTGGTCCAGGACTGGGCCTCAGGCAGGGAGGGGGCTTCCCCAGCCTTTGCTACCTGCGTTCCTTTTAGCTTCGGGTGGAATGTGGGATCCTCCGCATTCAAGGCCAAATATGCTCCTCCCAATGGCCTCTGGCCCCTCCCCCAAGGAAAAGGATGGCCGGGTGACCGGCCAGATGGGCGATTAAAAAATATAATAAATAAATAAATAAATAAATAAAAGGAGGCCTTGAATGCAACGCGATCCATGCCACATCGCTGGAAGGTCCAAGAGATCTCCTTCACAGGGCCCAACCAGTCTCAGGCAGGCACAGACCCCACTGGCCAGCTCTTACCCCAGTGCTTCGGTAGGTGCAGGCCTGGGGATGTAACAGGATTTCTCAACAATACCACAAGTGAGAAGGATCTTGGAATTGTGGTAGATCACAAACTGAATATGAGCCAGCAATGCGACGTGGCTGCAAAGAAGGCAAATGCCATTTTGGGCTGCATTAATAGAAGTATAGCTTCCAAATCGCGGGAAGTGATCATTCCCCTTTACTCGGCACTGGTTAGGCCTCATCTTGAGTACTGCGTCCAGTTCTGGGCACCTCACTTTAAGAAGGACATAGACAAACTGGAGAGGGTTCAGAGGAGGGCAACAAGGATGATAAAGGGACTGGAAACAAGGCCCTACGAGGAGAGACTGAAAGAACTGGGCATGTTTAGCCTTCAGAAGAGGAGACTGAGGGGAGACATGATCGCACTCTTCCAGTATTTGAAGGGATGTCACACAGAGGAGGGCAAGGATCTCTTCTCGATCATCCCAGTTTGCAGGACACGGAATAATGGGCTCAAGTTACAGGAACCTAGATTCCACCTAAACATCAGGAAAAATTTCCTGACTGTCAGAGCAATAAGACAATGGAATCAACTACCTAGGGAGGTCGTGGGCTCTCCCACTCTGGAGGCATTCAAGGTGCAGCTGGACAGCCATCTGTCAGGGATGCTTTGGCCTGGATTCCTGCATTGAGCAGGGGGTTGGACTTGATGGCCTTGTAGGCCCCTTCCAACTCTACTTTTCTATGATTCTATGATTCTATGATTCTTTTCCATTCGTTTAACATCAGAGCTTGCCCTGTCCACACCCCAAAATGTGAAGGCACGCGCAGCTTGAAGGCACAGCCCGTAAATTCCCAAGCTTGCATTTGCATTTGCAAAATGCATACTTTAGAAAATTGTGCACTTTAAAAATGCACAGTTTTGGGGAAAATACACATTTTCCATGCTTTAGTCAATGGTGGGAAACATATGCATACTTTTAAAATGTCGGGCGGTTGTGAAAAGGCAAATTCCCCATAGCTGTCTGGAGAATGCTGGGAGCTGGAGACCTTTTTTCTGTCTAAAGATGCATAGAATTGTGCCCGAAGAAAAGAATCTGCCAACATCATGCTGCCGCCTTTCTAGATATCTACGGTGCGACCACACTTGGAACCCCACGTGCAGTTTCTGGTCACTGCGCCTCAAAGAGACTATTGCAGAGCTGGGAAAGGTGCAGAGAAGGGCAGCCAGCATGATCAAGGGGCTGCAGGGCCCAGCGTACGGATCTTTTTTACTTCAGGAAAAAAAGGGACCAAGGGGAGACATGACAGAGGTGTACGGAATTATGCGCGGCCTGGAGGAAATACACAGGGAGATATTTTTCTGCCTCTCCCATACAATCCAATGGGGTCATCCCATGAAGCTGGTTGGTTGGAGATTCAGGACAGATTAAAGGAAGGCTTTCACAAATATTGCGTCGTTAAACTGTGGAATCTGCTACCTCAAGATGTAACGATGGGCGATGGCTGCCAATTGGATCTCTGGGCAACTGTTACGGCCTCGACTCACGTCTTTCTCATAACTCACAAATGTTCTTCTTGAGCAGCAATGAGGGAGCAGCAGGTGGGGGGAGATGCCATGCCAGGGCTCCCCAGGGCCTCAGCCAGCTGGAGCTCTTTCAGGCCCATACGTTTACGTCAGGGCGGGGCTGGGGCGGAGGGGGCGTGGGGCGTGGGGGAGGGCCACTGCCTGCCTGCCTGCCGCCCCCACACTCTGTGCCCTCCTTAGCTGCTGCCCCACATCTCATTCATAGTCACTCCTGAGGAGACCGTTGCTTTCTTGCTTCTTTGAAATAAAAAGGCAGCAGGTAGGTCTGATCCTGCTTGGTGAACAGGGCCAAAGGTGTGGGACAGAGACCTACCCGCTGCAGCCCCAGTTGCCACGGTTATCTGAGCCAAGCAGCGGAGAAAGGGCAGAACCGCAGCAAGTGATCAGCCTGTTGAGCAGGTGGGACTGCCGGAGGAGAGGCGTGTCCCCAGGTGGGCTGGGATGCTGAGTGAGGCCCCCGGCAGGCAAGGCTAAAAGCAGAAGTGTGTAAGCTGGCCAGGTGGTTGAGGAGAGGGAAGGGGACCTGGGGGCAGGACACAGGTGGGTGCGGAGAGGAAGCGTGGCCTGATTTCGGCAGGAGTTTGGGCTCAGTAATCATGGCAGAGGAGGCGGCTCTCCATGGCGGCTATCGCGGATGGCCACGTATTGTTACCTCCAGGATCCGGGGCAGTGCGCCCGCGTACAGCAGTTGCCGGGGAACACAACCAGGAAGGTGCGGTTGCTCTCACGTCCCGCTTGGGGGGGGCTCCCATTGGAGCATCTGATTGGCTACTGTGGAAACCGAGTGCTGGATGAGGTGGACCCACCTTGGCCATCAGGACTCCTCTTGTGTTCTTACGAGGCACCCGTGTGCACGGCCCTGCCTGCGTGCCGTGCCGCTGAGCCTTCTCCAGCCAGCATCCTAAGCAGCGGGGGGGGGGGGAGGCAGGCGGCACGCGCGGACTCTCCCGGCGCAATGCCCTTGCTATTTAAGTCATGCACTTACCTTCCCCCGTCCAGCGCAGTGGCACTGGGAAAAGCACCGATCAGCTGGGCAGCAGAGAAGAGGGATGCTCCGTGAGTACTTGCAGGCTGAGTTGCCCCTTCTGAGGGGATGAAGCCTGCTGAAATCCAGACAGACATGTGCCTGCGCGGAGGGGGGGGGGAGCCTTTAAAGTTTGGGTATGGAGTGGGATTCTTTATCCCCAGCAAAATGCCAGAAGGTGGGCAGGTGCAAGGGTTAGAGAGTTGTGATGTATGGGAAACACCAATATAAGAGGTTTAAAGATGTTCATAAGGCTAATCTAAAAAAATGCAATATAAACATCGAAAACCGGGAAGCTCTGGCCCATGAACGACCTAAATGGAGGTTGGCCTTTCACAAAGGTTCCATGGACTTTGAAGAAGCCCGAGTGCAAGGTGAAAGGGAGAAACGTGCTAAGTGAAAAGCACGTCAAATGAATCCTTCACAGGGCCATCTTCCATCTGGTAACCTGTGTCCTCACTGTGGGAAGCTGTGTGGATCTAGAATTGGCCTCCCCAGTCACCTACGGACCCATCGCTAGAGTCTACACAATCTTCTTTAGAATGTCCTCCTTTTATCCCGGAAGACAATCTTACTCGGTCACGAGTGATCGCCTGATGATGATGATGATGATGATGGGAAACACCTGGAGGCTTTGCTTTGTTTTCCACTCAGTTGTTGCCAGCTGATAAGTTCCTTCCATGTCCCTTCAAAAAACATTGTGAGTGGAAGTTAAAAGGAGGACAGACCTGGTAAAGCTATTCCCTGGTTGGAAGCTAGAGTCAGTCCCATAGCTGTACTCACCCAACCCCCAACCCCCAACCCCCCCGGCTGCCTTTTCTTTTTGTGGAGAGCTTGGAGGGGAAGCAGCCATCTGAGTCTCTGGCCCTTTGGGTCCCAAGAGCTTGATTCACTCCAAGGATGCCCTGCTTCACCTCGAACAAAGACTGAGTTGCTCCAACGTAGCTTCATGCGTTTCTCCAGTTTCTCTTCCTTTCAGACAACAAGAACATCCTGCTCCATCCGGGATTCCTTCCTCTGATCTGGCTGACAGCTCCAGTGTGGAGCGGAGGCACAACATGGGACGGGCAGCTGGAGCAGGAGAAGTCTCAGCACCACGGCCAGCACCACAGGTACCAGCCCAAGGCGCAGAATGAGTTCAGGACCACGGAGAGCAATCTTGCAGAGAGGGCTGGCACTGGCACCAAGGATATGCCACGGGGAGAAATTTGTTCAGTTTGTTTGCATTTTAGCAGGAACTTACCCAATTTTGCCGATGGTGTAAGTCCTGCTCTGAAGACGATCGAACACGGGTTAGAGCTGCTTCTTCAGCCTACCAGGTGGCGGTGAAGGCAGCAAAAAAGAATTTCTATGCTGCCTCCATTGCGTCTGCGGAGTGCTGCCCCAGGAGGCTGTTCCAAGTGGTCGGGAGTCTGGTCGGTCCAGTCGCTCCGGACCCGATGGAACAGTTAAAGCCTCCTGTGAGGCTTTAGCGAAGCACTTCGCAGATAAAATCGATTGGATTAGGAGTGGGATATCGTGTGTCGTGAATACAGGGAGTGAGCGGGAGGAGGCCAATGGTAGACTGGTTTTGTGGGATTGGTTCCGGCTTCTTCCTTCTGATGAAGTGGACAAGGTGCTTTCATCTGTGAGGCGACCACCTGCTTGCTTGATCCTTGCCCATCCTGGCTCATAATGAGCTGTAGGGAGAGACTGGGTGAGGGGATCAAGGCGGTGGTGAATGCCTCCCTCGAGGAGGGAGTGATGCCATCAGCCCTCAAAGAGGCAGTAATAAGACCGCTTCTAAAGAAGCCCTCCTTGGATCCCCAGGATTTAAACAACTTTCGCCCAGTCTCCAATTTACCATTTCTGGGCAAGGTGATCGAGCGGGTGGTGGGTGCTCAGTTGAAGGCACACTTGGATGAAGCCGATTATTTAGATCCGTGCCAGTTGGGCTTCAGGTCTGGACATGGGACGGAGACGGCCTTGGTCGCCTTGGTGGATGATATGAGGAGGACTTTGGATAGGGGCGAATGCTCCTTTCTAGTCCTCCTCGATCTCTCAGCAGCTTTTGATACCGTTGACCACGGTATCATCCTGGACCGCCTGGAGGGCTTGGGCTTGGGAGGCACTGTATTGCAGTGGTTCCGGTCCTTCCTCTCTGGAAGGTACCAGAGGGTAGTTCTCGGGGAGGCGGCTTTGGACCCTCGGCCGCTCACTTGTGGAGTGCCTCAGGGTTCCATCCTCTCCCCGATGCTATTCAATATCTACCTCAAGCCGCTGGGAGCTATCATCAGGAGGTTTGGGGTGCAGTGTCATCAGTATGCGGATGACACGCAGCTCTACCTCTGTTTCAAGTCCTCACCGAGGTTGGCCGTTGAGACCCTGTCTAAGTGCCTGGAGTCAGTGGCTGGCTGGATGGGAAGGAACATGCTGAAACTGAACCCCAACAAGACCGAGGTACTTCTGGTGGGGGACAAGGGGAGGTTAGGGGATGTTGACCTGGTGCTGAATGGGGTACATTTACCCCTGAAGGACCAGGTCCGCAGCTTGGGGGTCATTCTAGACTCCCAGCTGTCCATGGAGGCTCAGGTGTCAGCTGTGAGCCGGGCAGCGCTGTATCAACTTCATCTGATATGGCAGTTGCGCCCCTACCTTCCTAATCATCTGCTCCCATCAGTGGTTCATGCCTTGGTCTCTTCTCACCTAGACTACTGTAATGCGCTCTATGTGGGGTTACCCTTGAAGACGGTTCGGAAGCTACAGCTGGTACAGAACGCGGCAGCTCGCCTGGTTAAAGGCAGCCGCCGGCGGGACCACATCACGCCAGTGCTCAAGGAGCTGCACTGGCTACCAGTTGCTTGCTGAGCCGAATTCAAGGTGTTGGTTTTGATCTTTAAAACCCTATACGGCTCCGGTCCAGTCTATCTCAAGGAGCGTCTTCAGCAACACCAAGTGGGCCGCTCAACAAGATCTGCCACAGATGGCCTTCTCCTTGTCCCTTCAGCCAGAGTGGCTAGACTGGTGGGGACGAGGAAGAGGGCCTTTTCTGTGGCGGCCCCCGTACTGTGGAACTCTCTCCCGAGTGACCTCCGCCATGCCCCCTCTCTGCTGAGCTTCCGCCGTTCATTAAAAACCTGGCTGTTCAGGCAGGAATATGGGGTGGGTTAAGATTATTTATTTTTTAAAAAAATTATAATGTTTTAATTGTATTTTATCTTGTTTTTAGCCTATGTACATAGCCCAGAGTGGCCAGTTGCCGGCCAGATGGGCGATTAATAAATGTTAATAATAAATAAATAAATAAATAAATTATTAGCAATGTTATTATTGTGTTTCACTGGCCATCCTGAGCCCCTAGTTGACTTTTGGTCCACCGAACCCTTTAGAGTTAAACGTAACACGTAATAAGCACCTTTAGCCTTCCGTCTCCATTATGCCCGCAGTGTTCCCTCATTGTCTTGCAGGCTCTGCCATGCTCAAGACCAACTAGATTAAATGAATTACTTCAATTAAATTGGCATTTGGCACGTCACTTGGGTTAGTCTATTTCCATCTCATAGTGTGCAGAGTAATTTGTTTAGCAATTTAAGGGAAACGGAGTAAACATGCAGAAAATGGAAACTGTATCGTTTTGGAGATATTTCACAGAGCAGCAATACTAAAGCCAGAAATCTGCTGAAGGTTGTGGGGGATGTGTCGTTACACAGGTGTAAGTTCCACTGGATCTTATCCCCATGCAGCCTGGGAGGGGAAAATGCCCAAAAAGAAAGAGCAAGAAAGGCAGAAAAAATGGCAACCTGGCATAAGCCTGGCATAACTTGAAGAGACCTTGTAGTATTTGCTGTGGCTCCAGGAACATGCCAGCTGTGTTACAAACGCTGCTACTTATACCGATAGCATCATTGTATGACAATTTAAAGGTGAAAATTGTAGTGTTTGTCATAATTGTGTTAATCTTAGGTCCTTTAGCAATCCTAAAGATAACAGAGATTATTTTCTTAAATAATTTTTTTAGTTGTAATACATCTGGAGTCATGCCCATTGTTGTATATGGGCATGACAACCAGAAAAGTCAAAGTCAAGACAGGGGAACATAAAAGTTGTATCAGAACCAGAAAGGTGCATGGCTCCAGTGGTAAAACATTTTATTGAACATTAACATGATGAAAATTCATTAAGGTTTTGGTGGATTGAAAAGGTACGAAGTACAGGGAAACAACAGTTTATACAACTTAGAAAACAGGAGGCTAGATGGATTTACAGTCTTGACACGGTAGTACCTCATGGATTGAAGGGGGCTATTGAGTGGTTGTTTGTTTAATTTTTTTTTTTTTTTTTTTGCCATGGTTACATCTATGTTATACTGTTAAGAATCAAAGTTAAATGTAAGTTTCTTCAGAATACTGAGCATTCTGTAACATCAGTAGCTTGGTTCCTAATTAACATCTTTATCAGGTGTGCAACGTAACAATGCCTGATATATTGCAAACCCCACTTACCAAACAACATAGTAATACACCAGGAGTATTCACTAGATGCAGAACAGGCTGTGGTAAGTGGTTATAGCTTTGGTACAAATAATGTTTTTTGAAAGAAATATATTTTTTTAAAAAAAGAAAGTTCTTAATAAATAAGAAGTTGTTTTTTTTTTACTTTATATATAATATTCTACAGAGTACTGTTCATATTGCTATACCAAAACATTGGACCCAACAGCATTTGGACCAAACCTGGTGAGATAGGTTTTTATGGGTTGATTGGAATTTTTTATTAAATAGTAAATGTATAAGATTGGATTTGTTATTTTTTTAAAAAAAATTGTTTTGATTTAAACTACTGAAGAAGGCTTATTGGCTGAAATGCATCTGGCTTTTTTGAGAAGACCCATGTATATCGTTGCTGTTGTCAAGTTTGTGAGCTTCCAGTCAGGATTCTAGTGAATTACGGTAATATATTATTTTCCATTTCTGGATTACATAATGATCATGTTATGATGTCTTTTTTATGGAGTATGTGCTGTGCTCTAATGGAGTTTGTTATTTATTAGTATTTGATTTGAATATTGTCTCTTATTGTTTATAATTGTGTTTTTTAATCTTTGGGTAGTACACCCATATTTAAAGAATAATTGTTGTGCTCAGTATTTGTAATCCATTGTGCAAATCTATTAGATGCTGTGGTAGAATTTACATACCTTTGACTCTTTTGATTATTATGTAAGTTCCACTGGATCCTATCCCCATTCAGCCTGGGAGAGGAAAATGCCCGAAACGAAAGAGCAAGAAAGGCAGGAAAAATGTCACCCTGGCATAACTTGAAGATCCCTCACAGCATTTGCTGTGCCTCCAGGAACATGCCGGGACATGGCTGCGGTGATACCGTGATCTCGTGCATTCCATGGCATGGCTGTACCAGCACAACACCCATCACGCCCCATGACACCGCAGCGCCCTCGCCTCCACAGCCTCAGTGGGACCCTCCATGGGGCGTGGGGCTTTGGAGCAGCACACAGGAGTTGGAGCCCCACCCGGGGTTGGGACCCACCCTGATCATCGGGGCCACAGAGGAAGCAGGAGGAGCCCTGGTCTGATGATTGGCATGCTGGGGGGTGGGGGTGGCTCACATTCAGGGGCCAGCCCCACACCAGGAAAGGGCAGAGCCTCCCCACAGACGCACACATCTGAGCCAATCAGGGGGAGTGCTGCAGAGACCCAAGAGCCGACCCCCGCCTGGGCCCCGCAGCTCTCTCCATGGGAGCCTGTGCGCCCCGGATGCCACCCCTTCGCATGGCCCGATAGGCTGGCCATGGTGGGGAGCATCCCGGCAGAACTCATCGGCGCCCCACCCCAGTTCAGTGCAGGAGACTCCCCGCCCCACTCCAGGAACCCAGGTGAGCACAGAATGGAGGAGCGGAGTCCCTGCCCCCCACACTGCCCCACCTGCGGTGACATCCTGAAAGCCAATTGGGCTAGAGTGGCAGGCGGGGGTCCCAAGCTCCCACTGCCTTGCAAGGAAGGCCCCGCACGGGCGGCAAAGCGACGACCGCTACTGAACAGCATCCAGGATGGAGGAAACCTGCCTGGGACGGGCACCCTGCCGGGGCTGCCGAGCACCAGTCAGCGCAGAGCCCCGTCCTCCAGGGAGAGCGAGGAGGCGGGTGCGCCCGCTGGCGGCCGTGGAGGGCCCCCACGCCCTGGCCCCGAGCACCGATGGAGCGCTGCCTGTCCGGTGCTTGTCCTGGCCAGCGGCACAGAAAGCGGGTGCGCCAAGGAGGCACCCTGGAGATTGCATGACCGTGACGACCACAGGTGTGAGCTGCAAAGATCCAGCCCCGAGGGAGCTGCGGCTTCAGGTCCCCCCAAGCCAGCCCGGCTGGCAGCGAGGGGCTGGAAGGACGAGCCGGCCTCCGTCGTGATGCCGCCTCGCCTTCGCCACCGCAGCCGCACGCTGGCGGGGCCGGTGTCCCCTCGCACGGTCTCCACGGCGATGCCGAGATCTTTCTCCCGGTCAGTCACGCCCGGCTCACGCCCGATCAGCATATATGTGAGTTTCCCCCCTTTTTCTTTAAAAGAAATGACCCCCCCATCACTCTATACTTATTTCCTTGCATCTGATGTTTTTTGCATTCTCCCTGCTCTTGGCGCTGTTCACAATCCTTTTGGTTTTTAAGACCCAGAATGCTCTGGTGCCACCTGCAGAACACGCAGCCGCCTCACTGCTCCTCCCGCCGAGACCCTTTGCTTAAGGACAGGAGGGGAGCCCCGGTGGCTCTGCTCGAGGCAGACAAGTGTGCAGGATTCGTGAAAAGTCCGGGTAAGAAAGAACGTATTTGGGGCAACTGAGACCTTGCTCCCAGCAAAGGCTCTCCAGCCTGAACAGCGGCTGAAATGCAGGCGAGGGGCTGCTGAAGCCCGCTTCTGGCCGTCTGTCCTGACACGGGAGTCCGGCCTGCGAGCAAACCCTGCCTCCGAGGGGGCATCTCTGCCCCTCCCTCTTCAGCTGGCGCCGTAACCTGGGTGACCCTGCCAAGCCCCCTCTGTCCGCTGCAGAGTCCTCCTCCTGCGCAGTTCCCACAGAAGTTGCACACCAGAGCTGGGAGGTTCAAGGCCGCATCTCGCAGCGGTGGCTGCAAGGGAGCCTCACGCTCTTCAGCCTGCAGCAAGATGGGAAGCCAGGCGGAGCCAGGCTCCCAGGCCTCGCGTTTCCCATGGCCAGGCTAATGGGTTCTAACTCATTCTGCTCTAAGACTGAATCGGATTCCAGTTCCAAAAATGCAGGGCCCACAGCCCGACACTAAAATGTTTTAAAACGAGAAGGAAGGAGGGACACTGTGGCAAGCAGCTCCAGGCCTGCTGGGGCCCGGCACGCCCGTGCTGGCCCACGGGCCATTGCAGGGCATGTTGGTCATTGTCTCTATCACCCGCTGCTCTAGGTGGTCCTTTGGGCTGAGCTGCGGGCCCCTGAATTTCAGCCCTGGGGTCCAGCCTGGCCACACTACTGGGTGCAGCTCGCCGGCCCCTCGGCAGATCTTAGGCGGAGCTGAGCACTGAACGTGGTCTCGGTCTTGCACCTGCCGGGCACTCACATCCAAGCGCCACACTGTTTATGGCACCGCAGTGGCACCGCTGAGTCAGAACAGAGAATCCCAAACCCCTGAGCCATGGCAGGAAGTAGCAGGCTTCTATAAAACTGCGGATTATCATTATGTTTTCATTCATTCTGCAACACATAATTACAGGCAAGATCTCTTGCAAAGTCCTCCTCCATTCCTGTCTCATGTGTCTTCTTTCTTCTTCTTCTTTTGTCAAGCTAAATGTTCCGATTTCCATACGTAAACTAACACTGAAGGCGGCATTGACAGGTGTGTGTCCTTTCTCAGGCAATGAGATTCATCCGGGATACTCCTAATGTGTTCAATTTTCATAATACAAAAAATTCCCTCCATCTTTCCTTCCTGTTAATGATATGTATTGACTTTTTCAGTATATTGTAAATTATGCATAAAATGACCAATTTCTGTCCACGGAACAGAGCAGGCGGGGGCAGCGGTGCTATGCAATTACTGGAATGCAATGCAGAACTGCGCTCAGAAGACACCGGGCGGGCAGGCGGGGCCGGGGGCATGCGGGGGGAGGGGAGACAGCAGGAAGAAGGGAGAGACGGATTTCTCTAAACAACAGGCTATGCCGTAAAATGTGCCTGGACAAGTTTGTCCTTTTCATAACTGGGCCAAAGATGTTTGCTTTTGAATTTCCAGAACCAGGAGGCAGTACTGAATAAAGGATGTTGCATTTCATGGAGGGTGGGGGGCTCCTCCGCTCAACAGGGGAAGAGGCTCATTTGAAGAGGAAGCCGAGGATATCGCCTTCCGTGTCACCTGCTAGCTTTGGGGAATGGCGCTTATCTCAGTCATGGCATTTTCACCTTAGACTCCCCTGCAGCCCTGACTGGGTTTTTTTAACTGCTTTGATAATCTTCCACAATCTTTCATGTGGCATCCAGAGCCAGGGGAAAGAATATTCTTCTGAAGGCCCCCATTTTTATATAAGGTCTTTGCAAAGAATTATTTGCAGTGAACTGCATTTTCACAAGCAGACCGAGGTCGGACGAGGGGCCCGGCGGCCGGGGAGCCTGCGGCGAGCAGACTCAAGCAGGAACGGGGCCGCCACTGGGCAGCCGGCGGAGCCCCGGCGCAAACTCTTCCGCGGCGCTCCCGGCCTCTGGAGGGCAGGGCAGGCACACCGGCATCACTTTGTTTCTGGTGCCTCCTGAAAACATCTTGGTTGACCAGTCCGTTTCCATTGATATTCTGTTTTAATATAGTGTTTTATACTTTTGTCTTTTTCTAAAAAAAAATCTTTTTATTGTGTTTTAAATTGTTGCACACCACCTTGATGGCTTTTTAGCAGATAAGGCGGTATATAAATGCTATAAATAAATAAATGGGGTGTACCCGTTTTAGGAGACATTGACTCTGGCTGCGTAAGGAGGTCTGGATCCAGCTGTGGCCTCAGCGGAGCAAGAGTCTGAGAAGGGCCATGCGGGCTCTTCTGGCCGAAGAGGTGCTGGCGGCATCACAAGCCCCTCTGGGCCTGGAACTCCAAAGGAGGCCAGGACATCTAAGGCTGGTTCTGTGGGCAAATCCTCCTCCTTGTCCAATGTGCCCTCTCTGGATCCGTGGCCTCTTTCCCTGTGGATGTGGAGTCAGAGCCTTGGATCGTGACAGTTGTGTGGCTTGGAGGAGGAGCCGCCAGCACCAGCCACATCGGTCAAGGCCCTGCTGGACACTGTGTGTGCACGTGAGAGAGAGAGAGAGAGAGAGAGAGAGAGAGAGTTATCCGTCCCTCCCTCTCTCTCTCTGTGAGTGTATGAGAGCGAGAGATGATTTTGTGTGTGAGTTGTGTGTGTATAAAGAGGTGTTAGCAAGTGTTCCTCTGTCTGATACGAGGGAGATTACAATGGGGAAATACTTTCTAGATGCTTAATGCTGTTATCATGTAATGTACAGCCTGTAGTTGGTGGCTCAGATCACTTTCTTGAGGGATCTGTTCTGTACACACATTGAAATTCCTGCCAGCGCTTGACCAATTTTCCTTGGGACTAGTCTCAGCCGCAATATTATCCTTCTGTAAAAAGAGCAAATGTTTTCCAAAACGTCTTCTTGGTGCTTGATTCCTTGCTAATAGGCTGCATGTGGGTTTTGTACATGTGACTTGATGTGTAGTCTGCAACTTGGCTTACCTGCTAATCTGCTTTGCACACATGAACATTTAATTCTTTCTCTGTACTTGTGACAAAGTTGGAGTCTAGATTATGTTAGTTTGGTCTTTGAGGGCCTGATATAAATTGTGATGATTTTCCTTACAGTGATGGGACTTGTAGACACGACACATTAAATAACTGAGCACTTTAGAAGAACAGTGTTTTCTGTGGACTTTGGCCCTTTGCCACTGGGAGATTCTATCTATCTATCTATCTATCTATCTATCTATCTGATTTATGAATCATTCTTCAACATCAGATTACCAGGATCATCTACAAATAAAAGGGCAAGGTCATCAAAATGCAGTAAAACATAAGCAACGCTTTAACCAGCAATGAATGAATCAATGTTAAAATGTTCCAGATGGGAAAATAAGAAGCTATTTCTCTGGGGCCGATTAAGTCTCCCTAAGAAGAGAGGATGCCCATCACTGTAGCAATTAGGAATAACCCCCCCCTCTGGCCCTCACCCTGTCCTCACCATGGGGTTGGGGGTACCTGGAGAAGGGCCTCGGGAGAGGATCCCATGGCATGGGCAGGCTGAGGTAGAAGCAAAAGTTCTTTCTGGGACCTGGTCCCAGGGTGTGTAGGATTTTAAAGATGAGCTCTGTATTTCAAGAACTGGCAACCTGACTTCCAGCCAAACATTTGGCAGGCAGGGCCGGCGCAAGGCAGTTTGGTGCCCTCGGCAAGATCAGATATTTAGCGCCCCCCCTTCCCACTTGAGCCCTCCCTCCAGCCCTATGCCCATTATGAAATAAAAATCCTACACACACTCCCTTAAACTGCAAGCCTATACTCACTTACCTGGGAGTAAGTCCCATTGAACTCAGTGGGGCTTACTTCTGAGTAGACTTGCATAGGATTGTGCCACAAAAGGACTAACAGGAAGATTAAAAAAAAAAAAAGTTGGACTGCACTTCCCACACAAAAAGTGCTGGAAATGCAAATCTAGGGAAACTTTGACGAAAGAAAAGGCTTTGTAGAAGAAACTGCTGGCGTTTGATACGATAGGATTGGGGCCATAGATTTCACATTAAATGTGAAACTCCCTGATCAAGTAGGTTGAAGATGGTTGTCACATAGCGCCTCTTATATGACATTGAAGTCTGCTGCCCTGATCGGGTGTTTTTCTTCTTCTTTTTTTTTTTTTAAAAAAAGACACGATCTCTCTCTCTCTCTCAGATGAAGCTGGTAGTTTTACAGAGGATGATGGCGGCTGTTCTGATTTCCGCTTTTACGGGGCGGGGGCGGGGACTGATGGCTAAGGGCGCAACGCAGCTGGGAAGTTCTCCTGCACAAGCAGACTATCCTCGCGCAATGAATTTCAATGGGACCTGTGCAGAGACGTGCGCGCTCGATTCCGCCTTAAGCGGCTTTGCTATGGCGTCATTTCATTGAAACTTGGGTGGTTGCTCCTCTGGGGTAAGTTCCTTTTGGGGCTTGCATTGCAGCAACTAGCACAGTCGGGGCTTCAACTTAGCGAGCGCTTTCCAAGAAGCGACGATCGCTTCTCTTCTCTACTCCACCCCCCACCCCCTGTGAAAATAGTCTCCATTCGCGGCTGCTTAACTCCAGAACCAATCTGGTGGCTGGCGAGGAGGAGGAGGAGGAGGAGGAGGAGGAGGAGGCAAAGGGGCCGACGACGCAGGCAAAAGCAGGCAGACAGTCCTGCGGGGGGAGCAAGAGGATTTAAGGCTAGTTAAGCTCGGCAAAAAATTTTCAAGGCGTTTCTGGCGCCCCCTTTAGCCCCGCGCCCTAGGCAGCTGCCTAGTTCGCCTAGGGCACGAACCTGCCAACAGCTGCCACCCTGTTGGCAGGTGGTGCTTCCCCTGGCATCTTTGTCATGCTGAGAGTTTGCTCAAGTAAAATTTGCTTGCACCATCCTGTCCTGATGCAAGACTTACAAATCTGGAGCTCTGGCAGAGGTCTGAGGACTTCCTTCCTGCATCTATTAGACAGCTGTGGTTGCTGCCTCTCTCAAGCTTGTCTGATGCATTTGTCTTTTACATGTATCTTCTGACTCTGTATGATGGACTTGGTGGCCGGGTTCACGTGTCACTTTAAACCCACAGAGGTTCTTAAACCTCTGTGGGTTTAGAGTTGCCCCCAGCCCTGTTTCTGCCCGGCTAATGGCCAGGCACAGCGGGGGCCCGGAGGCGCTGCCTCTCCCCTCGGTCCTCCCGTCAGTACCCCAGCGGGCACCATGGGAGCACCGAGGGCAGCAGAGCGGGGGTGACGGCTGGCGAAAGCGCCCCAGCAGCACTTCTCGGCCGCTGCGGCAGCCCCACCGAGCAAAGGGCAAACCCGGCCCCTCCCCGCTCACTCTCCTGCTCATTGTGACGCCACCTGGGAAGGGAGCAGACCCCCCCCCCCCCGCAGAGCCAGCGCTCCCTAGCAATGGTGGGGTCACCAGTCACACTCGTACCCTATACCTCTGAGAGATGGAAGACCTTAACCTATATAGCCCATGGGATAGCAATAAGACTGGAGAGTAGAGCTCTGTCCGTGCTACAAAAAAGAGAAAATAAGTTCAGAGACCCCAAAGGCCTGTCCTTGTTGTTCGTCCAGCGAAGCCAGTTTTGACAGTTGTCTTGTGGGTTAAGGTAGGTGAGCTGTGAGCTCCCTTCCATTCCAAAACCCTCAATTCTTACACCCTTTTCCTCCCTGCTTGTCCTATGTCCTAGAGGGGGAGCCCCCCCCTCTGGTGAGCGAGCAGCTCCTGACGTGCCCTACACTAATCCCCCTATTGCTCTACCGTGTTTTCCCCTAGTTAGACATTTCTTCCTGACCATATGTATGTATACTGACACATTCTTTGCAAATATTTCCTCCTGTCTACCTCCTGCTTTTCCTTAATCCATGAGCTCGTCATCACTCTGAATACTGACATAGCCTGCAGCCTGATTCCCTGCTGGGCACGTGTTGATCCCTTTAGGCGAACCCCTCCTGTTTGTATTTACACGTACATGTTATCTTCACTTCAACACAGACATTCCTCCTTTCACGGTCTCTCTCTCACTACTCTCTTACTCTCAGTCCAGAGGTTACTCCAGTTCATACTTGACCAGTGGCCCATAAGCCAACGTTTTGGGCCTGTGTGGATTCTTGTCACTCTTTCAAAAGAGGAATTATTTCCAATCATCACACCTTCTGCCTCCCTTCTCCATCCTTCAGCACCCCACCCCACCCATCGGCCGCCCTCCCCTTCGTCATGACTCTGCACGTGAACGGCTTCCCCACCCACCTGCCCTCTGCCTCCCGTGCCCCATGGGGCTCCTGCCTTGGCATCTGCCTGCCCCCTCTGTCGTGCTTGCCAACATGTGATCATGTTTCAAGTCAGTTTTTCTATCTTTTACCAAGTGTGAGTGGGTCCCAGTGGCAGGACTCTGGGGTGCTTCTGACAGCACCACATGGGCAGTGCGGAGGGTGGATGCACTGCCCCTAAGCGGAAGGGGAGACGGGCCTCATGCTTGGGGCACTTGTAGGCTGTGAAGATAATTGGCAGTGCGCCTCTGGAGAACTGATGCCCCAGAGGTGCCACAGGAATTTGGAGCAAGCCCAGAAAGGCAGTCTCCGGTTCAACACCGCCCATAAGTGTGGCGACCATCTCCCCCATCAGGGAGGCGAGCGCCCGGGGCGCTCTAAAGTAGCAAGTAAGGGAGAGCTTGTGCGCGGGTCCTGGCTTGCGAGGCCGTTCTTTGTTATGGGAAGCAGAGCATAATAGTGAGTTGGGGTGTCTCCAGCAGGGATAGACCATAAGGACGGCACTTGAAACCTTGAAAATGATTGCTTAGAAACATGAGGATCAAATGTTATACAGGGGTTAAGGAGCGCTCCGAAGTAGTCTTTGCGATCCAAGCTTTGAATATTTGGAAAGAGAGGGTGCTCTGATTTGCAGAACGAAGCTGTCTTGTTGAAATGTGCCCCGCCCGTGGCGTCGAGAGGTCTCGGCAAACACAGAAGCTGAGAAGCGGCGTGGTGAACCAGCAGGGGTGGGGGTAGGTGGGAGGGGGCGGCACGGGAGGAGTGACATTAGTTGCTCGGTTGGGTGGGTGCAGAAGGGCGGTCTTGGGCAGACGGCACACAATGTGTTGCTAAGCAGAACTTGGGAAACGAGTTCACCCGAGACAGCAGGAGCGGAGGGGCATCTTTCGCCCCTCTTGCTGTGCAACTTGGTAGGAAATCGCCGCAAGGCACGGGGAAACCACCATCTGGGTTTGCGCAGCATGCTAAACCTCAGTAGGTTAAGTTAACCCTACTTCAAACCATGGCATAGCAGGGCAATTAATAAACCAAACTTAATTTATTATTTATTATATTTTTAAATCGTCCATCTGGCTGGTCACCCGGCCACCCTGGGCAATGCACAATCATGGTAAAATACAATAAAACACAAATTAACACACAATTAACACACAATTAACACACAATTAACACAATATCAGTGTTTTAAAAAATCCTAACCCACCCTATATTCCTGCCTGAAAAGCCATGTTTTTAGTGAGCGGCGGAAGTTCATCAGGGAGGGGGCATGGGCATGGCGAAGGTTGCTGGGGAGGGACTTCCATAACTTGGGGGCCGCCACAGAGAAGGCCCTCTTCCTAGTCCCCACCAGCCTGGCTGCTCTAGCTGATGGGACAAGGAGAAGGCCGTCTGTGGCAGACCTTGTTGAGCGGCCTACTTGATGCTGCTGGAGGCGCTCTTTGAGATAAGCTGGACCGGAGCCGTATAGGGTTTTAAAGGTCAAAACCAACACCTTGAATTTGGCCCGGCAAGCAACTGGTAGCCAGTGCAACTCTTTGAGCACCGGAGTGATGTGATCTCACCGGCGGCTGCCTTTAACCAGGCGAGCCGCCGCGTTCTGTACCAGCTGTAGCTTCCGAACCGTCTTCCAGGGTAACCCCACGTAGAGCGCTACAGTAGTCTCGGCGAGAGGAGACCAAGGCATGAACCACGGATGGGAGCAGGTGATTAGGAAGGTAGGGGCGCAGCTGCCATATCAGATGGAGTTGATACAGCGCCGCCCGGCTCACAGCTGACACCTGAGCCTCCATGGACAGCTGGGAGTCTAGAATGACTCCCAAGCTGCGGACCTGGTCCTTCAGGGGAAGATGTACCCCATTCAGCACCAGGTCAACATCCCCTAACCTCCCCTTGTCCCCCACCAGAAGTACCTCGGGCTTGTCAGGTTTCAGTTTCAACATGTTCCTTCCCATCCAGCCACCCACCGCCTCCAGGCACTTGGACAGGGTCTCAACAGCCAACCTCGGTGAGGACTTGAAGGAGAGGTCCTTAAAAAATAAACTTAAACCACTTTAACAAACCCTTCCTGGCTTCGCACGACTCTGGCAGTAAACCTACTGCAGTTTAGCATGTCGTGCAAACCCAGTAAAGTGTGTAATGCATAATTTTTGAGCTGCTGATCAGTGAAGTTTGTTTGAAAGCAGCTTCAGCCAAGATGGCCAGATGCCAAGACGGGCTTTTTGTTCAGCCTCTTTCATTCTTCTGGGTCTCCTGCTGTTCCTCCACTTTGCCTTGGACAAGTTGGACCTAGAGCAGGCAATGGTTCCCTCTTCCCTCTACCACCTTAACAGTTGCTCAGATGATCCGTCTGCATGTAGGAAATTGTAGATGTTGCAGTGTGGAAGGTCCCACATTTCACAACTAGTGCTTTAAGCTCAGTGGGTGAAATGATGCAGGCAGCTCCACGGCAGTGTCATGCCCCAGTACAGGCAGAGGCAGAGATTGGTGCGAGCAAGGAACTTATGAATGATTAGGGTTGTGTTTACCCATCAAACATCAAGTGGATGTTATCTCACACTAGCCACTAACTCCTTCCTTCCTCCTCTGGCTGTCTTCCACCATCACAAGCCCCAACTCTCTCCTCTCATCCGTACCTTTACTCAGGGCTGGGAAACCTAGCTGTGGCCAATGGTGAGGCAGTGGGAGTTGTGGTCCATGGCTCCTGGAGGGCCGGCAGTTCCCCCGCCCTGCTCTGACGCTGGATCTCCTTCCTTCCCTCCTCCCTGCCCCCCTCCACGCTGGCTGAACAGATTTTTAACGGCCTGCAGTGCATCCAAGCCGGCTGCTTCTCCCCTGCCCCATTTCACAGCCAGGGCATTGCATGAGAGCATGTGCTTTGCATCTGGAAGTCCCCGGGTTCAAGTCCCATCTGTTAATGGCCTTTTAATGAATATGCGCTGCTCCCCTGGGGTGATCACAGCTCTGGGGAGAAGCCAGTGCCCTCGAGTCCTTTCCCCAGGTGATCCCATCATCATGCCTCAACTCAGGAAGGTGGGGGCTGCCCTCCCCTCCCCCCCAACACGCCAGCCTCACCAGCCTCCTGCATGGCCAACATAGATGACAACTCAGCAGCGCCAATAGCATGACCCGGCTCTTGCCACCACGGCCCAAGGCCTGGCCTCCTGCTCACCTTTATGCTTTTTGGCAGGAATGTTATTAAATGCAGCTGTCAGCATATGCGGCTGTGAATCTGTTTCACATCATTTTGGCATTGGCATGACCTAAGCTTTCTAAGCCTAAAGTGATTCAACAAAACTGTCCGTTTGCTGGAAAAGCAACTCTGAGAGGTTTCCTGGAATGGAACCTGTAACCCTTTAAGACGCCCTGTCTAGCCCTTGCTGGACGTTCACTTGGATATAATAGATGTGTCTATATTGTTATTGTTCCATAATTTCCATACCGCCTTTCAGGATAAACTCTCCCAAGGCGGCTCATACCAAAAGAGAACATGCAAAACTCCCCCCCCCCCAGGTGTTCAAGAGTGGCATTGTGGCAAGAGCCTCAGCCGACCCACATTAATTGCAACACATGCAAAGCATCTTCTCTGCGCATATACAGAGAGATGTTACCCACATTATGCCCTCTACCACAATTCTGCCCCCTGCCTTGCAAAGTCACTATGCCTATTTGAATGTCTGAAGAGGACTAGGATATTGACTCAATCTATGTTTACACTTTCAACTTCCTTTTTAGAATTATCGAGCTATTTCTTCTGGGAAGGGGGAGGAACTTCCTTTTTCTTGAGAGCACAGAGAAAGACTCACGTAGGGGTGGGCGACCTGCCCGGCACTCGACTTGCGGCACGCAAACCGAGCATGAGCGCCAGCTGAGGCACTCGTCGGACTTATGGGTCCCTGACTCGACATTGTGTACGTAGAAAATAGTGTAAAATATGTTAAAAACGGCCGTGATTCACGCAAATTAGGCCACGATTTGCACAAATAATGCAAATCACGGCTGTTTTTAATGTATCTTATGCTATTTTCTACGTACACAATGTAGGGCTGGAAACCAGAAGTCGATTCCCCAGCTCGGCTCACGGGAACGCAAGTCGTGCCAAGGAAAAGTTAGGGCGAGCGGAGCTCGGAGGGTCGAGCCTGGTGAGTTCGCTGGACTTCCACCCCCCAATTGAGCTCCATGCACACCCCTAGACATGCGACTTGCATGAAGCAAATGGTGTGAGCTTAGAACCACGGGCAGCTGCGTGGGCTGCTTCTTTGGGGAACGTGTCTGTCATTCTGATACGTTTTCTTTTCATTCCAGTCTCTCTCCACTGGACTCTGAATATAATCTGGTTTTCCTGATGCTTGCACCTTATGCGTGGAGATGCGCTTTGCCTGCCTGCCCCTCCATTTTTCTGTCCTTTCTCCAGCATGGAGATCTTTATTATTTATTATTTATTTATTATTTACATTTATTAATCGCCCATCTGGCCAGCAACCGGCCACCCTGGGCGATGTACATAGAATAAAAACAATAAAATACATTTAAAACAGTATAAAAATTTTAAAATCTTAACCCACCCCATATTCCCGCCTGAACAGCCAGTTTTTTAATGAGCGGCGGAAGCTCAGCAGAGAGGGGGCATGGCGGAGGTCACTTGGGAGAGAGTTCCACAGTACGGGGGCTGCCACAGAAAAGGCCCTCTTCCTCGTCCCCACCAGTCTAGCTGCTCTGGCTGAAGGGACAAGGAGAAGGCCATCCGTGGCAGATCTTGTTGAACGGCCCACTTGGTGTTGCTGGAGATGCTCCTTGAGATAGACTGGACCGGTGCCGTATAGGCTTTTAAAAACCAACACCTTGAATTCGGCTCGGCAAGCAACTGGTGGTAGCCAGTGCAACTCCTTCAGCAGTGGCGTGATGTGGTCCCGCCGGCGGCTGCCTTTAACCAGGCGAGCCGCTGCATTCTGTACCAGCTGTAGCTTCCGAACCGTCTTCAAGGGTAACCCCACGTAGAGCGCATTACAGTAGTCTAGGCGGGACAATCTTACGAGCTTGTGCCAGCAGGCCAGCCCAAGACCACCTAGAGCTGGTGGCCATCGAGCCTGAGGTCTGAGAATGAGGCCCACTCCCAGCAGTGCTGCCCAAAGTCTAGCCCAGCTGCATCAGGGCAATGACAGTTCCCTTCACAATGAATTATATCAGTTGAGGCAGCAAAGAAGGTGCTGAGGAAAGAAAGAATTCCAGCAAGTGAAAATATAAAAGTAGCCTTTTAAAGAAGCTCAGCAGAGAGAATGAGAGAGCGGGAACTGCTGAGGCACACAGTGGAAACGGCGATGCATTTGCCTTTATTTGTTTGATAAAGCATGAGCTGCCTCCTCCTTCCCTCGTCTCTCCATGTAAAGAGAAAGGAGCAGGCACACTGAATGAATGCAGAATGAATCCACGGCGGGAGGGAGGGAGCGAGCGAGCGAGTGAGCGTGAGCACACACCACGACAACAGCAAAAAGTGCAATTCACAGGAAAAGTACAGATGCAAGATGTATATCAAAGCCCATCAATTCTGCATTCCCTGGCAGGGCCTGATCAATTGCATGCTTGTGAAAGCCACAGAACAAGATCCCCGCCTTGTGAGAGGAATTGGGCACATTTTGTGGGATGCTACAGCTGTAGGAAGGGAATGTAAACCCCCCCCCCCCAGTTCTGGATGCCTCCTGAGCAAGAGTCCGGACTGGAAAATGCCAGGCTCCCATCCCTTTCCCTGACCTCGGAGCCTCCAAGGAAGCAGCAGCACGTTAAAATGCGCAGATGTATGACAAAACAATTGAAACGAGTCTACATCATGGGGATGGGGATGGCGGGGGGGGGGACCCCAACCGTGGGAAGGCCATGCCTCGCACTGGGTTTGCAGCTCACTACAACACAGGGAAGTTCAGAAATGGATTTGATGTAGGCTTGATCTCACTCCACATGGCAGACATGCCAGCGAATGCACAAGGGGATCGATCACTCATCCCACACAAATGACCTGAAGACAAACCTATGACTTCATAGTCACCTAAAGACACCTGTCTGAATATACCTTGAGCCTCTGGACTTCTTTCAAGCCCCAGATTGTCACAGGTGGCTTTCTTATTTACTTCATGCGGAAGAGCTCAGTTTCCACTTGCTGGAGATGGAGTAAGCCACCGAGGCCCATGGATCTTCATTCAAGCGACGACGTTGTCCCTAAAAGAAACAGACGTGACGGCAGGCATTGCCGTCCCTACTATTCAGCGGCGGCAGCAGGAGCTGGCTCCATCAGGATTTGTGCAGTGCAGCACGCTGCATCCAGTTCCTTGGCAGAAGGGCATATTTTGGGCCAGGTGCTTTGCATGCAGGGGTTTTTTGGTTGCCCTGTCTTCATAAAGTTTGAGCTGCCCATCCCCTCTGTGGTAGCGGGCTGGCTCTTAGCCAAGAATGTATGGCTATATCGGTTTCACTTCCTCCCACATTCTTTCTTTCTTTCTTTCTTTTTTAATCCCAAGTTCTTTACATTCTGTGCATCAGGGAATTCGCCAATTTGGGTAAGTTCTTTTAGAACAATGAACGGAACAAAATTCTCACCCATCTGCGCTGGTCAAATGCAAGAGGTGCAGCAGCTCTTCCCAATCCCAGCATGGAGAGGGCCGTGCCATGTAGCTGTTAAAGTTGAGGAGCCTGCCAGGAAAAGGAGGGGGCAACCCTAATTCATGGCTGAATATGCAGGGATTTCCACAGAGACTTTCAAGAGCCAAGCCCCCTGGAAGCCCCGGGCCTGGATGGACAAATCTCTCCATTTTGCTTTCTCCTGCCTTTGATTTTTCTTTAAATCACAATTCCTTTTTGTCCTGAATATGGAGCGCTTTGGTAAATTCTTATCAACTGAACGGAAACAAAATGCTCACCCTTCCCTACTCTTGGCCTCCCTTTTGCCTTCCCCTTTGGGAAGGGTTTGAGTAAAGGAAGGTGATCGGGGGCCTCGGAAGCCATGGGGAGCATGCGCACGCCTGCTGACATGACGAGTGACGAGGCGGGGCCAGGTCGCTCAGAGGCCGAGCCGGCCCGTCAGCCCAGGGCGGGCACCGTTGTTGCCCATTGGGCCTGGGCCCTCAGCCTAACACAGTGCAGCACACTCAGCCACCGAACACTGCATTTTATGACTGCTTCTCTTTCCCAGCTGCACAGGGTGAGTGACCAATGCTCACAGAGCGAAGACTGCATCACTCACCCACAAGAGGGAGGTTTCAGCAAGATCATTGGAACCTCGAGGTTTGCAGAAATCTAGTAAAAAAATCCAACTAAACCCACGAATGAGCGTTTTCTCGCATGCCTCTTCCACTTGCAGAATGTATAACCAAAACATCTCTTGTTGGAGTAAGTTTTTCCTGCAGGTCTATCTCAGTTCCAGAACATTTTCAGAAGCCTGTTTGGAGGTTGTTTTCAGTTTAACTTATGCATCTATGCCTGCATCCTTCTTTGCGTTTCTCCTCCAGAAATTTCACCCTCTCCTAATATGTATTTCCCATATTTCATTATCCGTGTGCTTTATTAAAATCATTGTGTGGTGATTAGAATTTTAAATGCATATTTAAAGAGACCCCAAAGAGATGAACTGAATGTTAATAGAATTTAAGACACTCCATTAGCAACTTTATGCCATATTTATAAAATTCACAGACGAAAGCATTTAATTATATATGCTGATGAAATTTGAGTGTAAGAGTCCATCAGCGAATTAGCATCAACATTACAATATTTAGTTTTAAGGTTAAATGCTATATTATCCTCCATGCTTGCTGGAACAACTCATTTATTATGACTGTCAAATTCCTGCAGCTCCATTCATCACAGTAAAGCTGACAATTTACAAGGAGGAGCTTTGCAAAGAAGAGGCAGATCCGGTGCCCCTTTGCAGCTTTCAAGCACCTGGAGGCCTGTGCAGGAATCAGGGCTCCGTTCTGTTCCAAATGGCTCAGGCCAGGGGTCCTCAAACTAAAGCCCACGGGACACATCCGGTCTGCCATGACTGTTCATCCGGCCCGGCGGCTGAGGCTCCCTCTTGCGGGGTAAGTGGAGGAGGGGCGGCTAATTTATAATAATTTTCCATTTAATCAAGTTTTAAAAAAGGACCCCGGTCCTTTTTTTTTTACTTGATCCATTCGTTCATATTTTTTTCAAACTATAGTCCGGGCCCCCAACAGTCTGAGGGACAATGAACTGTCCCCCTGTTTAAAAAGTTTGAGGACCCCTGCTGGAGAGGCTCCTTCTGAAGCGGGCAGGCACGGAGGCACCCTGGCAGGTTCCAACCCTGACCGTGCAGGCAGCCTGTGTGGACAGAGAGCAGAGAGGCCGTCTGCTTCCAGCTCATGCAGCCCCCTTGCGCTCCTATGAGGGCTTTGCTATCACATCCAGTTCTTGTTCCCCTCTCTAGATCCGACATCCTGGAACTGGTAAAGGCACCAAAACTGAACCAGGCGGGGAGTGCAGTCTGTTAAGTTACCCAAGATAAAAAGTACTGGTAACTTTAGTACAACCTGTGAAAGAAGAGTTGTGAAGTCTACAATGGCAGGGAACTATTCAACCGGTAGACAAAAGTACAGAGTGGATAAGCAATCTGGTGGTGATCCAAAAACCATCAGGGAGACTCAGAATATGCATAGATCCAAGGCCCTTAAATAAAGCACTGAGAAGAAGTCAGTTTCCATTGCACACTTTTGAAGATACATTACCAGATCTGTCAATAGCAAGATCTGTGATGCCCAAAATGGATTCTGGCATATTGAGCTTGACAACATTCGCCACACCCTTTGGGGGATATCGCTGGCTAAGAATGCCAGTGGGCATCATTCCTGCCCCCAAGGCATTTCAGAAGAGGTTGACACAAGCCTTGGAGGGTCTGGAAGGAATTCGGGCAATAGCTGATGATGTCCTGGGAGTGGGGAGGGTGATGACCTACAGCAGTGTTCTCCATCCTTGGGTCCCCAGATGTTTCTGGCCTACAACTCCCAGCATGCCCCAGCCAGCATATAAAAGTTAAATAAAACATGTAAGTTTGTTTGGAAACAGAGTCTGTTTGAAACTGTGTGGTGAAGTCCACCAACTTTGAAACAAAGAGGAACTCACTGTTTCCTTGTTGGTGGGCTTTCCAACTTCTGTTCCCAGTGCAAAGGGTTACCAAGTCTCTTGCTGCATCTAGGTAGATCTTTGGCCCTTTAAGTGGGTACAGGAGCTGAGATGCTCTGTGCAACTGATGCCTTGGGATTTTCCATGACTGCTGGTGGCAATTCCAAAACCTGGTGTGCAGCACTCTGCAAGCCTGAGTCCCCTCAAAGGGCAAAAGAAGTACACTTTCCTGGTAGCAAAGTGTCCATCGCCTGGTCTTCCCCCCCCCATCTGCCCCTCCATTCTTCCCTTTCGCAAGCCAATGGCAAGCAAGGGAACTCTTTCCACTGCCAGTCAAGGAACGCCCCAAGCAGGAATGGGTTGCAGATGACGTGGCCAGCGTCCGAGCCCATCTCCTGTACCCTTCAGTGAAGGTGGGGACATGGAGAGACTGAGGAACAGGTGCGGGGAGCAGCTCTGGGAAGCCAGATGCTTGTGCTGGTCGGGAATCAATGGAACTGCCATCAGGATCCTCCTCGTGTTCCTGCGCTGATGGGGAAGGGATAAAAGGCCTGCGATTTAGAATCATAGAATCATAGAAAAGTAGAGTTGGAAGGGGCCTACAAGGCCATCGAGTCCAACCCCCTGCTCAATGCAGGAATCTAGGTCAAAGCATCTCTGACAGATGTCTGTCCAGCCGCACCTTGAATGCCTCCAGACTGGGAGAGCCCACGACCTCCCTAGGTAGTTGATTCCATTGTCTTATTGCTCTGACAGTCAGGAAATTTTTCCTGATGTTTAGGTGGAATCTAGGTTCCTGTAACTTGAGCCCATTATTCCGTGTCCTGCAAACTGGGGTGAAGGAGAAGAGATCTTTGCCCTCCTCTGTGTGACATCCCTTCAAGTACTGGAAGAGTGCGATCATATCTCCCCTCAGTCTCCTCTTCTGAAGGCTAAACATGCCCAGTTCTTTCAGTCTCTCCTCATAGGGCCTTGTTTCCAGTCCCTTTATCATCCTTGTTGCCCTCCTCTGAACCCTCTCCAGTTTGTCTATGTCCTTCTTAAAGTGAGGTGCCCAGAACTGGACGCAGTACTCAAGATGAGGCCTAACCAGTGCCGAGTAAAGGGGAATTATCACTTCCCGCGATTTGGAAGCTATACTTCTATTAATACAGCCCAAAATTGCATTTGCCTTCTTTGCAGCCACGTCGCATTGCTGGCTCATATTCAGTTTGTGATCTACCACAATTCCAAGATCCTTCTCACTTGTAGTATTGTTGAGCCAAGTGTCCCCCATTCTGTAACACTGCATTTGGTTTCCTCTCCCTAGGTGCAGCACTTGGCATTTATCCCTATTAAATTTCATTCCGTTGTTTTCGGCCCAGCGCTCCAGCCTATTGAGGTCACTTTGAATTTTGTTTCTGTCTTCCAGAGTATTAGCTGTTCCACCCAACTTTGTGTCATCTGCAAATTTGATAAGCATTCCCTGTACCTCCTCATCCAAGTCATTAATAAAAATGTTGAAGAGCACCGGGCCCAGGACCGAGCCCTGTGGTACCCCGCTCGTTACCTCTCCCCAGTTTGAGAAGGAACCATTGATAAGCACTCTTTGAGTCCGATTCTGTAGCCAATTGTGGATCCACCTGATAGTTGTTCCATCTAGCCCACTCTTAGCTATCTTACTAATCAGGATATCATGAGGCACTTTGTCGAAAGCTTTGCTGAAGTCCAGGTATATAATGTCCACAGCATTCCCACAGTCCACAAGGGAGGTTACCCGATCAAAAAATGAGATCAGATTAGTCTGACAGGATTTGTTCTTGACAAATCCATGCTGGCTTCTAGTAATCACTGCATTGTTTTCAAGGTGCTTGCAGACTGACTTCTTTATAACCTGCTCCAAAATTTTCCCAGGGATTGATGTCAGACTGACTGGCCTATAGTTCCCAGGTTCCTCCTTCTTGCCCTTTTTGAAGATGGGAACAACATTTGCCCTCCTCCAGTCGTCTGGCACTTCACCTGTCCTCCATGATTTCTCAAAGATAATAGATAATTTGGCAGAGAAGCAGCGGGATACCCGTCACTTGATTTGTTTATTTAATTAGCCTTAGCAGTGCCAAATGCCAGGGAGGGGGCATTCAGTGAGGGGATGCGGGTGGGATGAAATCCTTCCTTGCAAAGCGAGAGACACACAATATTCCTGGTTCAGTTGCTTCAGGCAAAGCCACGCCATTGGGTGAGGCCTTCCAGGGAGCCACTGTGACTTCTTATCGCGTCTTTGTTGACATCCCTGCTGCTGTGCGGTGCCCAGCCAGGCCCCGTGGCTCCTCCTTGCCCTGGAAGGAGTGTTCAGCACCACCACAAACCCACTCTTGGCCCCTTGCCAGGTGGGCATTTGGCACAGCAAAGGACATATGCTCACCTCCCCACACACACACAATACGTGGATGCTAAGGAGAATGACAATAGCCACTTTGCACTACGAGGGTCCCTTCCCGGCCAGAAGTATCTGATTGTCCACTTTGGAAAATGGGATGCTAGCCCTCATGGACCTTTAGCCTGACCCAGCAGGCTTCTTCTCATGGAAGCAAGGACAAGGGGTCTGGCCAAGGGCAAGGAGAAAGGTATGTGCCAGGCGAACCCACTTATAATGGGTGAAGGAAAGCACAAAGTTCAGAAACTACCAGTGAGGCATTTGTGTCTTGCTTGTGGTCCGTGGGAGGGCCAAGGCGGAGCTCTGTGAAATGCTAGAGCTCCCCTATCCCACTGGAAGTCCTGCTCCTCCTCCAACAGCACCTTCTCCTTGTTTGCCCATTTCATGTTTTGGGTGGCCATGGGAATCATCATCATCATCAGGCGATCACTCGTGACCTAGTAAGATTGTCTTCCGGGATAAAAGGAGGAAATTCTAAAGAAGATTGTGTAGACTCTAGCGATGGGTCCGTAAGTGACTGTGGAGGCCAATTCTAGATCCACACAGCTTCCCACAGTGAGGACACAGGTTTCCAGATGGAAGATGGTCCTATGAAGGATTCGTTTGACGTGCTTTTCGCTTAGCACGTTTCTCCCTTTCACCTTGCACTCGGGCTTCTTCAAAGTCCATGGATCCTTTGTGAAAGGCCAACCTCCATTTAGATCGTTCATGGGCCAGAGCTTCCCAGTTTTCGATGTTTATATTGCATTTTTTTAGATTAGCCTTATGAACATCTTTAAACCTCTTATATTGGAGGTGGGTGAACTATGTCCTGATACACACTTACCCTGATCACTTCGTTTTATTTATTCGTGATTAAGGATGCAGTCCTATGCATGTTTAGACAAAAAAAGGACCTACAACTCTCAACATGCTGGCTGGGGAATGCAGGGAATTGTAGGCATTTTTTTCTGTCGAAACATGCTGCTCAGATTAGGGTTGCGCCCTAAATTGGTGTTTACAGCTGGTGTCTCTTTTATTGATTGTATTGTTTTGTATTGTTTTTACATCATGTTTTAGCTGCCCTGGTAGAATTGATGCTGAAGGTTGCAGGATATAATGCAAATAAATAAAAAAAATATCAGCAGCATCAATTCCTGGAATATCTCTTGGATTCAGTCATACTCTTTATTCAAATATTAATTTAAAAGTTTCACCAAGAAAATGAACCCTTTCTTGTCAGGGAAGTCAGCCAATATCCTTTCCATGACTCAAATGAGTGTTACTAAACACTGATCGCACTCTTCCAGTACTTGAAGGGATGTCACACAGAGGAGGGCCAGGATCTCTTCTCGATCATCCCAGTTTGCAGGACACGGAATAATGGGCTCCAGTTACAGGAACCCAGATTACACCTAAACATCAGGAAAAATTTCCTGACTGTCAGAGCAATAAGACATTGGAACCAACTATCTTGGGAGGTGGTGGGCTCTCCCACTCTGGAGGCATTCAAGGGGCAGCTGGACAGCCATCTGTCAGGGATGCATACAGGCCTGTGGCTTACGCTGGCTCAGCTTGTCTGAGCGTGGAAAGCTAAGCAGGGTCAAGCCTGGTTATTACTTGGATGGGAGACCCCTTCTCTAGTTTCCTGCACTGAGCAGGGGGTTGGACTCAATGGCCTTGTAGGCCCCTTCCAACTCTATACATCCTATGAAATCTATGAAAATCTATGCTTTGACCTGGATTCCTGCATTGAGTGGGGGGTTGGACTCGGTGGCCTGGTAGGTCCCTTCCAACTCTACTATGATTCTATGATTCTATGATCTCACTGTTGTCTCCTGAAAATGGGCATATCCCAGCCCTCCTGCAAGCTGCAAGTCTCCTTTCAACAAACTGGCCCACGAGCACCTTGGCAAAGCCGCGAAGATGGTGCTGATGTCACATTTGGGAATGAGAAATGAACATTTCTCAGACTCCAGCCAACTCATTTCAACACTTCCTCCCTGTGTCAAACCTGAAATGGGGGCATGAAGAACTCCTGGGGAAGGAAAGCAAGAGCTTTGTTTGTTAATCACCAATCCAAAATCAATGTGAGCAGCGTTGCTGGAAGCCATTTCCAATTAATTAATAAATCTAGACTGGAAGGAATACAATCAGCTTGGCCGAGAGGGAAAGAAGGCAGCGGCTGCAGAAGAACCGGGAGAAGGAAAGCGCACATGTCGCTTTTGGGGGTGAGCTTTGCATTTTGCTTGCCTTGATGTTCTGTTCCAAAGTTTAATTATGTGGAAGAGGATTACTGGATCCTTCAAAAGCCTTCAAATCAACAGAGCCGGCGCTGCAAAATGTTGCAGAGCAGTTTGCCAGTGGCGTGAGACACGAGCTTTGCAGAGCCAAGGCTCCTTTATTAAGGAGGTGGCATTTCTGATCAGAGATGTGGGCGGAGAGGGCGGGGGAGGAATGCCCACGAGAACAAGCAGAAGTGTGCCTTTGTGATGGCCCCCTTCCATCACTGCCCCTCCCAGGAGGAGGCCCTCAGAGACTCCGCAGAACAGAAGAGGCAGCAGCAGACGACCAGCTGTGGAAAACCCAGATGGGCTTATGTGATGTTGCTTTCCGGGTGCTGGGAGATCTCCCCTCATGGTGAGATTCGTTACTCTGGAGAGTGGCAATGCCTTTTTCCTCAGGTCATATGCAAGCAACAGGGTTTTTCCCCTGGTTGCCCAGTAGTCTGTGTCTTTTTTTGGATTGTTGGGTTATCAGTAGAGGAGGATGGAGAGGAGGGAACTTCTCTGCAAGGAACCCGAACCAGAGGTGGTACTGGCAATTTCTAGGAAAGGGCAAGGCTGTTGGCGCTCAATCCCTTGAGAGTCACGGTGCCCTCCAGGGCCGGCAGCCTCATGATGGAGGATGCAGCGAGATGTTACCTCAGCAAGTGGTTTCGCACCGCTGCCTTTGCTCAGATCAGAGGAGCACGGAGGCGGGGGAGGGTGAATGGGCCAACGGAAGGGGTGCGCCGCTCAACCCTCTCCCACCCCACAAATGCCACTGCGCTGTGGTAACGTGGTGGAGGGGGACCAGCACAGACGAATGGGAGGGGCACAAAGCCCTGGCAAAGGGCACACGCGGTGCAGAGTTCAGAAGTAAGAAGTGGAACCATGGAGGAGATTCCTAATGAGTCATTCCCAGCTCAGAAACAAGATCAGGTAATTTAGAACTCCAAAATCTGTGGAGAAATTTGAACGAGGAGTATTTCGGCAGCGTTGCTAATATTTAGGTGCCCCCAGTCAAATGGCTGCCACTGCCAAGGAATAGGAGGTGATCGGTGTGTATTATTCATGTATGTGTTTAACTGATTAATATCCCTCCTTTCTGCCAAAGAATGGTGCTTGAGTGAGGCAGCAAACAATGAAATCTGGATTAAAAGCAAAATCTTATTGAAAACATAACACAAAAACAAATAAATTGAAAACACAATTAAAAGCACAAGAACAGCAGAAATAAGCAAGAGAGACCTTGCAAGCGGCAAACCTCTGCTCTACCTTGTTCTGACTGAGGGGGTCTCTGTTAGGAGGTCAGCTGGTGGGCGGCGCGGGGGGGGGGAAGCTGCAGCCTGTTACCCCTGAATGACGTGATCCCCCCGCATCACCACCTAGGGTGCTTGCCGAGGGGTTCAGGGTGGGGGGAGTCCTGGCTCTCAGGCAGCAGGCCCTGACCACTGACCAACGCAGCCACCTTCTGCCACTGGCCAGGCTACCCAGACTGGGAACCCTGAAAACACAGAGCAAGGAAACCGACCACTAGAAATTATTAATATTATTATTATCCACAGTATTTGTATACCGCTCCACTTCAAGCAGATTCCGGAGTGGTGAACAAGAAAAAGACAGAAACAGATAAAAGAAACAGAAACAATACGTTGAAAACAGGCCTGTGGCTCACGCTGGCTCAGCTTGTCTGAGCGTGGAAAGCTAAGCAGGGTCAGGCCTGGTGATTACTTGGATGGGAGACCCCTCCTCTAGTTTCCTGCATTGAGCAGGGGGTTGGACTCAATGGCCTTGTAGGCCCCTTCCAACTCTATTAACATCCTATGAAATCTATGAAAACAAACTAAAATTACATTGGTGGTTGAAGAGCAGAGAAGGCTTCCTGGAACAAGGAGGTCTTCAGCAGGTGCCGAAAGCAGCACAATGTCAGAGCCTGCCTGATCTCCAGAGGCAGGAAGTTCCACAGAAATGGAGCCGCCACACTGAAGGCCCTTCTCCTGGTGGGCTCCAATTGGGCCAAAGGTCCACAAGGAACCACCAGGAGCAGGCCCTCCATTGACCTCAGCGAAATCCATCTGGTCCCTTGTCTCCTTCCTTCCAGTGGGAGGACACAGCAGAGAAACCCAAAAAGGCCCCATTTCCATAGTGCCTTCAGAAGCGACGTGATGCCAAAGCTGGAACCGCATGGAACAAGTGAAGGAACCACACCGACAGAGACCTGACCAGCTTTGTGAGCTGGCTGGTGCCTGCCTGTTAGATTTCTCTCTGCTTGCCTGGATGCTCTCAGTGGCTTCATTTGTAAAGGCCTTCTTACCTGATTCCAATAAAACAATAATGCATTTCTCTTGTCCCTTTTAGAGGAGCAATTTAAAAGTAAATGAGCATCTCAGCCAGGTGGGGAAAAATACGTTTAACTGCCTGCACTTTGCTGCACTGAGGTCCCCCTCGCTTCTCTTTTCTTCCTCCTCCCCCCTCTGTTGTACTATGAAAAGGCTCCTGATCCCTCCTCGTCTGAGGCCATGGAAGGTTTTAACAATGCACCAGACGGCATGGAAATATTTCAGCAGCCACGCAGCAGGTTAGAGGAATATTTATAGGAATAATTGGCTCTCTGTAGGGCCAGCATCTAATCAAGCAGGCAACTCAGCTCTGATTTTGCTAGCATGTTGTGTGGGTGGGGTGGGGGAGATGCGTCCGCATTCCATGTTGCCCTCCGGGAGGGGATACCGGGAGCACAAGGCTGTTCCCTGACACTAGTCGGATCCCAGGAGACCCACTGTTAGGAAAGGCAAAGAAGCCAGCAGGGAGGGCCACGGGCTGGGTGCTGAAGCGCAGAACGATTCTCAAGCAAATGCCCCCCCGCCGTGGGGCTCAGGATCGGGGGCTGTTTGCCACATTCACAATGCATGTTCAGAAGACCCATCTGCCTTCATCTGATTTGGAGTTGCCCTCCTGCCCTAGCTGAAATACATGTTCATGTTCAGCTGGAGCATGGGTATCCAGTATTGAAAGGGATCCCGCCCAGCCACGCCGTGGCCGTGGAATGCAGTTAGTCAGGGCTGTGTTCATGTTCCATTTTTGTGACTGAACCAGGAAAGCACCGGTGCTGCAGGACTGCGAGAAAATGACCCTCGTTGTAGGGAGCACAGAGTCAGAGAGAGCCTGGTTGCGGGTATTCCAGTCACACGCTGATCATGTCCTGTGTAGACTGTTCCACTGCATGGTGTACATAGGACGGCCCTTGAAGACAGTTCAGAAAATACCATCAGTATAAAATATAGCACCAAGTGGGACTAAGTGGGACTGGGTGTATTGGTCCACTTCTGGGACATATGAAAGGTTCTCGTTTGAGAAGCTTCAAAGTCCGATCAAATAGCGGGGCATTGCAGGGAGACGGTCCCTCTCGAGGGGGAATTTCCCTCCTGGTCTGAGGGGGTCCAGATGCACCTCTGCTCCCACCACCACCACCACCACCACCCAGCTCGGTGCTGGACCCCAGCAGGATTTTTCTTCCCCTTAGCCGCTCCCTTCCTCCTCCGGCACCTGCTGAGCTATCCATGGCTACTAGTAGGGGTGTGCGAGGATTTCATTTGGGGGTGGAAATGCGGCAAACTGGCCAAACCCGAGCCCCTGAACTCTGTCCCGCTCACCTCCTTCCTCGGCTCAACTCGCATTGGGTGCCGCTGTGCTCATGCCCTGTTGCAGGGCATCCGGCAGGCCGTTGATGCTCACTGGACCGATGCTGGACTAATGGTCCGATCTAGCCGCGACCGGTTTCTTTATGTTCTTACGACCGAAGAAGGGCCGTGTCAGTGAGCGTCTTCCCTTTGCAGGCCTCAGCCCGCTCCCTCTCCTCTCCTAAAGAGTCACCTCCAGGGCCGCTCCTGCCTTCATCGCCCCTTGGGCCTCGCCTGCCACATCGCCCCCTGAGTGTTGGCGCCTGCAGCCACCTGTCCGATGTCGCTGGATCGGGCCCGCTTCCTTGCTGCCGCACAGTGGGGGAGGGGCGAAATGCTCAGGGTGTCCGGAGCGGAGAGCCACATTCTGGGAGTCTGGTGCGGACGGGTCGACGCTCCTTGGGGTGGGGGAGTGGCGTGCCTCTCCTCTCCGAGTAGGTCTGCCAGGCCTCAAACCAAATGCAGAGTTACAGAATGGGGGACACTTGGCTCAACAATACTACAAGTGAGAAGGATCTTGGAATTGTGGTAGATCACAAACTGAATATGAGCCAGCAATGCGATGTGGCTGCAAAGAAGGCAAATGCAAGTTTGGGCTGTATTAATAGAAGTATAGCTTCCAAATCGCGGGAAGTGATAATTCCCCTTTACTCGGCACTGGTTAGGCCTCATCTTGAGTACTGCGTCCAGTTCTGGGCACCTCACTTTAAGAAGGACATAGACAAACTGGAGAGGGTTCAGAGGAGGGCAACAAGGATGATAAAGGGACTGGAAACAAGGCCCTATGAGGAGAGACTGAAAGAACTGGGCATGTTTAGCCTCCAGAAGAGGAGACTGAGGGGAGATATGATCGCACTCTTCCAGTATTTGAAGGGATGTCACACAGAGGAGGGCAAAGATCTCTTCTCGTTCATCCCAGTTTGCAGGACACGGAATAATGGGCTCAAGTTACAGGAACCTAGATTCCACCTAAACATCAGGAAAAATTTCCTGACTGTCAGAGCAATAAGACAATGGAATCAACTACCTAGGGAGGTCGTGGGCTCTCCCACTCTGGAGGCATTCAAGGTGCAGCTGGACAGCCATCTGTCGGGGATGCTTTGACCTAGATTCCTGCATTGAGCAGGGGGTTGGACTCGATGGCCTTGTAGGCCCCTTCCAACTCTACTTTTCTATGATTCTATGATTCCCAACAAAGGGAAGGGGATGAAGTCATGCTGAAATATTTATACCTGAGTCAATTAAAGAAGAATGGGGGTGGGCAAGTCCTGGCCTGCGAGCATTTCCATTTCAAAGGCAAGGACCCAAAAAGCCAGCCACCCAGTCAGCAATCTTAATTTGTAAAGATAACGCAAGATTGAATCATTTCTGAAGGAACATCTCCTTAACGGCTGCTGTGATTCATGTCGGTTGTTAGAGCATCTTCTCCTTGCTCTTTATAACCTGTGATTTGATTCCAAGAATAGGTCAAGATATACGTAAAAAGCCATTACAGGGAATGTGATATAAAGCAGTTAAACAGAAAATCTGTGCAATTGCTCCAGGGGATAGATGAGCACAGAAACGGCATGCAGCCAAAACACGGAGAGAAACTGAGATGTTCTATGAAAATCTTGCTTAAAAAAAATAAAAATGCCTACTTTAAAACATGGATGCTGAAATAAGCCATAAAACGAAATTTGCTTTTTTAAGGCGCAGAGCCACATTTCCTTCCAAATGGAGTACAATGCATGATTTGTATGCAGCAGAGTATTAAATCCTCCAACCCAGTGTTCTCCAACCTTGGGTCCCCAGGTGTTTTTGGCCTACAACTCCCAGCATGCCCCAGCCAGCATGCTGGGATTTGTAGGCCAAAAACATCTGGGGACCCAAGGTTGGAGAACACTGCTCCAACACTTTATTTGTCCTCACACAGTCTCCTGTGGGGTAGCGGGATCACTCTTTTTACAGATAGGAAACGGAGTGGCAGACAATGGGCCCAAGGCCCATGGCTGGTCTGCTGGGCAAGGAACAAACTCCCACAGCCTCGCTCAGGGCACCCGACGAGCCCCCGGGCCAGTCCCTTGACCACCTGAAGCCAGACTAGTGCTTCCCAGGAGCGGGGCTTTTCCCTCTGCAGCGGCACGCTCCTAAGAGAGGCCCACCAGGTTGGGTTCCTCAAACCACTTCATAAATAAACGGGGAAGTATTTTTTCTTTAAAGTAAGCTATTTGCAGTTAATGCATTTTATATGTGTCGTTTGAGTTAGGCTGGCTGGGATGAGTCTTTATGGCTATTTGAGTTTTAACAGATGGTTACTATATGAAAATAAAAATTGTCTGTTTTTATTGGCGATTTGATATTGCACTGTGTGGGACTCTGTGTGGGCTTTTTGTGCTGAGATAACCATATATGTTTAAAAGTAAATAGTATAGGAATACATGGGATGATAGAGCTGGAAGGGAACTTGGAGGTCATCTAGTCCAACCCCCCGCCCCCCTGCCTCCCTGCACGCGTCTTGCAACTAGTCCAGTACTGCCCAGCTTCTGCTTGATAATGTCCAGTGAAGGAGAGCTCACCTCCCCTCAGGGCAATCTGTGCTCCTGTTGAACAGCTGGTACATAATACTCCGGAATGGAGAGGTGAGACTGGCCGAGCAGGGAGAAGCAAGCAAGCAATGAAATAAAGATAAAATCCAAGCCACCCGGCCTGCGGGTTTGTTGAGGGGATGCTCCTTGCGCATCGGGCCCCGGGCCAGTGAGCTGCTGCCGGGTGGTTGGCATTACATGTGGAGTCTGGCATAATCAAGTGCTTTCGAGAGACAGACCTATTCTCACAGGCTTCAGCAGGGATTCCTCACTGAAACAACTTGACAAGAAATCCAAGACTAATTGAATAATCACACGCAGCAGTTGGAAAAAAAGAGGATTAATTATGGTGCAGCTGAAATGAATATTTCAGCCATCCTTTGCATTTAATTTGTGTAGCTGACTGACACATAGCCAGTATCTGGGATGCCGCGGCGTCTCGTCCTCCCAGGCTGTGTGACCTTCACCAGTGAATCCCTGCTGGATGTTTACAAAAGGAGGAAGGAGGAAGCGGCACTCGGGGCTGCTGACTCAGGCCAAGCCTAACAGATCTGTGTGTGGCTCCGTGGGAGAAGGGCTTTGTGAGAAAGAGAAATCTGTGAAGCCCCCCCCACGGAGACGCCGGGCTTGCCTGGGCACTTGGAGGAGGGGCGGGGGATGGCTCCCGGGCGTCCAGTCCCTGACGGCCCACGTGTCTTGAGTGCTTTGGTTCACCCTGGTCTCCATGCCCCCCCCCCCGGGCAATGCGGACTTGTGCTGGATTGGTCCTGGCTGTGCAGCTGCCCCCCCCCACTCACTGGCAGGGGAGAGCATTGGGGGAAACCATGTTTCATTTTTAAAAATTTATTACATTTATACCCCGCCTTTTTTCCTGCAAGGAACCCAAGGCGGCTTACATAATCCTCCTCCTCCTCTCCATTTTACCCTCACAACAACCTGTGAGGTAGGTTAGGCTGAGAGTCTGTGACTGGCCCAAAGTCACCCAGTGAGTTTCATGGGCGAGCGGGGACTAGAACCCGGATCTCCCGAGTCCCAGTCCAACACTCTCACCACTGCGCCACACTCAGTTCTGCAATCAGGAACATGGGAAGCTCCTCTCTTACCAGTTA
Organism: Shinisaurus crocodilurus; assembly: GCA_021292165.1. Lineage (NCBI taxonomy): Eukaryota > Metazoa > Chordata > Lepidosauria > Squamata > Shinisauridae > Shinisaurus > Shinisaurus crocodilurus. The sequence continues at coordinate 319,391,501 of CM037876.1, read as the reverse complement.
TAAATAAACGGTCAGGGCTGTACTTCCCTTCCTCCTTCCAAGAAGATCCACACAACGGCTTCTGACCAAAAGGCTTTATTGGAAAATGCAAGCCTAGCAAACTGGCTTAAAAGTACAAATGAAGGGGACTGCAGAAATCAATCTCAAAGGAAACGGGCTCAGTCAGAATCCCAGCCATGGAAGAGGGATGACCTATTGTGGAGAAGCTGGCTCCAAACTGGGAACCCCTCCTCCCTCCCCGACTCCGATGACCCACTCCCCTCACTAAGGCGGCTCCTTATTCTGAAGGGCCAGTCTCTTGGAGCGGCTGACATTCCTCAGCTGCTCCATTCTCCTTAGCTGATGTCTGACCCGGGGGGGGGGGGTCAGTGGCCCTTGATTCGCCCTCCTCCCGACCAGAGAGCTCCGACTGCTTTGCCATGGAATTTGACACCGACTGATCCTCACCAGGGATGTTGAAGAGTCCTTGGTCTCGAGTCATGAGTCGAGTCACGAGTCTTTGGACCCGAGTCTCGAATCCGAGTCCTTAGTCCAAAATGGTGACTCACGAGTCACGAGTCACGAGTCACTCCCAAAGCTGACTCCACGAGTCCCTATTAAAATCAATGGGGGGTTTTCCCCAACAAAATAAGGCTACTTCAGATGTGTGGTTTAAATAAATTCTAGGCACAAGTGTGCCTTTTTATTTCAAAACTCTGCAACTGATTTTGGCAAGAACAGACCAGGCAGAAAAACCCAAAATAACCAGGCAGGCAGAGGAGGCAGGGAACCCCAAAGCAGGCAGGCAGAGGCCTTTGTCTTGGACAATTCAACTGTTGAACTGGTCAAGAAGAGACCAGGCAGGCAGAGGAGGCTGGGAACCCCAGACAGGCAGGCAGAGGCAGCCAAACCCAAAATGTCTGAAAGGTTGCATTTTAGGAAAATGATTTTAAAAAATAAACTTGCTGTACTTCCTAAAACTTATCCATGTTGCATTTGAGGAACATGATTTTTTCTAAATGTTTGGCCCCCATTCTGGAATGGTGAGATCTCATCACAATTCCACCCTCACTGAACACCCGCTCCACTGGTGATGAACTTGCTGGAACCAGAAACACACTCAGAGCAGCCACACAGAGTAAACTCAGGTCCTTCTTCTGCCTCTCCCAAGTACGCAACACATCAATCAAAATAAATCTTGACACACTGTTGGGGCTGCACTCCTGGTAGCCGTCCATAGTGGCCGAGCAGTGGCACACCTCGTTTCTATGCGCTCTTCGCCGGCAATCACGCTCCTCTCCACTCCTTCTGGCACAGCCCAGGGATGTTGAAGAGTCCTTGGTCTCGTGTCCCGAGTCGAGTCTCGAGTCCCATTAAAAATATTGGGACTCAGGTCCGAGTCGAGTCAGAGGGGGGACTCAGTCCGACTCATGAGTCGAGTCCTTGAGTCCGAGTCCCCATCCCTGATCCTCACTCACTCACTGGCTTATCTCTAAGTCCGTGGCCTTGGCGAACCAGGTGCAGGTTCCCTCCTCCTCCTCCTCCTCCTCCTCCTCCTCCTCCTCCTCCTCCTCCTCCCCCCCCGTCAGACTCAGAATCTGCCCCCAGATCCTCCTCTGTAGGAAGAGTGGGCCCAATCCCTACAGGCACTGTCTATAGAGACTGAAAAGTTGCCTAGAACAACCTGTGAACACTTTAAAGGCGGGTGACTTTAAAAGGCAGGTGCCCACAGGTACTCACAGAGCCAGTTAAAGCCTGCCACCCGTGGCACCGGCGACCGCAGGAGCCAGAGGAGGGGGCTGCTGTCAGCACCACCACTGTGGATGGCCAGAGTGGTACTGCAGGAATCATCTCAGCGGGGGACACAAAGGACCAAGGGGGCTTCCATAACTCTTGGGGCTCTGGCCGGGCTCCTCTGTCATTTCAGCACAAACTGAGCTCATCTTGGACTCCCAGCTCACGCACAGCTGGTGCTGCTTTCCTCCATAACGCCCGCCCTGACACGGAGCCCCCACCAAACGAGGTGAGGCATGGGGCTGCCAGAGAGAGAGTGGCGTCTTCCCTGACCCTTTTACCAGCTTCAGACAGTTTGCCAGCTACAACCATTCTTGGGCAGGGATAGTCTGGCCAGGGTGATCCTTGCTCAGGTGCCGCCAAACTGGATCACTGTTAACATGTGGAGCTGCCTTTGAAGACCACCCAGAAGAAGCTTCAGCTAATGCAGAATGTGGCAGATGGAATTTTAACCAGTGTAGCCGGTGTGTGTGTGTGTGTGTGTGTGTCAGTCATACTGTTCTGAAGGAACTCCTGTTCTGAAGGAGCTGCACTGGCTGCCTGCTGGCTCCCGAGCCCAGCTCAAGGTGCCGGTGCCAACCGTTAAAGCCCCGCATGGCTTGGGACCCAAACACCTGCAGGAGCGCCACTCCTGGTGTCAGCCTGGCCCTGCTCCAGGGTCTTCAGGGGAAGCGCCTCTCCAGCTGCCCTTGCTAGGAGAAATACATCGTGAGACGCCTGAGGAGGGCGCACCCTCGGTGTCGGTGCCCCGAGTGCGGAACGCCCTCCCAGCAGGGCTACAGCTGAGCTGGCGCCCACCCTCGGATCATTTTGCCACTGAGTTAGAGCACCTTGATTTGCCCGGGAATTCCCAGTGGGGCTGTATGAGTCAGTCCATTCTCTTAGCCGCCTCTCAACGGTCTTATTATGAAAATTCTGCTTTCGGTGCTTTATTCTGTGTTTTATTTTTGTATGACATTGTACACCACCCTGGTATCTGCAAGGATGTAGGGCAGCATAAAAATACTTGTGATAAATAGGTTTTCTTTCTTCACAGCAATGTATGCCTGTAAATACACAAACCGTGTAGCAAGGTTTCTAACCTTAGGTTTTGGATCGAGCTTACTAATTTTCATATCTCTCTGGCTATGTTCAATATGGCAGCTACAGGCACATTTATTCATCTTCACAATCACCCTGCCAGGTTTGCTCCAAGGCTGTCAGAGCTGCTTATCCGGGATTCCTCAGGAGCAGGGATTTGGCCCCCCGTCTCCCACAGGGCTGGGGGTTCTTAGCCCCCTGGGTGCCATTGAACTCCAGCACCCGCCAGCATCCCGTACCCCTTGGCTTGGGCTGAAGGGCCCTGGAGTCTGAAACAACATCTGGATGGCCACCACACCTGCTCCGGCTCCGCCAGCTTGAGTGAGCATTTGTCTGGGTGCAGCAAAGGCAATCAATGCTGGCTCTGTGGCACCTTAAATGGCCTAACCAATAAGTCCACTGGTTTTTAAGTTGCCACAGACTGAGCTCCTTGCCACATCAATAATCTCTGCTATTTTGGGGACTGCTGAGAAAATGCAATTGTTGTGAGTGACTCACATGAACTTATAATTATACAATAATTATGCATTAAACATGGTTTATAGAAAATATTATGCAGAGTTTGATTTTTGGCAAGCTGGAAAATCAACAGATCCACTGTTAGTGCCCTGCAGTGCTTGAGAGGTCACGTTAGATGAACGTGTGTGTGTGTGTGTGTGTGTGTGTGTGTGAGTGAGTGTCTCAGGAGGGGAAGGGTAACAGGAGTTGCTGAGTGGGAAAGGAAGGGGAAGCCCGAGGAGGAGTCTTTCTTCCCGGGTGCAGTGAGGAGGATGTGTTGTCTGCTGAAAACACGTGGCCACTTTTTCAGGGCCCAGGCCCCACACAGCTCCCTGGCCGGGCAATAGCCACAGGCTGCAGCGGGGCTTGTCCCAGGGCCAGGCGGTGTGTGTGAGGCAGGCCTGTCCGTTCCCTGGGCCTGGATGTCACACAGAGGAGGAGGGTGACGAGTGGCTGGAATGAGGGAGGCAGTTCCTCCCTCCCCACCCCCAAAAAAGCCCCCCAGAATAGCCCTGAAGGACCTGAGGCAGGGTGGGCACATTGGAATTGCCCAAAAGGCAGGGCCGGATTAAGATAGGGGCTATTGGAGCTGCAGCTCCAGGCCCCTACCACAAAATAGGCCCACAGGCCCGGCAGCGCCCACTCGCCCGAGCCGCGCCGCCGCCTGCTGCCGCTGCCGCACTTGCCCTTGAGTCTCAGCTACTGTCCGTCTGCAAACCTGCAAAGCCCAATTCTTGGCACCCTTGAAACCGCAGCGACACTTCCGGTTCCTCAGCGAACGCGGCCTCTTTGGAGAGCGCCCCGAGCAAAGAGATGGGACCAGGGCATCTATGGCTGTAGAGCAGCTCCTCTCGCTCTGCGCTAGGCGGCTGCCTGAAGCTCAATGGGAGCCGGAAGTCTAGGCTATGTGTGTTTCATTCAAACCCCCTTTCCTATCTCTATGGTCCATAGAGGGTGCGCTTGGAAATTGGCCTCCTCGCGAGTTTTCCTGGGTGAAGAGCTGAAGCGCGGCAGGGATTCCGGATGCAGCACTTGGGTGAGAGCAGGAGCAAAGTTGGGGGGTGGGAGACGACCGCTTCCCGGAGGGGCTTCTCGGTGCAAGCTGCTGCAAAAGGCTCCCGGACCTGCAGTGTTTGCAGTGCCCGCCGCTCCTCCTGCCTTCCAAATTGAGGAATTTGCAAGTAAAAAAGGAAGAAAAGTTAATGTGTAATTTTATTTTAATCTACCAGCTTGATTCATTTAGTTTAAATGCAGGTTAGAGTTCAGTGAATAACCTGTTTGTGTGTTTAAAACTAGTGGTTGCTATTTATTTCAAGAGTTACTCTCTGCACCATAATCATAACGCAGGCTGTATTGATTATGATGCTTTAATAATAATAATAATAATAATAATAATAATAATACTTTAAGGAACAAATTTTTATGAGCCAAACATCATACACTTATATTTAAATTGTTTATATGGTTTATGTTTATTTAAAAATGGTTGTTGTGAATGTTCTATTTATAACGGTTTTATTGAGTTAACAAGCTTATTGTTTACAAAAAAAGAAATATTTTCAATATGTTTCTGTTTTGGCACTTTAATGGTAATTAAAATATTTAATTTGTTTTAATATAAAATTGCGTCTTCATTTTATTTATTTCCATAAAAAGGCTCACCAAAATCCTCAGCACCAGGCCCATCATGCTCTTAATCTGGCCCTGCCAAAAGGAGAACACGCAGCACCAAAAAAGAGAGCACTGGTTTGCATAAAATTTGCATATGCTGATATAGGTATAGATGCTCATTTAGAAATAGTTCTCATAATTCAAACAGACATACGCAGGGGTGGGGTGGGGTGGGAGAAACAAAGAGGCTCGAGCTCCTTACTTTCTCCAGACTTCGCTTCAAAGCTGGGCTCCGTTTTCTCCCCTTTTTTGGTTCGTTTGTGCAGGGAAAGAGCCCATTTTTCAAAAAGCATGCGCTGGTCCCCATGGACTGAAGGGTGAAAATAAAATAATAATAATAATAATAATAATAATAATAATAATAAATATTTCTTACCTGCCTCTCCGTCTAGATCAAAATGCAGTTGCTTAAGTATGCATTTTAAAAATACGCACTTTTAAAAATGCACTTTAAATTGTGCATTTTTAGAGTTGTGCATTTTTTTAAAGTGTGCACTTCTTAACGGGTGCATTTTAAAAAGTGCCCACAATGTGAATATTTAAAACTGCATTTTTAAAGTGTGTATTTTTTTTAAAAAAAAAACACAATTTAAAAAATGCAGACTTTTAAAAATTTAATTGTGTTTTTAAAAAAACACAATTTAAAAAATGCAGACTTTTAATCATGCATTTTTAAAGTTGTACATTTCGTAATGTATGCGTTTTTAAAAGTGCGTATTTTTAAAAAGTACACATTTTGTGAATGCCAGGCCCAGTCTGGAAAATTTCAGATGTTTTTGGAGAACATGCGCTCCCATTCATGTTTGGGGTTCCGAAGGGGGCATTTGCAAACTGAAATGAAATTCTCACACGTCCCTAGCGCCGACTCAGGCCATCTCACCCTACTAGCGTGGAAGACGGTGGCCTTGCTCGTTCTGCCGTCCAGGTGCTGCTGATGGGCTGCATCAAGGCCCCTGCTTTCACTTCTTATAGTTCTTTATCTTTATTCTGAACTTCTGTTCTTTTTATGGTTTAGTTTTGTGGAAATTCATAATAAAAATAAATTTTAAAAAAGCTGGACTTGGACAGGACAGCCCTTCAAATAAAGGGCGCCTTCCAAGCAGAGGACTGCCCTGTGTAGAAGAGGGCACGTGGGCCACCCTACGAAACACCAGCCATGCCGCGGAGCCAGAGTCCCCCACCTGCAAACGCAGATGACGGCAGGGCACAAAAGGGACACTCCCTTTCATATATACCAGTAAAGGGACAAGCAGCAAATGAGGAAAAAATGCATCGCTGTTAAATCTAGTTATTGATGGGGAGTTCTGCATTTAACACATACCCCTTACTTTACAGTAAAAAAAACTCTTTGGCTGCTTGGAGATTTTCTTTATGATTCTGCATAATAACACATTATGCTCAGTCTCTTTCTCATAATCTGAGGCATGGATTTGACAGATATTGCTGCATATGCCCCTGACTTGTATATGACATATAAAATAATGCCATATTTTATTTTATTTTTAAAAATCAAATATTTTGAATTTGCCTTTAGCTAATTTCAGTTGCTATGTCGATTTTTCTGCCATGGCCAGAACACTTCCCAGTACTACATTCAGCTCAGAGCCAAGAACAATTAATTGCTGGTTCTCACCCTAAGCACGGAGGGTGTTACTGTAGATTGCAGGTGGTAGAAGTTCAGAAGTGGCACCATCGGGAGCCTTCGGCCATGAATGCAAGGAGAGGGCCAGCGCAATAAACTTTGGGATGCTGATAGTTCTCTGCAAACCATTAGTTTATTGACAAGAAAACTACAAGGCAGCTTCTCGCTGAAAGACCCTTTTGTGTTCTCAGCACATGGGGAAACAGTCGATCGATTCCAGATCTGGATGGGAGATTTTGGCCTATTGACACAGCCCTGAAAGCATGTGCAACCCGCTGGCCTTGAGCAGTGGACATGCAGAAGGAGGAATCACAAGTCTTTCTCAGTGTGTGCCTCAAACTCAGCTTGGACTCAGAGCCAATGTTGCAAACTCCCCCCTTTCACAAGGACAGAGGATCTCCGAGACAAGTCAGTGGTGTGCCTGTCATGCTGGATCCCAGGTGGGCCTTTCATGCACCCAAGTCACCAAGTGGGGAACATGCCAGAGCGAACTGCCTCTTCATCACTGCTGGAGTGCAACCACAGCACACTTTTTGTCACTGCATAGCTACTTTCCTACAATTTACAAGCTGAATATGAGCCAGCAATGTGACATGGCTGCAAAAAAGGCAAATGCTATTTTGGGCTGCAGTAATAGAAGTATAGTTTCCAAATCGTGTGAAGTGCTAGTTCCCCTCTACTCAGCACTGGCTAGGCCTCATCTTGAGTACTGCGTCCAGTTCTGGGCACCACACTTTAAGAAGAATGCACACAAACTGGAGAGGGTTTAGAGGAGGGCAACAACAAATTGATCAGGGGACTGGAAATAAAGCCCTATGAGGTGAGACTGAAGGAACTGGGCATGTTTAGCCTTCAGAAGAGAAGACTATATGGGGAGATATATGGTAGCACTCTTCAAGTACTTGAAAGGCTGTCACACAGAGGAGGGCCAGGATCTCTTCTCGACCATTCCAGAGTGCAGGACACGGAATAATGGGCTCATGTTACAGGAACCCAGATTCCGCCTGGACATCAGGAAAAAGCTGCCTGACTGTTAGAGCCATACGACAATGGAACCAACTACCTAGGGAGGTGGTGGGCTCTCCCACTCTGAAGGCATTCAAGGTACAGCTGGACAGCCATCTGCCAGGGAATGGTTTGACGTGGGTTCCTGCACTGAGCAGGGGGTTGGACTCAATGGCCTTGTAGGCCCCTTCCAACTCTACTATTCTATGATTCTATGAATTTATATGAGATGGATTTAAGGAAAGAAAATTGGCATATGTCATTGACAGGTCTTTGGCTAGTTGTTAGAATGCCTCTTTCAGCCTGATAGCCGTGTGCCAGCTGCATCAGAACCACAATGACTGGGCCTCTCTGAAGACTGCTGTGATTGCCCTCCTTCCTCTATGTGCCACCTGCTTGCATTGTCCCATCCTCCTGGTTGCCGCTGTTGTTTCCTTGGAGAACGACACCCCTGGTGTTTGCTTCTGCCTTTGGTGTTTCCTGTTGACAAAGCTTTCTCTTTTCTTAACCCAACAACATTGGCATTTTCCTCCTTGTCACAAACCACTAAACCAATAGCCTAATCCTGAAAGGTACTGATCAAACAAGTGTTCAGTGCTCTGTTTAGCTTGTCTGGAAGATGTTACCAAACAACCTTCCCTGACTGGTATTAAGCTCAAAACCACACAGACGTGCTGGTGCCGAAGAGAGAGAGAAGACACTCAGTGTATAAATATTATATTAGCAGATTCACAAGCAGCTGTGTGGAAAGTTACAAATGCTGGCACACTCCAAGATGCCGAAAGGGCTGGATGCTGGCCTCCTCTCCAAGCACATTTTCCAGTGGCTTCTGGGAAGTGTATTATTTACAACGTGAATTACTCTACTCTTCTGTCGGTCCTAAACCTACTTCACCAACTGACAGCCATGACCCCAAGTTCTATTGCTTGCCACATCATATGTCTTCTGGAATTTACTTTCTGTTATGACTTTCTGTAGTGACAAAATTATGCCACTTTTGCTGTCATAACATTGACATCACTGAAGAGGCCATCAGCTTAGGTTCTGCCACTGGTATTGATTTCTGTGATGCAAGAGGACTTCTTCCGCAAAGAGATGGAGTGATTGGATTCTGTTCCTGACTCCCAGCTGAGCAGGAGCACAACAGGAGAGAGGCTCCAGCTGTTTTTGGGACTGTTTTCGGGACTGTGATAAGGCAAGCAGGCTCCCAGAGAGCGAGCGAACAGAGCGAGCGAACAGGGAGAGCAAACAGGAGTTTGGCAGCGGAGTAGTAAAACAACAAGTGCTGCAAGGGAAAGGCGTGGCCTGAGAGCTCATTCTGTTGAGCAGAAGCTCCTGCTGACTGCAACTACCTGGGGCTGATTGCAGCTGATTGATTGCAGGAAGTGGGGCTGATTGCAGGGCGTGGCCTGGGAGCTCATTCTGTTCCTGACTCCCAGCTGAGCAGGAGCACAACAGGAGAGAGGCTCCAGCTGTTTTTGGGACTGTTTTCGGGACTGTGATAAGGCAAGCAGGCTCCCAGAGAGCGAGCGAACAGCGAGCGAACAGGGAGAGCAAACAGGAGTTTGGCAGCGGAGTAGTAAAACAACAAGTGCTGCAAGGGAAAGGCGTGGCCTGAGAGCTCATTCTGTTGAGCAGAAGCTCCTGCTGACTGCAACTACCTGGGGCTGATTGCAGCTGATTGATTGCAGGAAGTGGGGCTGATTGCAGGGCGTGGCCTGGGAGCTCATTCTGTTCCTGACTCCCAGCTGAGCAGGAGCACAACAGGAGAGAGGCTCCAGCTGTTTTTGGGACTGTTTTCGGGACTGTGATAAGGCAAGCAGGCTCCCAGAGAGCGAGCGAACAGAGCGAGCGAACAGGGAGAGCAAACAGGAGTTTGGCAGCGGAGTAGTAAAACAACAAGTGCTGCAAGGGAAAGGCGTGGCCTGAGAGCTCATTCTGTTGAGCAGAAGCTCCTGCTGACTGCAACTACCTGGGGCTGATTGCAGCTGATTGATTGCAGGAAGTGGGGCTGATTGCAGGGCGTGGCCTGGGAGCTCATTCTGTTCCTGACTCCCAGCTGAGCAGGAGCACAACAGGAGAGAGGCTCCAGCTGTTTTTGGGACTGTTTTCGGGACTGTGATAAGGCAAGCAGGCTCCCAGAGAGCGAACGAACAGGGAGAGCAAACAGGAGTTTGGCAGCGGAGTTCGGCAGGGGAGGTCAAGGGGGAGGTCCCTAAAAAAACAAAACAAAAACAAAAACAAACACACACACACACACACACACACACACATATATATATATATATATATATTCTAGGAAGACAGAAACAGAGCACTATGGAAGGAAAGGACTCAGCAGTGGTGGTGACCTGCAAGGGGTGTGCAATGTTTGTTTTCCTGCCGGAGATCAACATGGCCTACACGTGCAACAAGTGCAAGCTGGTCACGCTGTTGGAAGAAAAGGTCAGAGGACTGGAGCAGCAAGTGTCAATCCTCAGGAGCATAAGAGAAAGTGAGGAGTTCTTAGACAGAACGGTGGATCTACAGCACCAAAGCACAGTACCGGAGCCAGAAGGGCAACTGCAGGATGAGGCGGAGTCAGAGACTGCAGAGGCAAGGGAAAATAACACAGGGGGAACTCCGTGGAAAAGGGTGACTGTTAGGAGCAGAAGAACTACAAGACACTCTGCGCCTGTGGAAGCAGTGGAGCTATGGAACCGCTTCCATGTACTTGAGGACGAGAGCAGAGGACAGCCTGCAGAGGACGGATTACCGGGCACCCAACGTGACAGCGAGCAAGAGGCTGAGGGTCAGTCAAGTGGAGGAAATCAAACCAAGGCCTACAGCAAGAGGAAGAGAAGAGTACTCGTAGTGGGAGACTCCCTCCTGCGGGGGATCGAAGCCAAAGTATGTCGCGAAGACCCATGGACTCGCCAGGTGTGCTGTCTCCCTGGGGCACGGATTAAGGATGTGACAGAACAGCTGCCGAGGCTCATGCAGCCCACCGACACATACCCCTTTCTTCTCTTCCACGTGGGTACAAATGATACTGCCAAGCGGAGTTACAAAGAAATCACGGCAGACTTTGAAGAGCTGGGAAGGGAACTCAAGAACTTCGGGGCCCAGATAGTTTTCTCATCCATCCTTCCAGTACTTGGAAGAGGCATAGAAAGGGAAAGAAAAATACTCCGAGTGAATGACTGGCTACGAAGGTGGAGCCGACGTGAGGGATTTGGATTCTGGGACCACGGGCTACACTTCCTGGAAGATGGACTGCTGGCAAAGGATGGGTTGCACCTCACAAGGACTGGGAAGAATGTGTTTGGACACAGCATGAGGAACTTAATCAGGAGGGCTTTAAACTGAATCCAACAGGGGAGGGAGACATAAACTCGGGGGTACCAATGGAAGAAGGCCTCTATGCCACAATGGAGAGAACAGCTCCAGCGGTGCCCATTGATAGTCTACCACAAAATGTAGGGGGAAAGTCGGACTATAAAGCACATAGTCTTCAATGTCTCTATACTAATGCCCAGAGTATGGGCAATAAACAAGACGAACTTGAACTCTTGATACATGAGGGCAAGTACGACTTGATAGGGATAACTGAAACCTGGTGGGATGACTCCCATGACTGGAATACAGCAATTGAAGGGTATAACTTGTTCAAAAGGAACAGAAGCAACAGAAAGGGAGGTGGAGTTGCACTGTATGTTAAAAATACGTATCTCTGCACAGAGATACAGGAAGAGGAGCTTGGCAGCCCCATTGAGAGCATCTGGGTTAAAATAAAGGGGGCAAAGAATAAAACGAACATGGCGGTTGGAGTCTACTACCGACCACCCAATCAAGGAGAAGATGAGGATGGAACTTTTGAAAAGCAAATTGCCATTGTTTCAAGGAGGCACGATGTGGTAGTAATGGGAGACTTCAATTTCCCTGATATCTGTTGGGAGACTTATTCAGCCAAACATGGCCCCTCCAAGAAATTCCTGACCTGTGTTGCTGATAACTTCCTCCTACAGAAAGTGGAGGAAGGAACTAGAGGATCGGCTATCCTTGACCTGATTCTAACCAACAGAGACGAGTTAGTGGATAAAGTGGCAGTTTCGGGAACTCTGGGGGAAAGTGACCATGTTATACTAGAGTTCTTGATTCTAACAGAAGCAAAAGCTGAGTGTAGCCAAACACGTACCCTGGATTTTAGGAAAGCCAATTTTAACAAACTCAGAACAATGATTAGTAAGATCCCATGGCAAGTGACTCTCACGAGAAAGGGAGCCCAGGAGGGGTGGGAGTTTTTAAAGAAGGAAATTTTAAAGGCACAATTGCAAACAATTCCCACAAGGAAAAAAGGCAGAGGGCAACAGAAAAAGCCAATGTGGCTTCACAATAAACTCAAAGATGACCTGAAAACAAAAAAGGACACGTATAGGAAGTGGAAGGAAGGACAGGCTACAGGGGAAGAGTACAGGCAGGTAGCACAGAACTGCAGGAATAGTGTCAGGAAGGCTAAAGCTGAGAATGAGCTAAGGTTAGCGAGGAATGCTAAAAGCAACAAAAAAGCTTTCTTCAGATACATGCACAGTAAAAGACAGAAGAAAGAACTGGTGGTTCAACTACGCAATGAGGATGGCAAATTGATAACAGAAGACAAAGAAAAGGCAGAAGTGTTCAATTCCTACTTCGGCTCGGTCTTCTCCCAAAAGAGGGTCTATGACCCCCCTGGCAAACCTGAAGTGCAGACTGAAGGGGCAGAATTGCAGCTTGAGATTGATAGGCAAATGGTCAAGGAGCACCTGATTACTCTGAATGAGTTTAAATCTCCAGGGCCTGATGAGCTGCATCCTAGAGTAATAAAGGAACTGGCAGAAGAACTCTCAGAACCACTGTCTATTATCTTTGAGAAATCATGGAGGACAGGTGAAGTGCCAGACGACTGGAGGAGGGCAAATGTTGTTCCCATCTTCAAAAAGGGCAAGAAGGAGGAACCTGGGAACTATAGGTCAGTCAGTCTGACATCAATCCCCGGGAAGATTTTTGAGCAGATTATAAAGAAGACAGTCTGCAAGCACCTTGAAAATAATGCAGTGATTACTAGAAGCCAGCATGGATTTGTCAAGAACAAATCCTGTCAGACTAATCTGATCTCATTTTTTGATCGGGTAACCTCCCTTGTGGACTGTGGGAATGCTGTGGACATTATATATCTGGACTTCAGCAAAGCTTTCGACAAAGTGCCTCATGATATCCTGATTAGTAAGCTAGCTAAGAGTGGGCTAGATGGAACAACTATCAGGTGGATCCACAATTGGCTAAAGAATCGGACTCAAAGAGTGCTTATAAATGGTTCCTTCTCAAACTGGGGAGAGGTAACGAGCGGGGTACCACAGGGCTCGGTCCTGGGCCCGGTGCTCTTCAACATTTTTATTAATGACTTGGATGAGGAGGTACAGGGAATGCTTATCAATTTGCAGATGACACAAAGTTGGGTGGAACAGCTAATACTCTGGAAGACAGAAACAAAATTCAAAGTGACCTCGATAGGCTGGAGCGCTGGGCCGAAAACAACAGAATGAAATTTAATAGGGATAAATGCCAAGTGCTGCACCTAGGGAGAGGAAACCAAATGCAGAGTTACAGAATGGGGGACACTTGGCTCAACAATACTACAAGTGAGAAGGATCTTGGAATTGTGGTAGATCACAAACTGAATATGAGCCAGCAATGCGATGTGGCTGCAAAGAAGGCAAATGCAATTTTGGGCTGTATTAATAGAAGTATAGCTTCCAAATCGCGGGAAGTGATAATTCCCCTTTACTCGGCACTGGTTAGGCCTCATCTTGAGTACTGCGTCCAGTTCTGGGCACCTCACTTTAAGAAGGACATAGACAAACTGGAGAGGGTTCAGAGGAGGGCAACAAGGATGATAAAGGGACTGGAAACAAGGCCCTATGAGGAGAGACTGAAAGAACTGGGCATGTTTAGCCTTCAGAAGAGGAGACTGAGGGGAGATATGATCGCACTCTTCCAGTATTTGAAGGGATGTCACACAGAGGAGGACAAAGATCTCTTCTCGTTCATCCCAGTTTGCAAGACACGGAATAATGGGCTCAAGTTACAGGAACCTAGATTCCACCTAAACATCAGGAAAAATTTCCTGACTGTCAGAGCAATAAGACAATGGAATCAACTACCTAGGGAGGTGGTGGGCTCTCCCAGTCTGGAGGCATTCAAGGTGCAGCTGGACAGACATCTGTCAGAGATGCTTTGACCTGGATTCCTGCATTGAGCAGGGGGTTGGACTCGATGGCCTTGTAGGCCCCTTCCAACTCTACTTTTCTATGATTCTATGATCCTATGAATACAGCAACTGAAGGGTATAACTTGTTCAAAAGGAACAGAAGCAACAGAAAGGGAGGTGGAGTTGCACTGTATGTTAAAAATACGTATCTCTGCACAGAGATACAGGAAGAGGAGCTTGGCAGCCCCATTGAGAGCATCTGGGTTAAAATAAAGGGGGCAAAGAATAAAACGAACATGGTGGTTGGAGTCTACTACCGACCACCCAATCAAGGAGAAGACGAGGATGGAACTTTTGAAAAGCAAATTGCCAGTGTTTCAAGGAGGCACGATGTGGTAGTAATGGGAGACTTCAATTTCCCTGATATCTGTTGGGAGACTTATTCAGCCAAACATGGCCCCTCCAAGAAATTCCTGAGCTGTGCTGCTGATAAATTCCTCCTACAGAAAGTGGAGGAAGGAACTAGAGGATCGGCTATCCTTGACCTGATTCTAACCAACAGAGACGAGTTAGTGGATAAAGTGGCAGTTTCGGGAACTCTGGGGGAAAGTGACCATGTTATACTTGAGTTCTTGATTCTAAGGGGAGCAAAAGCTGAGTGTAGCCAAACACGTACCCTGGATTTTAGGAAAGCCAATTTTAACAAACTCAGAACAATGATTAGTAAGATCCCATGGCAAGTGACTCTCACGAGAAAGGGAGCCCAGGAGGGGTGGGAGTTTTTAAAAAAGGAAATTTTAAAGGCACAATTGCAAACAATTCCCACAAGGAAAAAAGGCAGAGGGCAACAGAAGAAGCCAATGTGGCTTCACAATAAACTCAAAGATGACCTGAAAACAAAAAAGGACACGTATAGGAAGTGGAAGGAAGGACAGGCTACAGGGGAAGAGTACAGGCAGGTAGCACAGAACTGCAGGAATAGTGTCAGGAAGGCTAAAGCTGAGAATGAGCTAAGGTTAGCGAGGGATGCTAAAAGCAACAAAAAAGCTTTCTTCAGATACATGCACAGTAAAAGACAGAAGAAAGAACTGGTGGTTCAACTACGCAATGAGGATGGCAAATTGATAACAGAAGACAAAGAAAAGGCAGAAGTGTTCAATTCCTACTTCGGCTCGGTCTTCTCCCAAAAGAGGGTCTATGACCCCCCTGGCAAACCTGAAGTGCAGACTGAAGGGGCAGAATTGCAGCTTGAGATTGATAGGCAAATGGTCAAGGAGCACCTGATTACTCTGAATGAGTTTAAATCTCCAGGGCCTGATGAGCTGCATCCTAGAGTAATAAAGGAACTGGCAGAAGAACTCTCAGAACCACTGTCTATTATCTTTGAGAAATCATGGAGGACAGGTGAAGTGCCAGACGACTGGAGGAGGGCAAATGTTGTTCCCATCTTCAAAAAGGGCAAGAAGGAGGAACCTGGGAACTATAGGCCAGTCAGTCTGACATCAATCCCCGGGAAGATTTTTGAGCAGATTATAAAGAAGTCAGTCTGCAAGCACCTTGAAAACAATGCAGTGATTACTAGAAGCCAGCATGGATTTGTCAAGAACAAATCCTGTCAGACTAATCTGATCTCATTTTTTGATCGGGTAACCTCCCTTGTGGACTGTGGGAATGCTGTGGACATCATATATCTGGACTTCAGCAAAGCTTTTGACAAAGTGCCTCATGATATCCTGATTAGTAAGCTAGCTAAGAGTGGGCTAGATGGAACAACTATCAGGTGGATCCACAATTGGCTACAGAATCGGACTCAAAGAGTGCTTATCAATGGTTCCTTCTCAAACTGGGGAGAGGTAACGAGCGGGGTACCACAGGGCTCGGTCCTGGGCCCGGTGCTCTTCAACATTTTTATTAATGACTTGGATGAGGAGGTACAGGGAATGCTTATCAAATTTGCAGATGACACAAAGTTGGGTGGAACAGCTAATACTCTGGAAGACAGAAACAAAATTCAAAGTGACCTCGATAGGCTGGAGCGCTGGGCCGAAAACAACAGAATGAAATTTAATAGGGATAAATGCCAAGTGCTGCACCTAGGGAGAGGAAACCAAATGCAGAGTTACAGAATGGGGGACACTTGGCTCAACAATACTACAAGTGAGAAGGATCTTGGAATTGTGGTAGATCACAAACTGAATATGAGACAGCAATGCGATGTGGCTGCAAGGAAGGCAAATGCTATTTTGGGCTGTATTAATAGAAGTATAGCCTCCAAATCGCGGGAGGTGATAATTCCCCTTTACTCGGCACTGGTTAGGCCTCATCTTGAGTACTGCGTCCAGTTCTGGGCACCACACTTTAAGAAGGACATAGACAAACTGGAGAGGGTTCAGAGGAGGGCAACAAGGATGATAAAGGGACTGGAAACAAGGCCCTATGAGGAGAGACTGAAAGAACTGGGCATGTTTAGCCTTCAGAAGAGGAGACTGAGGGGAGATATGATCGCACTCTTCCAGTATTTGAAGGGATGTCACGCAGAGGAGGGCAAAGATCTCTTCTCGTTCATCCCAGTTTGCAGGACACGGAATAATGGGCTCAAGTTACAGGAACCTAGATTCCACCTAAACATCAGGAAAAATTTCCTGACTGTCAGAGCAATAAGACAATGGAATCAACTACCTAGGGAGGTGGTGGGCTCTCCCAGTCTGGAGGCATTCAAGGTGCAGCTGGACAGACATCTGTCAGAGATGCTTTGACCTAGATTCCTGCATTGAGCAGGGGGTTGGACTCGATGTCCTTGTAGGCCCCTTCCAACTCTACTTTTCTATGATTCTATGATAAGAAAACATTGGCTCTGCTGAGAGTCTTTCCTGCGGTTCCAGACTTATTTGTAAATCTGTCGTTATTTAGCTATGTTTTGTTTCAGCTATAAAGCATACTTATACTTGAGAATGCCTGACTGCCGTCTCCCAAAGCAGTTACTTTATTCCCAACTCAAGGATGGAAAGCAGAATACCGGTGGTCAATATAAGAGGTTTAAAGATGCTCTTAAGGCTAATCTAAAAAAATGCAATATAAACATCAAAAACTGGCCCATGAACGATCTAACTGGAGGTTGGCCTTTCACAAAGGTTCTATGGACTTTGAAGAAGCTCGAGTGCAAGGTGAAAGGGAGAAACGTGCTAAGCGAAAAGCACGTCAAATGAATCCTTTACAAGACCATCTTCCATCTGGTAACCTGTGTCCTCACTGTGGGAAGCTGTGTGGATCTAGAATTGGCCTCCACAGTCACTTACGGACCCATCGCTAGAGTCTACACAATTTTCTTTAGAATTTTCCTCCTTTTAAAATCTCCTTTTTGTAAATTTTCTTTCTTTTTTTTTTTTTTATCCTGGAAGACAATCTTACTCGGTCACGAGTGATCGCCTGACTGACTGACTGAACACTGCCTGGATATGTTGTACATACCGGGCAGTATAGAACTGTTGTCGTAAATCCGTCCAGTTCCAAGATAAGCCATAGTCGACTCACAGTCCGAGGGTCGAAGCCAAAATATATCATTCCTCAATAGAGCAAATGTAAACCAGTTTGGGATCAGGCAAAGTCGTGGTCAGGGTCGTTCCAAGGATCAAAGGTACGGAAGTCTGAGGTCGGGAATGTCAGGAGCGTCTGGCTGTAGCTGTCTTAACAAACAACTGCTTCCAGCCTCTGCGTGTGTTTGGGACCTGCCTTTTGGGCAGGCGCCGATTGGTAAGGCTGCCCAGCTGGGTCACTTCGCCTGGCCCCGCCCCAAGCACACTCCGGCCCGGCTGGTCTCTGTCTGACCCAATGGAGGCACAACAACTGTTTTAAATAGATCAATATTTTGAAATAAATAAATAAACTCGGCGCTGGGCAGAAGGAGCCATTGCACCAGCAACATCCGGGCAGCAAGGAAGACAGCAGGACCGGTGCAAGGCAGTTTGGTGCCCTAGGCAAGATCAGATATTTAGCGCCCCCCCCTTCCCACTTGAGAGCGCTGTATTTTTTTTAAAGGCATTTCTGGCGCCCCCTTTAGCCCTGCACCCTAGGCAGCTGCCTAGTTGGCCTCATGGTAGCACCGGCCCTGGAAGACAGGATAAAGGCGTGTTAGTGGGCCCCCCGATCTGGAGTGATTTTAAGCCCATTAAAACTAAGCCTCCCAGGAAGACTCGGATGCAGACGGCCTCGTGCTGCTGGATCTGTGCTGCATATTCTGGTCTGGCATCAGCCTGGACGCCTTCCCCTGGGGGTGAGCATGGCGGGCCTTCTCGATCATCCCAGTTTGCAGGACACGGAATAATGGGCTCAAGTTACAGGAACCCAGATTACACCTAAACATCAGGAAAAATTTCCTGACTGTCAGAGCAATAAGACAATGGAACCAACTACCTTGGGAGGTGGTGGGCTCTCCCACTCTGGAGGCATTCAAGATGCAGCTGGATAGCCTTCTGTCAGGGATGCTTTGACCCGGATTCCTGCATTGAGCAGGGGGTTGGACTCGATGGCCTGGTAGGCCCCTTCCAACTCTACTTTTCTATGATTCTATGATTCAGGCACATGTGATGTGCCCAGGCTAGTCAAGGCGCGTCGGGTGGTCCCTGGAATCTGCAGATTTCCCAGGTGACGCATTTCAGGCTGTCAGAGTGCCTGCCAGGGGACGCGGACTTCCCGGGGAGGGACTGGGCTGCCTTCTTCCAAGGAGGACTCACCCAGTTCCAGTTCTGGACACAGGTGGGCTGGACCTGACAGTACCATGAATGTGAGAACCTTTAATCATTTGCTTGTGTTTTTGAAGCAGTGGCAGCTAGAATACATCGCCCTGGGTTCTTCTCTGTCCTAAGGACAAGCTGGAAAATTGCAAGTTGGGAAAAGTGTCTTCCTATCAATCATATCTTCCCTCTGTGGTAGAGAGAAGGGCAAATCTATTCAACTGTCCAAAATGTTCTGAAGCTTTCCTGGGAAACAAGAATAATTACAGGATAAAAGGTCACAGAGGTAGTTTGAGAAGCTGAATGTTGGAGAGGACGAGAGGGCAGGCCAAATGCGCCCACAGAAGCTGCAGAATTTAAACTGTAAGAACTCACCCAACAAAGCAAAGCAGCAAATGCAAGAGTCTTCCAAAAAGCCAATGCCGGATTCTTCATAAAAGGTTCATCTAGCCTGAAAAGCGAAAGGGACTTGAAATGGAAGGAACTGAAAATATAGAACTCAGGGATGGAATCACTCTTCACTCCTCTGTGGTTTGACGGGGTGGGGGTGGCAGGAACACCCTGATTATCTATTTGCTTATTTGCTTGCAATACGTGTTATTGTTTTGTTTTCCAGCAACAGGCTTACAGATGATTTTTTAAAAAACACAGACTGCTTAGAGAGCCTTTGTTATTTAGCAGCAGAGAAATACTGTAAATAAATAAAAGTTAAATACATTACATAGCAATATTGAACAAAAATTCAAAGTTCATCCACTTCTCACAAATGGAAAAATGGTTATAGACATTTTAAAAAATAAATAAATCCCATGATAGGGAATGGGAGGAGTGAAGCCTGGGATTTCTGAACCTCGGTTCCTGAGTCGAAGCAGACAGTCTCCAAATCAGTATGAGCTGAATTGGGCCCTTTTCCAAAGCACAAAATTGGGGTCTGAGTCAAACCTTGTGGTTGGAGCACACTGGGCATTCTTTGTATCTGAATGGTAGTCCTATACTGGTCATCTTTGACACTCTTGTAATACATTTATAGGATTCCTCCTATCCATCCAGTGTATTGGCATGTTAAAAGTGTTGTGTCTAGAAGACATGGGAAATCCCAATGGGGTGAGAAGGTTCTTGGAGTTGTTGTAGATCACAAGCTGAATATGAGCCAGCAATGCGATGTGGCTGCAAAAAAGGCAAATGCTATTTTGGGCTGCAGTAATAGATTCCAAATCATGTGAAGTGCTAGTTCCCCTCTACTCAGCACTGGTTAGGCTTCACCTTGAGTACTGCATCCAGTTCTGGGCACCACACTTTAAGAAGGATGTAGACAAATTGGAAAGGGTTCAGAGGAGGGCAAGAAAGATGATCAGGGGACTGGAAGCAAAGCCCTATGAGGAGAGACTGAAAGAACTAGGCATGTTTAGCCTTCAGAAGAGGAGACTGAGGGGAGATATGATCACACTCTTCCAGTACTTGAAGGGTTGTCACACAGAGGAGGGCCAGGATCTCTTCTCGATCATCCCAGTTTGCAGGTCACGGAATAATGGGCTCAAGTTACAAGAACCCAGATTCCACCTAAACATCAGGAAAAATGTCCTGACTGTGAGAGCAATAAGACAATGGAACCAACTACCTAGGGAGGTGGTGGGCTCTCCCACTCTGGAGGCATTCAAGGTGCGGCTGGACGGCCATCTGTTGGGGATGCTTTGACTTGGGTTCCTGCATTGAGCAGGGGGTTGGACTCGATGGCCTTGTAGGCCCCTTCCAACTCTACTATTCTATGACTCTATGATTCTACTGGCAAGTATGATGTCTGTTTTGAGTTGCAACGATGGATACCATCTGCCAAACCAAAGCCGCAGCTTACAGTTCTCTGCAGTGGAGGCCTGTCTTAGAGGCAGGGCCTTTGGCAGGGGAATCCCAAGAGCAAGGAGGGAAATGCACCCCCCACCCCCTATCCAGCTGCCCCTCATCTCCCTTCCAAACCCCTGTCTCAGCACAAGTCCCCCCAACTCCTCTCACACTGCAGTTTTTGATTTGAAGAACCCTTTGCTGGCCCTCCTGTGCTGGGCTGAGCAAGACCAGAACTGCAGAGCACAATGTAAACTAAAAAGGCTCATGGAAGCAATTCCTAATAACAAATATTTAGCATTTGTTAATTTAAATTTTGGGTGCACACTCCAACCTTTCTCTTTCTCTTTTTTTCTTTTTTCTTTTACTAGAATCATAGAATCACAGAATAGCAGAGTTGGAAGGGGCCTACCAGGCCATCGAGTCCAACCCCCCCCCCCGCTCAATGCAGGAATCCAGGTCATTTTGCTGCCTCCCTCTGATGCAGTTAAAGACATGCACCAAATCCCAAAATCCAACAGTACATCTTCACTGCAAATCTGGTCGTCACATTTTTCCTAGAATTGGCACAGATCCTTTTAAAATCCCACATAAAAGAAAGTGTGAAATCCAATTGCCTTTGTTTCCTTGAGGTGCATCCGTCTTTGGATGCTCATAGCAATAATGTTACTCCTAATTTAGAGGGGCTAAAAAAGTTGGTAGGTTTTAAGAAGATCTACGTATGCTCTTTCATGCAAAAGTATTTATTGATTTTTAGTAATATTATATACTGCTTAATATAATGAAATCCCCAAGTGGTTCACAGATAAATATTTAAAAAACACACATTTAAAATACACTGTTAAAAACAATTTCAACTGCAGTAATAAAACAAAACAAAACAAGGAGGAATAAGATGGAACAGTTTATGATTAACTGGAATTAATTACAAGCCAGGGAACGCCAGCATGAACAAGTGCATTTTCAGGAGGTGCCTGAAACATTGCACATTTCCTGCATCCCGAACTGCATTGGGGAGTTTTCCAGAGGGTGGGTGCCACCATCGAGAAGGCCCACCATCACAGAACAGCCAGCAAGGCCTCCTCTGAAGATCCTAAAGTCTGGCTGGGTATATATAGGGGAAGGTGGACTGCTTGATATGGAAATGGAATACACCCACATAGGAACACTGGAAGCTGCCTCAGACCGGGCCGGACCCTGGGTCCATCTATCTAGCCCAGTATTGTCAACGCTGACTGGCAGCAATGGCTCCCCCTCCGGGGTCACAGGCTGGATTCCTTCCTCGCCCTGCCTGGAGATGGTGCTGGGGGTTGAACCAGGTGCTCTAACGTGAGCTCTGTCACTGAGCTGTGCGTATGAAGCTGCCTCATCTGAAGTCAGGCCCTCGACCCATCTAGCCTAGCAGTCCCTCCCGTCCAGTCTGCCTGGCATCTGTTCTCGTCTTGAGGGCCTCGGCCAGAGCAAAAGAGGCCTTTCCCAGGATACCTGCTGCTTTCAGGCAGAGATGCTGCCAGAGAGACTGAGCCAAGGACCGTCTTCTGCATGCGAAGCATGTGCTCTGCCGCAGAGCCATGTTCCCGCCCCTGTGTTCATCCTCAGATGCACAGGAGGCTGTTGTCCCGACAATGTGCCCGTTTGGGCGTGTGCCGTCGTCACCGGTGTCGTCACCCCGCCAGGCTCCCTGTGCGCCAGTGCCTCCACATGAGCAGTGCGTTCGGGGCTGGCCCGATCAGCATCACTGGTGGAGAAGAAAATGCTCTGCTGTCACCTGAGCTCCGGCCCCTGATGATGGCTGGGTGCGTACTGTAAGATGCAAGTCCCAGCCCGGCCAGTACAGTAGGGCATGAATCGGCCTTTCTTTCTGCGTCTTTCACAGTTCTAGCATGCATTGTTAATTGTTAGTGTGATGACATGCCTTTTTTTTTTCTCCCTGGGTGCGACACTGTTTTCCTTAATTTTGTATTTTAATTTTGTTTACTGTGGCAGCCATAAAGCTTTCACAAGCAGCTCGCAGGCAAACATGTGATGCTGTTCTTGTGCGCCGTGGTGTCTCCCCTCTTTTATGTATCGTCTGCACAGTTCCTCCGGTAAAGTCATCTGGAGGAACAGATGGGCACTGCAGCGGCGACTGCATTTTAACGGTTTATGAACTGCACAGAGACTTTTTCTGCTAAAGGTCTTACGAACAAACCGGTTTTGCTTATTTTCCAATTCTTTCAATCTTGGAAAAAGAAGCAGACTGTGGGCGTGACCTGGCCAGACTCGGTTGGTGAAGCAGGTGCGTGTGCACATCTGAAGCTGCCTCGGGCCACTGCCCCCTGTGGCCCACAACTGTCTCACTGCTCAGGCTGGCTGCAGACCTCTGAGGCCTTTCTCAGCTGGGTTACCAAAGGTCCTCTAACTGGAGATTGATCCGAAGGGGACCTTCTGCGTGGCTGTCCTTAAAGCCCACCAGAGAAGGGGCTTCAAGTGCCAGGGGTCCACATGCACCCCTCCCCAGAGACCACCTTGCATTTACCTAGCCCGGATCTGGGCAGTGGGTGTCCGGAGTAGTATGCCTCTGGCAAAGCAAGGGAGGAGAACTCTGGGGCCCATTTGCACACATACAACAACAGATTCACCACCATCATCATCATCACCATCACCATCATCATCATCATCATCATCTCTTCAGTATTAATTTGGATGTATAGCTTGCTGTGCCTACATGAGCTTAGGGAAGGTAAAGCGATTCAAGGCAAGGCCAAAACCACACCCACGGCTTCAGTTGCATACCAAGACTCAGAAGGGCCCGGTGAGCCTGGCAAGTGCCAAGGGAGGCGTCTGAGTGGGGACCCCAACCCGAGACCAGCCACTCGCAGAGCTCTTTTCCTCCCCACTCGCACATCCATCATCCATCTGGTCAACAGACTGGCTCAGGCTGCCTCGGTAGACACAATGAAAGCCCCCAGAGAGGCGCCACGATCAGAGATGGCCATTCTGAGTCCTTGAAGACAAGAGGGCTGTTTGCCGCCAGGAAGAAAAGCGTTTAGCTGTCTGCCCCGGTTGCCTGGCTTCTCCTGCTTACTGTGTTTGTGCAGCTGTGTGTTTCCCCCCCGCTTGTTCCCAGTCTGTTTGTTTTTTATATCCCTCACTCCAAATATAGGTTTGTGGCAGTTCATGATGCCTCTTGTGTGATGCTTGAATCTAACACTCTTCAGCGTTGGTGCTGTCAGATCCCCGGGGTTTTCATCCACTCTCCATAGCCTTCAAAATGCCACGGTGTGTGTCACTTACTTGTGACTCTTTCTGCCTCTCACAAGATCCTAGTGGGGCGCCTCCTGATATCTGTCTGGTGGCTCCAAACAGGCCTTAACTCAGGCAGGTTGAAGAGGAGACTATCCAAGGCAGAGGGGCAGAGGGATGTCCCAGCTCCTGCATCACAGCGAGGTTGGAGTAGGGCTTAGACTGAGAATGGGGCAGGCGGGCTCAGGGCAGAGGTGAGGGGGCACAGCTCAGTCGTAGGCTGCATGAAGAAGACCCCAAGTTCAGTTCCCAGACTCTCCAGTTAAAAGGACCAGGTAGCAGGGGAAGGGGAAAGGAAGACCCCTGCCCCACGCTTGAGTCTCTAGAGAACCACCACCACTCTGTGGAGCAGATGGAGCTGGGGCGCATGGACTGATGGTCTGATCCAGCACAAAGTGGCTTCGTGAACTTATATATCAATCCCATGTCTACATTTGAGTCTGTGCAGAGGCAGGATGACACCCCAGTCTTGCGGTCATAGATATACACAGTGGTGGAGGAAAGGCATTTGCACGGGCTGAAATCTGATCTCTTGGCCCCAAAGACTGGCTCTGGCGCTGAGCATGAGTGCAAACTGAGTCTTGCTCAGGGAAACCTGACTGGCTCTCTGTCCACTCAAGGCAGGTGTTACGACAGAAAACCCGGGTGTTAGATTCCCTTAGAGAAGGGAGGCTAACCCCACCCTACTGCAAAAGGTTTGGGATCTCTGGCTGGGGTAAAGACGCGCGCAGTTGGGGGAAGTGCGCGCTTCGCCCTTTCACACGAAACGCAGACTTGACATACTGACCCTACACTGCGACACACTAAATGGAGACACAACACGTTTAGAAGGAAAAAGAGCTGTTTATTCAAGAAGAAAGAAAGATAGAGCAGGTACAGCGTCTTCGTTCCTGCTGGTATGAGTCTTTTACACAATAATTCAGGCAGCAAAACACACCTGCTGCATCTCCAGTCATACTCTATAATTGTGAGAGAAAAGGTCCCTGTGCCTGGGCAGCCCATGGATAGCAAGGGGGGGGGGAATGCCCCACGCTGGCAAGGAAAGGGAAGGGCCCATCGCTACCTGTCTTGTTGCTGGCCCCACATTGGAGGGGGGTCCTGCGTGGCGGAGGGGAGCAAGAGGAGGTCGCGTTTATTTATTTTATTTATTTAATTATATTTGTTAATTGCCCATCTGGCCAGCCACCCTTGCAAGTGTTCCTGCTTGCTAACTCTTCTTAGCTAAGCTTGAAGTCTTACACCTTTTCTTGGAACTCCTCATTACCTGAGAGGGGCGAGGAGGGCTGCCTTTGCCTCCCTGATGTTCTTGATCACCGCGAATCGCTCTGCCCTTTGCGTGCCTGAGGCGGAGGGTCTCCCACCCTATGTGCGAGGCCACAGCCCTTGATGGGTGCCATGGGGGGGGGAAGCCTTTGTAGTCCCCCCTCCACCTGATTAGTTTAAGCCTCTGATGGAGCCCTGTCCGGGATCGGGGCCATCCTTTTTCGAGGGCTGTCTCAATCTCTTTTCAGGAATTGCTCTCTTATCCCTTCAGGCCATGCGTGTTAATCTGATCATTGCAAGACTTCATCCGCTGCCCATTCAGGCCTTCCAGCTTTCAATCACTCTTCATTCACGCTGTCGTTTTCATCCTCTGCGCCAGTCCAGCCAGAGGCCGAGGCTGCTCCTTTCTCGCAGACCCAAGCTTACGCTGGCTCCTGGAAAATGTTGATCATTTTCTCTATCTTGCCAGCTATCTTTCTGTTACAGCTAACATCGACAGTGAAACCCAGCATCGTCTGAGCTCCGCAAGTGCCGCGTTTTCTCGAATGAAACATAGAGTGTTCGAGGATCGGGATATTTGTAAGAAGACCAAAACACTGGTTTATGAAGCCTTTGTATTGCCAACTTTATTGTATGCCTGCGAAACATGGACTATCTATAAACGTCACCTCCAACTCCTTGAAAGATTTCATCAACGTTGCCTCTGGAAAATCCTGCGAATTACTTGGGAAGATAGGCGAACAAATGTCAGTGTACTGGAAGAAGCAAAGACTACTAGCATTGAAAAAACAATCCTTCAACGCCAACTTCAGTGGGCCGGTCATGTTGTTCGAATGCCTGACTGCCATCTCCCAAAGCAGTTACTTTATTCCCAACTCAAGGATGGAAAGCGGAATATCGGTGGTCAATATAAGAGGTTTAAAGATGTTCTTAAGGCTAATCTAAAAAAATGCAATATAAACATCAAAAACTGGGAAGCTCTGGCCCATGAACGATCTAACTGGAGGTTGGCCTTTCACAAAGGTTCTATGGACTTTGAAGAAGCCCGAGTGCAAGGTGAAAGGGAGAAACGTGCTAAGCGAAAAGCACGTCAAATGAATCCTTTACAGGACCATCTTCCATCTGGTAACTTGTGTCCTCACTGTGGGAAGCTGTGTGGATCTAGAATTGGCCTCCACAGTCACTTACGGACCCATCGCTAGAGTCTACACAATTTTCTTTAGAATTTTCCTCCTTTTAAAATCTCCTTTTTGTAATTTTTATCCTGGAAGACAATCTTACTCGGTCACGAGTGATCGCCTGACTGACTGACTGGTCTTCCTTGTGAGCCATAGTCACAACCAAATGATTATGCCCGTATCTCCTCATAGCACAGGTGGGCGCTGTGGTGGGGTGGACAGTCTATCTGTCAGAAGCTGCACTTGCTACTGGCCAGCTGGAAGGAAGTGCGTCTGGAGTGGACCTGGAGTGACCCTACGCCACTGTCACCAACACCCACAAGCCTCCTGGTGCCATCTGCCCCCCCCCCCGCCAGGGGGGAAGACGGGCAGGAGCAACAACACACCAGCACTGCGACTCCTGGGGAGGGAGGGATTCTTCTGTTGGGGCCAAGGCTGGCCTGCGAGTGCAGAAGGCTCCACAGCTGAAGGACAGCTTGGGGGGAGGGGGGACTTTGTCGACAGGAGTGTGCACCAGTGAAGAGGGAGGGGCCATGGCTGCGGGGGTCCAGTGTGAGCTCATGTTGGTCTTGACATTCCACAGCATGACTGGGCCCCAGACCCTTCCAAACTACTGCTGACCTGTTTCTGGCTATGAACTAGAAGGCCCGCCACGGTATTACTGACACTGAACCCGCACAGTAGCTGAGCGGCTTGGCACACAGGCAGAAGTTCCCCGGTTCAGTGCCCAGCAGCATCTCCAGGTAGAGCTCAGAAAGAAGCTTGCCTGAAACCCTGGAGAGCCGCGGCTGCCAGTCAGTGTTGACAGACTAATGTGGCCGTTCCCCAAATGGCCAGACTTGAGAAATGTCTCTTGAAGTAAGTCCCAACTTTTGGGCCATGAAGCAGGTGCAAATTTTATTAAATAACTACCCTAAAATCGTCTCTTCGTTGAAATACATCCAATACAGCAAGGAAGAGATCAGCTCAGGCTTTCAGACAGACTATCCCTAGGTTCACATGCATGTGGAGAGCATAACGCGGCTGGGCCAAGTTCTCCGGCTGCCATAATCACAGCAAGCGCTTCCGGGCTGCATCTGCGGATCAACATTCTATGAATGTCTGACTCTGCCCTGAAGAACATACAAAAAGCGTTTCTGAATCTGCCAGGACTCACACCAGAGTCCCCCTGGGTCCAGACACTGGAGCCCTCAAAGGTGAGCTGCAGAAGGGACAGCGCTGCCTCCCAGTAGTAGTAGTAGTAGTAGTAGTAGTAGGCGATCACTCGTGACCGAGTAAGATTGTCTTCCAGGATAAAATTACAAAAAGAAAATTATAAAAGGAGGAAATTCTAAAAAAATTGTGTAGACTCTAGTGATGGGTCCGTAAGTGACTGTGGAGGCCAATTCTAGATCCACACAGCTTCCCACAGTGAGGACACCGGTTACCAGATGGAAGATGGTCCTGTAAAGGATTAGTTTGACGTGCTTTTCGCCTAGCACGTTTCTCCCTTTCACCTTGCACTCGGGCTTCTTCAAAGTCCATAGAACCTTTGTGAAAGGCCAACCTCCAGTTAGAGCGTTCGTGGGCCAGAGCTTCCCAGTTTTTGATGTTTATATTGCATTTTTTTAGATTAGCCTTAAGAACAGCTTTAAACCTCTTATACTGACCACTGGAATTCTGCTTTCCATCCTTGAGTGGGGAATAAAGTAACCTAAGAGTGACCCCCTTTGTGGAGGCACCTAGCTCCCAAGAGTTTCTGAACTCCCTTCTGCCTCCTGGAGCAACAGCTGGCTTATATCGCTTTCTTCTGTGGTGGGAAGACTTTGTCACTTCCCTGTCGGGCCCCCTCCCTCCAGCTCATGAAGAATTGGCAAGCTGACTGTCTAAGGGTCCCTCACACGCTGGAGAAACTGACCATCACAGTCCAGGTTCTCCCGTCATTGAAAAATGCCACCCAGAGCCGGAAGCACCCCAGATGCCTTTGCATTCCCTGCCTCTTCCACAGCATCATTCTATAGATATTTACTGAGCAGAGCACACCGTGATTTTTGCATACAGAGCTCCGCTGGGGATGGCCCAGAGCGATGAATGAACCCTGCCAAGCTGGGAGTCTCTTGCCATGGAAATTTGTCTGATTCATTATCTTTGCAGTATTACGGACTGGCTGCCGAATACAGCCACGTTTCCCTCAGAACTTCATCTAGTTTGCATTGGAGGCCCCCAGGGGAAGCCCTAAGGGCAAGAGGCCCAACTGCAGCATTGCGCAAGATGCTTTGCTCTAGCAACATGCGGCAAATGCACACAGCCAAGGTGTCTTGCATTTTTGTCATCCCCTGTTGACGGGGGTGGGTGGGTGCCTCATATTCCTCAGCCCTCCAGACTCACAGTTTCTGCTGATTTGAGGGACATTCTTTTACATGAAGACAAACAGCTCCAAGCATGCAGCAAGGTGGTCCACCTCATCTAATCAGCCTGAGCAAAATCACACAAGCCAGTTTGCTAATGAAGCTGCATCGCCACACAGGGGGACACCGGGCCTTTTTCGCAGCAGGGCATAACCTTCCTGCCTGAGTGTGGCTTCATGAGAGGAAAAACCATGTTGATCTTTCCCAGTCCTGCCTTAAAAGTCACGTCTTCTAGGTCCAAGACAGATCATTGAGTCTCTCAACCCCTTCGGTCCTGATAATCAGACGCTCTGTGAAAGGCAGAGCAATGTAAACAGGGTTTCCCTTTTGCAGGAACCAGCTCACCTTGTATGGAACTGTGGAGATGTTATGTGGTACAAAGCAGCGCCTCCCAGTATCAGCACAGCCCTTGCAGATGAAAGTGCTCGGTACAGGTCAGGCCAGCGGTCCATTTCATCCAGTATTGTCTCCCCTGACCGAGAGTAGCTCTCTGGGGTCTAGGGCAGCCAGGCCTTTCCCAGCTCACCCACCCAAGATCCTTCCGCTGGAGGTGCCAGGCGCTGACCCTTGGGCCCTATGCTCTGCCACAAGCCATGGCCCTTCCCCAGCCACACAGAACTGCCTCGCGCCGCTTCAGACCACGGCGGTTAGGCAATTCTCAGGAAAGATGACCAGCCTGGCAACCAGAGAGCCTTTTAACTAGAGATGCTGCCTGGGATCACATCTGCTACCATCGAGTAGGAGGGACCAGGGCTCTGCGTTGCATGCAGAAGGTCCCAGGTTCAACCCCCAGCTTCTCCAGCTAGGGACGGAAAAAGTACGGGTGTTGCAGCCCAACACGTCCGGAGGGCAGCTGATTGGGGAAGGTGGGCTCAGCCCCCTTCCCGCCTGGATGCGGCACTGGCTGGGAAACCACTCTGGCCCATCTCTGGGAAGTGCACCAACAAGCCAGGTTGGAGTCCTTCTCTCCAGACAAGACCTTTCTTCCCAAGCTGCTTTTTAATCTACTTTGAATCAAGTCAAGTCTAAGCATGTGTAACTGCAGCAATTGCACAGTGCATGTTACTCATTTGTGTTCACTGCTGCCTTCAGTTCCCTCCCGCTCCTCTGCCAAATTTGTGTCTAATAATAATAATAATAATAATAATAATAATAATAATAATAATAATAATAATAATAATAATAATAATATGGTGGTGATGGTGATGCTAATAATTTTTAAAGAGATGGGAGACATTCATGACTGAATGTACAAGGAAAGTAACTTACACTTGAAGAACACTGAATTTTGATGGGAAATGTTTCTGACGGGTCACCCATAGATGGAGTTTGACTTTTAATAATAAAACCCGTAGCTTATATGTCCCATTATCCCCATTTTGCAGATGGGGTGGGAGGCTTTGAGAAAGTGTCTTGCCTAAGTGAGACTGTGGTTGAGGCAAGATGAACCCAGGAGCTTTTGAGAGGGATAAAGTGATAGAGCCGTAGAGGAACACTTTGCCTTTGAACTCTCTCTCTGCGCAGTGGAAGGGCCGGCACCACATTCTTTTGCTCCTCCTTTGCACCACAGTGTCTTCGCAGTTGCAATTAAGGCCCATTAGCAGCTATTTATAGCGCCTCAGGGATGCTGCTTTCCAGGCCTATTTCTCTGGAGACTTTTTTTTGGGGGGGGGAGCTTAGATAGCAATGAAGAGCTGCAGGAAACACTCCCCAGCTCCTTGCAAAGTGCACTAGAGTCGATTGTATAGCATTCGTGTCCATGAAACAACATCCTGCGATTATCTCTTTAACTAACAGCAGGCGATGCAAGCCCTGGGTTATAAAAGCACAGCCACGTTGCTATTAGGGTTGTTCTGGAGCGCACTCTAGAAGCAGATGAAAACTGAAACTCTGCCCGTATCACAGGAGGGAATGTTCAGCGTGTTTAGGAGTGGTTTTGACAAAGGTCATAATTACCTGGTTCAGAAGACCAATTTGTCCAACTGCTCGTAAGGCTCAGCAGAGGCGTCTTCCTGGCCATGGCTGGAAAGAGGGTGCTGGCCAGGTGGGCTCCCCTTGGCCTGGTCCAGCTCCTTCTATGTTCTCAGGGTAGAGATTCTCAGTACATGACACTGGGCCTTGTTTCATCGTGAACCCAGGCAAGATATTTATTCCCAGGTCCATTTTACATTTACAGCGTACAATAACTGTGTTGCTGCTGCTGCTGTTTAAAATGACACAACAATTTGTCAAGGGCTTACTTGACATCTGGCATTCTCCAGGCCTGGGGGCTTGGCAGCATAATTCTGGGGATGGGTGGTGGTGGTGGCTATTTCCTTAGGAACGTAAGAAAAGCCCTGCGGCTGGATCAGACCAAATGCCTCCCCATCCCCGCATCCTGTTTTCCAAAGTGGCCAACAAGCAGGGCATGATGGACCTTTTGGCTGCTGTGAGCAAGGTGAGACAGGAATAAGAGAAAGAGGGCTGGAGACATCTTCATACGTCATGGTGTAATTGTGTGTCTCCTCTACACACACACACACACACACACACACACACACACACACCTTCCAGCAGACACCACTGCCATGTTAGGCAGACATTCCAGGAACAATTGATACAATTGGCCCACCCAGTAAGGCCTACAAGATTCAAGAAATATTCTGTTCAAGTTCATTTGCAGACATCGCAGTTCCTTGTGGGGGTGGATAACACCTCCTAAGAACATAAGAAGAGCCCTGCTGGGTCAGACCAAGGTCCATCTAGTCTAGCATTCTGTCCACACAGTGGCCAACCAGCTGCCCACGGGAAACCCACAAGTAGGACATTAGCGCAGCAGCACCTTCCCACCCATGTTCCTCAGCAACTGGTGTACAGAGGCATGCTGCCTGTGTTACTGGGGGTAGCATCTAGCCATCAGGACTAGTATTTTATTTATTTATTTATTTATTTATTTAGTTATTATATTTATACCCCACCTTTTTTCCTGCAAGGAACCCAAGGCGGCTTACATATTCCTCCTCCTCCTCTCCATGTTATCCTCACGACAACCCTGTGAGGTAGGTTAGGCTGAGAGTTAGTGACTGGCCCAAAGTCACCCAGTGAGTTTCATGGCCGAGCGGGGACTAGAACCCGGATCTCCCGAGTCCCAGTCCAACACTCTAACCACTGGCTCTCCAGTTTATTGATACTCTCAAAGAACTCTAAAAGGTTTGTGAGACAGGACTTACCTTTGCGGAAGCCACATTGATTCTTCTTTTTCAGCAGGGCTTGTCCTTCTATATGCTTACTGATTTTATCTTTAATAACTCTTTCAACCAATTTACCCAGAACAGACGTTAAGCTAACCAGCCTGTAATTTCCTGGATCCTGAAACAGGCCTGTGGCTTATGCTGGCTCAGCTTGTCTGAGTGTGGAAAGCTAAGCAGGGTCAAGCCTGGTTATTACTTGGATGGGAGACCCCTCCTCTAGTTTTCTGCACTGAGCAGGGGGTTGGACTTGAGTGACCGGCCAGGTGGGCGATTAAAAAATGTAATAAATAAATAAATCTATGAAATCTATGATCCCCTCCTGGATCCTTTCTTAAAAATTGGTGTTACACTGGCCATTCCCAAGTCCTCTGGTACAGAGGCTGATCTTATGGACTTGTTACATATTTTTCTTAGAAGATCAGCAATTTCATATTTGACTTCTTTAAGAACTCTAGGATGGATACCATCTGGGCCCAGTGATTTATGACTGTCTGGTCATGCAATAGGGACATCGTATTATGCTTGACACATGTGATAAAAGCATGACACCGCCACAAATATGGAGTGGTTGCTATTATTTTTTATTTGTTTTAATAACTTCTAAACTGCCCTTCATCCACAAGGGATCCCAGGGTGGGGCACATACTTTTAAAAAAGTATATTACAAAAACCCATAACAGTTCATACAATAACATTTAGAGGCATAAGTCAATTTTAAAGTATGCTTAACGGTAAAATTCCTAAGTTTGTGTGCCTTAAGGACTCTTATCTCAAAGATGCAGAAGCTGTTTACCACAAGGATGGTCATCTCAAGATGCAGATGGCCATTAGGTCACCTTGGGCTTGAGACCAGTGGGTGTAAATACAAAGAAACACACACACACACAACCCCCCCCCCCTTGGTCCTGAGTGCTTCAGGGGCTGATGGAAGAAAAGAAGAAGGTGACTATCGAAAGATGGATGTGTTGCTGCCACTGACCACCACCTCCCGCTGCCCTGTTGGAAACCTGTCTGGCTCTGGGGGGTAAAGACAGAGGGCTGATGAGAAAGACTTAGCTGAGCTATTGAGCTGCCGCAGCCAGGTTGGCCTGGCTTCCTTCACTGAGTGTGTCCTTGAATGTCTGTCAGTTTATGCTGGGAGTGCTGGATTTCCAACCAAGCTGGTCTGTACGATTCCAAAATAAAGACAAAGCCATTGCATTACACTTTGTCTGCTTGTCTTGGGTCTCCTGCACACAAAAATGAAAGGTCCCATGGTGATCATTTCTTACCGGGGGAGTTCTTTTCGGGAGAGTTCCAGGGGGAATCTGAACAACCAGTTTGGCCCATTGATCACTACAGTGCAGTGTGTACCTGGACTGGCCGGGGCTCTAGTGAGTGACCTGTCCTGATCCTACAAATAAGTTTACAGCCTACAAGGCAAGTGAAAGTGCCACACCCACCCCTATTTCCTCCCCTACATAGTTCCAGGAAGCAGGTTAATCTCTATATAAGTTTAGCAGTAGATTTAACTCAGTTACGCTGCCATCACGTTTCACCTATGGGAAACATCGGGGCTTCCTGCTCATGAGGAATTTTGAGGGAGCATGAAACATATGAAGCTGCGTTATGCCAGGTCAGTCTAGTCGTCTCCTGCCTGTTTGCCTGGTGACTGGCAGCAGTTTTCCAGGGTCTCAGGCAGAGCCAGCTGTTTCCCATCAGCCACCACCTCAGAGCCCCTTTTAATTGGAGATATACGGGCCCGGACCTGGGGCCTTCTGCATGCAAAGGAGGTGCTCCACCATTGAGCCCCCAATCTCCCCCAGAGGAAGCGAGCAGGGCAAGACTTATGTACATCGCCCAGGGTGGCCGGTTTGCGGGCCAGATGGGCGATAATGATAAATAAATGCAAATAATACATTTATTATTATTATTATTATTATTATTATTATTATTATTATTATTATTATTTACATTTATTAATCGCCCATCTGGCCGGCAACCAGCCACCCAAATAAATAAATAAATAAATAAATAAATAAATAAATAAGACTCCCTAACTGTCTCAGGCTGCTTCTAAAGGCTTCTAAATGGCCTCTAGTAGTCATGTTGTCCTCCTCTCTACTCGGCACTGGTTAGGCCCCATCTTGAGTACTGCGTCCAGTTCTGGGCACCTCACTTTAAGAAGGACATAGACAAACTGGAGAGGGTTCAGAGGAGGGCAACAAGGATGATAAAGGGACTGGAAACAAGGCCCTACAAGGAGAGACTGAAAGAACTGGGCATGTTTAGTCTTCAGAAGAGGAGACTGAGGGGAGATATGATCGCACTCTTCCAGTACTTGAAGTGATGTCACACAGAGGAGGGCCAGAATCTCTTCTCGATCGTCCCAGTTTGCAGGACACGGAATAATGGGCTCAAGTTACAGGAAGCCAGATTCCACCTAAACATCAGGAAAAATTTCCTGACTGTCAGAGCAAGAAGACAATGGAACCGACTACCTAGGGAGGTGGTGGGCTCTCCCACTCTGGAGGGATTCAAGGTGCGGCTGGACGGCCATCTGTCAGGGATGCTTTGACCTGGATTCCTACATTGAGCAGGGGGTTGGACTTGATGGCCTGGTAGGCCCCTTCCGACTCTACTTTTCTATGATTCTGTGATTCCTTTTCCCATGCAGGTGCTTTCCTCACTTTCCTCTTCCCTTTCCTGACACCTTTTGCACTGCAAAAAAAAGAAAAGAAAGCCAGGTGGCCTCGTCGGTACATTCTGCTTGCATTTCCAGGCACACGAGCTCCCTGCTTGCCAGAGATATGGCTTTCCGCCTTGATGGATGATCCGCCGATGGTGGAGGGGGAACTCCATATGCCATTTAAATCAAGCTCTCCTGTCTTCCCATCTTGTTTTTCACCATAAATAACCTCTGATGGCGGTGGGAGGGGGGGCGTGTATCTGGGAAAATATCACACGGGCCAGAGATATTTTCACATGATGAAGCATCCACAAAAGAAAAGCTGGCCCTTTCATTGCTCGACAGCCCGGACAGGGTTCCTGCCCAACACAGACATTGTTGTTGCCCACAGTTGATGTTTTATTAAGTGTGGAAGAAAACTGAGAGAACTCTGGGCAGAGGGGCTGCCTTTAAACATTGGCCAAACCGTAACATTCTGGCAATAAGGCAGGGGGTGCTGAGCTGGGCTAGGGTGGGCTGCTTCAGCAACTCCAGTCCCCCCCCCCCGCAGCTTCTAAATGTGGCGTGACTGAACTCTGTAGCCACAAATCCTCAGCAGGGGAAATCTCGTAGAGGTGGAGATGGGAGAACCAGGGACGCTCGGCTTGAGCTCCCTGACATTCCCTGAACTTCACCTC
Organism: Shinisaurus crocodilurus; assembly: GCA_021292165.1. Lineage (NCBI taxonomy): Eukaryota > Metazoa > Chordata > Lepidosauria > Squamata > Shinisauridae > Shinisaurus > Shinisaurus crocodilurus. The sequence goes on along the minus strand of CM037876.1, from coordinate 319,356,352 downwards.
AAAGCTCGGTTTGGCTCACTCCCGTTCTAGTTTGTGACCTGCTTTTTGGTGTGTTCAAATGGGGAAAGTTGCACATTTTTTTCAAAAGTTGTGCATTTTGAGAAAGTTACACATTTTGAGAAAGTTGCGCAAGTTGTGCATTTTGAGAAAGCAGTGCATTTTTCAAGTACATATTTTGTGAATATGAACACAAGTTTGGGAATTTGGGAACATTTCCAGAGAACACGCACTCCCGTTCACATAATTCAGGGTTGTGAAGGGGGCATTGTCGAATGATTTGAGAGCGGAGATGAAATTTTCATACATCCCTTGGTGTAGAAGACGTGGCAGCTTTTGAAGAGGGAGAAACAGAGGAGGAGGAGTTTCTTCCTCCAAGCATTCAGAGGATGAGAATAGTGGCATCTGGATATATTGGCAAGGACAGATCTGCACGGACGTAAGGCCATCCAAGTGAAGGCTGGTCTGAAGATGGACTGAATATGTTTTGGACTGAAAATGGCACCAGTGAAGAAGACTTGTGAAGATTTTCCTTTGCTGGGTTAAAGCTGAACTTCTGCTTGGGTTGAAGTTCTTCCTACCCTTTGGATTAAGGGGATGGCTCCTGGTTTACTGATGGAGCACCTGCTTGGCATGCAGGAGATGCTTGGTTAAAATAAAAATAAAAATGCCCCTGTCTGAGACCCTGGAGAGCTACTGCTAGTCAGAGTTAGATAAATCTATGAAATCTATGAAATCATACTCAGTTAGATGGACCAATGGCCTGACCCTGAGTCCAAGCCGGATCCAAGTGGGCTTCCTCATTAAATGGTGCTTCAGAGCATCTGTTTTCTTCCAATGCGCATGCTAAAGGGTCCTTGTTAATTTCCCCATAAACAAGGCCATTTGTCAAAGGAGAATCCGGTGCAGCCAGCCAGCCAGCCAGCCAGCTAGGGTAGAAGAAATATTTTTCTCAGCCTAATTTGAACAAATCCTGCCATGTTTTACACTTGCTCTGTGCATGGGGGATAGTCACAAAGAACAGTTTTAGATCTAATTGGCAAACTTTTTTTTGCCAAAATATAGCTCGGGAATTGTGCATTCAATTCAATTGCGGAGGCAAGGGAAAATAACGTAGGGGGAAACTCCCTGGAAAAGGGTGACTGTTAGGAGCAGAAGAACTAGAAGACATTCTGTGCCTGTGGAAGCAGTGGAGCTATGGAACCGCTTCCATGTACTTGAGGACGAGAGCAGAGGACAGCCTGCAGAGGACGAATTACCGGGCACCCAACGTGACAGCGAACAAGAGGCTGAGGGTCAGTCAAGTGGAGGCAATCAAACCAAGGCCTACAGCAAGAGGAAGAGAAGAGTACTAGTAGTGGGAGACTCCCTCCTGCGGGGGATCGAAGCCAAAGTATGTCGCGAAGACCCATGGACTCACCAGGTGTGCTGTCTCCCCGGGGCACGGATTAAGGATGTGACAGAGCAGCTGCCGAGGCTCATGCAGCCCACTGACACATACCCCTTTCTTCTCTTCCACGTGGGTACAAATGATACTGCCAAGCGGAGTTACAAAGAAATCACAGCAGACTTTGAAGAGCTGGGAAGGGAACTCAAGAACTTCGGGGCCCAGATAGTTTTCTCATCCATCCTTCCAGTACTTGGAAGAGGCATAGAAAGGGAAAGAAAAATACTCCGAGTGAATGACTGGCTACGAAGGTGGTGCCGATGTGAGAGATTTGGATTCTGGGACCACGGGCTACACTTCCTAGAAGATGGACTTCCTGCAAAGGATGGGTTGCACCTCACAAGGACTGGGAAGAATGTGTTTGGCCACAGCATGAGGAACTTAATCAAGAGGGCTTTAAACTGAATCCAACAGGGGAGGGAGACATAAACTCGGGGGTTCCAATGGAGGAAGGCCTCTGTGCCACAATGGAGAGAACAGCCCCAGCGGTGCCCAATGATCATCTACCACAAAATGTAGGGGAAAAGTCGGAGTATAAAGCACATAGTCTTCGATGCCTCTATACTAATGCCCAGAGTATGGGCAACAAACAAGACGAACTTGAACTCTTGATACATGAGGGCAAGTACGACTTGATAGGGATAACTGAAACCTGGTGGGATGACTCCCATGGCTGGAATACAGCAATTGAAGGGTATAACTTGATCAAAAGGAACAGAAGCAACAGAAAGGGAGGTGGAGTTGCGCTGTATGTTAAAGATACGTTTCTCTGCACAGAGATACAGGAAGAGGAGCTTCGCAGCCCCATTGAGGGCATCTGGGTTAAAATAAAGGGGGCAAAGAATAAAACGAACATGGCAGTTGGAGTCTACTACCGACCACCCAATCAAGGAGAAGACGAGCATGGCCCCTCCAAGAAATTCCTGAGTTGTGCTGCTGATAACTTCCTCCTGCAGAAAGTGGAGGAAGCAACTAGAGGATCGGCTATCCTTGACCTGATTCTAACCAACAGAGACGAGTTAGTGGATAAAATGGCAGTTTCGGGAACTCTGGGGGAAAGTGACCATGTTATACTTGAGTTCTTGATTCTAAGGGGAGCAAAAGCTGAGTGTAGCCAAACATGTACTCTGGATTTTAGGAAAGCCAATTTTAACAAACTCAGAACAATGATAAGTGAGGTCCCATGGCAAGCGACCCTAATGAATAAAGGAGCCCAGGATGGGTGGGAGTTTTTAAAAAAGGAAATTTTAAAGGCACAATTGCAAACAATTCCCACAAGGAGAAAAGGCAGAGGGCAACAGAAGAAGCCAATGTGGCTTCACAATAAACTCAAAGATGACCTGAAAACAAAAAAGGACACATATAGGAAGTGGAAGGAAGGACAGGCTACAAGGGAAGAGTACAGGCAGGTGGCACAGAACTGCAAGAATAGTGTCAGGAAGGCTAAAGCTGAGAATGAGCTAAGGTTAGCGAGGGATGCTAAAAACAACAAGAAAGCTTTCTTCAGATACGTGCATAGTAAAAGACAGAGGAAAGAAATGGTGGTTCAACTACGCGATGAGGATGGCAAATTGATAACAGAAGACAAGGAAAAGGCAGAAGTGTTCAATTCCTACTTCGGCTCGGTCTTCTCCCAAAAGAGGGTCTATGACCCCCCTGGCAAACCTGAAGAGCATATGGAACGGGCAGGATTGCAGCTTGAGATTGATAGGCAAATGGTCAAGGAGCACCTGATTACTCTGAACGAGTTTAAATCTCCAGGGCCTGACGAGCTGCATCCTAGAGTAATAAAGGAACTGGCAGAAGAACTCTCAGAACCACTGTCTATTATCTTTGAGAAATCATGGAGGACAGGTGAAGTGCCAGATGACTGGAGGGGGGCAAATGTTGTTCCCATCTTCAAAAAGGGCAAGAAGGAGGAACCTGGGAACTATAGGCCAGTCAGTCTGACATCAATCCCTGGGAAAATTTTGGAGCAGATTATAAAGAAGTCAGTCTGCAAGCACCTTGAAAACAATGCAGTGATTACTAGAAGCCAGCATGGATTTGTCAAGAACAAATCCTGCCAGACTAATCTGATCTCATTTTTTGACCGGGTAACCTCCCTTGTGGACTGTGGGAATGCTGTGGACATTATATACCTGGACTTCAGCAAAGCTTTCAACAAAGTGCCTCATGATATCCTGATTAGCAAGCTAGCTAAAAGTGGGCTAGATGGAACAACTATCAGGTGGATCCACAATTGGCTACAGAATCGGACTCAAAGAGTGCTTATCAATGGTTCCTTCTCAAACTGGGGAGAGGTAACGAGCGGGGTACCACAGGGCTCGGTCCTGGACCCGGTGCTCTTCAACATTTTTATTAATGACTTGGATGAGGAGGTGCAGGGAATGCTTATCAAATTTGCAGATGACACAAAGTTGGGTGGAACAGCTAATACTCTGGAAGAAAGAAACAAAATTCAAGGAGATCTTGATAGGCTGGAGCGCTGGGCTGAAAACAACAGAATGAAATTTAACAGGGATAAATTCCAAGTGCTGCACCTAGGGAAAGGAAACCAAATGCAGAGTTACAGAATGGGGGACACTTGGCTCAACAATACCACAAGTGAGAAGGATCTTGGAATTGTTGTAGATCACAAACTGAATATGAGCCAGCAATGCGATGTGGCTGCAAAGAAGGCCAATGCTATTTTGGGCTGGATTAATAGAAGTATTGCTTCCAAATCACGTGAAGTGATAATTCCCCTTTACTCAGCACTGGTTAGGCCTCATCTTGAGTATTGCGTCCAGTTCTGGGCACCACACTTTCAGAAGGACGTAGACAAACTGGAGAGGGTTCAGAGGAGGGCAACAAGGATGATAAGGGGACTGGAAACAAGGCCCTATGAGGAGAGACTGAAAGAACTGGGCCTGTTTAGCCTTCAGAAGAGGAGACTGAAGGGAGATATGATCGCACTCTTCCAGTACTTGAAGGGTTGTCACACAGAGGAGGGCCAGAATCTCTTCTCGATCATCCCAGTTTGCAGGACACGGAATAATGGGCTCAAATTACAGGAACCCAGATTCCACCTAAATATCAGGAAAAATTTCCTGACTGTCAGAGCAATAAGACAATGGAATCAACTACCTAGGGAGGTGGTGGGCTCTCCCACTCTGGAGGCATTCAAGGTGCGGCTGGACAGCCATCTGTCAGGGATGCTTTGAGCTGGATTCCTGCACTGAGCAGGGGGTTGGACTCGATGGCTTTGTAGGCCCCTTCCAACTCTACTTTTCTATGATTCTATGATTATATGATCATTTCGCTGTGCAGCTCAGTCCCTGCAATTTCCTGAGAGGTGTATGAACCCAGGCCCACGGGCATTCCACATTGGTGGTGGGGGGAGGAGAGACCATAAAACTGCAAAGGTTTCTATAAAGTTGACTACTTATGATTGGGGATGGAATCTGGAACTTGCATATTTAGATCTCATTAAGAGAGCCAGCACTGAGACTAGGGAAGGAGACATCTGGTTTTAACTGTGGGACGCTGAGTTCGAGCCCCACCACGTGTGTTTGGCCTTCGGCGACTGACAGCCTCCTCCAAATTTCTCCAGATTCTTCTTCCATTTCTGCCTATGCCTGCCCCTTGCGTAGCTGTGTCCCACAGGCACACAAGAAAAATCACTAATTTTGTGAGAACCCAAACATTTCTACCAGAATAGTCTTGTTCCGTTAATGACCTAATTTTTCTGGAATATTTTCTGCATACTTAATCTGCACTCACACTTGAGTTTCATGGGGCTGCAGTGCTCGGCCCTCAGATGCAGTGCTCGGCCCTCCATGGAAAGAACACAGGCTCTGTTCTAAGGGAAGGGGGTTAGATCCGGATGCTGGGTACAGATGTGTGTGTTTCCCCCCTTTTGGCTCACAAGCTGTATGAAGTTTTATTGTGGTGCAAAGCCCGCTTAGAAGCCCACTTCCAGCCCTGGGGTTACACAGGCTGGACATTTGCAGTGCAATCCCACGCCCGTCCATTCAAAGTGAGTTCAATGTGCACAGCGTTGCAGCCTTCATACATCAGCTGAGGTTGTGCCTTCACTCCATCGGCCCTTGGGCATCCCCTTGCCTCTTGAGGTGGGGATGATCCAGCTGGAGCAGGGCGCCTCCGCCCCTGCAATCCATCGGCTGAGAATTTGCCTCAGGAGCAGCTCAGCCTGTGTCCCCCGTTTGCTTGACCCCAGGAGAGGCTGGCCACCCACTCGGGGCAGAGGACGGTCCCACAGGAGGCCAGCAGTCAGCAGCACCGGCCTCGCAGATCCATCTCCGTCAGTGCATAAAACATCCTTGGTGTGACATTTTAAAGAAGGGTTTCCCCAGGGCCAGGATGATGAACACGTTTCCACGAAAGCTTGTGCTGCTGCCTGTGACCTGCTTCCTGTCTGTGGCAGTTCAGCGTGGGAGCTGAGCATTTCGGGATGCCTCTACTCTGGCTTCCGTCACCATGCCTACGAGCAGGTGTTTACTGTATTGTGTTGGGTTTTCAAAATGTGCATCCCACTTTGTTTATCCAGCAAAAGGTCCAGGTCAGCTTCGGAGGGAGGGGAGGAGAGGGAAGAAGAAAAGAAGCAAATTCAAGCAACATGACTACTGTGTGAGACAGTTCTAAGTGGGTTGGGGAGGAGCCCTGATCATCATCAGCAAAATTATCACGGCAGAATCGAAACATGACCACCCCCCGTCCACCACCGGATGTCTCCTGGAGCAGCTATTTATTTATTTATTTATTTACATTTATTAATCGCCCATCTGGCCGGCAACCGGCCACCCTGGGCGATGTACAAAATAAAATACATTTAAAACAAGATAAAATACATTTAAAACAAGATAAAATACATTTAAAACAGTATTAAAATTTTTAAAAATCTTAACTCACCCCATATTCCTGCAGGAACAGTCAGGTTTTTAATGAGCGGCGGAAGCTCAGCAGAGAGGGGGCATGGCGGAGGTCACTCGGGAGAGAGTTCCACAGTATGGGGGCCGCCACAGAAAAGGCCCTCTTCCTCGTCCCCACCAGTCTAGCTGCTCTGGCTGAAGGGACAAGGAGAAGGCCGTCCGTGGCAGATCTTGTTGAGCAGCCTACTTGGTGTTGCTGGAGACGCTCCTTGAGATAGACTGGACCGGAGCCGTATAGGGTTTTAAAGGTCAAAACCAACACCTTGAATTCGGCTCGGCAAGCAACTGGTAGCCAGTGCAGCTCCTTGAGCACTGGCGTGATGTGGTCCCGGCGGCGGCTGCCTTTAACCAGGCGAGCCGCCGCGTTCTGTACCAGCTGTAGCTTCCGAACTGTCTTCAAGGGTAATCCCACGTAGAGCGCATTACAGTAGTCTAGGCGAGAGGAGACCAAGGCATGAACCACTGATGGGAGCAGGTGATTAGGAAGGTAGGGGGGGGCGCAGCTGCCGTATCAGATGGAGTTGATACAGCGCCGCCCGGCTCACAGCTGCCACCTGAGCCTCCATGGACAGCTGGGAGTCTAGAATGACCCCCAAGCTGCGGACCTGGTCCTTCAGGGGTAGATGTACCCCATGCAGCACCAGGTCAACATCCCCTAACCTCCCCTTGTCCCCCACCAGAAGCACCTCGGTCTTGTCGGGGTTCAGCTTCAGCATGTTCCTTCCCATCCAGCCAGCCACTGACTCCAGGCACTTGGAAAGCTAATGTGCTTTCCCCAAATGGTGGGACATTGATGGGGTGGGGCGTCCCGGGGGAGGGCGTTCAGCAGCAGTGGCACCGTGAGGATGGGAGAGGTCCCGTGTCAGCGGAAGGGGGAACGTGGCGGAACAGCAGGGCATCTGATGTTGATCGGAGCATGTGGACGGCCGGCCCATACAAGAACAGGTGTGCAGGTGGGGCGCCGGGTGTGGTTGGAATGTCGCTACCCTTAGCAAAGCCCCTTTTCCTTCCAGCAACACTCTTTGAATGTTCCTGCCAAGCAGGAACCTCCAAATCTCACTTGAAATGTGAAATTAGGCAAAATTTGGTAGCTAGATCTTATCCACTTTTTTTCGCGGCATGGCTAGGTAATTCCTTCACCAACCCAGGACCCCTAGCGGGGCATGAAGTGTGCTGGGGAGCAGGGCTACCCACAGCTTGACTAACAACTTGCATTAATAAAAACAATGCGTCTTGTGGTACCCTAAAGGCTAACCATTTATATATATATATATTCATAGAATTAATTACATGCTTTTCATTGCAAGATAATCCGAAAGGTACACAGTGCCCAGTGGGCAGAGGGGTGTTTCATAAATATATCAAATAAATAATAAATAATAAATATTTAACTTAAAAAACAAATTTTGCCCAAGTTTGCTTGTTTTTCTTTTCCTTCCTCATCCCTTTTTCCTTTTGTGCCATGTCTTTTAGGCTGGGAGCCTGTGGGCAGGACCCATCTTGTTAGTTATTGATAGCATGTAAGCTGGTTTGGAAGCTTTTTCAGCTGAAGAACAGGGTTAAAAAATGCTTTAAATAAATAAATTGGGGAAAAACCCAAAAAGCAACCTCAAACATCTCTTAGATATTTGAGAAAGTAGCCTGTTCTGTTCACAAACCTTCTGGGCATAGAAATAGCGGTTCCATTGGCCACCAGGCCCTTGCACTGCCCAAGGATGAGCACGCCTTGCATGTGATGCTGCCTTGCCTTATATCTGCATCTCCTGGTTCTTGTTAATTTCCAGCCCTGCCTTTTTAAAAAGGTGATGCAGGCTGGCAAGTCTATGTGTGAAAGGATGGCCAGCTCATTACCGGTGATGGGAAGAAACATGATAATTAGCACAAAGTGTATGCAACAGGTTGTGAATTTCCCTTGCAACACATCTGACAGGGTTCAGGAGCATCGGGTAGCTTAGACCATACCGTGTGCCAAAGGCTGGGTTGCCTTGGTAATCTCTTGGCACAGGTCAGTCAGTCAGTCAGGCGATCACTCGTGACCCAGTAAGATTGTCTCCCAGGATAAAAATGTACAAAAAGGTGATTTTAAAAGGAGGAGAATTCTAAAGAAGATTGTGTAGACTCTAGCGATGGGTCCGTAAGTGACTGTGGAGGCCAATTCTAGATCCACACAGCTTCCCACAGTGAGGACACAGGTTGCCAGATAGAAGATGGTCCTGTAAAGGATTCATTTGATGTGCTTTTCGCTTAGCACGTTTCTCCCTTTCACCTTGCACTCGGGCTTCTTCAAAGTCCATGGAACCTTTGTGAAAGGCCAACCTCCATTTAGATCGTTCATGGGCCAGAGCTTCCCAGTTTTCGATGTTTATATGTAGGGGACATACGCGAAGAGGTGTGGGGAGGGGTTTACAGCAGGCAAAGGACGAGTGTGTGAGATGCCTTGGCTCCAGGAGCCCTTCCGAAACAACAGGACTTCTGTTTCCAGGGGAAATTGTAGCCGCCACAGCACAGGCGAAGGATGCCGGCACGAAAGGCCCTTTCGACCTCTACAGCCACTGCCTCCTCCTCTCTGTCTGCTGTGCCTGTCAGTGGCTGTCCAAGGGTGTCAGTGGAGGGACGTTTTCCTGGCACCTGAGGCTTTGGGATCCTTAAGCTGGCGAGACCAGCAGCGATTGACCCGGGGGCCGTCCGCATCCAGAGCGTGTGCTTTGATACTGAGCTCCAGCCCCTCCCGCCAGAACAGGAGTCTCCAGCCAATAGGAGGTGAGGAAGGAATGCATCCTCTTTGGCTAATTTATTGTTCTTTCAAAGTATTTTTTTTTTTAATCCTGCTCCTCAGCCAAACAAGGATGACAAGACAGTCCCTCCCCGCAGGCTAACATTCTAAAAAGACAGGACACCAAGGAAGAAGAGATGGGGAGGGGGGAGAGGAAAAAATTAGTAGGCTGTCAGTAGGGCTGGTGGAAGGACCCTGCTTCCCTTCTCTCATCTCCTGAGGGGGGGCAGTCCAGCTGGAGCAGGCCTGATGTTCCCTCTCCGGCTCCTGTCTTCCTCGCTCCTCAGATCCTATCCTGAGGATTGCTGGCTGAGAGGAGCTGGCTGACCGCTGGACTGATTCCCCCCTGGCAACTATGTAAGCACAGACTCCAGCAAGAGGGCCAGCTGTTTCATAATATCCTCCCAGATGCCTGGATCCATAGAGTTCAGGGGAAAGCTAATCCAGGTGGATGCCTGTTCTATTTTGTGTGATTAAGTATTTCAGGCTTCACAGACACAGCAGAGGAGTCTCTGCCCTAAAGTGGCCCACTGCAGGGTTGGGAATGGGTCGCCTCACATCTCCACCCTCGTTGACATAGCTGTCCCAGTCCTTCTGGGGTGCGAGGGCCCTCCAATGACACAGCCAGACCCTAGGAATAGGACACACAAAGCCATGCACACAGACACACAAGCTTGCCTTGAACTTTAGAATAACAAGGGCCACTCCGTTCATTCCTCCCTGAGCAGGATGCTTTGCAGGAGGCAAGTTCCTGCACTTCACAGGGCTGGTCCTTGTTGCAAAACATCACTGGCTTATAAGGAAGAGGAGAAGCGACTTCTTCACATTCTGTTCCCTATTTAATTAAACAAAAAAAACCCAAGCTGATCTCTGGTGATATTTGCCTTTTATCAGTCTTCTTAGGTGTGATTATCCAGTCCAATAAAACAGCATCTTCTCAGGTAATTATGGCTGAAAAACAATTAGCCCTCCTGTCTCTTGCCACATGCTCCATCACAGCTTTTTGAAAAGAGTGACCTGGAATCACCTCCCATCCTTCAACTTTGCCAAGGAGGCAAAGCGAGGGCCCAGTCGGCTGAGGCTGCTGCGCCAACTGCGCCCGTCCCTGGGACATCTGAGCTGGCCGTGCTCACACATGCCTTAGTTACATCCTGTTTGGACTATTGTGATGTGCTCTATGTGGGGCTGCCTTCAAAAACTGTTCAGAAACTTCAGCTGGTCCAGGATGCTGCAGCCAGGCTGTTGACCGGGGCCAGTTACAGGGAGCACATGACTCCCTTATTACAACAGCTTCACTGGCTGCCGGTCTGTTTCTGGGCTGGCTATGAACTATAAAGTCCTATATGGCTTGGGACCAGGCTACCTGAAAGACTGCCGTCCCCCATACGAGCCCGCCTGGTTCTTAAGAACTTCAGGAGAAGCCCTTCTTTCGAGACTGCCACTTTCAGAGGTGCATTTGGCGGGAACACGAAAGAGGGCCTTCTTGGTGGCCGCTCCCTGGCTGTGGAACTCCCTCCCAAGGGAGGCCGGGTTTGCTCCCTCTCTGCTGTCCTTCCGCCAGCAGGCAAAGACTGCTTTATTCAAAGAGGCCTTTGGCATGTAAGCAGGTCTGTTGGGTTGGATGGTTTTTTTAAAATTATGTTATTGGCGTGCTTTTAATTGTGTTTCAATGCGTTTCTTTTATTATTGTTTTAATCAAGTTTTATTTATGGTTGTAAGCCACCTTGAGTGCCATACCAATCCAATCCAATCAAGTCAATCCATAAAATAAACCAGCTCTGGGGCACGTGGGTAGCTACACGGTAGCCGCAAGTCTGCGCAGTGGCTCTCTGTCCATGACTCCACAGGCAGGATAGTTCCCAGCTCACAGCAGCAAAGGGTTGGAACACGACGGCCTTTGCAGTGTGCCCCATACGCAGCGCCCTGCGCACGATGGACAGCAGAGGCGCTCGGGCGGCTGCCTGCCCACGTGCCGTTGGGGGTCTGCAGTATGAGCTAGTGAGCTGGGTCTGGTGGAGCTGTGATGCCAGGGCCGGATTAACATAGGGGCGATTGGAGCGGCCGCTCCAGGCCCAAAGCAGACAATAGGCCCACAATATAGGGACACGCGGCACGATTTGAGTTAGCTCTGATCGTTATCATTCAGCATAATTAATGATTTTTTCAAGATTAGAAAGGTGTTCTAAGCACATCTGCATTACAGGCTTGAGGCAAGACCTAGCAAGAACTGTTGTTCTCAAATTAGCATGGTAGGTTTTTGCATTTCAATCACTGTTACTACATTTCTTTGAAGCACATGGGGGCTTGCTAGGGTCTGTAATATTCAGATTTAGAAGGGACCTCTCTCTCCAGCCTGGAGCAAAAGATCTTTCTGATTCGCAGCTCAATTGTTCAAATGCTAGTTTAACAAAAAAACAAAAACGAAAACGAAACAAAGCAACAAGAACAACACAATTATTCTTGGTCAAGCAAAGCTTCCTGGCTTTTTGTTGTGGCTGCTTTTTCTTTTTTAATAAATAAATTTGGGGGAAATTGGGAAGACCCTTACTGATGAGCTGCAGGAGTTTTTGAGTTTTGGCACTTTAATGGTAATTAAAATATTTAATTTGTTTTAATATAAAATTGCGTCTTCATTTTATTTATTTCCATAAAAAGGCCCACCAAAATCCTCAGCACCAGGCCCATAATGCTCTTAATCCGGCCCTGTGTGATGCCCCCCCCCCCAAGTGGCCCCCCAGCCCTGCCTTCAGTGCAGCTGCCAGGACAGACCGGATGCAGATGCCTGCATGGAAGCGGGTGCTGCTGCTCGGCCGCTGAGCCCTGGGCCCTCTCAGGGCACCCCTCCTTCACCACGCCTTGCGTCGCCTTGCTCAGTGAATGCAGCATCGAACGAAGGATGATGATGCGGGTGTTGCTGATGATCATATTTATTCATAACCCGCCTGCCTTTCCCCCAGTACTGGGACTTTACAACATTAAAATTTGTACAGTTAAAACATATAAATGGAAAAATACAAAATGACTTGCGTGTCTAGATGAATCATCACAAGCGAGTGATGAGGCAAAGCCCCCTGGGCCTGGAAAACTCTACTATTATCCTCAGTCATCAGGAAATAGCTGGGTGGGTTTATCCTGGGCCCAATTTGGATGCCTTCACACCCTTGGTGGTGGTGTGGTCTGATTTCTCCCCCCCCCACCCCGTGAAGGTCCGCCCTTCCACCCACCCCACCGGCCTGCCCCCCACCCTGCCAGCCACCCACTGACCCGGTGTGCATGCCAGCTACCAGCAGGGGGAGGGGGTCTCACTCACCCCTTCCCACCCTCCCATCACTGCCTCCTTGCCTTTGAGGCAAGCATTCCAGGCTGCTGAAACGATTCCTGCTGTGTCCGAGATGGTAAACACAACTTGGGCGTCATCAGGATTGCACATTTCACATGGCAGGCTGGACCAGTCACCTCAAACGCCGTAGGCCTCTCCACGGGCCCCGTGCAGCTTTGCCCCATCAAAATCTGAATTGATATGAAGAGTGCAATTGGCCGCATGCACACACGAGGTGCGTCAGAATATTGGAAGGGGCTGCACAGTCCACACACACACACACCCCATGCACATTTGTGCTGCGGCGGGGTCCAGCCCATCGCGGCTCCCTGCAAGGCGTACAGGTGGAGGCGGAGGGTCCCGCCCTGCCCGCGTGTCAGGGGGGCCGCAGTGCACGCGGAGTGGCGCAGTGCTCGTGAATGGTGCGCGAAGGGCCCTTCCGTCCGCCGACATCTCGGGAAGTGTTTCTGGGTCACGTGTCAGCCCGCTGGCCTCCAGCACTCTGCCATTTTTAGCACCACTGCCTTAGAAGCAAAGGCCCGGGCGGGGGGGCGGGGGGGGCTGTGAATCGCTGGGGGGGAAGAGCAGCTGCTACAGCTGAGCAGCATCTGTGCCGGGCCCATTCCCCGCTGACCGTCCGACCGCAGCCGCCGTCACCAAGCAGCCGTTGCTGGGAAGACAGACACCCCCGCCTCCTGTAGCCCGCCCACTTGCCTGAAGTCGCCGTGCCCCACTCCTCAGCCCCACTTTGAACCTCCGGTAGCCAAAATGGCCTCGGTTGTCACCCGCTCCCCAACACATGCGCCGCGCGCGCCTCCCTGCTCTCCTGCGTGGAAGGAGGTAGCTGCGCTGCGGCAGGGCAGGCATTGCAAGCACGGGGCGGCCCTCTCAGCACCGAGGACAGCAGACCAGGATCCTGCGGGAAAGGGGAGGAGGGGGAAGGAGCCCTGAGTGCGAGCAGGGGGCAAGGAGGCGCAGGAACGGGGGCGGGGTGGCTGAGCCCCACAGAGGATGTGCTGGGGGGCCGGAGCTGCAAGAGAGTTGGAGGCGGGTAAGTTCCCCTGAGCTGGATCCAGATTTGGCAGGAGCAAAAGAGGAGGGACCTGGGGTGGGGGAACTTGCACCCCGGGAGTGCTAAATTCTATTGTAGCTTTTGGCCCAACAGAATCCCCCCCCCCCCCCGCATAGGCTCACTAGGGCTGCCTTACAGAGCAGGGAGGCCAAAGGCGAATTCCAACCTGAATTTGTGGGGGGGGGAGCCAGTTTCACATGCCAGGAAGGGGGGGAGCAACGCCTTCCATCACGGGCTTAACGCGTCACTGAGAACAGTTCCCCGCAATGACTTGCTTTCAGCGTCTGGTACATCTGCGACTCTAAGCCTTCCATCATCTTCGGCATCACAGTCTGAAGGACCAAGAAGAGTTTATCTGCCTTGGTGGAGTCCCCCCCCCCTCCCTGAATCAGTTCTGAGTGTGCTGGAAAAGTCCTTGTGTCAGCATTCCCTTCCTCAGAAATAGGTTAGATATTAGCTGGATTTAGCAAAAATCACCCCCTCCTTTCAGTGTGCCGTTCGTTCCCCAGATACTGCAGACGGTATGCAATGTCGCTCACATAAATGACACGGTTTTTTCCCCCCCTAGACTAAAGCTTATTTCTTTTCTCAGTTTTTTAAAATAGATGCACATCTGGCCTGCTGAGTACAGGATACGGTAGGAAAGCACTGTAAGGAGAGTTTCTGGAGCTTCCTGAAACCCCCCCCTCCTCTCCCTGCCCCCCTCCCCCTTCTTAACAACTGTATTTGGGCTGCAGTTGAAACAAAGAGATGCCAGCGAGGGAGGCTGGGGTTTGAACGAGGAGCCTCCTCGGCACCTGGAGTTGGATCCAGCTACTGAGCTACCCCGGGGTCATGTCTGAACATCTGAAGCCATCTGATGCTGCGTCAGATCACAGACCAGCCTTGCCTTGCCCTGCGCTGCGCTGTCTGCAAGTGGAGAAAGGCCTTTTCCAGCCTGGCTGTCTGAGATGCTTCGACTGGAAGTGTCAGTGATTGAAGCTGAACACTGCGCATGATGGGAGGCAGAGGCACATCCTTTGCCATAGAGCTCTGAGTCCTGGAAGGGGCAGGCTGCACCATCCTCTTCAGGCACCCAAGAGAAAAGGGTGTGCAGCATCAGCTGCTGTGACTGGCAGGCAGCATGGCGCCTCTGGGTTGGCCAGTCCTGGGATTCATACTTGGAGCGTGGCCTTCTGTCCAAAGGCAGAGACCCCCCCACCTGCAGGCCTTCTGCTCAGCTCACCCCCTCGCCCGTTCTGGCTCAAGCAAGCCAGGGCTCTGCTTCTGGTTTCCAGCCGTGCCTGCAGCTCCAGCGGCTGACGCCAGGGATCCTGGGTGAAAGATGGAGAAACCCGGCACCCCCGGAATGGGTTTCAGCACAGCCATCCCGGGCTCCACACTGACGACAGAGAGGGTGTTTCACAGCGGCATCATTCGGATGGGCCTGTTTTCATAGCCCTTGTGAACTCCCACATTCAATTTTTGCATGTTTATATCCCACCTTTCCACTACAAATGGAGCTCAACACTAAAACAAAAGATGAAATACAAAATTATAATCAAAAGATAAAAGTCAACGGATTAAAAACACATTGATAAAAACAATAAACAGCACCCACCAGTTAAAACCTATTTCAGCAACAGCAACTAACAAGTCAGCTCAAAGGCCAAAGGCCTGCCTACATGTGGCGGTCTGCCTCCTGAGGGAAGGACATGAAAGGTGGAACTCCTCTGGCCTCTCTTGGCCGGGAGTTCCAGAGACGTTGGAGGAGGCACCAAAAAGGCCTCCTTATGCATCCCCACCAAATCTACTTCTACTGATGGCAGGACTGAGAGAAGGGTATTTCCTGAAGGCCTTAAAGCAGGGCTCTCCAACCTTGGGTTCCCAAATGTTGCTGGCCTACAGCTCGCAGCATCCCTTGCCATTAGCCATGCTGGCTGGGTATGCTGGGAGCTGTAGGCCAGCAACATCCAAATGTGGGACTCCCTAAACTTCTTCATGACACTTCTTGGTGTATGGAGAGATGGTTTGCCTTTGCTTTGCCCCATGCAGAGAAGGTATGGTATCAGTGGGACCTTGTTTTCTAAGTCCTATAACCATGTGGGAAAGAAAGTGGTAAACCTCCCTGAGCACTGTAGTCCTGATAAAATGTGTGTGTGGGGGCACCTATTATTAAATAAAGTTTAAAATCTGACATATTTCCTTTCTAACAAAATGCGATTGATGTCACTGGGGGCGGGGGGGAGATTTCCCTTACTGGAAGACTCCCTTTTTCTAAGGGTTCTTCCAAAAAGAAGTCTGAAAGATGGCCGTAAGAACATAAACCCAGTCACAAAATTTATCTTGGAGACATAGCTTTTTAGAGATCTCTGTAGGCCAATTTCTTTCTTTTCTTTCTTTTTTAACTTAACCCCTGAAGAAAACCCAAATATATGATACGAGGCCAAAATGCATTGGGCTACTCCAAGGAATATAACAACAGGGGGCCCTTGGGCAGCTGGACCGAGAAGGTGAGGTGCCTGCGAGGACCAGGCTTCTTGCCGTGAGCGGCACAAGGGAAGCTGTGGAGATGAGCAGGGATCAGGAGCATGGGCGTACAGCCTTCATCAAATCTGTCCTGTCTGCATTTTGTGGATTTTCAGGCACCTTTCGTGCTGTTGTCCACTCATTGAGAGGATCGGATTTTGCACGAATGTGTTCATACACGTTTGCACAACTTTGCACTTCTGAAAATGTGCAAATCCCCCCCTACACACACAAATCCTCCAAAAACGCGTATTTTCATGCTTTAGGCTATTAATCCCCCCCCCCTCATATTTTTCTACAACTAAATTTGTGTAAAATTATGGAGGGAGAACCACTTGAAAGAATTTGGAGAAATAACTGGGCTTCAGATGAATTGGGGTAAATCCAAGATTTTACTGTTTAATTGTAGTAAAAAAGAGGAGAGTGAAATGTTAAAGAAAAAATATAACATTAAAATTACAAATGTAATTAAATATTTAGGAATAGAAATTACACAAGATATTGATAAAGTAGGAGAACAAAATTTTAGAAAGTTAAAGATGGAGGTTAAAAATAAAATAGAGGAGTATAAAAAAATTGGGCTTTCTTGGTTTGGTAGAATTGCGCTGGTAAAAATGAAGATATTGCCTAAAATAAACTTTTTGTTTAGGATGTTACCAGTAAAGATTACAGAAAAAGAAATTAAAGATTGGCAATCAATTATTAATGAATATTGTAATGGAAGGAAAAGATCAAGGATTAATAAATATAGTTGGTATAAAGCGCAAAAAATAGGTGGTTTAGGTCTTCTTAATATAAAGTGGTATTATTTAGCCAACCAAGTAAGACATATTTTGGACATTATAGCAGGGAAAGACAAAATGTGGTTGGAATTAGAATCACGAGAATTAGGAAACATGATGGTGAATATATTATTTAAGAAAAATATAAATAATATTATAAAAGGACTAGAAAATCCCTTTTTGAGGAGTATGTTAGAGAGTTGGAATAGCACGAGGAAACTTTTTACACCAGAGGTATCCCCGTTAACTCCGGTAGTGGTCATGGAGGACTTTCCAGAAAATGTAAGACATCTAGAAGCTATATTAAGGAGAAAAAAGGTGATTAAATTAATGGATTGGGTGGAAAAATTGAAGACTAGAGAACATATAATAGAAATAGTAGGAAGAGAGAGAATATCATGGTTAAATTCAATGCAATTGGAACTGTGGTTAAAGAAGTGGAGGACAAGATTTGACAGCGAAAGAGAACTAACAAATTTTGAAAAGATAGTTTTGACTAGAGAAGCTATAGAAGGTAATGTTTCAACAAGAGGCACAACAAAGGCTTTATATACGATGTTACAAAAAGAAGAAGAGCATAAAGATTCTCTTAAAGTGTTATGGGATAATGAATTTGATGAGGAAATATCGAAACAAAGTTGGAAAAATATTTGGGATAGACGTATTGTAAGAGTTATGTCAACTAGGATAAAAGAGAACTTTTATAAAGTGGTATGGAGATGGTATTTAACTCCAGTAAGATTAAATCGGATAGATAAAAATTGCTCCGCATTGTGTTGGAGAGGATGTAATGTAAAAGGTACGTATGCCCACATGTGGTGGAGCTGTAAAAATGTTCTGGAATTTTGGCAGAAAATATTTGAAGAAATATCAGAAATAATTGGAATGGAATTAGAAGTCTGCCCAAAATTAGCATTGTTAACAATTACAGAAAAGTTAGTTTGTTTAAAAAATACAAAAGAATTGATTGTGAATTTGTTAACAGCAGCAAAATTAATGATAGCTAGGAATTGGAAGGTTCAACATGTGTTTTTAATTACTGAATGGTATAAAGAGGTATGGGATATCACGTTAAATGATAAATTAACTTGTAATATTAAGTGTCAAAAAGGACAATTGGAGAAAGACACCTTTGTGAACATTTGGGGTAAATTTTTGGATTATGTGTTGGTAAAGGGGAGGGGGAACAAACCTTGTCAAGATTTGTTATATTTTTGGAATATAGAATAATATCTTGTACATAAACATTAAAAAAAAAAAATTGGGGGGGAGAAATATAACTTGGTCCCAAGAGGTGGGGGGGTGCACAATGTTTATGTTGTATCTTTTGTTGTTGTATTCATTTAAAATGAAATTAAAAAAAATTATAAAAAATAAAAATAAAATAAAATTATGGAGGGAGGGAAAGGTCTGCATGTCCACGGAATCTGTGCAACTCAGGAAAAGCCGGTTTCCCATGGGATCTGTGGGCCAGACTCACAGACACCGGAACTCACTTGGATCGGCTGCGGATTTCTCCGACATCACACTCACCCAGTGCATTTACGTATGTTGCAGATTTTGGCTTTCGTTGACACAGCCTTTCAGGGTTTTATGGTACACAAAGTGCTTTGAAACTGTGCCTATTCCTAAGAGCAGGATTATATACCAAACCAAATTGATGATACTAACTAAGCACTCACATTGTTAGGGACTTCCATATGAATTAGAAGCAGCATTTTTTACATTCAATCACACTGCATTGTCCAGTTGCAAGCACAAAAGGGGGAAAAAGGTGTTCTTAGTAGCATTGGTCACAGGAGGCTAACGATACTTGTATTGCACCTTACTATAGCCAACTTCAGGGACACAATTATGCATCACACTGTATACCAAAGGTTAGGAAAGGCAGCACCAAGTCCAAGAGGTCACCAGCATGGCTAATGAGCAGGGTCAAGGAAGCTATTTGAGCAAAGAAGGCTTTCTCCAGAAAATGGAAGTCTTGCCCAAGTGAAAATACCAAAAGGGAGCACAAGCTTGCACAAAGGAGATGCAAGCAGACAATAAGATGCAAAAAAGCATTTTGAGGAGCGTATTGCTGACAACATCAAGGCCAACAATACAGAATATTTAGGACTGCACCTTTAAGTATATGAGAAGCAGGAAATCAGCGAGGGAGGGCAACTGGAGGCAGCTGGATTAGAATGGATTTAAAGGAGTAATAAAGGAGATTGCAGAGAAGGTGAATGGATTCTACTCATCTGTCTTCACTGCAGAAGATGTAGGACAGATGCCTGTGTCTGAACTGGTGTTTTCAGGAAGGGGTTCTGTGGAACTGAGGCACAGTGGTGGCTAGATATCAAGTTCACGACCTTACTGACAAATTGAAAGCTAATAAACCACCGGGCCCAGATGGTATCCATCCTAGAGTTCTTAAAGAACTCAAATGTAAAATTGTTTATCTTCTAAAAAAAAAAAAAAAGTAACATGTCCCTAAGGTCAAGCTCAGTACCAGAGGGCTTAGAGAATGGCCAATGTAACAGCATTTTTTCAAAAAGGCTCCAGTAGTTAGCTGGCTGGCGCTCGCTTTTGGCCCAGCCCGGCCAGCACAGCGGCATTGCTCGCTGAGTACCCAGGGGGTCGGGTGGTGGGCAGATTCCCCCACCCATATTCCAAAGGGCTCTTTACAAAGTCTCCCACCAAATACTCGTGAAGAAGTACGACACATAGTTAAACTATGGAATTCACTTCTACAAGATGTAGTGATGGCCACCAGTTTGGATGGCTTTAAAAGAAGACTGGATAAGGCTATCAATGGCTACTAGTCCTGATGGCTATATGCTACCTCCAGCATCAGTCGAAGTACGCCTCTGTACACCGGGAACATGACCGGGAGGGTGCTGTTGCACTCATGTCCTACTTGTGGGCTTCTCATTGGGGCATCTGTTTTGCCACAGGATCCCCAAAAGGGATTGGCAAAGGGTCTTTGAATGATTTTCTGACCATAATAAATACTCCTCCAGGAAGTCAAAGCCAAACATGTTTATTGTAAAGTTGAGCCACAAGTAAAACAATGCTCTCCTGACCATTCCCTGGTGGAAATCCCCCCACCCTAGCAGCACAGTCACTGTTCAACCAACCCGAATGCTAGGTCCAGCAGCTCTCCGCCCGGGTATTGTTTTTCCACGTTGGGCTTCTGCAAGGCTCTGCACAGGGTCCTCTGCTCCTCCTCGCTCCTTCCAGTTCTTCAGTACTTCACACGCCACCAACTAACGACCACCGCCAACAACCACCACCACCCTCTCCGTCTGCACTTGCTCTTCTTAAATAGCACCAAGTTTCTTGGATTGCGTATCTCGTGCTTCATTGCTAGCACCTGTGCTGTTTGCATTGTCATCCCTCTGGCCAGCAGCCAGATCACAGGTGAGTTGCTCTTGATTGCATCAGGCTGGCAAGCAGCCAAGTAGCCAAGGCCATGTGCTGATAACTTTCTTAAAGCAAACCTAGAGCATAGAGGCAGCAGAACTCTGTACAACACTCCTGTACTCCTCGCCATCTTCCGTGACTCCCGGTACAGCATCTTGTTGGCCAGCCACTGTGTGAACAGAATGCTGGACTAGATGGACCCCCTTTGGTCTGATCCAGCATCAAGGCTCTTCTTATGTTCGTATGATGGATTCTAGAGTAGGCCAATTGTGGCTGTTTTAAAATGCCCCTTCCATCATTAGTGAGCTATTAAACACCTGTTCAGCTGTCCAACCTCTTTTTCTGTCCAAAACGTGTTTGTATTTTTGAAGAAGAGCCAAACTGCACACCTGGCACTCTGCGAGCTGAAGCCTATCCTCTCTGGATTATGTGTGTGTGTGTGTGTGTAAGCGAGTGGCTAATAAGTAGCCTCCACAGCAAAATGCCAGCTGTGTGACATCATTACTGGGTGGTTCTGACTGGCTGTGCCGGTACCTCTGGAAGGCAGAAGTCTGAGTTGCAGATGTCGAGGAAAAGGAAGAGGCTCCCCCTGCCCCCCCCCGCCCCCCCCGCAGCCCATCATACTATTCCTGGGATGGCAGGGAATGCTGTCTCAGGAAGCGACGCCACAGTTCAAGTGGGCTTGGCTTTGAGAGGAATCTGGGACTTCAGGAGTGGAATTGCAGAATTATACAGAGAGAGAGAGAGGGACCCATGTACAAGCTGACTTGCTAGGTCCTGGGGAACCTCAGGTACAGTTCTGATGCTAAAGATAGTGCTGGGATGACTCAGAAATGCCTCTTGTGGTGAACACCACAACAGGATCCCTGCAAGAATTTTGTATCAGGCAAGGAGGCTCCCCACCCCTTTGCAGCCGTGTCTGAGACTTCAAGGGAGGCCCCTTGACCTTGACTGTATTTTCTGGGCTTGCATTTGACTGCCCAGGGAGTTGGCAGAGAAATGGGAAACCCCCCACCCCACCCCACCCCACCCACTCTTTCACACACGTCTGCCTGAACTTCTAATGCCACCCTCAGTAAATCTTTACCAGCTGTTGGTTCTGTGCCCCTGTACTGACCACCAGCATTCATTTTTCCATGGCTGAGGATGGCATTAGAATGTAGGTGCGTGGAAGTGGGTGTGACTTCCTGTTTTCACACTTCTGTGTGAGCTCCAAAATAGGGCCATGTGCTTTCTGCAGCTGCTCTTTGACAGGGCGGAAGGAGCTCTGGTCGGCCCACTCAGCCCAGATCCTGCTTCACCACTGGCAGGCAGCAGTGCATTTACCAAACCAAGTTCTTCCGGCACCATTTTGACATCAGTCCATTTCAATGAAACATAAAGAAATATTGTTTAACCTGACAAGGTGCCGCAGAGGCTTATTTTTTTGTTGCGCAAAACTGCCATGTTCACTCCAGCATCATTTAGAACTGAGCAAAATAGTGTTGGTGTTGGCTCAGATACAAATGGATGAGTTCAGTCAGAGAGAAATTGCCTTCTGTGGGGCTGCAAACAAAGAGGTGCTGGGTGGGTGGGGGGATCAAATCTTTCAGCAGCCTGTTAATATTTTGCCTTTGATGGCATCTGAACTTGAAGGCCCCTCTTTTGGTGCTTCTTCCCAAACAGCATGCCCAGCAGATGCACCTGGAGCCTGGACTCCTTTCCCTCAAAGCTGTTTGATCAGTCAGGTAAATGGTCATCTTTATGCAAGACTAGTTCTGCCAATTTAAGATCAGGACATACACAAGGAGTGATGTATTGATCTGTTGCTTTATTTAAAGCTAGGCATACGGAAACACCCAGGAGTGCATTTTGCCTACAAAACGGGTAATAAGGCCCGAAACCTGGGATGATGATGATGATGATGATGATGATGATGATGATGATGGGAGAATCTAATGCTCTTCCCTTCCTTGGCACACACAGTCCTGCTCCTGAGCAAATTATTGCCTGTCACTCAGGAAACACTCCGGCCATCTTGCTCATCCGGGTTGAGAAAGTCTGCACGCAGCACTCCCCTTTGCAGGCACAGATTTGCTCTCCTTGTTGAAAGGAACAGGGCAGATTCATGTTTTTGCATCAGAGTGGCAGGATGGATGTAGGGAAACTGAGTCAGTTGCTGCAACACGAGATCTTGAATCCATTTGTCTCCATTCAAAGCTTCAGTTCCAGAAGAATGTGTTGTTAGGGGTGGTAAGTCTAGTTTTAATGTGATTGCAGAGGAGCTGCCTTGCAAAGTCCTTTGCTTTGATCGAGGAAGCTCAGCGCTCTGGTGAACCATGAACATTATTTCAGCTTCAAGGCAGGGTGAAACTGACCAGGAAGACAGAACAGGCTCAGAGAGCAGCTGTCTAGGGGACAAGAAAGACCATCTTCGAATGGACCTGCCTGGTGCCTCTCTGCAGGGCATCTCAGTGGGAAGCTGGTAAGTGACACACCTGAGAGGACGGTCGGTGGCACTCAGAGCTGGCCAGCAGGCGAGTGTCGTCAGCTGAGCTGCATCGCACCCTCCCCCACCCGCGGGGGCTTCTCCTCCTCCTTCGCAGCCCGCCCCACCTTCTGCTCTCCCTTTCTTGCGGCGTTATCAAGGAGAGGCAGCGCCATCCACATTTCTGATGCTGATTGCCTTTCTCTCCCCTCAATTCTAAAGACAAATTATCTTCCCCTTGCCAGCCTGTCAGAAAGATGTTTTCAAACAGCACATTATCGCCGAGCGCTGGGTCTACATGTGGGCAGCCGAAGTCGAGGAGAGACGTTTCTCTTTATTATCCGCCTTCCATCTTGACGGGGCTCTTCATTCTCCCGCTCTTCATTAACATACAAATATCTTCATGTTCCAAGGATAGATGGTGTCATTTCTTGTGAGGCTTCACATTAATCTTATCCTTGGCCTCTGCCCAGGATCTGTCCACCCTGTGGCTGCCTCTGAGCTTTCCTGATATCCTGCTAATCAGGTCAGACTTATTACTTCGACACTGGGTGGGGGTGGGGAGACCAAACAAAGGGCTAGAAATAGTCCATGGTGCTGCTTCAAATCCCATTGGAGAAACCCATGACTAGTTCCATTCATCTAAATTGCCTCCACGTTTGTGGGTTTGGGTCAAGATGAATCATGTTAATCATATACATGGGCAGTTTCACACATTGGGGCTGCACTGCAACGTGGGACTTAGATTCCCAGCAATGCTGCCCTGTGGCGCTCATGCGTCTGGCCCACTGTGCAGCCCTTGTGTAGTATCTACAATTCCACTACCCCCCCCCCCCGCAGCCTGGGTAGTGGGCGGCTTCACATCCAGGGATGAGGAAGAGGAAGGTCAGGGATGGTCCAGGATTTCCTTTGGGAATGGAATGTCCTGAACAATTGTGCAGATTGGAATGCAGCCGCTATCCTTCCAATTCCATACTTCCAATGCAGTTTTCAGCTTTAAAAAAATATACCAGAGATGAACATAAAAATAAATGCATATAAAATGTGTACGCATTTTTGTGCTGATGATTTTCACCTCCCCTGATATGCGGTTATATCAATATAGTCTAAAATTGCATTAGCCATTTTTGCAGCCACATCACGCTGCTGGCTCATGCTCGGCTCATCATCAACTACAGCCCCAAGATCCGTTTCCCTGGACTACTCTACATCCTACACCTGTGCAGCACTTTGGCTATTGGGCAGTACAGAAATGAACTGAACTGAACTGAACTGAATAAAATAATAATAATAATAATAATAATAATAATAATAATAATTTGATTTCATAGAAGAATCATAGAATCATAGAAAAGTAGAGTTGGAAGGGGCCTACAAGGCCATCGAGTCCAACCCCCTGCTCAATGCAGGAATCTAGGTCAAAGCATCCCTGACAGATGGCTGTCCAGCTGCACCTTGAATGCCTCCAGAGTGGGAGAGCCCACAACCTCCCTAGGTAGTTGATTCCATTGTCTTATTGCTCTGACAGTCAGGAAATTTTTCCTGATGTTTAGGTGGAATCTAGGTTCCTGTAACTTGAGCCCATTATTCCGTGTCCTGCAAACTGGGATGATCGAGAAGAGATCTTTGCCCTCCTCTGTGTGACATCCCTTCAAATACTGGAAGAGTGCGATCATATCTCCCCTCAGTCTCCTCTTCTGAAGGCTAAACATGCCCAGTTCTTTCAGTCTCTCCTCATAGGGCCTTGTTTCCAGTCCCTTTATCATCTTTGTTGCCCTCCTCTGAACCCTCTCCAGTTTGTCTACATCCTTCTGAAAGTGTGGTGCCCAGAACTGGACGCAGTACTCAAGATGAGGCCTAACCAGTGCCGAGTAAAGGGGAATTATCACTTCCCGCGATTTGGAAGCTATACTTCTATTAATACAGCCCAAAATTGCATTTGCCTTCTTTGCAGCCACATCGCATTGCTGGCTCATATTCAGTTTGTGATCTACCACAATTCCAAGATCCTTCTCACTTGTAGTATTGTTGAGCCAAGTGTCCCCCATTCTGTAACTCTGCATTTGGTTTCCTCTCCCTAGGTGCAGCACTTGGCATTTATCCCTATTAAATTTCATTCTGTTGTTTTCGGCCCAGCGCTCCAGCCTATCGAGGTCACTTTGAATTTTGTTTCTGTCTTCCAGAGTATTAGCTGTTCCACCCAACTTTGTGTCATCTGCAAATTTGATAAGCATTCCCCGTACCTCCTGATCCAAGTCATTAATAAAAATGTTGAAGAGCACCGGGCCCAGGACCGAGCCCTGTGGTACCCCGCTCGTTACCTCTCCCCAGTTTGAGAAGGAACCATTGATAAGCACTCTTTGAGTCCGATTCTGTAGCCAGTTGTGGATCCACCTGATAGTTGTTCCATCTAGCCCACTCTTAGCTAGCTTACTAATCAGGATATCATGAGGCACTTTGTCGAAAGCTTTGCTGAAGTCCAGATATATAATGTCCACAGCATTCCCACAGTCCACAAGGGAGGTTACCCGATCAAAAAATGAGATCAGATTAGTCTGACAGGATTTGTTCTTGACAAATCCATGCTGGCTTCTAGTAATCACTGCATTGTTTTCAAGGTGCTTGCAGACTGACTTCTTTATAATCTGCTCAAAAATCTTCCCGGGGATTGATGTCAGACTGACTGGCCTATAGTTCCCAGGTTCCTCCTTCTTGCCCTTTTTGAAGATGGGAACAACATTTGCCCTCCTCCAGTCGTCTGGCACTTCACCTGTCCTCCATGATTTCTCAAAGATAATAGACAGTGGTTCTGAGAGTTCTTCTGCCAGTTCCTTTATTACTCTAGGATGCAGCTCATCAGGCCCTGGAGATTTAAACTCGTTCAGAGTAATCAGGTGCTCCTTGACCATTTGCCTATTAATCTCAAGCTGCAATCCTGCCCCTTCAGTCTGCACTTCAGGTTTGCCAGGGGGGTCATAGACCCTCTTTTGGGAGAAGACCGAGCCGAAGTAGGAATTGAACACTTCTGCCTTTTCTTTGTCTTCTGTTATCAATTTGCCATCCTCATTGCGTAGTTGAACCACCAGTTCTTTCTTCTGTCTTTTACTGTGCATGTATCTGAAGAAAGCTTTTTTGTTGCTTTTAGCATTCCTCGCTAACCTTAGCTCATTCTCAGCTTTAGCCTTCCTGACACTATTCCTGCAGTTCTGTGCTACCTGCCTGTACTCTTCACTTGTAGCCTGTCCTTCCTTCCACTTCCTATACGTGTCCTTTTTTGTTTTCAGGTCGTCTTTGAGTTTATTGTGAAGCCACATTGGCTTCTTCTGTTGCCCTCTGCCTTTTTTCCTTGTGGGAATTGTTTGCAATTGTGCCTTTAAAATTTCCTTTTTTAAAAACTCCCACCCCTCCTGGGCTCCCTTTCTCGTGAGAGTCACTTGCCATGGGATCTTACTAATCATTGTTCTGAGTTTTTTAAAATTGGCTTTCCTAAAATCCAGGGTACGTGTTTGGCTACACTCAGCTTTTGCTTCCGTTAGAATCAAGAACTCAAGTATAACATGGTCACTTTCCCCCAGAGTTCCCGAAACTGCCACTTTATCCACTAACTCGTCTCTGTTGGTTAGAATCAGGTCAAGGATAGCCGATCCTCTAGTTCCTTCCTCCACTTTCTGTAGGAGGAAGTTATCAGCAGCACAGCTCAGGAATTTCTTGGAGGGGCCATGTTTGGCTGAAAAAGTCTCCCAACAGATATCAGGGAAATTGAAGTCTCCCATTACTACCACATCGTGCCTCCTTGAAACACTGGCAATTTGTTTTTCAAAAGTTCCATCCTCGTCTTCTCCTTGATTGGGTGGTCGGTAGTAGACTCCAACCGCCATGTTCGTTTTATTCTTTGCCCCCTTTATTTTAAACCAGATGCTCTCAATGGGGCTGCCAAGCTCCTCTTCCTGTATCTCTGTGCAGAGATACGTATTTTTAACATACAGTGCAACTCCACCTCCCTTTCTGTTGCTTCTGTTCCTTTTGAACAAGTTATACCCTTCAATTGCTGTATTCCAGTCATGGGAGTCATCCCACCAGGTTTCAGTTATCCCTATCAAGTCGTACTTGCCCTCATGTATCAAGAGTTCAAGTTCGTCTTGTTTGTTGCCCATACTCTGGGCATTAGTGTAAAGACATCGAAGACTATGTGCTTTATAGTCCGACTTTCCCCCTACATTTTGTGGTAGACTATCAATGGGCACCGCTGGAGCTGTTCTCTCCATTGTGGCATAGAGGCCTTCTTCCATTGGTACCCCCGAGTTTATGTCTCCCTCCCCTGTTGGATTTAGTTTAAAGCCCTCCTGATTAAGTTCCTCATGCTGTGGCCAAACACATTCTTCCCAGTCCTTGTGAGGTGCAACCCATCCTTTGCCAGCAGTCCATCTTCCAGGAAGTGTAGCCCGTGGTCCCAGAATCCAAATCCCTCACGTCGGCTCCACCTTCGTAGCCAGTCATTCACTCTGAGTATTTTTCTTTCCCTTTCTATGCCTCTTCCAAGTACTGGAAGGATGGATGAGAAAACTATCTGGGCCCCGAAGTTCTTGAGTTCCCTTCCCAGCTCTTCAAAGTCTGCCGTGATTTCTTTGTAACTCCGCTTGGCAGTATCATTTGTACCCACGTGGAAGAGAAGAAAGGGGTATGTGTCGGTGGGCTGCATGAGCCTCGGCAGCTGCTCTGACACATCCTTAATCCGTGCTCCGGGGAGACAGCACACCTGGCGAGTCCATGGGTCTTCGCGACATACTTTGGCTTCGATCCCCCGCAGGAGGGAGTCTCCCACTATGAGTACTCTTCTCTTCCTCTTGCTGTAGGCCTTGGTTTGATTGCCTCCACTCGACTGACCCTCAGCCTCTTGCTCGCTATCACGTTGGGTGCCCGGTAATCCGTCCTCTGCAGGCTGTCCTCTGCTCTCGTCCTCAAGTACATGGAAGCGGTTCCATAGCTCCACTGCTTCCACAGGCGCAGAGTGTCTTGTAGTTCTTGTGCTCCTAACAGTCACCCTTTTCCAGGGAGTTCCCCCTGCGTTATTTTCCCTTGCCTCAGCAGTCTCCGACTCCGCCTCATCCTGCCGTTGCCCTTCTGGCTCCTGTACTGTGCTTTGGTGCTGTAGATCCACCGTTCTGTCTAAGAACTCCTCGCTTTCTCTTATGCTCCTGAGGGTTGACACTTGCTGCTCCAGTCCTCTGACCTTTTCTTCCAACAGCGTGACCAGCTTGCACTTGTTGCACGTGTAGGCCATGTCGATCTCCGGCAGGAAAACAAACATAGCACACCCCTTGCAGGTCACCACCACAGCTGAGTCCTTTCCTTCCATAGTGCTCTGTTTCTGTCTTCCTAGATTTTTTTTTTTTTTTTTTTTTTTAGGGACCTCCCCCTTGACCTCCCCTGCCGAACTCCGCTGCCAAACTCCTGTTTGCTCTCCCTGTGTGCTCTCCCTGTTCGCTCGCTCTCTGGGAGCCTGCTTGCCTTTTCACAGTCCCAAAAACAGTCCCAAAAACAGCTGGAGCCTCTCTCCTGTTGTGCTCCTGCTCAGCTGGGAGTCAGGAACAGAATGAGCTCCCAGGCCACGCCCTGCAATCAGCCCCACTTCCTGCAATCAATCAGCTGCAATCAGCCCCAGGTAGTTGCAGTCAGCAGGAGCTTCTGCTCAACAGAATGAGCTCTCAGGCCACGCCTTTCCCTTGCAGCACTTGTTGTTGTACTACTCCGCTGCCAAACTCCTGTTTGCTCTCCCTGTTCGCTCGCTCTGTTCGCTCGCTCTCTGGGAGCCTGCTTGCCTTTTCACAGTCCCAAAAACAGTCCCAAAAACAGCTGGAGCCTCTCTCCTGTTGTGCTCCTGCTCAGCTGGGAGTCAGGAACAGAATGAGCTCCCAGGCCACGCCCTGCAATCAGCCCCACTTCCTGCAATCAATCAGCTGCAATCAGCCCCAGGTAGTTGCAGTCAGCAGGAGCTTCTGCTCAACAGAATGAGCTCTCAGGCCACGCCTTTCCCTTGCAGCACTTGTTGTTGTACTACTCCGCTGCCAAACTCCTGTTTGCTCTCCCTGTTTTCTCTCTCTAAATGCAGAACTTTGCCCTTCTCTCTCTTGAATTTCATTTTCTAACTTTTAGCCGAGTTTTCCATTCTATCACAGTAATTTTGAATTTCATTCATGTATTCTATTTATTTATATATTATATTTCTAATACCACCCAGTAGCTGAAGCTCTCTGGGCAGTTTACAACAGTACCTAAAACAAGGCCAAGATACAATATCTTGTATGCTGCCTAGGGTATTTGTATATAGGCGGGATATAAATTGAATAAATAAATAAAATAATAATATTAGCCTGTCTGCCGCATTTTGCACAAGCTGCAGCTTCTGAATCGTCTTCAAAGGCAGCCCCACGTAGAGTGCATTGCAGTAATTTAATTTAGAGATCACCAGAAGGGCTTTATTTATGTTTATTTATTTAAAAGACTTGTAACCTACCTTTAATGGGGCACTGCCATTACAAGGCAGCTTACAATATTACAAAACACTTGAAAATACAGTTATAATTTAAACACACACACACACACACACACACACAGAGCAGCAGCAGCAGCAGCTAAAACTATTTTAAGTATCAAATGCAAACCAGAATAAATTAATCCCTTTGTTTGTTGGTTAATAGCCTAAAGCATGAAAATATGCATTTTGCAAAGTTGTGCAAACATGTATGAACACATTCGTGCAAAATCCGATCCTCTCAATGAGTGGACAACAGCACGAAAGGTGCCTGAAAATCCACAAAATGCAGACAGGACAGATTTGATGAAGGCTGCACGCCCATGCTCCTGATCCCTGCTCATCTCCACAGCTCCCCTTGCGCCGCTCACGGCAAGAAGCCTGGTCCTCGCAGGCACCTCACCTTCTCGGTCCAGCTGCCCTGGCTCCTGTGCTGGCTTTTAAAGCCAGTAGTGATGAGGCCATGCCTATCTCTCTGAGGAGGGGGTTCCAAAGGTGTGGGGCCAGCACTGAGAAAGTACTCGCCAGCCTAATGGGTCCTTGCTGGAGGGCCAGAAAGTCAGGCCTCCTCTGATACAGATCTTAGCGCACCGGCAGGCTCATGCAGGTGTCTGCGGCCCTTCAGATAATGTGGTCCCAAACCATTTAGTACTTTAAAGGCCAAAACCAGCACCATGAATTGGGCCCGGAAACTAACAGGCAGCCAATGTAACCGATACTGAACAGGTGTCATATGATCTGAGCCCTGATTCTGTACCAGCCAAACCATATTCAAGGGTAGCCCCATGCAGAGTGCATTGTAGTAACCCAACATGGACTTCACCGAGGCACGTGGTGGTGTCACTGCAGCTCAGTCACCTTCCTCTCGATAGGGTGTAGTTGTTGAGCCAGCCCAAGGTGATGACGACCAACACTGCTGGCACCTCCATGGACGGCACCGGGTTCAGGAGCACTCCCAGAGTGCGTACCTGGCCCTTCCGGGGGAGCCTGACGCCCTGACCCCATCCAGCATCAGGACTAAAATTCCGTCCGGGTGAGTGGTTCTCCCAGCCCACAGCACTCCCATCTTATCTGTATTAAGCCCCAGCATTTTAGCCTCCCATTGCCCCAAGGCAGGTAATCCTCTACCGGATGGATCCTCAATAGTTGCTCTTTTCCTAAAAATCTCCAGGAAGGACATGGGCCAGCTACATAAGGATAGTTCTGCAGATGCGGCCCTGTTTGTGACTTGCTCTGACATTTATGAAGTTCTCCCTAATGTTAAACCAAAATCTTATTTTCAGAAGGGCAGTGCAAGGTTTGTTTGAACCATGCAAGGCTCATACCTCTGTAGGGCAGGGTTGGAATCCCCCACACACACCAAGCCCGGTGGGGCAGATGCTCGCAGGGGGCCCTCCCCAAAGGCCCACCTTCTCCCATGACGTCATCAGGCGCAACCCCAGCCGCCGTGATTTCCCCATGCAGGGAGAAGCACAGAGCCCTGAGCTTCCTGCTGCATGGAGACAGCAACTCAGCCGCGCTTGCACGGGCCGGATCCAGCGAGCGCGACCGAGTTAGGTGCTTCCTTCCTGTGAAGGAGGCTGATCTTACGCCAACCCTGCAGGGCAGGCCACAGTCCCAAAGTTCCCTGGACTGGCACACACCTCCCAAGGTCCCATACACCAAACTGGTGTAGCAGCCCCAACCTTTCAAAAAGGAACACACACCAAGATTAAGTTGGAGACTTTATTAAAAGTAAGAATAACAAATTAGTCAGTGTAGGGTCTCCAAGTGTCCAATATAAGTAAAATAATCCCTTATAAGAAAGGGCTAAAAGAAGGTAAAGGGGAAAAGGGGGTGAGGTAGTTGTTGTGAGGAAAAGGGAATGGGAATAAAAAGGGACTCTAAAAGAACATAAAAACAAACCCCAAGAGTCTGCAGGAACAAAGCAAGTCAAACCAGGCCTAGCTTTTCCTAGCTACCCTGTCCGAGTGGCATACCTGCCCAGATGGAACTTCCCAGCATCCACGCCCCAATGGAAGAACCCCGAAGCCTTTTCCCCTAGCTCCTTTATTGTCACCAGGGTCCAGTTTCCCGCCCAGCGCTCACCAATCCTGTCTCCCTAACTGTCGAAGGAGGGGCCCCCGCCCTTTCTCAGCTGTAGACACTTTCTCATGACTTCATCCCAATTAACGCCTGACCTTGCTTCTCAGCTCTGCAGCTCACCCTTATCTCCCAGGTGCTCCCAAACAGCCTCCCAGTACATTCCAAAGACTACAGTAAAAATCCGTTAGCTAAACAGCAATGGGGGGGGGAGGTAGGGACGTCTAACAGGGTTTCTTCTAAAGTCTCAGCTACTACAAGTCCCATCTTCACACTTCCCACTTGGGGTGTGAGAGGTGCAGGAAGGGGCTCTGCCGGGCTGGCAGGACCCACTGGGGATGAAAGTGACCCAGAGGGGAATCCCTCCGGTCAGAGATCGGGGAGAACATGGGAATCCTCTTCCCTGGCCAGGGTTTGGGTCTTGGGGAGGGTCCCACAGAGGGCACCCAGACCTGCACAGCCCAGATTGTCCCCTCTGTGGGCTGGATTAGGCCCATGGGCGGGATGGTGCAGGGAGAGGTTTAAGTGTGGATAGCAAGGGGGCAGGGAAGGAATGACACCCGGCCGGAGACTTGGATTGTGTTTTCTTAAAACTTCAGTAAAACTGGGTCACTAGTTCAGGGCCAGCACAAATATACAAGCCCATCTCTTCATCATCCATGGAAGGCAATTCATTGGCAGTACAATGAATGCAAAAGTTTGTGTCAACTCTCAATCTGAACCTCGAAGCAGAAGCTACATTCAAATCCTGGAAATGATTGTTTGCAAAATAGCACTATCAGGAGCTATTTGGCACTCGTGAAATATTATAAGCTCATAAAACACCCGTGCTATGGCTGTCCTCCAGCTGAAATCGTTCTTCTTCGTTTCCTGCTGTGTCCTGAATGATCCAGCTAGATCAGAGTAAGGGTGGATTCACATGAGCGGCTGCAGCGGCGAAACCACTGCAGGATGATGGCTTTGAGCAGTGCGGTGATCATTTGTGCAAATGCTCTGACTGGGAGGGACAACAGCGCACTCACAGCACACTCCCTCATGCTCATGGAGCACGTCGCAGTTCAGCAGGAATTCCGGGAAGGACCTCGCCCGGTCCGTGTCACTTGGAGCAGGAGTGCCGAACCTCTCTCAGCCCATCATGGGCTGGACTCCGTTTTGGAGACGCTCTCGCGGGGGGGGGAGGGCTGCATTCCTGTGGTGGGTGAAGGCAAAAGCGGGCAGAGCCAAGGGCAAAAGGGCTGCAGCCAAACGCCCCAAAACACCGGCCTGTCTTGGCTTGAAGTTCCTCCTGCAACAGCCAGGAATGCTCTTGGCAGGAAGGGAAAAGGGAGCCAGCCATGGGAGGGGTGTGTGGCCACCCGGGGTCCCCCAACTGGACTGGGACCCAAGTTGGGATGGATTTGGCCCATGGGCAGGGCCGGATTAAGAGCATTATGGGCCTGGTGCTGAGGAGGGCGCGCGGCTGAAGAGGGCGCAGAAACGCTGCGCTCCTCTTTGCTGCCGCTGCGCCGCCCCTGCCAGGCCTCTGCCTCCGCTGCGCCGCCCCCGCCAGGCCTCCGCCTCCCCACCCTCCCTCCCTCCCGCCCGCCCGCCGCCGCCGCACCCTCCCGTCCCGCTCGCCGCTGCGCCTCCCCCCGCCCTCCCGCTCGCTGCCGCTGCGCCTCCCGCCGCTGCCGCCATCACCACCACCCCCGACCCCCCCCGCCACCTACCTTCTCCGCGTCGTGTCGCTTCCGGAGCCCCGCCCGCGTTGTTTTGGCGGGAGGAACCAGGGCAACAGGGCTTAAACAGCCCTGTTGCCATGGTTTCCCCGGCAAAAAACAGCACGGGGGTCCCGTCGCGTCACTTCCTCCTCTTCCTCGGTGGCGGCAGCGGCGGCAGCAGCAGCAGCCGCCGCCAGGGCGGGGGGAAGGTAGGTTGGTGGTGGCGGCGCAGGGTTTTTTTTTTTTGCAGAGCAGGGCTGCTTTGGAGGGGGGGCGCTAAATATTATTTCGCCTGGGGCGCCAAACTGCCCTGCACCGGTCCTGATTGTGGGCCTATTTTGGGGTAGGGGCCTGGAGCTGCAGCTCCAATAGCCCCTATCTTAATCCGGCCCTGCCCATGGGCCTGAGACTCACACACTCGGGTTAGAGCATTCACATGAACAGCCACTAAATCCCGTCGTGTGATGACCCTTCGCTCCCCACTTCAGCTGTTGGTCTAACCGGCCGCAATCCCTTGGCTAATTGTAATGTTGCCACCTTGATCAAGGCCGTGAATGTGAGAAGGGCTGTAGCTCAGAGCTCTTGCTTTGCATGCAGAAGGTCCGAGGTCCGATCCATGGCTTCTCCAGGTAGAGCTAGGAAGGAAAGACCCTTGTCTGAAACCACGGAGGCCGCTGCCGGTCAGGGCAGACAATTCTGAGTGAAATGGACCAGTTGCCTGACTCCGTATAAGGCACTTTCCTATTTCCTCATGATGACAGTCCTTAATGGATCTGGCTCAGCCCTTTGATGTCTCTGTACAAAAATGTAACATGGAAATCAGCTCAATGGAAAGTATGTCATGAATCCAGCTCAGCTCTTGGAGAGCTGGGTGGGCATCCAACCTGGCCAGGGATGCTTTTCAGAGTGATTCTCCTGCGGTGCCCGCTCCTGGGAAACGCCGGCCTTGCCACTGTAGCATGCCTTGCTGACCTCCAGGTTAGGTTATTGTAATGTGCTCTACACGGGCTACCCTTGAAACCCGTTTGGAAGCTAGAGTTGCTCAGCATGCAGTAGCAAGGTTATGGACCGGTTCCACTCACATGGAGCAAATAACAATTTTCCTTTGACTCCCAATCGGTTTCCATGCACAGCTAGAGATGCTGGCTTTGACCGTTAAACTCAGCTTTAGAAATGGAGGACTGCCTTCATCCATATGAACCTGCCCATGCAGGTACTCTGCATTCTGCCTCTTAGGCCAAATTAGTGGTCCAGTGCTAGTCCTACTTAGAGTAGACCCTTTGAAATGAATGGGACTTAAGCTGGGTAATCTAACAGAAAGGTTTTGATAGCAATGAGGTTGAATGTCTTCTGTTTTTTAAATGTTGGATTAGATATATTTTGTTTTATCTTGTTTTGTATTTTCACAATTTTATGGATTGTTATCCACCTTTTGGAGGCAGAAGATCAGAGTATTAATACTTTAAATAAATAAACAGGACCATATTAACAAGATTCTCTTTGTGCACAAAGAAGACCACAGCATCGGGGAGAAAAGGTCCTGGCTAAGGAAGTCATACAAAGATGTATCACCCGCCTTCTTTCTCTCTCCACAGGCCCCCATCTTTCATGGATCTCTCTTTGCTTAATAGTTGTTTTGCTTGTTCTGTCCGCCTGTTTTTGTTTCGTTCCACATCTTTTGTGTTGTGGATGCATAATCATATTTTTGGCATGTGCCCTCAATAACTGTGTGTATAATTATGATCTGGTTCTGCTGAGTACAGTTTATGGGATAATTGCTACAAGTCAGCACAGAAAATAACCTTATACATAAATTACAGAACCGGCGAAAGGAAACCATTAGCATTTACACTGTGGAGAAAATGCAGCCCCTCCTTTCCAAAATCCAAGAGTTGTACTGCTGGAGGGGTCCTCGGGTATCTTCTGACATGCTTCCGTGATGTCCTTGTGAGCACTGAAGGACTCTCCTGCCACCAACCCATGCCAAGGGATGCAGTGGGGCTCGGGGGTCTGCCCAGTTCCAACAGCCCCACCCCCGTCCCATTCTCCTTTCTCTCAAAACTTTTTGCTGTTGGCAGCAACAAAAAGAACAGCTATTACAGCTGCCATCACACGGCACGTGAGCAGCTTCTGCGGCATGCATGCAACTCCTGGGAAATGCGGTTTCCAAGGGCTTTTGCAGTCGTGAAAAAGGGGCACCCAGACCTCTCGAAACCATGGTTTCCCTGGGTCCTTAATAAAAACTCAGGAGCCCTAGGAGTTTATTATCTCTGTGGATCCTAGTATCCAGAATGCTTCTGTCATCATGCAGAGCCCCCATTGTGGGTGCCAAGATCCCTGGAATTCCCAGGGCTCTGGCCCATGAACGATCTAAATGGAGGTTGGCCTTTCACAAAGGTTCCATGGACTTTGAAGAAGCCCGAGTGCAAGGTGAAAGGGAGAAACGTGCTAAGCGGAAAGCACGTCAAATGAATTCTTTACAGGACCATCTTCCATCTGGTAACCTGTGTCCTCACTGTGGGAAGCTGTGTGGATCTAGAATTGGCCTCCACAGTCACTTACGGACCCATCGCTAAAGTCTACACAATCTTCTTTAGAATTTCCTCCTTTTATCCCCGGAAGACAATCTTACTCGGTCACGAGTGATCGCCTGATGATGATGATGATGATTGTGGGTGCCAAGATCCCTGGAATTCCCAGGGCTCCTGAGTGTGTATTAAGGACCCAGAAGCTTCAGAAAGCTCAATTTCCCAGAGGTCTTGCTGCTCACAAAGCTTCCTGCTGCTGCCTGATGAAGCCCATAGCAGCAGTCACCCTTCTAGGGACACGGGAAGCCGCCTCCCGCTGAGTCTGGCCGGCCTTGGTCCATCTAGCCCAGGAGTGGCAGCAACGGCTCTCCAGGTTTTCAGGCAGGGCTCTTCCCAGCTGAGGACTGCGCCTGGGACGTCCTGCACGAAAAGCAGGCGCCTCACCACAGAGCCACGGCCCGCCCCTGCTCGCCCTGCCCGCAGGCAAGTTTCAGTGGGGGAGAGTGAGGTGCTGTGGCTAACTAGGAAATGAGCTGAAAGCCCGGAGTTCCACGCCTGGAGCGTTCCAACTACCAACTCCCAATTTCTGGGTGGCAGCTGCATCGCTGACTGCGATGGCTTCCACAGCGCCATGGCCTGTTTGGCGCATGTGAAGTGGAGCTGCTCTAGGAAGCCACCTCGGATGCTCCTCCGTCCAGCACGGCTGGTGGTTAGTGGAAATGCTGCATGCTGGTCATGACGGACAGGAGGGCCTGTGAGTGTGAGCAAGGCTCCTTGAGTGCCAGAAACAGGGTCCCCTGCGTATGCTGGCTCAGCTTGTCCGAGCGTGGAAAGCTAAGCAGGGTCAGGCCTGGTTGTTACTTGGGTGGGAGACCCCCTCCTCTGGTTTCCTGCATTGAGCAGGGGGCTGGACTCGATGGCCTTGCAGGCCCCTTCCAGCTCTATGATCTATGAAATCTATGGAATCCGGGAAGGCTTTCTTGCATGCTCGCTGAAGTGGTGAGGAGGCTGTTCCCTAACCGCAGCAGATCCACAGAGCCCTGCTTCAGAACGGCTTTCGCCCCAGCCGGCACCCGGTCTTCCTTCCTGCGTTGCAGCCGGAGCAAAACTCAGGAGCAGCCCCAAGCCAAGAGAACTCTCTCTGGTTTCCGGCGTGACCGAAGGCAAGGACGCGGGGCCACCAGTTGCCTCTGAGGTTGCCTGCTAAGAGGGCTGTGAAAGGCTGGCTTTCTCACCTTGGATCGTTTCCTGAATTTGTATTTCCACATCTATTTATTTATTTATTTTATTTATTATATTTATCAATCGCCCATCTGGCCGGTCACCCGGCCACCCTGGGCGATGTACAATTAAAATACAACAAAACAACACAACAAAATACAATAATTAAAACAATATAAAAAATTCTCATTAAAAACCTAACCCACCCCATATTCCCGCCTGAACAGCCATGTTTTTAATGCACGCCGGAAGCTCATCACGGAGGGGGCATGGCGAAGGTCACTAGGGAGGGAGTTCCATAATGTGGGGGCCGCCACAGAGAAGGCCCTCTTCCTAGTCCCCACCTACATGCAGCCTCTGGCTTTTTTGTTTTCTTACAAAGGTTCTTCTGCTTGTTGTTTCATAGCACTGATGTGGCACAGAAGCGGATGTGCAGTAGCACTGGCACTCCAGGAAATAATATAACTGGAGAGCGGCAGGCTGGGCTGCACATTTGCCCGGCAAGAGGAGGAATTGATTCCAAAAGCCGCAAGAGCGACATTTGAAGCCACCGGAGGAGGAGAAGAAGAAGAATGCAAGGTTCAGGCTCATCTTCGGAGGATGCATCGTGCCGTGCAAAGCACAGGGGAAGCCAGCCATGATTTGAATGCCCCCCCCCCTCAGCAGGCTAGAACTGGGCAGGAACAGCCCCCACTTCCAGCCTCTCCCATAAGGCCGGTTCACCTCGCAGCCCCTCCCTCCCCAAGGCCTAAAGGGAAAGGCCCTGAGTGTGCCTAGTCCTCTGTGAGCTTCTTGGGAAAGGCCCTCTGTCCCAGGATGATAAAGACCCGGGCGTGCGAGTGGGCCTGCCGAGCACTGGGCCCGGCATTGGTCTGTCTGGGCCAGAGATCCATTCTGACCGGCAGGAGCACTTCAAGCTCTGACAAGGTGGGCTCCACCCCTCCTGCCCCCCCCTCCCGGTCCTTGCAGCCTGAGAGCCATATATATACAGTAACACCTTGGATTGCAAGTGACTTGGTTTGAGAGCGTTTTGCAAGACAAGCAAATTTTTAAATATTTATTTATTTATTTTTTACTTGATATACAAGCGACGTCTTGCAATACAAATACCGTACTGTAGTACGGCTTAAATTAAAAATCTCTGTACACATTTTTTGGGGGGATTTCGTTTTGATATAAGAGTGTTCTGGATTACAAGCACGTTTCCGGAACGAATTATGCTCTCAATCCAAGGCATGACTGTATATATATGCTAAAGTCTCACCCAGGTTAAAGTGCTGCAAGGTACTACTTTTGCATAAGGAAGGCTGCGATCCTATGCACGCTTACCTGGGAGTAGCTCTCACTGAACTCAGTGGGACTTCCTTCTGAGGACGATCTGTAGGTAGGGTTCATTTAGAACGGTCAGAGTATCTGTTGCAGGAAAAGGGCTTTCCAGCTGGGGTATGCTTTTAATTCAGAAGAATCCTGAATCCCACAACCCCCTGCTCAGTTGTTGGATGGTCAAATCTGCCAGTTTTGTTTTCTCACAGTCCTCCTCCTCCTCCTCCTCCTCCTCCTCCTCCTCCTCCTCCTCCTTTTAATGAATCACATTTTAAAATCTCATGTTCATTCTGCCCCATTTATGGAGAGATTTGCCAATTTTGGTAAATTCTTATCAAAACCCCGAGCCAAACAAAATGCTCAGTCATTTTGAGCATTTTGTTTGGAGGAGGGTGTCTGTCCAGTTTGGATCTTGGTCCCGTCCACACAGCTCTGGTCCAAGTCGCGAGCACTGTGGGGTTAATTTGGCGGCACAAGCCTCGAACCCCCTCTGCCGCATCATCACTGCGCCTGAGACCCATAGAAGGTTTCAAGTGAGGCCATTAACTGAGACGGGAAGGTGAGAGCGAAGGAGGCTGGGCATGATGATGGGCGCTTTATCGCATCCTTCTCGGGGAGCTGATGGTGACTGGGAAGGATGGCTGGTTTCGAGGGCCGGGGACAGGCGGACGTTTCAGGTCTGCTAACTTCACGACAAGGTCAGGGCCAACAAAGAGCAGCCGGAGCGCAGAGTGGGTCACGTCCCCCGGGCTTGCCATGTAAATCTGCTTCTGCGCCCCGGGGTCTGAAACATCGCTGCCGTCGACTCACAGGCGCTCTTCTGACACGGGGCCTGCTGGCGGCAGCGGCAGGGGGGAAATAAGCAGAAGAGCCCCCCCCCCGAGCCCTGCCGCTGGCCACTGGCGCACACGCCCTGGGCTTCCCACTTGGGGCCACTCAGGCTGCAGTGCCGGGGCTGGAATAGAGGCGTGGGGCCTTTTCAGAGCCCCCCCCAAGCTCCCTTTCGGGGCAATGCAGGTTTGTGGGCCTGCAAAAGGCGACACGTGTTCTTCTTCTTCTTCCTCCTCCTCCTCCTCCTCCTCCTCCTCCTCTTCCTGTTATAAGTAGCCCCGCAGCTCCAGGCACTGCGCAACAGTCTTAACGCATTCCTGTCAGGACAGAAGATTATGCCAGAGTGTATTCAAGCTGTGTGCATTTGGACTGAGGGCTCCCTCGTGAGGGTGTTTGCCATGCCGGGGCAACCATGACAAGCAAACGTCTGCTCCTCCGGTGTAGCAGTCAGCCTTTCCCCAGGGGTGCCCTAGGATGTAAGTGAAGTAGGGAAGCCACGGAGGCGCAGGCTGCCAGAGAGAAGATCTCACAGTGCAAGACAGGACACTTGTGCCCACTCCCCGGCCAACTCATCAGTAATGCGAGCACAAGAATCCAGGAACCAACCCATGAGAAGTTCTCCACAATTTTCTTCTCCTACGGATTTCTTTTCAAAAGCAATTTCTTTTCTGTCATATGGAAGGAGAGTGGTTGAAAAACATGGGGAAGAAATCTCCAGCACAGCACTAGCGGGGCAGGGATCATTTTCTCTTGCAGAGGGATCTGGGGAAGCTTCCCTATTGTTTAGGATGATTTGTCATTGGAAAACAGGAAGCTGTCTTATAGCAGGGTCAGCGGATTGGTCCAGCTAGCCTAGTATCGTCTGTTCTGATTGGCAACAGCTCTGCAGGGTCTCAGGAAGAGGAGGGGTATTTCCCATCAGCTGCTCCCTAACCTGGGCTGTTTTTAACTGGAGGTGCCGGAGGCTTCTGCAGGGAATGCAGGAGGCTGTTCACCGACCTCTTGGCCCCTCGCCAATAATATCCAGCTGAAATGGGCAAAATTCTCTGAAGCCGCCCACATCTCTGAGGAAATTTAGAGGCACTCACAGAACAAGCGATTATGTGTTGCTGTGCGGAGGAAGCTCATTTAAGGCACTGCACAGCTAAAGAGTTAGGGCATGTAAGGCAATTCCAGCTCCAAGGAAGAGGTGGAGCCGGCCAAGGTCGTCTGTCCTCCAGTTTCCTGAAAGTTTTCTTCCACCGTGAAAGAGGCTTCCATTTTTCTGTGTCATTCTCAGGGCATTTGGTGGTGTTTTGGAGCTTGCATAATCACCGTGAGGGTGCTGTGGCCGAGGGAGCTGTGTGTGTGTGTGTTTTCTTTCTCTTACACATCTCTCCATTGCTCTGCAGACTCCTGGGCTGCCTGCGCTTGCTGATCTGAAAAAGCCCTGGGGGAGGAATTATTACCTTGTGACGTCTTCCCCTAGGACAGTGTTCTCCAACCGTGGGTCCCCAGATGTTTTTGGCCTACAACTCCCAGCATGCCCCAGCCAGCGTAGCTGTAGGCCAAAAACATCTGGGGACCCACGGTTGGAGAACACTGCCCTAGGATGTAAGTGAAGTAGGGAAGCCACGGAAGATCTCACAGTGCAAGGCAGGACCACTCCCCGGCCAACTCATCAGTAATGCGAGCACAAGAATCCAGGAACCAACCCATGAGAAGTTCTCCACAATTTTCTTCTCCTACGGATTTCTTTTCAAAAGCAATTTCTTTTCTGTCATATGGAAGGAGAGTGGTTGAAAAACATGGGGAAGAAATCTCCAGCACAGCACTAGCGGGGCAGGGATCATTTTCTCTTGCAGAGGGATCTGGGGAAGCTTCCCTATTGTTTAGGATGATTTGTCATTGGAAAACAGGAAGCTGTCTTATAGCAGGGTCAGCGGATTGGTCCAGCTAGCCTAGTATCGTCTGTTCTGATTGGCAGCAGCTCTGCGGGGTCTCAGGAAGAGGAGGGGTATTTCCCATCAGCTGCTCCCTAACCTGGGCTGTTTTTAACTGGAGGTGCCGGAGGCTTCTGCAGGGAATGCAGGAGGCTGTTCACCGACCTCTTGGCCCCTCGCCAATAATATCCAGCTGAAATGGGCAAAATTCTCTGAAGCCGCCCACATCTCTGAGGAAATTTGGAGGCACTCACAGAACAAGCGATTACCGTATTTTTCCGTCTATAAGACGCCCCCCACTGGGCAGTTTCGCAACTGTGCGGTTCTCATCGAAAACTGGGAAGCTCTGGCCCATGAACGATCTAACTGGAGGTTGGCCTTTCACAAAGGTTCCATGGACTTTGAAGAAGCCCGAGTGCAAGGTGAAAGGGAGAAACGTGCTAAGCAAAAAGCACGTCAAACGAATCCTTGACAGGACCATCTTCCATCTGGTAACCTGTGTCCTCACTGTGGGAAGCTGTGTGGATCTAGAATTGGCCTCCACAGTCACTTACGGACCCATCGCTAGAGTCTACACAATCTTCTTTAGAATTTCCTCCTTTTATCCCGGCTCGGTCACGAGTGATCGCCTGATGATGATGATGATGATGACTTCCGTGTATAAGACGACCCTCAATTTTTAGTCTAACAATTTTTAGGAAAAAGTATAGTCTTATACATGGAAAAAATACTGTATGTGTTGCTGTGCAGAGGAAGCTCATTTAAGGCACTGCACAGCTAAAGAGTTAGGGCATGTAAGGCCATTTTGGCCCCAAGGAAATTGCCTCCCTGCCGTCAGGTGTTCAGAGAGGACTGGACTGGTGTTTGGCTTATGGGAGAGGCCAGGATGCAGCAACACTGCCGCCCGCCCGCCCGCACCCCCCACCGCCCGCAAGTCCCACTTCTCTGATCTTTGTGTCTTTTTGCAGGCGGTTCCTTCCTTGAGTGCTATTCTTCACACCGCTTGGCTGAGAACCAAGTTGATCTTGCAGGACAGTAAGAAGAGTCGACATCCCATGACTGGATTAGGGTCCTGCTTCACATGATGCGGAATGAATACACTGACCTGGAACCTGCTGGGATTCCTCGTGCTAGCTCTTCTTAGGCAGAGGCGCGGCAATTTTTTTTTTTATTAACTGCAGACTGGAACAAGAGCCTTGTGCTGCATATTCCCCAAAGAGGCCGCTCTGTGTTATTAGAGAGATCCAGCAGTCACTATAAGAGAAATGGCTCCATCACAGCGGATAAGCCAGCAATCTGTGTGAGTCACATCCTCTATTTTAAGTGCTGCCCTGGTGCGCTTAAACAGGCGGAACACTTAATAAAGGCAAGGACAGTTAACTGAGATGCCCCCACAAAAAACCAGGCCTTCCCTGTGCTGCTTCATATGTCAGAGGCGTGCAGCACGCCCTCAGCAACAGCCCTTTCTGCCTAGATGTGCAAAAACGAAAACAAAAATGGGTGCGGCAGCGGGGGGGGGGGGAGATCTTCTCATGCCGATGCGAAACCAGCAGCAAAGGCAGAGGGAGCGGAAGCAGCACTTAGTCCGAGGCCGGGAGTGTTAGACGGGCGTGATCCCTGCGGGGTTCCCCTGCGTCTTCGGAGACACAGCAAGGGATGCCGGGGCAGAGCTCGGTGGCTGTGCAGCGCAGCTGGTTGGGGTGGCAAAATGGCGCAGGCCAGCCTCGGGTGACATGGAAGCTCCATCTGGGACATGTGATCCCCGGACGAGCAGTTTTCGCCCACTCCCCACTTTTACTGCGCCCCGTGGGTTTGCTCTCCCCACCATGCCTCTCTCCCGGAGCTGCAGGGGAACCTTCTAAAATTAATGTTGGGACTGGGCATGGTCAGTGTGACCAATGTGCATGGATAAAACCACACCAGAGCAGCAAGAATGGCCGCCTTGATGTGGAAGCTTCCATTTCTTGTGGCATGAGCTTGCATGTGCCAGGGGCCACTCCATCGCATGAGGAGTTAGTTATCCTGATATGTATGATGACACTTTGTTTGTCTGGTGCTGGGAAGACATCGGAGCGAGTGGGCACCAGGAAAGCCTCTCAGAGTGGAGCACCACCACTGAAAGGCCCTGCCCTGGGAGGGTGGGGAACTTGGGAAGGACCCCGGAAGGCGGCCTCAATGGCCAGACAGGCACACGTGGGGACAGGCCATTTCACCCATCCCTGAAAGAAAGAGGCGAGGTGGGGTAACACGGGCCACAGCTCCACTAATGTACAGAAGAGATCTACACCATGAC
This sequence comes from Shinisaurus crocodilurus, assembly GCA_021292165.1. NCBI lineage: Eukaryota > Metazoa > Chordata > Lepidosauria > Squamata > Shinisauridae > Shinisaurus > Shinisaurus crocodilurus. The sequence continues at coordinate 319,313,216 of CM037876.1, read as the reverse complement.
TCCATGCTGTGCGGGATGGATCTGGCTGAGGCAGAAGCTACACGGCAGCCTCCACCTCGATGGCTACTGTACCTGGATGAACCTACTCTGGCCCGGCTCCTGCCCTGCTGGCCACACGTCTAGGTGCTGAGAGAGGCCATAAGGCAGTACAGGACCAAGACAATGGGGGGCATCTTTGCTGGTCCCAGGGACTCCATGCTCCCCATCAGGATTTGGGGAGGCCTGAAAGACCAAGGGAAAGTGTGGTGCATGGGGGGGGGGTTAAGCAAAACCCGTGACCTTGCACAGCATCACCACTGATCACAGGGCACTTCAGTGAAGGCATCAGCCTTCGCTTCCAGTTTCCTGGCTTTTTGGAGTTTGGAATAACATGAGCTAGCCTTAACTCTGGTCTTTTAAACCAGCAGGATTTTTAATCACTGAGTTTCCTTGGTTTTTGAAAAGAAAATATCTCCCCAGTGTATTTGCTTTAAGATTTGCCAGCACTCTGAGCACTCTGTGAACCACTGTACCTCACTGACTGTAAGAGGTCAAATGGCTTCTAATCATGAATGTCCATATAGCCAGGTCCTTCTGGTTTCTTTTCCAGTCCTAGAATTCATTCTGCTCCATAAATAATCCAAACAAAGTCATAGGCAAAGCCGGGCACTCTTCTTTCTCGACTCAAGGTGTCCTCATCATCCTTAAAAAAAAAAAAAATTCTTACCTAAGCTCTGGTCAATTAGATCTTGCATTCCTGCTGTTGTCCACTTAATTTCAAGACATTCATCCTATTTCAAAAGGCCTTGCAAGGCAATATTGTCAAGTTAAAAGCTACACAGTGATAGCAGTAATTGACTGCTCAAATGCTTTAAGCACCTGCTTTTAAAATCAGTTGCTGTATAATCTGCAAGTACCAAAAACTTAACATATTGTTACCACTGCTTGGCCCCGGTTCTCTGCACACTGAGAATTCTGGGGCTGCAAGGTGTTTTTGTTGTGACATGTAACAAAACAACAGCTGTGAAAACATTGTTTATATTTGGAAAGGAACAGAAGGCTGAATAACAAGTCATGTTTTGTCTGCTACTTCCTGTCCTGTTCTCATGGGAAAAGTAGGTGTGAGAGAAATACGAGCTGGTCACATGGTTTGTATGTTTTGGTGACGTAGAATTGATTTGTTAGCTTTCGTTTCTCTAGCCATTTTTAGTAGAGAGATGGATTGCTTCTTTTTCTCTCTGTTGCTCTGACTAATGCTTGCTGGACTTGCAATCATGTAACGTCAAATGCTGAGGTGGACTTGCTCCACTGGATTAATGCTTGTAATGCATTATACTCTGCAATATGGACTGTAATGTAGGAGATGTAAACTCTGTAGTAAATACTGGCTATAGTAATAAACAGGTAGAGAAAATAACCTGTGAAGTCTACGGAGTTATTTCCTTATTACTGGAAGCTGCAGGAGGAGCTGGTTGGGCTGGCTGAAATCCGACACGCTTGGAATGTTGCAAGCAGGGAGAGACAGGTCTGGACTTCTGTGTGTAGATTTATGGGCAGCTACATACAGACACAGGATCTTAAATCTTCCATCTCACAGAAGTGAAGCGCTCTGCTTTTCCATGAGGCCGGCGGGCCTACCGGGTGGATTGGTTGTAAAACCTTTAGGGCTGAGTCATCGCCCTTTCAGTTTTTACCCAGGGTTTGGTTTCCTTTGCATGAGGTTGGTGGAGGCTTGTGGCATTTTTGTGAGGTATCAGGCATTTCATTTGTGTACATGTACAGGCTGAGCATAAGTGGAGGCTCACACAGCATTAACCACAGCAACAGACAGATACTCTCCCTGTCAGATGTCTAAAGGAACCAACATCACTGTAGGATTCTTTCAGGCCTGTGTGCCTCTCTCTGTGCTCCCCCAGTGCTCAGCTTGCCTTATTGCTTCCTGCTGCACAGAGACCTGGCTTGCCCACTCCCCTTGGGCTTCTAGGGAGAATAAGGGTGAATCATCTCTGCCCATCACCTATAATCAGGGAGATTTCCCAAGTTTTGAGGCTATTAGAGGGGAATTTGTTTCACTGTTTTAATGGTTTTTGACTTCCTGAGTCCAAATCTTTCTGTACCTAAGACTTGGATCTTAAAGTGATACAGTTTGACAATGACCCCAAAGCCAAGGTTTGCTTTTTCTCAGCATCACAGTCTTAGAAGGCTGGTTTATTCACCAAACCATGGCCATTTCGAACTCCACAACTAACACGTTTAGTTTTGTAACACATTTTGTATACATTTTGCATTGTTGCAAAAAGTAAATTTCAATTGGCAACCATTTTGTAGCTTTTCTAAGGCTTCTAGAAAACTTTGGGATAAAAAAATGGTCCTAATATTAGCTGTTCCTCAAAATTAGTGGAACAGTGTGGCTCCAAGGGCACACTTATGCTGCTAAGCAGGTGGCAGCCGGGTCTGTGCTGAAGTGGATCATTTAAGCACAGGCAGGTTTGGACTGACCAGGTAACAACACTGTAGCGTCCTCACTACTTGTCTAAACAGAGGACCAGGAGGCAAGCTTAGAGTTGCTCATAACACATCTTTAATCGAAGGCTTCCAGAACAAACTGAACAAACACGCAAAACAAACGCTTGCCTGGATCCGCCTGCTGGCAGCCCCAAGCAAACAAACAGGAGCAACGGATGGCAGGCAAGCCAATCAGTCAGCAACCATGACCCATACACTACAAACACACACATCAAAAACAGTCACACAAACAAATTTCTCTCAGAGAGCCTCAAACTATGGAACATCTTGGTGACTGGCGCAGCTTCTTGAGCAGTGTTCACCACCATCCTTGGGTCCCCAGATGTTTTTGGCCTACAACTCCCAGCATGCCCCAGCCAAAAACATCTGGGGACCCAAGGTTGGAGAACACTGCTCTTGAGCCACTGCAGCTCCTATGGAGAGACTTCTTTTATTAGCTACCAGCAAACCTGTGCTGGGTCATGGGATTCCTGGCCTCAGGACAAGCCACGCTGATTGCTCCACTCACCGAAATCCTAGAATCAAGAACCCATGAGCTGGGAAGGAAACTGAAAAGGTAACTTAGACCAAATCCCAATCCCATTACCATATATAGATCCCTTTGGGGGATGGTGAAAGAAGTGTGACAAAGCTTATAATTCAGTAAACAAAAGCTACTAGCCATTGTTAGAAGGAAATGCTGCCGTTAATCATTTCTTACCCAACTCCCTGTACGGTAGCCTATTGGCATATAAGTCCATGGATCTGTTAAATAGCATTTTGCCAAATGCTCTGCAGGACAAAATGCTGGACGTGTGACCTGTGATTTCCTAGGCCTGAGATGATTCAGCAGCGTTGGCTTAGAATGCATGAGAAGTTCATTTCAATTTGTTTTTGACCTGAATGCAATATGAGGGGAAAGTCCTTACATTTCCAACCTTGCGATGTGATTTGCAGGAGAAAAAAGCATGCATTCAAAAATTAGCATGTTTGAAAAATGTGTACTTTTGAACAATGCACTCAAATATGCTGTAATCAATTGGAAGAAAATGTCCACAACTGATGCATATGTTAGGAAAATGCATACAAAAATATGCATAAATTTTCATGCAAGAAAAAAATAAGCTAACAATCTGATGTGGACAAAAGTCGGAATGAGCTTTGAGGTGGAATTCAGAGGACCTCCGTGAGCTTGCACTTTGCGGAGTCATGTATCTCTTGTGCTGGTTATTTACTGGAAAAAACAACTGTGAGCTTTTGCCAGGAATCAAAGAGTTAATTTAACTTGTTTAGCAACTCTTAACACAGAAGACCTTCACGTATTCAGTCTTTTGCACTTAAAATTCTCTTTCTCTTCCACACAATCTGTTCCCTATGGAAAAGGGGAGGAAATTCCAGCTTCTTGCTAGATGAGGGAAAGACACCTGTCAGCAACATGCAGTTAGATGCATAAACGCAGCACTGGAAACCCCTGGGCTGATGTTGCTTTCTTGGCTGTACAATGCTGCTCTGAACATACACTGTGTGAAGGGATGTCACACAGAGGAGGGCAAAGATCTCTTCTCGATCATCCCAGTTTGCAGGACACGGAATAATGGGCTCAAGTTACAGGAACCTAGATTCCACATAAACATCAGGAAAAATTTCCTGACTGTCAGAGCAATAAGACAATGGAATCAACTACCTAGGGAGGTGGTGGGCTCTCCCAATCTGGAGGCATTCAAGGTGCAGCTGGACGGCCATCTGTCGGGGATGCTTTGACCTAGATTCTTGCATTGAGCAGGGGGTTGGACTCGATGGCCTTGTAGGCCCCTTCCAACTCTACTTTTCTATGATTCTATGATTCTATGATTCAGTCCCCCTCCACTGCTGGAGGATGCCAACGTCTGAATGAGATCCTGGTTCTAGTGAACACGGCAGCACTTTATGCTTTGCCGCTCTGCTTTGCCTGCCTCTCTCTGTTGTTTTGGTATCCTGGAAGCATTTAGAGCTGGTGCCTTGAGATTCTGGGAGCAGAGAATGAGCCAGGTAGATCTCACCTGTACCAAGTCGGATTTGACTGGAATGACTAAAACTTGCCACCACCATCAGATACAACTTTAGTTGATTCGTCTGTTGAATAAAGTGGGTTAAAAGGTTTGGAGGAAGGAAATAGCACCCTGTAGCAGCCTTCCTCTATTAAGGTACGGTGCCCAGATTTCTCCTGTATGCAGGACCGGTGCAAGGCAATTTGGCGCCCTAGGCCAAGTCAGGTATTTAGCGCCCCCCCTCGGGCGGGGGGGCGGGCTCTGGAGCAAAGCAGCCTAAAACGCCTGCTCGCCCAGCGCCCCCCCCCCACCCGTGGCCAGTAGCCCTCTGCGGGCCTGGAGCAACAGCAGCAGCAGCAGCAGCATCTCGGCCAGCGGGGCCCGCCCAGGATGCCCGCCCAGGCGCTGGGCCATGCGATGCCGCCTCCTCCTCCATGCCGCAGCCCCCTCGGGCTGGGCCGTGAGCGCTCTGGTGCCAGGGCCCGGATCGGGCGCCCTCAGCATGAGTATCGGATGGCCGCGCGAGACGAGATCCCCGAGGCAGAGCGCGAACGCTACTCACGGAGCCGGGCAGCCGCGGCGTGCGCTTTGGAGGTGAGGCGAGGTGGCGGCAGCACCACCCCCTGCAGGCAGGGTCCCGAGGTGGCAGCGGCGGCTGCCCCCTCCCCATCTCCTCTAGCCGGGCTCGGGCCCAGCCTCGCCGCCTGCCCCGCACCCGCCGAGGACCCCACTTGGGCATCCCCGCGGGAGGCGCCGGGGAGGAAGGGATGGAGCCTCCGCCTTCCTCCATGCCCCGCTGTCGGCTGCGCAGCCTGTGCCTGCCCGGGGACGGAAGCTTAGATGGCGAGCGCCGGGCCTGATGGAGCATCTGCTGCGGCAGGCAGCCTCACGGGAGAGCAGGTGGGGCGTCAAGCCGGAGGAGAAGCGGGCGGAGGTGCCCTGGCTCATGATGGTGGGCGGAGGCGCCCCCCCTGCCGAGGAAAGCTGGGCGTGACACCGAGCCTGCCCGTAATCCCCCACGCTGACCTGGTGTGACTGGTGGCGTCTCCGCTGCTGTCCCGCCCAGCCGCCTCGCCGACAGATCCGGGCTCCGCGAGCGGCAGGTGGGCAGCGCGTCGCCCAGCAGTCCCGGTGGCGGCGAGGAAGAGTCGGCTGGCAGGAGCGGAGTGCGCCCCCTTCAGCCACGCGCCCTAGGCAGCTGCCTAGTTGGCCTAGTGGTAGCGCCGGCCCCGCCTGTATGATTGTGTCAAGTATCCAGGAAATGTTTCACTTGAGCACATCAATTATAAAACAGAAGTTCAGTGGCTCAAGTGTTTGTTCGCTTACTTGTTTTTCTGTTGGACTCCCTGGGAGTTTGTGCCTCTGCCATGAATGAAGGATAACTTTTCCCTCAGCCTTTTGCTCCTAAAAAGCCATGCTGAGGACTGTCCTGGGGTGACAGCTGCTTTCTTTTTCTCCTTGACAGACTGCTGGGATAATGTAGTGGGAAAACTTGTATTTACTGAGTTCAATCAAATGCCATTGTACTGAACGCACCAATTGTAATGCACCGTGTAATGTATATAACATTGTTTGTGATACATCGTTCAATCTGTAAGTAAGGGAATATATACGCATTATCAATTGGTGTATTTTTTTTTTCTCCCATTAATGGCAAAATATAGCAGAAATACACAACGGTGAATAATCTTTGACTGACATATTACATCTAACCCCTAATGTAAATATGCAAACCTTGCCAGACAGATTTGTAAAATCTCTGTGAGCTTGCAAAAAATACAGAAGGCTGGTGATTAAAGAAATGGCGGATGGTTCAGCGGCAGTCTGCAGAAGCGCATCATTGAGGGAGGGGGCAGCTTGAAGAATATGGCAAGAGCTGTCTGGCCCGAGCACAGCAAGGTCCAGGCACCCAGGCCAGCATTCTCTTACCAAAAACCGCCAGCCCCCCCCCGGCGCCTCCAGGAATCACACAAGCAGGGCGTGGAGTCGGTGGCCGCCTGCCCTTTCCTGCCCCAGCACCTGGCATGCGGGGGGCCGCCGGATTACGAACATTTAGCTACTGTGCGGGTGGGGCAAGCTCTGGGGTTTCACAAACTGAAACAAAGGACAACTTGCCACAGAGAGACAGAGATCGTTTGACTGGGATCTCCACCAGCTCTTCTGGGAAATGTGCCTCAAGTCAAAGCCCCACTTTGTGCAGCAGCTGACCGGGATCAGCCCAGCCCCGGCACTTGTTGAAAACCCAGGACAAAGAGCCACCCGGGAGACTGCGTGGGCTTGGGAGTGGAGACTGCAGACCCATTTGGAATGAGGAATACCTATGACCGCTAAGCAATTATGTGGTCCTCCACGTGCCTGTGGAAAAAATGTAGCAAGGTGCTGAAGTCTGTCCTCAAATTTGCCAAACATTTTCTTCCTCCTGGAAAGAGGATCCCATTTTTCTGTCTCATTCCCAGGGCATTTTCTTTTGGTGGGATTTTTCAGCCTCCATTATCACTGAGCGGCAGCTGAGGCTGCTGGGTGTTAGTTTTTCCTGCCTTTCTCTCTATCGGGCAGGCCCCCCCCTCCCAGCACCCTGCAGCCTCCTGGGCTGCCTGCACTTCCTGATCTGAAACAGTCGAATGGGAGGAGGTAGCTCATGATGCCTTCCCCTGGGATTTAATTGAAATTAGGGAAGCCGGGAATGATGCAAATCACCAGAAAGATGATTGCACGATTTAGGATGGTTGCATGATTGTGTGCGCATGTGCGCACGTACACACATGCACACACACACACACACACGGTGGTCACATTGTAATATCCCATCCATGGGAATTTCACCAGAATGTTATTCTCCTTTGAATTTTTTTAAAAGAAATGTGTTTTCTGTCAAATGGGATGAGAATGGTTGAAAAAATGTGGCAGAAATTTTCAGTACAGCACTCCTGGCAGGGGTAGCTCGTGCTTCTGAGAACAAAGTCAGAGAGCTCTGATTCGGCTCTGGAAGGCTCTTTCCAGTGTTTCCCACATGGCTTGATCACTTTAGAATCGATCTCATTCTTCTTACAATCCTTCCTGGCAGTGGTCCGCTCTCTCTGGCTCTGAGAGGTGCCCACGAGAGGTGTGGGTTGCTGATGTTGCCATCACACTCATCTCAGCAAAGTAGTCCCCAAGAGCCTCCAGGGCCCGCATGAAGGGCTCTGAAGCACCAGAGGAAAATCACCTGTTTAATTCAAAGTGGTTTCCTTGAGATGAATCCTTTTAGGAGAGCAGAGCTGCAATGCCTTTTGTATTTGAAAGTGCTCCAACCAAAGTCCTTCAAATTGAGGTCATTAATGCACTTTCCTCTATTTAAATACATTTCTTTTACACGTAGTGACTCACAGAAGGAGAGGGAACTGATTCTCCTCCAAGAGGTCCTTGAAACTCTTGTTTCTGTATGCAGAATAGCAACGAGGGTTGACGGGGGAAACAGACAGACCTTCCAGCATGATAAGAGTACCTGAGCTGAACTCGGTCCATGCCAGGATTATTATTATTCACAAGTAAATTCTCCTAGTTTGCATTTTCTCCCAAAAATGTAAATATTTTTTTTTACTCTTTCCATATTTTCAACATGTTAGCTGAGCATGTTAGAAAAAGCACACACACACACACCCGCTGCCCAATCTAGAGTGCCAAACGTAACATGATTGCCATATCTGGTGTTCTTCTACCTCAAACCCTAAAGCACCTCAGTCAGAGGCCAAGCCAAGATCACTTGGAGATGGAAACAAAATTCGAAGCATCCTCGATAGGCTGGACGACCGCTGGGCCGAAAACAACGGAATGAAATTTAATAAGGATAAATGCCAAGTGCTGCACCTAGGAAAAAGAAACCAAATGCAGAGTTACAGGATGGGGGATACTTGGCTCAACAATACTACAAGTGAGAAGGACCTTGGAATTGTGGTAGATCACAAACTGAATATGAGCCAGCAATGTGATGTGGCTGCAAAGAAGGCTAATGCTATTTTGTACTGCATCAATAGTAGTATAGCTTCCAAATCGCAGAATATACTCGTTCCCCTCTACTCAGCACTGGTTAGGCTTGATCTTGAGTACTGCATCCAGTTCTGGGCACCACACTTTAAGAAGGATACACACAAACTGGAAAGGGTTCAGAGGAGGGCAACAAAGATGATCAGGGGGCTAGAAACAAAGCCCTATGAGGAGAGACTGAAAGAACTGGGCATGTTTAGCCTTCAGAAGAGGAGACTGAGGGGAGATAATGATAGCGCTCTTCAAGTACTTGAAAGGTTGTCACACAGAGGAGGGCCAGGATCTCTTCTCGACCATCCCAGGGTGCAGAGCACAGAATGAAGCTTACCCACCCACCCCACACCCCCAAACATGGAGCTTCTGAGAGAAGGGGAAGTTTCTTGTATTTCCTTCTGACACTGTAAACTCACCAGTTAGAGGCAAAGAGTCAGCTCTGTTAGGAAATAAAATATTTGGCAATAGATAGGAATCATGTGATAAATTCCCTCATTCACCTTTCTGTCGGTCCAGGCTTTCACCCAGCTAATCATATTGTCATCAATATGCGGATGACACGCAGCTCTACCTCTCTTTCAAGTCCTCACCAAGGTTGGCCATTGAGACCCTGTCCAAGTGCCTGGAGGCAGTGGGTTGAAGCTGAACCTCGACAAGACCAAGGTACTTCTGGTGGAAGACAAGGGAAGGTTAGGGGATGTTGACCTGGTGCTGAATGGGGTATATCTCCCCCAGGTCCGCAGCTTGGGGGTCATTCCATGGTGGCTCAGGTGTCAGCTGTGAGCCGGGCAGCGCTGTATCAACTCCATCTGATGCGGCAGCTGCGCCCCTACCTTCCTAATCACCTGCTCCCATCAGTGGTTCATGCCTTGGTCTCCTCTCGCCTAGACTACTGTAATGCGCTCTACCTGGAAGACGGTTCGGAAGCTTCAGCTGGTACAGAACACGGCAGCTCGCCTGATTAAGGGCAGCCACCGGTGTGATCACATCACGCCAGTGCTTAAGAAGTTGCACTGGCTACCAGTTGCTTGCCGAGCCGAATTCAAGGTGTTGGTTTTGACCTTTAAAACCCTACACGGCTCCGGCCCAGTTTATCTCAAGGAGCGCCTCCAGCAACATCAAGTAGGCCACTCAACAAGGTCTTCCACGGACGGCCTTCTCCTTATCCCATCAGCCAGAGCAGCCAGGCTGGTGGGGACTAGGAAGAGGGCCTTCTCTGTGGCAGCCCCCACATTATGGAACTCCCTCCCTAGTGACCTTCGCCATGCCCCCTCCGTGATGAGCTTCCGCCATGCATTAAAAACATGGCTGTTCAGGCGGGAATATGGGGTGGGTTAGGTTTTTAATGAGAATTTTTAATATTGTTTTAATATATTTTATTGTATTGTTTTACTGTATTTTAATTGTACATCGCCCAGGGTGGCCGGGTGGCCGGCCAGATGGGCGATTAATAAATATAATAAATAAATAATAAATAATCCCCTTCCCACAGCAATGCAGCAATGTGCAGCAGAGGCAGCAGGTAGAGCATGCACGTGTGCACACTCACTCACACACACACACACACACACACACACACACACCCTCGCTTGGCCCTCCCAGCTTAGCAGCGTCTGTTCCCTCCCTGCTTACTGCGGCTGTTCGAGCCTAAGCAGAGCTATCTTAAGGGGGCCATGGGCAAAATGGCAGCTAAGCTAAAACTGTAAGCTTACCTGCAATCTTGCCCAAGGCCCCTTTGCGTAGCTTGCAGTTGCGGGAGGCAGGGGAATTCGGGACTCCGCAGGACAAAGTGAGGAGCCCTGATGGCTTAAGGGTTTTCCTGAGGGTCCCCAGCATTTTCGGGGCAATTGGATGGAGACCATGCAGGGCCTGGGAGCAACCGCTGTTTCTAGGCTACCTGCATTCCCACCCACCCTTCCCCTCTTTTCCTCACCTGGCAGTTTTATTGTCATTCTTACTTTTCTTTTTAAATATGCTATAAAAACTATAGAACTGCTCTGCCGGCTGCCCTATGCTATTTTGTCAAAGATAATGAAATGTCTTGTTTTTCTCACCTTTTTGCTATCAGGCGGGGCCTACTCTTGAGTCTCTTACCGTATATACACAAATATGTTTAAATAGTTTGTGCCTCTGTTTCAGTCTATATGCATTCTTTACTACTGCCTGCGGAGAAGCTCTCTACTTTGGCTCAGTTGTATTTTTCAGTTACGATTGTTGTAAAGCGCAAACAGAGCCTTCTATTTTTATCCAAATTCTTTATGCCTATGATATTAGTGGGGAATTTGTCTCCCATATCTTATTTATTTATGTATTTATTCATTCAAGCTTTGCTTTCTGTCCCTCCATTGCCCAGTTTTGGAGGGTTTTAGCTTAGTTGCATTACCTTATTTTTAGTAACAGAGTTTTGAAGCTTAAAAAAAGAAGAAGCTACAATACAGATGACACAGACCTTGTTAAAATTGCTTCTCTCTTCATCTTTCCAGGTTTCTAAAATGTGGGTGTTGCCCATTACATGATGTTGCATGAACATTAAGTAGTAAATAGCTGGTGATGTTTATCCAATATTGCATAGAATCACCCAGCTGGAGAGGGCTGAGGCATCTGCACCAAGCAAGGGGAGCCTTTGCTGCCTAAAGTAGGAATGCCTGAGGAATTTGATCTCTGCAAATTTTCATGTGAACTGATGGTCTGATCTGCATCTTCCAAACTAATGTGTTGATTGGAACTCAATTATCCCCCAGCTCCTGCACTTCCTGAATGATCCTGAGTCAAAACAAAATGTCAAATATATCAAAATATTTTAAAATGTATATTTTGAGAGCGAAAATACATTTAGAATTGTGGATTTGAATAGTGTTTTGTGGCAATTAAAAAGTACTGGGGAATTAATCCAGAGACAGGACAGAGCTGACACATGGGTGAATGGGTCTGAAAGTGGTACAGGGGCTACCCATCAGCAGACCGAGGTGGCTCCACTGCACGCTCTGTGCCCCAGGACCTCTTGCAGTTTCAAAGGCAGCGGCAGAAATGGTCATACACAGAGAAATTAAACCTACGCGGATGATGGCGTCAATTAAACGGGCATCTCTTAGTAGATCGATGAGTTAAGGCCGGTGTTGGCCGGTGGACGGGACTCTGGGCTCCGTCCTTGCCTTCCTCGGCCATTCACTCAGCTGCCTGCCTCCGTTCCCGCCCGGTGTGCAAACGCGAAGAATTGTGCAGGCGTGGAGGGCAGAGCGCCACGGAGCTGTGCTTTGCAACTTGAGAAGAGTTTCCAGAGCGATCGGTACTGGCCGCATTTTGCTGCCTTCGGATGGTACGGAGATGGCCCAGAGCAGCTGATGGTGGCGTGATGCGCTTGTGCTCAGGGAGCGTCACTGCCGAGGGGGTGGCGGGGAGGGCGATTGCACGGTAGCTGTCCACGAAGCGCTCTGCCGCTGCCTGGATTACACTGCGGAGCATAATTGAGGCCAGATGCTGTGCCGGGATAAGAGGGCCAGTTTTCTAGAGGCGCATCCAAGAATGTGGCTTCACGTTATCGACGGCACGTCCTTCTCCGGCAACGGTCCTCCTGTTGCGATGCTGTTGTGATGCTTCTGTGCCGGCCGGCCGGCGGCAGCTGCTGCTTCTTTGGCCCCGGTCCCGCAGCTCTTTCCCACCCTGTGCTTGAGAGCCAAGCGGCCTGCCTGGGGTGCCACCACTCTCAGGGGCTGCGCGGACCAGAAGGGCGGGCACGTGGTCCACGCTCTTCCTCGGCAGGTGCAACCGTTTGGGCCAGCTGCGTGCAAGATGCTCGGCCACGTGGCGCGACGATCACCACGTTCAGTCTGATGTTTACTCATTCATTGCTGTCGCGGGCAGCCTCTGCTCCCACAACTTTTTACTCAAACATGGATTTCCTCTCAAGGATGCAATTTAAAAAAACACACACAACCAAAAACATGATGTTTGCAAGGCTTCAAACCTTCTGTCTTTATGCAGACTGAATGGATCATGCCGTGACTTCTGTTAATGCCATGTTCAGCCTGGAAGACCCCATATTTACCTCCCTCAAACTACCCTGGGAAATCTCCAGACTACCCTGGGAGGGGGCTCTCAAGCACAGGGTGGGAAAACTGCTTGTGCATAGCAAACACATGTGCATTTCTGCACTTAGAGGCCAGTTGCACTGGTGGGTGGAAGAAAAGATAAGACAGCAACTTCAGAACACAGTTCCCCTCTCACAAGTGTCAAGAATGAGAGGGATTATTTTATCCCTATTAAATTTCATTCTGTTGTTTTCAGCCTGGAGCTCCAGCCTATCGAGATCACTTTGAATTTTGTTTCTGTCATCCAGGGTATTAGCTGTTCCACCCAACTTTGTGTCATCTGCAAATTTGATAAGCATTCCCTGCACCTCCTCATCCAGGTCATTAATAAAAATGTTGAAGAGCACTGGGATCAGGACCGAGCCCTGCGGTACCATAGAATCATAGAATCATAGAAAAGTAGAGTTGGAAGGGGCCTACAAGGCCATCGAGTCCAACCCCCTGCTCAATGCAGGTCAAAGCATCCCTGACAGATGTCTGTCCAGCTGCACCTTGAATGCCTCCAGAGTGGGAGAGCCCACCACCTCCCTAGGTCATTGGTTCCATTGTCTTATTGCTCTGACAGTCAGGAATTTTTTCCTGATGTTTAGGTGGAATCTGGGTTCCTGTAACTTGAGCCCATTATTCCGTGTCCTGCAAACTGGGATGATCGAGAAGAGATCCTGGCCCTCCTCTGTGTGACATCCCTTCAAGTACTGGAAGAGTGCGATCATATCTCCCCTCAGTCTCCTCTTCTGAAGGCTAAACATGCCCAGTTCTTTCAGTCTCTCCTCATAGGGCCTTGTTTCCAGTCCCTTTATCATCTTTGTTGCCCTCCTCTGAACCTTCTCCAGTTTGTCTACATCCTTCCTAAAGTGTGGTGCCCAGAACTGGACGCAGTACTCAAGTTGGGGCCTAACCAGTGCTGAGTAAAGGGGAATTACCGGTATCACTTCATGCAATTTGGAAGCTATACTTCTATTAATACAGCCCAAAATAGCATTTGCCTTCTTTGCAGCCACATCACATTGCTGGCTCATATTCATACCCCGCTTGTTACCTGTCCCCAGTTTGAGAAGGTACCATTGATAAGCACCTTTTGAGTCTGATTCTGTAGCCAATTGTGGATCCACCTGATAGTTGTTCCATCTAGCCCACTTTTAGCTAGCTTGCTAATCAGGATATCATGAGGCACTTTGTCAAAAGCTTTGCTGAAGTCCAGATATATGATGTCCACAGCATTCCCACAGTCCACAAGGGAGGTTACCCGATCTAAAAATGAGATCAGATTAGTCTGACAGGATTTGTTCTTGACAAATCCATGCTGGCTTCTAGTGATCACTGCATTGTTTTCAAGGTGCTTGCAGACTGACTTCTTTATAATCTGCTCCAAAATTTTCCCAGGGATTGATGTCAGACTGACTGGCCTATAGTTCCCAGATTCCTCCTTCTTGCCCTTTTTGAAGATGGGAACAACATTTGCCCTCCTCCAGTCATCTGGCACTTCACCTGTCCTCCATGATTTCTCAAAGATAATAGACAGTGGTTCTGAGAGTTCTGCCAGTTCCTTTATTACTCTAGGATGCAACTCGTCAGGCCCTGGAGATTTAAACTCGTTCAGAGTAATCAGGTGCTCCTTGACCATTTGCCTATCAATCTCAAGCTGCAATTCTGCCCCTTCAGTCTGCACTTCAGGTTTGCCAGGGGGGACAGAGACCCTCTTTTGGGAGAAGACCGAGCCAAAGGAGGAATTGAACACTTCTGTCTTTTCTTTGTCCTCTGTTATCATTTTCAGGGCTGGATTAAGATAGGGGCTATTGGAGCTGCAGCTCCAGGCCCCTACCACAAAATAGGCCCACAGGCCCGGCAGCGCCCACTCGCCCGAGCCGCGCCGCCGCCTGCTGCCGCTGCCGCACTTGCCCTTGAGTCTCAGCTACTGTCCGTCTGCAAACCTGCAAAGCCTAATTCTTGGCACCCTTGAAACCGCAGCGACACTTCCGGTTCCTCAGCGAACGCGGCCTCTTTGGAGAGCGCCCCGAGCAAAGAGATGGGACCAGGGCATCTATGGCTGTAGAGCAGCTCCTCTCGCTCTGCGCTAGGCAGCTGCCTGATGCTCAAAGGGAGCCGGAAGTCTAGGCTGTGGTGTTTCATTCAAACCCCCTTTCCTATCTCTATGGTCCATAGAGGGTGCGCTTGGAAATTGGCCTCCTTGCGAGTTTTCCCGGGCGAAGAGCTGAAGCGCGGCAGGGATTCCGGGTGCAGCACTTGGGTGAGAGCAGGAGCAAGGTTGGGGGGTGGGAGACGACCGCTTCCCGGAGGGGCTTCTCGGTGCAAGCTGCTGCAAAAGGCTCCCGGACCTGCAGTGTTTGCAGTGCCCGCCGCTCCTCCTGCCTTCCAAATTGAGGAATTTGCAAGTAAAAAAGGAAGAAAAGTTAATGTGTAATTTTATTTTAATCTACCAGCTTGATTCATTTAGTTTAAATGCAGGTTAGAGTTCAGTGAATAACCTGTTTGTGTGTTTAAAACTAGTGGTTGCTATTTATTTCAAGAGTTACTCTCTGCACCATAATCATAACGCAGGCTGTATTGATTATGATGCTTTAATAATAATAATAATAATAATAATAATAATAATAATACTTTAAGGAACAATTTTTTATGAGCCAAACATCATACACTTATATTTAAATTGTTTATATGGTTTATCTTTATTTAAAAATGCTTGTTGTGAATGTTCTATTTATAACGGTTTTATTGAGTTAACAAGCTTATTGTTTACAAAAAAAGAAATATTTTCAATATGTTTCTGTTTTGGCACTTTAATGGTAATTAAAATATTTAATTTGTTTTAATATAAAATTGCGTCTTCATTTTATTTATTTCCATAAAAAGGCTCACCAAAATCCTCAGCACCAGGCCCATAATGCTCTTAATCCAGCCCTGATCATTTTGCCATCCTCATTGCGTAGTTGAACCACCATTTTTTTCCTCTGTTGCCACGGGCTTCCACAGAACACCTTCACCCAATTTAGAAATGCCATGCTTCTTCCTGTCTCCTTCTTGTCCCAGTGGCATGTGTCAGGAGACCATGCCATGTGCAGACTGGCCTTATGCCCTTCACATCCGGTCAGGTTAAGCAAGCCAGGGAGAGCCAGAAGCCCGGCTTGACTCATGGGCTCCCTGCTGTTTCCAAGTCCCCAGAAAGAAGAGTCAGCTCCAGTGAAATGTGTCTCAGCCATTTGCATTTGCAAAAGTTTTAATTATACGAAATATTGCTTGTGGCTTGAACTGTAATGTGTGGGATTATTATTATTATTATTATTATTATTATTATTATTATTATTATTATTATTTGTTTTAACCCCAGTGAGACATTTGTTCCAGCTACAGTGAAAAGGCAAATGTACACTTTTAGATATTCTGTGAAATATTGAAATAATATAATAAGAACCTTAGAAACAAGCCCTAATTGTCATCTGGGTAACGAGCAAGGGGAAGGAACAAAACCGAGCTGGCTAGCTCTTTATTACAATCATGAAGGAAACGGGCCTGCAAGTGTGAGGCGGGTATTTTACAAGGGCTGCCTGAAGAGGCTCAGCTGAAAGTGGAACCCCAACGCATGGCCTCCAAAACGTGCTGGACTTGGGACTGGGAGAAAGCATAGAAAGGACCGGGGCAGGGGAAAGAAGGCAGACTCTCACCAAAGGAACCTCATAGTACCATAGAACAGTAGAGTCGGAAGGGGACTGCAAGTCCATCGAGCTCAACCCCCTGCTCAATGCAGGAATCCAGGTCAAAGCATCCCTGACAGATGGCCGTCCAGCTGCACCTTGAATGCCCCCAGTGCAGGAGAGCCCACAACCTCCCTAGGTAGTTGGTTCCATTGTCATATGACTCAAACAATCTGGTCGTTTTTCCTGATGTCCAGGCGGAATCTGGCTTCCTGTAACATAACCCCATTATTCCGTGTCCTGCACTCTGGGATGGTCGAGAAGAGATCCTGGTCCTCCTCTGTGTGACAACCTGTCAAGTACTTGAAGAGCGCTATCATTATCTCCCCTCAGTCTTCTCTCCTCAAGTAAGAAGTAAAGCAACCTCAGTAAACCAAGAAGGAAAGGCGGTTATGCTGGCTGGAAGAAAAAATGCACAATCTGTATTAGTCCAGCAGCCCAAAGGCCACAGAGGAGTAGGAAAAGTTTCCAGTTCTCCAGAACTCTTCCTCCTAATTTTAGATGATGTACTAGATTAAAAAGACATCAATAGAGGCCAACTTTGGTAGCTTTACCTAGTAGTTGGAGGGGATGTACTTTCCTAGAATAGCGTCCCGGCTTCAGGTGACATCACATCTTCCTCCTCCTCCGGTCTGGAATCCTGCTGCAGGATGGCCAAATGCCGTGTTCTCCAAGTCACACGCAAAGCCAAGGTCGCCATTGTTGTTGGCCATAAGAAAAGCCTGGCATCCATAGTAGGGCAATATCTTTAATTATCCCCAGCTTTATTAATATACAGATGGCCTAATTTCTCTGTAATTCTGTGCTCCACCTACCAAGGAACCTGTGCATTTCACCTAAGGATGGAGAAAGAGCTGGATGACAGCTGGATTTTATATTTTCAAAAGTGGGAATCATCCCACTTTTGAAAAATCAGGTGGCATCGAGAGCACAGCAATTACCAGAGTCTCACTGGAAGGCCTCCCACATTAAGACTGTCACTAAATGGCTTCCCCTGCCAGCCAGAGTTTTTTCCCCTATTCCCCAACCCCTTTTGCTTTGTTCATAACCTAGCCTGATGAAGAATTCTGGAGAATGCAAAAGCCTGCACAGTATTTTGTGCAACATGTTGTGACCTTTGGGTTGGCCTGATAAAGATATTGCCCTAATATGGATCAATAAAGCAGTAATGCCACCTGCTGGCACTGACAGGAATAACCGCAAGGTGCCCTTCAGTGCCCGTGAATAATGTTCACTCAGCTTTAATGTGCTCTGACATGCAAAGATACACCCGGAGGAAGGTGAGGAGGACCCATCGCTCTGAGCAGTTTGAGCTATAAAAAGTGTTGGGGTTTCCCTGGTCTCTATTAATGGCTGGGGCCCAGAGTTATTGAGTGTCAGTAAATAAAGCCTAGCAGAGCAAATGGGAAACTTGATTGCTCTTGAATGTGGAAGTTGCAGAGCAAAGCTAGCCCACCTGGGCTCCCAATTCAGCCCTCTGAAGGGCCCCAGAGCCTGCCAAGTGTATCTTGCCCCCCCCCCCACCCCGTGCAGCACACGAAAGCCACTATCCCGCAGGTCTCCTGCGTCTAAATGTGGGGAAAGGTCCCATTTTGTCCCTGGGCAAAATAGCCATTGAAGGCGGATGCTCTCTCTGACTATGTGTTCAAACTTCAAAGCCTGCTAAGCCCCTTTCAAAGCCTGCTAAGCGATTGGCCACCTCTGCAGCTTGCACCGTGGATTTTACTAGTGAAAGACATGCTGTGTGAACCGGAGGGCTTCCCTTTGTCTGTCCTGCCCATCAGTTTCACTGGGTGACCCCCGAGGATATTGAGTGTTGTAGCAAAGCAAAAGAAAGAAAGAAAGAAAGAAAGAAAAGGCTGCTCTCTAACCACTTTCTTGACAACCATAATTGAATTAAACTCTTTTGTTTCCCTTTTACACTGCAATCCTGTACATGTCTGCTCAGACATAAACCCCATTGGCCAGTAAGACTTGACTAAGTACAGTACTGAGTACAGTACAGGTTGAGCGCAGGGTTGATAAGAACACAAGGAGAGCCATGCTCCCTGGTCCAGCATTCTGTTCCCAAAGATGCAAGCCGGTTGCCCAAATGGGAAGTCCACAAGCAGGGCATGAGTGCAACAGCACCCTCCTGTTCATGTTCCCCAGCAAGGGGCAGACTGCCTCTGATATGGGAGGTAGCATATTGCCATCCAGACCAGTAGCCACTGATAGGTTTATTCTCCATGGATCCTCTTTTAAAGTCATCCAAGTTGGTGCCAAAACGACTTGTGGAAGTGAGTTCCACAGTTTAACTATGCGCTGTGTGAAGAAGTCCTTCCTTTTATCTTCCCTGAATCTCCCACCAATCAGCTTCATGGGATGATCCCTTTGGGTTCTAGTATTATGAGAGAGGGAGAAAAATGTCTGTCTCCCTGTCCACTTTCTCCACACCAGGCATAATTTTGTACACCTCTATCATGTCTCTCTCCCCCTCTCTTGCCTTTTCTCTAAGCTGAAAAGTTCCAGATGTTGTAACGTTTCCTCATATGGGAGCTGCTCTAGCCCCTCGGTCATTTTGGTCCCTCTTTTCTGCACTTTCCCCATCTCTACAACATCCCTTTTTTGGTGCACCCTAAAAAGGGATAGATTTAGGAATAATTTTTTCCTAAACTAAAAGGTGACCCCTCTCCTTCCATTAATATTCTTGTTATCTTCACCTGTGGGCAGAAAACATTTTGAAGGCAAGAGGATGCTTGTGGGATGCAAGTCTGAGATTGCAGCAGCAGCAGCATACAATAAGATACACACACACACACACACACACACATATGTATATAATTTTCAGAGCCCGCGACAAGTGATAAGGACTTGTAAAGCAGATGTGCATGGAAAATTACTTTGACAAATATATCTTTCCTGTACAGATTCACAGGGAATTCCTCTCAGTGTCTTCGGAGGGTTTTTGTTTCTGCCTGTGAATTCAGTCCTTCATGTTCAGGTTGTTCCAGGCCTATCGGAATCTCTTCAGCTGTTTAACATGCAGCACCAGTCTTCACGCTGGGAACTCTGGGCTCATTGTGTGCTGACTTGAAATAGTACCAGGTTGGGGAGGGAGCGGGACCAGAGAGAAAAGTAGATTCTATTCCCTCTGGTTGCCTGAACCTTCTATGAGGCTGAAACTTTTCAACTATTAATTAATACTGAATATAATACATATTCATAGGGAGGCTTCTATTGCATGAGAGGAAAATGAACGCATCATAGCTATTTTGGTTGCAGTGCACTGAGAGAATCTGGGAAAGCCTGAGAAATGGGAGGGGGGCTGAAAAAAGAAAATAGGTTCACTCTCTGGAATAAGGTTTGCAGCATCTCTTTTTAAAAAATTCTATAAAGCCCTCGGTGCTGCAAAATATGTCTCCCCCTCACCCTATCATAGAATAATAGAAAAGTAGAGTTGGAAGGGGCCTACAAGGCCATCGAGTCCAACCCCCTGCTCAATGCAGGAATCCAGGTCAAAGCATCTCTGACAGATGTCTGTCCAGCTGCACCTTGAATGCCTCCAGAGTGGGAGAGCCCACCACCTCCCTAGGTAGTTGGTTCCATTGTCTTATTGCTCTGACAGTCAGGAAATTTTTCCTGATTTATTTATTTATTTATTATATTTATACCCCGCCTTTTTTCCTGCAAGGAACCCAAGGCGGCTTACATGACCATCCTCCTCCTCTCCATTTTATCCTCACAACAGCCCTGTGAGGTAGGTTAGGCTGAGAGTCAGTGACTGGCCCAAGTCACCCAGTGAGTTTCATGGCCAAGCGGGGACTAGAACCCAGATCTCCCGAGTCCCAGTCTAGCACTCTCACCACTACGCCACGCTGGCATAGTGGTGAGATTTTAGGTGGAATTTAGGTGGATTTAGGTGGAATTTAGGTGGATTTAGATGGAATTTAGGTGGAATTTAGGTGAATTTAGGTGGAATTTAGGTGGGTTTTAGGTGGAATCTAGGTTCCTGTAACTTGAGCCCATTATTCTGTGTCCTGCAAACTGGGATGATCGAGAAGAGATCCTGGCCCTCCTCTGCGTGACATCCCTTCAAGTACTGGAAGAGTGCAATCATATCTCCCCTCAGTCTCCTCTTCTGAAGGCTAAACATGCCCAGTTCTTTCAGTCTCTCCTCATAGGGCCTTGTTTCCAGTCCCTTTATCATCCTTGTTGCCCTCCTCTGGACCCTCTCCAGTTTGTCTATGTCCTTCTTAAAGTGAGGTGCCCAGAAGTGGACGCAGTACTCAAGATGAGGCCTAACCAGTGCCGAGTAAAGGGGAATTATCACTTCCCGCGATTTGGAAGCTATACTTCTATTAATACAGCCCAAAATTGCATTTGCCTTCTTGCACCACATTGCATTGCTGGCTCATATTCAGTTTGTGATCTACCACAATTCCAAGATCCTTCTCACTTGTAGTATTGTGGAAATACTGGGGCCCTCTCCCCCCCTCTCCAGGGCCAAGCTCTGGGGTGCTGCTCATGTCTGATAAAGATGGAGGCACAATGGGGAGATACAGCTTCATTCCCCCGGTAACCCTCTGCAAGCCTTAGGAACCTGGGGCCTTGTGTGACCTGACTCCATCCATCAGGCGCACAGTGTGGCAAGCCCTGTTGGCTATCCTCGCCCGTGTCACAGCCCAGCGAACTTGCCTTGAGACTGGCCAGGTGCCGACACAGAATCTAGCAAGTGCAACAGTGGCCCATCACAGCTTGCTACAGGCTAAACCAATCAAAGAAGCAATATTACCAGGGACTCCTGTGTATCCGTTATTAATTTATAGGCCACTTTTTCAACACTGAAAACAATACAATGCTTAGAAACTTCAGTGGAAGATAAAATCAGGTACAATCCTAAAAAAGAATTGCCATATTTTTCGCTCCATAAGACGCACCTGACCATAAGACACACTTAGGTTTTAGAGGAAGAAAACAAGAAAAAAAAATATTCATGTGCAAATTAATGGAGAACTAGTAACAAGAGAACAAAATAATATCTCCGTACATTTATTTATTAATTGCTTTTTTAACCCTGCAGTTCTTAAAAACAATCCAAAACAGGTTACAAAGAAGAATAAAACTCAAATTACAATATCGCTGCGGGGACGGGAGGGGGCAGCTGAGCGGGGCAGTGGCTCTGGCAGCTGCCGCCGCGCTGGATGGGATCCGGGGGGTCTCCAGTCTCTCTGGTTTTGCTTCCGATGTTCAGTTAAGCTTTTTTGTTCATATATTCTCAGCAAGGCCCCTTCCAACTCTACTTTTCTATGATTCTATGATTGATTCTATGATAATCCTAGATGTCCACAGATTAAAGTCCCGGTGATGGTCAGCAAACATTGCCCAACTTTCCTCTTCAGAGAAATATTTAGGAAAACAGGAGCCCAGTTGAAGGCATCCTAATGACTCAAACCAAGTCATTAGTCAATAGCCAGACACCTGATACTTTCACGTGGGCCTACCTGCCTCCTCGCCGGCTCGTGCGCTCCACGGCGAGCCGGCTGCGCCGCCCGTGCTGGTCCCATCGCGTCACTTCCGGCGCAGCGTAAGTGACGCGATGGGACCCTGCTCTGACGCGCTGGACCCCCGTGCTATGTTTTTGGCAGGAGAAACCAGGGCAACAGGGCTGTTTAAGTCCTGTTGCCCTGTTTCCCCCCGCCAAAAACATAGCGTGCGGGTCCAGCATGCCGGAGCAGCCGGATGTGACGCGACGGGCAGCGGCGGCGGCTCCATTGGCTGTGGCTCCATCGGCGGCGGTGGCGGCTCCATCGTTTTTTTACAAAGTTTTTTTTTTACAATATTCGCTCCATAATAAGATGCACAGACATTTCCCCCTACTTGGGGGTGGGGGGGAGTGCGTCTTATGGAGCGAAAAATACGGTACTTATAGAAATAGCCCCAAAGCTACAGAATCAACCAAATGACAAATGCAGAGGACAATCCAAAGCTGCAGCTCGTTCCGCACTTCCATAGTTCTGACCCCTTGCAACGAGGGCCATCAAAGCATGCCACGAGCGCCTGGGCAGAGCTGGTGGCCTGTGGACAGATGTCGGGAGCAGCTTTCCCTCAGGTACGTGGATCCCAGGCTGTGAAGGGGCATGAATAGGTCAAAAGAAACCATGAATGGGGCCTGGAAGTAAACATGTAGCCAGTACAGAAGGACACTGGACACTGGTTGGATAACCTCACACCTTCACATGTCAGATGGGCAGCAGCATTTCCCACCAGCTGACCTTTCAAAGCGGACTTCAAGGGCAGCCCCATGTCAAGTGTACTGCATTTGTCACGCCTGGATATTAAAATAAGCTGCACAGGTGTGACAGTGTCTTCATGATCCAGGAAGGGCTGGCACCTGCATAACAGTGGGTGCTGCCGGTTTGCTCCGCTGGATCAGTCCGCCGCATGCCACCGCATCTGCAGCCAGCACGCTCTGCCTGTAGGTGACTTCCCACCGGTCCTCACGTGGCTGAACCACGAATAGGCCCAAGTCCTGGTAGGCTCATCAAATGGATCACAGAAGACGGTGTGTGTGTGTGTGTGCGGAACATAATGCCGGTCAGTAGAGAACCTGCATCTCCCTCCTTTCATGCCTTCATTTTACAAGGACTTGGGCTCTTAACTCACTTGGCTCTTGGCTTATGGGTCTTCCCAGCCCCCTGGCATGGCAGGAATGGGAGACGGACAGTAGTCTGGAGAAAGGAGCCAGAGCTGACTGTCAGAACTGAAGCGCAGTCAGGCTGAGGGGCAAACCAGAAGGCAGGACTGGAGAGCAACCTTGCAATCAGGACTGAAAAGCTAGACAAGACTCGTAGAGATGTGCAAATCAGCAAAACTCGATCTCACTGAGGTCCTCTGAATTCTACCTCAAAGCACATTAGTAGTATTAAGGGCATAACTTTTGTCAAATTGACAGGTGAGTGGGAGACACTGGGGCCCTGCAGGTTTCTCAGAGGCCCCTATGCCCCCCCCATTTCTGGGTCCCCTAGACAACTCCCAGGGACCCCCATTTCCTGGGGTTCCCATAGGGTCTCCTGCGGACCCTACAAGTCCCTTCACCTCCCAGAGCTCCACAGGGTCTCCCCTGATCCCAGGCCCAATGTACCTGACCAGCTGGAACCAGATTGGGCCCCCCAAGGTGCTGACTCATTGCTCAGCCCGCATTTTTGTAGGTAAACATCCGGGTTGTTTGGGGGGTAGAGTGTGATCCCTCTCTGAGCATGGCCCACTGCCCCCCGACCAATAGGAATGTGTTTTAGATTCCTCCAGATGCTGGCTCATCAGCCAGCCTATCTCCAAGCTCCACGTCCTTACCAAATGCCACGCCCAGGGGCCTGTTGGGTTTTGCATAGGCAGAACGAGATTACCACCTGACATCGAGATTATCACCTGACCTGGTGGGTGTCTCTTGAGTTCAAGAACACAAGGTCTCTGGTCATGAGACATGGTCTCGAGGTGATGTGACTCAGCAACCTTGGACAGGTTTTGGGATCAACATGTTGATGAATAGGTTATACAACTGGGGTGAGTAATATCCTATTTATAGGTGCAGGGTCTGCGGTATATAAGCTAACACACTTGCTGATAGCTTCACTTGCTTCTCTTCTTCTCCTTCTCTTCTCTGCTGCTTCTCGTCTCGACACGACATGTGTATTGTTCTGGACTTCACTTCATCTAGCCTTACCACTGGGGTATAGGATTTGAGTCTGCAATGATGTAGTGAGTAGAGATGCATTGCTTGCCTTAATCCCATGTAATTGGGTCTTACAAATAAACTCTTTAATCTTTATTAACTGCTGTTATCTCCTCCTTCCGCCTGCGTGACTGGGACTGAGGGTCACTGGCTAGGGAAGCTTTTGAACCAGGGTCAGTCCAGCTCTCACAGGGCCTAGGGGTATATGAGCCCGGAACAGTTATCAGCTTTTGTTTGTGCAAAGCCATGGTCCCATGGACTCCTGCAGAGACACCACCCCATCGAACCCTGTCTACCTTTTTGATGACAGAAACAGGAGGAGATAAGCATCCAAATGCAACGGAAAAAAGGAGAGAACTAGGTTCTCAGGATGCAAAAATCTTTATTAAAGGAGCCCGACGCGTTTCGGCCTGTGTATTTTTCCAGGCCTTCCTCAAGGGGCTGTGAATATTCAAAATACATACATTAAATTAACTTAACATGGTTGGGAATATTCACAGCCCCTTGAGGAAGGCCTGGAAAAATACACAGGCCGAAACGCGTCGGGCTCCTTTAATAAAGATTTTTGCATCCTGAGAACCTAGTTCTCTCCTTTTTTCCGTTACCTTTTTGATGAGCCACCATTAGTAGGATACAGGTCTTTCAGAAGAGGCTGCTGTAGTGACACAGCTGATGGAGATGAACCTTCTGCGGCTAAGAGGTTCTCTAGCCCTACCAAAGATGAACAACAATGCGGCATCACCACCACGGACATTGCGGTGGATGTTCTTTCTAAACCGCCCTTTACTCAAGTTGCTCAATGAAACGTTGGTGAAGCAGAAAGTGGCAGCTTACTAACAAAGGTGTGTGTATCGAACGCAGGCGCAGGAATGCTTTGAGAGGTGGGCGTTGAGGAATTGAGTTGTTTTATAGGGTTTTAAAACTAAAAAAATGTTTCCCAGGAACCAGCAAGCTGCATAGTTACCAAGAATCAACAGGTGCTATTCAGGGCAAAAAAGGGTGCTCCATTTACTGAGAGCCTGAATGTCTGGCCCATATGCAGCTGAATAATTATTTGGGATAAGTGATAAAACTGGAGGATTATTCTGACCCAAGAAGGGGCGCTGTTTCCTCAATTGTATGTATCACAATGGAAGATATTTTGGGATACATCTGTAAAGAAACACTGTTTTACATGTGTGATGGGTACATTTGAAGTGCCCAGGTCAGAATGCACAGATGATTGCCTGTACTGGGAGCAGTTTTATAAATTCTACTATAAAAAATGTTGCTTCAAAAATCTGCGTGGAAAGGTTTATCTGTGTTCTGAGCTTAGCCACGATTGGCTTGAAATGTATGTCTTTGAAAGTCTGTCATCTTCAAAATGCTATACGTGCGCGGCGGTACATGATGAAGGTGGACCATGCTGAAAATGCATTAAATACTGTGGTTAAACATACATGATGGTGATGCGCTCGTGGCTCTTCCCGCGCACCAGCATGCATTGCAGCAGGGGCGCAGGGAAGTTCCCCACTATCTGATGCTCCACAATGTCCATGTCCAGGTACAGCACACTGAAGCCTCCCGTGATGTCCACAGAGTATAGCATTTTTCCGACAGGCTCTTTTGGGGGTGCTCCCAATGTGCAAGCTAGATCCTCGCAGGATTTTATGGAATAAAATTTTATGGATGCGCGTGAGCATCTTGGTCTATAAGCCACTCTTTGATTTGATTTCTGGTTAGAGTCTTACTGTGCTTAGGAGGTTCTCAAAAGAGGGGTTCGTTCTACTACTCCACCGCGCCCACCCACTCCCCCAGAGTTATAATACATCTTTTTAAGTAAAGCATCCCGCGGAGCCATGTTGATGCGGTGCTACTGTGTTAATAAAGTCACAGGGTTATAACTCAACATTTTATTGACACATTTACAACAAAGAAATGCTTCTGTCGTTTTCCTCCACCAGCTCAGCTCACCCTCCTCTCCTTCTCCTGCCAACCCTCCTTCAGGTTTTGTCGGGTTCAGACAAATGCAGGCGAGGAAGCAGCTTGAATCCGCACTGTCACCCACGGTCACATTTGCAAGCCCGTTCTCTGCCGAATGCAGCAGAAGTCATCATGGGCCGTAGCAGCACCCTGTCCACGTACAAGCACCACCGCTCCCCCCCAGCCCGCTACTCACTGGTGGTACAGGATCCAATTCTGCAGAAGTCAAGTCCTCATAGATCGGTTCCAGTAGCCTGTCTTCCACAAAGTCGCTTACTCTATTTCACCTCTAAGCAGGTGAAATCCTCAGGCACAGGCTTCTTATTAGTGGCGACTGCCTGGGCGACTAACATCTTCCAATGCACCAAAAACCTGCATCTCAACTGCCATCCCAGTCATCATTACAATAAATCTCATGAACGCCTTTGATGGGTACAGCCAGCTCAGCCGCACACACGGCCAGTGTACTTTGCAGGTTAGTGTCCATACAGTCTTCTGCCGACACGTCTGGTCCACTACCAGTAAGAGGCCGTAGACTCATGGCGGCAGCAACATCTCTGAAAGATTCCGTGGCTTTGCAGAAACAAAGTCTTTGCAATGGCTCTGGAGAAGGAGCTCATGTAGCCCCTGGGCGTGGCATTTGGTAAGGATGTGGAGGTCGGGGAAAGGTTGGCCGATGAGTCAGCAGCATCTGAAGGGTCCTAAGACACATTCCTATCTTGCGCGGGGTGTGTGTGTGTGAGCGCAGAGAGGGGTCACAATCTACCCCCCAAACAACCTGGATGTTTATCTGCAAAAATGTGGGCTGACCAATGAGTCAGCACCTTGGGGCCCCCAAACCAGTTCCAACTGGTCTGGTACATTGGGCCCACCATGTAGAGGGGTTACAGTCTACCCCCCCAAACAACTCTTTGGGTTGCACACAAAATGGCCACCCCTGCACAACATGGCTTCCTGGGGGCTGGGGAGGGGTACTATGGGGTCCCTGGGATCGGGGAAGAACCTGTGGGGCTCTGAGAGGGGGCCCTTTGAATGGGAAAAGTGCACATTCCACAAAAGTGTCGCTAGAGTCTACACAATCTTCTTTAGAATTTCCTCCTTTTATCCCGGAAGACAATCTTACTCGGTCACGAGTGATCGCCTGATGATGATGATGATGATGATGATGATGATGATGATGATGGACTTTTCCCCCATTGACTAAACTGTGAAACCTTTTTTTAAATGTACATTTTAAAAAAAACACACATTTTTAAAAACCAGATTGCTAGTTCCAGAATGTATGAGCTTTCGCTGAAAAAAAAAAAAGGCACTTCCATTTGTGTTTGCATTTGGAGTTTTGAATGGGGCAACTTCTGATGATTTGTGAACTGAAAGAAAATTCTCACACATCCCTCCCCAGGAGGAGCCCACGGCCAGCCGGGGCAGAGTCAGTCCGGAAGGCTCTTCCCTGAGGGCGAAGCGGCACTGACACAGCCTGCCCCCTGCAGCGGTGGGCGTCCAAAGAGTGGGGTTCACTGGGAGCAGCCTTCCCTCACCAGGTGCTTTCCAGATGTTCCTAGCCAGCATGGCCGCTGGGGAAAGCTGTCAGGAGGCACCCATTCCACGGTGGACTCCAAGGACCTCCGGCTCTCTGCCCTGCAGCAGGTGACATGGGGAGAGCCATTCCGTCCACTGCGGCAGTCCGTCTTCCTTCCGCCAGAGGCCCTCTGGAACGGAGGGCCAAAGGTTGAGCCGGAGTGTGCTCCCGCCCACGCCCTGGCTGGCACGCTACCATTGCACGCAGCCTCAGGGGATCCGCTTAGTTCTTTAACATGGCTTCTGTGCCGTGTCCTGACCCTACGGGACCCTGGGGGAGGCGCGCAGCAACATACTGATGAAGTGCCGCCATTTTAATGTTTGGTGGCAAAAGAGTTCCTGTTGTGCTGGAAACTGCTTTTTGTGAGCCATGCCAAGACGGTGGCGTTTGAGTGGTGGGGGTGGCCCTGGCTTTGGGGTCAAGTTGGGCTGCTTTTTTTTTTTTTTTTTTACCCCTTCCAGCTCCATAATTCCAGGTTGGAAAACAGACAGCTGGAAGCCAGAATGGTGAGGCTGTTAGCAAAGACGAGGTAGCCTCAGCAAGTCAGATGGGAGAGCAAAAAGGGGGAGGGGGAAGGAAAGACGGGAAGGAACAAAAAATTAGGAAATAAAAACCATCGCCTCGAGGGAAGCAATATGGGCAACCTAAGCAATGCCCGATTGTGATTTTTATTTCTTCTCTCCTGGGAGATATTCATATAGAACAATGATGGGTGAGGGAGAGATTGGCGTCTGCATCCTTCTCCTCGCTGCGCCGGGTGCCCTGGAGGAAGGAACAGCTGTCAGGATTCCTTGATGAGTGGCGATTGATTTCCCCCTCAGATCATTCTGATTCAATCTCTCCTTGGTCGGCTGGAGGGAGGCTGCATCTCTCTGGCAGCCGCATCTGCTGTAAAAACGTTGAAGTGGAATCCGAAGGAGGTGATTTTTTAAAAAAGTTTTTATAAATTTAAACAAGCAGTAAATCCAAGAGTCGGCAGAGAAAACATTGACTTCCACCCAAGGGGAAGACTCCTATTGGGTTTTATTTTTCACTCAGTTTTGTGTTTAGAAGGTTCAATGAGGAGATATATTCAGCTCTTTAAAGACAGCTTCGGCAGGAATATCAAACTGCATGAAGACGGCAAACCGGGAGGGCGATAAATGCTCAGAAGCAGAAGTCTGGGAATGAGGCACAAGGGGACCCAGTGGATCACTTAATCCAGCCTCCTATTATGGGATGTTCAATATCCCTGCCAGATGCAAGCCCAAACACACTTTGGCACCATCCATGGAAGGCCAAAGCCTGAGAGACTGACGGCAGTTCAGGTGATGGAGCTGTAAGTCCGCCGTGGACTCAAATGGATTTGGATTTCTGAGAATCTGAACCACGGATTCCGCAGCGGACTGAATTTTTCTGAGTTGCACGGACTCCACTGACTTGCAGACCATTTAAAAAACAAACAAACAAATAAATATTTTTTCTCAAATTTAGTTTTAGAAAAATACATAAAATAATAAAAACAACACCAACCAAACTGTGCATTTCCCCCATCGGCTAACGTATGTAAATATGCATTTTGGGGGGATTTGCACATTTTTGGGAGTGTGAATTTGTGCAACTCTAAATTGCACAAATCTGTACAAATGCATTTGTGCAAAATCTGATTCTGTCAGTGAACGGATGACAGAAGGAAAGGCACCCGATAATCTGCGAAACTTAGATAGAATGGATTTTATGGCATCCGTACATTCCGTTGGGGACCTGTATTTGACTGAGATGTTTCTGTATCATACCCCCTCAAGAGCCGTAGAATTGGTGTGGGAGAAGAAGCTGAAGGCATCGTGCTACCAGCAGCAGGCAGAGTGTGGGAAGCCGGCTGGGTGCTGGGGGTGTGCCAGGAGCTTGCTGCGGTGACTGGCCAACCTGCAGACAAGCTCCATTTCAGGACCAAGTTCGAGGTGATGCTGCTGCTCTCACATCCTGCTTGTGGGGCCCCGTGGGCAGCTGGCCGGCCACTGTGTGAACAGAATGCTGGACTAGATGGACCCCCTTGGGTCTGATCCAGCATCAGGGCTCTTCTGATGTTCTTACGATGTGGTCGGCTTGGTCAGGCCATAGAAGATAGATCTGTGGACCCTGAGACCATCAGGACCTTTCTGAGAGAGTTTGCCAGATTCATCCGTAGTGCTTTTGCTCCCTTTAGCATTCTTCAGGGGTTTTTCATCAGCAGGGTTATTCATTTAGGGCACGATCCTATCGAGAGGAGCGTAAGCCTCCACACTGAGGGGCTCAGTCCAGCTCATCCAGCGCAGAGCAGGAGGAGTGGCTGACTGAGGCAATCTTTGCCTCCCCGTGCCTCCTGCTCTGCGTTTTCGCTAGGCAGCCATTCTTGTATCCAGGCCACTCCAGTCTCCTCCCCTCACTGCCCCCCCGAAACACCCCTTTTACCCCCTCCCCAAGATTGCTTTCCCGACCTCGGAGAGCAGCCAGTGCGGTTCCTTCCGCGCCAGCTGCGAGGGGGGCGGGGAGGGGGCTTGGAACTCCATTCCCAGCTCTGAGGTCAGACTCAGGGCACTGTCTCCGAGCTGGGAATCTGAACTATCCATTCCACCGCCACCCCGACAATGTCCAGGGCCCTTTGGATCATTCCCTTATTTATTCATTTGTTTGTTACATTTCTATCCCGCCTTTTCTCCAAGGAGCCAGAGGGGGTGTGCACAATCCTCCTCCTCCTCCTCTCCATTTTACCCTCACAGCAACCCTGTCAGGTAGATTAGATTGAGAGTCCGTAACTGGCCCAAAGGCACCCAGTGAGCTTCATGGACAAGCGGGAACTAGAGCCTGGGTCGCCCGAGTCCCAGCCCAACACTCTCACCACTGCACCACCCTGGCTCTCAAGGACCCTTCAGGGGAACCTTGATGTTCTCCTTTTTGTGAAATTTGGTTCAACTTCATTGCAGGTCTTAGCAGCTTTGCACTGTCTGGACATTTTCTTCATGGTGCCTGGATTTTTATTTTATTTATTTATTTATTACAGTTATACCCCGCCTTTTTTCCTGCAAGGAACCCAAGGCGGCCTTCATAATCCTCCTCATCCTCTCCATTTTATCCTCACAACAACCCTGTGAGGTAGGTTAGGCTGAGAGTCAGTGACTGGCCCAAAGTCACCCAGTGGGTTTCATGGCCAAGCGGGGACTAGAACCCGGATCTCCCGAGTCCCAGGCCAACACTCTCACCACTACGCCACACTGGCCTAGTAGACATCACAATCTGGTGAGAACATTCTCTTTCTGCTTCCAACTTTGCTTTCTGATGAAATCTGATAGCAACTCTAGACCATTCTCTGAGCTAACTCACCAGAATGGGACACGGCTGCAATGCTTGACAACTCTCCTTCAAGACCCTCACCCCATGGCAAGCAGATGCCAAACTCCAAGCCTTATGAATGAATAAATAAGAAGTTGGATACATTGATAAAAGAACATAATTCTTATCCGTTAGACCCGGTCCATCGGACTTCTGGCAGCCAGGGAGACTCCAAGCAGTCACTCGGGAGGATGGTGAGAGAATGAGGGTCCCATGGGTTGATTTCCAGGTCTGCATATGTGTTTTCAGTTGGGATGGGCCAATGATGGGCTGCTCTGGGGGAACAAAAAAATATGACAATTGGAGGACAAAGATAGGAACACGAAGAGGCCTTTGCTCTGCAGGCGAAGAAGGTGTTCTGTCACAGAGGGGTTGGCAGAATTCAAGGAATGGTGAAACAATCCCCACCAAATTCCACAAGCAAGTGAGCCGAGACAAGACAGAATGCCCCATGTGCTGCAGGACACAGGCAGAGCCCCCTTCGCCATCAAACCCCACCAAAGCTGACAGTAGGCTCACTCGGATGCAGCCCCGGCATTTCTGGCTCCAACTTTGATGCCTCACAATAAATGTTAGGGATGGAGAGCCAGTGTGGTGTAGTGGTTAGAGTGTTGGACTGGGACTCAGAAGATCCGGGTTCAAATCCCTGCTCGGCCATGAAACTCACTGGGTGACTTTGGGCCAGTCACTGACTCTCAGCCTAACCTACCTCACAGGGTTGTTGTGAGGGTAAAATGGAGAGGAGGAGGAGGAGGATTATGTAAGCCGCCTTGGGTTCCTTGCAGGAAAAAAGGCGGGGTATAAATATAATAAATAAATAAATAAATAAATAAAATTCATTCAATTCATATTTTTTTTTTTTGTAAGAATTTACCAAAATGTGCAAATCTCTTCATAAACAGGATGGAAAGAATGTGAGATTATTGTTATTTATTTATTTTGAATGAATGTAGGAGAAACCGAAACTGCCAGGTTTGTCCATCCAGGCAGACAGTTTTGTGTGCTTAGCACTACAATGAGTGAATCCCACCCGTGAATTAGGGTTGCTCCTCCTCTTTTTTGACAGGCCCCTCCTCGTCTTCAGCCGCTCTGTGTCCGGCAGGCACTCCGTGGTGTGGGGCCCCTCCCGGCTGGGAACCGCTGTCCCTATTGCATTGGCCATTGCGGACGGCGGGTGAGAATTTTGTTCAGTTCATTTTCTGATAAGAGCTTACCAAAACGCGCAGATTTCATCATGAAACGGACAGAAAGAAGTTGAGATTAAAAAGAAATGGTAATGACTGGGCAGAAAGGAAAACTGAGAGATTTGTGCAGGCCTGGTGCCTGTTCTCACCAAAGATAGAGCAGAGAAAGAGGATTTTAAGCATGCAAAATAGCTGCTGCAGCGCAAGGCCTTTGTGTCGATATCGGCTCAGATGGGGGAAGGGCAGTGAGGGGGGCACCTGTGTTTATTACAGGACTGGTGCAGGGCAGTTAGGCGCCCTAGGCTAAATTATATTTAGCGCCCCCCTCTCGTGCCGTGGGGGGGGCTCCGGAGCAAAGCAGCCCTGCTCTGCAAACCTCCCCCCGCACGCCGCCGCCGCCACCGCCACCGGACCCCCCCGCACGACGACGCCACCGGACCCCCCCCGCACGCTGCCGCCGCCACCGGACCCCCCGCATGCACGCTGCCGCCACCGGACCCCCCCCGCATGCCACCTCCGCTGCCACCGCCACTGGACCCCCCCGCGCATGCCACCGCCCCCCCACCTACCTTCCCCCGCCTCCTCCGAAAAGGAAGTGACGCGACAGGACCCCCGCGCTCTGTTTTTGGCTGGGGGAAACCAGGGCAACAGGGCTGTTTAAGCCCTGTTGCCCTGGTTCCTCCCGCCAAAACAGAGCGCGGGCGGGGCTCCGGAAGCGGTGCGGAGAAGGTAGGTGTGGGGGGGGAGGCGGCGCGGGGCGGGGGGGGAGGCGCCCAGGCTCGGCCCCACCACTACTCCGGGTGCAATCCCCCGCACTGACCTGGCTTTGTCGGCGAGGCGGGCGGGCGGGGCAGGAGTACACCGGCAGCGAAGAGGAGCGCAGCGTTTCTGCGCCCTCTTCAGCTACGCGCCCTAGGCAACCGCCTAGTCTGCCTAGCGGTAGCGCCGGCCCTGGTTTATTATGTACTTTTTTCTTTCTTTTGCTGCTGCCGCTGCTGCTGCTGCTGCAAAACATAATTTCCAAATAACTGGATCTTTCATAAACACAAGCTGATTTCCAAAAAGTGGCTGCGTTGAATGCAACGGGCATAGCAGATGATACAGGAAACAGCCATCTGCTGCATTCATATATTGCAGTCTCCAGTGCAAAGGAACCCCCGTATCCTATTATTCTGGCCTTTCTTCTCAGAGCCCTCCTTCCTCCCAAAGGATGAAATTATCACACACAGAGCAGCAGCATTTGTATTCTTTGATGATCGCTCAAGTGTCAGCAGGTGAGCGCCAGGCTCTTTCAAGGTGCAGTGAAAGTCAAGCGGTTGGAGGTATGTAGAGAGGAGGCCGAAAGGGGCAGCAGTGGCTATTAGCGCCTGCTAGCAAGTCAACTTTTTAATAATGGAAATCCCAAACCAAACATAACCACAATATTTTGTGCAAAATGGTCACTTTGAAATGCAGACTTCCTCAGTCAGGACAAATTTAGCAATACAGTTTAATAAGGTTTAATAATCTTTGGGGTTTGATAGGCCAGTGAGATCTCCATGTTTGAATTGAAAAAAAAAATCCCAAGAAATTTGAAGGGGCAAAAGAAGAAATCCCCTTTCCACAAAGATGAATCCAGATTTTCTTTGTGTGTATTTTTTTTTTTTTGGGTGGTGGTGGTGGCAGAGTGAACTATTCAGAGGACTGACATGTCTGTGCTTATATTTTGGTTACCATCCAATCGTGGCAAATGCAGCATCCAGGCTTGCTTCTTGGCATCTGGCTTAGGGGAACTCACAGGAGAGACTGAGCGGCAGGCAAGCACCGCTATCCGTGGCAGGTGCTGGTGGTGGGCATCAAAACTCTCCTGCCACCGGGTGGCCTTGCTAGGCCGTTGCTGAAGCCTCAAGACACCGGGGCACTCGAACGATGGCACCGGGGACTGTGGCTGTCCATACTGGGGATTTGGGACCCGATCCGTGGCCCCTGCAGAGACACCCTTCATAGAACTGACTGAGTCCAGGGCGTGTAGCTCGCAGTCGTCCAGGCCTGCAATGGTGGCTCTTTCTGTCTGGCCTTCTAGTGGCCTTCTAAGACCCCGTCCAGAGTGTAAGAGGGCAGGCAGGACATTGGCTTTGCTACGGAGGGCACCCAGTGCCCCACTGGGCTCTCCCACTGAGAATCCCCCTCTGCCATCTCTCGGACGGAGGGCTGCAGCCCATCCCGAAGGCTCGATATTAACAGAAGCTTCAAGGCCTGCGCAGGGCTGCCCAGCTGGAACAAGAGGTAACTGTGTGTTCTGCCTGTGTGTGATTGAAGTGGCACCAGCCTCACCAAAGTCCTTTCCAATTAGCAAAAGCATCACTGTTAAGAACAGCCCTGGAGGCTTCCGAAATGCTAGAGTTTGACAACTGAGCACACACAGCGTCCCAACTGGGGGTGGGGTGGGGTGGATCCGTGTTCTTGACATCTCCCCTTGCTTCTTTCTGCACGTGCTCCTCCTCCTTCTGAACCCCCTTCTCCTGAAGAACTGCTTGGTAGGTGGGTAGGTCTTCCCAGGATTTCCTCATGCAAGAAGACCTTGCCTTGAACTTGTTTCACTTTTCCACTGGTGAGCCTGGAACAGGAACCATCCTGAGTTTAGAGTGAGTGCATCAACCTTGAGAAAATATCAAGGACACCTTTTGTACATCTTTGTCTTGAGATTAGTGGATGTGGAAGCAAAAATACTTCTCTCTGGTGGGAGCAGCAAAGATCCTCATCGCACCTTAATCACAGACAAATGTATTCTGGCAGGAATAGGAAGTGCCTTTGTATACTCTTTCTGAGCTCTCCCCATACTCTTCTGTGCCTGCAGTTTGTTTGTTTGTTTGTTTCTTTGTTTAATATATCTTTATCCTGCACTTGTATATCTTTATCCTGCATTTAAGATAAAATATCTTCCAGGAGGTTCATAAATGAAAAACAAAAACAAATTACCCATGAAACTCACCGGGTGACTTTGGGCCAGTCACTGACTCTCAGCCTAACCTACCTCACAGGCTTGTTGTGAGGATAAAATGGAGAGGAGGAGGAAGATTATGTAAGCCGCCTTGGGTTCCTTGCAGGAAAAAAGGCGGGGTATAAATATAATAAATAAATAAATAAATAAATCTCAAAGTTACCAGGTAAGGACACAAAAATCACAAAGCCATAAATTCTTAAAAGCAGCAGGGTCAGCAGAAGTGGACCAATAAAAAGCTGAAAGCGGATAAAACCCAGAAAGCCCCCCATGAGCAAAAAGCCTGCGCAAGGCAGATGGTCTTCAGCTGGGCCACGGACCACGTCCTGGGTGTGGCTGCGGAGGGGCCCGGAGCCAAGTTACCAGCAGCCGCTCGGCCTCAGCAGGTTGTCCAGCTCAGAATCCAAAGAGGGGCATCTCCAGATGACCGTAGTGGAGAGGCAGCCTCATATCGGAGCACGTGGTCCTTTAAATCCTGCCGTCCAGCGGTGGGGGGCTTCCAGGCAGGGGGGAATCTAGCCAGGCTGCCCCCGCCGTGCCCCACATCCTGCGCTGCTAACAAGTGTTTGTTTTTTAAAAACTGCTATTGCTACCAATGGGCACTTTTTTAAAAGCCTAATTGCCATGCAGGGGTGGGGGTTCAGGGGTGGGTCACAGCTGGAGAGGGAAGGGTTAACCCTCCCCTCCCTGTATGCTGCCCCCCCCTCAAATTGCCGCCCCCCCAGTGCATCGATTATGCTTGAATGGGAAGGCTGGTTGTGGGAGACACTGCTTGGGTGGCCACTTCCAGAAGTGGGTGCTGAGAGATGCCTGTGGGGTCCATGGGGCCTTTCCTGTTTGACCTTTCTATGAAACCATGGCGGGAAGCCATCTGGAGACGTGGCCTGAGGAGACTTCGGCAGTGTGCGGACAACACCTAGCTTTCTCGCTCAGGTGAGGCTGTGGATGCCCTGAACTTTGGGGCCTGGTGCCGGGCTGGATGAGGATGGAGGAACTGGAACTCCATCCAGACAAGATGGAGGTTTTGTTGTTTGGCTGTTCATCCACCTGGGTAATGGGGGTCCAGCCTCTTCCAGACGTGGCCACCGTGGTGATGCCCATCTCCTGCGGCTAGTCCAGTCAGAGGCTCTGGCAATCAGAGGCCAGTGCTCCTGGTGATTTGATTTTGATTTTGATTTGATTTATTATGGTCATATGACCCAAATAAAAATAAAAACCAGCCACAACATTTGCAAGGCATACAGACAAATAGAGATGGAACAGTTCTCAATTATTACCCAACAGAAAGGCCCTCCTTTGCATGGCAGCTAAAAGGAATTTAGCAACTTGGGTGGTAACAATTGGTTTCTGGTCACACAAACAGTAGGAAACCAGCCACCTATCCGGAAAGCCTTGAAACGTCCTCAAAATGGGAAGAATTAGATCGTCCCTGAGCGCTGCATAGAAGTGCTCCTGGCGGCCATTCAGCATGACAGGCACTCTGGGGACCACATGGGTTGGGTGGCAGAGGGAAACCAGGTGGAACACGTGAAGCCAGCCGCCCCTGCAGAGGCCTGTGCTCCTCCGCCGTGGGCCCTGATCCAACCTTCACCGCAGCACCGTCTCGGCGTGAGCAGCGGTGCCCTGGGCTCCATTTGGCCTGGGCTGGCAGCCAAGATTTAGACTGGTAAATTCCGGTTCAAGAGCCGTCCTTTCAGCATTGGCATGGCTCTGCAGCGGACAGAGAGCGGCTTCTTAAGGCTCCCCATCCCAGCAATGGTGGTGCAATTATTACGCAATGGGGCCAGGCACTGCGCAAACTGCAGCGGCTTCTCTGGAATGGCCGCATCCAGCTTTCTTTCCTCTTTTAAATGTAGCAACCACAGATCAGGCCTGGCAGCCTCCCTCGGTCCTGTGTTTCACCTTCCACAAGCTGTTGTGCTTGGTGTGACTAACACGAAGGTATACAAAATGGCCTGCTTCTGGGTCAGCCTCCCCAGGTCTCCCATTCACTGGGCAGCTCCTGAGAAAGCTATGAGGGACTGTGTCGTCGCATATTTGGTGGCAGCAGTGGGATTCGAACCTTCACACTAGGACCAGACGCATAAACCCTTCTCAGGCTAAGCACCAACACTTAAAAACCTGAGGGGAGGGTCAAATGAAACCTTTCCCCTACCAATGAGGGAAAAGATTAATACAGGTCATTAAGGATCTATTTTAAATTTATGATACTGTGGGTACAAAGGTGTGTGTGTGTGTGTGTAGATTTAACAGTAATGCAGGTTAATACCGCCAAGCTGACACATAGGATTTGGACCGGTCATGTTGTTCGAATGCCTGACTGCCGTCTCCCAAAGCAGTTACTTTACTCCCAACTCAAGGATGGAAAGCGGAATATCGGTGGTCAATATAAGAGGTTTAAAGATGTTCATAAGGCTAATCTAAAAAAATGCAATATAAACATCGAAAACTGGGAAGCTCTGGCCCATGAACGATCTAAATGGAGGTTGGCCTTTCACAAAGGTTCCATGGACTTTGAAGAAGCCCGAGTGCAAGGTGAAAGGGAGAAACGTGCTAAGCGAAAAGCACGTCAAATGAATCCTTTACAGGACCATCTTCTATCTGGTAACCTGTGTCCTCACTGTGGGAAGCTGTGTGGATCTAGAATTGGCCTCCACAGTCACTTACGGACCCATCGCTAGAGTCTACACAATCTTCTTTAGAATTTCCTCCTTTTATCCCGGAAGACAATCTTACTCGGTCACGAGTGATCGCCTGATGATGATGATGGGTAGCAAAAAAAAAAAAAAAAAGTTTATTTTAATCCTCAAAATCTTAGTTCCAGAAAATAACTTAAAACCTGCCTACCCCAAACACTTTGTAATTAACCTAAGTCCCTATAATTCTAAATTCACTCTTCAGACAAGCACTAATTTCTCTCAAAACTCCTGACAGACAAGACACGAATAACCCAACTCCCCAACTCCCAACTCTCCCCCCACTCCAAACACTCTCCCATAACACAACTAACTCGACTCCCCTGACATCACTCAAACACTCCTTATACAGTCATGCCTTGGATTGCAAGCATAATTCGTTCCGGAAACGTGCTTGTAATCCAAAGCACTTGTATATCAAAGCGAAATTCCCCATAAGAAATTTGTACACATATTTTTAATTTAAGCTGCAATAAAGAATGATAGTGTAAAGTCTTCATTTTTCTTGACCGTACTACAGTACTTGTATTGCAAGACGTCGCTTGTTTATCAAGTTTAAATTTATTTTAAAAATTTGCTTGTCTTGCAATTAAAACACTCTCAGACCAAGTTACTTGCCATCCAAGGTTTTACTGTATCCTCCTCCTCCCCCCACCCTTTCCAAGACATCACAAACCACACCCACTCAGTTCAACATTCTATACTCACACTAAACATACTAATGTAGACATACACCGGGGAGCTGAATTGTGGGGTTACACCACACCTTCCAACTCTACTATTCTATGATTCTATGACTTGAAGCAAGCTGCCGATCCCTCCATGCAACACACTCCATTCAAGAGGCTTAGCTTCTAGAGACCGGGGCCCGCCCAAGACACCTTGCTTCCTGAGGCAAAGGACAAGATGGCGGCCCTCACGCCCATTCCATGTACAGAATCTGGCTGGACTAGCAGGTAAATCTTACCTCTCCATGGGTGATGGGACAGCATCCTCCACTGCTCGGGGGCTCAGGCAGGGCCGGATTAACATAGGGGCGATTGGAGCGGCCGCTCCAGGCCCATAACAGACAATAGGCCCACAATATAGGGACACGCGGCACGATTTGAGTTAGCTCTGATCGTTATCATTCAGCATAATTAATGATTTTTTCAAGATTAGAAAGGTGTTCTAAGCACATCTGCATTACAGGCTTGAGGCAAGACCTAGCAAGAACTGTTGTTCTCAAATTAGCATTTTGGTAGGTTTTTGCATTTCAATCACTGTTACTACATTTCTTTGAAGCACATGGGGGCTTGCTAGGGTCTGTAATATTCAGATTTAGAAGGGACCTCTCTCTCCAGCCTCGAGCAAAAGATCTTTCTGATTCGCAGCTCAAGTGTTCAAATGCTAGTTTAACAAAAAAAACAAAAACGAAAACGAAACAAAGCAACAAGAACAACACAATTATTCTTGGTCAAGCAAAGCTTCCTGGCTTTTTGTTGTGGCCGCTTTTTCTTTTTTAATAAATAAATTTGGGGGAAATTGGGAAGACCCTTACTGATGAGCTGCAGGAGTTTTTGAGTTTTGGCACTTTAATGGTAATTAAAATATTTAATTTGTTTTAATATAAAATTGCGTCTTCATTTTATTTATTTCCATAAAAAGGCCCACCAAAATCCTCAGCACCAGGCCCATAATGCTCTTAATCCGGCCCTGGGCTCAGGGCAGGCTATGTGGGACACGTCCCTCTGCCCTCCAAGACCGTGTCAGCCGCCACTCCCTGCCCCGCAGCTCCTGCCACCTGAGGCAGCTGCCTCACTCAACCTCATGGTAGGGCCAGCCCTGCTAGAGACCCAAGGGAGATGGAAACCTCCAGGATGGCCACTGTAGCACCCTCATAACATTTTACAAGAAGGCATCTTTCACAAGGTGCACTGATTTACCAGGGATTGGGGAGAGAAAAGGGAGCGTGCCCCTCCCTGTCCAGCAGGGCCAGTCAGAACATGTGGAGATGGCTCATTGGGCCCCTTGGAAGCCTGGGATTCTGGAAAGACCTCCTGGCTACTGGCACAAAAGAGCCACATGTGCAGTGCCTGGACCGAAGGGGGAAAGGATGCAGAACTGGCGGAGCAAGCTCTGTGGAAATCGATGCCGCCGCCGCCACAGCTGAGGAGAACTTCTCCGGCACAGCTGAGTCTGCTTCTCTCTCTCGCGCGCACCTCCTCTGCTTCTCAGGACAGCTAATTGCCTGATCTATAGGACCAAGTAAGAATCAATAAGAAAATATTACCACAGATTATTTTAATTCTCTTTTTTTAAAAAGGATCAGAAAGTGCTATTGAATATGACACTTCTAATTAGGTGACACAAATTAACTTTCTCCTGGAGCTCGAGAGCTGCTCGCAGATTCACTTGCCAAGGAAGTCAGCAGCACCATCTTGCATCCAACCCCCTCAGAGGCTTGGAGGGGAGCAGCCTGACGCGGGTGTTCCCAGGGAGTGAGCAAAGAGAAAGGCTCCTTATGTACGCTCTGGACAGCTTTCATCAGAAGATTGCTTCCTGTTCCACTCACACTTCCCTCTCAGGAACAGGGCAGCCTTTACAGGACCAGCCCCCTTCTGGGGCGGGGGGGGGGGAGTGCAGAGGATGAAGCTGGGGACACTAGTTGAGCCGGGGTGGGGAAGGATACTTAGTTCATGGAGGGGGGGGCGGACTTAGCCGTCGCATTGGCCTCCACCCCCACCCCCCCAACAAACAGCTTGTGCCCCTTTTGGTTCTCCCAGCCTGCTTCTTCCAGTCAGCTGCAAAACTCCTACTCTTTCTCTGACTCTTGTCAGAGTAAAACAACAACAACAACAACCCTCTCTCTCTCTCTCTCCTCTCTGTGCACCCTCTGGGAGAGAACTGAACTCAGCCTCCTCTGGGGCAGACAGATGGGACCTCCACCCCTGACTCCAAGAATATCAAGCAAGCACCTTCAGGCCTCGAGAAATACAAAGAAGTCCTTCCTTTTATGTGTCCTGAATCTTTCACCAATCAGCTTCATGGGGTGACACCATTGGATTCTAGTATTATGGGAGAGGGAGAAAAACGTCTCCCTGTCCACTTTCCCCACACCAGGCATAATTCTGTACACTTCTATCATGTCTACCCTTATTCACCTTTTTTCTAAGCTAAATAATGCCAAATGTTGTACCTTTCCTCCTAGGGGGGTTGCTCCAGCCCCTTGATCATTTTAGTTGCCCCTTTTCTGCACATTTTCCAATTCTACAATATCCTTTTTTAGGTACAGTGGGCCGGCCAGAACTGTAAACAGTATTCTAAATGTGGTGGCACCACAGATTTGTATAAGGGGAGCATGATCTTGGCAGTTTTATTTTCAATTCCTTTCCTAATTATGCCTAGCATGGAGCTTGCCTTTTTCACAGCAGTCGCACTCTGGGTCGACATCTTCATGGAGCTGTCCACCACAACCCCAAGATCACCTTCTTGGCCAGTCACTGCTAGCTCAGATCCTGTCAGCTTATATGTGAAGTTGGGAAATTTTGACCCAATGTGCATCACTTTACACAGTTGCCTTCACTGAGCCGCATTTGTCATTCTGATGCCCAATTTGGAAAGATCCTTTTGGGGCTCCTCACAATCCCTTTTTGTTTTCACCACCCGAAATAATTTGGTGTCATCAGCAAACTTGGCCACTTCACTGCTCACTCCTGATTCCAGATCATTTGTGAATAAGTAGAAAAGCATTGGTCCCAATACAGATCCCTGTGGGGTCCCACTGTTTACAATTCTCCATTGGGAGAAGTTACCATTTATTCCTACCCTCTGCTTTCTGTTCTTTAACCACTTACTGATCCATGAGAGGACCTCCCCTCTCATTCCATGACTGCTAAGTTAGCTCGGCAGTCTTTGGTGAGGGACTTTGTCAAAAACCTTTTGGAAGTCCAAGTAAACAATGTCTACCGGATCACCCCTGTCCACATTTTTGTTGACGCTCTCAAAAAACTCTAACTAGACGGTTAGTGAGGCAGGACTTACCTTTGCGGAAGCCACGTTGCTTCTTTCTGACCAGGGCTTGTTCTTCTGGATGTGGCCTTTACACTGGACAATGGATTGGAGTGCACAGGGCCAGAGACAAAAGCTCAGGTCATCACTATCCATTACTGGCTCATATTACTAAGCACACACAGCTGGTTTCCAGGACTGAGGCCTTGGGGTTTAATTAGTACCTCAAGGCTGGATTTGATTCCAAGAATATTTTTTATCAGTTTTTAATCTCAACAAGCAAAAGAAAATCATTACTGACAAAATGGGAAATTTAAATCTTATTATATCTTTTGAAATATGCATAGATTTTCCCCAAACCAACAAAAGGAATAACCAAGCAAGATACCTGAATTCCGGAAAATCATTTCAACCTCTTAAAAAAAATGTTTAAGGCATGTTGTTCAGCTGTGGAAAATAATCAGAAACAATGACCTCACTTTTCAAGCCAACGTTTCAGAACAAATGTAACTTGGCCATTTTTACAGCTCATTTCTCTGAATTTTGGAAAATTATATACACCGCATCATGGAGGTTCTCAGTATTGGTGGGGCATATTTCATTGATTTAATAAAGAATTGAATGTTTGTACTTCGTAATGGTAGAAGTTTAAAATCACGGCTCTGAAGCTTGTATGTGGAATTAATGAACCAAGGTCTTTCGGTAGCCATCGCTCAGTAGCATTCTAAGGGTTAATATCCGTGGAGGCTGTTCTGTGAGGCAATGCAGGCACATCGCTATAAGTCTTGCGCAAAGGTTTTCCCCTGCGCGCACGGGGCGAAGCTCCAGTTGGCCCTTGGCTTTCCAGCATATGACGTCCTCCTGTGCACACAGCGCATCACAGTCACATGTAAGGCTGCCATGCCAAATTGAAGATGTGGACGTTTTTGAAAGTGTAAATCCTCCCTAGCAGGCCACCTGTTCAAGCCTTGTGTGTGGACGGCTTGCTGCAGACCACCAGCCGTTCCTGCTTCCGGCACTCATCTACTATTTCTGGGCAGCCTTGTCTTTTATTTACAATTTGGTCCTATGCGCATTCACAGATTTCTCGTAGATCAGAGTGAAAGACAAGAGGCTATATTAATGCAGTCTTTGGCAATTGCAGTGAATCCTTCCAATGGGATGCAGATTAATCGTATCAGTAAATATTAGTAGTGCCTACCATCAGCTAGCTTTTTATATTGGGGGTTTTCATATAGATGGTCATATGATCAACTTGGCATTTAGTTAGCAAAGCCATTTTAATTTCAGCAGTGACTCTCTGAAATCCAGGGTTAGGCGTGCCAATCCCCCTGTTATTCTAGGCTCTGTGGCTCTGAGGGACCGCGGGAGTTGCAGAGCCAGCCACGGCACTCGGAACGTGGGCGGGGAGGGTTAGGCAGAGAGCCGGGACAGGCTGTGGGGCGGTGAGGAGGGTGGGTTGAGCGGGGAACTGGGAGACATCTAGAGAAGCGCTCAGAACCAGTAGAGGAGGCTAGAGGAGTTACCTCAGCCTGGAGTTGAAATCTTGTAATGGTTTTTAAGATAAGCAAGCACCTGAATGTAACTTAATTTCCATATGTAGAAATAAACTACTTTTGATTTACTGTTAACCCTTAGTGTGGGAGTGAGTGACTAAGGCAGTGTTCTCCAACCTTGGGTCCCCAGATGTTTTTGGCCAACATCTGGGCATAGCTGGCTGGGGCATTCTGGGAGTTGTAGGCCAAAATCATCTGGGGACCCAAGGTTGGAGAACACTGGACTAAAGGAAGGAACACACATCCAAGAGAGCCAATCTCAGGGGAGAAAGGTGGCAGCACGGGAAAGAACAGCATTCAGGTCATTACCCTAGTTAGCCGAGGCGGTTGGGGGCCAAAGGCTTGAGAGGGGAGGGGAGTGTCCCGGGCAACTGCTGGCGTGTCTCTGAGGGATTGGGAAGGGGCGTCTGAGTGGAAGAGGCTGAGCGACTTCTGTGAATCCCGGGTGGGAGACAAGCAGGATACCTGAGGGGAACCGAGTGACCTGGGTGCGAGGCCTGAGTACCAGGGGCCAGAGCTCGAGTGAGGGAGCTGCATAAAAGGAAAGACTGCGGTGGCTGAAACACCCAACAAAACCACTGTGATGGCTTCCACAAGTGAGGGGGCAGAAGCAGGTGCGTCACAGTAAAATAAAAAGGTTGTGCTGGCGTATATGCCACAGTGCC
This sequence comes from Shinisaurus crocodilurus, assembly GCA_021292165.1. Lineage (NCBI taxonomy): Eukaryota > Metazoa > Chordata > Lepidosauria > Squamata > Shinisauridae > Shinisaurus > Shinisaurus crocodilurus. Next base: position 319,269,219 of record CM037876.1, on the reverse strand, counting down.
CTATGTCTTGGGCCGCAGGATTTTCCATAAGGTACGGACACATGCACTTCCTCAAGTTTTCTTTGAGCTTCTTGGGCACCGGGGAGCAGGAGAGGTCCTTTGAAGCCAGTTCAAAACGCCCATTTTTAAATATACAAGCTTTATTTTAGAAAATTGGTTATTGTCCTCATGCACTTGCCAATCAGCCCTGTATCATGCACATTTTGCAGACTGGGAAATGCAGATGAAAAAGAGTGACTCCTGGGCTCCCAGCAAGTCCATATGTGAGGTGAATGGAGATGTGGGCTCCTGGCGAAGCGCTGAGCTGGCCTCTTCTTCATCATCTCTTCCACATCCATTGTGCTCAAGGAACATCTGCACTCACTTGTGACAGCTGTTTCAGTTGCACAGACATTAGCCCTTGCTGCTGTCTCAAAAGTGCAATGGAAAGTGATAGGAAGTGGATGGTCCCCACATTCTGGGCTGGCCCTACATGCATGAAGCCCACTTTCTCTAATATCTGTGATGGTGTTAGAGCAGAGCAGAGCAGAGCAGAGCAGAGCAGAACTACGGGCAGCTACCAAACAGGAGCCAGGCAGTCAAGCCAGTAAAGACCATCATTCTCCTGGCAAAGCCCCAGTCCTATCGGGAAGTCTATGCAGTCCTTCGTGCTGAGGAGAGCCAATGGACAGTTTGGGTAGGCAGATTCAGTCCAGCACCCGGGAAACCTTTATTATGGGAGAAGTTCTGTAAAGTGCACTGGACTGTTTTGCGCACTTTTCCAAAGGGGGGGGATGATCCGATTCTGTCAATGAGTGGATGATGGAATGAAAGACACCTGGCAAGCAGGGGGTTGGACTCGATGGCCGATGCAAAGAAGGCAAATGCTATTTTGGGCTGCATTAATAGAAGTGTAGCTTCCAAATCACGGGGAGTGATCATTCCCCTTTACTCGGCACTGGTTAGGCCTCATCTTGAGTACTGCGTCCAGTTCTGGGCACCTCACTTTAAGAAGGACATAGACAAACTGGAGAGGGTTCAGAGGAGGGCAACAAGGATGATAAAGGGACTGGAAACAAGGCCCTATGAGGAGAGACTGAAAGAACTGGGCATGTTTAGCCTTCAGAAGAGGAGACTGAGGGGAGATATGATCGCACTCTTCCAGTATTTGAAGGGATGTCACACAGAGGAGGGCAGGATCTCTTCTCGATCATCCCAGTTTGCAGGACACGGAATAATGGGCTCAAGTTACAGGAACCCAGATTCCACCTAAACATCAGGAAAAAATTCCTGACTGTCAGAGCAATAAGACAATGGATCCAACTACCTAGGGAGGTGGTGGGCTCTCCCAATCTGGAGGCATTCAAGGTGCAGCTGGACAGCCATCTGTCAGGGATGCTTTGACCTGGATTCCTGCACTGAGCAGGGGGTTGGACTTGATGGCCTTGTAGGCCCCTCCCAACTCTACTTTTCTATGATTCTATGATTCTATGATCTATGAATCTATGAATCCATGGAACACACAGAGAATGGATTAAACAAAATCCATACATCCCTAGATCAGAGACATCTTTATGGAGTAATATGGGAGTAGGAATGAATGCATTTTTCCATTCCAGGTTTGATTTCTCCCATATTCAATTTTTTTAAATCAAATTCTTTTCATCCTGTTTCTTAAGAAACTTGCAAGTTTTGCTACGTTTTTATATTAAAAAAAACCCCCAAACCGATTGAAATTCTCACCTGTCTGCACTGGCTAGATTCAGCAGGTACAGCTATTCCCAGCATGGAGAGGACTGTGATGGAGCTGCCATTTAACTATTAAAGATGAGGAGCCCCTCAGGGGGAAAAAGGCGTGGCGATGCTAATACACGGGCCACGAACAAGGTTGAACAAACAGGGATCAAATACTTTTATGAGCTAAACACTCAAAGCTCCCTGCCTAGACGGAAAAATGTGTTGGTTTCGGTTTCTCCCAGATTTTCTGGCTGTTTGTTTTTTCAACTCAAGTTATTTCTGTCCTGTTTGTGAAGAAATATGTGATTTTTTTTAAAAAAATGAACCTACAAAAATTCTCACCCTTCTCGGTATGGGAGTAGGTAATCTACGTGGCAGGTTCTGTGCTCATGACTCAAAACTACTAGACTGCTCTTTGGTCTGGTCCAGAAATGTTTGTATAGCACCAGTTGCCAGGATTAGTGTGTGTGTGTGTGTGTGTGTGTGTGTGTGTCCACTGGAGAGAAATTGCTGACAACCTTACCAGAGGCTCTACAATTCTCCTTAAAGTGTTAGGGTTAGGGAATATTCTTCATCAGTACTAATCCCCTTTTGCATTGTTGGCAATTTATTTATTTAATTAATTAATTCCCTGCCTTTCAACCAGGGAATGGCACTCAAGGTGGCTAACAACAGGAAAAGCCAGAAATTAAGACAAAAAGCATAATCACAAAACAAATACATTAAAAACACAATAAGACACACAACAATAAGAGAATGGAAACAGCACACAACCTGTCAGACCCACTCACACACCAATGGGCTGCTTGAATAAAGACATCTTCGCCTGCCAGTGGAAGGACAGCAGAGAGGGAGCCAGCTGAACCAGGCCTCCCACAGGAGGGAATTCCAGAGCTTGGGAGCGGCCACCAAAAAGGCCTCTCTCATGTTCCCACCCCATGCGCCTCGCATGGCGACAGTACCGGGAGAAGGGCCTCCCCCGATGACGATGCCTCTAACAGAAGAGTTCGACAACCAGTCCTGTTCCAGAATGAAAACAGCACTTTGGTAGGCTGCTCCCAGTTTCTGCATGCTGCCTTCACACAGTCACTGCTGGAAGTGATGGGTGGGGGGAAGCAAGCATATGTTTTGCATGCAGAAGGTCCTGAGTGCAGCCCCCAGCACCTCCGGTTAAAAGGATATCAGGTGGCAGGGCTAGGAAAGGCCTCTCTCTGAGGTGTTCCCACTTGCTAGTCAACAGTTTTTTTCTCCAGGAACAGAAGGAGAGAAAAGCAGAGAATCAATGGAAGGATCTTTGCTCTTCCCTCTTCTATCAAGTCAAGGCAGTCCCAATCTTCCAGGTGAGAAAATTCTGCTGCCAATTAGATGCCTTGAACACTTAATAGCACTCCCTAAACATACAATAATGCCCATCTGTGTGCCGTCCGAGACATTCGGCTGATCAAATTGCCTAGTTTGTCAGCGTCAAATGGCAGATATGCAATTCACCAGAGAACATCATCAATAAACGGAGGGGAGCTGAACGTGTGGCGCTTTTGCTCATTTGGCTACTATAAGTGACCCCAGACGGTGCTTACATAATTAATAAAAGAACTACAATCCCTGTTAAAACGTGAATGTTAATTTGGTGCACATTTGTGTGGAGCAGCTCTGCAGACTCAGGGTGGAAACAAGACCAGCCAAAGGACTCAGGCTGCTCAGGAAGGTTATATATTGTGCCCAGTGGCCCCCGGCTTGCTTCCGTCCTACAGGACTGAAGGCACTGACGAGGCTTAGTGGCGGCTCAGTCCCACGAATGGGACTCAGTTATGGCAGGCTTTGGCTGGAATGTGACCTATATGCGTATTTGCAACATTTGGGCGATCACACTTTCCTCCAAGATGTTCAGAGCAGCACCTTGTCCTCACAGCAACCCTGCGAGGGCTGGGAAACAGTGCCCTGGCCACGCTCAGCCAGCCAGCTTCATGGCTGAGGATCAAAATCTGAATCCGCACTCAGGGCAGCCACTCGGTTTCATTGGCTATCCTTACCAAACTCAAAAGCAAACCTGGAATGGTGCAAAAGGAGAAGGGACGGTGTCCCATGGTTATATAGCGCATCTCTATCATCGTCATCATCATCATCTAAGAGGCCTCAGTTCTTTCCTTCGTGGCTGTTTCCCCAACCACAACTCATCTGTTGTGTGGAACTGATGTGATACCAGGGCAAAGGAAGTGCATGCTTCCGGAGTGGCTGGGCTCTCAGCCGTGCAGTCAGAAATTAACATATGCAGGATGAAAATAAGCACAACCACATTAGGAAAACCTAAAGAGTTCCCAGGTGGGGAACGTACAGAATGTCTGTTAGTTGGGATTTCCAGCTAGGCAGAAGTTCGGCTCCCAACTACTGAAAGACTCAAAACTCTTTGGGCTGGACACATTGGTAAGAATTAAAAATAATATAAATTACAAATAGGGAAAATTGGAGGGGGGATCTCTGATTTCTCCCCACAAACCACAAACATCTCACTCACATGAAAGGACTTGTATCACTTTCAGAAAATATTTGGGCTTGGACTCTGTGGGTGCCTCTGGAGGAAGATCCTTCCAAGGTCATGGAAAAGCCACCGGGAAGAGAGTTCCGTGTCTTTTCTGTTCACACTTGGTGTGAGGAGGCCATTCCAATGCCACAAAGCCAGCCTCTGTGAGCTGCAGGGCCAATGGAAGATTGTGATCTTGAATGCATGCAGTGACCAAGGCACTTAGAATGTGCCATAGATCAAAACAGCCCTTTTGAGTATTGTCTGGATGCCGAAGTCCTGGTGCAATGTTCTTTCAGCAAACCCTTTCCTGTGAGGAGATGGGCTTCTGCATTCTGCGCTGCCAGATCCCTCTGTACAGTCTTCAAGGGCCACTCGACTCAGGCTTTTTGTGGTAATCTAATATCAGTGTCACCAAAGTATGATTGGTGTTGCTTATGTCTTCCTTGCCTATGTGATGCTAACCAACCTATTGAACCATGTGAACTCCTGCACTTCTCAAGTTCTCTGTGTCTGCATTCCTCCTGCTCTGTGCACATATTGAAGCTTTGTGAAGCACCCAGAGGGCTTTGGCTATTGGGCAGTTATAGAGATGAAATAAATCTCTAAAACAAACAAATAAGTAATATAATAAATAATAAAGAGTAATATTGGGGGCACACCTGCACTTTGAGGTAGGCTACCTGCCCCAGAACAGTTCTTGCTTGGACTCTAGCACAGAACACGTTGTTGCAACAGGATAATTAAGCCTTATTCCCGGCACTGGCAGCAGGAGAGTTGAAGACCTCATCCTCGTTACTCCTGGGGCTGCAAATTTTGCATGTTCCTTGTCAATCTCCTACCGTCTTGAGGGTCTCATCCAGGTCTCCATCTGTGAACAGTTTGTCATTATTTCCGTGCTAAGTTTCCCAGCATCCACAGTGTCCAGGACTTTCCTCCACTCCGATTGCCATGGAAAGTGTTGGGTGGGGTTTTGATGGTGCAGCATCCCACTTTGCCCGGTGTGGGAGGGGCTGTAGCCCATGGGCGAAGCCCCTGCTTGGCCTGCAGAAGGTCCCAGGTTCAATCCCCAGCGGCATCTCCAGGTAGGAATGAATGACCCCTGCCTGAAACCTGGGAGAGCCATTGCTGCCAGTCACTGTTGACAAGCATACTGGACCAATACTGGACTGATGGACCCAGGGCCTGGCTCAGTATCAGGCAGCTTCATATGTTCCTAGTTTGGGTAAATTGGTCCTAGATCCCTGACCTGTTAGCCTCTGTGCTGTGTCAGCAATCCTGGCCTGGAATCTTCGCTTGCTGGTCGTGTTTCTTTCTGCTAGACAGACTGGCTTTGGACATGGGACCTCATCCCTGACTGGCATTGCTGCTGCAGGGATTGCTGGGTCAGGAAAGCTCAATTTAAACAAGTAAACCTTCCCATTTAATGGGGACTAAGACCGAAACCACTCCCTGTTTGGTACCGTACGTGTGCCACTTCCATCCTTTCCCTCTCTTCATTGTCTCCTCAAGGGAGTTGGTCTGACCTTTATTTTCTTTTATTTTTTTGCTGATGTTACTCTGCAAAACACCATATCTATATCCATAAAAATGATAGGAAATTGTTACTAGCAGTGCCCCTATATCCTGGGGAATTTCAGCCTTGCCACCTCTAAGCAGTAAAGCACTCCTGAAAAATGTCTTCCCGTTTGCGTTCGCGTTTCCTGATTAGCTCGGGATGAGCCTTACCTTAATGCACTCCTGCCTGAATTATTCATCTTGCTTTGTGCAGCTGAAACACTTTCTTTGACTGCAGGATTTCCACTGGAGCTGTTCCAGTTCTGCTTAAACGCAAAGGCAGCACATTTTATAGAGGCGTGTCACTATGCCACCCCACCCCCACTCAACTGGCGTCTCTTCCTCTTTCTGCATTACCCGAAATATAAATGTCGGGAGTTCAGCCAGTCATGACCTGCTGGCAGGATATCGGGCTGCATTTCAAGTCTGCAGTGCTTCAGCTAAGATTAATTTTCAACTGTGCAGATGCTTTGCTTGCATTTTCAGACCAGCTGGATGCAGCCAATTTGATCAGAGCTGGTTTCTCCTGGACCCTCAAGTCACTGCCTCTAATCAGTCCAGCAAGATTTACTGCAGAAACAAAGCCAATTCAATTGCTGCTTGGAGGTGTTTCAGTCTTTCCCGCTTCTTCTTTTCAAGTTCTCAACTTCCATGGTAATCATAGAATCATAGAATCATAGAAAAGTAGAGTTGGAAGGGGCCTACAAGGCCATCGAGTCCAACCCCCTGCTCAATGCAGGAATCTAGGTCAAAGCATCTCTGACAGATGTCTGTCCAGCTGCACCTTGAATGCCTCCAGAGTGGGAGAGCCCACGACCTCCCTAGGTAGTTGATTCCATTGTCTTATTGCTCTGACAGTCAGGAAATTTTTCCTGATGTTTAGGTGGAATCTAGGTTCCTGTAACTTGAGCCCATTATTCCGTGTCCTGCAAACTGGGATGATCGAGAAGAGATCTTTGCCCTCCTCTGTGTGACATCCCTTCAAATACTGGAAGAGTGCGATCATATCTCCCCTCAGTCTCCTCTTCTGAAGGCTAAACATGCCCAGTTCTTTCAGTCTCTCCTCATAGGGCCTTGTTTCCAGTCCCTTTATCATCCTTGTTGCCCTCCTCTGAACCCTCTCCAGTTTGTCTATGTCCTTCTTAAAGTGAGGTGCCCAGAACTGGACGCAGTACTCAAGATGAGGCCTAACCAGTGCCGAGTAAAGGGGAATTATCACTTCCCGCGATTTGGAAGCTATACTTCTATTAATACAGCCCAAAACTGCATTTGCCTTCTTTGCAGCCACATCGCATTGCTGGCTCATATTCAGTTTGTGATCTACCACAATTCCAAGATCCTTCTCACTTCTAGTATTGTTGAGCCAAGTGTCCCCCATTCTGTAACTCTGCATTTGGTTTCCTCTCCCTAGGTGCAGCACTTGGCATTTATCCCTATTAAATTTCATTCTGTTGTTTTCGGCCCAGCGCTCCAGCCTATCGAGGTCACTTTGAATTTTGTTTCTGTCTTCCAGAGTATTAGCTGTTCCACCCAACTTTGTGTCATCTGCAAATTTGATAAGCATTCCCTGCACCTCCTGATCCAAGTCATTAATAAAAATGTTGAAGAGCACTGTCAGGAGGTACATAACTCCTCTTCCCCAATGTGTGAAGGGGCTTTCTAGAACTTGCCCAGCTACCCCCTAGAGGTCAATGCATGATCAGCATCAGTCTGAAGGGGGGGCTACATTCACACATGCGCAGAGGGCTCCCCCCACGGGGACGAGAACTCTGGTGGATCAGAACTTGTGTCTCCGTGGGAGGAGCCCTTTGCATGAGTACATCTGCATCTGAGCCCTTTCAGACTGATGTCGAACAAGCATTGACCAGGGAGCATGGCCTGCACACATGGTGGTGGCGGCGTGTAGGAGCATAGGAAGTTGCCGTAGACTGAGTCGGACCACTGCTCCCTCTGGCCCAGTATTGTCGACACTGACCGGCAGCCGTGGCTCTCCCTCTGGGGTTCCGGCAGGAGTTTTTCCAGCCCTACCTGGAGGGGCTTCCGGGGGTTGACCTTGGGCCCTTCTGCATGCCAAACAGGGGCTCTTCCATTGAGCTGTGGCCACTGCGCCTAAAGATCATTCGGCATTCTTGCAATATTTTCAAACCCTTTCATGGCTTTTTTTTTTTTTTTTTTTGGTAATCCCATTAAATCCTACAATATATAACCGACCCAATAACTCCTGGGCTGCTGCTCAGTCTCCTTTGCTCCACATCTGAAAGAGGCTGCAGATTACAGGCATTGATGCACCTTCAAAATATGCACGAATACATCTATGTGCCATATTGATGTAGTGGTTCCAAGAATAAGCAAACAAACAAAATGTCATGTCACCTTGGAACCTCACTCAAATATACATGAGAGGAACAAATACAAATTTGCTGCAATGATTCAGCGTTTCCATAGTTCTAAGAATTATCAATCCCTTGCTCCATGGTGGCGCTCAGATGCCAAGTAATGCATGTGCAAGCCACATCCATTATAGGGAGGAACACCAATAAGGGATTTATTTATTTATTTATTTATTTATTTATTTATTATATTTTAAAATTGACCATCTGGCCGGTCACCTGGTGTACTGGGAGTCGCGGAAGATGGCGAGGAGTACAGGAGTGTTGTACAGAGTTCTGCCTCTATGCTCTGGGTTTGCTTTAAGAAAGTAGGTTTGGTTTAAGAATCAGCAACTGGCCTTGATTACTTGGCTGCTTGCCAAGCTGATGCAATGAAGGAGCAACCCACCTGCGCGTGATCTGGCTGCTGGCCAGAGGGATGACAATGCAAACAGCACAGGTGCTACCAATGGAGCACGAGATCTGCAACCCAAGAAGCTTGGTGCTTGAAGAGTATTTAAGAGGAGCAAGTGCAGACTGAGGGTGGTTGTTAGTGGTTGTTGTTGGCGGGAGTGCGGTGGTCGTTAGTGGCGGTTGGTCAGTTGCGTTTGGAGTACTGGAAGGAGCGAGGAGCAGCAGAGGATGCTGTGCAGACAGAGAGCCTTGCAGAAGCCCAACGTGGAAACCCAATTCCCAGGCGGAAAGCTGCTGGACTTAGCATTTGGGTTGGTTGAACAGTGACTGTGCAGCTAAGGGGTGGGATTTCCACCAGGGAACTGGGAGGATGGTATTGTTGTACTTGTGGCTTAACTTTACAATAAACATGTTTGGCTTTGACTTCCTGGAGGAGTATTTATTATGGTCAGAAAATCATTCAAAGAACCTTTGCCAATCCCTTTTGAGGATCCTGTGGCAAAACACCTGGCCACCCTGGGCGATGTACAATCATTAAAATACAATAAAATACAATAAAACACAATTAAAACTACATTAAAACATAATTAAAGCACAATTAAAAATATAAGGTTTTTTTTTTAAAAAAAAACCCTAACCCACCCCATATTCCCGCCGGAAAAGCCATACAGTAATACCTTGGATTGCAAGTAACTTGGTTTGAGAGCGTTTTGCAAGACAAGAAAATTTTTAAATATTTATTTATTTATTTTTTCCTTGATATACAAGTGACGTCTTGCAATACAAGTACTGTAGTATGGCTTTAATTAAAAATCTCTGTACAATTTTTTTTGGGGGAATTTCATTTTGATATACAAGTGTTTTGGATTACAAGCACGTTTCCGGAACGAATTATGCTCTCAATCCAAGGCATGACTGTATTTTTAAAGCCCGGCAGAAGTTCATCAAGGAGGGGGCATGATGAAGGTCACTGGGGAGGGAGTTCCATAACTTGGGGGCCACCACAGAGAAGGCCCTCTTCCTAGTCCCCACCAGCCTGTCTGCTCTGGCGGATGGGACAAGGAGAAGGCCGTCCGTGGCAGACCTTGTTGAGTGGCCTACTTGGTGTTGCTGGAGGTGCTCCTTGAGATAAGCTGGACCGGAGCCATATAGAGTTTTAAAGGTCAAAACCAACACCTTGAATTTGGCTCGGCAAGCAACTGGTAGCCAGTGCAACTCCTTCAGCACTGGTGTGATGTGGTCTCGCCAGTGGCTGCCTTTAACCAGGCGAGCCGCCGCGTTCCATACCAGCTGCAGCTTCCGAACCATCTTCCAGGGTAACCCCATGTAGAGCACATTACAGTAGTCTAGGCGAGAGGAGACCAAGGCATGAACCACTGATGGGAGCAGGTGATTAGGAAGGTAGGGGCGCAGCTGCCGCATCAGATGGAGCTGATACAGCGCCGCCCGGCTCACAGCTGACACTTGAGCCTCCATGGACAGCTGGGAGTCTAGAATGACCCCCAAGCTGCGGACCTGGTCCTTCAGGGGGAGATGTACCCCATTCAGCACCAGGTCAACATCCCCCAACCTTCCCTTGTCCCCCACCAGAAGTACCTCGGCCTTGTCAGGGTTCAACCTCAGCATGTTCTGCCTTTCCATGGTTTCAGGCAGGAGTTTTTTTCCAACCCTACCTGGCAATGCTGGCTGGGGAATGGACCTCGAACTTTTTGCTTCCACAGCATGACAGGGCCAGCCAAATATCTTCCAGAGAGGCCGTTCACATGCTCAGTACCTACAGGTACCAATTAGCCGAATAGGCCTAATATTTCATCGACATTAGGAAATGCAATGGCTACAGGTGCTACTGAAGGATCCATTCAATATCACAGTCAGAGAGTGGATGCGATTCCACTCAGATGCTCTGGAAAAATATATATACCGAAACTGAAAGGAGGCGTTCTGGGCAGGCAGCCAGCTCCATCTCTCAGGGGAGGGGAATGCACAGTTGGGGTTACCACCCGAGAGAAGGTCCAGACTCCTGCTATAAGCTGCTTTACCTGAGGAGACAGCAAAAGAAGTGCCTCTGATGAAAACCTCAGTGGAAAGGTGATGGTCCTTTAGATAAACATTGTCCAGACCTTCTTTTTTTGTACTGTTAAGTTTCAAATAAAAAACAAACTAGGATTGATTTTTTAAACGTTAGATGTCACTAGACTTTTACTTCTTAAATTTTCCTAGTTTGGGCATCACATTACCAGACAACACAAATATAAGCTTCACGTAGGGATGTATGAGAAATTCATTTCAGTTCATTTACTGCCAGAATTTACTCTGCTCGCAGCTCCTGCATGCCAGTGTGAGTTGCATTCCGGGCCAAAGCCTGTAGATCCTTGAGCCTGCAATGCTTTGGGGGGGGGGGGGGGGTAGGGATGTGTTTGAAAAATGCATAGATTAGAAAAAATATGCATGAAAAGATGCATGCATTTTTAAAAGTGTGCACAAATACGCTTGGATCAGGTGGAGAAGATTGCATATTTTTGACCTTGTGATTTTCCCACGAAAAGAAAAGAAAAAGCTCACAATCTGATACAAGGTGGTGCCTCTGCCTGCCTGTTTGGGGTTCCCAGCCTCCTCTGCCTGCCTGGTCTCTTCTTAACCAGTTCAACAGTTGAATTGTCCAAGACAAAGGCCTCTGCCTGCCTGCTTTGGGGTTCCCTGCCTCCTCTGCCTGCCTGGTTATTTTGGGTTTGTCTGCCTGGTCTGTTCTTGCCAAAATCAGTTGCAGAGTTTTGAAATAAAAAGGCACACTTGTGCCTAGAATTTATTTAAACCACACATCTTATGTGTAGCCTTATTTTGTTGGGGAAAAAAACCCATTGATTTTAACAGGGACTCGTGGAGTCAGCTTTGGGAGTGACTCGTGACTCGGGAGTCACCATTTTGGACCAAGGACTCGGACTCGGACTTGAGACTCGGGTCCAAAGACTCGTGACTCGACTCGTGACTCGAGACCAAGGACTCTCCAACATCCCTGATTCTTATGTTCATTCTGCCCCATTTCTACATTAAACTGCATTTAAAAACACCCCCCAATCTGTATGAAAATTAGCATTTAAACGCGTACTTAAATAAGAACATAAGAAGAGCCATTCTTAATCAGAACAAAGTCCGGTATTCTGCTTCCACACAGGCCAACCAGATGCCCGCCCCACGGGTAGCCCACAAGTGCCACAGCACCCCCCCCATGTTCCCCAGCAGCTGGTGTGTGGAGGCACACTGACGTCCTCTGATCCTGGGGGTAATATATAGCTACCACAACTAGCAGCCATTGATAGTCTCATCCTCCACAATAGCCTTGCCCTCTAGTCTAAATACTTATTTTTAAACTTGTTTCCTCTCCAAATAGGCATTTCTAAACATGTTTTTCTCTATATTTGCATGTTTATATGCATTTCGATTCTTTCTAGAGCTGACATCTGTGTTGCAGGCTTGCAGCATGTGGGAAGTGTGAAAGCTGGTGGATAACTAAGTTCCGATCTGCACATTATTCCGGGAGGTGCAGATAAGGTTCGTGTGTATCAGAATTTGCAAAAAACATAAAAATTAAAAAAATAAAATAAATCTCAAGCAGATGGAGTAGAGAGCAAAAGGCAAATTTGAACTCCGCAGGATCTGCCAGAAGAGGACCGGGGATGGTGCATCTACTGGGAGAGAGATAAGGATGGATTCAGAAAACAAGAATCTCCCCCCTCCCCCCCCCCAATCTGGTCTCTCTGTATTTGGAGTCAGCAAGCGAACGACTACCTATAGTTCCAGAGGTGGATGTTCTGGTCCTTCTCTGAAATCCTGTTTTGAATGTTACCACAGAGATGAAGCCCCGTGAAAGCCTTAAACCAGCTCACTGGACAATTACAAATCTCGTCTTTCAGAACAAGGTTTCAGAAAACATGAAAGGTAGGTTGGCAGGAAATCCCTCCCCCACTGTCATGGGGACATCTGTCTCCCATGAAACTGTGTGTGATTTTTAGCTGCGTTGGGGAGGGGTCAAATCCCCCCCAGTCAGGGGATAGTGGGTGGGGGTTTACCTTAGTTAATGTCACAAGGTGGTGGCCGCAGCCCCGCCCCACTCCCCACTTTAATAAAGCCTTGTAGTTGCTTGTTGCAGGCATGATGACTGATGAGGCTTTTTTCCGCAGCCTCCTAGCCCAGGCACATCTCCTGATCCGATCCTGGGAATGGTGCTACTGCATCCCCAGATTGTAAACACTGTGGTCAAGAAATTATCTGGGCAGTCCGTAGCATTCTCCTGGTCCTGTCCATTCTTTATTTTGTTATAATGGGAGCTTAAGAGTTGCTGCTGCAGCAGCTCTAGCAAGAGATGGATCCACCGATAGATATACTTTTCAGCCCACTCCTCAGCTGCTTCCCGAGGGGCACAGGAACGATGCCATAATATTAAGCCCCACTTCCTAAAAGAACAAGAGAAAGAAGGCAAAGATGAAAACAGAGATGGGAGTGGAGGTGGGGAAGAGAAACGGCTGGCCCTCGCAACCTTCCGACCTTGAAATCCGTTCCTCTCAGGACCTGCAAGATGTATTTTTCTCACATGCTAATTATATTCCCCATCTGAGAAAATAGTGGTGTGTGTGATACCATCTACCCTGGGCTGTGTTTTATTGTTCTTGGACTGAGGCATCTTTTGCTCTGCTCAGCAAGTTCTTCTTTCTGATGAGCAGCCGCTGAGACAATTTTAAAGGAAGAATCTGGGGCAGGCAGGAGAATGACTGCTTGCGGTGGTGTCTCCACTATGAGCCAAACAGCTCTCTCGGAAGGTGATGGAGGGGTCTACCTGTCAATTTGCCACTCTGAGGGGAAACTTACATTGAGTCAGGATCAAGCAAATTATCGGCCTGTTTGGTGGGGAAAGCGCTGACTCGAGGCGATGCCTGTGGAGGCGGAATCCTGACACGGCAGGCAGAGGAGGGGTCTCACTCTCACAGCTTTTGCAGCTGCTCTCAAATGACAGCAAAATCAGCACTCCCTCTGCTCTCTCTCTCTCTCTACACACACACACACTGCCATGTTGGTTGAGATCAATTCTCCATCTCTGTATTCCAACAGGGGATAAACAGAGCCCCCCCCCCCCCCCGGGAGGTTTATAACAAAGAGGTTCACACACAGTTACTTGGCAGTTTTCTGACTAGGCCAGTGCAAAATATTCTTTAATTCTCATCACTGCTTCAAAATTAGCATTCACGTAGTCGAATAAATGGGGGGGGGGGAACTTAACTAAGTATTTGCTATCTCCTTATCCATTTTAAATAGATCCGTGTTTTATATATGCACATAGGCTTCAAAATTATCACAGCTATGCATTTCAAGAAAATTATTTCCAAAAGTACTTTCCCAGAGGGGGAAAAAAATTCACATGCCCAGCCCCAGAGGAGCTGCCACCAGGACAGCCTTAGCCTGTTACCACAAGAGGACCAGCAGCCCGATCAAGTCCATTCAGCCGAGGCCGGCCTGCGCAAAGCAAGCCAGAGATCTGGAGGACTGTGCCGCCTTGCCTCCCAAAGGCAGAGGGAGCCGCATGGACAGGGATCCTAGCTGGTGCGAAACAAGGCAAGGCCACCATCGGGGTGGAGGTCCTTACGGACATCGGGGGCTCCTTTGTACTGATCCAGCCATTGCTCCATCTTGTTCAGTATTGTTTCCTCTGACTGGCAGCAACGAGAGGGGTCTTTGCAGGCCATAGGATGGGATGCACGAGGCCATCCGCAGCCCCACACTTTCTCCCCACCTGCCCCCCGTGGCTCCTGTGTGGTGCAAGAGGATCGCTCTGTGGTGATGGGAGACCATGGCCATGGCTGCTGCAGCTGCGCTTTGATGTGGCAAGCTGCGTGGCCCATGACCGTGGCACATCTGGAAGAGGACAGAGCCTGCTCCGTCCCGAATGTGGTCCGGGGGCATAGGATGCAGCCACTTTGCTTGGTGTGTGCAGTGCCTCCATCGAAGATCGCTTGGGGACTCTGTGTGCTGCCTTTGCGGTCCATGCATGGGTGTAGTGGTAAGTTTGAAGGGCAGGCACTCAGCACGGAGGTCCGCAATAGCCGCACCCCTAAGGAGACTCAAAAAATGCAGGCAGCAGTGCCGACCACCATCGACAAGCCCCTTCTAGCAGCAGGAGCAGGTCCTTTGTGAAGCCAATGGGTCTCAATGACCCATTCAAGACCAAGCTACCCCCAAATACTTTGCAGTACAACAATTGTTGCTAGGAAAATTGATTTCTCCCTCATCTACTGTAGGGAGTGCAGCTACGCTCAGAGGGAACAGGAGAAGTCTGAGGGTGGCACACAACCGGCATTGCCCCTGCTAATCAAAAATCCTGGGGCTTCGACCTCGTGAGCCCCGGCTGCGCTGCAACACCGGTTCAGTCACGGAAGAAGGCAAAATATAAATGCAACAACAACACAAACAGTACAGACAGAGGCACCTTGAAGAGAGAGTGGCGTAGTGGTTGGAGTGCTGGACTGGAACTCGGGAGACCCGGGTTCGAGTCCCCACTCGGCCATGGCGCTCACTGGGTGCCTTTGGGCCAGTCACTGACTCTCAGCCTCACCTACCTCACAGGGTTGTTGTGAGGATATAATGGAGAAGAGGAGGAGCATTATGTAAGCCGCCTTGGGTTTCTTGCAGGAAAAAAGGCAGGATATACATGTAATAAATAAATGAAGCCAAAAGGCTGCCACATCAAAAATGGCTCCCCAGATTGTAACTTGGGTTGAGCTGCATCTCCTGCACCCCATCCCTGTGGCTTTTGAAGACCACGTGGGTGTCGGAAAACACACTGGTAAAAAGAAGGGGGGGGGGGAAAGGCAGAGTCTCCCCGGCTCACTTTGGCAGCTTGCTTTTAGGCATGGAAAGATCCCCTAAATATTTCAGAAAAGCGTTTGTGCTCCTGCTGTGGGGGAGGACTTTCCCATCACTGGCTGGCGGCTGCCTGCTCCTTTGAGCTGGAGATGCCCAGGACTGATCCTGGATGCAAAGTATGTGCTTTGCCCCTGAGTGATGGTTCCGCCCGGTACCCCAAGGGAATGGGATGCCGTAAGTGCTGGAGGAATAAAAAAAAAAAGCCCCAGGAAGTTAACCAGCTCCACTGAACAGAGGCAGAGCAGCAATGCCGGTTGGTGCCTGGGTTTTGCTTCAGTGCGGCATTATTGTTCATATGCTCCCTCTGCACACACAATACATTACCCTAAATATGTCAAATGCCTCTTTCTCATCTCACTTCCTTGTTTTAAACCAGGCTAAGATGTGGGCACTGCTTAATGAGAACAATAAACCCCCTTGTATGATTCTTCAGGCTGGCTGGGGAGAGGATAAATGGCTCCCTGATAGGGTCTGTCAGTGTTTTGTGCAGATCTGGAACGCCTTGATCAAGGCTGTATGACCCTCTTTTTTCCTGGATGGGGCGGGGAGGAGGAGTTACATAAAAGGCGACGCAGCTTGCTGCCTTTGCTGGCAGAGGAGTTTTGCTCTGCTCCATGGACGGCAAGTCAGGAGTGCCGACAACAAGTATCTTGATCAGGAACAAAGCACACCTCCTTCCCAGAGTAGCACATGAGGTGCATTGATGCACCAAATAGTCATGACAAAAAGGAGGCAGGAGGGGCATGAGAAAAATCTACACAAAAAAGCACCACAGACACGGTTGACTTGAGGGCACTCTAAGTTGCTCAGATTGTAAGACAGCGGAGAAACACCTGCACTCTTTTTTAGCAAGTCCAGCTGGTGCAAATGGTGAATTCTTGGAGGAAGAAGCATCTGCTCTCTGGAGTGCCCACATGAAGCAGCAAAGGGTGAATCCATCAAGCTCAATTTTTCTCAGGCTCACAATTTTCCACTGCTAAGTTCATTTCAACATTGGACTGGGAATTTTTTTTAGTCCACATGAAAATTTGCACATATTATCATTCACATTTTTCAGAATGTATGCTTTTTTGTACACATTTTTTTCCAAATTACTCATTTTTGTGGTCATTTTTTGAAATGTACACCTATTTTGGAAGTTGCTTTTTCATTGAATAAAGGGATTTTGTTTGCGTTTCTTCCACATATACACATTTTGTGTGTGCACTTTTTTCAAATGGCTCATTTTTTTAGTATGCATTTTTTTAACCTGCACTGCAAACTTCCAAAAAGTATGGATTTATTTGTACTCTGGTTCATGTGTTCCCTCCCACAAAAATCATAAGGGCCTGAAACAGATGTTCCTCTAGTCATTTTATCCCCTTCTTATCAACTCAAAGCTTTAATGTTGGGAGGATTCAGTGGGGGGAATATTAAAAAATTGGTGGCATTTCGTTCCTTGCCAAAATGTCTGGCATTCATCACACACCCTCTGCACCTTGTTTAAAGTTTGCCTTCAGATGCTTTCCTGTCCCATTAACTTTGCTTGGCCTGATGGTTTCAGAGTGCTCCAAATGATGTATGAAGTTAAAACACTGTTTCCAACCCAAAAGGCTTGGCCCTTTCTCCCTCGGAACAGGCACAGCCTGAGATGTGAGAAACCTCCATTTTTTAAACATCAGGGGAATACTCACCAGAATTTCTGGGACACCATCAGCCTCCAGAGAGTGGGAGGGAGACAATCTCTGAAACATTCTTCTTTCACCAGGGACCTGTCTCCTTGGAGGAACCGCTCTTCAAGCCCTTTCAGATAAACCTCAAGGCCATGTCTCTTTCTAACACCGAGGAAACGTGTATTTATCTCAATATGCTGATCACAAGCTAAGGGGACCATTCTTGAAAGCGCCCAGCCTCCATACTAGCATGGATGGGAAGGGAAGATGTTGCTGATCACCAGTGATGTGGCCGAGGCCTCCCCCTTTGGTGCAGTGTTCTCCAGAGGGCTTCTTGTCTGCTGCAAGTAAGACTGAGGCATGGATGGTGTTAAATTTCTCGGATTTCCGCTCCTGAGCAAAACTGGTTGTCCCACAGAATCTGCTGCAGGATGCAAAACCTAGAGATTCCGACTTGAGTCTTGCTTTGGTATTCCTCACCTCTACACAAGGGCTCCTAGATGGACTGGAACATAAACTTCACCCCTAAGTCCCTGCTGATACCTAGTTATTTTATTTCATTTTATTTTTATTCATTCATTCACTCATTCATTCATTATACTGCCCAATAGCTGAAGCTCTCTGGGTGGTTTACAACAATTAAAACCAAAAAATCCCACATAAAATACACTATAAACCACCCAAAGAGCTTCAGCTATTGGGCAGTACACAAATAAAATAATAATACAGTAGTACCTTGGATTGCAAGTAACTTGATCTGAGAGCGTTTTGCAAGACAAGCAAAAAAAATTTTAAATAAATTTTGACTTGATAAACAAGCGACATCTTGCAATACAAGTACTTGTAGGGATGTAACCACTCGCCTCTAGCGGGCGTAGCGGGCCGAAATCGGCCCCGCTCACGCCCGCCAGAGACTTGCTTTGATATAAGAGTGTTTTGGATTACAAGCACGGTTCCGGAACGAATTATGCTTGCAATCCAAGGTATTACTGTAATGATGATGATGATGATGATGATGATGATGATGTTTAAACGTTTAAAACTACAATGTAAAATAGAAGTAAAAGCCGAAGTAAAACCAAGCAGCAATGCAAGGATTTAAAACACAGTAACAGCACCATCCAATGTGGCTGCCCATATTATAACCCGCCAAACCTGGGGGACCACGGGCATCCGATCGAGGTGGAAGCAGCGTGCAGGTGAAGGTCACCTCCGTGCTTCTCCTGCCCTACAAAACACTTAGGATTGTGCCCTGTAAAACAACAAAAACAGAGAGACTAAAATTCCTGGGAAGATAGGAAGTTCATGATGAAAAGGGAAACTGCCGCCGACCCAGTCCTTCAGGTAGGGACTGGCATGGTTTCCATTTGGCAGCACAGATGGCATGGGACCAACGCCCCTGCCCTGCCTGCTGGCTTGACCATCAGAAGTCGGCAAAAGAAAGCTTTTTTTTGCTTGTCTTGCAAAACGCTCTCAGATCAAGTTACTTGCAATCCAAGGTACTACTGTATTATTATTTTATTTGTGTACTGCCCAATAGCTGAAGCTCTTTGGGTGGTTTATAGTGTATTTTATATGGGATTTTTTTATTTTAATTGTTGTAAACCACCCAGAGAACTACGCAGACCGCGGGCTGATTAAAACACATACGTTGGCTTGGCAAGGTGCATTGCAAGCATTGCCTCACTCCTTTATTTCCATGAATAGACAACAGTCCACCTCAGTGTTCTCAACTCCTACAACTCCCAGCAGCAGGCCAAAAACATCTGGGGACCCAAGGTTGGAGAACACTGGTCCATCTTAACCCTTTAGACATGGTTTTACTGGTGGTATGAAATCCTGCCAGCAACAGAAAACAAAAAGTGGAACCTGTGTAAATGCACCAAAAGGTGTCATGGGAAGAGTACAAACCATGGCCAAAATGTGGTGGGCAAGGCTTTTCACTGGTGTCCTTTGGAACAAATAACTCCAAGCTTACGTCATCTTGCCGACTGCCTCTTTGTTTCTGGGCTTGATTTAAACTGCTGTGTTTTGGCCTTCACAGCTCTAGAATTATGGAACAGGGATGTATCTCGAGCCTTACCTGGGCTCGAAGCTCGACGTGGCTCGGTCCTCTGTGGCGGTGGCCCGATCTTGCTCTTCAGAGCGGCGCGGAGCGTTCTCTGTGCTGCTCGAGCTGCCGCCGCCGCCGCTGGACCCACTGCTGCTGGACCCGCTGCCGCTGGACCCGCCACTGCCGGAGCCACCGCCGCTGGATCCACACGGAAGCTCTCATACATCCCTATTCGTGGAATTGGAATAATAGAAAACTGTAGAGTTGGAAGGGGCCTACAAGGCCATCGAATCCAACCCCCTGCTCAATGCAGGAATCCAGGTCAAAGCATCCCTGACAGATGTCTGTCCAGCTGCACCTTGAATGCCTCCAGAGTGGGAGAGCCCACCACCTCCCTAGGAAGTAGGTTCCATTGTCTTATTGCTCTGACAGTCAGGAAATTTTTCCTGATGTTTAGGTGGAATCTAGGTTCCTGTAACTTGAGCCCATTATTCCGTGTCCTGCAAACTGGGATGATCGAGAAGAGATCCTGGCCCTCCTCTGTGTGACATCCCTTCAAGTACTGGAAGAGTGCGATCATATCTCCCCTCAGTCTCCTCTTCTCAAGGCTAAACATGCCCAGTTCTTTCAGTCTCTCCTCATAAATTGTCTAAACCTTGGTTACTGTAAAGACCACCTTCTTCCGTGTCAGCCTGCCTGGGTCTTCAGGTCTCCTCATACTCTGTGTCATCATCTTGGGCTGCGGCAGGGCCTTCTCATCAGCTCTGGAATACCCTGCTTGTAGAGACCCACTAGGCCTTCTTTCTGAGCCCCCCGCCCCATCAAAAATTGAAAATGACAAGTTTTATATGGTTTACTGGTTTTGTTTTTACCGCTGCCAGTTTTCTACATTTATTTATTTTATTGTTTATAACAAAATGTTTTCTGTTTCTGGTGGCTTACAGAACAAAAGCAAACAAGTTTAAAACAGCAACAATCAAAAGCGATACCCTAAAATATGATGCAACATTACAACAAACTCCAAATTAATTAAAAAAAAAAAAACAGAGCAGAGAATAAAATGTAAGATTAAAACTGATTTAAAAGCAACAGCAAGATTAGGCCTCGAAAAAGTCTTCGCCTGGGTAGCAGCAGGACATTAAAGTAGCACCAGGAGATTGTCTCTCGGGGGCACCTCTACCAAAAAGGCCCTTTCACTGGCAGGCCTGGAAGGGGGAGGGGTGGGCAACACGGGACCCTGCCATTGGCAGGCAGTGCTATGGGGCCTCCACCGGATTGTCTAGGCTGGCTATAAGCACCCGAGGGGAGCTTGGCTTTCCTGCCTTTGCCTGGTTGACAGAGCAAGACCTTCTTGCTGCCTTCTTCCTCGCTTCAGCCCCCACACCCTTTCCCCTCGCTCTTGTTTCAGCTTACACCGGGGACCCAGAGGGGGAGAGCAGACCCAGGGCTGGATTTTGACAGAGAAACCCCCTCCCCTGAGCCCCAGCAGAGGCTTGCAGATTTCCCTTTGTGTATGACGTCAGGCTCAGACTCTTTCCCATGTGCTTTCTGATCCAAATATTCATTCTGTTGACTTGTCTGCCTGCCTGCCTGCCTGCCTGTGGGGCTCCCTGCTTCAAAAGCACTCCTCCAGAAGGTGTCAGTTACAACAGCTTGTGAAGGAGTATCTTAAATTGTGCCTGAAAGGAGCTGGCGATTCAGCGTGCATCAATCTTGGCACCCACCCACCCACCCTGGCTGATTTCAGCCACCAATCCTGCTGTTGGCCATACAAGAGTTGGAAGCCAGCTCTGCCATGCGACAACAGAGATTCTGCAAACAAATGAGCACCCCGGGCACAGTCGGCAGAGGCAGCTTGGCCGCGAGGAGCGCGGGGTGGCACCCCTTGGAGCCATTGCATAGCAGCAGCGGCGGCGGCAGCACCACTAACTGATCACTGGCGTTAAATAAAACGGATCGGCATGTACCTCTCCATGCTCTATTAGGCAGACGAAGCAGTGCCTTGCTCCGCAGACACGCAGGCAGAGCAAGGACCCCTTTCTGCTCTCCACCGGAATGTCAAGTGGCTGCCGTGTCATCTTGGAGGTCTTCTCAGCTACACAGAATGCTTGAGGCCCAGGAAATGGTTTCAGAAAAGAGGGTTGATGGAAGGAAGGCTTTGTGGATGCATTAGGAACTGTACGGCTGAACTAAATGATGTGCTCAACATTTGAAGAATTTTGAGGGAGGCCAAACAAGTTCCCATCAGGAGCCGTGAACTCTCTCTTGACATGCTGTAAACCCGCAGGCTGTCATCAGATCTTGCCTGAAGCAGCAACATCACAAACAAATTTGAGGGGTTCCTCCTCAGGCAACACATGGTGGAATTGTGAGGGAAGCCAAACATATTCAATAACCTCTTTCCAGAAGTGTTCCTTTTAGATATGTATACAAACTTATGAATGTTCTGAAGATGCACATTCAATCAAATGATCTTTTTAACATAGCAGTGTGTCTACAGCAAAGTCATCCTCACTCACACAAGCTTCTTCAGCAATGGGGAACTTATTAAACACAAGCACAAAACTGAACTGTACATTCATTACTTTGGGGAAAGTAACATGGCAGAGCAATTGTAATTCAAATACAAGCACACCAAACGATTAAACTTTCAAAAGCCAATTCAGAGGAAGAACTGTGTTGTGGGGAAACCTGCGTTGTTCTATCCAAGGCTGGCTGTTCAGCCTACTGTGGGAAGGGCAGGGATGTTGAAGAGTCCTTGGTTTCGAGTCACGAGTCGAGTCACGAGTCTTTGGACCCGAGTCTCGAGTCCGAGTCCGAGTCCTTGGTCCAAAATGGTGACTCACGAGTCACGAGTCCTGAGTCACTCCCAAAACTGACTCCACGAGTCCCTATTAAAATCAATGGGGTTTCCCCCCAACAAAATAAGGCTACTTCAGATGTGTGGCTTAAATAAATTCTAGGCACAAGTGTGCCTTTTTATTTCAAAACTCTGCAACTGATTTTGGCAAGAACAGACCAGGCAGACAAACCCAAAATAACCAGGCAGGCAGAGGAGGCAGGGAACCCCAAACAGGCAGGCAGAGGCAGCCAAACCCAAAATGTCTGACCCTAACCCAAACCCCCCACAACAACACATCAATCAAAATAAATCTCAACAAATCGTTGGGGCTGCGCTCCTGGTAGCTGTCCATAGTGGCCGAGCAGCGGCGCGCCTTGCTTCCATGCACTCTTCACCGGTGATCGCGCTCCTTCTGGCACAGCCAGAAGACTCGTCAACAGCCCAGGGATGTTGACGAGTCCTTGGTCTCGAGTCCCGAGTCGAGTCTCGAGTCCCATTAAAAATATTGGGACTTGAGTCCGAGTCGAGTCAGAGGGGGGACTCAGTCCGACTCACGAGTCGAGTCCTCGAGTCCGAGTCCCCATCCCTGGGGAAGGGTTTGTCAAGGTGAGAGGTTAAACTGGGCCACCTAACACTCTTGGAAATAGAAAAGAAATGACTGAGATGAGCAATAGAGAGTGGGGAAGAAAGAAGGGGGTTGAGGGAGGTTTGTCCTAAGAAGAGAGGTCACATTGAGTCTAGTCCTGAGACACAGTCGCAGTGACAAGAGACGAGAGAAGGGGACGGGGTCGATCTAGAATTCATAATGCACTCATACTCGTTTTTCTACTTGCTTCTTGCTTCCTGGGAAGCCCCCCCCCCCCAGGGTGGTCTGGGATGCAAACAGTCTAGGAACCCTTAAGCCATGATCCTTGCCACTGGACCACCAGGGCAGGCAGCACAGAGCCGGCTAGGACTCAGGGGAAATAAGTCCATCAGCCACAGTCAGAACCAAAAAGGCCACACACTAACTGCAGAATACTCTGGGGTTTTTAAATACAATTTAAACAAAGACTTTATGTCATGTCTACCATCACTAAAACACACAAATAGCAGGGCAAGTCTTTAAGTAGAATTGCCCATTCCTGCCTGTAAACAAAGGTTTGATCAGCCTCTGCCAGAGCCTCAGTACAATACAAAAGAGGGGACTTTTGGTAAGTGGGTGATCTGTCCAGGGGAAGGGTTTCTCAGCTTGGCAAATTGTGAAACCTTTTCAGACTAATTAGTTTATCTTCCTTACACCTTGAGGGCATTTTATTCTAACCAGGAGGGAGAAATTACTTTGGAACTGGTTACTTGCATATTTGATCATTGTATATCCTGTTTGCCTTTGTAGAAGTAAATTTTGTCCAGGCTTCAGTTTAACAGAAAGGCCTAGAAGGGCAAGTCAGACCTTCCCTTGACCTTCCAGGAACATGCCCTGAGGGCCAATCAATCAATCATCTACTGATATTGCCTAGTGTCTTCTCTGTTATGCTAAAGACTACTGTGAGCTATCATATCTCCCTTGCTCTAGACTGAACTGATTACCTTATGTAAAGCCATGATGGCTGGAAGATGGGCAGTGTCTGACCTTTTGTTCTTATCTAGGTGTTTCCTTTTGAATTGTCTCTCAGTTTCTTGTACTGACTCATTGTTACCTGATCTCTACACAATACTATTCAGTATAAATGGAAGTGTGCAAGTGTCTCCCTTTCATTCTTGTTGGCATTCCTGACTGTGCTCAGAGGCCAACCACAATTCACTAATAAACTTTCCTCTCTAAGAACCTCTCCAAACACAAGGCAGCAGATCATTTCCCCCCCACACAATACCTTGAGGCTGTTAACATATCTGCAGCTTCCATCGATATGGTGATGCCAAGACTTGCCTTGACCCAAGGCTGCTGAGCAATCTCCTCTGCTACATGTTTCAGCTCAGTTTTCTTAAAGGCGCAGCCATGCCTCTGGCTGCCAATATTCAAGAGGGGTGCAGGGGCTGCTCTGTATCCCAGCGGCCTGCGATTGTGGTTCTTTCTGTGCTGGCTGTGAGGGGGCAGAGGGGGATCGGGACGTGGATTCCCAGCTTCATGGCTGGGGCTCTGTTTCCACCCTCGGATCTGGGAATCCGAATTATCCTATGCCCCCCACCCCCCCCGATGCCTGGGGCCCTAGGAGTGCTCTCTCAGAAAGATCTTGAGATATGAAGAGCGATATATACAGTCATGTGAAAAAGAAAGCACACCCTTCTCGAGTTCCATGGTTCCATGTATCAGGACAGAAGAAAAACCATTGGGCCCGTAGCAGGTCTCAAAATTAGGTAAAGACAACCTCAGACGAACAACAACACATGACAGAGTACACCGTGGCATCATTTATTGTACAAAAATACAGCCAAGATGGACAAGCCATGTGGGAAAAACTAAGTAGACCTTATGATTCAATAGCTGGTAGGACCACCTTTAGCAGCAATAACTTGAGGTAATCGTTTCTGGTATGACATGATCAGTCTCTCACATCGTTGTGGAGGAATTTTGGCCCACTCGTCTTTACAACATTGCTTCAGTTCATTGTGGTTTGAGAGCATTTGTTTATGCACAGCTCTCTTAAGGTCCCGCCACAGCATTTCAATTGGGTTGAGGTCTGGACTTTGACAGGGCCATTGCTGCACTTTGATTCTTTTCTTTGTCAGCCATTCTGTTGTAGATTTGCTGGTGTGCTTGGGATCATTGTCCTGTTGCATGACCCAATTTCGGCCAAGTTTTAGCTGCCGGACGGATGGCCTCACATTCGACTCTAGAATACTTTGGTATATAGAGGTGGTCATGGTCGACTCAATGACTGCAAGGTGCCCAGGTCCTCTGGCTGCAAAACAAGCCCAAATCATCACCCCTCCACCACCGTGCTTGACAGTTGGTCAGATATGTTTGTGCTGATATGCTGTGTTTGGTTTTCGCCAAACGTGGCACTGTGCATTATGGCCAAAAAGCTCCACTTTGGTCTTGTCTGTCCAAAGGACATTGTTCCAGAAGGCTTGTGATTTGTTCAGATGCAACTTTGCAAACCCAAGCCGTGCTGCCATGTTCTTTTTAGAGAGAAGAGGCTTTCTCCTGGCAACCCTTCCATACAAACCATACTTGTTCAGTCTTTTTCTAATTGTACTGTCATGAAATTTAACGTTGCACCTGCTGACTGCAGCCTGTAGTGCCTGTGACGTAACACTTGGATGTTTTGCAATTTCTCTGAGCATTGTACGGTCTGCCCTTGAGGTGAATTTGCTGGGACATCCACTCCTGGGAAGATTGGCAACTGTCTTGAATGTTTTCCACTTGTGAATAATCTTCCTCACTGTAGAATGATGGACTTTAAATTGTTTGGAAATGGCCTTATAACCCCAACAATTGCTTCCCTAAGATCATATTGCTGATGTCTTCTCTCCTTGGCATTTGCGTGGTAACACACATCTGACTGCTGGAGACCAGCAAACTCCTGACACTTCAGCTTTTATAGAGCTGGTCACACTTGCTGATGATCAGTTCATCAAGGGCATGTGCTTAGCAGCACCGGGCTGCTCCTTAGCCTCTTCATACCTATGGCAGCAGTAAGGGTGTACTTAGTTTTCCCCACATGGCTTCTCCATCTTGGCTGTATTTCTGTACAATAAATAATGCCACAGTGTACTCTGTCATGTGTTGTTGTTCATCTGAGGTTGTCTTTACCTAATTTTGAGACCTGCTACGGGCCCGATGGTTTTTCTTCTGTCCTGAATACGTGGAACCATGGAACTTGAGAAAAGTGTACTTTCTTGTTCACATGACTGTAAATCGATGGTGATGATGACAATGACAATGACAATGATAATAATAATAATAATAATAATAATAATAAGCATTTTTGTATGCATGTTGTGATTGGATTATGTCACTGTAAAATTTGGAGACGTGAGTGTGAATTAAGAAGGATAACTGAATTTCAGTTCACGTATTGGTTCAAAAGTGCGAAATTAGGTAAGTTTGCATCAAAATGTGAGCTTAAAATTTCTCCCCTGTCCCTGCCTGCAGCTACACTGAGAAGTACCACCAGGAGTGGCTGACAGATCTACATGTACAAGCCGATAACCGTTTATGCCAGGCTCCACCATTTCAGGCTGACAGCTTGGGAAATGGCACGTTTGAAAAGTGTGAATGTTCTCCTGTATATATAAAGCTCAGAACACACAGAAAACTAGAATGTAAGTGAGAAGGCTAGAAAATGACTTCTGTAATTTGCATTTGTACAGAAGAGCAAGCAATGAGCCATGTGGTCTCCCCACAGTTCTCAAAGTGGTACAGCCCAGCAAATGGCGCTCGGGGGGGGGCTGCTCTGACTGTGTTTTGGAGCTCCAAGCAAAATTCACAGGTAGATACTTCAGGTCAAAAGAGCGGAGAAGTGACCCTTTGCTCCAGAGGTCTCTGGAGCTTCCCTACGGTGCCTACGTGATCAATCTCTGCTTGTGTTAACCCCACAGAAGAAGTCGCCTTTCAACATCGTCGTAACTGGTAAAAAGGGCACGACCAGTGTTTGCCCTTTTGCATATATATACATATGTCATTCTTCAGAGACTTCTAGGCATCTGGCTGTGAAAAGTACAGAATGGTACAAAATATATTTAGAAAGACATCACAGACAGCTGCTGTGGCCAGGTGTTGCATGGTAGGATACGCATGGCCTGCCAGGAAGTGTTTTTTTCGGTGGGAGGGGGAGAGAATAATATTCTGCTGCAGTTAATGAAGACTCTGAGTGGGGTACACCTCCAAATGGGAAATGGGAAATGTCACTGTTCCTTGGGGGGCCGTTGTGATGGGCACACGTGCTTGAAATTCATGAAGGAGCATGGATGAAAGCAGATGCCGCATTCTCAAGGAAGAGCTGAGACTGTTGCATACATTCATAGATTGCCAGGCAGCCAGTGGTGGGGAGCCCTCGCTTTGTGTCAGGGTGGGCAGAGGGGTACAGCATGATAAAGGGCAAGCGGATGCAGCGACAGCTGGGGGGGGCGGCAGGCAGGGAGAGGCCTTCCTTTCTGAGGCACTCAGGCACAAAGAAGCCATAGAATCATAGAAGCATAGAACAGTAGAGTCGGAAGGGGCCTACAAGGCCATCGAGTCCAGCCCGCTGCTCCTCAATGCAGGAATCCAGAGCCTCCAACATTCAAAACAGAGAAACGTCCATGCTGCTGCCCAGATAACAATTTAGGGAGGTGAATCCTACAGTTAAAAAAACCCCATAAAAACAAAACCCACGATGACACTGCAAGGATCCTTTGGAATTAATTGACAATGGTATGGGGACAACCACATAGACAACTTGTGTAGTTGTTGCTGCTGTTGCTATTTAATTATATAGACCCATCACCCCGTGGGTCATGGCTGCGGCCTCTGCCAGTGTCGTCGCCCACAGCCTGGAACCTGCAGGTGGACCACAGGCCATCTCTAGGAAATGTGAAGGCCTCACTTCATCACCAGCCGTCGAGTGCTTCACATCATGGTCTGTTTTCAGCCGCAGGGCCTTTGAATCTTCTAAATTAGGGACGGGTAAGAGTTTCCTCTCAGTTTGGTTTTGATAAGCACTTACCAAAATTCACAAAGTTCTTCATATTCAGGATGGAAAGAACTTGAGATTTTTTAAAGAGCTGAACACAGGAAACAGTGAGACGGAGAGACTTGCTCCTGGGTCTCTTGCCCAGGCATGCCCTCGGGGAGGGGTGTCTTCCTTTGCCCTCTCAAGCCCCCGGGCAGCTGAGTTTGTCCTGGTGAATTGTGCTGTATAGCCCCTACGTGGCGTGGCAACACACACACACCCACACACCCACACACTCATATCTTTTTGTCTTTAACACTGTAACACTTTAAAGGCTCAAATATAGGGGGGGAAATAGTGATGCTGAAGTCCCACTGAAAATAATGGAACAGGTTAGGCTGTCTGCAGTCGGCAGAATGAGAAAGAAGAGTTCAGAATCCAGGGGGCTTATATTGATTTTGCTTTCATGATCGCCCACACACATTCAAAACTCTCCCTGCAATAAACAACAGCAACAACTCCGTCAAGGGGTGTCCACACCAGCCCCCTTGCTGCTGTGCTGACTTTCTACTCACAGAGAGTTTGGTGGCTGGAGGAAGGGGGGCATTGAGAACAGCACCCCCGGCGTGCCACCTGAAGTGGTACGGTCCTTTCAGCCACATCGCTGCCTGTGTCGATCCCGCCGTGCCCGTGAGTCACTTGAGTCCCAGCCTTTCCACAGGGCTTCCGCATGGCGACATTTCTGGACTGGAGCCTTTATCTTTGCAGAGTCCTCCAGCTGGATGAAATTACCCACAATCCTTTGGTGCCACACAAAGCTGCTTTCTGCTGAGCCTGACCATTTCCCCATCTAGTCCAGTGCTGTCTACTCCAAGTGGCGGCAGCAGGCTGTCCAGTCGGGGCCTTCCTATCACCTCTCACCTGGCCATGTGATTGAAGACCTTCTGCATGTCAGACGGGCAAAGTGACTGAACATCCTTATTCTATGAACCTGGGTCCCAGAGGGCTCCAGGTTGCAAGTGAGGGGCTTCTAGCAGATGGGGGTGGCTTCTTCCATGATGTGAAGTCTTTGTGTGTGTGTGCGTGTGTGTGTGTGTGCGTGTGTGTGTGTGTGCGTGCGTGCGTGTGCGTGCGTGTGCGTGCGTGTGTGTCTTTTATCCCCCCCTCCCTCTGGAGTTACTACCAAAAGGCTGCTGGGACAAGCCCCAACAAGGCCCCAACACAGGCCAGTACTTTGTTGATCCTTGTTCCTCACAGATGTTTGCTTGTTTGATGCAAGTTTCTGTGTGATCAGACAGTATTTGATCTATAAGTGGAGTTCCAAACAGCCTCGGAAGCAAAAGGAATGCAAATCTACTGGCAGCCCAGACAGTTCTGAGAGCAAAACACACCTGGATGATTCCATGCGACAGACGGCATTCCTCCATGGCACACACAACAAACAGCTCCTGCCTCCACCGAGATGTGGGGGAACTCCTATCATATGCCCAGAGCCTGGACCCAGGAGTGACATCAAATTTGGCCTAAAGCAGCATGCTGAGGCAAATCTGCTCAGATGTAACATCCAAGGAATTTCACGGGAAGACAGAAGAGTTTCTGCATAACTGGAGGAATTTCTCATTTGTTGGATGTGGCAGGAGGGACCCCACATCCCCACGTTGACATTGTTTCACCTGAGGTGACATTTTGAAGCAGGTCTGGAGAGCCTGCCTGCCTCCTGCTGGTCAAGTGGAAAAATCTAGGAAAGTTGGAGCTTTCCTAAAGCTTTACAGAACTTGATGGGATGCAGCAGAATTGGAGGTCTGTGCCATGACAGGTTTATTGATCAGTCAGAGGATCTAAGGAGGAATGGCTTCTTCTTCCCCCATGCAAAAGCCACCGCCTTCCTGCTGGCCTGGGGCTGATGCCTTTCCTGCTCTGCTTTTCATAGCTGTTCTTGTTTGGATTTACAAGACAAGAGAAACAAGGTAGGGCAGGATCCCTAAAAACATTGAGTGGGTGAAAATGCAGCATGCCACTTGCCTCTTACTGCCTCTGTTGTATTTCTTCAGTCTCTGCAGAACACGTTAAGCAGTGTTCTCCAGCCTTGGGTCCCCAGATGTTTTTGGCCTACAACTCCCAGCATGCCCCAGCCAGCTATGCTGGCTGGGGCATGCTGGGAGTTGTAGGCCAAAAACATCTGGGGACCCAAGGTTGGAGAACACTGCGTGAAAGGCAGTGGCTATTTGCAACTGTGTGATGCAATATCGACAGAGATCCCATGCGGTGCAGCGGTTGACTTGTTGGACTATGTTAAGAGAGTACGCGATTCAAATCCATGCTCAGTCACAAAGCTCACTGTGGGACCTAATCCCCCTTCCCCCTTCTTCCCTCCCCATTCCTTTTTCCTTGTGTGTCGTGTCTTTTTAGATTGTAAGCCTGCGGGCAGGGACTGTCTTGTTAATTGCTGTAAACCGCCCAGAGAGCTTCGGCTATTGGGCGGTATAAAAATGAAATAAATAATAAATAAATAAATAAAATAATCAGCAAATCATTCTCCCCCTGCCTAGCCTACCTCACAAGACTGTTGTGAAAATAATAGAGGGGACTATTTGCATTTGCTTGAGCAACTTGGACGAAATGTAGGGTGAAAATGGAACACATACATTGATGACGTCCTATGAATTCGTGATGGGCCCGGACTCAGAGGTGTTTCTGTCTTAAGCCTGTCCTCCAGCTCCAGCATCATGTCTGGGCTGTACAACTGAATTTGTGCAGCAGCAAAGTGAATCTGGGAGCAGCAGCAGCAGCAGAAGAAGAAGAACCTGCGTGCTGCTGGACAATCTGCAACTCAGGATGTAGATCCTCACTTTCCCCCCCAGTGTTATCTGAGAACAATGTTCTTTGCTTACACGTTCAGTGCATGAAAGGTAACATCTGTTTTGTAAAGACTCGGCAGCATCAAGGGGGAGCAAATCTCCTTAAGGAGAGATTAACCCAGCTCTTGTTGTGGCCCCCTGAAAGTGAGGCAGACCGAAAAAGGTGTCAGGACATCATTCTAGAAACACAATTAACTCTGGAAACGAGGCGCACAACAAACAGCATTATGGCGGATTACAGAGAGATTAGTGCCTGGAATCTTGGAGCTTTCAAGAAAATAAGATTGCTGGGTTGTTGTTTTTTAAAAAAAGAAAGTAAGAATCAAGCTAAGAAATTAACTTGCTTTCCCCTGGAAGTAGATTTGTTTGGCTCTGCTGTCATCCACCAGCTGTTTATAGCTGGGAAAACGAGAAAATAAATAAATGCAAAATTCATTACCAAGCAGCAAGCAGACGGCTGGATTTTTTGCAATCAGGGCCCGTCGTCACCTGGTGTCCAAAGGACCGTCAAACCTCATTCCTTCTCCTTGGGCTTCACACACTCCCCGTGTGAAAGAGATGTGATTGGGTTCCTTGTCCAGCTTTCACAAAAGCACAGGAGTGGCCACAAGAGCAAAGATGATGCAAGGAATTCACCATCATTCAGGAAAATATTAACCTTGGAGATTATTCCGCAGAAGGGAGGATTCATTCATAGAAAGAAATTGCCTGCGATCTAACAGACTGGCTGAGAACGCTTTGCAGAGAAACTGTATGGCAGCTTTCTCGGGATCAGTTATGAAGAGATGGAGCAGAAGCATTTTGGGCAATGACCTTCTGGCCTTTTCCCACACCAGTCCAGACCCACCATTGGTTACTGGCATGACCACAAGAAGGGAACTCTGTTCCCCACAACAGAGATTCCACTGCCATGAAGGAACTGCTTTGGCCTCCTGTACGTCCCTCCCCTTGAACTTGAAACCCATCCGTGGTTGCGGGAAGAATACTGGCCACAGAGAAGAGCTCTGTTGAAATGAAAAGGATCCATGAGAAAACACATGCCCTTGTGCAGCTCCCATTAATTTCAATGGGGTTTGTGTAGGAGATATTCCCAGCAGATGGTGTTCATGGAGACGACCAGAAGTTTAAGGGGTCTTTTGAGGCCACTGGTATAATATTTTTTATTTATTGCATTTCTATACCGTCCAATAGCCAAAACTAGAATAAAGACAAGACATTTATTGGGGTCAGTCTGCACTAGCTTTGTATCTCGGCACTGTAATGTGTCTGGCTCACTTGCACAGCACTCCTGAACCGCTTGGTCTTCTCCTTCAGTGCTCTAGTTTTGGCAGGTGCCAAATACAAAGGTTGCAATGGATCGAATACTGATGGACAATAATTGCTATTTTTATTTCATTTTATTTAATAGATTTATAATCTGCCTTTCAAAACACAATGTTTGCTCAAGGCACCACACAAAATATAATCAAATCAAATTTATCTAAGATCATAAGTACATCAGAAGAGCCCTGCTGGATCAGACCCAGGGTCCATCTAGTCCAGTACTCTGTTTACACAGTGGCCAGCCAGCTGCCCACGAGATCCCACAAGCAGGACATGAGTGCAACAGCACCCTCCCGCCCATGTTCCCCAGCCACTGGTGTACATAGCCATACTGCCTTTGATACTGGAGGTAACATAGAGCCAATCAGGACTAGTACCCTATCTATCTCTATCTATCTATCTATCTATCTATCTATCTCAATATTAAAATAATAAACTAATAAACAATAATACAATAATGAGAAGAATAAATAATAAAAACAGATTATTTGATTTAATTTCAGGCGGCTGTTATACTGTAAAATCAGAAATAAGAAGCCACTAAGAGCAAATATAAACCCAAACAGCCATCTTAATTAAACACAATCTGAAATCAGAATGTTATCAGGGCCTGCTGAAAAGGCCAATGCCATCACATGGGATCAAATACTAAATGCCATTGCGTGCCACGGCGCCAGCTATTTAAATACAGTCAAATGCTAATAATATTATCCCAAGGTAGTATCATATGGCAAATGCCATGGTGTGTGAACTATCAAATATTGCCACATATCAATTGTGAAATATTGAAATGTTGACTTGGATTCCTGCAGTGAGCAGGGGGTTGGACTTGATGGCCTTATAGGCCCCTTCCAACTCGACTCTTCTATGATTCTAAGCCACTCCAGGAGCCTTTTTGGCCAAGGAGCAGGATAAAATGCTTTAAATAAATAAATAACCAGGTTGGGTCACTGTTGGAACCATGGTGCTGGACTAGGAATCATGGGCTCAAGTTCCAGGAAGCCAGATTCCGGCTGGACATCAGGAAAAGCTTCCTGACTGTTAGAGCAATAAGACAATGGAACCAACTACCTAGGGAGGTGGTGGGCTCTCCCACTCTGGAGGCATTCAAGGTGCGGCTGGACTGCCACCTGTCAGGGATACTTTGACCTGGATTCCTGCACTGAGCAGGGGGTTGGACTCGATGGCCTTAGAGGCCCTTTCCAACTCTCCTATTCTATGATTCCATGAAATCAGTCTTGTCTGATGGCAAACACTCAAGTCAAACCTTCGATTTACAGAGGAGATGTCTGAGGAGAATCGTGCAGACCAGATTCCTTGCAGCTTTGCTTCTCCCACCAACAACAACTTTCATCCATTTATGTAGGACAAAGAGGGCAACCCAAAGCTCTTTGGACCTGGATTTCCCTGTGCTGCATATTGCTCAGCTTTAAAAATTAATACATGGTTAACATTAAAGCTGTGAGCAAATGCTCTCTTGGAATCCTCCACCCCTTTCATAGGCAGGGAATCTGGGGGGATCATTTCACCAGATTTCTTCAGAGGGAGGAGAAATTCTCCCACAGTTTCCTAGGGCTGGTTCACCATTAGCAATGGCGGCAGCAAAACCTCTTTCTTTTTTCTTAAGGGCACAGTCCTATGGGTTGCACCTGCGCAAGATGTCCGTGCATCCAATGCCCTGCTGGGCTGAAGCCGGCGGGGCAGGAGGAGCAGTGGGAGTGGTCTTCGCTTCCCCATCCTCCAGGTCGCTGGGTGTCTCACTAGCAGGGATGTTGAAGAGTCCTTGGTCTCGAGTCACGAGTCGAGTCACGAGTCTTTGGACCCGAGTCTCGAGTCCGAGTCCGAGTCCTTGGTCCAAAATGGTGACTCACGAGTCACGAGTCACTCCCAAAGCTGACTCCACGAGTCCCTATTAAAATCAATGGGGTCTTTCCCCAACAAAATAAGGCTACTTCAGATTTCAAAACTCTGCAACTGATTTAGGCAAGAACAGACCAGGCAGAAAAACCCAAAATAACCAGGCAGGCAGAGGAGGCAGGGAACCCCAAAGCAGGCAGGCAGAGGCCTTTGTCTTGGACAATTCAACTGTTGAACTGGTCAAGAAGAGACCAGGCAGGCAGAGGAGGCTGGGAACCCCAGACAGGCAGGCAGAGGCAGCCAAACCCAAAATGTCTGAAAGGTTGCTGCATTTTAGAAAAATGATTTTAAAAAATAAACTTGCTCTACTTCCTAAAACTTATCCATGTTGCATTTGAGGAACATGATTTTTTCTAAATGTTTGGCCCCCATTCTGGAACAGTGAGATCTCATCACAATTCCACCCTCACTGAACACCCGCTCCACTGGTGATGAACTTGCTGGAACCAGAAACACACTCAGAGCAGCCACACAGAGTAATCTCAGGTCCAGGGCCGGTGCTACCATTAGGCCAACTAGGCAGCCGCCTAGGGCGCAGGGCTAAAGGGGGCACCAGAAACACCTTGAAAAAAAAATACAGCGCTCTCAAGTGCGAAGGGGGGGCGCTAAATATCTGATCCTGCCTAGGGCACCAAACTGCCTTGCACCGGTCTTGCTCAGGTCCTTCTTCTGCCTCTCCCAAGTACGCAACACATCAATCAAAATAAATCTTGACACACTGTTGGGGCTGCACTCCTGGTAGCCGTCCATAGTGGCCAAGCAGCGGCACACCTCGCTTCCATGCGCTCTTCACCGGCAATCACGCTCCTCTCCACTCCTTCTGGCACAGCCCAGGGATGTTGAAGAGTCCTTGGTCTCGAGTCCCGAGTCGAGTCTCGAGTCCCATTAAAAATATTGGGACTCGAGTCCGAGTCGAGTCAGAGGGGGGACTCAGTCCGACTCACGAGTCGAGTCCTCGAGTCCGAGTCCCCATCCCTGCTCACTAGATGGGCTTCTTTTGCTGGTCTAGCGACGGTGCTTCAGAGCAGGAGGAACAGGCTCAGGATAGCTCATTTCCTGGCGTCTCCAGTCCCCTCCCCGCCCACCGGAACGCCCCCTTTCCCCCCTCTCCGGCGGGTCAGAGGGGCGGATCTCCAACTCCCCTTCTGAAGGCGGAGTGCGCTCTCCAACCAACCTCAGAGAGGTGCATCCCCACTAGACAGTACCTGGGGGCCGTAGGGTTTGCTCCCTGAAGGTGTTTTGCCTTTTGTGCTTCTCGTTGCCTTTCTGCTGCCGTTGCCGGTGGCTCAACAGCCATGCTCTGGGCGATCTGGCCGCCGTTTTGCCTCCTCCACAATGCTCTGAACCACAACATCATTCTAGGGCATTGCGCAGGAGGGAGCGGAACCCCCCTCCCCAAAAAACCTGGTGGAGAATATCTGGAGACAATTCTGCAAAGTAGCCTTTTCTTAGGAGGCTAATAACAAAGGAAAAAAAACTCAGCCACCTCCTCAGCCTCAGAAAGATGTCTTCTAAGAAATTTTGACTCAGCTGGAATTAACATGGTTGCCAGCAGGTGTGAATGTTTCTTTTAGCTGGGGTGGCTGGTTTTCCTTCCAAACAGCTGTTTTGTCTCCACCTCTCCCCTCTCTCAATCCTGCTCAGTGTTTTATTAAATATTCCTAAATGAAAT
Source organism: Shinisaurus crocodilurus (assembly GCA_021292165.1). Classification (NCBI taxonomy): domain Eukaryota; kingdom Metazoa; phylum Chordata; class Lepidosauria; order Squamata; family Shinisauridae; genus Shinisaurus; species Shinisaurus crocodilurus. The sequence continues at coordinate 319,233,840 of CM037876.1, read as the reverse complement.
GCAATTAAATATAGTAACACAATCTCTGCTGGGAACTGAAATCTCATAACTTAGCAATAATGTGGACACCTGCTGCGCTTAAGTTCAGATCAAGCTTGTATTTTCTTAGGTGCTCCAGAATAGTTGGAGAAATCCTCATCATTATATGAGATTTCATGATGGCAGGATTGGTGGTAAGAAATGATATGGATATGTGATTTAAATGTGTTGTACACCACACTGAGTGATGTGCAAGCATTAGAAGGGTGGAGGAAACAATTCTATGTACATAGACAAATAAAATGTAGATGCTGGTGTGGATATAGATAGATTTCCATTGCACCACAGGACAACAGCATTACCCGATATCCCCGTGTTTGTTTGTTTTTTGCAAATTTGCAAGGCTGTCAATATGCAGATACTAAGTCCATGTTATTCACATTGCACTGCCAACTTATGGGGAAAACACCCAAGTCTTGATCCAAGGATCCTGTGGACTGCAGTGCCGGCCCAAGACGTTTTGCAACAAGAAGCGGAGCCCAAACAGCACCTCCTGCCCCCTGCTAGGGCCAGCATATTCACAAGTCCTGCTGCACCGCTCAGGTCGGGCGCGAGTTCATCTGCCGTGGTGCCTGAAGCAGATTATGTCTCCCTCTTGGGATGCAGGGGCCAAAGAGGCCCACTCACCCAGGCAGGGGAATTGACACAGCCTCTTCTGGTGCATTGCTGGGGGCTGCCTTTTAGACTTAATTTCTAAGGCAAAAGGCCCTGGGGCTCAAGCTCCCTTAAAAGCAGGGATGTTGAAGAGTCCTTGGTCTCGAGTCACGAGTCGAGTCACGAGTCTTTGGACCCGAGTCTCGAGTCCGAGTCCGAGTCCTTGGTCCAAAATGGTGACTCACGAGTCACGAGTCCCTCCCAAAACGGACTCCACGAGTCCCTATTAAAATCAATGGGGTTTCCCCCCAACAAAATAAGGCTACTTCAGATGTGTGGCAGGCTTAAATAAATTCTAGGCACAAGTGTGCCTTTTTATTTCAAAACTCTGCAACTGATTTTGGCAAGAACAGACCAGGCAGAAAAACCCAAAATGCCTGAAAGGTTGCATTTTAGGGAAATGATTTTAAAAAATAAACTTGCTGTACTTCCTAAAACCTATCCATGTTGCATTTGAGGAACACGATTTTGGAACACGAGTCCTTGGTCTCGAGTCCCGAGTCGAGTCTCGAGTCCCATTGAAAATATTGGGACTCAAGTCCGAGTCGAGTCAGAGGGGGGACTCAGTCCGACTCACGAGTCGAGTCCTCGAGTCCGAGTCCCCATCCCTGCTTAAAAGTCATGCCTGGGAGCATGTGAAGGCGGCTTGTGGCTACTACTGCCTAGTGGTCATCGGCAGTGCTTTTTTTCTGGAGAAAAGGGTACCGGAACTCTTGGATTACATTTCCTCAGGAGTAGATGGCGATTAAATTGTAATGCAATTAATAGAAGAAAAGGTGCTGGAACTCAGTTCCGGTGAGTTCCACCAGAAAAAAAGCCCCGGTCATCGGGTACCCGGTATGTACGTAGAGGCAACAGTTGCAACATTTTGGGGGTTGCAGTATTGGGCCCTGAAAATGGGACTGTGTCCTGGCCGGGGCTTCGCTGCACTAAATCCTGGCCACAGGCAGGTTACTTTTTTTTACAGTCAAGCTGTATGAATCTCCTGATTTACTGGGCTTGAGTTGTGGTTTTCTGCTTAGAGATCCTAAATCATGACATTTCTACTCAGCATACCATACAGAAATGCCTTCCAAATAAAGTACCATTCACCATTCTAAATTTCAGCAGACTCCAGCTATGTAAGTAGCTCAATCTGCATGAATGCAAGAAAACTAAGCCGTGTGGAAGGAAGGCTGGTTCTTCCAACTCTTGGCTTGATGCCCGGTTCCCCCATTATAGGTGCTGGGCTTTTATTTTTCAGCACAGTCAGCCCCAGATGTACGCCCCCCCCCACCGTACACACGCCTGCGATAAGGGACTGGCCTCCCATTGACTGGAAGAGTCTGGTGACACCCCCCCAAAAAATCCCCCTCCCTGCCTCCTTCCCATTCGCCCCACGGTCACCACCTGCTCCTCTCCTGGCGTTTGGGCTCAGGTGGTCCTGAAGAGAGGGAAGCGCTTTTAATTACGAAGGCCCAGATTGGTGCTGTTGCTAAGTGCCTGTTTCCAGATGAATTAGAGTGCTTCAAAGTCCTCCAATGAACAATTTGGGATCAAGAGTGCCAGCTTTGTGTGAACAAAGCTCTCCCACTCTGGAGGCATTCAAGGTGCAGCTGGACAGACATCTGTCAGAGATGCTTTGACCTAGATTCCTGCATTGAGCAGGGGGTTGGACTTGATGGCCTTGTAGGCCTCTTCCAACTCTACTTTTCTATGATTCTATGATTCTAACTTTCATCACTGTTTTTAAACAGCATCGTTCCCAAGAAAACTGAGTGGAACTCACTATGCAGATGGGTTGTCGGAGGAACGTCCTAATGTCTTGCCGGGCAGGGGCCATCAGGTTGTGGTTCACACAGCAAGAAGGCCCTCTTGGGCCCCTGCTTTTAAAATGACGGCTTGCTACACTGCAGCAAATCTCTCCAAGTGCACTACCCCAAACAGTGCAAAATAAGTACCTGGGTGCGGCGGAGCCTTGCCACTCAGGGGCGGGCAGCGGATCCAGATTCATCCGGGAAGGGCCTGCAGGCAGCTGCCATGCTGAAGCCCCCAGTTTCATTCCCAGCACCCGCATTCCCACCCCGTGCCTCTGGAGGTCAGGCTGGAAATACCCTGGAGCCCCTGCTTGCCACTCGGAAGGAACACTCCCTGGCAAAATGGCCCGGCACGAGCAAAGGGGCCCAGGAAGCCCCCCGCCCCTCACCCTAAGGGAGCAGGATGTGGAGGAGGGGGCACAACTCGGTGGTGGAGCCCCTGGTTTGCACGCAGGAGATGCCAGGTTCAGTTCGCTCAAAGGGTCTCAGGTAGGAGGAGACGGGAAAGACCCTTTTCTGTTCTGGGGCCTCCCTTGGAGAGCCACTGCCAGCCAGCCGGACCGTGAGTTCAGGTGGACTGGACGAGGCAGTCTCGTGCTCACACATCTTCACTTGACTGGCTTGAGGGACCAATGGGGCAGCTGGGGGTGCAGGGCATTCAGAGGAGTGGGGGGCGACGACACTGCGCATGCAGGTTGCCCCAGCGGTCCCCTTCGTCGGGGTGTTCAAGCCCGAAGGACACAGCGGTGAGGGCCAGTTGTGCACGTGGCTGATGGCGCGTGAGTGACAGCAGAGCCCCGTGTGTGCGAGATGGGAGATTAAAAATCCTGTTCGTGTGTAGAGGCCCATGAATCCACACACAGAAATCCAGATCTTTCTCCCCCTCTCTCTGCGCAGCGTGCAGCGTTTCGGATGCAATCAGCCAGCCAGCTTTCCAGCCTGTAATCTGACTCCAGCCGCAGCCAGCTCCCCCGTTTGCAGATAGCGAGGAAAAAACTCTGTAACTCCACAGGTCTATTCTACCTGTTTATTTACTTAGCAAAGTAATATTCTACAGAGTATACATTTCCTAGTTACAGTCCATGTGCAGAGTACAATGCATAGCAAGCATTTATTCCAGTGGAGCAAGTTGAGCTTTACCCCACCTCAGCAAAGAGGCTACATTGTTGCATAAGTCCAGCAAGCAAAAGTCAGAAGAAAAGAGTGAAGAGAGAGAACAGTCCTGCTCCTCTCTAAAATGGCTCCAGACAGAAAAACAAGTCAGTACGTCACCAGAACATACAAACCATGTGACTAGCTCATATTGTTCTCACACTTTAGTAACCCCTGCGAAAACACGAGATTCTAGAGAGACATAATAAACCTGTTTACCCGCCATTCTGTCCCTTCCATGTGTAAACAATGTGCTCCAGCTTGTGAATGTGATACATATCACAACAGTGGCGTCTATGGCAATGGTCAGCCCGGGGGCTCCCTCTGACCCTCTTCACGGCCAGGATATTCTGGAGGAGAGACTAGGCCGAAGTGAGGCATAGAACCATCACTTTGCTGCTAAATGCTAGGGCAACAGCGGTCAGCCCCACACTTTACTAAATATGACTAATAGCCATTACAAGGAACATTACTTACAACGTCATGTATCCACAGGGCCTACAACGCGAGTCACGTGGGCGTGTCACCTGCACAGTCAGCTGGAACAGCGTTCAGGTGAACAGCAACGAGAGTTTCATACCGAGGGGCCAATTTCTTGAAAGAGCTCCATGTTGTACGAGAGAGCCTGCGAGAGCCTTACCCGGTCCCCCAAAGGGGAGGCATATGCTAAAGGCTGGAAGGGAAAAGCAAGGAGAAAGATCACTGAAGCAGGGCTTGGGATTGGGGGCCCCATGCCTAACCTTAATGTCCCTCTGTGAAGGAAGGGAAATCAGCTGGTCAGTTGCTGACAACACCACGTACTGGGGACCTGCTTCAAGTGATGCCGCCCTTGGAGTGGCTTCCTGGGGCCTTTGCTGAGGCTGCTTGGAACACCTCCTTCTGCCTCCCCATGAGCACAGCCCTCAGTGATCCTGGGGGCGGGAGCCATCATGGCATGTGATCCACACAATGTTGCCCCACAGCAAAAGGCAGCTTTTCTCTTTCACCAAACTCTAGACTTGTCCATATTGCTGTGGGAGTGTCGTAGGGCAAGGCAAGGGGCAAGCCCATTACAAAAGCCATGATTTTCGGTCAGGAGCTAAAGCAGGTGACTTCTCACAGAACATCTGAGTGGAAATGATTGGGCCAGATAGAATTTCGTGGTTAAATTTAATGCAATTAGATCAGTGGACTAAGAAATGGAAAAAGAAAAATGAGTATGAGAGGGAGTTTACTGGATTTGAAAAGAAAGTGTTGTCTAGAGAACTTATAGAAGGGAATGTTTCTTCTAGAGGGTTAACTAAGGAGATATATAAAATGATGCAGAGGATTGAAGCGAAAAAAGACAACCTTAAGATGATGTGGGAAATGGAATTTGAGGAGGAGATATCAAATGCGGGGTGGAGAAATATTTGGGGCAGACGTATATTAAGAAATATGTCAGTAAGGATAAAAGAGAATTTTTAAAAAACTGTTTGGAGATGGTATTTGACTCCAGTAAGATTAAATAAAATAGATAGTAATTGTGCTCCATTGTGTTGGAGAGGATGCCAGGAACTTGGTACTTATGCTCATATGTGGTGGAGCTGTAAAAGCGTACTGGATTTTTGGAATAAAATTTTTGGAGAAATTTCACTAATTATTGGTATTAATGTGGAGGTCTGTCCAAAATTAGCATTGTTATCAATAACGGAGAAACTTTTGTGCTCACAAGAGAAAAAGGAACTAATTGTAAGTTTATTAGCGGCAGGGAGATTATTGATTGCAAGGAATTGGAAAGTTCAACATCAGTATTTAATAATAGACTGGTATAAAGAGGTTTGGGATATTGCTTTAAATGATAAACTAACATGTAGTATTAAATGTAAAAGGGGACAATTAAAGAAAAATAATTTTAAGGAAATATGGGGGTCATTTTTAGATTATGTTTTAGTAAAGGGGAAAGGGAGTAAGCCATGTCATGATATGATGTATTTTTGGAATATAGATTAATAATGGATTATGTGGATAGAATTGGTTTTGGCCCCGGGGTGACGGGTGCACTTGTAGTGTATGATTTGTAGGTTTATGGTTTTTTTGTGTGTATGTGTGGTCTTTAAAAATATAAATAAAAATTAAAAAAAAAAAAGAAAAAAAAGAACATCTGAGCAATAAGTGGGCCAAAAAGGTCTCCATCAAACCGCACATCACTATCACTACCAGGCAGAACTACATTTTTTGACCAAAAATGTCAAAGGAACTCAGTGGCATCACTTATTTATCTCTTGACCTGGGAGTGAGCCCCACTGAGTGCAGTGTGGGACTTACTTCTCAGTAAGCATGCATACTCATATTGTGTTGGGATCATCTGGAATCTGAAGGTCTGAAGAAAATATTTTAGCCTGTTTCCTGATTCTTGTGTGAATTTCTGATAAAGGATGATAAAGGGACTGGAAACACCTAAACATCAGGAAAAATGTCCTGACTGTCAGAGCAATAAGACAATGGAATCAACTACCTAGGGAGGTCGTGGGCTCTCCCACTCTGGAGGCATTCAAGGTGTGGCTGGACAGCCATCTGTCGGGGATGCTTTGACCTGGATTCCTGCACTGAGCAGGGGGATGGACTCGATGGCCTTGTAGGCCCCTTCCTACTCTCCTTTTCTATGATTCCATTATTCTACTCTCCATTTCCAACAGAGATTTGCGTTCAAGAATTCCCTTGCTAATATGAGGGACAGCTGTGAAACCCTGAAGGACAGCAGCACTATTTCGCCAGACTGAGACCAATCCACATTCTACCCAGTGAATTGCCACCAATTGTGAGGGGAAGGGCCGTGTCCATGAACTCACAGTGAATACTTAGGCAAGCAGTGATATTTTGCAAAATTCTGAAATTCAGTGACTTTTAACATTTTGCAGTTTGGATTTTGATGACAGTTTGACAATTTTGTTGTTCAAATAAATGAATGAAGTTAATAAAAAAAACTGTGCTAACCTCAAGTCAGCCATCTAATATTGTGAAATATTGGCTGCTACTGCAAAGCATCTGTCCAATATTGTCAAATTCCAACTGCTAAATTTGAGATCCTGTTCATACTTGTGCACTGCTGCATATCAGCTCACGGATACTCTCATTTTTTGTGTGTTTGCTTGGATTGGACCATGGGAAACTACTCAGGTGTGTGTGTGTGTGTGTGTGTGTGTGTGCGTGTGTGTAAATCAGGCCTCTAACACGAGTGGATTCAAAAAACAAATGTAACCTGTAAGTGGCAGGTTCTGTGGTTGAAACTGTTGTTATGGCAACTGAACTGTACTTTGCTGCCAACGCTGAGAATTGGCCGCAGCAGGATGCAGCTATCAGAGTAGCTTGGAGGGGGGAGAATCAGGTGGTCACTCGGTCAATTAAAGGTGAGTCGGCTGTTAAAAACTGTCTGCTCCGTGAAACTGACAATTCACTCCTGTCTTTTTAATAACCTCTCTTGTTGCTGCCCAGCCATGGCTGACGCGCGCCTGAGCGAGATGCTCGCTGGGTAATTATTATAACAAACCGGCACAAGTCTAGGAGAAACACTCCTTGCCGCCTTTGTCACACTTGAAGCAGTAATTGAAGTGCTCGGAAGGGGACATTCTCTCATCCTGCTGCCGTGATAAAGGAAGAGCTGAAATGGGAACCGGTGTTGCGCTGATGGCACCATTAGGAGCCTGGCCCGCTGCTCAGTAACAGCCACGCCAGATGCCTGGGCCACGGGTGACTACAGGAGCCTCCTTGAGTTGAGTTCAGTGCTGGATTTGTTTACATGTCCAAGGGGCAGATCAGAGACTGTAATGGGATCAGATGAGAGAAAACGGGTTGGCAGCTGGCTGGCCACTGTGTGAACAGAATGCCGGACTAGACGGGGCCTTCATCCAGCATGGCTCTTACATTCTTATGTTTTTAAAGCTGAGACCCTGACAGCATCAGGGGCTCCTATCTCTTGAGTTCACTTATTCCTAAATAAGTGAATATTTCTATGGACTAAAATGGAATTTCCCCCTCCCCGGGGAGACACCATGCTCTCAACAGAAACACTGCTCCTATTCAGGTATCTGCATGAAGAACATTTGCTAGAGGAGGAGGAGGAGGAGGAGACAGAGAGGAGAACCAACTAAATCTCTAGATTTAGGGGTCTCTCTTCTCATGCAACGTTCTTCCACTAAAGCGGAAACAGCCCTTCCATGAGCAGAAGAGGCATGCCACTCGAGACAAGGTGCCTGCTGATCTGTGCCTATGGATTGCACAGAAACATATAGACCAAGAGTTGCCTCCTCCTGTCTATGGACATGCCTTGCATATTGATGCAGAGTCAAGCTGTATCAAGGTGTGAACAACAGTCACATGATGGCATCCCCAGCGCAGTCTGTGGGGAGAGATCTATTCCTCTTGCATTCTCCGCATTTTGGACATGAGCGAGGGGCACTGTCTGGGTCAGGGGTCCTCAAACTTTTTAAACAGGGGGCCAGTTCATTGTCCCTCAGACTGTTGGGGGGCCAGACTATAGTTTGAAAAAAATATGAACAAATGGATCAAGTAAAAAAAAGGACCCGGGTCCTTTTTTTTTACTTGATGGGGTGAATTTTTCCCCCCTTAAATGGAAACAGAAAGTTTATTTATTTATTTATTTATTTAATTTTTATACCGCCCAATAGCCGAAGCTCTCTGGGTGGTTTACAGCAATTAACAAGACAGTTCCTGCCCGCAGGCTTACAATCTAAAAAGACACGACACACAAGGAAAAAGGAATGGGGAGGGAAGAAGGGGGAATATTAATGAATACTCCTGGCAGGGCTGGTGGTATTTACATATATAGTTGCACAATTGTTTCATGCCTAACACGAATATACCGTACTTTTGTTTTTGCCATCACACACATGAGCATACTCTGCTTCAATCCAAAGTAGCATTTTTGAAACATTAGAAATCTGACTTAGCTACATCAGCTCATACATAAGAGGTAAAACACCACCACTAATTTTTCCATATTATAGAAAAGAATTAAAAGAATCGGCGCTTGAAGCGAAAGAGTTTTAAAAGAGTCTGCTTCCGCTAATCGGCTGGGGGGCCGGATAAAAAGGCAAGGCAGGACGGATGTGGCCCACGGGCCTTAGTTTGAAGACCCCTGGTCTGGATGTTCCGGCAGAATAATGAGCTGGGGGATGGCTCAGGGCTCAAACCCTGGAACAGCAATGGAGTATTCCTCCCTGGGCTGCATTCATTTGCTGGTGGCAGAGAGCAAGAGCCTCTGAGGAAACAGATATGAGATTGATGAAAGAAAATCCACATGGATTTTGTAAAACCTGGATTCCTCCCTTACAGCTGGAACTCAGAGGCTACTCAGCATTAGGCCCTGCTTGGAGGGTCTCTCTCTCCAAATGTGCTTCCCTATTTTAATATTTCCCTGTTTAATATGTAGTAGTAGTAGTAGTAGTAGTAGTAGTAGTTGTTGTTGTTGTTATTATTATTATTATTATTTATTTATTTATCGCCCATCTGGCCAACAACCGGCCACCCTGGGCGATGTACATAGGATAAAAAACAAGATAAAATACAGTTGAAACAATATAAAATTTTTAAAATCTTAACCCACCCCATGTTCCCGCCTGAACAGCCAGGTTTTTAATGAGCGGCGGAAGCTCAGCAGTGAGGGGGCATGGCGGAGGTCACTCGGGAGAGAGTTCCACAGTACGGGGGCCGCCACAGAAAAGGCCCTCTTCCTCGTCCCCACCAGTCTAGCTGCTCTGGCTGAAGGGACAAGGAGAAGGCCGTCTGTAGCATATCTTGTTGAGCGGCCCACTTGGTGTTGCTGGAGACGCTCCTTGAGATAGACTGGACCGGAGCGGTATAGGGTTTTAAAGGTCAAAACCAACATCTTGAATTCGGCTCGGCAAGCAACTGGTAGCCAGTGCAGCTCCTTGAGCACTGGCGTGATGTGGTCCCGCTGGCGGCTGCCTTTAACCAGGCGAGCCGCCGCGTTCTGTACCAGCTGTAGCTTCCGAACCGTCTTCAAGGGTAATCCCACGTAGAGCTCATTACAGTAGTCTAGGCGAGAGGAGACCAAGGCATGAACAACTGATGGGAGCAGGTGATTAGGAAGGTAGGGGCGCAGCTGCCGTAATTGGATCTGTCCGTGGCTCTGCAGGGGTTCTGGTTTTGAGAGAAGCTGCCAGACATCACTGCTCTCCCATGCACATGGTGAGACCAGGAAATGAAGTACCTTAAGCAAGGCATGGCATGTTCTGTGGGGGCAAAGAAGGGCAGAACTCCAAGTTCCTGAGAAACTCAGCTTCAAATTTGTGCTCATTTTAAGTCAAGTTTCTAGCCCTTATGGATAGGAAGATATGCTTCGCTGAAAGCAAGAGGATAATGCCTGCTAAAATTGCAGAAGGCTGCGGGTGGCAAGGTAAGATTTACAGTGGTTACAAGTTGGGCAGCAAAGTGCCCTCTGCTTAGAAAAACCAAATAAATTATGCAAAACAAGAGAAATTGGTTCAGTCTGTGTACTGTATATAATTCACAAGGTTTTACTTACAGCACAATCCTATTAACTTACATAAGTGAGAAGGATCTTGGAATTGTGGTAGATCACAAACTGAATATGAGCCAGCAATGCGATGTGGCTGCAAAGAAGGCAAATGCAATTTTGGGCTGTATTAATAGAAGTATAGCTTCCAAATCGCGGGAAGTGATAATTCCCCTTTACTCAGCACTGGTTAGGCCTCATCTTGAGTACTGCATCCAGTTCTGGGCACCACACTTTAAAAAGGATGTAGACAAACTGGAAAGGGTTCAGAGGAGGGCAACAAGGATGATAAAGGGACTGGAAACAAGGCCCTATGAGGAGAGACTGAAAGAACTGGGCATGTTTAGCCTTCAGAAAAGGAGACTGAGGGGAGATATGATAGAGCTCAAGTACTTGAAAGGTTGTCACACAGAGGAGGGCCAGGATCTCTTCTCGATCATCCCAGTTTGCAGGACACGGAATAATGGGCTCAAGTCACAGGAAGCCAGATTCCACCTAAACATCAGGGAAAAAAATCCTGACTGTCAGAGCAATAAGACAATGGAACCTACTACCTAGGGAGGTGGTGGGCTCTCCCACTCTGGAGGCATTCAAGGTGCAGCTGGACAGCCATCTGTCAGGGATGCTTTGACCTGGATTCCTGCATTGAGCAGGGGGTTGGACTCGATGGCCTTGTAGGCCCCTCCCAACTCTACTTTTCTATGATTCTATGAGATCACGTCACCATTGTACTAGTGGAGTGACTGCCGTATCCTAGATGTGCTTAGCCCAGGAAGGGGGGGGACACGCAACCAGAAACGGCACTAGTGGCGCCCGCCATGCAGAGCCTCTGCTAGTGCTGCCACCCGCACACCGCACACACATCGAGGGGACCAACGTACCTCTGACATTGGGGACACGCGCCCCCACACCACCCCTGCACCACAACACACGCAGTGTGCAAGACGATGCCGGAGTGCCTCACTCCACCGCCCCAGTAAGGACCGCCACACTGCCCGCCCCCAAGTGTCCCCGTGCGCCTGGGTCTGGAGGATCCCCATACCCTCCTCACTAGCTCAGTTTTCTTGCTACAAGAGCCACGAAGGTGATGAACGTGCATGACACAACAGCACAGCTGCGTAGCTGGGACAAGCATTTGGGACAGACACACGTGCTCCAGGATGCCAGCCTCAGCCACAGAATCCAGGTCTTACTCGGGTGAGCAAAAGGGAGCCCTCAGTTCCTCTGCACAAGGCATGTGTATCGTGCGCGCTCATGATCCCTACCTCATGGAAGTTTGTGGGGCCTTTTCATGACGTCGTCATCCTCCAGGGCCTCTCCTGTATTTTCCAGCCATTTTCGCGGGGGGTTTAGAGCAAGGAAAGCCAGGTACTAAATCTCAAGCTGGAACAAACTGAAATGAAAGCCTCGTGTAAAGTCGCAATTCCGCTATACTGCAGCTATACCACAGTGCCACCTTGTGGTTGGTTAATAGAATATATAGAAAGGCCGAGAAATACAGAACCCAGGAAAAAGCCCTGAGTAAAGGACACACTTTTCCTCCCGCAATGAAAACGGAAGGAGGAGCCTCAGTAAAGTGGCGGGTTAATCCCCTCATGTAGAGAAGCCCCCTGCCTGCAGCTCCATGGCAACAAAGAAACAACATATGGGACAAGGCCAAAGCCGCTGTTGCACAGCCTCCGGGGTGGAGGCTGGAAAGAAAGGCCTGCGTGTGCTGCAGCCCACCAGTCATACCAGCAGGGCTCCTGTGCCTCGGGCAGTGGCCCCACAGGTGGCACGGCAGCAGGTGCAGTATTGGGAACTCACTCACCTGTGGAATTACTGTCTGTCACGGAGCTTGCAAGGGTGCAGCAGCCTGCCTGGAGGAGCCACTGCAAGCATCTTGGTCACCAGTGCTGGTCATGGATTGGGTGGGCCTGCCTTCGATGTGGGACGCATTCTCTACCTGTGGGACAGCAGCTTGTGGAGAGCAAAGGGGAGAGAGGGGATGGTTAGCAGTAGGAAGACACGGGAGTTTCTCCAGCAGCGGCAACGGTTGGAGTGGAGCACCTGGGCACTGTGTGTGTGGCCTGCATGTTGGGATGGGTCGGGTGCCCTTACTCTGGTCCCCACTGTTGGGTGCAGGAGAGTGTTGCACACTTTAGGCAAGACACGCTGATCACATGTGGCCAAGGGAGGGGAGCGGCATCTGAGATTGGCAGCCGCTGTGGCACAGGCGCCCCCTTTGCTTGCTGACATGTCTGTGATACCCTTTCCTTGCACCCTGAGTCATGGGAGAAGGGTGTGGTTGGATGTTTGTATCACAGGAACATCGGAAGCTGCCTTCTACTGAGCCAGGCCCTGGGTCCATTTAGCCCAGTATTGTCGACACTGACTGGCAGCAGCGGCTCTCCAGGGCTTCCGGCAGGGCTCTTCCCTCGCTGCTGTACCTTGAGATGTTGCCAAGGATCCACCCTGAGACCGTCTGCATGCAAAGCAGGGCCAGGGCTCCACCGCTGAGCTGTGGCCCCTGAACTAAGTCCCAAGGCGAGGTGCCTGTGAGGAGGACTCTAGGCAGAAAAGGGTTTGCAATGTGCTGCTCGGGTTCCCATGAGTGTTCCAGAGACAGCCTGTTCTGTGCAAAGAACTGCCTCCATGTCCATGCGCAACGTGCCCTTTCTCCATAGTTACCCATCAGCAGAACCCCCCCTTGTGAGCTCCAAGTGGGCATGGCGTGGGGTCAGAGAGATATAGTCCCACGCTGCACCGTGTACCATCTGAGCTCCATCTCCCTCCCTGTGTGACGTTTATATTCTGGGGTGGTGTCTGTCCTCTGACTGGGTGCTGAATCACCCCACATCCTGTGCGTGGGGTCGTCATCAATATGGGGCCAACTTTGTTTATGATGTCATCTTCTCTCCCACAGAATCCCTCCTGCCAGGCCTGGGCCTTGTGCCCGTTTCCGCTGCGCCTGGGCTTTGAGCTGCAGGTGTGGCGTCCCGGGGCACCTCCCCGTCTCTCCTGCATCCTTCCAGCTCAGCAGATCCCGTTGCCCCCGAGTCATAGAATCATAGAATCATAGAAAAGTAGAGTTGGAAGGGGCCTACAAGGCCATCGAGTCCAACCCCCTGCTCAATGCAGGAATCTAGGTCAAAGCATCTCTGACAGATGTCTGTCCAGCTGCACCTTGAATGCCTCCAGAGTGGGAGAGCCCACCACCTCCCTAGGTAGTTGATTCCATTGTCTTATTGCTCTGACAGTCAGGAAATTTTTCCTGATGTTTAGGTGGAATCTAGGTTCCTGTAACTTGAGCCCATTATTTCGTGTCCTGCAAACTGGGATGAACGAGAAGAGATCTTTGCCCTCCTCTGTGTGACATCCCTTCAAATACTGGAAGAGTGCGATCATATCTCCCCTCAGTCTCCTCTTCTGAAGGCTAAACATGCCCAGTTCTTTCAGTCTCTCCTCATAGGGCCTTGTTTCCAGTCCCTTTATCATCCTTGTTGCCCTCCTCTGAACCCTCTCCAGTTTGTCTATGTCCTTCTTAAAGTGAGGTGCCCAGAACTGGACGCAGTACTCAAGATGAGGCCTAACCAGTGCCGAGTAAAGGGGAATTATCACTTCCTGCGATTTGGAAGCTATACTTCTATTAATACAGCCCAAAATTGCATTTGCCTTCTTTGCAGCCACATCGCATTGCTGGCTCATATTCAGTTTGTGATCTACCACAATTCCAAGATCCTTCTCACTTGTAGTATTGTTGAGCCAAGTGTCCCCCATTCTGTAACTCTGCATTTGGTTTCCTCTCCCTAGGTGCAGCACTTGGCATTTATCCCTATTAAATTTCATTCTGTTGTTTTCGGCCCAGCGCTCCAGCCTATCGAGGTCACTTTGAATTTTGTTTCTGTCTTCCAGAGTATTAGCTGTTCCACCCAACTTTGTGTCATCTGCAAATTTGATAAGCATTCCCTGCACCTCCTCATCCAATTAATTAATAACAATGTTGAAGAGCACTGGGCCCAAGACTGAGCCCTGTGGTACCCCGCTTGTTACCTCTCCCCAGTTTGAGAAGGAACCACTGATAAGCACTCTTGGAATCCGATTCTGTAGCCAACCATGGATCCACCTGATAGTTGTTCCATCTAGCCCACTTTTAGCTAGCTTGGTAATCAGGATATCATGAGGCACTTTGTCAAAAGCTTTGCTGAAGTCCAGGTATATAATGTCCACAGCATTCCCACAGTCCACAAGGGAGGTTACCCGATCAAAAAATGAGATCAGATTAGTCTGACAGGACTAGTCAGTACGGCAGAGCGGGATTTCATCCTTCCTTACCCGTTTATTTATAGCCCTACCCCTACTACTTCAGGGAAGTGGGTTACCTAGACTAGAAAGAAGCTCAGGTTGCTCCCTTCCACATTCCTAGGAATTTTGGGGAGCGATCTGATCTGTGGAGGTGCATGTGGGTCCATGACAAGTAGAAACAGAATAAGGATTTGTGGATAGAGTGGAAATTTATATAGCCTCATCAATTCTTCTGCCTTCACAAACAGATGCACACTCAGCCCAGGCTGCAAAATATGTGTTTGGGGGAACACGGGCTTCTGGCAACATCAAGGTACAATGGCAAGGATGTTAACTATGAAGTATATAGAGAAACAAATACATGTAGATAGATATAGATATAAAGATATATTCAAAAACAAAAACAGAAAAGAGAGAGCTGATATGGGCAAGTTATCTGCTTGAGATATAATGCGTACATAAATTGTCCTGCTGTGACCAATTTGCAAACCACTCTCAGTTGCACTCCACAACTGAACACAGGATCAGTTCTGGTTGGGCCCATCGGCTTCTTCTGATCACATTTTCTTGGATACTTTCCAGTTTGTTTCCTACAGCCTGAAGACATGGACAGGATCCGTGGAGAGGTGAGATGTGTACTTGGGCCATGTCCCTCCCGGCCGGCTGACTACAGCGGCCAGAAGATGCTGGGCTGATTGGGCGGCAGAGACAATTCATGCCGCGTTGCATTAAAATTCCATCTGTGTAGAAAGAGGCTGCACTGCAGTGAAGCCTCTGCCAAAGGCTGTGGGTTCAAAAGAGAGTCTTGGCACTCAGGCACCACCTCTGCCTTCCACAGAGGTTCTTGGGCAAATTGCTTTTCTTATAGTCCCACCAGATTGCATTCTGGGAAATGAGTGGGCAGCCATTTTGTGAGGGCACCCACAACACTCTCTTAATATCCCAAATGTGCCCATTTGGTTGGGGATCCCTGCCAAAGGCTACTTCTCTCTTGGCGTTTATCATGGCCAACCACCTTTTCAACTCAGAGAAAACTGCAAAGGAATACGGGGGTTTGCTGGATGTGGGGAGGGCGATATTGTTGGTGTACTCTGAACAGGGTTGCCTGAGGATTGTGCCCAAGAGATTTCAATCTTTCTTACATTTGGATGTCTCCTTGGTTAATTTATTTTTTGTGGCAAAGACAAGCCACCTCATCTGCTTGGTTGTTCAAATAATGATTTTGCTTTTCCTTGAATCAATTTCTTAAAATGCCTGTGACTCAAGCCGGTGCAATTTTCCTAGATTAGTGCTGGTGGCAGTATCGGGGGGGGGGGGGGGAGGGAACGGGCCATGGTTTCCCTCTTGCACTGTGATACAGCTGTGAAAACAAGATTAAGAGCAGAGCTGAAAAACCTCCCCAATAATAAAAGAGGAAGCAGTATAAAATAAAACCCCATTTGAATTACATTTGGTTACAAAACAGCTGCCTTAAATCAGACTGTTGCTCATGACCTAAGACAGCAACACAGGACATAAAATATACATGGGCCAGTGATGCAGCTGACTCAGAATAAGGGCGTCTCTCGGAAAAGGCAGAGCCAGGTCAAAAGCAACCCCGTTTTCCCGAGATCCCACCTTTCATCAAAGTGAGCAGGAGGTGGAAACGAAAGTCACCTGAGTTCAGAGCAGCTGCGTCAGTATGTTTGTCTCCCCTCCATCATGATGGCGTGTCGCCGAGAAAGCTCCCTCCGGGGCTGTTATTGTCCTGGCCCTTAACCCGCAGGAAATGCAATCATGTATACAAGTGCTGCGGCACTGATGCGGAGCTCAGGAATGGCGCTCAGGATCACCTGCAGAATTTTGCCCTTCAAAACTTCCCAGAGCTTCCTGTAGCTTCAGTGCAGGAGTATTTGAGGTTTATAAAATGCTGGAACACTGCGGAGGGACTTGGCAGGTAGAGAGGAAACGCTTTCCCTGTGCTATCGCACGTAAGATATGGGCATGCCACCATCCGGAGGCAATTGATGGGCAGAAGCTTCAGGAAATGCTTCACTCAGAACATAATCCATCTCTGGAATCCGCTGTCACTCGTTGTGGCCAGTAGCCAAAGTCACACGTACCTGCTTCTCAGTAAGGGGGACCCTTTGTGAGAGGGGCGCAGCAGATTCTGCAGGGAGCAGGATGCAAAGTAGTGCCAGCCGTCCCGTCCCCCCACATCTGTTGGGATAGGAACTGGTTGAGAACCCATTTAAGAGTTAAATAAGGAACCCTAGCTAAATGAAGATGGCAATTAAGACAGCTCAGGTCTAGCAACAATCTTTCAATCTTTCCTTGTCAGGAAGCATGGGCCTGCAGTCCCTCTACCTCTCCAGTTTAATTGGAAGAAGGAGGAATCTATGGATCCAATGCTCCCTGGGAGGAAATGACATTTCCAGCTGCTGCTGAGAGGCGTCCTGCCTTTAGCGAGTCCTTCCCGTGGCTAGTCCTTCCTCTCCTGCTTCTCAAGCACAACTTTTCTTGCTCGGAAAGGGATTGGGTGGGCTGGCAGGGGCACACTTCATTCACTGGCTGTTGAATGCTTCCTTTTGGAAAATAAGAACTCAAAAACAGCCATGGTTTGTCCCCTCAGTCACGGTCAGGAAGCATAGCTCCCACTCTAAACAGATTTGCTGGTGCTCCATGTAACACCATGAAGACAAATCAGAGTGAGGGCACTGTTTTCTGCCCTCACTCTGAATGGATGGACATTTTTGCTCTGTCTGTTTAGCACAGTGTTCTCCAACTTTGGGTCCCCAGATGTTTTTGGCCTACAACTCCCAGCATAGCTAGCTGGGGCATGCTGGGAGTTGTAGGCTTTGCTTTCTTTCCACAGTTTATTTGCAGTCTGGCAGGTTTCTTTGCACTCCCTTGAAAGCTACAGTTAGAGCTTTGTATTTATAGACTCCACCTGTAGGGAAGTAAATTAATTTGTCCTCTTCCGGGCATCTTCTAGACTAAGAGCATCCCACCCAAAATGTCCCAAATGCCACTTGGCTCTGCGGCGCCTTGTTTTTCTGCCTCTTTCTGCTGCAAGGCAAACGGCAGCTTCTGGGTTCTTTATGGTGCCTTTTATGCATTCCTCGTAAAGCTTAATCACCAGCGTAAATAGCACTTACCTAAATATATCTTTGTTTATGCTCCTTGATAACAAATTAGAGTGTGCTGAATTATTTACGTGGAATGGCTCCCAGAAGCAGGAGGGAGGCGAAGCCGGAGAGCTGGGGCCGGCCGGCGAAACAGCATCTCCATCAAAGCTCCCTTCCCGCCACGTCCAGCCTGCTGCAAAGCAGCCCACAAGGGGAGGCGGCCACGTTTGGGAGTTAATGGCCTGGCAGCTGGTGGCTTAACAGACGTCGCAGCTGAAGGGATTGGTGTAAGGACGCCCGGACACTTCCGGAGCAAGTATCCACATGGGCTCTTCCCTGTGCCGGTCCGCATGCTTCCGTCGTAGCCCAGCCCTCAAGCCAGAGTAGGCAGGGCCGGTGCTACCATTAGGCCAACTAGGCGGCTGCCTAGGGCGCCGGGCTAAAGGGGGCACCAGGAGCATAGGGCTGGAGAGAGGGAGGGCTCAAGTGGGAAGAGGGGGGCGCTAAATATCTGATCTTGCCTAGGGCACCAAACTGCCTTGCACCGGCCCTGATCTGAGTAGGACTATGCAAAGGAAAGGGAGGGGCCGTGCGGATGGGCTTTATGGCATCCATTGCTTTTTCAGATGCTGTGGGGAACCTGCCCCACTCCAAACACTGCAATCATCGGGGTCAAAAAGCACATTGAGGCCTCGAGGACAACTACTTTCCCCCCTGTATAACATGGGATGGGCAAACATGCAATTCTGAATTCTTCCTCAAAGCTCGCTTCACCTAGTTTGCATTCAGGAATGCGAGCATCTTTTTTTTTTCAGTTGGGAAAAATGGGCATTTTTTAAAGTGCTTCAAGGTGGAATTCAGAGAACGTTGGAGAGCTCGAATTTTGCTGATTCACGCATCCCTACGAGTGAGTTTGACAAGGTCCCTTGCCAAGGACTCTTGAACAAACTTAGCAGCCATGGAATAAGAGGGAGGTGATCTCATGGATCAGTAACTGGTTAAAGAACAGAAGGCAGCGAGTAGGAACACATGGCCAGTTTTCTCAATGGGGGGATGCAAGCAGCTGGGACTCACAAGGATCTGTACTGGTACTGGTGCTTTCTAACCTGCTCATGAATGCCCTGGAGTTAGGGGTGAGCAGTGAGGTGCCCAAGTTTGCTGATGACACTGAATTATTTGGGATGGTTATTTAAAAAAGGAAATGGATCCCAAATGATATCTCCAAATTGTGGGAATTGGCATTAAAATGGCAAATGCAGTTCAATGTAGGCAAGTGTAAAGTGATGCAGGTTGGGGCAAAAAAAAAAAATCCCAACTTGATATACGCGGATGGGATCTGAGCTTGCAGTGAAAGTGGCTGACCAAGGAAGAGATCTTGGGGTTGTGGTGAACAGCTTGATGAAGAGGCTGACCCAGCATACAGCTTCTGTGGGAAAGTCAGATTCCATGATGGGGATCACTAGGAAGGGAATCGAAAATAAAACTGGAAAATATCATCATGCCTTTATACAAATCTATGGTGCACCAACCTGGAGGGCTTAAAAGGGGGATTGGGCAAATTCCTGGAGGAGAAGGCTATCCATGGCTACGAGTCCTGATGGCTCTACGCCACCTCCAGGATCAGAGGCAGTATTATGTCCATGCACAGCAGTTGCTGGGGAACATGGGCAGGAGGGTGCTGTTGCACCCATGTCCTGCTTGTGGACATCCCTTTTGGGCATCTAGTTAGCCACTATGGGAACAGAATGTGGACTAGATCGGCCATTGGACTGATCCATCCAGCATGGTCCTTTACATTTCCTTAACCTCAGTAGAAAAAAAAAGTGAGTTAAGAGCCCCTGGAAGGTGATTTGGAAAGGGAGGGAGTCAGGAAGAAAGCATTAATGGTTCCTGATTCTATTAATCCCCATAAGGGAGCTTTCCCCAATGATCTCTTAGAACTTTTTTTATTTATTTATGATTACATTTATGAATCGCCCATCTGGCCACTTGTTGTGAGGTTCTTTAGAAGTCTGGGGTGCTTCATCACTTAGTTGTTGAATTACCTTCCACTCGGAATCTCAGACTATAACAAGTACAGAGCAATGTTCAAGAACACTGTGCCATCCTGGAAACTGCACAGATGCCAGTAGCACAGCTGTGCTCCTGGCTGTTCTTTACCCCCACTTGAATCTAACCCCCCACCTGCCTAGCACTGCAAATACTGGGAGTTTCCCCCTTCATCATATGACCACCCCCAACTCTCCCAGGCCACGAGGGTGTCTGACAATCAGGAGGCTCTTCATTCTACGGGTATTTTTCTCTCCTTTGGGTTTCGCCAATTGCCATGTTCAAGGTGGGGAAGGAGATTCACCAGCAGGACAATCTGACTGACGACACGAAGTGGGGAGGGTCACCGGCATTGTGCGGTTCAGTTCTCTTGCTTTAATCCTTGGAAGCCATTTCCTTTGAAATGTGCCAAAAAATTAATTTTGATAGTAAGTTCCTTGGAACAGGGGCTTTCTTTTCTCGTTTATAACATAACGCACATTGGACATGGGGCCATAGAATTCTAGGGTTGGAAGGATCCTTGGAGGCCATCTAATCCATCCTTGTGCTCAATGCAGGGAAGGAATCTAATGGTGCTATATGAAGGGCACCAGCACCATCAACGTTGGTGCTTGGGCTTAAACCTACACAGGAATATGGTGCTCTTGTCTGAAAGTCTGCATCCTTCATCCTCAGTGGGTGGGCGCTGCTCGTTTATGAGCAGTGAACTCCAGCAACATTTTCGCGGGGCTGAACTCATTCCAGCCAGACTGCTACGGCAGAGGAGGCTCTGGGGTGTTGTGGCCCCCACAACAGCCCTGTCCACGCATCCCATCCAAGGCAGCCTTGCAGTCTGGGACCCCGGCACTGTCCATGTGGAGGGTGGGCTTGCTTCAGCTTGTGTGGCATTGAGCATAAGCACGGACGTGTTTGCTTCAGTGGCTTCTTGTGGCTTATCCTCTACTCCACATCCCCACGGAAGCTACATAAATATGATGTTGCTGCAAAAACTGTCTTAATTATTTAGCAAGAGAGACTCAAAATCCTGAAAGCAAAATGAAGAGGGGGGGGATGGGGCAATGGCGCTGGAGCTGCCTTGTCCACAGAGATACAGCGAGCGGGAGCTTCCCCCCTGCCACAGTGCCACACACACACGCACACACGGTGGCCCCCCAAGTGCCTTTGCTAGGGGTGGCCTGCGGCAGCCTGCGAACACCGTCTCTCCCACGGCCATTGCAAGACTTGCTGTCCCTGTTTCCAAAGGGATGCCAAAGGAACTTTAATTGTCACCAGCATGATGTGCTGCTAACAACTAATTGGGAGGGCTTTTGCCCTTGAAGGCAGTCTAGAAATATTTGAAATAAATTAAATTTAAAAATTACATGAATAAATAATTAACAGTGAACAGTGGCTAGAGAGATGTGAATGCTGAAGATCTAATCCTGTATGATACTGAGGAGCAAATGGGCAGCTGTGGAGATCAGGACTGGACACATTCAAGAGCTCTTGGCTTTGTTGTACGGGAGTCCTCATGGCCGATATAAATATTTACCACTCACCTGTAAAAAGAAGGTGTACATTCTATGGAAGGAGAAGTCCAAAAAGCCAGGCAGCACCAGAGCAACTGGACAGCAGAATTGTAAGGATGATGACCCCTTAACATTGCTAGGATAGCCTTCCCTCTAGGCAGGGCTGTTGAACTGGCTGCGGTTTGAATTCCAATTTGGGCAGGGTCTGCGGGTGGAGCATATTGCAGCAGTGGGCAGGGCAAAGGACGGAGGGAATCAAATTGGGCAGAAACAGGTGCAATTCTTACCAACTTAGCCATTTTTTCCAGCAAGCGTACAGAACACAGCTGCAAAATGCACACCTCCATTCAATGCAGCAGCTCCCGTGCCTCCAAAATGCACCACTTGATTTCTTGCACAGCATTTATAGTTTAATTGCCTTTAAATGACCTCTTACCTGATCTCAGCTAACAATAAAAGAAGCTTGCTGATGATGGAGAACGCTGGGGTGCTGCATCGAGCCCGCGAGCTGGAGGTTCCACATCCCTGCCTTATGCTGGCTGGGGATGATGGGAGTTGTACTCCAACACATCCGAAGGGTGCCAGATGGGGGAAGGCTGCTTCCAGATGTGTCTGGAGAAGCCCTGCCCTGCCTCAGTTGTGGTTCTTATTGTTTGGGGCTGGTTTGGTGCTTCTTTGTCACATGCACTGATCCTACATTTTCACTTTCTAAATGAACAGGGGAAGAGAGAGAGAGTAAGAGAGAGAGGGAGAGAGGGAGGAGGAGGAGGAGAAAGAAGAAAGGAGAAAGGAAGAAGGAAGAAGCAATTGATGTGGATTGGTGAAGAGATGGGCATATACACAAGCAGATCAAAACAGATCCTAAGGTCTCCCGGCCTCATGTTCTGGTGCAGCCCATTTGCTGAAGCCAAGCAGGTCTGGGTCTGGTCAGCGCCTGCATGGACAACCATAGAGAGAGATCACCTGGGAACTCTGTCTGTGTCTGCTGCCTTGAGCTCCCTGATCAAAGAAAGGTAGGACAGAAATGCACTAAATAATTGAATAAATTAATATGTGTTAAAAAGAAGATACAAAAAGCTCTGGTGGCGAATTAGGGAGAGTAGGCGAATGGCTGGGATGAGAGAAATAGGGAAGCATCTGTTAATCAGGGAGGGACCTGTTTTGTCAGGCACTAACATGGTCACTAAGAAACTCAGAAGTGTAGTTCTAAGCACTGCTGGCTCTGGCTTTTGTGTGAAACTTTATGCACCATTCCCAGGTTGGACTGGGAAAGCTCCTGCCTCAAACCCTGGACAGCAATTGCTGCGTGTCGACAATACTGGGCTAGGGGGCCAAGACAGGTCTGACCCAGTATCAGGCACCTTATGATGTTCCTATGATAAGAAGCTGAGGAGAAGAACAGAGTTTTGGCACATGCCCAGATGCTGATTCTGAGAAGCTCCTGTTGTGCACCTGGTGGTGATAAGGGGGACTGAGAACGTCCCTACTCAATGCCAGTTTGGGAAGCTATACCAATAGTACAAACAATGGATGGGAAGAGGTGTAGATGACCAAAGATGGCTGAAGATGACCATGAGTCCAAGGAAGCCATACCGGCGAGGGACATGTCAATCAAGATAATGTGCCCAGATAGGAGACCTTCAGAGAAGTGTTAGAGAAGTTTCAAATTAACCCATTAATGATTATGCTGGAGATGTTCCCAGAACACATGGGCATAAAATGAGGGATTGTTTGTTGATGGGTAGACACCTCACTTCTGACTGGTGAATGGGTGGTCTCACCACCCACACAACTCATTTTTGATTGAAGGATTGGTTGTCTCACCACACAAAGAGACCTCCACCTATGAGCAGAAAAAGTGCATAAAGGCTCAGGTAGCGAGAAGCCTCTGCCTCTCACTCACTCCTGCTTGCCTTTACCTTCACTGGGCCGCCAGACCCAAGGA
Source organism: Shinisaurus crocodilurus (assembly GCA_021292165.1). Lineage (NCBI taxonomy): Eukaryota > Metazoa > Chordata > Lepidosauria > Squamata > Shinisauridae > Shinisaurus > Shinisaurus crocodilurus. Next base: position 319,210,789 of record CM037876.1, on the reverse strand, counting down.
TTTGGGTAACTATGGATTTCTTTAACACCCAGGCTTTATACTTTAGATTGCAAATAATTTTAACCCTTTTCTTTCTGGAGTTAGGTCTTAGAATATTTTCCCAACTGAGGACTTTGTCTCATTTCTGAAGATGGGACTTGAAATCATTTCTGAACTTGGAGCTATCAGAACCAAACTTTGTTAACCCCTTTAATCCCAGATTTGGTTAACCCTTTAAGTGCCATTACATTTTAGGTTCTAGAACAAATATTTAAGTTTAGACGAGTTAAGATCTGAGAATTGATGCAACAGCTTTAACACTCACATACACATGGAGAGTATTAATCCCTTAAGTCCTGGAATTTATTTATTTTTTGCCTTGTGGACCTATCCAGAAGGACCCTGGCAGTACCTTAGCCAAACGCCCGGCCCCTGGAATCTAGAGGTGGCCAAGTTGCTCCCAGCTTGAATCAGACCAGCTTGGGGGGGGAAACTTAGCTTTCTCTCCAGCAGACAGAAATCGCTTGAGTTATATCTGGAGCCAATTTGACATCAGAAAGCACCCATGACATGAGCTCTCTTCCACTGAGCCAAACCAATCCCCTAAAATGTCCTCCTTGCCCCTCTAAATTAGATTTCCCTGGGTGGTGGCACAGTGGGAGGTGGCGGCGGCCATATTCCAGCTGTGATGAAAGAAGAAAAAAGGATGGAGGGAGATCAGATTTCTTATTTTATCCCTCTCTAGAGTCAGCATGCCAGGGCAGGAGGGAAGACTCTGGTGGCCCTGGGAGTTGGAAAGTTCCCAAGGGCTACTGCCCAAGCAGTCTCTCCTAAAAGCATGTCCCTAGATGTGTTCCCTTTGTGTCTCTTTTGCTTCCATTCTGGCACCAACTTAAAACAATCTTATTTGAAAGAGCTTTTAATGACAGCTAGTGTATGTGTGTGCTTGTGGTTGGCTTGAGACCCCGAAATACCTCAGCACAATGGCCTAAGCTATGTGCCAGTGTGCTTAAAGCCAGCAGTTCCTAGGAGTGATGCTGCTTTCTCTCCCGATGTAAGGCATGGCTCCCTGAGATTCCCTGAAAAAGCCAATGACCTTGGCGGTTTAGGCATGAACATATGGGAGGAATTGTTCCTTTAAGCAGAGGATATACAGGCCGTGGACCTCAATTGCAATCAAGATGGGTAGCCTAGTCATGATCCTCTTGCTCCTAGCTGCTGTGAGACCCTCACCTTTGTAGCCTTCCCAGAACAAAAGACACCTGCCACCAGGCACTAGCATGCTGCCAACACAAATACAAATGACACCTGTCCTGTGTGAAAGGCAACATGGCTGAGCTGCTCAATAACACCTACATACACTTACCTCTGAGTAACTTCCATTGAGCTCAGTGGGCCTTAATGCTGAGTAGACATATATAGGTTTGCACTGCCCATGTGTTTTTAGTGCGCTTCCCCACCCCACCCCCATCTGAATTGTATCCTATATATTTATGGTAGTCCCCTTGGGTAATAGTAGTACTATGGAAAGAAGACAAGACATATATAAATCAGGAGTGGGCCAACGAGCGACGTCAAGGTCGCCAGGACTCTTCAGTCCTCGGCTCGCCACTCGCATTGTGCCTGGTTCCCGTTTGCATCTGTGATCTCTGCTCGTTCTGCAGAATCGCGCAAATTGCGCAAATCAAGCAGCGATTGAAAGTGAAATTTCCCCAGATTTGCACAGCTTCCTCCGTAGACTAAAGCGGGGCAGATTCAAGGAAATTGAAAAGAGAAAGTTCTGCAAATCGAACGCGAGCGCATGTTCAGCAATTTATGAACATTTTTGGTGGCCATGTGCTGTTGATCGCATTCGGAGTCACGGACAGGGCATGCAGAGGGTACCGCCTAGTGGTGGTGGAGGATCCGCCCACCACCTGACTTGCAGGACACTCTCGGCAAGCGCTGCCGCTGCACCCACCAAGCCGCGCCAAAAGCGAGCGCCAGCCAAGACACTCGGTGGACTTCCCGGGTCCCAGCGGTGCATTTTTTATGTAGAGAAGGCTAGAGCGCCGATGGCGTAATTCCCGCTCTGAAGACGATCGAACACGGGTCAGAGCTGCATCTTCAGCGTACCGGGTGGCAGTGGAGGCAGCAAAAAAGAATTTCTATGCTGCCTCCATTGCGTCTGCGGAGTGCTGCCCCAGGAGGCTGTTCCAAGTGGTCTGGAGTCTGGTCTGTCCAGCTGTGAGCCGGGCGGCGCTATATCAACTCCATCTGATACGGCAGCTGCGTCCCTACCTTCCTAATCACCTGCTGCCATCAGTGGTTCATGCTAGACATGAAATTGAACCTGCAGGGGCCCCCGCCGTGCCCCCGCCTCAATTCTCCGCAGGGGTGGCCCCCCTGACTCGATCTTCTGAGCGGCACGGAGCAGTTCTCTGCACCGCTCCACCCATCCTCTCCAGTCCTGTCGCATCACTTCCGGCACCGGAAATGATGCGATGGGACCCTGCACAGGCGCAGTACGCATCACGGGGGTCCAGCACGCCTGCGCAGGGTCCTGTTGCGTCATTTCCAGTGCCGGAAGTGACATGACGGGACCGGAGCGGGCTGCAAGGGCGGCTCGCCGCGGAGAGGCGAGCCGCCCCAAAGAGAAGGGAAGGTCTCGCGCGGGCATGAGCGGGGCCAATTTTGGCCTCATTTTGCCCGCGCAAGGCTCGATGGCACAAGCCTAGTTCATGCCTTGGTCTCCTCTCGCCTAGACTACTGTAATGTGCTCTACGTGGGGTTACCCTGGAAGACGGTTCGGAAGCTACAGCTGGTACAGAACGCGGTGGCTCACCTGGTTAAAGGCAGCCGCCGGCGGGATCACATCACGCCAGTGCTCAAGGAGCTGCACTGGCTACCAGTTGCTTGCTGAGCCAAATTCAAGGTGTTGGTTTTGACCTTTAAAACCCTATACGGCTCTGGTCCAGTCTATCTCAAGGAGCGTCTCCAGCAACACCAAGTAGGCTGCTCAACAAGATCTGCCACAGACGGCCTTCTACTTGTCCCTTCAGCCAGAGCAGCTAGACTGGTGGGGACGGACGAGGAGAGGGCCTTTTCTGTGGCGGCCCCCGTACTGTGGAACTCTCTCCCAAGTGACCTCCGCCATCCCCCCTCTCTGCTGAGCTTCCACTGCTCACTAAAAACTTGGCTGTTCAGGTGGGAATATGGGGTGGGCTAAGATTTTAAAATTTTATACTGTTTTAAATGTATTTTATCCTGTTTTTATCTTGTGTACATCGCCCAGGGTGGCTGGTTTGCCAGCCAGATGGCCGATAAATAAATGTAAATAATAATAAATAAATAAAATAGAAAATGGTGTAAGGTACATTAAAAGCAGCTGCAATTTGCTTAACTTGCGCAAATCGCGGCCATTTTTAACGTATCTTACACTATTTTCTACATAAAAAACGCACCGCAGGGAACCCGGAAGTCACTTCCCCATCTCGGCTCGGGAGAATGCAAGTCAAGCCCGGGAAACGGGTAGGAGGGACAGAGTCTGTCTGGGGAGACTCACTAGGCGGGCAAGTTCACTGGACTTCCACCCCCCGAACGAAATCCACACACATCCCTAGACCACCATCCCATCATGCATGAGTGTGTTCCATGCAACCCACACGGAAGCATCCTTTCTGAATCATCTCCCCCCCCTCCTCCTCCTCCTCACATGGCTCTCCCCTTTCATGCTGCAGATGCAGAAAATAAGAAGCATATATTTTTATTTTCCTTTCATCGTCCCTCTGCATCCTGCTCTGACACGAGCTTTTTGCATTCCCAAGGTAAAGTGTTTCCAATGTCAGGTGTTCCCTGAAAAGCTCACTGCCATTCACAGATGAAAAACACTGGCCTGTAGAAAAAAATGCATTCATGTTGGCAATAAACATCTTAAGGAAGAAGTGATTATAAGAAGCAGCCTAGGAATAAAATACTCTATCGCAGCAATAGAAATCATGTTTTCATCTCCACAGAAAATAAAAGGGTGATTCTTTGGTTTATCACAGGTATGAAAGCTTTTCTCTTTTAAGAATACTTTCACAATAATGCAGCCTATGGGGAAGGGCCATAATCCAGCACATCGCCAAGCATGCTTATGTCCTACTGAAATGGATGGACCACGAGTGGGCTAGACTGATGGCTGAGCACCCAACCCAGGAGTCTGTAGTTGCTTCAGGGACTCTCATGCAGCCTTGAGCAGCTCCATTTGGAAGGGCTTCCACATTGAGAGGTATGTGCAAAGAGAAGTGGGTGCATAGCCATTGAACAACCAAATGCTCATGTGTTCTACATATGCATATCCAAATGTACATGATGCTTTGGATTGGGGCAAGAGACTTCAGCAGTATCCAGGTACTAGTATATACTAGCTTAGAACTAGCCTCAAGATGCTGGAAAAAAAATGGTTTTATTCTTTAAGAAGCCCAACGGTGCATTATATTAGTAATGGCCTTCCTCAGGAGAACTCTTTAAACATAGAATCATACATAGAATCATAGAAAAGTAGAGTTGGAAGGGGCCTACAAGGCCATCGAGTCCAACCCCCTGCTCAATGCAGGAATCCAGGTCAAAGCATCTCTGACAGATGGCTGTCCAGCTGCACCTTGAATGCCTCCAGTGTGGGAGAGCCCACCACCCAATAATTCCCCTTTACTCAACACTGGTTAGACCTCATCTTGAGTGCTGCATCCAGTTCTGGGCACCACACTTTAAGAAGAATGTAGACAAACTGGAGAGGGTTCAGAGGAAGGCAACAAGGATGATAAAGGGACTGGAAACAAGGCCCTATGAGGAGAGACTGAAAGAACTGGGCATGTTTAGCCTTCAGAAGAGGAGACTGAGGGGAGATATGATCGCACTCTTCCAGTACTTGAAGGGATGTCACACAGAGGAGGGCCAGGATCTCTTCTTGATCATCCCAGTTTGCAGGACATGGAATAATGGGCTCAAGCAAGTTACAGGAACCTAGATTCCACCTAAACATCAGGAAAAAATTCCTGACTGTTAGAGCAATAAGACAATGGAATCAACTACCTAGGGAGGTGGTGGACTCTCCCAGTCTGGAGGCATTCAAGGTGCAGCTGGACAGCCATCTGTCAGGGATGCTTTGACCTGGATTCCTGCACTGAGCAGGGGGTTGGACTCGATGGCATGTGGTATTCTGGGGGGTGGGGATGATCATCCATTGCAGTAGTAGAGGATTCCCTGGCTGTCCCCCAACCCTAAGACACAGCCTAATCATAGTCCCATGAAAAGGAGTCCTCAAGTGTTTCAAAGCCACTCACCCATCCAGCTCTGCTAAGCAAGCACACAGTGCAGGCTGACCATCTGGAAAGGAAATATATTAACAAGATTCTTTCCCCCTCTAATACAATAAGTAAATGCTCTTGAATGGGCTTCATTTTCATCTTTTATCTGCAGCCATCTGTTTTCCATTTTCTACTTGCTTCCAATTAGGTCTTTATCTTAGTCATTGTTAAATAAACTTCAGTTTAGTTTACTATATAGGCAGACTTAATTGTTGGACTCTGTGGTGCGTCGGATTGAGGTTAGCAAAGTTAGTCATTCTGTGCAGTGTTCTAATATGCTGCATGTTGGAGGACTGTGTGATCACTCAGGTGCTTCTGCTTGCAAAAGGGGCTCTGTGACTCTGGGTGGCTCAGTCACAATGGCAGAATATAGCCATCTGAAGGATGTATGTCTGAGCAAGATTTAGATCTCCAAAATACAAGGCAAGAGGTCAGAGCAAAGGTCTCTAAGAGCTCTTGGCAGAGTTTCTGATGAAGCATCCTGGGAGGGGAGGCAGTGTTCCTGAGCATGGAGGTGGGGTGAGCCTGGGTCCAAAGCACATCATGGACCAATGAGAACATTACAGGTCTAGGTGGAGTTAATAGGGATGTGTGAAGCAAGCAGCAACATCTTATCTTGTCAAGGCTCTCCAAGTTCCACCTCAAAACTCTTCTGACTTTGGTCAGTATCAGATTGCAAGTTTGGCTTCTTCCTTTTCCCATGAAAATGTGTGTGTGTTTCCTTCCATGCACGTTTTCCCAAACATACGCATCAGTTGTGCACACCTTTTGGAATGTGCACATTTCTCTAATCGCTTAAAGCATATTTGTTCACAGTTTTCAAGAGTGCATTTTTTAATACACATTTTTTAACTGTACACTTCCCCCCCCCCCCACAAATGCGTGGTTTTGGGTGTGTGTTTTGGTTGTTCCACAAATTGCACCACAAGTTTGGAAATGTACGGAATTAGACTGAAGCTTGCAGTCCATTTGGGTCCATGTCCACTTCCAGGAAGTGTGAACTGGGTAATTTCTGGTCAAAAATGAGCTGAAGAGAAATTCTCATCCATCCCTAGCAAGCTGCAGCCTGGAAGAAATTGGCGTAAGTAAGCGGTACTGGGGCCAGGGGGGGAGGGGCACTCACTTGATGCACTCCCAGAGGCTGAAGGGAGGAAACAAGGGTAGAGGTGATGTTTGCTTGCTTGTTTGTTTGTTTGTTTGTTTATGTATTACATTTCTGTACTGCCCCATAGCCAGAGGTAAGGATTAGCCAAGCAGGCACCCAAGGGAAGGTCAAGGGGGAATAAATGCAATCAAAAACGCAGGCCTAGAAAGGTCACTGCTGAGATGCTTCATTCATGGCAAACAGGGAAATGCTTCATTTCCAGGCTAGGTGCTATAAGTCCTGACTGGTACATATGAACACAGTCCAGGCTTGTGGAATTATGTGGCTTGTGGAGGGGTTGGATACAGGGAAACAACTCTTGCTCTGCAAAAGCACAAGGACGTGTGGCCGGTCATCCAGGGACATGGATTGGCAGGCAGTAGGGTTTTCAGGGGAACAGCAACAACACAGCAATGAGCAGTGTTTCTTCATCCAAAACAGAACTAACCTATGGGATTCTTCCCCATAATGTGTGGTGATGGCGAGAAGTTTTTTTGCTGTGGTGGTAAGGATTACATGAGGCCTCTCCATGGCCATCTGTTAGGGGCGCATCCTGTGCAGAGCTTCATGGACCTGGTGCTGGAACAAATAACAGCAGCTTCTGGCTACCCACTGTTTGGGGCAGAGTATTGGAGTAGATGGGTCTGTGGCCTGATCCAGAACTGCTGAAGGTCTTATGGACAGCCTTAACTGCTAATAGCATTGTTCAGCCAATCATCATGAAGACGCAGCTGATCCGAAGTAAGGTGGGAAATGGGAGTTCAACTTCAAAACAGGAAGGGCAAAGGATTGGATTTAAAATCCCGCCCTCTCCCACTTAAATTGGACTTTTATTACTCACACTGGGGTTTTGTTGCCATTTAAAAGCTCCCTGAAAAGACCATGATTAAAAACCATTAAAGGTGGGCGGTGCCACGTAGTTCTGCGACTCTTGCTGGCAACTGTATGGCAAGACCCTCATCTGCGTCCAATTCTGTCACCATTTCAGCACAAGGTTGTTGAGCAGCAAGCATTTTGAAAGCCCTTCTTAGATGATGATGATGATGATGATGATGATGATGATGATGATGTAGTAGTAAATTTAGGTGTTCTAAATTTATTATCAAAATGGAAATAATTGAAAGGATTCATTCAAGAGGGAGAAGCAGCAAGCCATGTTCTTGTGGAGGATTTCTTCCTCCCCTTGAGAAAAGACAAGGCTTTAGTGTAGAGTAGTAGCAAGAGCTCCAGTCCCACTTTCCAGGGTCACCATCCTAAGGACTGAATGGGAGCAACCAAGCAGCCAGGGTGAGCTATGCTGACTTGAGACGCTTCAGGGTAAAGTGGTTTTATTTATTTATTTATTTCATTTCTATACTGCCCAATAGCCGAAGCTCTCTGGGCAGTTCAAAGCAGTAATGAGAACGCCATGCAGCTCAATTTATAATCACCGTGTTCTTTGCTCCACCATCTGAAACCAGCATTTTTGAATGGTGGAGCAATGCAAGGTGACTTTGGTTAGTATCTTTAATTTACTACTTACGTATTTATCAATGTTCATGCTTCTTTAATCTTAGAATCATAGAATAGTAGAGTTGGAAGGGGCCTATAAGGCGATTGAGCCCAATCCCCTGCTCAATGGAGGAATCCAAGTCAAAGCATCCCTGACATAGCCTAGGGCTATCCAGCCATGCCTTGAATGCCTCCAGTGCGGAGAGCCCACTACCTCCATAGGTCATTGGTTCCATTGTCCTATTGCTCTAACAAGCAGGACATTTTTCCAGATGTTCAGCCGGAATCTGGCTTCCTGTAACTGGAGCCCATTATTCCATGTCCTGCACTCTGGGATGGTCAAGAAGAGATCCTGGCCCTCCTCTGTGTGACAACCTTTCAAGTATCTGAAGAGCACTGTTATATCTCCCCTCATTTCTCTCTTCTGAAGGCTAAACATGCCCAGTTCTTTCAGTCTCTACCTCTAATTGTTACAGGCAATACAACGATGGAACCAATGACCTAGGGAGGTGGTGGGCTCTCCCACTCTGGAGGCATTCAAGGTGCAGCTGGACAGCCATCTGTCAGGGATGCTTTGACCTGGATTCCTGCATTGAGCGGGGGATTGGACTTGATGGCCTTGTAGGCCCCTTCCCACTCTACTCTTCTATGATTACCCTGTTGCGAAAATGTACCAGTGTTGCAGGCTTTCTGCCCCAGGAGATCAGACTGGCCCTGGCCCTTTCCATTTTGGCCTGGAGACACCAGTCAGACCAAGATATGCTTATTCTGGCAACCCGATGGCCCGGCTGCCCCTTGAATTTTGCTGTTGCTGGATATATTCTGCAGCTGACCACTTGCTGCTGTTACCTAATTTGTTTTGTTGTTTTTCATTTATTATGTGATTGATTTAATTTATCTGCTGTTATAATGCCTTGAGCATCTCATTTGTGACTTATAAAGGCAGGATATAAATATTTAAACAGACAGATAAATGTTTGTTCTTGAGAGATACAGCTTCTCCTAGGTTTGTGATCAGTGTTTTCTCTCTCCCGCTCTTAGCCAACTGGACTTTATCTCATGTAGATATTATTTTATCTGAAAATACATTTTATGTTTTCCACCTGGGTTTAACTAGAATTGAGTGGCATGAGAACAGTCAGATTTTATCAGCTCTGTTGAATATGCAGCCCAAGAATCAATGCCAAAGAATCTGCAAGAAGGCAAATGCTACAGTCAGTAAACGGGGGCATCCCTACGCTTGATGTAGTTCTGTCATTGTCATTGTATTTGCCACCTGAAACAGCTACGCAGGGTGATCCATGATGAAATACATTCCCATGGTCTGCCCCTGACAATGGAAGGGACAGCTGCTGTATCCCACCCCACCCACCCACCCACCCAGAAGCACCCTTTTGCCCATTCAGTGTGGAACACCAAATCTGGAACAGGACGTGCTGCTGTCTGTGGGGCCCGTTGGGCACTGAGGCGGCCACATGGTGATCATGGCCAGGAAGTCACAGAATGGAAGAAAAGTGAGTGGGCATGGAAGAAGAAATGCTCCTGTTGGGCCATTCGTTCGGACACACATCTTGGGTGCACCCTGTTGCTCAGTTTCACTCTTTCCATTGTGTGGAGACCCATCACATCTGCATATGCTCCTTCCTCACTTTCTTGTAGGCTAGCATTTGGATCTCCATTTGGTTTGTTTTTCAGCACTGATTTAAATGCTTGGCTTAAGAATCCCAGATAAAGTCCAGATATCCAGACCTTTGGCCTGGATAATCCTCCTTAATCCTGGACACCTGTGCTAGACATTGCCAAAGGCCAGGCTGTTTCCTCCATCTAGGAGCAGAGAATTTGATCATCAAAGGAGAGGGGCTTGCCGTAGGCCCAGAGATGGAAGCCACTGCACCTACTTTCCTCAGGGGAGATCAGCGAATCTGCCGCACAGCAATTATCCTCACAAGGGATATCAAGCATCTTGCACCAGTCTTGTGCGCTCTCTCTCTCTCTCTCTCTCTCTCTCTCTGTGTATTTAGCAGTCACCTCAGCAAAGTGACCAGTGGCTGAAGGATGTGCGTCTGCACCATGCAAAAACATTGCTCCAATGATTGTATACGATCATAAGGATCGTATAGTTACTTCTTCCTCTTTATTCTTTAGTGTGATGTTACTAGTACTAGTCTTCATGTCTGCACCATGCAGCAGGAACTTTCAGGGCAGCTCCAGACTTCCACATAGAAGAACCAATTGGTGGCCGCTGCATGTATCCTAAATGTGTCAGACAAGGGTTTCCTGCAGGAAATGCATAACATGGGAATGATGCAGACACGTCTTTAAACACCCATTTACATGTCTCTGGAAATCATGAATGTGCAAGATTCCCAAATGCATCTGGACCAAGCGTTGGATGATGGTTGACTAGGTATGTAGAACTGCGTCCTTCAGGTCTTCCGTGGGCCTCCCTGGCTTCCTTTGGTGGGTCACCTGGAACAATCTCCTTTGCAAGCATCTTTCTGGAGTGTCATTTCTGGATCTACTTCTGGCATGCAGCAGTCCAGAGTGGATCAGTTGAAGAATGGGTGCTTTGCCACCTCTCCTACAGCAGAAAGGAAAGCTAAAGAGGCAAGATGCTGTGGCCAGATTCCCTTTTTATGCAAGGGATCTGATACACCAGATGTGTCTTTTCCTGAAAAAACAAGGAACTTGAGAATGTCAGGCATACTTTTGTAACATCAAGGCTTGAATACTGCACAGCATGGTATATAGGGCTGTCCTTGAAGACTGCTCAGAAGCTACAGCTGGTGCATAATGTTTCAGTGAGTCACCCAATAGGAGCTGGTTGCAGGAAATACTTTTGCTGTGTTTTGTACCTGGCTTCAGTTTCACTTCTGGGCACAATTCAAGGTGCTGGTTTAGACATGCAAAGGCCTACACTAGGGGATGAAGGTGAACTATTTCTTCTCCCCCTCCAAAAGAAGTAACTTCACCCTCTTACTTCTGGGAATGATTTTTTTATACTTAAATTTCTATCCTGCTTTCTCCATCCAGTGGAGAAGCTCAAAAAGCTATAATAAACAAACAGCAAAAGTAAAAAACCACAGGATTGCAATCATTTAAATAATGGAGGGAATGATCCTATGGCCCTAGACATTGTCTGGGGGGCCATAAGATAGTTCAGAGTCCCAGCTCTGAGGTTGGAGATGGGGCTCCGGAGCTGGAGCTGGGAATCGGAGCTCTGGCCCCCACTCCCCCACAGCCGGCCCACACCGGCTGCTCTCTGGGGTCAGGAAAGTAACCTTGGAGATGGGCTAAAGGGGGCGTTTGGGGGGTGGGAAGGGGAGGAAACTGGAGCGGCCAGGATATGAGGTATGCTGAAGCCACTCTGGCCTCCTTCCCCCCCCCGGAGCGCCCCCGCTAGACGGACAAAAATGCAGAGCGGGAGGACGGGGAGGTGGGGGTGGCCTCTGCCGCCCCTCCCGCTCTGCACTGGGTGCACCTGAGCCTCCGTGGGCAGGGGCTGCTGATGGGCATCCTGAATGATAGGGCTGTGCCCTAAGTAAGTAACAAACACATCTTCAAATGGCCGGGGGGCGGGGGGGAGGAGACATCACATAAATCAATTCCCTTTCCTCAGGCTTGTCCACAGCCGTTATTGCCCTGACACGCTGGTGTGGACGTTCCATTTCCCCCCGGCCTGGGGTTATGTCTCCTTCACTATGTGATCCCAGCCAGTCAGAGGCCACACAGCGGACAGAACAATATCATAGAATCATAGAATTATAGAAAAGTAGAGTTGGAAGGGGCCTACAAGGCCATCGAGTCCAACCCCCTGCTCAATGCAGGAATCTAGGTCAAAGCATCCCTGACAGATGTCTGTCCAGCTGCACCTTGAATGCCTCCAGAGTGGGAGAGCCCACGACCTCCCTAGGTAGTTGGTTCCATTGTCTTATTGCTCTGACAGTCAGGAAATTTTTCCTGATGTTTAGGTGGAATCTAGGTTCCTGTAACTTGAGCCCATTATTCCGTGTCCTGCAAACTGGGATGACCGAGAAGAGATCTTTGCCCTCCTCTGTGTGACATCCCTTCAAATATCATGATGCTACGGAGCTAATCAGGTCTGGATACATGCCGATGTCGCTGAAGGCAAAGAAAGCTCACCTATAGTGAGATCGCTGCTTCTGGGCCTGGTCGTCTGGGGCAATGCTAGCAAGCCAATCGGGAGCACAAGGATAAACAACCCCGTTCAAGGCAACGTTTCTTAGAATAATAGGAGAACACTTTTGTTCATTCGTCGTGGTCCCCTAAAGATCACTAAAACGGGGTCACCCTTCATCACTGATTAAAGCGTTCATGAACACCTTCTTCTCTCCTCTTCCCCCGCCCCCGGCTCATCTCTAGCTGTTTTGTCTCTCTCACCTCCGCCTCCAGGGTCAAGCTCACGGGGGAACCAAAATAAATAAATAAGCAGATAAAAACAACTTGATGAGAATAATAATGAGCTGCCTGGCACAGTTCTTGGGGGTCTGCATGAAATAAAAACAGAAAAGCCACCTCTGCATGCCGACGACAACGTTGCATGCATTCATCTGACCTGCTATCACCCATTCCACTGGTTCCACTCCGCTGGACCCCGTTGGCCAGCAGCCTGATGATGTCTGCTTGCCAATGAAAAGCCCCCCCCCCCCCAAGTCCCTTCACAAGCCCTGTTGCAGCCATTGAAAGTCAGCAGCTGCCCCTTTGAGACATTCTGGCCTCCCGGCCGGGGGCAGATGCTTGGCAACTCCCTCGTGTAAGGCCAGCGGAATACAAACACGTCCGGCAAGGGAGCTGTGCACACCACACCGGGAGAGGAAGGGCGGTTTGGCTGCAAAATCAGGTGCCAGCTGCAGCCGTGGCCTTTGCAGAGCTGGCGCTCCACAGCACTTCTGCCAGTCATGGAGCCCCCACCCACCCGCGGCCCGCCCCCGTTCTCGACCAGCCTGGTGAGCTACCATCCGGGCATCGTTCCTCGCTTCCATTCTTCTTTGCATGCACAGATTAAAACAGCATTCCCTTTTTGCTTGAGGAAAGAGCCTAAGCTTGGAGCATCTTTTTTGTGAAAACACATGTTCAACCAACATGGAATGTGTGAGCTGGAAAACTGGAAATAAACCCAAATCTCTAAATCGTTAGCACAGCAGACTGACCTTGTCTCCAAAGAATGCCCTTTGTTCTCCTGAAATATGTAGCAATTAGTCCGTAAGCATATTGCAGCCAAAGGGATGTTTGTGAACTTCCTACTCCAACACAGTAGGAAATCAAATAAAGACACCGGGAAGGGAGAATCAGATGAAAAGCATCGTGGTGGTGCCCTTCCGTATGAAAGCCAGCGGCTGGTACCAAGCCAGCCATTTTGTCTCAATAAAAATTATAATTGGAATGCAGGAGGGTTGGAGAATGGTGGGAGCATGATTAAAGGAGCCAAGAAGTAATTAAGACTGACTAGCACATGGCACTGTGTGGGGAGCGAGTGATGAGGAGGGAGCAGACCGGGTGGCAGCCGAATCCAGGAAACAGTCATCTGCTGAAAGTTAGAATCTCAGAAGTTCAGCGGTTTTCGTCACTGGCTGGAATCATCCTCCATATAAGAGAATACAGGAAGACTCGACAACTATGTGGGTCCACCCAGCCAATGCACTGTTGTACACTGAAGGAGACATCCATGGTGAACCCTGATTCACAACAGTCTCGATGGACCTTTGGTCTGGTCCAGCAGGGCTCTTCTTATGTTGCACATACAGATTGCCAGCTGCGAAGATTAGGAATGAGTGAAACAGACAGTTCTGCTTTCTACCTGTGGAGGAAGGGCAAGTAGGATTGCAGACAGCTGAGGCTGGCAATCTGGTATCTTGAGATCTCAGGGGGTCTTGGTTCCTTTGGGGTAGGTACGGGTGGGGTGGTGGCAGGCCAGCCAGCCCCCCCTTCCGTCCCACACATGACGAGCCTTGCGAATTTTGGTAAATTCTCATAAGAAACAAACTGAAATGAGATTCTCACCCATCTCAACTGACCAAATGCAATAGGTGCCGCTATCCCCAGCATGGAAAGGGCCATGATGTACCACTACCTGCCTGCCTGTGGGGGTTCAGTGTCAGTCAGCAACACAGTGGACCTTCTAGTTCATAGACAGAAACTGGCCAGCCATAGCATGGAAGGGTTTGGGGCCTAGTCAGTCCGTGGAATGTCAAGGCCAATGTGGGCTCCTCCCTGTCAGAGTTCTCAGGGGAAAGCGGGCGGGAGTCGAGTTGTCTCCCCCGTCCAGCTGCAACTTCGACCTTGCAGAGAAAGGAGATGAGATGGCAGCCTCCTCTGGGGACTTCAGGAGAGGGGAGGGGTGGTTTGCAGAAGCATCACTCCGGTTGAAGCCTCACCCCTGAAGGGTAAAAGGGAAACATCTCTCTCATCTTCCCTGTCTGCATCTCTCTGTTTGGATCTATCACCGACTGGGCTATTGGGAGCACTCTGCACATGGACTCTACCTAATTTGGACTTTTTTCTCTCTGGACTTGTCAAGAACCTGGCAGGAAAAGGACTGTTGTGCTTTTCATAGACTGTGCATTCCTGTGGCTATGGATGTGTCTTTGTCGAGGAGGAGCCCAGAGCCCAGCTGGCTTGGTGTAATTCCTGACTTCTGGATAGTCCTGTGTCTCGACCCATGTGGCGTAGAGATCCCAAAACTGGGAGCTTTGGACAGTGGAATCTCTGAATTTGGGGAAGTAATTTGGGCTCAGGTCTTATCTTGTATTGGACCCTTATTATCGAGAGGCCTGGACTCAGAGTACCCAGAGGGCCAACCCAAGCAGCAGGGCTGGTCTTGACCTCTGTGGGAGTGTGCATGCTGGTTCAGGGTCCTCTTCTAGAATCCCTTCCTGTTGTCTCATGAGCAATAGCGCTCAGATCCTTCCCCTGTCAGAGTTGTAGCTAGGAGTTGCTCAGATCCTAAGACCAAGTTGCTCAGATCCTAAGGACTTGGGGGAGGGCAGGGCCCCTGGGGGTGGGCTGGGAGGTGGTTTTCCCTCCAGGCCGCTCGGTGGCTGTGAAAGGGGACCGCGGCCGGGGCTCCTCCCCCCCCCTGCGCATGGAGCTGTCATGATCTTGTCCCCAAGTTACCCGCCCTCCCCTCAGGTGGTTTATTGCTGTGGAGGACTGTCGGCCACCGGTTGACAGGGCTGGGAAGGAACTTTACCTGGAGAGATCGACCGGCTCGTCTCACACGGTTTTCGCCTTTCTCACAGCAATACAAGTTTGTTTAAAGTTATTTTCCAAGCAGCAACGTCACAACTTCAAGGCGGATGGCATCGGGCTGGATCCAAGGGAAAGGGGGTACATGCCCCCTCCCTAACAGGAATGGGGGGTCCCTGCGGGTGGGGGCCACAGGGCTGCAGCCCAGATCGGGGGCTGGCATGCCGGCACCACCCCCAGTACACGGAACATGCCGGGGCACGGCCAACCCATGCTTTGGCAGGACATCCAGCCCTCCGCATTGGGGCCACCCAGCATGCGGGCTGCGGTGCAAATTGGCTAGGGGTCCATCCCCATACCATGTCACACTGTAACCAATGAAGTTGTGGCCAAGTTATAACCCAACCCTGGTTCTGTGCAATTATTGGGTGGCCTTTCCTGGAAATGGCGACCATTGGGCGCTCGGGGCGCAATAAAAGGATCTCACTGACTCGGGGTCCCCGGTGTCAGAGTGCCAGAACACAGGCGTGACTGCAGTCCCGGGCCCCCGACACGGCCTTAGAGCTCTGCAAGATGAGGATCCTGTCAGGAAAACGAGGCGGCAAACCAAATTCCGCACCACAATCGTGGCTGAATGCGCAGGGATTCAAACCCAGACTTTGAAGGGCAATGCCCTCAGTGCACTGCCCTGGGCCTGGATGGACGGATCTGTCCATTTGTGTTTCTCCCTCATTCCATTTTTTATACTCTCTTTTTGTTCTGAATATGGAAAACATGGAAAATTTCAGTAAATTCATATCAAAATCAAACTAAAACCCTCCTCTAGTTTCCTGCATTGAGCAGGGGATTGGACTCGATAGCCTTGTAGGCTCCTTCCAACTCTATGAAATCTATGAAATCTATAAAATGGAGTTCTCACCCATCCTTAGCAAAGATACGATCCTGCATGCTGCGGCAAAAGCCCTTCACGTCACATGCTTCAACCACCCTCAGAGGGAGGGGTCCCATGGGATACATCGATGCTTGGCCTGATTTCAGACTTCCTTTCCTGCTGCCACTGAACCCTTCCCAGACGCATCCTGGTTTGGAAGTCCCGTAGGACATGTTTCCATCCCGTGGTGCCTTTGCTTTCTCTGCACTAGCATGCTGGTCGCTGCTGTTAAGAAGCAATGTCATGGCCTCGGTTTTAAAAATGCCATGTGGAATTGTCAGATATTAGAGACGTACCATCAGGACCCCCTGGTGTGCACTGTGCCTTCCACATTTTAGCCTTCAGTCCCTTCTGGAAGCTCCAAAACATCTATCCATGTTGATTAGTAAATGAAGCTCAGACAATTGGGACTGTCTTGCAGTGTGGAGTGCTTCTATTTAAGGTTCTAGTCCCCTCCATTCCACTCCCTCCTCCCAGGCTGCTTTGCAGGTTCCCCACCCCCACCCCACCCCCAAAAAGTCAGTCAACATCCTGTGCTCGCTGAGCATGCCTCCAAGTCTTCGTTGGCCTGTTTCTCTCACCACGTTTGTTGGTTTGCATTTGGGGGGGGGCAGTTGAGGCTGCTGCTCAGCCATGAAACTCACTGGGTGGGTGACTTGGGCCAGCCATGCTCTCTCAGCCAGACCTACCTCACAGGATTGTTGTGAGGACAGAATGGGAAAGGCAAAGCATGCATGCTAACTTGAGCTCCTTGGAGGAAAGGTGGGATGAGATGTGTAAACAGACACCTTCTGGATCACGCCGTTCCCAGCCCTCACAGGCCTCATAGCCACGGGAGGGGGCCACGCGTTTCCTTCCAGCACTGGACTTCTGTTCTCAGCTGAAATTACACTGTGGTGCCTCTGATGGTTCCACAATTCAACGTTTTGTTTTTGTTTTTGTTTTTTTTTACTTAGGGAACTGACTCCAAGCTAATTAATTATTTTTGTCTGATAAAATCTGTTAATTATTTGTGTAAGTTGTTCTTCTCACAACTTATTCTTGCGGCTGATTAAGCAGAGTGTTTGGTGTGGCAACCGCCCTTTCCCCTGGGCGCGGGCCTGACTCCTCCTCCGCCATGCAGGGCTCCACGTGGCTTGGTCAGAACTGCAGGCGGCATCTCGGACTCAGCAACATTCCCCATCAAGGCAAGGAGAGATAATTCCACCCTCTGTACCAGAGAGGCTGAACACTAATAAATGGAATGAAATTAATTAATGTTCCATTTGTATCCAGCCCAAAGAGCTCAGGGGAGCATTTTACCCTCCCACCGACACTGTGAAGTAAGCCTAGACGGAGCGAATATGACTTGCCTAAGGCTCCCCTTCAGGCCCCATGGCCAAACGGAGGCTGGGGCCGTCTGTGTTCAAGGCAATGCTGGCGCCACCCCCAAACTTCTGCAGCTCACGCCTGGTTTGTAACTCTACCCTTTAAACGCTCTGTGGGAATGCTGTGGACATCATATATCTGGACTTCAGCAAAGCTTTCGACAAAGTGCCTCATGGTATCCTGATTAGTAAGCTAGCTAAGAGTGGGCTAGATGGAACAACTATCAGGTGGATCCACAATTGGCTACAGAATCGGACTCAAAGGGTGCTTATCAATGGTTCCTTCTCAAACTGGGGAGAGGTAACGAGCGGGGTACCACAGGGCTCGGTCCTGGGCCCAGTGCTCTTCAACATTTTTATTAATGACTTGGATCAGGAGGTACAGGGAATGCTTATCAAATTTGCAGATGACACAAAGTTGGGTGGAACAGCTAATACTCTGGAAGACAGAAACAAAATTCAAAGCGACCTCGATAGGCTGGAGCGCTGGGCCGAAAACAACAGAATGAAATTCAATAGGGATAAATGCCAAGTGCTGCACCTAGGGAGAGGAAACCAAATGCAGAGTTACAGAATGGGGGACACTTGGCTCAACAATACTACAAATGAGAAGGATCTTGGAATTGTGGTAGATCACAAACTGAATATGAGCCAGCAATGCGATGTGGCTGCAAAGAAGGCAAATGCAATTTTGGGCTGCATTAATAGAAGTATAGCTTCCAAATTGTGGGAAGTGATAATTCCCCTTTACTTGGCACTGGTTAGGCCTTGAGTACTGCGTCCAGTTCTGGGCACCACACTTTAAGAAGGATGTAGACAAACTGGAGAGGGTTCAGAGGAGGGCAACAAGGATGATAAAGGGACTGGAAACAAGGCCCTGTGAGGAGAGACTGAAAGAACTGGGCATGTTTAGCCTTCAGAAGAGGAGACTGAGGGGAGATATGATTGCACTCTTCCAGTACTTGAAGGGATGTCACACAGAGGAGGGCCAGGATCTCTTCTCAATCATCTCAGTTTGCAGGACACAGAATAATGGACTCAAGTTACGGGAACCTAGATTCCACCTGAACATCAGGAAAAATTTCCTGACTGTCAGAGCAATAAGACAATGGAACCAACTACCTAGCGGGGTGGTGGGCTCTCCCACCCTGGAGGCACTCAGGGTGCAGCTGGACAGCCCTCTGTCAGGGATGCTTTGACCTGGATTCCTGCATTGAGCAGGGGGTTGGACTCGATGGCCTTGTAGGCCCCTTCCAACTCTACTTTTCTATGATTCTATGATTCATTTTGAGGCTGGCTGATGGGTGTCCATTTTTTTAAAAAACAACAACACAAAAACAGGCCACTTGTGAACTGGTGAGGCCTCCACGCCCTGCCTCACTCCCCACGATGTCATGTCTGCAAACTGCGCCCCTCCCTCCAGCCCATTTCACATGACTTACTGGAGGTGAAAGTGTGGCCCACATGGTCCCACCTCGGCCCGGAGGGGGTCCAGTTGCAGGAGGACACTGTGACCTGCTTAAGGCACCTGAGCATGTGCAGAGGGCTCTCTCCATACTGGAAGTGGCTCAGGGTCCTGGGATGGGAGAACGAGCAACACTCGAGCTCATCGTGGTTCTCCATTTCCCACCTTGATGGTCATCTTGCCTTGTTTTCTCTCTCGAACGCAAGTGCGTTTTTTCCCCAAGCAGGGAAAGTGCGCATTTTCGAACATAAAAAATGTGCCCTTTTCCAAGCACATACCCCAAATGTGCATTCCCCCCATAGGTGGAAGCATGAAAATCCGACTGCAGGGAGGGATGTGCATTTTTGGAAGTGGGCACTTGCACAAATGCAAGCTTGAGAAATTGTGACATTTGCGGGGCCGCAAACAGGACACATTCACATGATTTGTAAAGAAGGAATTCTCATGCACCCCTGTCAGGATCTAGAGGTTGTCGTTCCTTTAATTCATGGACACTCCCCTGCTCCCCACCCCCACCCCCCGTCATCAGGCTGCGGGGGGAGTTCTAGGCTAGGGGCCTTGCGCGCTATCAGAAAGGGAGCCTGTGAAAGGGCGCTGCCCCACGCGCTCCCTCGCGAGTCAGTCCAGGATGAGCAGGGCACTGCTCCACTTGGACCTTGAGCACCTGCTGCCTTCACTGCCCCCTCCCCCCCGGCCACCACCCTCCACTGGGGTGGGAGAAGGGGAGGCGGTGGTGGAGGCCGGTTCCATCTGCCGAGAAGAGCTCCCCACCCCACCCCCAAGAGTCCGCGTGTCCCAGGCAGGAAATTGAAATAACTGGTGCCAGTCAGCTGCCACCGACAGAGGGGGGGGCCTCCGCTCCGCTGGCGGAAATGGGCACGGGCGGCAGTGCCTCTTCCATCAAATCGACATGAATGGCCACGGGCGGCCACGTCTGACTTCTCCTGCCCTCGGGCAAGTGTGGTGGGGGGAGTGTAAGGCTCTGGGCCCTGGAGCTGGATCCGGACACTCGGGCATCCAGCAAAATCCTGCGAATTACTTGGGAAGATAGGCGAACAAATGTCAGTGTACTGGAAGAAGCAAAGACTACTAGCGTTGAAAAAATGATCCTTCAACGCCAACTTCAGTGGACCGGTCATGTTGTTCGAATGCCTGACTGCCGTCTCCCAAAGCAGTTACTTTACTCCCAACTCAAGGATGGAAAGCGGAATATCGGTGGTCAATATAAGAGGTTTAAAGATGTTCTTAAGGCTAATCTAAAAAAATGCAATATAAACATCGAAAACTGGGAAGCTCTGGCCCATGAACGATCTAAATGGAGGTTGGCCTTTCACAAAGGTTCCATGGACTTTGAAGAAGCCCGAGTGCAAGGTGAAAGGGAGAGACGTGCGAAGCAGAAAGCACGTCAAACGAATCCTTTACAGGACCATCTCCTATCTGGTAACCTGTGTCCTCACTGTGGGAAGCTGTGTGGATCTAGAATTGGCCTCCACAGTCACTTACGGACCCATCGCTAGAGTCTACACAATCTTCTTTAGAATTTCCTCCTTTTATCCTGGAAGACAATCTTACTCGGTCACGAGTGATCGCCTGATGATGATGATGCGCCTGTCTGCGTGTGCTCTTGGAGCCCGTGCAGGACACGGATCCTCTGCCTGTGTGCATCCCGGTGCTGGACCTCGTTCCTGCCCCTGGGGTGCTTTCACAAAGCACCTGAATGGGCCAAGGAGCGTCTCCCTATTCCAGTCGGCCCACTGGTGCCAGTGACAAGCATCGGCGGCCACAGCAGCTACGGCCAGGGATGCCACGAGGAATTCTTTCCAGGCCATTGAGGGCCAGAATGTATCCCTGCCGCGTCTCTCTCGCGCTCCTACTCCCCTCCCGCCAGCCAGAACGTCGTGCACAGCTCCCAGGTTGCTTTGTAAAGCTTTATTGAGTAAAATGCAGGGCAACTCAGGTGGTTGCAGAAAAGGGTTACAGTACACAAAAGTAAAGAAAGTAATTCAAGACCCGTTATCCCGTCAGTGGGAAGTCATGAATGAGCAACAGTTGATCCGCAACTGGGGAGCTTCTCACGTCACGCTCCCAACCTCAAACCAGAGAACCTCCTCCGCCCCCTGGGGCGGGTCAAAAGCCTTGTTTGCCAACTTAGCACGAGAGGTCAGTTGTTCCTGCCTCTGCTCACGAGGATCCGTCACGGAGGCTGGCTCCCCCCCCCCCATCAGGAGCTCTTCCTCCACTCCCATCGGGACTCGGGAGCTCCTTTCCCAGTGTGGGATATTTCAAGTGCAGTCAAAACCAATGGCTCATGTTTCACCAGTTAGGTGCATGAAAGGGTTAAGGCCACTGGTCTCTTCTCAGGTGGATTTCCTAGAAGAGGCTCAGTGAGGTATCTTTACCTGTATGCCTAGCAGGAAGTGGGCGTAGCTCAATGCTCTTCTCTTCCTGCCTGGGACAGCAGTGAGTTTCTTCCTTGCTGTAATAATACTAACAACACCATGTAACAAGAGTTGCTGGTCTGAACTCCATAAGTTCAGAGCCCAGGTAATACCAAATGAACCTCTTTATCAACTGTAAGAAACACCTTTAAGTCTGCCTGAACGAAACTGCAAGATATGAGTGAGTAAATGTTAACTTTGACTTTGACAAGACTGTGTCTCTGATTATTGTTTTGCGGGAGAGAAAAGGGGGCAAAACCAGGGAAATCCAGTCTGCCTTAAAGCATCCTGGATCACCAAATGCTAACTGGCTAACACTAGCCAAATCTAAGCTTCTTTTAAGCTGGAAAGGGACTCCACTCTGCTGATCTCACTAACATGAGCTAGGAAGGATAATATTCAACAATGTATCCTCTCCTAGCATCTTATTCAAGTCCCAGCACCCAGGGATCCTTCTACTCCCCCCTCCTCCCCGGTAGTACTTGGCACTGGCTGCAACCTTGACGGCGCAGCCAGGTCAGTGTTCTCGACAGACTGTGGTCTCCTCCTCTAACTCCCCCTCCCCTTCCATTTCAGAACCCATTCCCACGGGACCTGACCAGTGCTCTTTGGGAGTTACAGGGTCGGAACTTGAGGGACTAGGGGAGCTAGCCCCGACAATCCCGTCTGCACCTTCTGAAGATGAACGCAAGCACAATCTGTGGTCAAAGCTTGTACATTCCCGAGCTTGAGATGCTGTTCGTGGTGGTGGTGGTGGTGGTGGTGGATACATTTGAAAAATGCACATGAAAAAGTGCACACTTTTGAACAAGTGCACATAAACATGCTTTAATCAATGGGAGAAGACTGCATACTTTTGAATGAGCACTGATATATGTACACCCAAGCATGTTGCGATTTTCAAGAAGAAAGAAAAAAGCTCACAATCTGATACAGGCATGAGTCAGAATGACTTGTTGTCATCTTCTTTGTTGCTGCCATACCTCTGCTAGGCAACTGAGTATGTGATCTGCCAGCAGATGGGAAAGGAGCTTGCCACGGCAGCAAGAGGGCAGCCGGTCCGCTGCGGGCTTGCGTGGTTTTATCAGGTTCAGATAGGCAAATGATGCTCAGGAAATCCCTGGGGATTGATTCTGCTTCCTGCCATGCTTGACTCTTGAGAATCAATGGAAGCCACTGGCAGGGACAGAATTTGAAAAGATTTGCGTTGTGTTTTCAGGATAACAATATAAAACAAGGCCCTGTGTTCTTCTAAAAGCCGACGAGGCCCAAAGGCTGGAATCCAAAGTACCTCAAGACGAGTCCCAAAGGCCCAAAGAGGTTTGGGGCTTGTATTTCTCCGCAGCAACACCTCCCGCTGCCCCCGCCAGCCGGCCCCCGGGCCCGCCTGCCTCGTTATGGACCTGCCCTGCCGAGCGTGAGGGCCCACGGGAGAGGCCCTTTTGAGGGCCCCACGACCCCTTTGTCAGAGAGAAGCACAAGGGCTTCCTCCAGTGTTCCCCAAGCAGTGGGATGCACTCCCGCAAGAACTGTGGTTGGCTTGGCACCCACTCTCTTGACTTTTACGCTGGTGTGAAGATGCATCTCTTTAATTCAGCCTTTTTAAAAATGCAGTTTTAATGTTGTTATTGTTTCTTGTGTTCTTGTTTTTTGTGTGTTTTTTTAAACCTTTAAGATGTTATTGTTTTAAATTACTGTGCAGCACCTTGATGGTTTGGGTTGTGTTTTTTTTTAGCAAATAAGGTGATATATAAATGTTGACAATAAATGAATGAATATTCCTTTCAGAATCAGGTTATCCCGCCATGCCCACATTATTTTATTTTCATCTGTTGAATAGTTGTTTTCCTTTCAATTTTTATGTTGTTGTTTTAATAGTGAATTAATTTCATATTTTTTTATGTATACCTGGAGGAGGGCCTTGGACAATGACCCCAGGAGCTGGGCAGGTGTATATGGGGGGGAGAGAATCCTCCAGGCAACCTGTTCAGAAGCCACTGAGAGATTTGAAGGTTAATGCCAGCACTGTGAAACGGACCCCGGCCAAAATAGACAGGAAGCCAGAACCAGTTCTCGTTAACAATTCTGCTCCCCAGATTTGGACAAGCTGCAGTTTCTGGACCATATTCAAAGGCTGCCCCACGTACCACATATTGCAGTAATCCAAGCAAGAGGATACCAGAGGCTCCTCTGACTGGCAGTAGTGGGTAATTAATCAATTAATTAATTAATTTTGATTTTATTTGGGGGTGTGTGGCTTTTCCACCCAAAAAATGGCACTCAAGGTGTGTAAGTCTAAGTCCTTCCCATTCCTATAAATGCCCCAAAACCAATTCTATCCCATCCCATTTTTCTGCCTGAATTCCCTTCATTTCATTTCTTACATTTCTATACTTCCCAATAGCCAGAGCACTCTGGGTGTGGCTTACAAATATTAAAAAACCTTAAAAATACAACATTGTACATAATATAAAAAGCATTTGCATACAAACATATAAACACACACACACACACACACACAGGTTAACAATCAAGAGTAAGGAATCACAGAACCTGATTAAAAACCTTATCAATGTTATCAATAACGGAGAAACTTTTGTGCTCACAAGAGAAAAAGGAACTAATTGTAAGTTTATTAGCGGCAGGGAGATTATTGATTGCAAGGAATTGGAAAGTTCAACATCAGTATTTAATAAGACTGGTATAAAGAGGTTGGGATATTGCTTAAATGATAAATAACATGTAGTATTAATGTAAAAGGGGACAATTAAAGAAAATAATTTTAAGGAAATAGGGGGGTCTTTTAGATTATGTTTTAGTAAAGGGAAAGGGAGCCATGTTATGATATGATGTATTTTTGGAATATAGATATAATGGATTATGTTGATAGAATGGTTTTGGCCCCGGGTGACGGTGCACTTGTAGGTATGATGTAGGTTATATTTTTTTTTGTGTATGTGTGTTCTTTTAAAAATATAAATAAAAATAAATAAATAAATAAATAAAAACCCTTATCAAATGCTGCCAAATGCCTGAGAGTAGAGGAAGGCCTTAACCTGGCACCGAACAGATGACACTGTTGGTGCCAGCTGCACCTCACTGGGAGAAATTGGGGGGGGGGGCACCACTGAAAAGGCCCTCTCCCTTGTTGCCATCTTCCAAACCTCCCTCGGAGGAGGTCCTCAGATGATGAGTTCAGTATATGGGTAGTTTCATGCAGGAAGTACTTATAAGTGGTCCAAGAGACTGAATGTTTCTATTTGTTTCATTTTGATAGAAGCTAGCCACCAAAACGTCTAGACAGAGTGATAAGAGAGCTTCGGCTATTGGGCAGTATAGAAATAATATTAATGATGATGACGACGACGAGAATGAGGCAAGTGCAGGGGCCTGGCTAGAAACAGAATTAGTATAATTTGTAAAGACTTTGAGTTTAATTCTTAGCTAGGAGCACACAAGGTGAGCAAAAGAAACAAATCTCTGAAATGCATAAGAGAGATTTTGAGGACTGATTTGTGTAACTTTGAACTCCACATGTTCATTCAGAGAAGCTTCTTCACAAATGAAATTCAAACTCTAAGTGTCTCTTTATCGGATCTTGGTACATGAATAACTGGAACTATGGTTTTTTATAGTTTAAAGATGGCGCGTGCGTGCATGCGTCAGTGTGTGTGTGTGTGTGAGAGAGAGAGAGAGAGAGAGTCAGACACACACTCCACTTCTCTCTCTCTCTCTCTCTTTCTCTCTCTCTCTCGCTCCTGACACCTTAAATAATTTAATATTTCAAAATGTCAAGGAAGAAAATCCTAAACTGCATTTTTCATTAAGAAAATAAAGTTGAATCCTGCTCTGAATATATTTCTGTGCTTTTCCACAGCATCTGTGCTGTTAAAATTATCCATTTCTTATTTTCTGCCGTGGCAAAGCTTTAATGAGCAGTATCGATTTGATAGGTGTTATCCAGCCATTGGTGCTATCTGTCCATGGACCGGTTGCCCAAACTGTGTCACTGAACGTGTGTCACGTGTGATGCCTGCGTGGATCTTTCACAGAAATGCTCCTCTTTCGGCTTCCTCAGTCATTTAAAGCGTCATATTTTTCCAGGCCTCTTTTCTACCTTTGGAAGCCATGAAAGGAAAACTGTGTGCCACATAATGTGTGGGATTGTAAGATTTTCTGGGTCGTTCTACTGGGGAAGCTGTCAGCAGCCGGCCATGCAGCAGTGGGTCTCCAGTGGCTGGTGTCAGAGGTGAACTGCCTTGGGATGAGGGAGCTCCATTTGGCTGTCGTGGCCAAGTGATGTGTGTGGTCCAAGTCAATCATTCAAACGTTTTAAAAATTCTTTTATCGACATTTTTATATAGGTCGCAAAATTTTCTCACCCGCATTCACCTCTCAAATTCCATCCCTAAGGTGTCTTTTCAGCAACTCCTCTTAATTATCTCTAGTGCTCTAGACTCAGAGGGCAACCTTGGTGCGATCACGGCGGGAGGGGAGTATCCCGCTGGCTGCTCCATGGGCGGAACAGCTGTTGTATCCTACACATGCCCAGTGCGGGCAAGGCACGAGAACTCAGCTAGGACACACCAGGATGGATCGATTTATTTATTATTTAGTATTACATTTCTATACCGCCCAATAGCTGAAAACCCCTGGGTACAAGCTGGGGCGGGGGGGTGGGAAGGGCAGTTGCAGCTAGTTCTTTGAAGCAGCAAACGGCCCTCTTGCCCAACTCCAGCGTCTCCTCACCGGGTGCAAAGTGTCCAGTCCAGTGTCGACATTTTATGCAGATCGCTGCCCGCTTTTTTGTCCTACTTTTTGGTGATGCATTTCCTTTGCAGGAAAGGAAAGGGATCCGTAAGTGGCCACCCTAGGGAAGTGTTCCCAGGCTGCTGTAGACTCCCTGCGTCAACACACACACACGCACGCACACGGCACTCAAGACCACACTACAGCACCTGCCGCCACTCCCTCAGTCCAGGGGCGCAGCAAGCAGCAAGCCATCCTGACCATTCGGGGTCCCAAGCCCATCATGCCACGCACAAGCGTTGTCTCACAAGCATCACACACACACACACCCCATGGAAAGGAGAGCGGCTGCACACGGCACAGCACCCACCGAGCCCACTGGGCAGGGGCCTGCAGGGGACACGGCCCAGTCCCGGGACAAAAGGCGGGAGACACACCAGGGGAGCGAAGCAGCCAGACAGAAGGGGCACACAGCAAGGGGAGCCCCAAGCGCCCGCCGGCAGCAGCCTGGGCAAGGAGAGGAGAAAACAGAGCTGCTCTCTTTCGGCATGCCTGGAACAGCCAAAGGAAGGAAGCAGGCACACACTGCACATTTATTTATTTATTTATTTATCATATTTATACCCCGCCTTTTTTCCTGCAAGGAACCCAAGGCGGCTTACATAATCCTCCTCCTCCTCCTCCTCCTCCTCCTCCTCTCCATTTTTATCCTCACAACAACTCTCGGCCTAACCTACCTCACAGGGTTGTTGTGAGGATAAGATGGAGAGGAGAAGGAGGAGGACTATGTAAGCCCCCTTGGGTTCCTTGCAGGAAAAAAGGCGGGGTATAAATATAAATAAATAAATAAATAACCCTGTGAGGTAGGTTAGGCTGAGAGTCAGTGACTGGCCCAAAGTCACCCAGTGAGTTTCATGGCCGAGCGGGGACTAGAACCCGGATCTCCCGAGTCCCAGCCCGACACTCTCACCACTACTACGCCACACTGGCTGGCGCAGTTCCCTCCCCCCTCCGCCACAGCAGCAGGCAGGAATCGGACCCCTCCTGGGGCATCTGGCATCCTCCCGCTGCCCCCAAGACCCAGTGCGAGATGCCTGGAGCACGAGCCTGCGGGAGGCGCCCTGGCCAGGGGGGGCCGCGTCTGCTTTGCATTCCAGAGGCTCCTGGCTTGAATCCACAGTACAGTCCCGCACTAGGAAAGGGGGAGAGCCCCCCTCCCAGCCCACCCGCTCAAGCTCAGCTCAGCCAGTCAGGAGGAGAGCTGCGTGGGCCAACTACCTGTTTTCAGCACGGGGCCAGCAGGGATGTTTGGTGGTGGTGGTTTTCACTTAGAGGTTAACACTTGAATTTCTACCCATTTCAATCGTTTGTTAAAATCTATTCATATATCAGAAACATTTCTATCATCACAGCAGTTGCAACAAGAAACAAAACCAGAATGAAAGCAGCTACGCATATCTAAGCAACAGATCAATGCAGTCAGTAGTTCTCTGAGAAAAACTCAGCCAAAGATGAGCTAGAACACAATGCTTGATGGTCCTTACCAGGCAGGGAAGAGCGTCTCTTTACTGCAACAGGGCAGGCATTTCGGAGCTCGAGGGCCACAGCAGTGAAGCCCCTGCTACTACCTGTCACTCTTCTGATCCAACACAGTGAAGGCATGTGGTGCGGGGCCAGTTCCACCAACCACGAGGGATGCTGTATGGGCCGCTACAAGTGATGGTAATGAGGTCATTTTCCTGCAGTCTGTAATCTGACACTTGCATAGGTCAACTGGAACCTTTCACAGTACAATCCTACCAGGCCTACTCAGGCCTACCAGAGTTCAATGGGACTTGATCCCAGGTAAGTGGGCAAGGATCGCAGCCTTAAAAGTATTTTTATCAACTTTTTACCACCGTCTCACACAGGAACCAAAACTTGTTTCTAAAGCAGAGTTTCCAACTACAAAAAAAAAAAAAGGTCCAAGGAGCCCCACTTAACCTCTTCCAAGCCCAACTCACCGAATATTTGGCATCTCAGCTGGCCTTCAGGATACTCCTGAGGCTAGTCTAGCCTTCTTCTCAGCCTCTCTCCAGTTTTCTGTAGCTAATGTTGGTAAAACAACAACTGAGGCCAGAGAGTTTTAATCACTTCTTCCTTTTCACAAGTTTCTCTCTCTGTTGCTGATGCTTCTCTAATTGGGATCCTTAGAGCCTGTTTGCACATTTAGCGTGGCCAATGCATCTTTATTTCAGGACTTGTGTAAGGTGATTATTCATGGCCGAGCGGGGACTAGAACCCGGATCTCCCAAGTCCCAGCCCGACACTGGCTGGGACTCAGAGAATTAGTTTATAAGAAATCCAAGGAGCCAGCATTGTGGGGCTCCCTTTCTGGCATTTCTAATTTGTTTACAAGTTTCTGGGTAATGATATCCCCGTCTCTTGGACTGCAGAGGGCACACAAAACTTTTGTGTGGATATATATATACCATTACAGAAATTCTGGATCTTTGGGTGGGTGTGATGATGATGCCTCACAAGAAAGTGCAAGATGTGAGATCACCCCAATTTTGGTGACATTTGGCCCTCCTGGATCAGACTCCGGGTCCATCAAGTCCTGTTCTCTGTTTCCTAACCATACCAGCTGCTTCTGGGAAGCCCCCAAGCAGAGTGCAAAAGGAAGGCAACAGGCTGCCTCCCCAACATATGTCCTCAGCAGCATCTGGTATCAGAGATTTACTGGCTCTGTTCGTGGACATAATATTTAGCTGTTTTGGCTAACAGCAGTCAGGAGTCTGACCTTCCGTGATTTTGTCTTCACCAGCTTTCAAAGCCATCAAACTTGCTGCCATCACCGCATTCTGTGGTAGTGAATTCCATAACTTAACTGTGTTGTGCCTACCTTCCAGGTAGCTGCTAAAAACGACGAGGAGCCTGTTGGGGCGGGGGAACAGGTGGCAATGCTAATTCAACACCACAAACATGGTTGAATTCATAGGGATGAATTCACCCAAACATTTCATAGAATCATAGAAAAGTAGAGCTGGAAGGGGCCTACCAGGCCATCGAGTCCAACCCCCCACTCAATGCAGGAATCCAGGTCAAAGCATCCCCGACCGATGGCCGTCCATTTAAGAGCTAAGTACTCGAAGTCGTCGGCCTGGATGGATGACTCTGTCACTTTTGTTTTCTCCCAAATTCTTTTTTTAAAATCCCAAGTTCTTCTTGTCCAGTTTATGAAGAAATTTATAAATCTTGGTAAATTTCTATATCAGGTGCAGAAAACCAGCCACGGGGAGATGGTTGAACAGCAGGTAGATCACAATGGATTTCTGAGGGAGGGAGGGAAGGGAAGCGCCTGTGGATTGCGCAGGAGCTGAACAGATTCTCTGCCTTCATCTTCACAATGGAAAATGCAGGACGTACACCCACATCGAAAGCATTGTTTTTGGAGATTGCATCTGAGGAGCATTGGCAAATAGAAATAATAAAGGATTATGTTTTTGAGCTAATTGCTTACCTCCTATGGCAGGCCTGGGCATCTTTCGTTTCTTTTTTTTTCCCTGTCAAGGGCTGTATTCCCATGGGAGCAATCTGTGTGTGGGGAGGGGGATGCTGGTGATGGGTAAGGCCAGAGCCCAAAGTGGCCGGGCCTAGCCCCTTCCTCTCTTTCTGATGCCTTTCTCTTTCTCTCGCTCCCCTTCTGACATCATCCCCTTCTCTCTCCTTGCCTCTTAGCCAACTGGACTGCTGGGAAATGACAGAACCCTCTTGCCGGAGGTCTGAACTAATCACTTCCAGAGGACTTTTGAAATTAGCCCGAGGGCCACACACAGCCACAGGGCTGCAAGTTGCCCACCTCTTCCTATAGTTTTAGGTCTGATACATTATGAAGAGCCTGATGTATTGTTTATGGTTCGACAGGGAGCCGGCTGGAGAATTCAAACTAATATACTGCAGGGATACAAAATATTATCAAATTGCTACAAATCACAACTCTGACATCTATCCCAAAAGTACTAGGATGATCCTGTCATGCCATGCCACTTTTCAGTGCTTGGGGACTCAACAGTTTCCACATTGGTAGCGCGGCAACCCTCTGCAAAGAGCTTTCTCCTTTGTGGCACTCGGCACTTTCTAAAGCCTGTGTAATGAACTGTTGGTTGGGGAGGGGAAGAGGGATACAAGAAGCCAGAATTAAAATAATGATCAAAGTTAAAAGCAATAATACATATCTCATTTCACTAGTTGCTGAACTGCACTGGGAAGGGGGAAAAACAGGATGTTGCAGCAAAAACGAGACGATGAATCATTTAATTACAATTTTTGTTGTTGTTCAGCAGCAAATGGTCTGGAAATAAACTGCAGCAGCAGGATGAAAGGGAAATCTCTTCAGAGCAAGAATGAAAAACGAGGGAAAGTCAAGGACCCTGAGCAGAAGGATAACCCAGTCTTTGGATATTCCAACACTACACCTTGAGGAAATTGCTTATCTGGAGCTGCCAAGAGGTCCCATTCTGTGATGTTCACCACTTTACCGTGGCACAGGTGGTATATAAAAGTCCACCTGGATTGGAGCCACCTTACCAGCTGATCCCAAAACACCTTCCATCAAGTACTTCCGTTGCCATCCTGCTGAGCTTCTGCATTTTTCTTTCTTTCCTATCGTTACCCTTATTTAGTTATTCCTATTCACTGCCTGGCCATGCTATTTATGAAGGTTTCCAAATGCAGCTTCTGTACCCAAGTAATGCAGCAACTGTCGGATTTCCAGATTTGAAGCAAGGGAGAACAAGACAGATTTGCATTACATAGCTTGCAGCCAGGTCCTTGATTTGCTATTTTTAGTCCTGTGTATGCAAGCAGAGCAATGCAACTCCAGTGGATGGGTGCAAAATTCCTAGTGCTGTATTGAAGGGATGGGAGGAAGAGTTACAAAACAAACAGGAAGAATTGATTGAAATGGGGGAAGCCATGAAAATGCAGGAAGATGCCATTTGTTGTCGATACCGAAGTCCGTTACCAGATTTCATATCTTGCAAATATTTTGTCAGGAACCATTAAATCCAGGCTTGTTGATTTTTTAAGAGTGCCAGAAAGTAGTAAGGCCTTTTGGTGGAATTATGAGACAACAACAAGGAATAAAATGTTTTTAAAAAGCAGACCATCATGGTTTTCTTATCTAGGTATATTGCTCAGCGGCTCCGGAAATGTGGTTGCAGATGGATTTTGTTATTGGGGGTGGTGTTAAGGTTTGCTAACTGGAAACCAAAGCAGAGAATGCACCAGGCTCTAATACACTGCCCTGTAAAATTATGCAGCTCAAAAACCCTGCATTCAAGGTGCAGGGACAGAAACTCCAGTATGTGATGAATTTGTTTAATTGCTGTTAGAAGAAGTGCCTGAATTTAGTCTGCTGCGGTACACACTTAAAAATTGTCCTGAATTTGGCATTGATCAAAGTGACTGCACATATGGAGATGAAACTTTTATCCAGGGTGAGGCAATATGCAAACGTCACACACATACACACAAACACACACCACTCATCAACAAAGGACTTCTATAACAGCCACTCTCAGGCATCTCCCCATCTCTGGTTTAATGAAGGCTAACCAGACAAATGGTAATTAGAGTGATAATGATCATAAACAGCCTCTGCCAGAGTTTCAGTCCCTTCATCATGCCTCACAAAAACAAACCTGAAGGAGAATTGAGTTGCAGGAGGAAATCGGAATGCAGGAGGGAGACGGGCTGGGTGAGGTGGAGTGAGTCCGGTCTCCTCAACTAACCTCGCCTTGCCTCACCTTCCTCTTTCAGGGCTGAAGCTCACACAGATGGCCATCTAGGGCAGTGTTCTCTGACTCCAACCTTGGGTCCCCAGATGTTTTTGGCCTACAAGTTGTAGGCCAAAAACATCTGGGGACCCATGGTTGGAGAACACTGATCTAGGGTGACCCTGCAGCTTCTCCTTCTAGCCATTTTATTGCTTCTGGGTTGCATATGGTGGTTCATTCAGTGCATCCTTTCCCCTTGTTGTCAAGAGTTTTTGGAACTGGACAGGGTGCAGGCCCAATAAATTAATAAATAACTAAGAACAGGCTCCTCTTGAGGGATGTTCCTTCAGGATTCTTCAGCTGCTGAAACTGTAAAGGAGTCCTCATTGAACTCCCAAGGGTGCATTTGGTAGTAGCTCCTAAGATAACCCCGCAGGCAGTAACTGTAGAAAACAACTTCTAGCTACACACACACACACACACACAGAGAGAGAGAGAGAGAGAACTTGGCATAAACTGAAGAGCGCCAAGGGTCTTCCATGACTATCTTTGGAGAAAGGACTTCCTTTCCTGCAAAAGGTCGGCAATGGCTGATGTTCTTCCCCAAGGGACTGAGGCACGCTGCTTTCTATCCATCTCCCTTACAATGTGTGGCCTCGGGGTTGTTGTTGTTGGGTGTGTGCTCTTTGCCAGCAGGGATAATGACAGTGAGGCACACAAGAGGCCTGGTCAATGTCCCCTGTGAGCTGAAATTGCTCCCTTGAACACGCCCCAGAATCTTCTGCAATGGACAAGATTGTTGTGGCAAACAGAGGGAGGATGTTTGCCAGACTAATTGATACTTAAAGCAGGGTTGTCAAGTCTCTTTCAGCCCGAGGGCCAGGCCCAACTTTAGAGCAGCTCTTGGAGGCTGCATTCTGGTGGAGGACGCTGCAGAAGGCAAAGAGCGCCAAAAATACCAGAATATCTCAGCTTAACGTTCTTGCTTCCAGTAGCTAAGCTTTAGGAGAGGCATTTCAACCTTATAGGATGAGGAAAAGAAGCCGTGAACCCACCAAACACTCAGTGGCTAGGGACTGGGGGTCAGGCCAGAGGAAGGGGGTGTGGCTACCTGGGCCCCTGGGTGGGCTGGTTTGGGCTCGCAGGCCGGAGTTTCAACGGTGCTGCTGAAAGGGTTCCCTGAAAGCAGGGAGCCTAAAAATAACCGACGAAATGCGATTTGATTACAGAGACCAGAAGTATTGGGAGATCCACTGGCCCAGGCAGCGTATAAGCTTTAGGAGAGATGCCAAGTACGAAGCCAAAGTCTCCCTCGTCACCCACCCAATTTCTCAGGATATGATTTGGGGGGCATTTTGGTTGCTGTGGGGAGGGCTCGCGTAAGGGTAAACCTTTTGACCCATTTAGACTGGTAGAGTTTTGGAAACCTGCTGCTCAGGGCCGGCGCAACCACTAGACGAACTAGGCGGGGGCCTAGGGCGCATGGCTAGAGGGGGCGCAGAAACGCTCCGCTCCTGCCAGCCAGCACACACACACACACACACACACACACAGAGAGAGAGAGAGAGAGAGAGAGAGCCAAATTTCCTTCAACTTTTGGGGTTTGCCGGTTTTTCCTGGGACTTTTCGGGGCTTGTGAGGGCGGCTGAGGGAAACACGCACGGCTTGGCGTCTGGTTACGTCTCGCTTTTCGGTTCCATGGAGGACCCTCGAAGGAAGGCGGCGGGTAGTCCCACCCGCACCCCTTTCCCCAGCAGAAATCTCCTGGGGATCGCCCCCAAGGCAGCGTCTTTAGAAGACCCGAGACATTTGCGAGCCGAGAGGCATGGAGGAGGGGGAGAAGAAAGGCCGGTTACGGAAGAGCCCGAGGCTTCCCCTAGCCACCCCTTTCCTTTGCCTTTGGCTTCTCCACCCGCCAGGCAGCTCCCCAAAGCCTGGGCTTCTGCTACTTCTTCTCTCGGTCGCTGTAACGCCACTCTCCCGTGCGAGAAAAGGGTAGGGGCCCAATCTCTTTTTCGCCCACCCTTACGCTCGTTCCAGGGAGCTCATGGCAAGTTCTCCTCTTTGGATCAGCGCAGGATACCTGGGAATGAAGGGGGCGCTGGAATTCCAGCCTCTGCGCCCAACCACGGGGTGGGGGTGGGACTACCCGCCGCCTTCCTTCGAGGGTCCTCCGTGGAACCGAAAAGCGAGACGTAACCAGACGCCAAACCTTGCGTGTTTCCTTTGAGGCCATGGAGGAGGAAGAGGATCCCCCTTTCTTCTTCTGTGCCTCGGTGAGCCGCCGCCTCCTCTTCCCTGCCGCACGCTTTGCCTTTTCCCTTTCCTTTTTGCTCACCCCTCGTCCCCTCCTGCTACGAGCTTGGCCCAGTTTATGTATGGCGCGAAATATTCGCCGCTTTTGTTGCCGTCCTCAGATTTTGCTTGATTTTCCCCCCTGCTAGGGACACCCACAACGGCTCAGGTTAATTTTGTTTCGCGGAGACCTAGTGGTCTTTGCCCCCCCCCTCTAATGTGTGCTGCTTCACTTGCTTTAAAATGTGATAAGCCAGCCCTGCTACGTTTGGGGCCCCTCTTCCTGCTCATCCCGCCCAGTGGGGGCCTAGGCTAGCCTAGGGCGCAGGGCTAAAGGGGGAGCCAGAAACGCCTTGGGAAAAAAATACAGTGCTAAAATGTGTGTTTTACCAAGGGGGGGGGGGCGCTAAATATCTGATCTTGCCTAGGGCACCAAACTGCCTTGCACCGGGCCTGCTGCTGCTCCTATCTCAATGCTTCCTATGCAAAAGTCACTGGAAGCATTACTTCCAACTTCCAGCTTCGCTCCGACTGTGCTTTGTGATGACACCACCTGACCTCTTTATGAAGCCAAAGCAGAGTGAGGGCAGGAGTTGGAAGGAATGCTTCCTGTCCGGGCAAGGCCTCAGAGGGATCCCAAACACTCCTGCCACCAGGACCGCGTGGGCAAGAAGTGATAGGGGCTGCCGGAGCATGTGGGGTGTGGGCGCTGCTTTGTTCATCACTGTGCCCTCAGTTCACGCTGGGAACCCTCTGAAAACAACAGGATCCCCCACCCAAGAGCGCATCTCAGGATCAGAGAAGGACACGTTGCTGCATCTCCTGCATTAATTCAAAGCTTCTCTCTTGCTCCCAAGAGCAAGGTGCTCAAAGGAAGCAAAACCTTTCTAACAGCCTGATCTGGAGAGACAAGTTGCCTCTCAACAGCCGACAACCCCCATTGAGTTTCTTCCACTGTCTGATGTTCTCCTTCTGAATAATCAACTAACAAAAGCTTTAACGACAAAGTACTCCATGAATATTAGAAAGCATCATGTATTGCCTCTTACCCAGTCCTACTGCTACCAAGCCAGAATGGGGCACATGGGATGTGTAATACAGGCCAGAAAAGTACTCTCTGCTTTGCTTCCCCCAAATGGAAAGTCCACCATGGAGGTAGAACATTGGACAAATTCATGGAGGATATTTGTGTCAATGCCTGCTGCACTGTGTATCTACTGGAAGTTGCCTCCCTGGATTGCTGGTGGGTTCCAGCCTATGTTTGCACAGCACTGATCTAAAGCGTTTGTGTGAAGGATGTACGTAGGGGAAAAGTGGAATGTTCCCACTTGGTGAATTCTTGAGCACGTACCCTTTAGAACAGATTGTTTACCTGGAGCCTGTCCTGGAGTGTTAAACTGTGTGACTCGTTCTTCATGCCTCTGAAAGTGAATGTGGTGGGTTATTTTGGGGAGATTCTTCTTGCTCTCTCAAATCACGGATGGTGTAGCTGGTGTCTTGGTAACTACAGCAACAAGCTGTGCTGAAAGAGTGTTTAGGGCTGGCTAATTCTGGGAGAGGTTATTTAACGTGCTCCCATAAAAGGCTCCAGAGCCCAAACTTGCCTTTCAAGCAGCATCAATGCCATACCTGTTGGTTCAGCCAGGAGCCAAGGCCTGAATTCTCATTTAGATCAAGGCCTCATTTTGCATAATCTCTGTGATCTGGACAGAGCATCTTTTCAGGGTGGGGTGGCGGGCAGAAGCTTGTTTGTTCCTTCTGCTTATGCTTCTGAAGTCTTGGCTCCCTTTTTCGGGTCCACCAGAGAAGCACCAGCAACCTCTTTCCCAGCCAAGCTCAGCTGACGGAGGAAAGGGGGGGGCATTGTTGCATGCCCTCCTTCTCCAGGGCACATGCTCAGCCCTTGGCACAACTGAGCGCCAGCTCCTGCCAAATGCACTTAACACTCCCCAACACATTTCAGAACACAGCTTTGTTTATCTCAATGTTCAACAGAGAGGTTTGGTGCTCAGTTACTCTTTGGGGTCTTGGGGTGGGGTTATTTTTTTCTTCCATATTTTAAACCATCAATTTTCTCCCGCAGTATAGTTACTACTGTTCAGTGGTGTCTAATTAGAGCAATGTCAAAATGACTTTTTGAGTCTTTTCACAGATTAAGCGGCCAAATGCTGGCATGCTCAAAACTTTGTGTGAAATGGACCTTGTTAAATGCATTTCGAGGAAAAGGCATTTGGCATCCTGGAGTTATTTGGGCTGGTGGCAATGGCGGGATTTGAATCAGATGTGAGAATAAATGAGAGGCAGGAGATGTGAGAGAATTTATGCTACATGATTAAAATGATTAGACGCAAACAAGAGGTCTGCTGCTCCGCCCTGCTATTCTGCCTGCCTGGACCCCAGCTAAAACTGCATCAGACACAGAATTTCAACTTCTCGATTCTGAATGGGCAATTTAATTTCCCAGGCAGTGGTCTATTACATTTTCATTTAAATATATATTATTCAGGGACTGCAATTCTTGTTGCAAATTCTTTTCTGGCCAAGTCAGTCCATCAGCTGTGGGAAGGTCAGAAAGACGTGCTGGAGGGGGCGGGGCGGGCTTGGCCCACAGTCTGCCTCTGTAGCCCCCCCCTTCCAGTTTCACACAAGCATGATTCTGTGTACAGAGCATAACAACACATGGCCTGGTCATTTGACGCGAGCGAGAGTCATCCAGCCCTCCTGGACACAGGTATACTCCTTGGAAAAAGAGGGAGAGACAGCCTGAAAGAGACCTGGTTATCATTTTCATTTTCATTTCATTTCATCTTTTATTTATATGCCGCTTTTCCACAAAAAATGTGCCCAAAGCGGCTCACAACATAACAACAAATAACACCAAATATAATATACAAAATATCAAGGAACACTGAGTATTCAAAAAAATTAATTTACAGAATATAAGAATAGCAAATACAAGTTACAAATATAAAAAAAAACACTAAATACAGTCATGCCTTGGATTGAGAGCATAATTCGTTCCGGAAACGTGCTTGTAATCCAAAACACTCTTATATCAAAACGAAATCCCCTCCAAAAAATTTGTACAGAGATTTTTAATTTAAGCCGTACTACAGTACTTGTATTGCAAGACGTCGCTTGTATAGCAAGTCAAAAAAAATTAAATATTTAAAAATTTGCTTGTCTTGCAAAACGCTCTCAAACCAAGTTACTTGCAATCCAAGGTATTACTGTATAATATTCAAAAATACAATAGAAATAATTACAGATAACCATAAACAATTCAATAATTTTAAAAAGAGGGGGGAAAGGCAAGAGCAGCAGCAGCTTTTGTAGCTGGAGTCAGTCGGGCCCCACCCTCCCTGGCCAGGTGGAATGAGCCAGGGAAGCAGGGACCAGGTCTTGCAGGACTCACAGCTAGATGGTCTCCAGGCACCTTCAGCAGAAGCAGTACACATCACTGGGCTCGCTGTATCCAAAGCTATAATCGAAACTGATGGCAGAACAGTGTTGTTTTTTTTATATTATTTATTTATTTAATATATTTATTTACCACCCATCCGCCCAAAGGCTCCCTGGGCGGTTTACAAGAAAATAGCCTGGGCGGTTTTTTCCTTTCCCATGCAATACAGACCCCTGCAAGTCTCCAAAATCTCTGGAGGTGGGGATGGTGACCTGTGGTGGCATGAAGGAGTGGGTCCCAGCTGGGCCTGGCATTTATTTATTCATTTATTTAATGTGTACTCCACCTTTCTACCAAAAAAATGGCACTCAAGGCTGCTTGGAAGGGAATGGTGGGAGGCATGGAGAGTCATATTCTTGTGTTCTTCCCTCAAGCTGCTGCAACTGAGCTGGGTTGTGTTTGCAAGTCGCCAGGCCTGCAGATGGGCCTGGAGTTCAGCGTGGAAGAGAAGAGCAGGCACCATTGGAGCCTGTTGAGGCTCTCCAAATCCCTCCTCGAGGCTCCTGTTGAAAAATGAGCATTTGCAATAGGGAAACGTGCATTTTAAAAAGTGTGCACCCAAAATGTGCACGTTCACCCCACAGGTCAAAGCATGAAGATGCAGATTTGGGGGGGCGGGGAATGCGAACGTGCAAGTACATGTTTTGGGGTGTACTTACTTGCACAAGTGGGCACTTCTGAACGTAAACACGAGTTCAGGATGTTTTGAAAGTTTCCCAAGAATTGCACTCCTGCTCATATTTGCATTCAGGGTTGTGAACGGGACATGAGCGCATGATTTGCGGGCACAAACAAAATGCTCATACATCACTCCCTGGAATGGACACAGTTACCACTGAGAGTTCCCCTAATGCAAAATTTGAAGTGAATTTGGGTGTCTTCTCCATCAGACAAAACACCTGAGGAATATCAAGGATGTTGATGGACAAATCTATCAATTTTGGTTTCTCTCAGTTTCCAGTCTTAAGTTCTGTACATCCTGAACTTTTAGTTTTGTTTTTTTTAAAGTTCACATTAAAATGTGTGCTCCTTTTTCTATGCATTTCTCCTAATACTTGGATTGTTGTATGCAGTTTTGCCTAATAGACACATCTTTTGCAAACAATTTTCCTAATCTAATGCATTTTCTAGCATTATTTTCAGTAATTGGCACATTTTGGTGCATGCTTCTCCCTAAAATATTTGTGTACACATTTTTTTTATTTGAGAACTCCATTGAAAAATCCAAAGAAACACAATTTTCAAGGATAACTGAGTTTCTCTTTGTGTATTGGTTTGAAAGTGCATGATTTGGTAAGTTTGCAGTCAACCACCGTACACTGAACAACTTTCTCTCCCTAATCGAGAGACAGAAAATTAATTTGGCTAACCCTAGCCATATTTCTCAGGAAAGTTACCCATGGCTGAACTGAGGCATTGACTGGAGGAATAGCTGGGTGTGGGGTGTGGCACGCCAGTATCTCCTCATCTATTGCCTGTGGTCCCAGAGCTCTCCTCCTCTTCCTCCTTTGGCCCCAATCCAAACAGCCACCAAGCGGAGTCTGCTGTTCATCTCCTCACTCTCATCATCACTGCTGGCTTGTTCAGGTGGAACTGGTGCAGAGGCACCACCAAGGGCCTGGAAGAGGAAGGGCGGGCCAGAGGGCGGGGTGGGCAGTGCTGGGATTTGGGCCTCAGGAGGTGCACCAAGAGGCCACCCCGGCCGGAGGCCAGCCCCGCCTGTCCCACAGTGCACCACCTGCGTCAATAAGATGCAAGTGAGGATCTTCTGCCATGGGAATGTCTCCTCAGTGTGGAATGGAAAAAAGGACATTGCTATGGCTGGGTAGGATCTATTATTATTATTATTATTATTATTATTATTATTATTATTATTATTATTATTATTATTATTATTATCCTGTTCTGCAACCTGTAAGGTAGGTTTTGGTTTTTTGTTTTGTTTTTAAGTGTCTGGGAAATTTGCACATTTTTTTCTTTTTTTGACAAGGAAATGACAAGGAGAGCCAGTGTGGTGTAGTGGTGAGAGTGTTGGACTGGGACTCTGGAGATCCGGGTGCTAGTCCCCGCTCGGCCATGAAACTCACTGGGTGACTTTGGGCCTGTCACTGACTCTCAGCCTAACCTACCTCACAGGGTTGTTGTGAGGAGAAAATGGAGAGGAGGATAAGCCGCCTTGGGTTCCTTGCAGGAAAAAAGGCGGGGTATAAATATAATAAATACTTTAATAATAATAATAATAATAATAATAATAATAATAATAATAATAACAACAACTATTATTATTATTATTATTATTATTATTATTATTATTTGTATCCCATCTTTCTCCTAACACTGGGACCGAAGGTGGCTCACAGCCTTTAAAACTCATACAATTAAAACAGAAATAGAAAAATACAATAGTTAAAAATAGAATTAAGTCGTCAATAATATTAAAATTATCTATCTATCTATCTATCTATCTAGTTAAAAACCGTACAATATACATAAGAGTAAAAACAGCATTCCATCACATTACAAGCTAGTCCCAAATGCCTTCCGAAACAGGAAGTCTTTGCCTGCCTCCAGAAGCTTACCAGGGAGGGCGCCACTCTAGCCTCCCTGGGGAGGGAATT
Source organism: Shinisaurus crocodilurus (assembly GCA_021292165.1). Lineage (NCBI taxonomy): Eukaryota > Metazoa > Chordata > Lepidosauria > Squamata > Shinisauridae > Shinisaurus > Shinisaurus crocodilurus. Next base: position 319,170,554 of record CM037876.1, on the reverse strand, counting down.
CCAGAGCACTGGGGCAGCCACCGAGAAGGCCTTCTCCCGTGTTCCCACCAGGCGGGCCTGTGATGGTGGCGGAACCGAGAGATGGGTACTCTCCATTCAAGGAGCTCCGAGGGAAGGACCCATCACAGCCTACCCCAACCTGGTGCCCTCCAGACATATTAGAATACAATTCCTATCATTCCTAGCCAGCAGGACATTAACTATGTTGTCTGGGGATGATGGGAATTGTATTCCAACACATCTGGGGGGGCAGCAGGTTGAGGAAGCCTGTCCTACCACAATCGCTCTTCAGTTTTGTTAATAATGCCTTCTCTTAGCATTTTATTTTGCTGTGAAAATCATAAGAGATTTTGTAAATTCTGCAATTTAAATGCCAGTTAGGGAGGGGGGAGGGGTCTCACAATATTTTTAAGAATCTGGAAGGGGGTGGGGAGGGGCAAGTCTCATTTTCTGATGGCTCTCGGTCTCGGCCTGGAATACGTTCGCAGAAAAACAAGAGACTTTCAGTTTCTCTCTGCAAACTCCGCTGCCTCCCTTGACATTTGAAAGTGTTAAACTGAGTGATATATCGAAAGAAAAGAAGGGGGGAACGGAACGGCATCTTTGAAACAACAGTGAGGTGGCTGCAGCCTGTCAGGATAAAGGGCTGTCTTTTGAGGAGTATATCTTCTACTGAGCTGTGAAGACTGATTTACAGGCAAGCTTCTTTACTGAAAAATCACTGACATGTATTCCATAAATGACCCGAGGAACAATGCCCTGCCCCAGCCTTTTGTCTTTCTGTTTTTGCTCCCCTTTTTCAGGCACCAGCTTGGGGTCCAAAGAGACACTGAGCCCCATCCAAGGGCCGAACTGATCTTGGCGAGGGGCCTTCGTCCAGTTCATGAGGAAGACTGGGAAACGCTGGGCTTCCTTGGTATCCACATGCAATGCATAACTGTACATTGAGAGCAGGGCCGGTGCTACCATTAGGCCAACTAGGCGGCTGCCTAGGGCGCCGGGCTAAAGGGGGCGCCGGTAGCATAGGGCTGGAGGGAGGGAGGGAGGGCTCAAGTGGGAAGGGGGGGCGCTAAATATCTGATCTTGCCTAGGGCACCAAACTGCCTTGCACTGGCCCTGATTGAGAGGACCCTCTTGTTCGATGTGAGAGAACTTGATGGGACACCAAGGGAAGAGGCAGCCCTGAAGTACGGTAACTTGGGAAAGGAGACATTTAGGGCCGCTGAGTTCCCAACGAGCAGAGCCTCTGATTCAAGAGTGCTGGCATGACGTGCTCCCAGGGTGCCTAGCTGGTCTGTTTGTCCAGCAAGGCAAGATGCTGCGGGGTGATGGAGCAAAGGGGCCAGGCAAATCCAGTCACACAACCCCGATGTGCAGCTTGAAGAACAACCAGGGCCCACCTCCTGCCCATTCTCAGCCCTAGTTTGCTTGCTGCCCCTTGGTAATGGGGTTACTGCGGGAAATGTAAAATTGGTTTCCTTCTTGATGAGATCTTGGACTTTGCTTTCTCTTAAGTCTGCTATCTCTGCTTGCACCTGGAGGACACGAGCTGATATGGGATATGACGATGCGATGACAAACATGCCACGTCCCGGGGCAGGGGGGATTTGTCTACACATTGTCAAAATATCATATTCTTAAGGTGCTTTATTTAATTAATGCAATCACGGGGGATCTTGCTCAGGTCTGGAATCTCCAAGAATTTGCCACATAACACTAAACACATGAGCCCAACAGGAGTTCCTGGCATGGAGATGTCCATGGTGCAAAAAAAATGTGCATTTGGGCAATCCTGGTTGAACCACAGTGTCTAGCAAGCCTAGCACTGTCTTCCTGTTAGACTGGCATACAGGTACGCTGTGTATATCCCATTGACTACAAAAGAAAATCACATACTATATTGTTGCAGCACCAGAAAAGGGCCTGCAAGTTAGGTTTGGGGGTTAGTGGAGTTCCATTTTTATTCTTGTGACCTGTTTGTGAATCTTTCTTAAAATCCATTTTTCATAGATATCTTTCCTCTAATTGTGGGAGGTGGTTGCTAGCCAGCAGATCCCCCCCCCCACCTCCAAACAATATTTCTGTTTGTACATAGGATCCTGGATAACATTAGGACTGGTTGCAACTTTCTCACAAGTGGCTGCCTGTACCATGAGTTCCAGCAGGCATGAAGAGGCTCCTTGTTTTCTCCCCAGGACACCCCCCTCTGCATTTGCATCTTTTTTTTTCTTTTGTACCCCAGGTGGATGCCTGAAGATGACCACTGCTGGGTTGCATCGGGGGACATTGAGAATAAGAGAGAAGATGCTGCTACTAGTTTTGGCAAACTTTAGTCCAGGTGAAAGAGGCAGGTGAGAAGAATGAGCTCCAATGAGTAATATATATCACCATTTTCAATTTTCTGAGCAGGAACACTGGCTTGGAAGAACCCAAGGTGGTGGACTCTGATTCACAATGCTGGCACCAGCGATGTTCAAACCACCAGATCTCATCACAACTTGGATGGATTCATTCAGGGACCTTCCACGGTTATGACTCCTCCCTGTGCAAAGGCATTATGATAGGTCACCTCGTAGGCCATTTCCTGGTATCACTGAGGGTGTTGAGTTGAAGACCATAAGAGAATCACAGAGTTAAAAGGGACCTCAACGTTCATCTAGTCCAACCCCCTGTCATTGCAGGAAAGCTCCTTCTACATCCTAATTATTCCAACTAATTGCTGCAGTTTACAGATGGAGATTGGTACTCTGATACGCACACAGAATGTATGTGTGTGTTGTATGTGTTCCTCACTTCACGGAATCATAGATTTGGACGGTACCTCAAAGGTCATCTTGCATAACTACTGCTGATACAGGAAATCCACTACTACACACGCCTTCTGTGGTGGCCTGTTCCACTGCTGAGCAGCTTGAACATGAGCAAATTTTTCCTAATCCCCTTTCTTGTAATGTGACCCCATTTGGTCTGGGTCCTACCCTCTGGAGCAGAAGGAAACAAATTTGCCCTATGCGACCGACAGCCCTCCTAATATTTAAGGATGGGCATCATATCAACTGGTAACCATCTCTTCACCTGGCTAAAAATGCCCAACTACTTAAACGTTTCTTCATAAGACGGTCTGTAGGCCTATCACCACCTTGGTCACTATCTGCTGGACACATTTTATCTTGACAATATCCATCTTAAACTGCAGTGCCCAGAATTGGTCACAGTACACTAGATGAGATCTGACTCCAGCAGCACACAGCACGAGTATTACTTCTCGTGAGCTGGACATTGTACTTTCGTTGATGCAACCTGTAATTGCATTAGGCTTTTAAGCCGCCGCATCACGCTGCTGACTCTTAGTCTGTGGTTTACTAAAAAAAAACAAACCCGATCCTTCCCACAGATGCTACTGTCAAGCCAGGTGTCCCCCATCCTGTATTTGTGTAGCTGATTGATTCCCCCTACCTAAATACAGAACTTGACATTTCTCTCTGTTGAAATTAGAATTGTTAGTTTTGTTTTGGACCAGTTCTTCATCTGTCAAGGTTATCACGAAGCCTGTTTCTGTCTTCTAAGGTCTCCATCCTAGTTTAATGTCATCTGCAGATTTGATGAGCACTGCCTGTACTCCTTCATTCAAGCCATTTGGAAAGACGTTGAAAGACCCACTCATCACTTCTCTCTAGGCCAGTGTTCTCCAACCTTGGGTCCCCAGATGTTTTTGGCCTACAACTCCCAGCATGCCCCAGCCAGCTACGCTGGCTGGGGCATGCTGGGAGTTGTAGGCCAAAAACATCTGGGGACCCAAGGTTGGAGAACACTGCTGTAGGCTGACGAGAAAGAGGACAAGTATCTTGTGGCATGATCCTCTACATGTCTACTCAGAAGCAAGACCCACCAAAGTTCAAAGGGACTTACTCCTAGGTAAGCTGGGATAGAATTGCAGCCTTAACGTGCTGCTGCCATGAACCCTTCTTGTACATTACCTAATCACATGTTCTTCCCATTGTAATCATTATGAGATGTCTGAACTAGCAACAGCAGCTCTGGAGCTGAAACCCAATTATTCCCCAAGCATCCGCTGAATGTTTAAGGCAGCCCCCAAAAATGCAAGGCAAGCCACCTCCGCATGGCCTGGTTTTACGATCTCCAGTCTCTGGGGAAGAATAAAAGCTGATAGCGCTGACCAGCACTTGTCTTCCTGTCATTCTTTAAACTTCAGATTGATGATATTTCATGAAGAACGAGGAGCAGGAGAGAGCAGGGGACATCTTTTTCACAATAGCGCTTCCCCCAGTATTTTGCTCAGCAGTCAGGGGGTATTCAAATCATGCCAGTCCTCCATGTTTAGCACTTGGCTTACAAGTGGGTTTGCTGCAGACAGTCTTTCTGTGGTTCAGATGGGAAAAGGAGGCAGCTGTTTGGTGCACATAGAATCATAGAATCATAGAAAAGTAGAGTTGGAAGGGGCCTACCAGGCCATCGAGTCCAACCCCCTGCTCAATGCAGGAATCCAGGTCAAAGAATCCCCGACAGATGGCTGTCCAGTCGCACCTTGAATGACTCCAGAATGGGAGAGCTCGCCACCTCCCTAGGTAGTTGGTTCCATTGTCTTATTGCTCAATTTTTCCTGATGTTTAGGTGGAATCTGGGTTCCTGTAACTTGAGCCCGTTATTCCATGTCCTGCAAACTGGGATGAGCCTAGCATTTACACCCCTCCGATGGGAGAATTAACCATTTATTCCTACTCTCTGCTTCCTGTTCTTTAACCAGTCACTGATCTCTAAGAGGACCTCTCCTCTTATTCCATGACTGCTAAGTTTGCTCAGGAGTCTTTGGTGAGGGACTTTGACAAAGGCCTTTTGGGAGTCCAACGTCTACCAGATTCTTTTTCAGCAGGGCTTCTTCTCATCCTTCCTTAGACTGAAATAAGTGTGTTGTCTCCTTCTAGATGGCAACTGGGCACACAGGGATACACGATAACGTATGTACCCACCATACTCAAGACTTTGTCCAATCCTATGACGTTTCTGAAGGGCTGCAGGTGATATCGTGCACAGTGTTGATGAGAACTGGGAGCTTATGTTGTTGAGGGACAAGGCATTCTATTGGTCTTCAGGAGAACACACACAGGGAATGCTTATCAAATTTGCAGATGACACAAAGTTGGGTGGAACAGCTAATACTCTGGAAGACAGAAACAAAATTCAAAGTGACCTCGATAGGCTGGAGCGCTGGGCCGAAAACAACAGAATGAAATTTAACAGGGATAAATGCCAAGTGCTGCACCTAGGGAGAGGAAACCAAATGCAGAGTTACAGAATGGGGGACACTTGGCTCAACAATACTACAAGTGAGAAGGATCTTGGAATTGTGGTAGATCACAAACTGAATATGAGCCAGCAATGCGACGTGGCTGCAAAGAAGGCAAATGCAATTTTGGGCTGCATTAATAGAAGTATAGCTTCCAAATCGCGGGAAGTGATAATTCCCCTTTACTCGGCACTGGTTAGGCCTCATCTTGAGTACTGCGTCCAGTTCTGGGCACCACACTTTAAGAAGGACATAGACAAACTGGAGAGGGTTCAGAGGAGGGCAACAAGGATGATCAAGGGACTGGAAACAAGGCCCTATGAGGAGAGACTGAAAGAACTGGGCATGTTTAGCCTTCAGAAGAGGAGACTGAGGGGAGATATGATCGCACTCTTCCAGTATTTGAAGGGATGTCACACAGAGGAGGGCAAAGATCTCTTCTCGGTCATCCCAGTTTGCAGGACACGGAATAATGGGCTCAAGGTACAGGAACCTAGATTCCACCTAAACATCAGGAAAAATTTCCTGACTGTCAGAGCAATAAGACAATGGAATCAACTACCTAGGGAGGTGGTGGGCTCTCCCATTCTGGAGGCATTCAAGGTGCGGCTGGACAGACATCTGTCAGAGATGCTTTGACCTGGATTCCTGCATTGAGCAGGGGGTTGGACTCGATGGCCTTGTAGGCCCCTTCCAACTCTACTTTTCTATGATTCTAGGGCCATTTCTTTTTCTACAGCTCCCACTCATCTGAATGGGGCTTGTGCAGGAGAACATTATGGTGGAGGAATACACTCTTACCCAACAGGCAGGCTAGAATGGCATTTCCTTTGTGCCTGAAACCCTGTGCATCCTTCAGAACTGACTGCCTATCTCAGAGAGGCAGCTAATCCTTATGCAGAAGCATCCACTATAAAGCATTTACGAGCCTCTTAAAAGATGCTAAAATTGTCTCAAGACATGGTAAACCTTAGCTGTTTAATAACCTACATTTTAATGAGCATGCACTTTGAGAACGAAAAGATGAAAATGGAGGTCTCTCAAGCAGAGCAATCAGTCACCTGCTGAAAATTGGTTTACAAGACATTTTAATATATCTCCAGTTTATTACACAGTGACCAGGACAGAGTTTGTGAGCACTTCTCCCCAGGTGATCTCTTTTGTGGGTGGGTGGGTGGGAGCTCTGGGCTAGAGGGACTGCCCAGACCAGAGCAGTGAGTGCAAAGTTTGGAGCAGGACCTTAGGCGGCACTTGCTCTTGGGGACAATGGAACTGCTTTCAGGCACGACAGCACTGCGAGAATCTAATTTAGGGATGGCCGAGAATTTCGAGGGGGGGAGGAACGGAGTGAAATAGCCCCGCTCTCCCCCCCCCACCGAGCTCAGCGAGATTTACCTGGCCCTGGCTCATCCCAAGTGCCCGTGGGGAAAGGAGCTTCCACGTAAATACCAAGGTGAACTTAAATCATGGATAGCAAATCATGGCAGTTTTAAGGTAGCTTACCTTGGTATTTACGTAAAAAACGCAGCGCCGGGGACCCGGTAGTGATGCACAGCGGACCCGGAAGTCCGCCGAGCACCACAGCTGCCGGGCGCCGGGCACCGCGGGACGAACAGGGGGGGTGTAAGTGGCCACCCCTAGCTGAGATGCTGGATTGGCTGAGCCACCCAGAGGGCTTTCCAGGTGGAGGGCTCCTGGTGCCACGCGTCAGGAGACAGTATCCAGCGATTCCATCTTTTCTTCTTTAACAGGGGTTTTGTTGGTATTTTTGGTAGGGGAGAAAAAGACAGAAGCGGCAGCCAGCGGGGAAACACAGTAGGGTTACCAGGTAAAGATAACAAGGTCTGCATTTCCTGTAGAATCCCATGAATAATAAACGCCTCATCTCAAAGCAGCCCCACCTACAGCTGGTGGGAATTTTTTTGGTTTGTACTTCAGCTTTGCACTTTGAACCAATACACCAAGGGGCAGAATCTCAGCCCTGGGCCCCACTTTGGCCCACCATTGGAATGTGGTCCCTGAAGGCTTCTTTGAAGTGGAATTTGGCCCTCAGGATGGAAGAGGTTCTGCACCTGCGGCAAGACAAGAACTAAAACTCAGTTATCCTTAGAAATCTGCACGTCTCCAGATCTTGCAATGGAGTTCTCCAATTAAAACATGCACACAAAATTATATATTAGGGGAAAGTACACACAAAAAATGCATATATTCATGAAAATAAAATTCAACATGCATTATATTATATTGCCTGCAAAATGCGTGTACCGTATATTATGCAAAATTACATATATTAGGGAAAATGCACACAAAATGTGGATGAATTCTCATGCAAATGTTTTTGTTCGTTCGTTTGTTTTTGTTTTGTTTTTTTAAGTCTCAAAGTTTGGAATGAACCTAATGTGAGACTGGAAACATGAGAAAGAGAGAGAAACAGAAATTGACAGATTTATTTTTGATTTTATTTTTATTATTCCATTTAAAACCTTCATCCAGCATCATAGCGTGCTTTTCTCACCCCAGGGTCACATTTTGTTGTATAATTTACACATAAGTAGACCTTCAGTTCAGTCCTACTAGGACAGTGTCATCTGCTTGTTAATAAAAAATGTCCCCCAATTTTAGCCACCTGCCTTTTACAGTTTTCTTTCCGTAAACCAAACATGCCTGGGACATAAAATGTCCCCAAAATCACTATAATAATAGGCTATTTGGGGTGCTTGAGTGACCTCAAGCAATAGTTGGCTTCACAGGACATTCTAAGCCCCTTGGGAATTTAAACTGTGCGATAAGGTTTAATTGCTTAATTGCCCGACAGACAATCTGTTTTCCGGCTGGTTTATGCTTCCCACCTTTACCTGCTTCCTCGCACCTTCCACCTCTTACCTCCAGCACCTGCGGCCGGTATCCCAGGAGTCTTTGCGGCAGAAACTGTGTCCCTCGTTCTGCTGTGTTGGCGCTGTATCACTGCCTTTCCCCCATTGGTCCATTGCCGCTGCGTCGCAGCCTTTTCCTGCTGGCTCTCCGTGTGGGCAGGGCGTGCCACCCAGTATGCTTCTCCCTCCCGTCTGCCATTATCCCCTGACCAGCAGTCACCGCCACCCGCGTGCCACCCCAGTAGCCTGCTTAAATGGCTGTAAAACTTCCCCTCTGCCCCCTTCTCGCGGTCTGTGTGCCGCTTTGGTTTTGCTTTGCCTGCGTGGGCCATGGCAAGGCTCCGCCAGAGTTAGCAACCCCCCCCACCTTCTACGCCTTCCCCCCCTGCCTACATTCCCCTTCTACTCCCAGTTGCTGCTGCGTCCCTTCCCCGCCTCTGCCTGCGCGCTGCCTCCCCCCGCCCAAGCCCCCGCCTCTGAACCGGCCACCAGCCCTCTTCTCAGAATGCAAGGATGCTCCGTTGCAGGCAGCAGGAAGCAAGCACAGCTTTACTGAATAAACACAGCCAGCAGTACTGCATTTAGCAGCATGACGGGATGATGACAGGTCCACATTGCTAGGGGTTCCAGGCCAGGCTTGTGTTGTCAGCTCTGTGTATCCCTGGGAAATGCCTACTTCTCTACACTGTGGGGTTGTTGTTCCTGGGTGGGCAGGAAGGGCGGGCACCCAGGCAGCGCTCTCTTTCCCCCCTCATTGGTTCTCCGTGCTTGGACATGCTTCCTTTCAATTCTTCTATCTTTTACCAACCTTGGTTGGGTCCCAGTGGCAGGACCCTGGGGGCGCACAGCAGGAAGGTGAGATGGGTTCCATGCTCACACAGCATTGTAGGTTGAGCAAAAGGCTGTGAAAATCGCTGCACTAGTGGTTCTGTGCAGCGGGCCCACGAGGAGTCATGGTGCAGCGGGCCAACGGGAACTCAGACATGATCGCACTCAGCCTTCTGCTCAACGCTCCCCCTTCCGGGGAGCAAACATCTCCCCCTTCCGGGGGGCGAGTACACGAGGCACTCCGTCCGAAGTAGTGAGCATGGGTTCAAGTGGCAGGATGTCCTACAGTGCATGGCCAGTCCTGTTTATGGGGAGCAGAAGGGGATTTGGGGTGCCCAGAGGGGGAAATCCAACATTGGGGGCCCTGACAACTACTGGTAAGCCACGTGAGAATGAGAAGTTATAAGGGGGTAAAGGAGTGCTTCCAAGCAGGCTTTGTGATCAGCGATTTGAATAGCAGGAAGAAGATGCACTTCTGATTTGCAGAACGGTCTCGTTAAATGTGGCCCCGCCCACGGCGCCTAGACATCGGTGGAGCTACAGAAGCCCCTCCTCCTTGCTTGCGTGGAAAGGAGTGAAAGGCACCTCCGATGCCCTCTCGTAGACACGATCCGTCGCGGCCACCCCCTCGCACAGGCCGTCACGGACTTCTCTCATGCCCTCGGGCACAGATTGCTGCTTCTGCTGCGGATGCTGGCAGCAGTGGGGCGAGTGGACCAGACCGTCGCCAGGCGCTCGCTCGCCCGCACGTCGCTTGCTTTCATGCTTGCTCATGAACAGGGTGTAGGTCGGCTCCCCTGCAGCAGGTCCCTGGCGAGTTGCACCCTGTCCGTCTTACACTTGTTTTGCAGATGGGCCACGCTCCGGGCGTTCATGAGGGGCGGCTCCTCCCCTGGTGGTGGTTCTGTGGGGGGAGCAGTTGCTGCGGCAGCAGGGGGCTCCTCCTCAGGTGGGGCAGGGGCTCTCTGGCCGGTGCGGCGCCGCGCAAGGTGTCCCGCCCAACTGCATCCTCTAGTGGTGCGAAGCCTTGGAAGGTGGGATCGCTGCGGTCGGCGAAGATCCCTGCAAGTGTTGGAGGGGGGCCGCCCAACGCCAGCACAGCCAAAGTCGGGAACAAGGTGCCCTCAAGCTCCCCTTACAGCTCCACCGGTGGTTCCCCCATCGCGGCAAGGGACTGCGTCATGACTGCCTGGGGAGAGCACTTTGGGAGGGGCGAGCTGCTGTGCTCCCCCCAGGAGAGAGGGTTGTGGGGGCAAGTGGTGTCAGTACACCCAGCTCTGCCAAGCCAACATCTATGACTTCAGCGGGCAGGTGGAGTTCAGACTGCATCTCACACGGGAAAGTGCTCACGTTGGGTGCCCGGTAATCCGTCCTCTGCAGGCTGTCCTCTGCTCTCGTCCCCAAGTACGTGGAACTGGAAGCGGTTCTATAGCTCCACTGCTTCCACAGGCGCAGAATGTCTTCTAGTTCTTCTGCTCCTAACAGTCACCCTTTTCCAGGCAGTGGAAAAGTGTGGCGTAGTGGTTAGGGTGTTGGACTGGGACTCGGGAGATCCGGGTTCTAGTCCCCAGCTCGGCCATGAAACTCACTGGGTGACTTTGGGCCAGTCACTGACTCTCAGCCTCACCTACCTCACAGGGTTGTTGTGAGGATGAAATGGAGGAGGATTATGTAAGCCGCCTTGGGTTCCTTTCAGGAAAAAAGACGGGGTATAAATAGAATAATAAATAAATAAATAAATAAATAAGTTCCCCCTACGTTATTTTCCCTTGCCTCTGCAGTCTCCGACTCCACCTCATCCTGCCGTTGCCCTTCTGGCTCCTGTTCTACGCTTTGCTGCTGTAGACCCACCGTTCTGTCTAAGAACTCTTCACTTTCTCTTATACTCCTGAGGGTGAACACTTGCTGCTCCAGTCCTCTGACCTTTTCTTCCAACAGCGTGACCAGCTTGCACTTGTTGCACGTGTAGGCCATGTTGATCTCCGGCAGGAAAACAAACAAACATTGCACACCCATTGCAGGTCACCACCACTGCTGAGTCCTTTCCTTCCATAGTGCTCTGTTCCCTTTATGTTTCTGTCTTCCTAGAAAATTTCTTAGGGACCTCCCCCTTGACCTCCCCTGCCGAACTCCGCTGCCAAACTCCTGTTTGCTCTCCCTGTGTGCTCGCTCTGTTCACTCGCTCTCTGGGAGCCTGCCCGCTTATCACAGCCCCGAAAACAGCTGGAGCCTCTCTCCTGTTGTGCTCCTGCTCAGCTGGGAGTCAGGAACAGAATGAGCTCCCAGGCGTCTCCCTTCCCTTTAAGCTCTCAGGCCACACCCTTCCCTTGCAGTACTTGTTGTTGTTGTTGCACTCCAGCAAGTTGTACTGCAGCTCCTGTTGTTGTTGCACTAGTTGTACTGGACCTGTTGCACTGCAGCACTTGTTGTTGTACTAAACCGCTGCCAAACTCCTGTTTGCTCTCCCTCTTCGCTCGCTCTGTTCGCTCATATGTTCTTATGATACCATATAGTGGTCTTCCCCAGCTGTGGTGCTCTTAAAGATACCTTTCAGAGCATAAAAAGAGCCATGTTGGATCTAACAAAAGGCCTCTCTAGTCCAGCATTGTGTTTCCAGAATGGCCAACCAGTTACCCCACTGGGAAGCCCACAAGCAGGACATGAGTGCAACAACACCCTCCTACTCATGTTCCCCAGCAACGGGTGTACAGAAGCATGCTGCCTATGAGACTGGAGGCAGCAAATAGCCATCAGGACTAGTAGCTAGTGATAGCTTTCTCCTCCATGAATCTGTCCAATCCCCTTTCAAAGCCATCCAAATTGGTGGCCATCACTACATCTTGTGGTAGCGAGTTCCATAGTTTAAGTATGTGCTGTGTAAAGGACTTTCTTTTATCTGTTCTGAATCTCCCACCAATCAGCTTCATGGGATGACCCCATTGGGTTCCAGTATTAGGAGAGAGGGAGAAAAATGTCTCTGTATCCAAGTTTCTCCACACCAGGCATCATTTTGTACAACTCATCTGTCATGTGTCCCCTTTTACTTGCCTTTTTTCTAAGATGAAAAACTGCAAATGTTGTAAAGGTTTAAGTGTAAACACCGAAGTTTAAAGCTGGAACCTTTTGCATGGCAGACATAAGCACTGCTACTAAGCCATAGGATGTCTCCTAGTTGTGGACCTTCTTTCCAAACAGAGTGGACCAGTTTGCACAGTTGCAGTGAGGGGGGCTATAAGCAATGGTGGCTTATTTCCCCCACTGCGTGCCTGGCCAGATTTCCCGAATTGCTCTCACTGGTGCAGCTTGCCATGTCATCCAAAACCGGGCAGCATCGCTTGTTTGGGTGGTGGGCAGCAGCAACCCTCAGATAACCCCACAACAACCCATGGGTAATTTGGGGGTTGCTGCCCCCTCAAACAAGCCATGCTGCCTGGGTTCAGATGACACGGCAAGCTGCACCAGCAAGGGCAACCCAGGAAATCCAGCCGGCACACGCCACCATGGCTTGTCAAGCATGCCGCTGTCGTGTGAACCAGGTCACCAGGTAAGTGTTTAATTGCTCATTGAGGTTAACCAGTGATATTGGGCAATTTTCAGTTTGCAAGACCTGAGGTGTTAGGATGGCATAGAGTTCCTTGTGGGTGCTCGGCACCAGGGCCGGTGCTACCATTAGGCCAACTAGGCGGCTGCCTAGGGCGCCGGGCTAAAAGGGGTGCCAGGAGCATAGGGCTGGAGGGAGGGAGGGCTCAAGTGGGAGGGGAGGGCGCTAAATATCTGATCTTGCCTAGGGCACCAAACTGCCTTGCACCGGCCCTGCTCAGCACCTCAGCAGGTGAGTTAGAGTGACAGATAGATGTCTCCTATTTAGCATCAGGATACCTTTTGCATAAATACTGCTTTAAGCATTTAAGCAATTTACTTAGTCTTTCATCCTAGAAATCCTAGTGGGTTACTTACTATTCTCCGGATTTTACAAATGGGAACTGAGGCAGAAAAGCAATAAGGTAACTAGAATGATGCTGAGAAGAGTTCATGGCTCTGAGGGAATTGAGTTCACTTTCATCCTGTGTATGTCCAGCTCTTTAGGCACCAGATATACACTGAGCAATCAGTTTTCAGGAGCGTGTAGTACATGGGAGCCTAACATGAAAAGCTGCAACCTCATACCCACTTACCAGGGAGTAAGTGCCACTGAATTCAATGGGACTTACTTCTGAGTAGACATGCATAGGACTATACTGTTCTTCACTTTCCCCTGCCAGTTCCAGCGGGCAATGGGCACCATTAAGCAAGCTGTATCATAATAAAAATAATTATAAAGTGAATGAGGAGCTGGTTAATGAGAGTGAAGGTAGACCCTTAACTACATCTTGGTGAACAATGCTGCTAAGCGAATGCTTCATAATTAGTAGCTTTTACAGGAGATTATTGCATGCTTAGTTTTGCTGAAGTTTAATAACAGCTTTAATTTAATTACCTCTACTCTACCGTGGCTGGCTTATGTGTAAAAGATCCTACTATTTTCCCCCCATGACAGTGTTACTGTTCACATCTGCTGCAGAGAGCGGCCACTTGGCAACAAAGTCAGTCTAAAGCCTCAGGTAATTTAGCAAAAGTTGATGGATTGGCCATTGTGTTATGAATACAGAACCCCACCAATAGTTCTGTCTTTTAAAAAAAAAAAACCAACAGCACTGAAGTAAAAAGTAGCTAATTATTTGTTGCTATGCAATGGCAAATGGGGGGAGGGTAGGGTTGCCAACTGACCAGAAAAACAGCAACACTGTTCCTGTTTGCTTCTGTGTTTTGAAGAGGGAGGTTTGCTTTGCAGAAATCAACTTTTTCATCACATCAAGCTCTGCATTGACACCTGCTAGTTGCTGCAGATCAAGGTGTCCTTAAAGCAGGAGTGGGGGATTTCTTTCAGCCTGAGGGTCCAGTTCACAGGGATGTTGAAGAGTCCTTGGTCTCGAGTCACGAGTCGAGTCACGAGTCTTTGGATCCAAGTCTCGAGTCCGAGTCCTTGGTCCAAAATGGTGACTCCCGAGTCCCGAGTCCCAAGTCACTCCCAAAGCTGACTCCACGAGTCCCTATTAAAATCAATGGGGGGGGGGGTTCCCAACAAGATAAGGCTACTTCAGATGTGTGGTTTAAATAAATTCTAGGCACAAATGTGCCTTTTTATTTCAGAACTCTGCAACTGATTTTGGCAAGAACAGACCAGGCAGAAAAACCCAAAATAACCAGGCAGGCAGAGGAGGCAGGGAACCCCAAAGCAGGCAGGCAGAGGCCTTTGTCTTGGACAATTCAACCGTTGAACTGGTCAAGAAGAGACCAGGCAGGCAGAGGAGGCAGGGAACCCCAGACAGGCAGGCAGAGGCAGCCAAACCCAAAATGTCTGAAAGGTTGCATTTTAGAAACATGATTTTAAAAAATAAACTTGCTGTACTTCCTAAAACTTATCCATGTTGCATTTGAGGAACATGATTTTTTCTAAATGTTTGGCCCCCATTCTGGAACGGTGAGGTCTCATCACAATTCCACCCTCACTGAACACCCGCTCCACTGGTGATGAACTTTCTGGAACCAGAAACACACTCAGAGCAGCCACACAGAGTAATCTCAGGTCCTTCTTCTGCCTCTCCCAAGTACGCAACACATCAATCAAAATAAATCTTGACACACTGTTGGGGCTGCACTCCTGGTAGCCGTCCATAGTGGCCGAGCAGCGGCACACCTCGCTTCCATGCGCTCTTCGCCGGCGATTGCGCTCCTCTCCACTCCTTCTGGCACAGCCCAGGAATGTTGAAGAGTCCTTGGTCTCGAGTCCCGAGTTGAGTCCCGAGTCCCATTAAAAATATTGGGACTCGAGTCCGAGTCGAGTCAGAGGAGGGACTCAGTCCGACTCACGAGTCGAGTCCTCGAGTCCGAGTCCCCATCCCTGCCAATTCAGTTTCAGAGATGCTCTCAGGACCCACGTTCCAGTGGTGGGCAGGGGCCAAGGCAAAAGGTCCAGGGCCAAAAATACCTGGTTAGCTTAAAGCTCTTCCTACATGCAACTAAGCCTTCGCAGAAGTATTTTGACCTTTTAGAAACCGCCCAGAGAGCTTTGGATACTGGGTGGTATAGAAATAAAAATAAGGAGGGGGAGGAGGGGGGATGTGCACAAAAGCCGGGAAACTGTTATGATGGGTATGATAACTGCTCTTGTGGAAAGAGTAATAGGAATCCATACAGGTCCAAAACGTTGACTTATGGGCCATTGGTAAAGTATGAACTGGAGTAACCTCTGGACTGAGAGTAAGAGAGTAGTGAGAGAGAGACTGTGAAATGAGGAATGTCTGTGTTGAAGTGAAGATAACATGTACGTGTAAATACAAACAGGAGGGGTTCGCCTAAAGGGATCAACACGTGCCCAGCAGGGAATCAGGCTGCAGGCTATGTCAGTATTCAGAGTGATGACGAGCTCATGGATTAAGGAAAAGCAGGAGGTAGACAGGAGGAAATATTTGCAAAGAATGTGTCAGTATACATACATATGGTCAGGAAGAAATGTCGAACTAGGGGAAAACACGGTGGAGCAATAGGGGGATTAGTGTAGGGCACGTCAGGAGCTGCTCGCTCACCAGAGGGGACCCCTCCCCTCTCCATAGGACAAGCAGGGAGGAAAAGGGTGTAAGCACTGAGGGTTTGGGAATGGAAGGCTATCAAGTTAAGGTCTTCCATCTCTCAGAGTTATAGGGTATGAGCGTGAATGCTGAATTGCTGCCTTGCCATTAATGTTTGTATCTTGACCATAAGAGACTATATTAATGAATCTGAATCTGTATCTTCATGTAATAAAAGTATCCTTGTATCTTCTAAGTGTGTCTGCCTGTTTTAGTAGAGATAAGCAGGGAACCTACACTCGCAAGCAACACACGTTAGACTCCAGCAAAAGATCCTACCGCCTCTTGAGGTAGCGTGGGATTGGTGCATACTGGACAACTAGGGGTGCCAACTCCGACACTATCCAGTTGTAACAAAACCACCAAATGATCCGCCATGGAGGGAAAGGGGGGGGCAGGGGAGGGGGCATGGCCCTCTGGGGAGCACCAGAGGGCCAGATTGGAACCTCAGGAGGGCTGGGAAGGTCCCATCCATGCCTTATAGATACTCTTCAAAAGCATGGGCAACTGCAGAGTGGCTCCAACGCCAGTGAGGTGGTGTATCCACTCCAGGCTTCAGTCTGAACTTTTAAGGAGCTATCCATGGGGTGGAGCCTATTTCGGAGATAGGGTTCAGCACCTTGGATAGCACCTTAAAAGTTCAGACTAAAACCTGGAGTGGATGCACCGCCCCACTGAGATTGGAGCCACCAGCCTCCACTGGTGTAAAGGGAGGGACTTAGACCCTGGTGTGTGAGTGACAGGAGATCTACACCGACCGATTAGCCAAGCTAATAGCAGGAAATTCCACCATGATCTCTGTGGTTCCCTTGTTGAAAGATGTATCTGTTCAAAGTGCCAATAGATGTTTGTGCAGCTATGTACCCCAGAACCCCAAATGGCCAGAGCCCCAGCCCCCTGGAAGTTTGGGGTCTGGTGGCATAGCCAGGTTGTGTGCTCCATTAAGATGTAGCTCCTTTTACTGGAAGTGTATTGTTTCTGACTCCTCTTTGGAAAGGGGTCCTCTGACCGTTCTTTCTTCCCAGTCTCCCCAAGATACTGGGCTACAGTACACTGAATTTGGCCTTGCTTGGCAGATGTTTTCTGCCTCCTCCTCCTCCCTCTGCAAAATGTGCACAGAATTATGACCAGCACTGCAAAACATACACTCTCCACTTCAGCCCCTCACTCTCCACTTTCAATAAGGAGATCAATACAATATTAGTCTACTGAAGGGTGCCTGAAGGTTTAATGAGATAACCTACTTTGAGCTGTTAGGAAACGTGTTTTTTTTTTTAAAAAAAATGTTTTTATTGAATCGTTTGCTTTACCGCATCTTGAGACATTGGAGTAGGGTTAGGGTGTGATCGGATATGCCAAAAAAGGAAGACAGCAACTTGACACAGCCGCCACTCAGCAGCCTCCAGCCCTGGGACTCTTGGGCCTATGGGAAGGAGTCAGTTACTTCCAAACAGCGGTGAAAGGTCCTGCTTGAGTTTGCT
Organism: Shinisaurus crocodilurus; assembly: GCA_021292165.1. Classification (NCBI taxonomy): domain Eukaryota; kingdom Metazoa; phylum Chordata; class Lepidosauria; order Squamata; family Shinisauridae; genus Shinisaurus; species Shinisaurus crocodilurus. The sequence continues at coordinate 319,153,399 of CM037876.1, read as the reverse complement.
GGTGGGGTGGGGTGGAAGCCAGAGAGAGGCCCTCCCCAAACAGCCTAACTGATTATCATCTGACCTTTTCCAGATTACACTTACACAACTTCTTTCTAATTACAGCCGTGCTTGAGAGATTTTCTTGTATAGATTTTCCAAAGACATCGCACAATGCATTGCAAGTGAGCTTAGACACCCTTGTTAAATTATCACAACATTGTTCACAGTGTCATAAGACAGAAATGGTTAAAGACTTGACCTAGGTAAGGAGAAGGAAGACAACGTTTCACTGGCCAGGTGGCTGGCTGGTGAGAGGGTTGACTCTGCAGTGGAGGAAAGCATCCATTCTCCTGTGGGTCCCCTGGGACAGAAAAAGTCATGCCGTTCAAATAGAGGTTGTATTTTAAGTTGGCGCATGAAGGGAAACCATCGCTGCACTTAAAACCCTGCAAAGATATCGGCTGTGCTGTGCACTCTGCAGATATTTGGCTGAAAAGTGGAATGGTGGAGGCGTGGCGTGGAAATCTTCCACTTGCCTCCCTGCTCCCCAGAGCACCAATTCAGGGTGAAAGGGTGGCATCCAGAGCATCCCGATTTTCAGAGCAGGAGGCACCACCAGGCTGCGGGAGATTCATGGCATCCCTTCGCTTCTATTCTTGGGCCTGCTGTTACCCAGAGGGAGATCACCACAGCTTCTTTCCCCAATCTGCAGCTTCACAGCCATTTTTCTGAGGAATAAGGGGTGGGGGGTCGAGTTCCTGAGCCTGTCCCAGTCAGCCAGAGGTGGCACGAGCAGCACCGTGACGTCACAGAGCAGCCAATCAGGTTTGGCTACATGGTGAGGGCAGGAAGAATTGCCCTGACTCCGAGTGGACAAACCTTTTTACCCTGTAGAATGGGCTTTTTCTTTCTTTTTTAACACCATCACCTAGGTTTGATAGGATGAAACACCCATGAAGAGTGCTTGTGTCTTGTCTGAATTGAGATTCAGCACGTCAGCCCTCCTCTAGTCCATGACTGACCCCAGGTACACATCCAGCACTCCCGTGTTAGGCGTGCCTTGGGGATACCCTGGGAAACAGCTCCTCCGTGCCAGGCATACCCCAGGCCTGGCTGTGTTGTAGCGTTCATGACCCCTTGTGGTTGCGTACGTCTCCGTGCAGCCACTTAGCAGCTGGAGGGTAGGAGTGCGGACCGAGGGAGGGGCTGTGCCCAACTGCCCGTCTGTCAATGTCTGTCCCCCCCCCTTTGCTAATGAGACCATGGCCTGGGCAAAAGGCCGAGACGTGAAGATATGGCAGGAATGACATCTCCCCATCTCTCTCAGCTCTGGGAGCAAGCTGTTCCCAATTATTATTAGTCAGGGCCTTATAGGCCCCTTCCAACTCTACTTTTCTATGATTCTATGAGGGTGGGCTCCTCTTCCCCTGGCTCTGGGCTCAGCTGGACCAGAGCCTCACTGTGTCCTTACTTCATTTCCGTATACGATGGAAGACTGATTAGGCTGTATCTTCTTTCGGGGTGTGTGTGTCTGAAATGCTCAGGATCAGACTGAGCGGCCTGAAGCTGTGGGTTGTCCATCTCTCTGTAAATCCAGGAAAGGGGCAGAAAGAAATGCCAGGAATCCACACAATGGCAAAGCAGGCTGCACATCCAAGGGCTGTCTTGCTTTTGAAATTTGACTTTGAGGTGCTAGCCGGTTTCTCCTGGAGAACTCCATCCACCGCTGCATTTGTATTTCATTCATTGTCTCCAGTTCTGTCATGTTCCTTCTAGAAAAGCAGCAGGTAATTGTCCGGTAAGTAGAGTTTAGGAAATTAGCAAAATGCTGGAGTGTCAGAATAAAAGACGTGCTGGCAAGATGCAATGTTTAAGCCTTAATTTCTCGGGCTTAATGCAAGCGGGCTTCTCGCAGGCTCCCTCTTTCCTGCGGAACCTGGGGAACAGAATTTCGGTCCTTCCAAGAGTCTATGATTTCCTCTCAACCGACCCTCAGAGCTTATATTATGGGCTGGCTGCAGCGCCGCTGAGCTTGGTGTACAGTTATAAATGTCAAAGGAGACTGAAATAGAAATGGGGGGGACGGACACCACAAGCCCTCTTCAGCCTTTGCACATGGTGCCCCATGGAGCGGGGGAGTCAATAGGAAGGGAAGATCGGGGCCAAAGCGTGCTTTACTTTACAGACAGATCTAGCAGCTCTGTCTCTTTCCATTTTAAATCTAGAGAAACTGCAGGGGTCCCAGTCCCAATCAGTACACTGGCATGGGGGGTGGGGGGCTTTAAGCGTTCCCCCACTCTGGTCTCGATCCACTTCAGGGGCCAAACACCTGCAATATATATTGACAAATAGTGATCCCTTTGATGTTAACGAACCCCCCCCCCCATAATCCTGGGTGGGGAGCTTGTGGTAGTGGGAGACACACTCTAAAATGAGGCACCTAGTAAAAAGGAAGCTGGAAGGGGGAGTCAAGAGGTTGAATCCCTTTAAAATGTTTGGAGGTTACTCAAAACCACATTAATAGAGGCTCAGCAGGAATGTATACCACAGGTCAGGAAAGGTAGCACCAAGTCCAAGAGGTGCCCAAGTGAGATGCAAAGAAAAGGGAGCATCAGTGTGCCCAAGTGAGATGCAAGCGGACAATAAGAGAGGCAAAAAAGCATTTTGAGGAGCATATTGCTTACAACAGCAAGGCCAACAATAAAGAATTCTTGATATATATCAGAAGCAGGGAACCAGCTAGGGTGGCAGTTGGAGTTAAAGGAGTCCTCAAGGAGGATAAGATGGAGAAGCAGAATTAATTCTTTTCATCTGTATCTTTCATCAGAAGATACAGGACAGATACCTGTGCCTGAACTGATGTTTTTAGGAAGGGAGTCTGAGGAATTGAGGCAAACAGTGGTGACAAAAGATGAAGTTCTCAACCTTATTGACAAATTGAAAGTCAATAAATCACCGGGCCCTGATGGTATCCATCCGAGAGTTCTTAACAAACTCAAATATGAAATTGCTGATCTTCTAACAAAAATATGTAACATCCCTAAGATCAGCCTCTGTACCAGAGAACTGGAGAATGACCAGTTCCAGGGTCATTCTCCAGTTCCAGGGGGGATCTGGGAAATTACAGGCTGGTTAGCTTAATGTCTGTTCTGGGTAAATTGGTTGAAAGCTTTATTAAAGATAAAATCTGTAAGCATATAGAAGGACAAGCCCTGCTGAAAAAGAATCCGCATGGCTTCCACAAAGTTAAGTCCTGTCTCAATAACCTTTTAGAGTTCTTCATAAATGATCTTGAATTAGGAGTGAGCAGCAGAGTGCCAAGTTTGCTGATGACATCTAATTATTTTGGGTGGTGAAAAGAAAAAGGATCTCTCCAAACTGGGAGAATGGGTATTGAAATGGCAAATGAAGTTCAATGTAAGCAAGTGTGTAAAGTGTTGCATATTGGGGCAAAAACTCCCAGCTTCAAGTATACGCTGATGGGATCGGAGCTAGTGGTGACTGATGAAGAAGAGATCTTGAGGACTGTGGTCCACAGCTTGATGAAAATGTCTACCCAGTGTGTAGCTGCTGTGGAAGAAGGCAAATCCCATGTTAGGCATAATTAGGAAAGGAATCAAGGTACAGGCCCTCATAGCCTGTCCCGGGGTGGAGGGGTTTCTTTCCTGTTGAGTGAGACTGAGTTTTTACGGGTCATGGCAGCTCCCCCGCCCCGCCCCTCCTGAAAGAGAAAAGCACTACTAAGGGGGAGGCAGCGCCAGCCCTTAAGGGAGGCTTCCTGCCCAAAATGAGAGTGGCCCTGCCAGCAGACGCATGAGGGGCTGCTGCCACCCCCCCTTTCGTGTTCTCCCACATGGGATGGGGCAAACATGTCCCTGGCCCCCCGCCGTGGGATGGGAGATGGGCTCCGTGCACATCAGTCCAGCACTGCCCCAAAGGACTCTTCTTGATGCAACCGTGTCTATCGTCACATCAAGATTGCTTTTTTGCAGGGTTTGATCAATACACGCATAGATTTCCCTTTATGAGTAATTAATGTATTGATTGATTAATATCTTTGTTCCACTTACATCCACATCTTAGCTCTAGCTGAGCTGAAATGCCAATTCGTCGAAACAAGGATTGTTTGTGCTCATCTTACCGGGTCACCCTAAGCTCTGAGAAGCCTTAAAATCCTTTAAACGGGGAAAATTCGTATTTGAGGAGCTGAAGGCGCCATTGCCAGGCGACCTCACAGGTCTCACCGTAAGTGCTCCAGCAGATGAACAGCTTCAAAGCACAGACGTGGCTTGCTTGGGAATCGCGTTTGTTTGTGCACATCAAGGAGAGGAGAGAGCGCCTTCAGTGCTGGCTTAGGAAGTGACTACGGTGCGTGCATGAATCATGGAAATCGTCTTTCTTGCAGAGGCAGCTCAGCTGCCGCCTCCCCACAGCCCCCAGGCCATATTAGTTTCAATAGCCTGTTTGCTGCCTTTGGTATTTCTGAGTGTGTAATCTATATTGCAGCAACAGCAACCCATTAATGCCCAATAGAAGTCTCCTTCTTCTTCCTTCTTTTTGGATTCATCCTTCTGCGATAATCTCTGCAAAATATTCCATTAGAGCAGACTTGCACGACTAAATTGCCTCCTGCTCCTTTTTTTATTCCCCATGCTGCCAATAATCCACATGCCTCCATTTCTTATGAATAGTTAAACATGTTTCCAGGATGTAAGCCAGACTTTATCTAAGCACTGTCTTCAAACGTGGCTCCTCCGTTAGGACCAACATCCAGACAGAGGATCAAGGTTCAACAACCCAAGCAATTCAAGTGGCCATCGTCACCCCCACTCTGCAGCCCAGTTTATAATGGTGCTTGCCTCCATCAATCTCTTGTTGCCTCATTCATCTTTCTCCTCCCTCCACATCCTGAAGACTGCTGTCTATTACGGCAAAAGACACCCAATGTCTTCATTTATTTATTATTTATTTATTTACAGCGTTTTTACCCCGCTCTTCAGCCAAAAAAGGCTCCCAGAGCGGCTTACAAAGATTAATGTTAGACAGTCCCTGCCTCTAAAAGACATGACACAAAAGGAAGAGGGATTGGGAGGGAGGAGGAAGAAAGCCAAACTCAGGCACCAGTTCTTAGTTACATACAACAACATGTCATTCCTCCATGAAATTCACTGCCAGAAATTTGTGCTGATAATTGACCTGTACGAGGGGTGAGGCAAATGCATGGAGTTCTCTGTGGCTTAGGTGACCAGTGCCTTTTGCTGCTGCTAACCAAAACCACAATGGCTACAGGAGGTGGCACCACTGTGTGCTCTCAACAATACAAGTTGGTGGTTGGCTAATCCAGGTACTCCGTAGGCGTAATGGTGTCTGTGGGCTCCCGAGCACCATGGTGCCAGTCGGATCTAGGGGTGTATGAGAAATTCATTCCAGTCTGTCTTTGATCAGAATTTATCCTGCTTACCTTCTGGACCAAAGATGGACTTGGACACAAACTGCGGTCAACGCATACACATTTCCGAGTGTGCAGTGTGGTTTGTGGACCAAAAAACTGTCTTTGACTGCATGCATAAATTTGAAAAATGTGCATAAAGAGATGTGTACTTTTGAAAAATTATTGGGAGAAGAATGCGTACATTTCAAAGATTTGCACAAGAAAATATGCACGGACTTTCATGCAAAAAGGGAAAACAAAGCGCGCGATCTGATGAGGACCTGCAGGAATGAGCTTTGGGCTGGAATTTGGAGAATTCCAGTGAGCTTGGGTCTTGTTGATTTGCACCTCCCTGCCAGTCCCCCCCCCCACGGCAGCCCCTCCCCAGCCTGGTTCTGCTGCTTCTGCTGCTGCCAAACCTTCCCCCAACATCGGAAGCGGCCTCAGACTGAGCCGGCACTGTGTTCCGTGCAGCCCAGTATTGCCCACACGGACTGGAGCAGCTCTCCAGGGTTTCAGGAGGGAGGCCCAGCACAGAAGCCGCCGCTGCTGCCCTCAGAATGGCGTCTTGACTGGAATCCTGGGGGGGCAGTTGCACCCCCTCGCCCCTGTGAGCGGATGCCCACGGCACATTCTTATTTATTTATTTCATTTCTATACTGCCCCACAGCTGAAGCTCTCTGGGCGGTTCATAAACCATTTATACAATAAAATCTACATCAAAAAAACCCCAACAATAAAACATACAATACAGTTAAAAAGCTTAAAACCAAAACGATTAAAAGCACAGTTTAAAATGACAATACAAAAAGTTAATAAAACTAAGTCTACAGGCCACCACCCCCACCCCCTCCCGTGTGCTATTTTGAACAGATTAAATACTGAATGTCTTGCATGCAGAAGGCCCCAGGTCTCTCCAGGTAGGGACGTGCGCGGAGCTCAGTTGGGGGGTGGAAGTCTGGCGAACTCACCGGGCTCAGCCCCCGAGCTCCGCTCAACCTACTTTCCCCCCGGCTCGACTCGCATTCTCGCGAGCCGAGCTGGGGAAAGCGACTTCCGGGTTCCGGCCTAATTTGCGCACATTATGGCCAAATTTGTGCAAATTAGGCCGCTTTCTATGTAAATAACGTAGAGCCGAGGGACCCAGAAGTCCGGCGAGCGCCTCATCTGGTGCTCATGCTCGGCTCGGCTTGCACGGCGGGAGCGCTCAGCTCACGCGCTGCGAGTCGAGTGCCGGACAGGTCGCCCATCCCTACGAAAAACACCTGCCAATAATAATAATAATAATAATAATAATAATAATAATAATAATAATATTATTATTATTTTTACCCGCCTCTCCACTTGGATTGAGGCGGGGAACAACAATAAATATGAAATACAAACTGGTTAAAACATAGTAAATATTAAAACATTCTTAAGAACTTTTAAAAATATCCTAACATTCCTACGGTTTCACTGGGTAGGCCTGCCGGAAGAGATCAGTCTTCATGGCCTTTTTGAATGCCAAAAGATTATTCAGTTGAAGAGTCTCCTCCGGCAGGCCATTCCACAGCCTGGGAGCCGCAGAAGAGAAGGTCCTCTGGGCAGTACCCGCCAGCCTGCTCTGGGCTGACTGGAGTCAATTCCTGCCGGAGGACCTGAGTGGGGGAGGGGGGCAGATTGTACGGGGGAAGGCGATCCTGCTGCAGCCCTGGAGAGCCATGGCTGCCAGTCAGGGTTGACAGCACTGTGCGAGATGGACACGGCATCAGGCAGCTTCATCTACCCACTCCCAGTGCCTGTTTCTGTGCTGCCAGTGGACAGCATTGGCGAATTGGCTCATCGTCTCCAGTCAGCAGTGCGCTGGCTGGTTGGCCTTGTGGCAGGTCTCCAATCAGGCTGATTTGCTGATGCACATGTAGGTTCAAATCCCGCCCCTTTTCAGCATTTCCCCTGGAAGCATCTGCAGTTAAAAGGGGTCAGGCTAGTAAAGACCCCCCCCTGAAGAGCTGCTGCCAGTCAGAGCACATAGGAATATCGGAAGCTGCCTTATACCGAGTCAGACCCCGCTTGGTCCATCCAGCCAAGTACCGTTGACCGGCTCTCCGGGGATTCGGACGGGATTCTTTCCCAGCCCCACCTGGAGATGCTGCCGGGGGATTGAACCTGGGGCCTTCTGCCTGCCAAGCGGGGGCTCTGCCCCTGAGCGAGCACCCGGCAGTGGAGTGGTGGGCGAGCGGGATGGACAAGTGGCCAGGCTCAGCGGTGTGTCCCTGATGGGTGGGAGTCCACTCTTTGCTAGGGACAGCAGAGGATTCCTCCCGGGATTCCGAACTGCAGCCGATCAGTGCGCGCATGCAGACGTGTGGCCGATGGAGGGATGTGCCTGCATTTGAGCCACAAGAATCCGGGTGCTCAGCAGAATGGGCTCCCTTCCCAACTGCCATTCTGCAAACAACCGCACAGAGCAATCGCAAGAAGTATAGCTTCCAAATCGCGGGAAGTGATAATTCCCCTTTACTCGGCACTGGTCAGGCCTCATCTTGAGTACTGCGTCCAGTTCTGGGCACCACACTTTAAGAAGGACATAGACAAACTGGAGAGGGTTCAGAGGAGGGCAACAAGGATGATAAAGGGACTGGAAACAAGGCCCTATGAGGAGAGACTGAAAGAACTGGGCATGTTTAGCCTTCAGAAGAGGAGGCTGAGGGGAGATATGATCGCACTCTTCCAGTACTTGAAGGGATGTCACACAGAGGAGGGCAAAGATCTCTTCTCGATCATCCCAGTTTGCAGGACACGGAATAATGAGCTCAAGTTACAGGAACCTAGATTCCACCTAAACATCAGGAAAAATTTCCTGACTGTCAGAGCAATAAGACAATGGAACCAACTACCTAGGGAGGTGGTGGGCTCTCCCAGTCTGGAGGCATTCAAGGTGCGGCTGGACAGACATCTGTCAGAGATGCTTTGACCTAGATTCCTGCATTGAGCAGGGGGTTGGACTCGATGGCCTTGTAGGCCCCTTCCAACTCTACTTTTCTATGATTCTATGATTCTATGATTCCTCACCCCCTCGCCCGCCCCTCACAAGCATCGATCTGTCGCTCCGCAGGATCCTTTTCAGCTCCCCATATTGGAGGCCGCTCACCATGGTGCCCCCATCGTAGAACTGCTGAACAATGTGCTGCAGTTTAGTGGCTATTTTGTGCCCCTCCCCTGCAAGTTGAGGACAGCCACGCATCTATATTCATCTAGATTTTGTTAATTTTACTTTTTTTTTTGCATTTAGAAAACATGAGCTGTTAATTGTTGAGAGACTTTGCAGTCACGTAACAGCCTTTTAAATATTGAAACACAAATTAAGGGAAGAAAGTAGGAAGATCATAAAGCCAGACTTCAAGGGCAGCTTGTTCGAGTTCTTAAAATGGCCACAGCTCCTGGAGATGGTATCCCTGGGCTTTGATCCTGCGCCTTGCAGCAGCTAAGGACCCCCCCCCCCCCGGGTACAAACAGCCTCCCGAGAGCAAGGTACCGGATGGCCCCAGAGGTGCTGAGCGCTCCCAGGGGGTCCACAAAAAGAACTGAGGAGATTCAGCAGACTCCCACCTTTCCTGATCTAGGCCATCCACTGAGACCGGAGTGCATCCCCCCTAAGCAGGAGCAGACTGAGATCCCCCTCGTCAGAGTACCAGGAAGGAGGTGAAACCCCCTTTATGCTCCCTAGCCCCGCACAAGCACTGATGCTCCCCGCCTGCTGTGGGGCCAGCAATGAGGCCAGAGGCTTCTGTCCTTTATCAGAAGCAGCCCCGGGGCTGATGAAGGGCAGAAGGTCCAGCCGATGCTATGTCGTCCAGCCAGCTGTGCCATACAGAACAGGTGGCCACCACTGAAAAACTGTCGGCTGTGGTATGAGCCATCATGTCAGGTGCAGCTCAGCAGGACAAGGGCACGACCAGGCTGGCAACTAGCATCGCAGGTCTTTCAAAATAACCAAAAAACTAGTCACAACAGAGCCACAAATTAACTGCTCGTGCTGGAGAGGAGAGATTTTTTGGAAGATTTTTTCTTCCACCAGGACCTTAATGGCTGTGCTTCCTCCCCTTCTCACTGGCCCTGTGTTTGAGTCAAGATAGAATGAGTTCTGCTGCTTGATCCATTTCTGAGGAGGCTCCAGGCTTTGGCTTCTTGGCCCATTTATTTATTTATTTATTTATTTATTTATTTCTTATATGTATTAATCGCCCATCTGGCCGGCCACCCGGCCACCCTGGGCGATGTACAATTAAAATAATACAATAAAACAATACAATAAAATATGATAATTAAAACAGTATAAAAAATTCTTTTAAAATCCTAACCCACCCCATATTCCCGCCTGAACAGCCATGTTTTTAATACACGGTGGAAGCTCATCATGGAGGGGGCATGGCGAAGGTCACTAGGGAGGGAGTTCCATAATGTGGGGGCCGCCACAGAGAAGGCCCTCTTCCTAGTCTGGCTGCTGTGGCTGATGGGATAAGGAGAAGGCCGTCCGTGGCAGATCTTGTTGAGCGGCCCACTTGATGTTGCTGGAGGCGCTCCTTGAGATAAACTGAGCCGGAGCCGTGTAGGGTTTTAAAGGTCAAAACCAACACCTTGAATTCGGCTCGGCAAGCAACTGGTAGCCAGTGCAACTCCTTCAACACTGGTGTGATGTGATCACGCCGGCGGCTGCCCTTAATCAGGTGAGCCGCCGCGTTCTGTACCAGCTGAAGCTTCCGAACCGTCTTCCAGGGTAACCCCACATAGAGCACATTACAGTAGTCTAGGCGAGAGGAGACCAAGGCATGAACCACTGATGGGAGCAGATGATTAGGAAGGTAGGGGTGCAGCTGCCGTATCAGATGGAGTTGATACAGCGCTGCCCGGCTCACAGCTGACACCTGAGCCTCCATGGACAGCTGGGAGTCTAGAATGACCCCCAAGCTGCGGACCTGGTCCTTCAGGGGGAGAAGGAGGGTGGCCCTGAGTAAAGCTGCATCCACATGACCAAACTAAAAATCCTGGTTCAGCTACACAACACATAATGGACTCTTTCAGCAAAGCACACCGCAATGCCACTGCTGAGAAGAAGAAGAAGAAGAAGAAGAAGAAGAAGAAGAAGAGGAGGAGGAGGAGGAGGAGGAGGAGGAGGGCCTATGACTTGTCCCTTCATTTATGTATATGGTATATACCAGGATGAAAGTTTGGGACTTGATGGCTTCTTCTTATTTTAGGACAGTCTTCAGAGAAAATGTTTCCTTCTTCTTGGATTCAGTTAGCTAACTGAGAGTGGCTTTGCTCACTAAGATGGACCACACGTTTTCTGTGTGTTTCCTTTCCTCATTTGATTCTTGCTTCCTCATAATGGGCAAAGAAAGCACTCTTTTGAGTCCCTACGGTCTGTCTATTGTTGGAGGGGAACAAATGTGTGCTATTTAATGGTTATCATCTTCTGTCTGCAGGGGGATTCTCTGGCATTCAAACCATTATCTCTCCCTTAAAAATGAATAAAAATCATGCAGCACATGGCATCATGGGCCAGCAGTCAGAAGGGCCGTCCAATCCCACAGACAGTGTACTTCCCTCATTCTTCTCTGATGCCCAGGAGTCCAAAATGGTGAAGGGAGCGCGAGCAAAGGAGCAGATGGGGGGGTGGGGGTGCCGAGGAGGCCCGGGACGGGGCTCTTTGCAGGAGGCTGTAGCGGCTGTCAGAACGCAGCCGTCACGTCAGCCAAAAGCCTCTGACTGCACGCAGCCTCGTGCGTGCCCAGGCCCCCTGTGTGAACGTGGGCTGGAATCTGGAGTGGATGGAGAGAGTCACTTGGACACGTGTGCAAACGAAGATCGACAGCCCCGCCACATTTAGCTGCACTAAACCTGCTACTCACCAGGAAAGGTTCCAAAAGGAGGTTGCAGCTCACACCTAACATAATGCAGGCGGCGCCGAGAGCACATGCTGAAGCTAAGCAGGTATGAACCTTTGCTAAGAAGACCTTGAGAGGCAGAACGGGCGGAGGGTCGTCTCCACAACCATCTTGCATTACTCTGTTGCGAGCATGGCAGCTTTGGACAGACGTGTGCTTCTTCTGTGCATCTGATGATGATGAATCTCGCTGAAATGGCCTTTGCCAGCCTAGTAGTGATACCTTCCCTTTCAACATCGCCTGACTAATGCGGCTAAATCAGTTCATTAAAAGTTAGGCGCTTATTCCCCACCAGAGCGCCAAGTGAATCAATTCAGTGATGTTAAGGCATGTCCCTGGGCGACCTTTGCCAGATCTGGGAGCATTTTATTCTTTCTGCAGATGAGCGATTTCTCCCCTGTGCTACAAAAGAAACTCATAAAACCTATCTGCCTGATCTACAGCGTCACCGTTCCCACAACACAGAGATGCACACGCCCCATTCAGGCGGCTCCCTGTCCATTTGGAACAATTTGGTATAATTCTGCTGAGCTCTCTTCACAGCTCTCTGGAAAGAGCCTTGATAGCCGGCTCCTTAATTGGCTCCTTTTGTCATAATATCCGAGAAATAAAGGAGGTGCTAATTGATTATCCTGGCTCAAGGGGGCAACAGTCTGATTTCCAAAAGGCAAAGGGGGGGGTCACCCCCCCCCATCTCTGTAGCTTGGCTTTTGTCAAGCTTTTCAATCAGGAACAAACTTGTCAGTGGATCAGCTACCCAATAACAGCCAAGCTGTGTATTTTGGGGAGGCTAAAATCATGGGCAACTGGGGGGGGGGTAGGGGTTATTTTTGCCCCCAGACCCACTCACCCCTATGGGCCATATTCTGCAGGGTGCCCCATTCTCTGTAGGATGCTGGGAAAATAATTGCCAGGTACTTTGGTACTAAAATGGTTAAATGGCTTTTTTTTGGGGGTGGTGGTGGTGGTGGTTTTTTACTGCCACCAGGGGCTGCACGGGTGTGTGTGTGTGTGTGTGTGTGTGTGTGTGTGTGTGTTTCTCCCCACTCTTGAATGCTGTACTTTGCCTCATTTGTCTTTCTTGAAAACCTGACTCTTCCCCCCTCCCCACCCCTGACTCCTGCGGAAGCTTTTCTATACGCGGCTCTTCCCCAAACCCCTTCTTTATCATGATCACAGGTTCTTATGATGGGGTTCAAGCGCCTCCAGTTACGTTGTGATTTATTATTGCTCATTTTTCCTATAATGGGTTTTCTCTCCTATCGTCGCTATTTCACCTCACTTTAAGAAGGACATAGACAAACTGGAGAGGGTTCAGAGGAGGGCAACAAGGATGATAAAGGGACTGGAAACAAGGCCCTATGAGGAGAGACTGAAAGAACTGGGCATGTTTAGCCTTCAGAAGAGGAGACTGAGGGGAGATATGATCGCACTCTTCCAGTATTTGAAGGGATGTCACACAGAGGAGGGCAAAGATCTCTTCTCGGTCATCCCAGTTTGCAGGACACGGAATAATGGGCTCAAGTTACAGGAACCTAGATTCCACCTAAACATCAGGAAAAATTTCCTGACTGTCAGAGCAATAAGACAATGGAATCAACTACCTAGGGAGGTGGTGGGCTCTCCCAGTCTGGAGGCATTCAAGGTGCGGCTGGACAGACATCTGTCAGGGATGCTTTGACCTGGATTCCTGCATTGAGCAGGGGGTTGGACTCGATGGCCTTGTGGGCCCCTTCCAACTCTACTTTTCTATGATTCTATGATTCTATGATTCTTGCTATGTTTTTCTCTCTGCTTTTGTGAACCGCCCAGAGAGCTCTGGCTAGCAAGCAGCGTAGAAATGTAGTAAATGTATAAAGATGGGGACTTTTAGTTGAAGGACAATTTGGCACAGCCAGCTTCATTTAGTTACATTTGACTTAAAGGAAAATGTGAGGGGCCACTCTGGGGGTGGGGGGGTGGGGGGGTGTTGCCCTCCAAGCCAGAAATCGTGTGGGGCTTTGTGAGTCTTTTGCTCCATCCATCTCCCCACTCCCCCGATACACATCCATAGCAGGTCGTTTCTTTCTGATTTGCTTTCTGAATCTACTTGCTCTCCATGGGTCTTCATTGAGGCCATCACGGTTGTTTTTAGGCCCGAGTGCGAGTGCATGACGGGGGGCGGGGAATTGTGCAGGCAGGAGGCAAAGCCGTCTTCCCCGCTCACTGCACACCCAGCAGTGTGAGGAGCAGCACCTGCAAGATGCCTGGCTGGACACCTCATTCCACCCCACTAGGGGCAGGGATGGAAAACCCTGTCAGCGTTGGTTTCTCTCACTTCCTCATTCTTCCAGTCTTCAGTGAAGCTTATTTATTTATTTATTACATTTATACCCCGCCTTTTTTCCTGCAAGGAACCCAAGGCGGCTTACATAATCCTCCTCCTCCTCCTCCTCCTCCTCCTCTCCATTTTATCCTCACAACAACCCTGTGAGGTAGGTTAGGCTGAGAGTCAGTGACTGGCCCAAAGTCACCCAGTGAGTTTCATGGCCGAGTGGGGACTAGAACCTGGATCTCCCGAGTCCCAGTCCAACACCCTAACCACTACGCCACACTGGTTGGTCCTGAATTTGAGATATATATTTTTAAAAAAACTTTGCATGAAAATCCATACATGTTTTCATGCAGATTTCTCCACATATGTGCCTTTTTGTATGCAATTTTTGCCTAATATTCTCAATGTGTAGGATTTTTCATAATATACTGCATTCTTGAAAGTTATTTCCACTAATATATGTATGTTTGTGTGCACATTTCCCTAATATATTCATTTTGTATCTATCTATCTATCTATCTATCTATCATTGGAGAACTGTCTGTGGGAGACTGCACTACTAAGCGGGGGGGTCAACAGCAGCCAATGTGAAGGCCTGCGAGGGGGGGGGAACCCAGAAAAACATTTATTTTTTCCCCAAATACTTTCTTTGTTTCCCCCCTCCCCCCAAAAATATTGAAAAATGGGGGGGGAAATGGATTATGGAATATTTTCTTTAAGAATGATGAATAAAATGTTTCAGACAAAGTGTTGTTCATATATTTACTCCTCCAAAGTGTTCTCTAAAAACTATGTAATGGATGTTCATGTAAGACTATGTACAGACAGTATCAGTTCATTACAATTCTTGTGCACTGAGGACAAGCAAGCAAGTCCTAGGTTGTTAAACTGAGACTACAACTCTCAAACACAAGAGCAAGATGCATTTCTGCCTCTAAGGGGCACTGCCGTTGTCCCAAGAGAAGGAAGGTTTCAGTTTCTTCTTTGCTTGTGGGCTTCCTCTTGCTGGTATAGTTCAGTGTTCTCCAACCTTGGGTCCCCAGATATTTTTGGCCTACAACTCCCAGCATGCCCCAGCCAGCAACGCTGGCTGGGGCATGCTGGGAGTTGTAGGCCAAAAACATCTGGGGACCCAAGGTTGGAGAACACTGTTATAGTTGGTGGATCTGTCTCTGTCCTCTTGACTAGGCCTCAAGGGACTGGGAGAAAGCACAACAAAAAGGAAAGGTAAGAGTTTACATTTATCTGAATTCAGAAAATTGAACCATTTTCTAACTGCATTAGTTTATCTTCATAACCCTTAAGTAACTCATAGTTTAATTCCTACTGATCTGCTGCCCCTCCACCCCACCTGGCCATAGCTTAGTGTTTACCAGCAAGCCAGCCACCGAATTATTTTTTTCTTTACCTCCCCTCAGCAAAAAGGAGAGACCAACATCTAGCACATGGAGGCATTTCCACACTGCAAGTTCTTCTGAGGAAAAAAAAAAGAGGTGATTTGCAAATACTCTAAAATGAAATATGCATTTCCAAATGCTACTAGGATGACAAAACATATCCCCGTATCATGTAAGAAGTGCCCTGCAGACATTTTAAAAAACCCCTCATGGATTTAAGTGAGGAGGACCAGACTGATGAAAGTGCAAGTAGCTTTTCCCAATGTTCTCGTTCCAGAAGTCCTCTTTCTGCTCCTTGTGTAACACCGACATCATCACAAAGAGTTCCCCCATCAACAACAGCATCTTCAGGTAAACAAACATTGCAAACAACTGCATCCAAAATATACTCAGTAGCTTCATTTGTAGGCAAGATGACACCTGAAGATCAGGAAAAAATTGGCCAAGCTCTTGCAAGAGCAATATATTCTTCTGGAAGCCCATTGTCAATAACTGAAAATGCATACTGGCAGGAAGCTTCTAAATTACTAAGACCATCGTACCGTTTGCCTAGCAGACATTCTTTCAGAGCAAGCCTCATTTATTTATTTATGATACTTGTACCCCACTGTTTTTCCTGCAAGGAACCCAAGGCGTCTTACTGGCCCAAAGTCATCCAGTGAGTTTCATGGCTTGAGTGGGGACTAGAACCCAGGTCTCCCAAGTCCCAGTCCAACACTTTAACCACTATGCCACACCGGCTCCCACCAGTGTGAGTGTCAGAATATGAATGCGTAATGGAATCCATACAAGGAAACATCGATGAAGCACTGTGTACTTACAGATGCATGGACAGATGTGAGGGGAAGGGAAGAATCATAAACTTTGTGATAACAACACCGCAACCAGTTTTTTACAGAAGCATTGAAACAAGCGAGAACAGACATACTGCAGAGTATATCAGTTGTAAAATACTGTATGTGAAGATCTACTGAAAATTGGGAGTGGTAACATGAAAGTGTCATGGGAGATCATAAGGGATAAGTAGCCACAGATTACTGGAATGGGATGCGCATGTCATGGGCTAAACTGGCTTCTCAATGACACCATGAAACTGGACACCCTCCAACGATCCATAGATGAGCAAAAGAAGTTATGAAACATGTGAAAGCTACTCATGTTGTTATGGCTGTAGCGTTCAAGAAGAAGCAAGAAGGGGGAAATGCAATTAATAAAATAGTGGCACTGAAGCGCTGTAGTGGAACTCAATGGGGTGGAGTGGTGATCTCCTTTGAAAGCTTACTAAAAAAACAAAGAAGCTCCTCAAGAAACTGTATTAGTCGAGGATCTTAACGTACCCAGAAGTGTAGGAACACTGTGCTTGATGAGGATGTCTTCTGGGTTCAGCTGCAGAATTCCCCGAAGCCAGTTTCTTCAGCCATCACTGCATCTGAATCAGACCAGTGCACTTTTGTCAGAGATTCCTTACCAAACAGCCAAGATAAAAACAACTGTTTTTGAGAATCTAAGTGTATCTCCACTTCCAAGTACGGAAGAAAGGAAAGTGAAAGATTCTATGGAGTAACGGGAAGAATTTTGTTGCCATCCAATTTATGCTGCTGCAAATCTGTCGGATCCAAGATTCAAAGGCAGAAATGGAAGTGTTGATAGCGCTGCCGCTGCATTTGACTGGATTACAAAGCAAGTGGCACACTTAGGACTTGATGCTGGAAAGGTACTTTCAAATATTGCAGAACACAGAACATCTTCAGGGATTTGGTCCAGGAATGCAGTCTGGGATTCTGCCAAACGTATCCCTCCTGCAACATGGTGGTGGCGAGGACTTTGCACAACACAGCCTCTGCCTCCTCTCTTGCTCCCCGCCTACTTCTTCAGATTCCTCCATCTTCTGCAGCATGTGACAGAAACTGGTCAATGTTTGGAAATACTCACACCAAAGCAAAAAAATAAACTGACGTGTGAAAGGGTGGAGAAGCTTGTTTCAATTCAGGCAAACCGTCAGTTTTTAGAAATCCATGATAACTATGGTGAAGACAGATGAAGCAGAAGAAGTAGAAACTGAAACGGATACCAATAGCTCAGAAAAGGAAACTGATTAAATTTCATGTATATTCATTGAGTCTTGGTTCAAACCCCCCCCCCCCTTTTTCTCAGTTCTTTTAATGGGAGTGCGTGCTTTATGTCTGCTAGACACTGTGGAGGCGAGGCCTAGGGGAGACAGAATTTTCTTTGTTTTACAAATAATGATGGTTTCCTCTGTTTTTATTGTTTTTTGCCTGCTCCTCATAAACTGGCAAAATCAAAGAGGTTCCTTACAGTTCAGGACACAAAGTTAATTCAGTTTATAAGTATTGTCTGAATAAACTGTACATTTAATAGGCCAAACATGATAATTTTATGCTAAACCAAGTTATACACATAATACTTTTTATGTTCCTAAAGTAACAAAGTGACTTTTAATTTGTAAAGGATGCTAATATTGCATTTCCTCCCCAATTTTTCTGAAAATTTCCATTCTTTCTTTCCCCCCATGGCTTCAAAATTTCCAGAAATTTTACATCTCTACTGCAAGCCATGATGGCAGCAAAGCTCTCAGCGTATTTTGTCTTGTCAAGCAAATTTTTCTTCCTCCAGTTTGGTTCGTGATATGCAATGAACTGCTCCATAAAGATGGATGAAGCCCAGGACTGGTGCCTAAGAATCACTTCTCTGGGCCTTGTACACACTGCAACACACACATACACACACACTCCCTGATCTGTTCCGGGGTGGGGTGGGAAATGGAGGATTTGTTGGTATCTTTTGGCTTCTTTTTGTTCTCTTTGTTTAAGCAACTTGCATTTCTGGCTGCCTGGTAGTTGACATGCATCTGTATTATTCAATATACTGAAGTGACATTTATTTATTTAATACATTTAAATCCTGCTAGTTTGATCCTATTCCACTTCAGAACCCATACCGATTTGGGTTCGAGACACACCAGTGGGTAACCAAGAAATATCTAGAATGTTCTTCTGCTGAGCTCTGTGACTAGTAGACGCTGAATCGATTGTGTTAAAACAGCAAGTGTACGCACATGGGATTTCTTTGCATAGTTTATGTGTGCTGCAGAATCCAACTTTTCCTAGTACTGGATCTGAACCAGCTGTGTATAGGATCTCTGTAGACAGTCCTCTGTGTTCCTAGGAAGCATGGCGGGGGCCAAGTGATTTTGTCTGCGCTGTAGATGGCAGGTTGCTCCCAGCAATTGGACTATTTTCACCTCTTAGGGGTGGCAGCTCATAAGTACTGGTCCTCTCTGTGGTGTAACCCCACAATTCAGTTCCCTGGTGTATGTCTGCTTTAGTATGTTTAGTGTGTCTAGAATGTTGAACTGAGTGGGTGTGGTTTGTGATGTCTTAGAAAGGGTGGGGGGAGGAGTATATAAGGAGTATATATTGAGTGATGTCATCATCATCATCAGGCGATCACTCGTGACCGAGTAAGATTGTCTTCCAGGATAAAAGGAGGAAATTCTAAAGAAGATTGTGTAGACTCTAGGCGATGGGTCCGTAAGTGACTGTGGAGGCCAATTCTAGATCCACACAGCTTCCCACAGTGAGGACACAGGTTACCAGATGGAAGATAGTCCTGTAAAGGATTCGTTTGACGTGCTTTCCGCTTCGCACGTTTCTCCCTTTCACCTTGCATTCGGGCTTCTTCAAAGTCCATGGAACCTTTGTGAAAGGCCAACCTCCATTTAGATCGTTCATGGGCCAGAGCTTCCCAGTTTTCGATGTTTATATTGCATTTTTTTAGATTAGCCTTATGAACATCTTTAAACCTCTTATACTGACCACTGATATTCCGCTTTCCATCCTTGAGTTGGGAATAAAGTAACTGCTTTGGGAGATGGCAGTCAGGCATTCGAACAACATGACCGGTCCACTGAAGTTGGCGTTGAAGGATCATTTTTTCAATGCTAGTAGTCTTTGCTTCTTCCAGTACACTGACATTTGTTCGCCTATCTTCCCAAGTAATTCGCAGGATTTTCCGGAGGCAACGTTGATGAAATCTTTCAAGGAGGTGGTAGTGACGTTTATAGATAGTCCATGTTTCGCAGGCATACAATAGAGTTGGTAATACAATGGCTTCATAAACCAGTGTTTTGGTCTTCTTACAAATATCCCGATCCTCGAACACTCTATGTTTCATTCGAGAAAATGCGGCACTTGCGGAGCTCAAACGATGCTGGATTTCACTGTTGATGTTAGCCTGCTTTACTTTTAAATCTACACACACACCTTTGTACCCACAGCATCATAAATTTAAGCTAGATCCTTAACAGCCAGTATTAATCTTTTCCCTCATTAGTAGGGGAAAGGTTTCATTTGACACTTCCCTCAGGTTTTCAAGTGCTGATGCTTAGCCTGAGAAGGGTTTATGCGCCTGGTCCTAAAGTGAAAAGGACGTGTCGTCACACTCTCTGCTCCCCATAGTGTTCCTAATTTGGTTTTCCATAGGTGAATGTGGGCACAGCAATCATGGACTAGGCAGGTAGGAGGTTGCTTTGATAGCTGTGAAATTTGGGGTGTGGGATGCCATCCTTTCTTCCAGCACTGAGTTCTAGATCCGGTGTCACAGGCACTGAGCTAGGAGGCCCTGGGTGACTCAAGGAAGGTTCTGGCTGAAATATAGCAAGAACGGTGATATTTATTTATTTATTTATTTATTACATTTATACCCCGCCTTTTATTCCTACAAGGAATTCAAGGCAGCTTACATAATCCTCCTCCTCCTCTCCATTTTATCCTCACAACAACCCTGTGAGATAGGTTAGGCTGAGAGTCAGTGACTGGCCCAAAGTCACCCAGTGAGTTTCATGGCTGAGCGGGGACTAGAACCCGGATCTCCTGAGTCCCACTCTCACCACTATGCCACACTGGCTCCTCCTCCTCCTCCTCCTTCTTCTTCTTCTTCATCCTCTCTCTCCCTCTCTCTCTCTCTCCCACCTTTTTATGGGCTCAATGAATGATGTGCCAGTGTTTGTCAGTAAGCCTGGGTGATGGTTTTTGCATTGGGTCAGGGCAGAAAACAGTCCCTAATCTAAATTGAAATCTACAGTGGGAAGAAACTGGGATGGAATCGAGGGGTGAAAGAAGAGTGCCTTAAGAAGAAACTCTTGCTTGGATTGTCAGACAAAAGGAGACAATTTGTCCATATCTGGGGCAAAAATGAAACCACAAAAGGTTTGCTTCTCAGATGCACAGATACAGTCTGCTGCAGCTGCCTGCTGTCTCTGGATGTCTAAAGAGAAATGTGGAGGGAGCCGCTGGAGGAAAAATTAATCAAATAATAAACCAAAATTCCCACAAGGCACTTGATTTAATGCTGAGCTTAGTATGAGACATCATAGAATTATTGGCCCAATTCCGCAGGAAGTTCTTCTGTGTAAGCCCCATTGAAATAAGTGGATATGAAGTAGTGTATGTGTGTGTATGTGTGTGTGTGTGCGTGTGCATATATATATATATATATATATATATATATATGAAGGAGGGAGAGAGAGACCAACCGAAAGACACACACAGAGAGAGAGAGGGAGAGTTGGGTACCAATATGTTCTGTGCCTTACAGTTTGGTTCCCAGTGACTGAATGATAACCCGCTCCCCATTCCTCTTCCCGTCTTAGAACTTTTGTTGGCATAGAAATATCTAGAATGTTCTACTGGGCTCTTTGTAACTGCTTACCATTAGTTACAAGAATGATGACGGCATCTTGGCTGCCTTTAACTAATCATTATGAAGCAGATCATTTTGTCGATATGTCTCAGAGATGGGAGAAAAAATAATGTTAAGGACCAATGAAACTGCCAAGGATTCCCCACCCAAGTTTAATGAGTCTTGATGGGACTTGAGATCAATCTGCTTTTGAAAAGGCCGGATGTCTAACTGAACTTCCAAGCCTCCCCCCAAAGCTGAAGGCAAAAACCTGCCTGGTTTCATTTTATTTGCAAGAGCATTAACCACAAATAGACATTGTATGCCTATGGTTTTTAAGTTGTTTTTGATGTTTTACTATATTTCTTTTCTCAATTTTTGTAAACTGCCTTGCTTGGCCCCAGACTACTGTAATGCGCTTTACGTGGGGTTACCCTTGAAAACGGTTCGGAAGCTACAGCTGGTACAGAACGCGACGGCTCGCGTGGTTAAAGGCAGCCGCCGGCGGGATCACATCACGCCAGTGCTCAAGGAGCTGCACTGGCTACCAGTTGCTTGCCGAGCTGAATTCAAGGTGTTGGTTTTGACCTTTAAAACCCTATACGGCTCCGGTCCAGTTTATCTCAAGGAGCGTCTCCAGCAACACCAAGTAAGCCACTCAACAAGATCTGCCACAGACGGCCTTCTCCTTGTCCCTTCAGCCAGAGCAGCTAGACTGGTGGGGACGAGGAAGAGGGCCTTTTCCGTGGCGGCCCCCGACTGTGGAACTCTCTCCCGAGTGACCTCCGCCATGCCCCCTCTCTGCTGAGCTTCCGCCGCTCACTAAAAACTTGGCTGTTCAGATGGGAATATGGGGTGGGCTAAGATTTTAAAATTTTATACTGTTTTAAATGTATTTTATCCTGTTTTTATCTTATGTACATCGCCCAGGGTGGCCGGTTGCCAGCCAGATGGGCGATAAATAAATGTAAATAATAAATATAAATAAATAAAGGCAGTATAGAAATGCAATAAATAAATAAACCAATAAATAGAAAAAGTAGAATGAAAATGTCAATTTACCCTGATGTTTATGTTATACAAACAAACAACAACACCTTAGCATTCTGACTTTGTGTTGCATATATAACAGAGATCGTTCATAATCCGAAGTTAGGAACCTGGGAGGTCGCCTTATCCTGAGTCAGAGACCTCACTTGGTGCATCCAGCCCAGTATCATCAACTCTGACCTGGTTCACACAACACGGCCCATGGTGGGTCGTCGTCGTGTCGTGCAAAACTGGTGCGGTTTCTGCAGAGTGGGTTATTTTTCACAAACTAGCCAGCCTGAGAACCCATGGCTTGTTTTAGGGTAGTTGACAGCCATGGCGGCTTACTGTGTGATCCGAAACCCAGCAGGTGACTTTGTTGTGGGTTGTCAGGAATGACTACAGAGCGAACTGGTACAAGCAGCGGAAACCCCTGCCGCTCCTTGCGATGGTGCCGCCGCCGCCATCCTCCTAACGCTGGACACAGGACAGGGCACAACTAAGTGTGTAGGAGGAAATGACGGCTGCCTTCACACTTGCCTGACTTCCCCCCTCCAGATTACAGCTCTGCTTCAGATTTGTGCATTTCCACTCTCCGCGTTACTGCTTTGCCATGATATTCATGGAATCATAGAAAAGTATTTGTTTATGTTCATCAACCCAAAGTCCCTTAAAATAAATAAATAAACAAATCAGCTGGCAAATGTGTTCCCATGTTCATGAGGGCTCATTTTGGGTGTGTGTGTGTGTGTGTGTGTGTGTGTTTTTCCTTTAGTGTGGTTTTTTGCAATTTGATGTGGTGGGGGAGGGAGCAGAAAGCAGCTGGAGGAGAGAAGGAGTTTTACGGGTGGGTGTTCTTACCTCTGTGTAAGACAGTGTTCTCCAACCTTGGGCCCCCGGATGTTTTTGGCCTACAACTCCCAGCATGCCCCAGCCAGCATAGCTGGCTGGGGCATGCTGGGAGTTGTAGGCCAAAAACATCCGGGGACCCAAGGCTGGGGAACGCTGGTGTAAGGTAAAGCAGCCTTTCCCCCCTTCTTTTGTTTGAAGGTGTTTGCTAGCAAGGCAAGGCCCAGAATGGAGGATGACATTGACAAGGACATGGGCAAGAGAGGGATATCAATAGGCTGGGCTAAATATAGCACAAAATCCTGCCCCCCCCACCCCCCAAGCGCACACACAGGTCCTGGCAAATGCGATCGGCATTGAGAACGGCTCTGAAAATTAATTCCATTTGGCGATCTGAGGCAGGAGAGGCAGGAGTCTCACTCGGGAGCCGGCAACCCCAGTGGACCCCTTGAGGACAGGTGCTGCTTGACGCAGGGAGCGAGGCAATGAGGGGGTTCTGCCGCAAAGGCACCTGGGACGTGTGCCGGCCGGAGCCAGTGGGAAGACGGAGGGGGATGGGGGGGGGGAACAAGCCGTGGCAAGCCTGATCGTCTGTTGAGGGTACTGTGGGTTGTTCGGCAAACAACCCGCCCGTGGTGGCTGATTCACAGGGTGGCTTCGCGTGACGTACGGACCCGCCCACTGACTGGCAGCCTCGCCTCTCCAGGGGTTCAGGCAGGGATTTTCCCCGGCCTACCTGGGGATGCTGCTGGGGACGGAACCCGGGACCTCCTGCATGCCGAGCGGGGGCTCTGCCGCTGACCTATGCCCCCTCAGTCCAAGTTATCATGGGAGGTTCCGCTTCCCCCTTTTGTGTTCATTTTAAATTTAATTCACAGAATCTCTGGTGGTTCACAGGCAGTTCGCAACACTTGAAATATCTTGAAACCCTGAGAGCTGAACTAGGACGAGGCTGAACATGCACCCACACCTCCGCACCCGCACTCACTTGCGACAAATGTGAGGCGGGCCTCTCGGCGGGTTTCAGGGCGGGGCTGCCGAAAATCCATCCTTGTTTTGGACGGAGACTGAGGACTCATTATCCAGGCTGGAGGAGGGTTCTTCTTCTTCCCCCTTTTTCCTTAATAATTTTTTTCAAGCCGTGGCAAGCGGCTTCTGTACACTGTGGTATCCGTCACATGATCACAGATCTTTCTCAATGTGTCTGTGTGTACACCAGTAGCATGGGGGGGGGGGAAGACAGATAACTCATGATGCCACGGAACTTTGTAATTAGTAGACTCATTGGTCAGAACTCAGCCACTGCATAGTTTGTCCACATCCTCAGGTTAGGGAGGGGTCTTCTGGTAAGTTTTGGCTCCCTTCAGCATCCCTCCCTTGAAAATGAGAAAGAGGGAGACCATTTCACTCCCTTTCTCCACTGACCCCCCCCCCGCCAAATATATCTGACCCCAAACTTTTGCCCTGCCAAAGGTTTGGCCCAGCACGTGTACAGGGGAGCCAGCCAGCGCCCCCGCCCGGCCTTCAGCCCTGCTCCGCTCCCTCACTTATTATCCTTCTTTTCAAGGTGCTGCTGCCATCGTAAAAAAAATGTCAAAGCCACTTGATGCCGAGCTTGCATCGCAAATGCTGTTATTTTGTGCCAGAAGCAAATGCCTCTCCTAATCAGGCTCCAAAGAATGTGCCGCTCTGGTATCGGAGCAACTTTAGCCAGGCATCCTAAATGGATGCTATTTATAGTCCCTGGGAATCAGAGTACCAATAAGCAGTAATGACAAATGTCCTTTTTGATATGAACCTTGGGAGCAGAGAGAACACTTATCCCGGAGGCGTGGTGTGCATCGTCTGTCTTTCATTTTAGCCAGGTTTCCTTGTACTTACAACTCTTAATTTGCATCCTTCTCCAGAGGTGTATGGAATGACAAGTTAACTTATATCAGAAGGCCACGGAAAATGTTAGCGTTTATTGCCTGGGCCTCCCTCCATTAAAAAGAAGAAGGCTGGATGCTTCCTGCGACATATGGACATTTAGGCAATCAGTATCATCTTACTCAGTTATTGCGGCTGCCTGAAGAATAAGGTCCAGGACCGTTGCTGCGGGGATTGGCTTGAGGGGCAAACCTCTGACGCGCGCGGTGTGCCCAGGCTCCTGAGATGGGCAAAAGCCAAGGGCAGGTGGGCGACACCATCGTCTCCCCATGCTCAGCCCTTCCAGAGGGCAGGATGGATAACTATGCGCTATGATCATGCCCAGTTTGCAGGGCGGTTTCATTCATGGGGTTGATCGTAAAAAAAACAGCTGTCAACAACGACTATTTGCATTCCATGTAACTGCAGCTGGCCTCCACATAAGCCGGATGCGTGTGAGGTGGTGGGGGTGGTTATAGTTCAGGGGGGGCAGGATGCTTCCTCCAGGGGGAGGGCTCCTAGTAGCACTGGCTACGAGACACCATGGTGCAGTGGTTCCATCTTTCCCTCCCTGCTGGATGATCTGCAGTAAGAAAAAGATGAAAGAAGTGGTGGGGAAACCTAGGAAGGTGACTGTCCCTTACACTTTTGGACCAGGCGCACAAACCCTTCTCAGGCCAAGCATCAGCACTTAAAAACCTGAGGGGAGGGTCAAATGAAACCTTTCCCCTACTAATGAGGGAAAAGATTAATACTGGCTGTTAAGGATCTATTTTTTAAATTTATGATGCTTTGGGTACAAAGGCGTGTGTGTAGATCATAGAATCATAGAATCATAGAAAAGTAGAGTTGGAAGGGGCTTACAAGGCCATCGAGTCCAACCCCCTGCTCAATGCAGGAATCCAGGTCAAAGCATCCCCGACAGATGGCTGTCCAGCCGCACCTTGAATGCCTCCAGACTGGGAGAGCCCACCACCTCCCTAGGTAGTTGATTCCATTGTCTTATTGCTCTGACAGTCAGGAAATTTTTCCTGATGTTTAGGTGGAATCTAGGTTTAAAAGTAAAGCAGGTAATAACGCCAAGCTGACATGTAGGATTTGGGTAGGAAACAAAATAAAAATAAGTTTATTTTAATTCTCAAAATCTTAGTTCCAGGAAATAAACCTGCCTACACCAAACACTTTGTAACTAACCTACCTCCCAAACTCCCAACTCTCCCCACACACTACAAACACTCTCCCATATCACACTAACTCCAACCACCTAAAACTCTCTAACCCGACTCACTGACCCGACTAACTCTGACCTCACTCAGCCACTCCTCATAGACTCCTCCCCCCACCCTTTCCAAGACATCACAAGCCACACCCACTCGGTTCAACATTCTAGACACACTAAACATACTAAAGCAGACATACGCCAGGGAACTGAATTGTGGGGTTACGCCACAGTGACCAGTGGGTGTCAATGTCATCTGGGGCCCCTGTCATTTCTGGGAATGAGGCAGAGAAAGCGCGTGATAAAAGCCGTGTCTGGCCGCACCTGCAGTTTCAAGCCTGGCTTGGTGCCGAGCTCTACCTTCTTTGAGATTAACCAGGCTGGTTTCAAAGTCCTCCGTTTCTGATTGCCGTTATGCAGAAAATGACAACAAAAAGCCTCATCTGGACTCTCCTCCAAGAAGCTCCTGTTTCTGTTCCTGACTCCCAGCTGAGCAGGAGCACAACAGGAGAGAGGCTCCAGCTGTTTTTGGGACTGTGAAAAGGCAAGCAGGCTCCCAGAGAGCAAGCGAACAGGGAGAGAAAACAGGAGTTTGGCAGCGGAGTTCGGCAGGGGAGGTCAAGGGGGAGGTCCCTAAAAAAATAATAATAAAAAAAAAAATCTAGGAAGACAGAAACCGAGCACTATGGAAGGAAAGGACTCAGCAATGGTGGTGACCTGCAAGGGGTGTGCTATGTTTGTTTTCCTGCCGGAGATCGACATGGCCTACACGTGCAACAAGTGCAAGCTGGTCACGCTGTTGGAAGAAAAGGTCAGAGGACTGGAGCAGCAAGTGTCAACCCTCAGGAGCATAAGAGAAAGCGAGGAGTTCTTAGACAGAACGGTGGATCTACAGCACCAAAGCACAGTACAGGAGCCAGAAGGGCAACGGCAGGATGAGGCGGAGTCGGAGACTGCTGAGGCAAGGGAAAATAACGCAGGGGGAACTCCCTGGAAAAGGGTGACTGTTAGGAGCACAAGAACTACAAGACACTCTGCGCCTGTGGAAGCAGTGGAGCTATGGAACCGCTTCCATGTACTTGAGGACGAGAGCAGAGGACAGCCTGCAGAGGACGGATTACCGGGCACCCAACGTGATAGCGAGCAAGAGGCTGAGGGTCAGTCGAGTGGAGGCAATCAAACCAAGGCCTACAGCAAGAGGAAGAGAAGAGTACTCATAGTGGGAGACTCCCTCCTGCGGGGATCGAAGCCAAAGTATGTCGCGAAGACCCATGGACTCGCCAGGTGTGCTGTCTCCCCGGAGCACGGATTAAGGATGTGTCAGAGCAGCTGCCGAGGCTCATGCAGCCCACCGACACATACCCCTTTCTTCTCTTCCACGTGGGTACAAATGATACTGCCAAGCGGAGTTACAAAGAAATCACGGCAGACTTTGAAGAGCTGGGAAGGGAACTCAAGAACTTCGGGGCCCAGATAGTTTTCTCATCCATCCTTCCAGTACTTGGAAGAGGCATAGAAAGGGAAAGAAAAATACTCCGAGTGAATGACTGGCTACGAAGGTGGAGCCGACGTGAGGGATTTGGATTCTGGGACCACGGGCTACACTTCCTGGAAGATGGACTGCTGGCAAAGGATGGGTTGCACCTCACAAGGACTGGGAAGAATGTGTTTGGCCACAGCATGAGGAACTTAATCAGGAGGGCTTTAAACTGAATCCAACAGGGGAGGGAGACATAAACTCGGGGGTACCAATGGAAGAAGGCCTCTATGCCACAATGGAGAGAACAGCTCCAGCGGTGCCCATTGATAGTCTACCACAAAATGTAGGGGGAAAGTCGGACTATAAAGCACATAGTCTTCGATGTCTTTATACTAATGCCCAGAGTATGGGCAACAAACAAGACGAACTTGAACTCTTGATACATGAGGGCAAGTACGACTTGATAGGGATAACTGAAACCTGGTGGGATGACTCCCATGACTGGAATACAGCAATTGAAGGGTATAACTTGTTCAAAAGGAACAGAAGCAACAGAAAGGGAGGTGGAGTTGCACTGTATGTTAAAAATACGTATCTCTGCACAGAGATACAGGAAGAGGAGCTTGGCAGCCCCATTGAGAGCATCTGGGTTAAAATAAAGGGGGCAAAGAATAAAACGAACATGGCGGTTGGAGTCTACTACCGACCACCCAATCAAGGAGAAGACGAGGATGGAACTTTTGAAAAACAAATTGCCAGTGTTTCAAGGAGGCACAATGTGGTAGTAATGGGAGACTTCAATTTCCCTGATATCTGTTGGGAGACTTTTTCAGCCAAACATGGCCCCTCCAAGAAATTCCTGAGCTGTGCTGCTGATAACTTCCTCCTACAGAAAGTGGAGGAAGGAACTAGAGGATCGGCTATCCTTGACCTGATTCTAACCAACAGAGACGAGTTAGTGGATAAAGTGGCAGTTTCGGGAACTCTGGGGGAAAGTGACCATGTTATACTTGAGTTCTTGATTCTAACGGAAGCAAAAGCTGAGTGTAGCCAAACACGTACCCTGGATTTTAGGAAAGCCAATTTTAACAAACTCAGAACAATGATTAGTAAGATCCCATGGCAAGTGACTCTCACGAGAAAGGGAGCCCAGGAGGGGTGGGAGTTTTTAAAAAAGGAAATTTTAAAGGCACAATTGCAAACAATTCCCACAAGGAAAAAAGGCAGAGGGCAACAGAAGAAGCCAATGTGGCTTCACAATAAACTCAAAGACGACCTGAAAACAAAAAAGGACACGTATAGGAAGTGGAAGGAAGGACAGGCTACAAGTGAAGAGTACAGGCAGGTAGCACAGAACTGCAGGAATAGTGTCAGGAAGGCTAAAGCTGAGAATGAGCTAAGGTTAGCGAGGAATGCTAAAAGCAACAAAAAAGCTTTCTTCAGATACATGCACAGTAAAAGACAGAAGAAAGAACTGGTGGTTCAACTACGCAATGAGGATGGCAAATTGATAACAGAAGACAAAGAAAAGGCAGAAGTGTTCAATTCCTACTTCGGCTCGGTCTTCTCCCAAAAGAGGGTCTATGACCCCCCTGGCAAACCTGAAGTGCAGACTGAAGGGGCAGGATTGCAGCTTGAGATTAATAGGCAAATGGTCAAGGAGCACCTGATTACTCTGAACGAGTTTAAATCTCCAGGGCCTGATGAGCTGCATCCTAGAGTAATAAAGGAACTGGCAGAAGAACTCTCAGAACCACTGTCTATTATCTTTGAGAAATCATGGAGGACAGGTGAAGTGCCAGACGACTGGAGGAGGGCAAATGTTGTTCCCATCTTCAAAAAGGGCAAGAAGGAGGAACCTGGGAACTATAGGCCAGTCAGTCTGACATCAATCCCCGGGAAGATTTTTGAGCAGATTATAAAGAAGTCAGTCTGCAAGCACCTTGAAAACAATGCAGTGATTACTAGAAGCCAGCATGGATTTGTCAAGAACAAATCCTGTCAGACTAATCTGATCTCATTTTTTGATCGGGTAACCTCCCTTGTGGACTGTGGGAATGCTGTGGACATTATATATCTGGACTTCAGCAAAGCTTTCGACAAAGTGCCTCATGATATCCTGATTAGTAAGCTAGCTAAGAGTGGGCTAGATGGAACAACTATCAGGTGGATCCACAACTGGCTACAGAATCGGACTCAAAGAGTGCTTATCAATGGTTCCTTCTCAAACTGGGGAGAGGTAACGAGCGGGGTACCACAGGGCTCGG
Source organism: Shinisaurus crocodilurus (assembly GCA_021292165.1). Classification (NCBI taxonomy): domain Eukaryota; kingdom Metazoa; phylum Chordata; class Lepidosauria; order Squamata; family Shinisauridae; genus Shinisaurus; species Shinisaurus crocodilurus. The sequence continues at coordinate 319,123,893 of CM037876.1, read as the reverse complement.
TCCTGGGCCCGGTGCTCTTCAACATTTTTATTAATGACTTGGATCAGGAGGTACGGGGAATGCTTATCAAATTTGCAGATGACACAAAGTTGGGTGGAACAGCTAATACTCTGGAAGACAGAAACAAAATTCAAAGTGACCTCGATAGGCTGGAGCGCTGGGCCGAAAACAACAGAATGAAATTTAATAGGGATAAATGCCAAGTGCTGCACCTAGGGAGAGGAAACCAAATGCAGAGTTACAGAATGGGGGACACTTGGCTCAACAATACTACAAGTGAGAAGGATCTTGGAATTGTGGTAGATCACAAACTGAATATGAGCCAGCAATGCGATGTGGCTGCAAAGAAGGCAAATGCAATTTTGGGCTGTATTAATAGAAGTATAGCTTCCAAATCGCGGGAAGTGATAATTCCCCTTTACTCGGCACTGGTTAGGCCTCATCTTGAGTACTGCGTCCAGTTCTGGGCACCACACTTTCAGAAGGATGTAGACAAACTGGAGAGGGTTCAGAGGAGGGCAACAAAGATGATAAAGGGACTGGAAACAAGGCCCTATGAGGAGAGACTGAAAGAACTGGGCATGTTTAGCCTTCAGAAGAGGAGACTGAGGGGAGATATGATCGCACTCTTCCAGTATTTGAAGGGATGTCACACAGAGGAGGGCAAAGATCTCTTCTCGATCATCCCAGTTTGCAGGACACGGAATAATGGGCTCAAGTTACAGGAACCTAGATTCCACCTAAACATCAGGAAAAATTTCCTGACTGTCAGAGCAATAAGACAATGGAATCAACTACCTAGGGAGGTTGTGGGCTCTCCCACTCTGGAGGCATTCAAGGTGCAGCTGGACAGCCATCTGTCAGGGATGCTTTGACCTAGATTCCTGCATTGAGCAGGGGGTTGGACTCGATGGCCTTGTAGGCCCCTTCCAACTCTACTTTTCTATGATTCTATGAAGCTCAATGTGGTGCCCGCCCACCCCCACCCCTGCCGCTGCCACCCGTTTCATCTTCACAATAGCCCTTTGAGGCATGTTAGTCTGAGAGGCAGTGACTAGCCAAAGTGAGACTCAAGCCCGAGTGGGGATTTGAACCCAAGTCTTCCAACACTGTAGCCTCTACATCACACTGTCTCTGTTGAATTCAGCAAGGAGAAAGTTCCCAACAAAAGAGAAGGCTTTTTGTCTCTCTCTTCTTTTCTTACCTTCAAATGTTTGCCCCCAGTCCTCTCCAAAACCTTCATGCTGGATAAGAAATCACCAGAGTGCCATTTTCTTTGAGAATGTCACTCTGTGATTAAAGCCAATGTTCCAACAGGAGCACCACTCGCTTCACGCTTGAGTTGCTCAGATGCTTTTAATATCAAGCCTGCAAAATTAAGGGGAAGAAGAAGAGAGAAGAGAGCAGAGAGCGGCGGCTGCTGTGTTTCCTACAACTGTGATAAAATTTAACACCCTCCATTTATAGAAATACAGCACATTAAAAGCTCTGGAGAAAGGTTCCTTCCGTCTGCAATAAGGGCAGCCTTTACCAGATAACTACTTGATGTTCCCTAAATTCTCCTCTTCTCAGTTTCTCTCCAGATGCTGGGATCTTGAATTACCAGGTCTTGTTTCGAAAGTGGAGCACGTGTTTTCGAATTCTGTACACAGGGCTGTCATCATCATCATCACCATCATCAGGCGATCACTCGTGACCGAGTAAGATTGTCTTCCAGGATAAAAGGAGGAAATTCTAAAGAGGATTGTGTAGACTCTAGCGATGGGTCTGTAAGTGACTGTGGAGGCCAATTCCAGATCCACACAGCTTCCCACAGTGAGAAAACAGGTTACCAGATGTAAAGGATTCGTTTGACGTGCTTTCTGCTTCGCACGTCTCTCCCTTTCACCTTGCACTCGGGCTTCTTCAAGGCCAAGGAACCTTTGTGAAAGGCCAACCTCCATTTAGATCGTTCATGGGCCAGAGCTTCCCAGTTTTCGATGTTTATATTGCATTTTTTTTAGATTCGCCTTAAGAACATCTTTAAACCTCTTATATTGACCACCGATATTCCGCTTTCCATCCTTGAGTTGGGATTAAAGTAACTGCTTTGGGAGACGGCAGTCAGGCATTCGAACAACATGACTGGTCCACTGAAGTTGGCGTTGAAGGATCATTTGTTCAACTCTAGTAGTCTTTGCTTCATCCAGTACACTGACATTTGTTCGCCTATCTTCCCAAGTAATTCGCAGGATTTTCCGGAGGCAACGTTGATGAAATCTTTCAAGGAGGTGGAAGTGACGTTTATAGATAGTCCCTGTTTCGCAGGCATACAATAGAGTTGGTAATACAATGGCTTCATAAACCAGTGTTTTGGTCTTCTTACAAATCCTTGAACACTCTATGTTTCATTCGAGAAAATGCGGCACTTGCGGAGCTCAAACGATGCTGGATTTCACTGTTGATGTTAGCCTGCTTTACTTTTAAATCTACACACACACCTTTGTACCCACAGCATCATAAATTTAAGCTAGATCCTTAACAGCCAGTATTAATCTTTTCCCTCATTAGTAGGGGAAAGGTTTCATTTGACACTCCCCTCAGGTTTTCACGTGCTGATGCTTAGCCTGAGAAGGGTTTATGCGCCTGGTTCTAAAGTGAAAAGGGCCGTGTCGTCACACTCTCTGCTCCCCATAGTGTTCCTAATTTGGTTTTCCATAGGTGAATGTGGGCACAGCAATCATGGACTAGGCAGGTAGGAGGTTGCTTTGATAGCTGTGAAATTTGGGGTGTGGGATGCCATCCTTTCTTCCAGCACTGAGTTCTAGATCCGGTGTCACAGGCACTGAGCTAGGAGGCCCTGGGTGACTCAAGGAAGGTTCTGGCTGAAATATAGCAAGAACGGTGATATTTATTTATTTATTTATTTATTTATTATATTTTGGGACCCCTCTCTGGGTGCCCATTGTATTACTTGAGTTTATTTATTTATTTATTTTATTATTATATTTATACTCCGCCTTTTTTCCTGCAAGGAACCCAAGGTGGCTTACATAATCCTCCTCCTCCTCTCCATTTTATCCTCACAACAACCCTGCGAGGTAGGTGAGGCTGAGAGTCAGTGACTGGCCCAAAGTCACCCAGTGAGTTTCATGGCCGAGCGGGGACTAGAACCCGGATCTCCCGAGCCCCAGTCCAACACTCTTAACCACAGTCACCTTTCTCCTTCTGCCCCCAATGCCCGCCACCATTCCATGCTGTAACATCCTCTAGTAGGTTAGAGCAAAAAAACAAACGAAGAAAACTGTTTGCCTGTTTTTGAAAAGAGAAATATTCTGAGCCTGTGCAGTTTCACATTTTAAACTCACTTAAATCATAGAGCACCATCATGACTATTGGATGGGACCAGGAGAGGCCGTAGCTCTCTACGGCAGAGAGCCCTTGCTTGGCACGAGGAAGGCCCCCCTCCCCGGTTCGATCCCCGGCAGCAGCTCCAGGTAGGGCTGCAAAAACTCCTTCCTGAAACCCAGGAGAGCCGCGGCTGCCGGTCAGTGTTGACCATCCGGGGCTTAGATGGACCAAAGGTCTCACTCAGCACGAGCCAGCTTCTGATGTTCCTATGGAATAAAGTGGAGTTTGCTTCTGCTGCCTTTATGCTAAATACAATGACTTGAGAATAAGCACCATTTTGTTGTAGGAAAGGATAATATATATTTAGAATAAATACGATAAAACGAACATCTGTAAACATCTATGCTCCAGCCTGCCCCCCACTATAAAATGTGAAAGGAAGGAAGGAAGGATGCTGAGGCATGTTCAGCCTTCAGAAGAGGAGACTGAGGGGAGATATGATCGCACTCTTCCAGTACTTGAAGGGTTGTCACACAGAGGAGGGCCAGGATCTCTTCTCGGTCTTCCCAGTTTGCAGGACACGGAATAATGGGCTCAAGTTACAGGAACCCAGATTCCACCTAAACATCAGGAAAAATTTCCTGACTGTCAGAACAATACGCCAATGGAACCAACTACATAGGGAGGTGGTGGGCTCTCCCAATCTGGAGGCATTCAAGGTGCGGCTGGACAGCCATCTGTCAGGGATGCTTTGACCTGGATTCCTGCATTGAGCAGGGGGTTGGACTCGATGGCCTGGTAGGCCCCTTCCAACTCTACCTTTCTATGATTCTATGATTCTATGAATAGGGCCAGGTCCTATTTGCCGCTGCCCCCATCACAAGCTATTCTTTGGGTGGTCTTTTGGGGGGGCCTGGGCTGTGGGGTTCTGTAATCCAGCCCTATCTGAAGTCCAACATTGGCTCATGGCTATGGATGTGTCTTCGTCGAGCAGCCCAGAGCCTGGCTGGCTTGGGGCTATTTCCCGACTTCTGGACTTTCCTATGCCTCGGCCCATGTGGCGTGGAGATTCCAAGGCTGGGAGCAGGGATTGTTCTCATTCACAAAGGCAGCTACAACCTGAGCAGGATTGTACCCACCGGAATGTTTCTTTAGACATGGTGCGCTCTGTCTCCTCCAAAAAGAGAATTTCCCAGATTTTAATGTTGTTCTTGGGTGGAGGTGGCACCAGAGTTCATATTCTCCTTTAGTTTCTATAGCAATTTATTTTTAAAAGCTGATAGTTGGAAGACTTTTTTAAAATCAAAAAAATAATGAGGGCACTCAGTTTGAATTTTTAGCAAGTGTGCTTTTTGGTAAGGGATCAAATTCAGCTAGGGTGCAGTTATAGCAGTGCTCCAACCTTGGGTCCCAAGCCAGTGTAGCTGGCTGGGGCATGCTGGGAGTTGTAGGCCAAAAACAGCTGGGGACCCAAGGTTGGAGAACACTGAGTTATAGCCTCCCTCTTCAAAACATATTCTAATCCTTCCTTCCTTCCTTCCTTCCTTCCTTCTAACCAAGAGTCTCTCTCTCTCTCTCTCTCTCTCTCTCTCTCTCTCTCACACACACACACACACTCACACACACTTTCCTGTCCCCTCCTCCCTCTCTTTCCTGCTTTCCACTTTTTTTTTGTTGCAAGTGGGGAAGGAAGGAGTCTTCTTGGCTGCGTGACAATTCCCAACATGTCTCTGTTCATTCATTACTGCGACATGTTCCATGGCAAAATCTATCAAAAAGGGATCCATCCCTTGGTTGTAAATGGATGAGACACTCTGTGTGACAGAGGTAATTAGGCTCTGGGGGAAATGTATGCACAGCTAATAAGAAGCAAAGCTAAATGCTGTCTTAATTTACCCTCCAGCTCACGCACACGCACACTCACACAGTTGTTCATTCAAGTTTCACTAATTGAGCCAACAGCAATTAACCCTTCCTGCCTTTTGTGAATGAGTTAGGGACCAAAGTGAGCTGAATCTCGTCTCGCTGCTTCCTCCGCCCCCTTCTCTACTGGGAATTCTTCTTTACCATTTGAAAATGCATCTCAGCATCAGCAGTAGCAGTGGCTTGATCAGCTCACCCGGCATCCTGAAACCGTCAGTTCTGATGGGATGGGATTGCTGAGGGGTGCCCATAATGAGAAATGATGGCTTAGGAATGCGGGTGGAGCATGAGCTAAAATCCAGCGCAGGGCTGGCGGCGGCGGCGGTGAGGCCCAGGCTCAGCAGTCAAGCATGGAGTTTGCAAGCAGAAGGTGCCAGCTTCAGTCCTCAGCAGCACCTCCAGTCAAAGGGGTCAGGCAGCAACTGAAGGGAAAGACCCACTTGGAGAGAGGCCTCTGCCTGTTAGAGCACAGGACGCTGGGCTGGGTGGAGAAATCATAGAATCATAGAAAAGTAGAGTTGGAAGGGGCCTATAAGGCCATCGAGTCCAACCCCCTGCTCAATGCAGGAATCCAGGTCAAAGCATCTCTGACAGATGTCTGTCCAGCTGCACCTTGAATGCCTCCAGAGTGGGAGAGCCCACAACCTCCCTAGGTAGTTGATTGATTCCATTGTCTTATTGCTCTGACAGTCAGGAAATTTTTCCTGATGTTTAGGTGGAATCTAGGTTCCTGTAACTTGAGCCCATTATTCCGTGTCCTGCAAACTGGGATGAACGAGAAGAGATCTTTGCCCTCCTCTGTGTGACATCCCTTCAAATACTGGAAGAGTGCGATCATATCTCCCCTCAGTCTCCTCTTCTGAAGGCTAAACATGCCCAGTTCTTTCAGTCTCTCCTCATAGGGCCTTGTTTCCAGTCCCTTTATCATCCTTGTTGCCCTCCTCTGAACCCTCTCCAGTTTGTCTATGTCCTTCTTAAAGTGAGGTGCCCAGAACTGGACGCAGTACTCAAGATGAGGCCTAACCAGTGCCGAGTAAAGGGGAATTATCACTTCCCGCGATTTGGAAGCTATACTTCTATTAATACAGCCCAAAATTGCATTTGCCTTCTTTGCAGCCACGTCGCATTGCTGGCTCATATTCAGTTTGTGATCTACCACAATTCCAAGATCCTTCTCACTTGTAGTATTGTTGAGCCAAGTGTCCCCCATTCTGTAACTCTGCATTTGGTTTCCTCTCCCTAGGTGCAGCACTTGGCATTTATCCCTGTTAAATTTCATTCTGTTGTTTTCGGCCCAGCGCTCCAGCCTATCGAGGTCACTTTGAATTTTGTTTCTGTCTTCCAGAGTATTAGCTGTTCCACCCAACTTTGTGTCATCTGCAAATTTGATAAGCATTCCCTGTACCTCCTGATCCAAGTTATTTGCAGTTGGTCGGTGGCGTAAGGCGGGTCCAGACATCCTGGCCGCGTGGGGGGAGGGGCTCTGCCTTGGCCTGAGGAGGCGGCAGGAGAGGGGGGGGAAGCACAGCACGTGGCCAGGCTGTTCAAAGGGGGGGGTGAGGTGAGTCCTCCTCACCTGAGAGCGAGCGCATTTCCTTTGCTGAGGTTGGGATTGCTTCTCCCTCTTTGACTGGTGAAACCCCTGGTGACAGAGCAGCCGCCGCTTGAAACCAGGCATCTTGGACCCTGGGCAAGGCCTGGGCAAGGTGTGTATGTGGGGGGGAGCCCTGTGCAGAACCATGGGAGAAGAAGCCCAGGCATCTCAGCGGGTGGTGACTGACCTGGACAGGAGTCTTTGGGTCATGGTGGATAGCTTAATGGAAATGACAAACAATCCAGTGCGTGGCAGCTGTGAAAAAGGTGGATTCCATACTACGGATCATTAGGAAAGGGATCGGAAATAAAACTACCAATATCCTACTGCCCTTATACAGATCTATGTTGTGAGCACATTTGGAATACTGTGTTCAGTTCTGGTCACCACACCTAAAAGGGGATATTGTAGAGTTGGAGAAAGGGCAGAAAAGGGCAACTAAAACGATCAAGGGGCTGGAGCAGCTCCCCTACGAGGGAAGGTTACAGCAGCTGGGATTGTTCAGCTTAGAAGAAAAAAAGTGAGTGAGGGGAGACATGACGGAGGTGGACAAAATAACGTGTCATGTCATGTGGACAAAGTGGACAGGGGGGAGACATTTTTCTCCCTTTCTCAAAATACTAGACCATAATGGGAGATTAGTGGGAGATTCAGGACAGACAAAAGGAAGTCCTTCATACAGCGCAGAGTTAAATGCTGGAATTCACTACCATAAGATGTGGTGCTGGTCACCAACTTAAACAGTTTTACAGGGGACCTCGACCAATTCAGGAGTTTCGGGAACTCTGGGGGAAAGTGACCATGTTATACTTGAGTTCTTGATTCTAACAGAAGCAAAAGCTGAGTGTAGCCAAACACGTACCCTGGATTTTAGGAAAGCCAATTTTAACAAACTCAGAACAATGATTAGTAAGATCCCATGGCAAGTGACTCTCACGAGAAAGGGAGCCCAGGAGGGGTGGGAGTTTTTAAAAAAGGAAATTTTAAAGGCACAATTGCAAACAATCCCCACAAGGAAAAAAGGCAGAGGGCAACAGAAGAAGCCAATGTGGCTTCACAATAAACTCAAAGATGACCTGAAAACAAAAAAGGACACGTACAGGAAGTGGAAGGAAGGACAGGCTACAGGGGAAGAGTACAGGCAGGTAGCACAGAACTGCAGGAATAGTGTCAGGAAGGCTAAAGCTGAGAATGAGCTAAGGTTAGCGAGGAATGCTAAAAGCAACAAAAAAGCTTTCTTCAGATACATGCACAGTAAAAGACAGAAGAAAGAACTGGTGGTTCAACTACGCAATGAGGATGGCAAATTGATAACAGAAGACAAAGAAAAGGCAGAAGTGTTCAATTCCTACTTCGGCTCGGTCTTCTCCCAAAAGAGGGTCTATGACCCCCCTGGCAAACCTGAAGTGCAGACTGAAGGGGCAGAATTGCAGCTTGAGATTGATAGGCAAATGGTCAAGGAGCACCTGATTACTCTGAACGAGTTTAAATCTCCAGGGCCTGATGAGCTGCATCCTAGAGTAATAAAGGAACTGGCAGAAGAACTCGCAGAACCACTGTCTATTATCTTTGAGAAATCATGGAGGACAGGTGAAGTGCCAGACGACTGGAGGAGGGCAAATGTTGTTCCCATCTTCAAAAAGGGCAAGAAGGAGGAACCTGGGAACTATAGGCCAGTCAGTCTGACATCAATCCCCGGGAAGATTTTTGAGCAGATTATAAAGAAGTCAGTCTGCAAGCACCTTGAAAACAATGCAGTGATTACTAGAAGCCAGCATGGATTTGTCAAGAACAAATCCTGTCAGACTAATCTGATCTCATTTTTTGATCGAGTAACCTCCCTTGTGGACTGTGGGAATGCTGTGGACATTATATACCTGGACTTCAGCAAAGCTTTCGACAAAGTGCCTCATGATATCCTGATTAGTAAGCTAGCTAAGAGTGGGCTAGATGGAACAACTATCAGGTGGGTCCACAATTGGCTAAAGAATCGGACTCAAAGAGTGCTTATCAATGGTTCCTTCTCAAACTGGGGAGAGGTAACGAGCGGGGTACCACAGGGCTCGGTCCTGGGCCCGGTGCTCTTCAACATTTTTATTAATGACTTGGATGAGGAGGTACAGGGAATGCTTATCAAATTTGCAGATGACACAAAGTTGGGTGGAACAGCTAATACTCTGGAAGACAGAAACAAAATTCAAAGTGACCTCGATAGGCTGGAGCGCTGGGCCGAAAACAACAGAATGAAATTTAATAGGGATAAATGCCAAGTGCTGCACCTAGGGAGAGGAAACCAAATGCAGAGTTACAGAATGGGGGACACTTGGCTCAACAATACTACAAGTGAGAAGGATCTTGGAATTGTGGTAGATCACAAACTGAATATGAGCCAGCAATGCGACGTGGCTGCAAAGAAGGCAAATGCAATTTTGGGCTGTATTAATAGAAGTATAGCTTCCAAATCGCGGGAAGTGATAATTCCCCTTTACTCGGCACTGGTTAGGCCTCATCTTGAGTACTGCGTCCAGTTCTGGGCACCTCACTTTAAGAAGGACATAGACAAACTGGAGAGGGTTCAGAGGAGGGCAACAAGGATGATAAAGGGACTGGAAACAAGGCCCTATGAGGAGAGACTGAAAGAACTGGGCATGTTTAGCCTTCAGAAGAGGAGACTGAGGGGAGATATGATCGCACTCTTCCAGTATTTGAAGGGATGTCACACAGAGGAGGGCCAGGATCTCTTCTCGTTCATCCCAGTTTGCAGGACACGGAATAATGGGCTCAAGTTACAGGAACCTAGATTCCACCTAAACATCAGGAAAAAATTCCTGACTGTCAGAGCAATAAGACAATGGAACCAACTACCTAGGGAGGTGGTGGGCTCTCCCAGTCTGGAGGCATTCAAGGTGCGGCTGGACAGACATCTGTCAGAGATGCTTTGATCTGGATTCCTGCATTGAGCAGGGGGTTGGACTCGATGGCCTTGTAGGCCCCTTCCAACTCTACTTTTCTATGATTCTCTGATTCTATGAATGAGGCTGTCAATGGCTTCATGCATCCTCCCAGATCTGAAGCGGCATGCCTCCGAACACTGGAGAGGGGCTTTTGCACTCATGTCTTGCGTGTGGGCTTTCCGCTGGGGTATCCGGCTGACCACTGTGGGGACAGGATACTGGGCTGGATATGTCTTTGTTCAGATTCAGACAGGGATGCCAGAGAATTCCGCAACGGACTCAGGGGAGTCCAGATTCCCCCCCACAGATTCTGCAGCGGACCGGCTTTCCCAGGCCTCACGGACTCCACGGGGCTTGCAGATGATGGTTATATTTTGCACATTTTTGCACAAATTTAGCTGCAGAAAAATACGCAAAGTAAAACACACCAGTAAAAAATGCGCAAATCCCGCCATAGAGTAAAGCGTAAACATATGGGTATGGGGGGGATTTGCACATTTTTGACTGATTTGTGCTTTTTGGGGAGTACGAATTTGGGCAAATTGAATTTGTGCAAATATGCGTGAAGACATTTGCACAAATTCGGAGTCCACAGATCAACAGACAGTGGAGAGAAAGTTGCCTGCAAATCCAGCAGTCGCCACTGGAGTGGCTTCCTCTCCGTCCGCACGTCCCTAGATTCATCTCGCCTCCTCTTATGCTCTTATGTATAATTTCACGTTACTGTTAGCTACTGTCAAATGAACTTTAGATTGAGCAATAAACATCTCCTGCTGCTGCTGCTGCTGCTGTCAAATGTTACTTGTCAGGTATCAAATATCAGGGGAATGTATGATACAGGCGTAAGTATTTTGAAAGTGTGTGGGGTCTGTCTGACACAAAGATTCACAAAGGAGAATTCCGAGGGGGAGTTTTTGGGGTGCAAGAGAGGGCCTCTGGTGCAAACAGATGCAAGAGAGCTGCCTTTCTGTCCCCATCTTCTTCCTTGACTTTTCCTCCTTCTGTATAAAATGCAGCTTGCCCCATGCAAGTGTTTAAAAAAACACGCCTCCCATTCTATGGGCATGGTCTCCCCTCCCACACAGCACCCCCAGGCAGAGGGGTCTCAGTGGGGGCTCCATGCCATGGGGCTGTTTCTCTGCTCCTCCTACTCAGGGCACCCAGAGAGATGTCTCAGGAGGATGCTCTTGTTGTGCAAGCACCTGGAAGCTACACCAGCAGGGGTGATCCTGGCCCCACTCTGAAAATGCTTCCGCCCCAACTCGTGCCTGGGTTCCCTCCCAGATTCCAGCTGGGGTGAAGTATGGGGACATCCTGAATTTTGTTGCGCCAAGGTTCAGCAGCATAACCACCACAGTTCCCTCCCCACTTTCGTTCTCAGAGCTTGGCACAGCAGGGACATTGAACAATGTGATTGGCAAACTAAACTCAAGATCTGCCACAGACGGCCTTCCCTGCCCTCCCAGACGCTACAATTCTCTGTGGCAGCCCGACTAGGACTCTTCCAGGACCCCATGCCCTCTCTGAGACGCGCTCAGGTTTTCAGGCGGAACATGGGGGGCTAATTTAAAATTTATATTTTAATGATTTATAGATGTGGACTAGGGTTTTGGAGTGATAAATCCAAGGGGCTTTTTTGATCAGGTGGCTAGAAGAAAAGGCATCAACCACGGAAGTCCACATGGCAGCTGCTAGGCCACCAGTGTGCCGTACTTTGGGTTGTCTTGAGGACCTTGAGGACCATGAGATAGAAGAACATCATTTTGCAGGCTGAAGTCCACATGAGTTTATGTCTTCAGTGGCTTTCCATGCACCGAACTAAGCTCCCTGCTGCTTTAGCATATGGGGTGTCCATTAGTACATTTGACCATAAACTATGAGGAAGGTCACTGATATTACTCCCATTTTCCAGAAAGAGAGACTGAGAAAGGGGGCTGTTCCTAAGGCCACTCAGCTGAGTCCAAAGCACAGGTGGAGTTTCCCTAGTGCAAAAGCAGTGGTGCCTTTCCACTCCCCCCCCTTTATCTCACCCCCAGCACATGTGGGTCTGGCCCCCTCTGCCTCCCCGCTCCTCCCTCCGGTTTAGCAATGAAAATAAGCCAGACGTGGCAGGGGTTTTTGTGTTTTCTTTTATTCGTAACCTATTTCTATTTTAATCTTAGATACCTCATACAAGCTGAGCTCAATATTAATTTAAAACAACCAAAAATAAACTCTAAAAATAAAATGTCAGCCTGAAAAATCTGTGCATTACAAGTTACAACCAAATTAAAACGCTCATGCTGAGGCTGCCTGAGAGATGCTGGGTATCGGCTTTCGGCTTCAGAAGGTACCGTATCACTCTGGATCTTCCCCCGCACAATTTTATTGGTGGGAGCTGCCGGCCTGAGTGCCTGTGATGGGCTGAAGGCAGGTTAGGAATGCTAATAGAGGCACCCTGGTGATCCCTCTCCTCCCCCGCCCAGGGGGATCCACTCTGCCCACACCCCATCTAGCCCGACCCTCCAGTGAGCTTCTCATTTTACATGGGGAGGACAGGGGTGGCAGGTGTGTGAGTTGGGATCACATCCATCTCCACAGCTCTTAACCCACTCAGCCCGTCTCGCCAAGTGATTTGGCAAACTAAACTCAGGTTTCCAAAGTGAAATTTGCCGGCAGATTTTGGCACATCTCTGTCTGGAGCGAGCAAACTCATTTCCTCCAGAATCTCCCTTGGCCGGAGGAAGCAGGTGGGGGTTGAGCGTGCAGAAGAACTCCCCCATGCTGGTCCACGGCCAATTTAGGGGTGGCTGAATCCATCAGTTTTGCTTTCTCCTGCAGAGGAATTATGATTAAAATCTCAACTTCTTTTTCTCCCAAATATGGAGAACTTTGTGAATCCTGATACACTATTTTCACAACCAAACTAAAATGAAATTCTCACCCATCTGCACTGGCCAAATTTAACAAGTGCAGCTCTTCCCAGCGTGGAGAAGCCCATGATGTGCCTGCCTGCCTTAGAGCTGTTGAAGACGAGGCGCTTGGCAGATAAAAAGAGGTGGCAACCCTAATTCAGCACCATGGGGCATGCCTGAAATCACAGGTGTGCAGACCCAGACTTCGAAGAGTGCAGCACCGGGTTCGGTCCCACCCACATTCCTCTTGTTTTAATCTCAAGTTCTTTTCGCGCTGAATATGGAGAGCCTTGCTAATTTTGGTAAATTCTCATCACAGCCGAACTGGAATGAAATTCTCATCCATCCCCACGCCTGTTTCTGATGGGCCACCATGCGGCACTGCATTCTGTGCTGCCGTTCATGACGATCAGTGGTAGTTTTCTTTCTTCGTGGCCCTAAAGGCAGTTTGAAAGAGGCATTCCTGATCATGGTGTGGACTACTCGCCCCACTTTTGTGTCTGTTAAACAGGTTCAGCAGGTTTTCGGATGGTTTCAAAACCCTGCACAATCTGCTTGGCCAGAGGCGAGAGTGTGAAAAAGAACTGCATGTGCAGGAAGCGAAGACTTTCGGTTCTCCATGCGAGGGGCTGCTCAGTCCCCAGATCGAGGCTCCTGGTGGCAAATGGTGCGGGGCTTGAGGGACAGTGCCCTTGTGCCAGGGAGCGCCAGGGACGGCCAGCACCCCCCCCCCCGCTGGATCCGCTTAATACCCTTGTCCTCAGAACCCCCCATCAGGTCACACTAGTAGGGCTCTGAGCACCAAAGGCCTGCAGGGGCTCCAGGGAGTGACCCCGGCCTGTCTGTGCACGGAGGGGGGGGGAAGCATCTTCGCCCTGCACAGAGAGGTGTGTTGGTGACTTTCTCTGCATGGAGAAACTGTGGTCTGATGTTGGGGGGGGGCGCTTAGGGGAAACAACAGATCAAACAACAGATCAAGCAATTACAAGACCAAATAAAAGGCAATTAAAAGATTCTCTAATGCTATTAAAATCTGTCAAGACGCCATGAGAGGACAGGATGGGCTTTCCTTAGAAGCCAAAAGGCAGCCAAGGTGGTAGAAAAGGCTGCTCAGCCTTTTCTAGATGGGTTTGCCCTCCAGGTTTGTGGTCTAGAGGCACAGGTGGTCTCCCGTTCTGGAAACCTCCATTCGTCCCGAACATGTCTGCTCCCTGGGACTGGGCTCTCTGTGCACATCATGCCAGTACTTTGCCACTTTCATTGGCTCGCCGTCTCAGTCCATTTCTGGACTTAATTCAAGGTGCCGGGCTTGACTTGAAGGCCCTCAATGGCTTGGGACCAGGGAAGCTGAAGCAGCAGCACCTCTTTCCATCTGGTCCAACCTGGACCTTCTTTGGATGCCCTTCTGTGGACTGAGGTATAGCAGGTGGCTATGCGAGAGCAGTCTGTCTTGGTGGTGGCCGTAGAAGCCCCTCCTTCTGAGAAGCTTGCCTTGAAACTTGGTTGGCATTTCAGCACCAGGCAAAGACCTTTTTTTTAATTTTCCCAGGACTTCTATTCAGTTTTGGCTTCATGCCGTTTTTACTCTCTCCTGTACTCTTTTATACTTCTTTGTTATTTGTTTTATTGTTATTGAATTTAAATGGTTTTATTTCTTGTTGAGAAACACTCTGAGTACTTCGTTATAGAGCAGCCTATAAATACGGTCAATAAAGAAATAACAAATAAATGTCTCGGCTTCACGCTACCCCTTGTGGAAGAGCGAGGCTCAGCTTGAGACGTGCCTGTTCCTAACTCACCTGATGACGTACGGCTATGAAAAACCTCTCATATTTTGGTGGGGCAGGCCATTAAATAATGCGAAAGTGGGAGAGATCATCGTATCATCTGCACCCATGATCTTGAGGGCCTTGGGGGTTATGCTCACCTCTGTGTAGAGGAAAAGATGCCCCCGGAAAGTAATGAAAGTTTGTGGATGGGAAAAGCAATTGCCTTGTGTTGATGCCAGTAATGTTGAATCTCTAGGGAGTTCCAGGTCATAAAATCAGGAAAGGTATTGCAGGGCTCGTGATAAAATCATTTAAGTATTTGGCAGAGGCAAGAGAATTCTCTGATTCATTGTGGGCATTAGACGGCGAGGCTAATTCATGTCAAAAATAGAAACATCTCTTGCTCAAGAAGCTACGAGTGGAATATTAGAGTTCACCGAAATGGGGGATATAACAGACACTAGGAAATGCTGACTCATCCCTTTTCAGTCATTTGTCAGTCTGGGAAGGATAGATGTGCGTGGGGGGGGGGGGAGATCCTGTCCCGGATCTACACATGCATGTATGCTGGAATGTTGGAGGAGAGCCCCCACCCTTGGGAGCCCCGCTGCCCCATTGCGTGCAGAGACTGACTGTCCCTGAGCAGAGCACGTGGCCCCTTGCTGATCCACGTGGGGCTTGGGTTGAGTGAGGGGGGCTTGACAAACCAGGTGAATCGAGCCTCAAAACGTGACCGAAGACCTGTTTGCTGACTGCCGTCTCCCAAAGCAGTTACTTTATTCCCAACTCAAGGATGGAAAGCGGAATAGCGGTGGTCAATATAAGAGGTTTAAAGATGTTCATCAGGCTAATCTAAAAAAATGCAATATAAACATCAAAAACTGGGAAGCTCTGGCCCATGAACGATCTAAATGGAGGCTGGCCTTTCACAAAGGTTCCATGGACTTTGAAGAAGCCCGAGTGCAAGGTGAAAGGGAGAAACGTGCTAAGCGAAAAGCACGTCAAATGAATCCTTTACAGGACCATCTTCCATCTGGTAACCTGTGTCCTCACTGTGGGAAGCTGTGTGGATCTAGAATTGGCCTCCACAGTCACTTACAGACCCATCGCTAGAGTCTACACAATTTTCTTTAGAATTTTCCTCCTTTTAAAATCTCCTTTTTGTAAAAAAAATTAAATAATAAATATCCTGGAAGACAATCTTACTCGGTCACGATTGATCGCCTGACTGACTGGCTGAAGCACTCAAGAATGATCTCTCATGGTGTCTGTGTTTCAAGTAAAACAGTGGTGGGCAACTTCCAGGGGTCCGAAGAGACCATTTTTGCCCTTTGGACCCCCAGCATGGGCCCCAAAGTGCTGAAATCTCCTGTTCGCTGCCAAAGTCCAGCAGCAAGCCACCACAGTGTTTAAATTTAGCTGGTTTCCAAGATAAACTTCCCCCTCTGGGCACACCATGCAGTGGCTGCAAGGCACTCAGGGGGCACATCTAGCATGCAGGCAGCACCCCTGCAGTAAAATACAGCTCCACATCAGGGCGGCAAAAGTAAATTCCAAGAATGTATCAAGACTACGTCAACCAGACGATGTGTTGCAGTGATGGGGTGGTGGTGGTCCTGAAATGGGCCTCATCTGGATTCCTCGCCAGACAAGGGTGGCAGGCAGCGCGGCAGGCGAGAGGATGCCACGGTCTCGTCCAGCTCTATGACGGCCATGAGGCCACTTTTCATCTGTGTCTAGCAGCTGCCTGCATCTTTTTCATTTTCATTTTCATTTTTACTCTAGAGTAGGTGCCGGGGCCTCAAGCTGGATTGTAGAAACACCCCCCAACCCCCATCCATGGGTCCCAGTCCAGAACAGCCCCCCACCACCACCTCTGAGGTAAAAATGAAAATAGAAGGAGATGCAGCTCCTTGACCGGGGGTGGGCAGTTGTTCTGTCTCACCCAAGACAAATGGAAGAATATGTTACATGCCTTCAGATGAAAGCACAAACAGCTGGTTATTGCCTGACAGAGTGGAACATGTCTGCTATAATGCACCAAGTCTAGAAATGGAGGAGAGAGAGAAATAAACACAGGCACCTAACCACAATTCCAGACCTGCCACTTGCACTCGAAGCTACAGTATCTGACTTCTGCCTAGCACCGGAACATTTCTCATCTCGCTCAACTGCCACAGCTGGAACCATCCCAATTATGGCTTTAACTGCCAGCAGATTAAAGGAGACGAGAATCCCAGCACTCCCTTCTTTTGACAACCCAGAGATATCTCAGCTCTCCTCCTCAAGCCTGGACAAATGCCTTTTGCCAGTACGGCTTTAACTTAACAAAGGTGAGAAATCTTCCCACACTGTCATTAAAGCCCATGGGGGTTTTTTTGGGAGGGGGGGGATCTCATTGGCAAAGACTGTAAACCCATGGAGGTAGATGTAGATATAGGTGAAATCAATGCCTTTAAAATAAAATAAAATTGGCACAAAGACATAAGAACATCAGAAGAGCCCTGCTGGATCAGACCAAAGGGGGGGGGGCATCTAGTCCAGCATTCTGTTCACACAGGATGTGAGTGCAACAGTACCCTCCTGCCCATGTTCCCCAGCAACTGTTGTACATAGGCATACTGCCTTTGATACTGGAGGAAGCACAGTAGAACTAGTAGCCACCAATGGCCTTCTCCTCTATGAATTTGTCCAATCCCCTTTTAAAGCCCTCCAAATTGGTGGCCATCACTGCATCTTGTAGAAGGGAATTCCATAGTTTAACTACCGGTATACACTGTGTGAAGAAGTTTTATCTGTCCTGCTTTATGGGATGACCCCATTGGGTTCTGGTATTATGAGAAGAGGAGAAAAATGTATCCCTATCTAGTTCCTCCACATCATAATTTTGTACACCTCTATCATGTCTCCCCTTACTTGCCCGTTTTTTAAACCTAAACAGTCCCAGCTGCTGTAACCTTTCTTCATAGGGGAGTTGCTCCAACCCCTTGATCATTTTAGTTGCCCTTTTCTGCACTTTCTCCAACTCTACAATGTCCTTTTTTAAAGGTGCGGTGACCAGAACTGTACACAGTATTCTAAGTGTGGTCGCACTGTAGATCTGTATAAAGGGAGTATGATATCAACAGTTTTATTTTCAATTCCTTTCAAATTATGCCTAACATGGAATTTGCCTTTTCCAGAGCCACTGCACACTGGGTTGACATTCTCATCGAACTGTCCACCACAGCCCCAAGGTCATATATGAATAAGTTGAAAAGCATTGGTCCCAGTACAGATCCCTGTGGGACCCCGCTGTTTACATCCCTCCATTGGGAGAATTTGTCATTCATTCCTACTCTCTGATTTCTGTTCTTTAATCAGTTACTGATCCATAAGGGAACCTCTCCTCTAATTCCATGACCGCCAAGTTTGCTCAGGAGTCTTTGATGGGGGACTTTGTCGAAAGCCTTTTGGAAGTCCAATTAAACAATATCTACCAGATCACCCCTGTCCACATGTTTATTGACACTCTCAAAGAACTCTAAAAGGTTAGCGAGACAGAACTTATCTTTGCAAAAGCCATGTTAATTCTTTTCCGGCAGTTTTGGGGGCATTTAATAACATTTAATGCTTCTTAAGCTATAAAATGCATCAGTCTAGGACATTAGGTGTTGCAGATTCTTTTTTCTACAACGCTCTTAACCAGACACCCTGTGTGTGCAAAACTTAGTGTTCTAGCTGCAGAACCATAGGATTTTTTAAAGCATGAAAGGTACAAAAGGGCATGGTTCTTTTTAGCATGCAAGGGTGTGTGGGATAGATCCTCCCAACTCCCCCATCCAGATCTAGTTGGCAGGGATGGGTGATGAATAAGAGATGTGTGTGTTCACCCAGATTCTCCATCTTGGTGTCCTGCTTGTCTCAGTTACTGCAGTCATTTGCTATCTCTGTTGAATTTGTATGAACGGGAAAATTGCACAAGTTGAATGCATTTGAATGGAAAATAGCACAAATTGAATGTGATCAAATGGAAATTGCACAAATTAAATGCGATTGAATGGAAAATTGTGCAAAAAAATGCATATTGTCCAAAGTTGTGCAACTTCCCTCCATAGACTAAGGTGTGAAATTGCGCAATTTTAAAATTGTGCAATTGTGAATTGCTTGCTTGAAAAAGATTGGCACATATTTCAAACATGTTCGACAATTTGCAAACATTTTTGGAGAACACATTCTCCTGCCTGTGTCTGCGTTTGGGGTTGTCAATGGGGCTTATTTGACTGTTTCGTGACCATACACAAAATTCTCATACATCCCTAGCAGTGGCCAGCTATAAATTGTTCTATAGAACTTGTGAGACCCCCAAAGTCCTAAGAAGGGAGCAAGAAGGCATCACCTTCACTGCCTGCCTCTATCTGTCCTACTCTCATTCTCACGGCACATTTGTCAGTCCTCAACTTCCCCGTTCCATGTCCACCTGCCATAGATGTGAAGCTCTTTGGTGGGTGGGAACCACATCATATTTATTGATGTTGAGATTGATGTTAGATTGACTGGTCTATAGTTCCCAGGTTCCTCCTTCTTGCCCTTTTTGAAGATAGGAACAACATTTGCCAGGAACAACAAAACAACATGTTTTGTTTTCTCCAATTCTTATTTGAATGCCCCCCAAAATCTCATGGTTCAATTAAAAAATTCAGCTTCCTATGATTCAAACTGCATTTGGGTCATTCACACTGGGGGGAAAGACCCTGGCCTACAGAAAGGTGCTTGGAGTCCTATGCATGAAGGAAGGTGCACTTAACAGTGTGTTTGCTGATATTAAAGCTTGTGCCAGATGGAAAGATATTCAACTGCAGTTACACAGCCCACCCCGCTGCAAAGATGGCGGTGCAAGGACACCTACTTCCTGGCCAATATAATTGCAAATATTTCCACTGAAGGAAAAAATAGATCCTATCAGCTATGACTAGACTTTCAAAATGATGCAACAGACTCTGCCACTGAGATCGTCTGCCTCAGTACCTCCTGCAAGAGGAATTGTACTTTCTCTTTTTTTGCCAGGAAAGTTCATTGATTTCTCTTTAGCATATTTACACACACAAAAGACTTCCTGCTGCATATAAATTACATTTTCAAAGACTTCTGCTAAATGCAAGTAACATTGATCTCCCACCCCAAATGATAGTACTGAGAATATCACTCAGGGAGTTTGGAGCGTTACTCAAGAGTATTCCCGCTATTACTGTTTATCCAAGCATACACACACACACACACCGTGCATCAGTCATTTATATTCTGTTCGGACTCATCCATGAATTGAAAGTATTTTTGGAACGTGTTCCTGTCTGGAATCTACATAAGCTGTGGTGCAATAGATATTTACCAAAAGGTATTTGGACAGGTAACATGAAAATCTGCTTTACTTTTGCTGCACTGGATACAGCTGGGGCAATCCAGTTATGGTACCAGAGCGGCAGGATGACCATTTGCAAGCGGGGATCAGTCAGAAGGGGTTCGTCCAACCTGAACAATGCAATAGCCTCACCTTCAGCTCAAATTTCCATCCAACTCCACGTCTAGGTTCAAAGACACAGCAGACGTGTTGGCTGCAGCAGTTCGTAGGGATGCAGGAGAATTTCATTTTTGCTCTCAAAACATGTGAGCATGCCCCCATTCGATGCCCCAAATGCGAGTGTGAGCATGTTACTGCCGAAAATGTTCACAAGTCAATGAACATGTGCTCGCGTTCATCTCTTTCCAAGTTCGATCTGCGCAAATTTCCTAATTTGCACAAATTATGGGAATTTTGATCAAATTTTGATCTGAGCAAATCTCCCATTCGATCCCTGCTCATTTGAGCAAGTCTCCTGTTTGCATAAAGCATGCAGCGATTGCAAACACAAATGGGAATCGAGCATGAGATGAGCGACGAGGTGATGTTTGGAGAATTCTGGCAATCTGAAATTCCACTCATTTGCCCATTCCTATGGAGTACATCTCATGTCCACCATTGTTCATGCTGCCCACCAAGGGTAGACCAGGAAGAAGGGCTTCAGTGAGGTAGATTTACGTTAAATATGACGATGACCTTTCTGAGGCAGGCCACTGTTGTGGATCAAAAGCCAAGTCCAATTACTCTGGTGGTGGCGGAGGCTGCATTGAAGACTGTGGAGGGGCCACCACGGCTCAGTGGCAGAGCCCCTGCATCGCACGGAGAAGGGCTCGGGTTCCATCCCCGGCAGCGTCTCCAGAGAAGGCTGGAAAACTCCTGCCTGAAACCCTGGAGAGGCGCTGCCGCCAGTCAGTGTCGGCACGGCAGTCCTGGGCTAGGTGGACCAACAGTCTGACTGAGGATAAGGCCGCTTCCTGGGTCCCCGTCCGTCACTCTCAAAAATCATGCTGCAACAACATTTCTGTTCTCATTTTTCTCACTTCTAAGATCAAATCTAGTTGCTATGACAGATGTGATGCAGCTCAGAGTCATCTTAAATAACTGTGATTCCCTCAAAAATGTCACTGCTGAATGTGTGTGGCCTACCGCATTCTCCCATTCCTGTGAACAGATTCGGCACGAGGGCCAGTTTGGACACCACAGCCCAGGGGAGACGGCGGGTGCCAGCATCACGCAAGCCACGCCTGGCATCGGCAGCTGGGCTGTCTGGGTGGGCACCTGCTAAGGCCCGTGGACCCCCACCGCACCCATCTTCCTCTTGATCCTGGCAGCACAAAGAGGGGGCGCAGCCGAAGCAGCAGCAGCAGCAGTTGGCGCCGCGGCGGGGAAGGGGGCACTGCCACCCTGGTGCCCACGAATAAACATCTGAAGCATGGGGGCATGGGGGCGTCGTCATGCATGTCATGAGGGGAAAGCCTGGAGCTCACAGGTCTGACCGCGGGTGAGGCGGACGGGGCCCTGCCCTCGTGTATGTCCAGACGCATCAGGGTTCTCCGGTGTGGAGGCTGAGAGCACCCAAGTACCTGCAGACACGTCCCTTGGCACCCACAGAGACACCTGTCCTTCCTGATTTTTATTTTATTCCCTAAGATTTTTTGTGATTAAAAAAATATAACAACAACTCGGAGGCTGGCATGCTGCGAAGCAAAGTGCTGCCTGCCAACACCATCTTTATTTGGGTTCAAAACAGTGGTTTTGGGTTTTGGAGCTCAGACCTCACCTCTGCTGTGTACTTGGGTTGCTGGGCAAATTCCTTTTCTTAGAGTCTCACCAGTTTGCCTTTGGGGAAATTGTCAGGGTCCGGGGAGCAGGCGGCAAGGGTTCAGGGCCGGAACGCCAGGGCTGGGAAAGATGGAGGCAGATGCAGAAACCAGGCCAGGCCTAAGGTTCCACACGGGTCCAAAAGGGGCCAGAGGCAGAGGGTGAGTCCAGGCTGCTGGGAGTGCCTGCTGGTCTGGGCCTGAACTCTGCAAGGGTTTACCAGCCAGGGCTCACACCCTGCGAAGCCCTGTGGCCGGTGATATGCAAAGCGGCTGCCAGATGGTGCTGCAGGACAGACCCTGACAGGAATGAATGTGTTGTGACTGGCCGAGCCCACCATGGTAGCCTTTTTATCAATGGGAAAGCCCTCCAT
Source organism: Shinisaurus crocodilurus (assembly GCA_021292165.1). Taxonomy (NCBI): domain Eukaryota; kingdom Metazoa; phylum Chordata; class Lepidosauria; order Squamata; family Shinisauridae; genus Shinisaurus; species Shinisaurus crocodilurus. Next base: position 319,101,858 of record CM037876.1, on the reverse strand, counting down.
AGCAGCTGGAGGTTGAGTTTCTGACCGATGCAACCGATGGCCGAGGGGGAATCAATCGGAGCCATCCTGTGGTCCCTGCTGGGGCAGTCGCAGGTTCCACGCTTGTGATGAGTTCTGCAAAGCAAGAAGGAGTATTCAGCAACTTGTGGGCATGTGGAAAAAAATGCCCCAAGAAAGATGCACACACTCCCAAAATGGGCACATGCGCACTCCAGTCAATGGGCGCATGTGTCCAAACATGATGTGCACAAAAATGTTAATGCGCGTATTATGTATCTTAAATAAATAAATCTCAATCCCATATGTGGAAATGGGACAAAATGAGCTTGACTACAAAAACCCACAATCTCAGCAAGACTGAAACTGACGGCCCCACCCATCCGTAGTGGACAGTCTCGCCTGAGCAGTTGGGATGCCTGTGAACGTCCCATGACATCACACCATGCAGGCAAGATGAGGCCACGGCTGTGGAGGGAGAAGCTTGGCTGGAACACAAACATGGGCAGCAGGCAGTCGTGAGAAGCATGGCCCTCCGGCTTCGCCCCACCCCACGCTCCGCTCACCTGTATGTGAACACCAGATAATAGGGCGGGCAGAGAAATCCATCTTCTGTAGCCACTTCTGAACCAAAGGCAAAGGCAAAATGGTGGAGCAACTGTGCGTTTTTGTGTCACTGGCTTTGCAGAAACCAGTGCAGGAAGCAGATATAGCCTTGATTAAATCCTCTGGTCAGCGTGTGACTGTGGTTAACCAACCTTATTCATATCTGTAATTATTTTCCAACGATCCTGCCTCCAACTCCTCCTTAAATGACAATATTTTTCAGCCTAGGTAGCTATTTCTGGCTCCTAAAAACCCAAAGCCGTGGGAGTTGTGTGTGCCCCATCAATGCAAGCCATCTGCTATTTTGGTGCTGGCAAAAAGTCTGAGAGGCCATCAATGAAGCTGTTCAGTACCAAACAATGTATCCTCCTGACCAAATCAGCATTTGGGTTGGGATCTTACAACTCCCCCCCCCCTCATTATAATCCTGACAGCTTTGCCTGTTAACAGAAGAGGAGGAGGTTCTCTTGGCTGAGGACATTAATAGCCATGCCATGTAAAGATGGGGTGTGGGGAAAGGACGGTAAGAAGAACATCCCTTTGTATGAAGTGGATTCATACAAATATCTAGGTATTTGGTTCCATGAAACTGTAAACTGGAGGGTGCAGGGGAAAGCTGTTAAGAACAAAGCCGAAGAAAATGTGAATGCTATTGCCCGTTTTTTCTTCACCAATGGTGGGAAACACATTCCATCAGCCATCCGAGTTTATAAAACTAAAATAGTTTCTCAGACACTTTTTGGGGCTCCAATCTGGTTTCCAACTGTTAAAAGCTCTTTAGAAGGTATTCAATCGTACTTCCTCAGACTCATTTTTGCTGTGCCTAGATGTGTCGCTGGCACTGCCCTTAATTTGGTCTCAATTCCCTTAAGTGTCTGGCATGGACGTATTCCATCTATTTTTGGCTTCGTTGCTGCCTTGTACTCCCTTCTACCTCCCTTGCTTTTCTAGCAGTAACTGACCCCTGTATGACACCCTGGAGGAAAGAAGTGGAGTACAAAGTTAGTTCTATGGGGCTCTCCCCATCCCACCTACTTTCCTTGGACTGGGATAGTGCAAAATCTTTAGTTAAACAGAGATTGCGAGATATCGATCTACAAGAACTTCATTGCGCAGCACGGGGCCCGTGCTCTCCTAGTGCCTTGGGTCTATCAGGCCCCTTCTCTAATGATGGAATGGCTTACTTAAATTGGTTATCAATTCCCAAATATAGGAAAGCATTCTCCCTGGCTGGGTTTAACGTTCTCCCGTCTAAACTTTTAGACGGAAGATACTCTAGAACACCAGTAGATGAAAGATGCTGCTGTCCCTGTAACAACGTCGAAGTGGAATCTGTGATACACGTTCTGTTTAATTGCTGTTATTATCAGGGGGTTAGAGATGCATTACTACTCCCAATTACCCAAGCCCTTCCAGGTCGGTCCTCAGAATCTCTTATGTGCATTTTACTTGAAGGATCTAACAGATTAATCACTGAGCGGGTTGCTAAATGCTTGAATGTTGCCATTCTGACCAGATCTTCTCTGGCACTGTGATTTACCGGTAATATTTTTATATAGAACAATACTTTTTAATGTTATGTATTTTTGTATCCTGTTGGTGGTCAGTTGACCGTAAATAAAGTTCATTCATTCATCCCCCTTTGCCAATAAGGCAAAAGAGAGAGAAGTCAGTTTTGAAGAAGAAAAAAATTGGATGACACCAAAGAATTCAAAATGGATGGTGGTGAAGAGCTCTACAAGGGGTCCCCTGAAGTGGAAGATCTCTGGGCAAGAGTGACGGACACGATTTCAGTGAAAATAAGTGTGAAGGGCATAAAAGTGGTGTTGGGAATGAACAGTCAAAACCTCAAGCCATGCATAGGTGCATGATGTAATTGGGACCACAGAGTCTCTGCATCCTAGAGCAGAGACCCTGTGGACATTACCCAGACCTCCTGGTGCAGGATGTGGGCGTAACCAGTCGCCTTCTCTTCCTGCCCCGGGAAAACAGTCGGAGCCATGAAATTGTAGGAGCAACATGTCTGAAGATGTAGCCGAGTTGCAGTTCTGAACTTTTCCCAAGTTCAGAACAGGTCGACTACCATATGATTCCTGCACAACTGTAAATACATTCTTAAGCCTGCCTGTATCCAATCTGCAAGATCTGAGTGAGTAAACTCTGTTTTTAACCTCCAAAAGACTGTTTGTCTTATTGGTAGTGTAAGGGGGAAACCAGGTGAAGATCCAGCCTGTCCAAAAGGGACAGTCTGTATCAACTAAATGCACAGCCCTGCTTTAACCAGCAGCTCCGCATGCACACGGTTTTTGCCTGTAGTTGGGTATACTCTGCTGTGTTTGCAAAAGCAAGAGGGGAGAGATAATATATCACAATATCCTCTCCCAGGTCTTTTGGCAATCCCCAACAAGTGGAACCTACTGAAGGCACTTAATTGGCAATTCCATCATCTAAGTCTCAAGTAGGGGTGGGCAGTGTGTGTGTGTGTGTGTGTGTGTGTGTGTAATTTGTTTTTTGCTATGAACTTACTAAAATTCGCAAATTTCTCCATGAAAAGAACTTGAGATTAGGGGAGGGGGGGGGGGAGAAAGAATGTTGGAGAAAGGGAAGGCAGCAGATTCATCCATCCAGGCCCAGGACGTGGCTCTTAAACGTCTGCCTCTGAATCCCTGTGGATTTCACCACGTTTGTGGTGCTGAACTGGGGCTGCCACCTCTTTTGTTATGACAGTGATGGGGGGCATGTTCGGCTCCTGTTTTTCTTCTTGCACCCCTCCCCCTTTGGTGCCAAAAGTTCTGATGTCATCAGAACCAAGACTTTTATTCATTTTTTTAGGATTTACATTCACTGAGCAAGCACGATCCTGTAACTTTAGGCTAGGGAGGATTTTATTGTCCTCTGATCTTGGAGGGAGGGAGGCATAAGGTTGGCCAAGTCTGTATTTCCATATAAGGGATTTATTCTTCATTTTGGGGCCAAAAAGGCTTTTTGTTGTTGTTGTTGAAGAAATGCCATCAATTCCACACACACCACGAAAAAACTTTCAAGATAAACAATAGAGAAGTTTTCTTATTGTCACAAAATCTTCCCTTTTCAAAGAACGTAGCCTGTATTCACTGCAATCAATAACAGGGAAAGTTCAGTTAAGAACACTCCAAAGGAAGACGCACCCATCCTATTCTAATCATGGCTACATCATGCTCCCTTTTAACGTGTCTGCAGCTTTATGCCTGGGAGGGGGCACACGTTGTTCCCTTTAAACGGGCTAATTTTATGAGAGAGTGTAATTGCTACAATTTCTCACATCTAGGCTTCCCCCCCCTCCAGCTGGCCTTGTTGCCCAATATTTAATTAGAGTGACCCATTTTACACACATACCAGCTTGTGTACTTTCTAATGAAGATGATCTGCAGCACAACGGAACTGCTAGATGCAGTTTCCAGCGGCGCTCTGGGACCCATATCTTTGAATGGGTGTTCTTTGTCACGCAGGCGAGAACTGAGCTGGAAAATCATGCAATGGGCTGTGAGAGCTGATCGGATCTCCTCTCTACTATTCTGTTTAGGAATCACCTATGAACTTTCTATAATTTTAGATATTGGCAACCTACAGGAATGGCAACATTGACATTGCTGGATGCCAGGAATGGTCCCACAGCTAAGCAGACCAGAGCCTGGATCGGAGACATTTTGGGAATGCCAAGTGGGTCACCTTGGGTTCCATGATGGGAGCAAGGCAGGATATACAATACAATATACTAGCTCAGTGATGGCGAACCTATGGCACGGGTGCCACAGCTGGCACACAGGGACCTCTCTGTGGGCACTCGAGCCATTGGTCACCAGATCGCGAAAAGACCGTCCCCTTCTGCAAAACACTAATGATCTTGTTCTTTCTCACAGTGTGGAACAGAATGGATTTTATTCTAGAATTCCTGTTACAGAATTCTTTTCTACATTGTTATCACATTTAAAAGATTTTGAAGAATAATGCACAGAGCATGGCTTGGATGTAAAGCCCTAACAGTTGACCTGAGTGCTGCATGTGTTGCTCTCAAACTAACGGAGTATGAGCCAAGGTTTGACAAATTAACAGCATGCATGCAATAGCAAAAATCACATTAATTGTGCAAAAGCATGCCCAATGCAAACTTTTACCTAATGCAGTGTTTACAGTCCAAGACATTTATTTAGTAACTAGCTAAATAAAATAAATATGCAGCCCTGGAAGGCGGGGGGGGGGGGCTCATCCATCGGCCAGAGAGCCAAGGGCCACTGGGATGCTGCGCCCCATGCCTCCCAGGAGTAACATCACAGCAAGGGGGAGACCAACCTGGCCCCATACTTCAGCCGGAGAGGGAGCAGCTGCAGGGAGCTCGCGTCACCCCTCCCTGCCGGAAGAAACACACAGCTCCAACTGACAGTTCCCTGGGGCGGCAGACTCTGGCCTCATCCATCGGCCAGAGAACCAAGGGCCACTGGGAGGCTGCACCCCCTGCCTCCCAGGAGTAACATACATTTATTTATTTATTTATTTATTTATTTATTTCATTTTTATGCCGCCCAATAGCTGAAGCTCTCTGGGCAGTTTACAGCAATTAACAAGACAGTCCCTGCCCACAGGCTTACAATCTAAAAAGACACGACACACAAGGAAAAAGGAATGGGGAGGGAAGAAGAAGGGGGAATATTAATTAATACTCCTGGCAGGGCTGGTGGAATGGCCCTGCACAGCAAGGGGGAGACCAGCCTGGCCCCATACATCAGCCAGAGAGGGAGCAGCTGCAGGGAGCTTGTTTTGCCCTTCCCTGCCAAAAAAGAACGAAAGAAAGAGAGACCTATAAGAATCATTTTAACTAAGAACTGGTGCCTGAGTTTGGCATTCTTCCTCCTCCCTCCCAATCCCTTTTCCTTTTGTGTCATGTCTTTTAGATTGTGAGCCTGAGGGCAGGGACTGTCTTATCATTAATCTTTGTAAGCCACTCTGGGAGCCTGTTTTTGGCTGAAGATAAGAGCCAGTGTGGCGTAGTGGTGAGAGTGTCGGACTGGGACTCGGGAGATCCGGGTTCTAGTCCCCGCTCGGCCATGAAACTCACTGGGTGACTTTGGGCCAGTCACTGACTCTCAGCCTAACCTACCTCACAGGGTTGTTGTGAGGATAAAGTGGAGAGGAGGAGGATTATGTAAGCCGCCTTGGGTTCCTTGCGGGGGAAAAAAGGCAGGGTATAAATGTAATAAATAAATAAATGTTGTAAATAAATAAATACTGGGCTGGTGCAGGCCGTGCCATGCCCTTCTCCTCATGGGGACGCTCCTCCACCGCTAGCCTTTACATCACAGATATGAAAGAAGTCAGTGGTGTTACAAGACTGGGCAGGCAGCTATCCAGGCTCAAAGTCACAGCCCCACTGAATATTTTAGGGAAACGGCGTACAGACCGCGTAGATGTCTGTGCTGTTTTGACGAATTCTGAAACAGGAGAATGCAGGTGCAGCGGGTGGCCCGTCGTCATTTCAATTGGCTGCGCCAGTTCACCTAAATCCATAAAGTGTGTGTGTGTGTGTGTGTGTGTGTGTCTTCCATTGTTTAGAATCTACAGGTTTCCAAGGACTGGGAAAGGGAGGGGAAAGAAAGAATGCCATTTTTTGATTTTGCTTCCAACTCCTCATCGAGCTCTTTCTCCTCCTCCTCCTTCACACAGAGGAAGCCTCTTCTATTTCAGACGGCTGGAAGGAACACAGAGAAAGGCAGTTATCGTCTCTCACGCCTCAGATGTCAACTGGGGGACCAAGGTGTGGCTACAGTCTCCCTGCCGGATACCCATTTGACCCCTCCCCCTCTTCTAAGGATGGGATCCTAAGCATACTCAACCATATGACTCATTTCGATGTGCACACCGTGAGGACTGGGCTACAGGGGTCTGCCAGGCACAGTGTGGTGGCTACTGGACCTGATCCAAATGGGAGCTGCCTGTGCAGCGTGGGGCAGCAGGAAGCGGTGAGCTTGGATCAGGAAGACCTGCACCACAGCTGGCCACACAGCCCCCTGAGGGGTCATAGAAGGCCAGTTGAAGAGCACATGTCTTGCATGGAGGTCCTGCAGGTCAACTCCTGGCATCTCCACCAGTCTTTGAAAGCTGGATCTCGGGAAGCAGGAGACATGCTGAGACCTTGGAAAGAGACTGCTTGCTGCTTCAGTAAACAGTGCTGAAGGGGAAGGCAAGCTGGTGCCCTCCAGATGTTTTGGACTGCAACTCCCATGAGCCCCAGACAGCATGGTCAATGATCAGGGATGACGGGAGTTGTAATCCAAACATCTGGAGGCACCAGATATTGCCTAGTCCCGGATGGATCAATGATCTGTCTCGTAGGAGGCAGAGGCATGCTAAGAAAACTCAATTGCATTGAGAAAACTGTGTAATTTAGGATTGCTGCTGAAGAAACAGAGTTGGAGTGCTTGACATAATTTTTCAAAAGTCTTCTAATAAGCACAGTTCGAAGAACTTAGATTAAAGTAGCTGAGTATATTACAAAGTGGCATCATATATCGGGCTGTTTTATGGTTTGCTGCACGTTAAATCATTGTGACGAGATGGGATGATTTACATAATTTCTTCCACATTGGGTTTGTTGCAACAAAGTGAGTGAATTGGCTCTGAACAAAATGGGTTATTTAATTTTTCTTCTGTCAATAAAGCCATGAGATTTTAATGCTTTCATGGGGTCAGCGAAGTGCAGATCAACAGCCATGAGAATGCCTTCGAAGGAGGAAGAACTGCCTTGAAACAGACCACAGCCTCAACGGTCTTTATATCAGACCGAGGGATGGGCGAGGAATCTATTTCATTTAATTTTGGACTAGAATTCACTGTATTCACACTTCCTGGAACTGAACACAGACGTGAGCAAAACCTATGGCTGAAGTCAGTACATTTCCGAGTTTGCTATGCCATGCACACAACAAAAAAAATGTATTAAAAATGCATACATTGAAAAAATGTACATGAAAAGTGCATACATCTGAAAAAATGTGCATAAACATACTATAGGCAATGGGAGAGAAATAGTACATTTCAAAAATGTGCACAATCAATGCATATATGTAAATTTGGGGACACGTGGATGAAAACATGCACAATTTTGCTCTCAATCTGATATGGACACATGAGTCAGAATCTGCGTTGAGGTGGAATTCAGAGACACTTAATGGGCCCGAGTTTTGCTGATTCTCACAACCCCCCCCCCCCATTATGTCACTGTGAACTCTGCACCAGGCTGGCTATTCATATTTCTAGTAACAGCGAGAGCTTGGGAAACAGCCATGGGGAAAGTTGGTGGATTTTAAAACATTAGCCTTTTATTTGCCAGGGGGCGGGGGGAGAAAGCATTCGGAGACAAGATGAGCAACCCTGAAGAATGGCAAGAAAGAGCAAGAACGCAAGAGGGCTCCTTTCGAGCTGTTCTCCTGGTGAAGCTGCGGCGCTCTGGCAACCCTGGAGACGATGCAAAGTCAGCCACAGCCTGCAGGTGTGCTCTGGCGTTTGTTGTTGGGTGCAACCTCAGGCTTGTCTCAGGTGATTCAAGGTTCCTCATCTGCTGAAGGGAATGGAAAGTATGCAAGAGTAGACACTGGAACTTACTGCCCAGGTCCCAGTTCAGGAACCATTTCTGTATTTTGGAATGGGTGCCAATCACTGATTCCCCAGGGCAAAAGTAGGGAATGGGAAGTCTGGGTAAATAAATACATTGAAACCCACCCACCCCCATAACTTGAGGTCTAACCACGGTCCCTCTGGCCTGGCCTGGCCTGGCCTTCCCCCGAGGCTCTCCCCGCGCGTGGCCTTTCGCCATGCAGGCTGCAGCCTGCGCTGCCATCCACGGGCGAGCTGTACCCGAGGGGTGCCTACCCAGCCCTTGCACACTGACCCCCCCCAGCCAGCCCCCCATCATTGAGCCTTACGTGGATGCCACCGCCCCCCCCCCGCCTCGTTCTTGATGGCCCCACTTCCAAATCAGATGGCAGGGCTTGCTAGCAGGATAACATTCCGGCATCTCTCGTTGTGTAAATGAAGCAGCAGCCTCTCACGTTTCCATCTTATTATAGGCATCCCATGTGAATAATTCCCTCCCAGAGTTGTAGAATCAGCAGTCAACTGAATGGGGGAATATCCAGAATGAAAGACGAAGAGGGACACTTACAATTTCTTGGTCCCTTGTCGTAAGACACGGGGGCGCACAGCTGCACATCTACCAAATCCCCCCCCCCCGAGTCTTCCCTTGTTTATGGTGATCAATTCATTTTGTACAAAGCACTTTGCTAAAAACTGAAACGGGGCTACTGCAGCATAATTCTGCCAAGGTAGATTATTGCCCAAGAGACTTCAGCCACCATAAAACACATTGCTGGCTCCTTCTCTCTCTCTCTTCCTCCCTCCCTCCCTCCCTCTCTTGCACGCGCTCTCTCTCTCTCTCTCTCTCTCCCAGCTTTAATTAATTATGTTTGGTTTGACTCCTTGTGGAAAACCAGGTCAGTGGCTTCTTTTCTGAACTGGAACTAATCACTGCAGTTCAATTGTTACTTATCCAAGAGACCCAAGTCTCAACTGAATTTGCCAAGATGTAGATCAGTTCCTTTGATTCCCAGACTTTCATTCTGACTCAGGGGAGCAAAAATGAGGGATGCCGCAGCCCATCAAGCGTTCTCAAAGATGCAGACGGGGTGCGCTGGCGAAGTCCTGAATGCGTTGCTGCTGCTGCCGCCGCCGCCTGCATGCGCTCTGCTTGATGTGGCGTTTGCATTCCAGCTGAAATGAATTTGAATGGGACGGGGGAATTCAGGCAATTGACCCAGCTAAATTGATAAGAAGAACCATTCGGGACAAAACAGCTCTGCACAGTGGCAGTGCTGAGCCCATGGTGATACGTGGAGACCAGCCATTACTAGTGCAAATGGGCTGCCCTGCCTTTAAATCAGGGCCGGTCGGTCGGGCTTCTGCATGCCTCTGGTTAAGCTGGGCCCACCTGGGCTTCTACTGTTCTCCCAATCTTTATCTTTGTGAGGGATTCAGCCCTGTCTCTCCCCATGTTCCCTATCGGGGTGCCTGGACCTGTTCTTTGTGTGAACCAACTGAAACATGTGGAATGGACAATCGCTTCTGCCCTCTCTGATTACACTCAGAGGCAGCTTCCAACGGGGGGACGACCCAAACCAGTCCAGGTCCCCCAGCCGATACAGGCCTGTGGGCATACAGGCCTGTGGCTTATGCTGGCTCAGCTTGTCTGAGTGTGGAAAGCTAAGCAGGGTCAAGCCTGGTTATTACTTGGATGGGAGACCCCTCCTCTAGTTTCCTGCATTGAGCAGGGGGTTGGACTCGATAGCCTTGTAGGCTCCTTCCAACTCTATGATCTATGAAACCTCCAGTTCTACTTCATACCCCAGAACGTGCTCCCTCTGTCGCGGTTTGGTTAACAGAAGCTAGGCTGAGTGGGAAACACAGTCGTGCCCCTGCGCAAGCAAGCAAGGAGGCAGCGGGGCTGGTCTTCCACATCCCGAGGCTGCCGGAGTCTCTTAGCCCAGCAGGGACCAAAACGAAAGAAGTGCCGGCCCTCTTTCTGGCACATGTTTTCTGAGAGGTAAGGCTCACTATGTTCAGTGTGGCTTCCTGTCCTGTCAGGAAAATGCGCCCAAGACTGCAGCTTGAGTCATCTTCAAAGCAAATACTTCCATTGACAATGTTCTGATATGTTCTATAGACTATTACACAAGGATGTTCTGCTGCCTGTTCTGAAATGCACATTTCGTAATTACTAGTCCGTGATATTTGCCTTGCTGTGTTTTTAAGCAGAAGCTCTTTTTCTTCTGGGTTCTTGCCTGATCGCCTGGTGAGGTCGCTAGCAAAATATTATCCTTCAGGATCCAAACTGCGAAGTTTGGCCTAGCCAGTGACTCCTCCCCCCTCATTTATTAAAGAGTTTATTTTCTTTAAATGGCAGCCTGGCCGCAGACCGCATTGGGAACTCTCCTCACATCCAGAAGTGGCCCACATTTGGCATGAGGAAGGGGTGCTGCTGTTTAGACATAAAACCTCCTGACAGCACTCATTGCAGGATGCTTTGGCTCCCGGCCCTCGGTAGCCTTTGCATGACGAGCACCGAGTGTGCATGGCCGGGTGTGTGTGTGTGTGTCTGGATTCAGGGAGCCTGGCCGGGATCTCTGATCCGGTGGAGCTAACGTGGATCCTGGTTGCATGACTCTGGTTCTTTGAGGGAAATAAAAGCGACAGTCGCAGCAAGCAGGGGCAACTTCTGATCCATTGTTTGCCCCGCACCTGATTCTATCCCAAGAGCATAATTGACCTGGTAGAAGTGCAGAGAGGGCAACGGGAATGACCAGGGTGTTGGAGGATCTTTGGGAACAAGCAAATAAATGATGGTGGTGGAGGAGGAGGAGGGAAAGGAGAAGCTCATCGCCGTTTGAACCTGGAGCTCATCGCCTCGTGGAACACCCAGGGGGGAGGAAGAGGCTGGAGGAAGATCAGACCCGGTGTGTGTGTGTGTGGGGGTTCGGGTCGCCCCCGGGTTAGTTGTCTGGCCGACTGGGTCAATCCATCAGCCAAACACAGTACAGCAGTGTAATACCATGCATGCGAGGGCTGGTGGATTGACCTAGTCGGCTGGACAGTGAGCCTGGGGTCGGCTTAAGCCCCTTACCACACCAGGAAGGAAACTGCAATAACTGTGATGATGTGATGGAATGCTGTTTTTACGTATATTGTACTGTTTTTAACGCTCTCTCTCTCTCTCTCTATATATATATATATATATATATATACTTTTAATATTATTGATGATTTAATTCTATTTTTAACTTTTGTATTTATCTAGTTTTGTTTTAATTGTATAAGTTTTAAAGTTTGTGAGCCGCCTTGGGTCCCAGTGTTGGGAGAAAGGCGGGATACAAATATCATCATAATCGTTATCATCATCATTATCATCATCGTCGGCAATTAGTCATGGAAGCTTTATGGAAACTCCAGATTTAGAGACAGTCTCTCTTTCGGTGCCAGTTGCCGGGGGGGGGGGGCGGCAAACAAAGGGAGAGTTCTGCTGTCTTCATGTCTTGCTTGTGGGCTTCCCGGGGGCATCTGGATGACCACAGTCAGTGGGAGAACATAGAAGCAGGGCACTGGGCCTGGTGGACCTTTGGTCTGATTCAGCAGGGCTCTTCTTATGGCAAAGCTGGAGTATCTAGTCCCCATGATCCAGGTTACCAGAGATCAGTGGTGCCGATATAAAGAGAGGGAAAAGGACTCTTAGGTAGAACCCCACCCCACCCCAGCAAAGCATCGATCAAAGACTTCCTATATGAAGGGAGATTGAGAAGAGGTGCAGTGCTGTGAGTGTTTACGATGGCTGAAATGTGGATCCACAGGAATGGCATGGCTGCTTGTCGCGCACAATTATTTTAATGCGTGGTTACTCACTCAGCGCCAAAGCAACATGTCTTCCCTTCCCCCTCTTTTCACATAGCTTGGAGTCGGAGGTCTTGCTCTTTGCCTCTTCTGTTCAAGCTGAGGCAGGCGGGGGATATCAATAAACGGGGTATCAATGCCTGACAACACAGGATAAAATTACAAAAAGAAAATTATAAAAGGAGGAAATTCTAATAAAATTGTGTAGACTCTAGTGATGGGTCCGTAAGTGACTGTGGAGGCCAATTCTAGATCCACACAGAAGAAAGCGATACAAGCCAGCTGTTGCTCCAGGAGGCAGAAGGGAGTTCAGAAACTCTTGGGAGCTAGGTGCCTCCACAAAGGGGGTCACTCTTAGGTTACTTTATTCCCAAGTCAAGGATGGAAAGCAGAATACCGGTGGTCAGATGTTCATAAGGCTAATCTAAAAAAATGCAATATAAACATCGAAAACTGGGAAGCTCTGGCCCATGAACGATCTAACTGGAGGTTGGCCTTTCACAAAGGTTCCATGGACTTTGAAGAAGCCCGAGTGCAAGGTGAAAGGGAGAAACGTGCTAAGCGAAAAGCACGTCAAATGAATCCTTTACAGGACCATCTCCTATCTGGTAACCTGTGTCCTCACTGTGGGAAGCTGTGTGGATCTAGAATTGGCCTCCACAGTCACTTACGGACCCATTGCTAGAGTCTACACAATCTTCTTTAGAATTTCCTCCTTTTATCCCGGAAGACAATCTTACTCGGTCACGAGTGATCACCTGATGAATGCCTGACATGTAAGACAGAGTAACTGAAGGAAAGTCTCCTCCAATATGCACCTGCCCAGACCCTCAGGTTATTTTTGGAGGCCCTCCTCCAGCCCCCCCCCCCACAAAGGGAGTTAGGTGGATGGCTATAAGAAAGAGGGGCCTTCTCAGTGGTGGCCCCCCATTTATGGAATGCCCTCCCCAGGGAGGTGCACCCGGCACCTACACTGTTATCTTTTTGGTACCAGGTGAAGAACTTTCTTTTCTCCCAAGCATTTTAGAGTTTAGATTTGCATGGCATCCATCTATCTTTTTGTTTTTGAACTATATTTTATTCTTTTACCTTTTGCAATCTGACCAGAGAACATTATTGGGTAGATTAAAAATATAATATAATATAATAAAAATATAACAAACAAACAAACAACTCTGTTGGATTTGGTCAGCCCCACTGATTTGAAATGTCTGGCTTTACATGGACTAAAATAAATTAAAATAAAATAAAATAAATCCTTCATTGAGTTGATTGATTGGACAATGCCGTGAAACCGGAAGAAGAGTCTTGCAGCACCTCAAAAACTAACAGAATTATCATGGCATAACACACAGATTACTTCCTCAGTCCTCAAGATCCCTTTCTGGAAATGCACTGTGGAAACTACCATTAAAGCCACTTCCACGGGAGGGGCCGTGGCTCAGTGGCAGGGCCCCCGCCTGGCACGCAGAAGGTCCCTGGTTCGATCCCCTGCAGCAGCTCCAGGAAGGGCAAGAAAAGCTCCTGCCTGCAACCCTGGAGAGCTGCGGCTGCCAGTCAAGTGTCGACAATCCTGGGCCAGATGGACCCGCCACGGGGTCTCACTCAGTATGAGGCAGCTTCCGATTTTCTTTCATCCCTCAAACCTTGTATATTTAGTCTCTATTTGGAAAACATCTTCTTAATCAGGCTATTTAAATCTGATAATTTATTTAATTCTAATAATTAAATTTAGGGTTAGGCTTATCCATCGCAACTTACTGGGAAGGCTTCTTAGGAGGAAGCACAGGCAATTAAAATACAGCCCTGGCTGTGGAACAAATTAAACTATTGTAGAATAACACAACTGAAAAATGAAATTATGGAAGGGATAAACACAGGAGCATCCAGAACTGAAGAGGCCAACTGGTCTCTGTAAACCGTGAAAATTGGAAACCCAAAGTTTCCAGAGACAGATCTTTCTCCCCCGCCCCACTTTGCAGGCTCGTTGTTAGGCGAGCAAGCGGGGTCTCGTGGGGTGCTGTACTTTCTCTGAAAAACAGTGGGTGAGAACATTGCTGGAGAATGGCCTCCCATTTCCCCACAGAGCATTCTCCAGATGGCGGCCGGAACGGAGGCTTGATTGCTGCACAAGTGTGTTGTTGTGCCACGCAGCTAAAAATGTCCTTGGAAGGAAAAGGCTTTGGCAGGGCAAGCGAGAGATGGACTTTTTGACCGAGAGCATGGGGAGGAGGCGGCCTTGGGTGGGTTGTTTTTCCCCTTTGGCATCAGACCAGGCATCTTTTGCTCCCGCTCGGTGCTGCTCCTGGCAGCCTCTTCAGGCCACTAACAGCAGGATGTGCTCATTCACCGTCGTAGAGAGGCGGGTGCTGGGCTTGGATTTTGGCAGGGCGGTGTGTGTGTGTGTAGAATCATAGAATCATAGAAAAGTAGAGTTGGAAGGGGCCTACAAGGCCCCCTGCTCAATGCAGGAATACAGTCCAACCCCCTGCTCAATGCAGGAATACAGGTCAAAGCATCTCTGACAGATGTCTGTCCAGCCGCACCTTGAATGCCTCCAGACTGGGAGAGCCCACCACCTCCCTAGGTAGTTGATTCCATTGTCTTATTGCTCTGACAGTCAGGAAATTTTTCCTGATGTTTAGGTGGAATCTAGGTTCCTGTAACTTGAGCCCATTATTCCGTGTCCTGCAAACTGGAATGAACGAGAAGAGATCTTTGCCCTCCTCTGTGTGACATCCCTTCAAATACTGGAAGAGTGCGATCATATCTCCCCTCAGTCTCCTCTTCTGAAGGCTAAACATGCCCAGTTCTTTCAGTCTCTCCTCATAGGTGTGTGTGTGTGTGTGTGTGTTCTGCGTGGAGAATGAGCAGCTCGGAAGAAGTTGTTTTCCTCTGTTTATGTGTTCTCTGTTTGCCAGTTTTTTCCCTTTATCATTTCTACATCATATTGCTAATGGCTGGTTTCATTTACAAGAAATTGACTTTTCCTTCCATCTGTCATTGCAGCAGCATTTTAGAAGGAGAGAGGACAACACATTTTTCTGTGAACGGATCCCGAAACTTTTAGTAAAAGTATATGCAGGAATTTCTGAAAGGAACCTGAAGAGAAACAGCTCTGTCCCTTTGTCTCCCCACATGGCAGCCAGCAGCGGCGGGCACAGGAAAGCCTCATCACGGCACCGCACCCAGCCCGCATCAGAAAGGGGCCCAATCCCCCTCCGGGGAGAGCAGAGCGCGCAGGATATGCACCGCGGGACTGGGGTGGTGCCAAGGTGCACAGGAGGGCCAGGTTCTTATCGGGTCACTCCAAACAGTATACAGGCAGCAGTGGGGCAGTGCCACGGCTCGCTCTGCATGAAATGTGTGCTACTGTCGATAGGGATGTCACTGAAATCCACAACAGAGTCACACAAGTTCAGATTTCCATGGATCCGACCGGCGGAGTCCAGGGAGGACCAGGTTTTTGTGAGCCATGCGGATTCTGCAGAGCTGCCAGCTGCTTTTTTTTTCACTTTTGGGGCAGATCCGTGCTGATTTGCGTTAGTGCATTAGTGCGAGTGTGCATTAGCACCACCAATGCATACTTGCACATTTGCGCAAATGCGCTAACCCACATTAGTTAATTCGAATGAGCAATAATGTGAATTAGCACAAGTAGAACAAAATTCTGGTTAAAAAAAGTCTGGTTCCTTCCTTCAAGGAGCAGATGAAGGAACAAAAGGCACCCGGCCATCCATGACACACAGACAGAACGGGTTCAGCACAGTCTGTGCAGCCCTGCTTGCGGGCCACAGGTGCTCTGGGGCAAGGATTGCAGGGCAGGCGCTTTGCCTCTCAAAGGAGGTCCACGTCAGGCAACCAGCTCAATGGGACCAGGTGCCGTCCATAAATGCTGCTGCGGACCAGCAGAACAGAGTCTGGGCGCAGGGACTGGGCTTTTGAGGTTGTCCATTGTCCTCCCCCAAGAATATATGGCACTGCCCTATACTGAGTGTCAGATCCTTGGTCCACTTAGCCCAGTGATGTCTGCAGTGATCCAAGCTCTTGGGAAGAGGGTCTTTCCTGCTGCTGCTAACCTGAGATCCGTCGAGCTGGAGATGCCAGGGAGTGAAGGGCATGGGACTGCCAGCTGCATGCAACGCATATGCTCAACCACTCAGCCACACCCCTTCCGGAGCGCAAGGGATCTGCTCTGATTTTCCACGTGTAGCAAGATCCTTGGGGGGGGGGCACTGAGCTCATGCACGTCCCTCCTCATGGGCTGAAAGCTCCTATCTTGCTCAGAGGAGGTGCCCTGGATCAGGGCCTAAGTTGTAGTGGTTACTATTGTTCTTGTTTTTGCCAAGGGAGCGGTCAGGCATTCCTTCCTTCCTTCCTTCATTACATTTCTATAGCGCCCAATAGCCAAAGATCTCTTCATTCACTGAGAGGAACCAAGAGCTGAACTTTGGAAGAAGACGGGGGTTGGGGTTGGGTGTGGGGGGGTTGTCTGTGTTTGCTAAACATTCCAAATTCAGTTACGTTTCTTCTCCCTTCCAGCCTTATGATTTGGCTTTGCGCATTGCCAGTTACTCTGGGAATCAACTGAAAAAGGGGAGGCACTTGAAGGCACTAACTGACCGGGCCAGGATGTGCTAAAAAGCACAAAGCCTTCCTTGGCTGGAAAGAAACTGCTCCAGACAGCGATCTATGTGTGTTCTATTCTGGTTACAAGATTCCTAGAGGTACAGATATTGCTGTCCACCTGAACACGCAATAAAACTTCAGCAAGGCTCCCAGTAGATCTGCATTTTCAAGCAGCCTGTGTTCCACAGGCATCTCCCAAGGAAGTCAGAATGTGTGTGTGTGTGTGTGTGTGTACACATGCACACGCACGCACAAATGTGAAGCAGGTGGACTTCTTAAGCAAATTTATTTTACGCAAATATGCTTTCAGATAAATAAAATCTCTAGTTTGAATTATTTACAATGTATCAAGCTACAATTGGGAGGTTGTACAGCAATAATAAAATATGGAATTTTGTAATATTATTGTCTTAAAACTTTTCTCAGTAACAATTAAGATTTAGGGAGTGATCTAGCCAAAGCTAAGCATGTTCCACGCTGGCTGATTTCAGTGTAAAAGACCTGCAGTGCGACCCTATTCCCACTGAGTTCAAGGGGGGCTGCCCCCCCCAGTGGGTGGAGAGAAGCAGCAGTGTGGGCCCGCCCTTGCTGAATTTGACTCATGGATTATTTTGGGCACAATCCTGCGCGTGCTGAGGCAGAAAAAAGGCCTAGAACTCCAAGCATAAAAAAGGCCTAGAACTCCCAGGGGCTGGGAGTTGTAGGCCTTTTTTCTCTCTAAATAAGCACAGGGTTGCACCCTTAGGTGCTTAACTTTGGCTGGATCATACCCATAGTTTGTTCTTAAAATGCCCCTCAAAAATTTGAAAAGTTACTTGAAAAGTTGTCTGAAAATTTCAACATTTTCCTGACCTATTCCAAAACTACTATTAATAAGAAGATCAGGAATGTGTATACAAAATTAAAAAACAGAAAACCTTACAGCTTTGTAAAAAGAGGGCCAGTGCAGTGCGGTGGATTATATCAGAAGAAAGCCAGATTCCTATCCGACTCTGACAAGTGCAGGAGACTCGTTTATTGATCCAAGTAGTATTAATCTTAAGCCCAACGTATTTCAAGCTTTCAGCTCTTTATCAGGGGGTAGATGAAAGGCAGTAAGCTCAGTGACAGATGCATAGAGGAGGACATACATGTTTTGCATGCAGAAGGTCCCAGGTCCAATTCCTGCCTCCAGGCAGGGCTGAGTGGGAAAGTCTCTGCCAGAAACCCTGGAGAGCGGCGGCTGCCTGTCTATGTCAACAGTACTGGCCCAGTTGGACCCAGGGTCTGACTCAGTCTAAGGCAGCTTCCTATGTGCTTAAAAAGCTGAACTTGATGCTACTTTCTTCAGAAAATGAGTTCCAAACCAGGGATCCATCCAATGGCTCCCGCAGTGCCCAGCTGAGAACCTCACTGGGCTTCAGTTCAGTTAGCCAAATCAACCTGAAACGCTTCCATGCTTTCCTAAGGCCCAAATTCCATGATCAGACTGAAGCCTCTCATTTGGTGTGTGCGCATGCATGTGCATGTGCATGTGGGTGCACATACATTGTGCATCCACTGTGTGGTCCTGGTGGCCAGAACCAGCAGGGGATTTATCCCACCTTTCCACTGGCAGGTGGATCAGGACCTTCTACTGGGTCACAGTCTGACATCGGTGGGTTGCAACAGCGGCTCTGCAAACATGGAAGAGTCTTGCAAACTGTTATTGCAGGCAAGGGTGTTTCAGGGACCTGGTCAGGAAGTCCTGAGTCTTACACTGTGGCCAACCACTTAAATGTTTTCCTGCGTCACAAAAGAAAAGGAAGGCAACAGGAATAACCCCTTACACAAAGGAGTCCCAGTTACTTAACTGGGAAAGACAAGTATGAACATAAATAGTTCCATGATGGGTCCTTCCGTATTAAGTAAAACGAAAGGAGTGGGCCCACAGTGGGTTTTCCTCCTTGCTCGAGGTCCTTGCAGTGGCCAGTCTCACCTCACGCAGCCATCCCAGCAATTCCTGCCTCTGGTGAGACTTACCCAGGATCTGGAACTTGGGGAAAGGGAATCCAACAGGGAGGAAACCCAGGAGTTTCGATGAGCAGCCAAACGGGAGCTATCAGCACACTGGGCCCTGTGCCGGGCTCCCCCCACATCAGCCTCTTTGTCCGGCCCCACGGGCTGTTGCTCCCTCATTCTGCGCTCCATCCTGCGGGAAGATGTGGCCCCCGAGCTGGCGCCACCCCCCTGCCGATGGCCGGACCCCGCCCGCTTCCCCGGCTCCTGCCTGAACCACTGCCAGCTGCTCGGCACGTGACGACACGGATGGTGATTCTGACGGGTCCCGGTCTCTAGGGGGAGTGGACACCCTTTGCCAATAGGTGAACTTCAGAACGTAAGAATTTCCCGGCTGGGTTAGACCAAAGGCTTATCGAGTCCTGCATCCTGTTTCCAACGGTAGCCGACCAGCTGCCTCAGTGGGAAGCCCGGCCTGGCACCAGCACCCTCCCACTCGTATTCCGCGGCAACTGGTGCACACAGGCACACTGCCTCTGATACTACTGGCCCGGTTCACATGATCAAATTTCCCACGGTGCTTAAATAAGCACTCACAACCCACGGGTTCATCAGCATCTAATGTTGGCGCATAAGCGCTCAAAATAGTTACCTGCTGGTTATTGGCGAGCTTTAATCGAAGAGTTAACAGGCGTTCGTTAATGCCAGTAGGAACTTCTGACAATTTGACAAAGAGTTCACTAGCTCATTTTTTATGGCAAAGCCTACTCCATGTATTCGTCGGTCCTGCTCAGGTAGTCCTTTCCAGAAGAAGGTATAACCTCCTGGTTACATAATCCAGGTATAATCATGTATTGTGAAAGGCAATACAATTGGCCTTTCACAAAGGTTCTATGGACTTTGAAGAAGCCCAAGTGCAAGGTGAAAGGGAGAAACGTGCTAAGTGAAAAGCACATCAAATGAATCCTTTACAGGACCATCTTCCATCTGGTAACCTGCGTCCTCACTGTGGGAAGCTGTGTGGATCTAGAATTGGCCTCCACAGTCACTTACGGACCCATCGCTAGAGTCTACACAATTTTTCTTTAGAATTTCCTCCTTTTAAGATTTCCTTTTTGTAAATTTTTATCCTGGAAGACAATCTTACTCGGTCACGAGTGATCGCCTGATGATGATGAGTTTAAGATTATGGTGTTGTGATATGTATCACTTCACCAGCTGTAGCACACTGTTTACACATGGAAAGAACAGAATGGCTGTAAACAAGTTTGTTATGTCTTTGTGGGTTCTCGTGTTTTTCGCATGGGAAGCCTAGACCGTGGGAGCATTATGAGCTAGTCACATGGTTTATATGTTCTGATGATGTGCTAACTTGTTTTCTGTCTGAAGCCATCTTAGAGAGAGGCAGGACTGCTTTCTCTCTTCTTCTTTGTTCTTCTTGCTGGACTTTGTCACTGCAACAATGTAACATATTTGCTGAGGTGGAATGAAGCTCAACTTACTCCACTGGATGTAATGCTTGCTATGCATTTATACTCTGCACATGGACTGTAACTAGGAAATGTATACTCTGTAGAACTTTACTTGCTAAGTCCCCTCGCCGGATCGTCACCTTGAAGTGGTGAGTGGGCTTGCGTGTTCCGATGAATCCTGTGAGCAATGCCGTCGGGAGCTATGTACTCCCAGTAGGGTCACCCATGGCGGTAAGGTCCGGGGAGAGGAACCAGACAAAGAACGATCCAAAACATAAAGTCCTCAACGGCAGAACAGGCGGAAGATAATTAAACCTAAATTACAACGGCTGTGAAGGCGGATGAAGGCTGCAGCAGAGAATGGTTTTCCAATCGTCAGGGTAACCGTGCCATTGGATCTCTGCCGTACTCTGTCAAGTTTGTGTGGTGATTCGTTGTGCACCGATCTCCCCACATAAAACAGTTTCACGCACAGGCGTCTTCCAACCCAACCCATCCAACCCAACCCACCCAACCCAACCAACCAAACAAACAAACAAAAAAAAAAGTCCCATGGCGACTGGCGAATGGCAACGGGGGCAGGACTGTGAATCTGGAAGCCCCTAGTCATGGACCAGCACATGGGCGGTGGATGCAGACTCAGTCGCCCTGTTCAAGGAACGAGGTAGTCGAGCAGCTCGGCAGCTGTATCCATGACTGAGCAGCCCTATTTAGGATCCACTCTGCTCACCCCGTATGGGGAGGGGGCTAGAAAAGGTGCCCTAAACATAGTCTACCTCTTTCTCCCCTGACTGGATTACCGCGTCCAGTGGGGTCACCATTTTAGCGGTCGAAAAAGACATTTGAATTTTGGAACATGGAATATACGGACATTGATGGATAACATAGATAGTGAACGCCCTGAGCGTAGGACTGCTATTATTGCAAGGGAGCTGAGACAGTTTAAAATTGACATAGCAGCACTTCAAGAAACTCGAAGGGCAGGAGAGGGACAGCTGAAAGAAGAAAAAGGAGGTTATACCTTCTTCTGGAAAGGACTACCTGAGCAGGACCGACGAATGCATGGTGTAGGCTTTGCCATAAAAAATGAACTAGTGAACTCTTTGTCAGAAGTTCCTACTGGCATTAACGAACGCCTGATAACTCTTCGATTAAAGCTCGCCAATAACCAACAGGTAACTATTTTGAGCGCTTATGCACCAACATTAGATGCTGATGATGACATCAAGGAAAGTTTTTACAGCCAGTTGGACAGTCTCCTGTCAGAGATACCTAAGGAGGATAAAATTATCCTCCTGGGCGATTTTAACGCAAGAGTCGGGCGTGACTTTGATTTATGGCCAGAAACTATTGGAAAAGACGGAGTTGGTAATAGCAACCCGAACGGACTCTTACTTTTGTCTATATGTGCAGAGCATAATCTCACTATCACAAACACGCTCTTTCGACAAAAGAATAAGTTTAAAACATCATGGCAGCACCCACGGTCAAAGCACTGGCATCTTCTGGATTATGTAATTGTCCGTGTTAGAGATCGCCGCGATGTACTTCTTACTAGGGCCATGGTGAGTGCCGACGACTGCTGGACAGACCACCGACTAATCCGGTCCACAATGGTTATCAACATTGCTCCCCAACGTAGGCTTCAAGGAAGGAAACCAAGGCGTAAAATGAACATCCAAGTCCTTCAAGATCCTATTAAGCAAACTCGTCTTCAATCACTTCTTAAGGAACATCTACCTACGGAACCTCCTGACAACATTGAGGACCATTGGTCTAAGCTGAAAACCTCCATTACTGCAGCTTGTGAACAAACTATTGGATATGAAACTAAGAAACATCAGGATTGGTTTGATGAAAATGACAATGAGATTAAATATATAATTGACCAAAAAAGGAAAGCCTTCCAAATATGGCAAAATGATATTAACTGCGCTGCCAAGAAAAAAACCTACGCTAGCGCAAAGGCTGAGGTCCAAAGAAGAACAAGAGAACTTAAGAACGCTTGGTGGAAAAAGAAAGCTGAAGAAATTCAACAACTTGCAGAATCTCATGATGCACGGGGCTTTTTTAAGGCCACAAGGGCCATTTATGGACCAAAAACCTATGGTACAAACCCTTTACAATCAAAAGATGGCACCAAACTCTTAAAAGACAAAGAGTCTATTGCACTGCGTTGGAAAGAGCATTATTATGACCTTTTAAATCGTAAATCTAAGGTGGATAATGAGATTTTTTCGCAAATCCCGCAAAAACAAATTAAAGAGGAACTTGCAATACTCCCCACTTTGGATGAAGTAAAAAAAGCCATTAATCAAATGAAGAACAACAAAGCTAGTGGACCAGATGGGATTCCTGCTGAAATCTTTAAAGAAGGGGGGCCCGAACTTGTACAACATCTTCATAAAGTCATCGAAAAAATCTGGATAAGAGAAGAGATCCCAGAAGACTTCAGGGATGCCATAATTATCACCCTCTTTAAGAAGGGTGATAGAACAGACTGTGGAAACTATCGGGGCATTTCTCTCTTAGCAACCGCAGGTAAAATATTTGCTAGGATTCTCGCAAACCGTCTTCTATCTATTTCAGAAGAGATCCTCCCTGAAACTCAATATGGTTTCCGCCCCTCTAGAGGGACAGTAGACATGATTTTTACTGCACGTCAGCTCCAAGAAAAATGCCGGGAGCAAAATCAACCCCTTTATATGGCATTTATCGATTTGGCTAAGGCCTTTGATACTGTAGACCGTACAGCTCTCTGGACTATCCTTATGAAAATTGGATGCCCCAATAAATTTGTGAATATCTTGCGACTTCTCCATGACAACATGACGGCAACGGTTTTGGACAACAACGGCTCTCATGGTGCTCCATTTAAAGTGGGATCAGGTGTTAAACAGGGATGTGTTATCGCCCCAACATTATTTGCCATTTTCATCGCCATGGTTTTACATCTTGTCAAGGGGAAACTTCCCACCGGTGTGGGAATTATATATCGAACAGATGGAAAGCTTTTTAATCTCAGCAGGCTGAAAGCAAAAAGTAAGGTAATTACAACCTCCGTTGTGGAACTTCAGTATGCTGATGATAATGTGGTCTCTGCACATTCAGAGGATGATCTCCAAACTATCCTAAATGCTTTTGCAGAAGCATACGAAAAACTTGGTCTCTCACTTAACATCAAAAAAACCAAAGTGCTTCATCAGCAAGTGCAAGCCAATCCTTTGGTGATGCCATCTATCCAGCTTGGCGGGACAATACTGGAAAATGTCGATCATTTTCTCTATCTTGGCAGCTATCTTTCTGTTACAGCTAACATCGACAGTGAAATCCAGCATCGTTTGAGCTCCGCAAGTGCCGCATTTTCTCGAATGAAACATAGAGTGTTCGAGGATCGGGATATCTGTAAGAAGACCAAAACGCTGGTTTATGAAGCCATTGTATTACCAACTTTATTGTATGCCTGCGAAACATGGACTATCTATAAACGTCACTTCCACCTCCTTGAAAGGTTTCATCAACGTTGCCTCCGGAAAATCCTGCAAATTACTTGGGAAGATAGGCGAACAAATGTCAGTGTACTGGAAGAAGCAAAGACTACTAGCATTGAAAAAATGATCCTTCAACGCCAACTTCAGTGGACCGGTCATGTTGTTCGAATGCCTGACTGCCGTCTCCCAAAGCAGTTACTTTACTCCCAACTCAAGGATGGAAAGCGGAATATCGGTGGTCAATATAAGAGGTTTAAAGATGTTCATAAGGCTAATCTAAAAAAATGCAATATAAACATCGAAAACTGGGAAGCTCTGGCCCATGAACGATCTAAATGGAGGTTGGCCTTTCACAAAGGTTCCATGGACTTTGAAGAAGCCCGAGTGCAAGGTGAAAGGGAGAAACGTGCTAAGCGAAAAGCACGTCAAATGAATCCTTTACAGGACCATCTTCTATCTGGTAACCTGTGTCCTCACTGTGGGAAGCTGTGTGGATCTAGAATTGGCCTCCACAGTCACTTACGGACCCATCGCTAGAGTCTACACAATCTTCTTTAGAATTTCCTCCTTTTATCCCGGAAGACAATCTTACTCGGTCACGAGTGATCGCCTGATGATGATGACTTGCTAAGTGAATAAACAGGTAGAATTAGACCTGTGGTGTTACAGAGTGTTTCCTGACTCCATGGATTAATCTGCAAACGGGGAAGCTGGAAGCAAGTTGGATTACAGGCAGGCTGGGCTGGCATCTTCACAACACGCTGCACGCTGCGAAAAGGGGGGAGCTGAGATCTGGAAGATCTGTGTGTGGAATAACAGGCCTCTGCTAGCACACAGACAGGATTTTAAATCTCCCATGCGCACACGCACTCTGCTGCTCACGCACACACGCACCAACATATGGATGGTTTGTTAACCATGCCAACAACCCACCCTTGCCAGGCTCACACGACAGGACAAGCTATGGCGGGGGGCTGGGTTATGGAACAGGCCGCCATGGGCACCCGCAAACCACAGCCACTTATTTAAACCATTGTGGGATGATTGGATCATGCGAACCAGGTCGCTGAGGGTAGCATAGAGCCATCTGGACTAGTAGCCATTCAGAGCCTTCTCCTCCATGAATGTGTTTAATCCCCTTTTAAAGCCATCCAAATTGGTGGCACCACCGCTACAACTTGTGGTAGCAAACTGCACAAGTTTGCTTAAGAATGCATGCTAAGAAAGGACCAGATCCAGTCTCCTTTTCCTGGGGAGATTCAGATTATCACCTTCACCAGCAATGGGAACTTTCTGGCCTTGGGCTCGGAAACAAAGCCTGACTGGGTCTACTCTTAAGCTGTTATTGCCGTGGGGTGGGACAACAGAAGACTTTGAGTCGGGATGGAAATGCCTCTTGTTTTTTATGTTTACAGTAAATGCATGGGCAGCTGGTGCCCCCTGGGGCTGGTGGGGTGTGTGTGAGGAATAGAAAATCCCATGAAATTCAGTTTGTTTGTTTGTTTATTTATTTATTATATTTGTTAATCGCCCATCTGGCCGGTCACCCGATTTATTTATTGCATTTCTAAATCACCCAATAGCCAAAGCTCTCTGGGTGGCTTACAGAAGTGCCTAAATCAAGGCAGCTCAGTCTAGTTCACACATTTTGCCAGTTTCTCTTGGAGGCCCCCCCGGTCTGTGAAGCAGTAGCAGCAGGGCATGGAGAAGCCACAAACCCAACGTCTGGTCTGCCCAGTCCCAACGGACCGCGCAGGTTTACAATGTCATCCCATCTCTGGTTTCCTGATGAATCCCCCCTCGACGGGGACAGGCACGGCAGGGCAGGTCAAATCCACAGGCACAAGTGGCGGATCCGGAAGAACCAACAAGGCAGAACTGGCTTCTGCTGCTCGCCTCCAACTCTGCTGGCATCTGTGAGGAGGATGTGCATGCCAGGCTTCCGGATCCCGTGGGGGGGGGGAGCAGAAAGGAGCAAACGGGAGGTGGAGGAGGTTGTCTTTGTAGAGCAGAATCATGTTTCATCCATTTAAAACATTGTTATCTCACCTTCTCCAAAAGTTCATCACCGCTAACAACAAAATGGAAACACAAGAAAAATACAAGGGGGAAAAAACACACACAAATACGATAAAAACCATTTTAAAAATCATTAAAACAAACAAACAAACCCCCCCACACAAGGCAAAAGCAGCAGATAAAAAAAGTTTAATTTTTTATCCTGCCTATCTGTGTTCTTAAGGAGGCATGGGGAGGGGGGGACAAGAAAAGAAAATAGTAGCATCCCAGTGAAAATGATGACAAATTAAAACACAGCCAATTAATAATAGCCAGTGGCATCAAGCTATGAAGCTGTATGGCTCATAATTCAATGACAGAAGAATTGCAGTCCAGCCTTACCCAGCAGAAGCCTCGTGAATAGGCTGTTTTTTGCATTATTTTCTTAAAAGCCAGGAAGAAGAGAATGCATATATATGCATGTCCTCTGGAAGATTGCTCCACAGCCTTGGGGCTACAGCTGTAAAGGCCCTGTTCTTCACTGCAGATGTTGTAACTCCCATAATCTTAATTGGAGGTTTATTATTATTATTATTATTATTATTATTATTCATTTTTACCCCTCTCTTCAGCTAAAAACAGGCTCTCAGGGAGCTGTACTCAAAGATGTGAGAGAGGCCATCAAACTGCCCACCCCCCGCCCACCAGCCTGCACACATCAACGTACGAAATGCCTTCTAGGAGACTCAAGCAAATGAGCCAAGCCACATGATGCTACAGAGAAAAACACCAAAAACAAGAGGAAATGAGCTGCCCTAAGTATCCACCCTGGTCCCTGACATAGTGATCAGTCAGACAGTCCCTTTGCATGAGCACAACCCTGTACAACCCACGTCATCTCAAATGGAATTTGACTGGGACACAAGCACTGCAAACGGGGGGAAAGCCTCTCTTTGTGCAGGTCTTTTTCTCTTGTAGTTATTCTGCGAAATGCATCTATCTATCTATCTATCTATCTATCTAATATATTTCTATCCTGCCTTTAGGGAAAACCCTCACATCGCAGCTTAGAATAATTTATTTTATTTATTTAACAACAACAACTGGTGTGTGATACCAGTGCCTGGATGTGCAAACCCTTAGCATATGCTGCTCAGAAGAAAAATAAAGCGGATAGATGTACAGCATCTTGTCCAGAGATTTGTGTACAAAGGCTGAAGAAACAGCAGCTGTGGCACCGACAAGCCCCCCGAGCGGAAACTGACAAAAGGTCTGGCTTGTTAATTTCCCCTCCACTTTGGGGGGGGGGCTTTGCTGGGCCTTCTTCGGAGTTTGGGGGGGAAAGAGGAAGCCTCTCTGTTTCCACTGCTGCTGGAAAATAAATGGGGGACACTTGGCTCAACAATACTACAAGCATTATTTATTTATTTCTGGAGAATAAATCATGCATAATTAGCACCGAACTTTCCAGGACCGGCAGTTGGATATGCAAGTGGGGAGGGAATAAGGTGGGGAGAATATACCACACACGGTGTTTGTAAATGCGAGAGATATCTAGGAATCTGGGAAGCTGCCTCCGACTGAGTCAGGCCCTTGCTCCATCTAGCCCAGTCTTGTCAACACTGACTGGGAGCAATGGCTCTCCAGGGTTTCAGGCAGGATCCCTCCACCCCCCCCAACTCCACCCAGAGATGCCAGGGATAGAACCTGGGACCCCCTCAAACCACCTTTTGTAATGGCAAAGAACAGATTTTTTTTTTTAAAGGTCAGTTGAGATCTTAAATGTAAAAAAAGGCCTAAGGTGGTTGCACCTGATCCTGCCCCCACCCTTCCTGGAAGACGCTGGTCAAACGTGAGGTGCACAAGGGTGTAAGGAACTGTATTCTCATTGTCATCATCAGGCGATCACTCGTGACTGAGTAAGATTGTCTTCCGGGATAAAAGGAGGAGATTCTAAAGAAGATTGTGTAGACTCTAGCGATGGGTCCGTAAGTGACTGTGGAGGCCAATTCTAGATCCACACAGCTTCCCACAGTGAGGACACAGGTTACCAGATAGAATATGGTCCTGTAAAGGATTCATTTGACGTGCTTTTCGCTTAGCACATTTCTCCCTTTCACCTTGCACTCGGGCTTCTTCAAAGTCCATGGAACCTTTGTGAAAGGCCAACCTCCATTTAGATCGTTCATGGGCCAGAGCTTCCCAGTTTTCGATGTTTATATTGCATTTTTTTAGATTAGCCTTATGAACATCTTTAAACCTCTTATATTGACCACCGATATTCCGCTTTCCATCCTTGAGTTGGGAGTAAAGTAACTGCTTTGGGAGACGGCAGTCAGGCATTCGAACAACATGACCGGTCTCATTGTAAGTGGGGCATCTTTGGAGCCCAGGAAGTTCTGCAGAGGCTGTTCTTGCAAAAAAAAAAAGGGGGGGGGAGAAAAAAGGAGACTCTGAGAGAGGAGTGAAATCAGGAGCCTTCTCAGCTAAGCTCAAAAGAAGACTCACATTGAAAGTGGGCAGAATCCTGACCTATACCAAGGTGAAAAGCCCGTAAAGGTAAGAAGAGAATGACACAGTGATGTCTTGAGTAGAATGTACCCACAGGCTGGATGCAGATGGACCATGGGCACCCGCAGTAGAAGGACACTTTTAACAAAGCAAACCCAGCCCAATAAAGACAAAACAAAACACCAAACATCTCCCATAATTTCTAGCAAAGCATCCAGTCCACTGGGACCTCTGAAAACAGATTGTTCCTGCTGTGAATGGCCACTTAAGGAGCCTGAATTGCTTCACTCTGGGTAAGCTCTTCTCCAAGAGAAAGATGTGCTCCAGGCTTTTCCTCCTGTGGCCATTACAATACCATTGACATTTAAGCTGACTTCAAACAATATTCTTGTTTATCCAGCTTGTTAAAGAGACTCTAAAGAGAGTTAGAATTCTTCTATGCAACCTCAATGAGCTCTGAATTGGTGCTGATTGAATTCTGTGGAGCACTGATTTCTTGACTTTATCAGATGTGAAAGAGAGACAAGATTTTTCAGAGAGGAATTTGGGCTAAGTGTATTTGAAATCGTGACTAATGCCATTTTGAACTGACCACAGCATTATCGATCGGTGTTTTAGATGTGGAAATTACATCTCTTGCCATTCATTTTACCTGCAGATGATATTATTATTATTATTATTATTATTATTATTATTATCATCATCATCATCATCATCATCATCATCATCATCATCACAGAATCATAGAAAAGTAGAGTTGGAAGGGACCTACAAGGCCATCGAGTCCAGCCCCCTGCTCAATGCAGGAATCCAGGTCAAAGCATCCCCGACAGATGGCTGTCCAGCTGCACCTTGAATGCCTCCAGACTGGGAGAGCCCACCACCTCCCTAGGTAGTTGGTTCCATTGTCTTATTGCTCTGACAGTCAGGAATTTTTTTCCTGATGTTTAGGTGGAATCTGGGTTCCTGCAACTTGAGCCCATCATTCCGTGTCCTACAAACTGGGATGATCGAGAAGAGATCCTGGCCCTCCTCTGTGTGACAACCCTTTAAGTACTGGAAGAGTGCTATCATATCTCCCCTCTTCTGAAGGCTAAACAGGCCCAGTTCTTTCAGTCTTTCTTCACAGGGCTTTGTTTCCAGTCCCCTGATCATCTTTGTTGCCCTCCTCTGAACCCTCTCCAGTTTGTCTACATCCTTCTTAATGTGTGGTGCCCAGAACTGGACCCAGTACTCAAGATGAGGCCTAACCAGTGCTGAGTAGAGGGGAAGTAGCACTTCACATGATTTGGAAGCTATACTTCTATTAATGCAGCCCAAAATAGCATTTGCCTTCTTTGCAGCCACATCGCATTGCTGGCCACATCATATTCAGTTTGTGATCTACAACAATTCCAAGATCCTTCTCACTTGTGGTATTGTTGAGCCAAGTGTCCCCCATTCTGGAACTCTGCATTTGGTTTCCTCTCCCTAGGTGTAGCACTTGGCATTTATCCCTATTGAATTTCATTCTGTTGTTTTCGGCCCAGCGCTCCAGCCTATCGAGGTCACTTTGAATTTTGTTTCTGTCTTCCAGAGTATTAGCTGTTCCACCCAACTTTGTGTCATCTGCAAATTTCATAAGCATTCCCTGCACCTCCTCATCCAAGTCATTAATAAAAATGTTGAAGAGCACTGGGCCCAGGACCAAGCACTGTGGTACCCTGCTCGTTACCTCTCCCCAGTTTGAGAAGGAACCATTGATAAGCACTCTTTGAGTCCGATTCTGAAGCCAATTGTGGATCCACCAGATAGTTGTTCCATCTAGCCCACTTTTAGCTAGCGTGCTAATCAGGATATCATGAGGCACTTTGTCGAAAGCTTTGCTGAAATCCAGATATATTATGTCCACAGCATTCCTACAGTCCACAAGGGAGGTTACCCGATCAAAAAATGAGATCAGATTAGTCTGGCAGGATTTGTTCTCGACAAATCCATGCTGGCTTCTAGTAATCACTGCATTGTTTTCAAGGTGCTTGTAGACTGATTTCTTTATAATCTGCTCCAAAATATTCCCAGGGATTGATGTCAGACTGACTGGCCTATAGTTCCCAGGTTCCTCCTTCTTGCCTTTTTTGAAGATAGGAACATCATCATCATCATTAATTTTCATTTCTATGTCAATCATTTTCTCTATCTTGACAGCTATCTTTCTGTTACAGCTAACATCGACAGTGAAATCCAGCATCGTTTGAGCTCCACAAGTGCCGCGTTTTCTCGAATGAAACACAGAGTGTTCGAGGATCGGGATATCTGTAGGGAGACCGAAACGCTGGTTTATAAAGCCATTGTATTACCAACTTTATTGTATGCCTGCAAAACATGGACTATCTATAAACGTCACTTCCACCTCCTTGAAAGCCTTCATCAATGTTGCCTCCGGAAAATCCTGTGAATTACTTGGGAAGATAGGCGAACAAATGTCAGTGTACTGGAAGAAGCAAAGACTACTAGCATTGAAAAAATGAGCCTTCAACGCCAACTTCAATAGACCGGTCACGTTGTTCGAATGCCTGACTGCCGTCTCCCAAAGCAGTTACTTTATTCCCAACTCAAGGATGGAAAGCGGAATATCGGTGGTCAGTATAAGGGGTTTAAAGATGTTCTTAAGGCTAATATAAAAAAACGCAATATAAACATCTAGAACTGGGAAGCTCTGGCCCATGAATGCTTTAACTGGTGGTTGGCCTTTCACAAAGGTTCTATGGCCTTTGAAGAAACCCGAGTGCAAGGTGAAAGGGAGAGACATGCTAAGCAAAAAGCACGTCAAACTAATCCTTTACAGCACCATCTTCCATCTAGTTACCTGTGTCCTCACTGTGGGAAGCTGTATGGATCTAGAATTGGCCTCCACAGTCACTTATGGACCGATCGCTAGAGACTACACAATTTTTTTACAATTTCCTCTTTTTATAATTTTCTTTTTGTAATTTTATCCTGGAAGACAATCTTACTTGGTCACGAGTGATCACCTACTACCACCCAATAGCCGAAGCTTTCTGGGAGGTTTACAGCAATTATACAATTGTACAATAAAATACAATATAAAAATACAAACAAAAACATCGGGAAAAAATTCACTAGGCATTTTAAAAACAATTTTAAAATTACTTAAATAACTAAGACAAGATTATAAAAAGTAGACTGGTTAAAAAAAAAATGGTGACATCACCACCACCCTGTGTACTATTTGGAGCTGTTAAATGACTCATCACAGACGGCAGAGCTTGGGGCTTGGGGCTCACAGAGGTATGGCAGTGTGGCATCTCTCTTGCCTTCGGCTGGCCGGCCTCGGGGTGCTTCCTAATTTGATTACTGAGCATGCAAATGTGTCAATACAATACATAGCATGCTTCAGGCAGGTAAGGAATTCCTGTTAGTGGAGCAGGCAGCTGTAGGGCTGGAAGCAAATTATCTGCTTTGCATCTTATCAAAAGGGGGCCCCATTGGGAGTGATGGGAATGTTACTCTGGGCAACAACTTTCCCTCCTTCAAGATTCACGAGCTCAAGGAGTAGCAAGCTTCACACCAGAAAGTGTCGGGGTTACAGATGCATGAGAAATTTGTTTCTGTTTGTTTTTGATCTGGATTTATTCAGTGTGCACCTCCTGGACTGAACTAGGATTCAATCCTGGGTCAAAATCTATTCATTTCGGAGCTTGCAATGTAATTCGTGAACTAAAATTTAAAAATCGCATTTGACAGCATGCATACATTTGCAAAATGGCTATGAGAAAATGTGTACTTTTGATAAATGCACACAAATATGTTTTAATAAATGGGAGAAGAATGGGTACAATTCAAAGAGATACACAACTGATGTGTGCATTTGGAAAAATGTGCACAAAAATATGCACACATTTTCATGCAGAAATAAAAATAAAGGCTCACAATCTGATACCACCTCAAGTCGGAATGAGCTTTGAGAGGAAATTCAGAGAACTTTGACAAGCTTGAGCTTTGCTATTAGCACATCCTGAGCAGGGTGTGGACGGCCAAACAGGGGCAACGGAGCCACGAGTCTCTCTCACAAGGTGTCCTTGCACTTCCCAGAGACATTCACCCAGTTCTATCTTCATGTGGTGACGTGAGCGGCCAGAGCCTGTCTATTCAATCCATACGTCAGTTGACCAGAGGAAAGCATGAATCCCCCCTTTTCCCTGACAAGAGCAAGGAGGAGGTGGGGCTGCTGAGTGCTGAGGAAGTGCGACTGCCTGGTGGTGGGCATATGCCAGGCGTGTGCGTGGCCTTATCGTGTGAACATGTGACAGGGGAGATATGAGTCCCTTATCTTCTTATCTGGATGTGACCTAGGAGCATAGGAAGCTGCCTTATACTGGGCCATCTAACCTGGTATTGTCAATACTGACCAGCAGCCGTGGCTCTCCCGGGTCTCAGCCAGGCACGGGTTTTCCTGCCCTACTTGGAGATGATGCTGGAGATCGAACTGGGGGCCGTCTGCATGCAAAGCGGGGGGGGGGGCTGCCACTGAGCAGTGTTCTCCCTATGATGATCTTATTCCCTCCAAATCCTGACCCTGCCAAGCTGACCTGCATGCCAGAACTGCCAGTCCCTTACTCTTTGCCAAAAATGTTTGCATCCTAATGGTAATTGAGCGCGAGGGTTTTGGCTCTTGAATCCCCCCCCCCTGCCGCCTCGCCTCTCTCCCCTGCTCCTCCACAAAGGCTCAGCTGCGCCTGGCCTCCCGCGCACAGCTGAGCTCACTAATGAGCAGCCACAGCTGCCAGCAAAGGCCAGAAGGAGGAAGCCGCCTCAGGCGGCACCCGGGGAAGATCAGAAGGCCACATCTCTGCCGTGGGGGGGGGGAGGGTGATGGCAGCAATGGGGGGTGGGGCCGAGCCAGGGTTGGCTGGAATGAGGCCCACCCAGTCCACCCGCTGGACACAGTGCCAGCAACTGGAGGGGACTGCACTCCTGAAGCTCCCGACCCGTTGGAAACATGACTGCCCGCTCCCGGCACCCGACCCGAAGCTGTCGTCACCAACTGGCTGGAGGAATCCAAGGCTTTGGATTAAAAGGCCCAGGGAAGAGAGAACTCTCTTCTGTGTTTTCATTTCAGCCTATATCTTCATCGGCGATAAAGCCTGTGTGTTATCTCCATTGTTTTGGGGCTGCTGCTGAGGCACGATGCCTCTGTGGTCTGAGTCAACTCTTCCGCCACCACTTGGCACCGTGCCTTGCACCAAAGCTTTATTTTGATGGAACTAACCTGAAGGGAGCCCACCTTGCCATACTACCTGAAATAAGGAAGTGAAGAAACACATGACTGGTATCCAGGTCTCTCTGGGGGTAAGCCTTCTCAATAGACCTAGACTTATTTCATAGATCATAGAGCTGGAAGGGGCCTGCAAGGCCATCGAGTCCAACCCCCTGCTCAATGTAGGAAACCAGAGGAGGGAGTCTCCCATCCAAGTAATGGCCAGGCCTGACCCTGCTTAGCTTTCCATGCTCAGACAAGCTGAGCCAGCGTGAGCCACAGGCCTTGTAGCATATATATGTATAAACAGACAGAGAAAAATTAATGAAACGACAGAGTATGATTCTGCCCTAGAGGGATCCCGGATCTTATCTTGAAGCCCATTTGAAGTGAATTTTGGCATCATCCACGTTGTTCAGATCTGACGCCTGGCCCTGAGGGAGAGTTGGCGGGGGGGAGCAAAGGGCACCGAGGCAGGGCCGAGCGGAGAAGCCCCTCAGAGGCACCGCACTTCAGTCGGGGCGCTCGTCACGTCCCCCTGTCCCGGTGGCGGCGCTTCAGCGGATGCCTCACGGCCAGGCCCGGCCTCCAAGCACTGTTGCTAGACATGCCCCGCTGCTGTTTGCGGGGGTAACCGCTTAAGCTGTGCAGCCGAAGCCCTTTCTAATGAACCTGGCACCCTAAATCAATAAGCCGGATTCATAGGGTAAAAAGTGTGGGAAAGTATCCTTGTCTCAGTCACATGGATGCCAGTTTTCATCATTGCTGCTGTCAGAAAACAGCACCGGAAGATAACAGATCACTTGTCCGACAGAGTCTCCCGTTCGCCTCACCGGTCTCCCATTTTTCCCCATTATGTGAACTATCGTTTTTCTAGTATGTCTCCGAGTTGTATTCGGCCTCTGATTTATTCTCTGTTCATTTCGTAAAAATGATTATGTGTCTCCTACCTGTGATTTATAACCATAAATCATCTTTGCCCCGAAAACAGTTGCACGGTATCTACCTCTCTCAACATTTATAAATCTGAAATGTTATTGTGCCACTTGGCAGGCGAAGAGCAAATTGCCAGACCTGCACTGAGAATACCTCAGAACTCTGCTTGGGCAGAGTGAAGGGGAACGCGCCCCCTCTCGGGATGGCCAGCGTCTGCCCAGTGGGGGGAGTGTGTTGAGATTCCTCAACAACAGAATGAAATTTAATAGGGATAAATGCCAAGTGCTGCACCTAGGGAGAGGAAACCAAATGCAGAGTTACAGAATGGGGGACACTTGGCTCAACAATACTACAAGTGAGAAGGATCTTGGAATTGTGGTAGATCACAAACTGAATATGAGCCAGCAATGCGACGTGGCTGCAAAGAAGGCAAATGCAATTTTGGGCTGTATTAATAGAAGTATAGCTTCCAAATCGCGGGAAGTGATAATTCCCCTTTACTCGGCACTGGTTAGGCCTCATCTTGAGTACTGCGTCCAGTTCTGGGCACCACACTTTAAGAAGGACGTAGACAAACTGGAGAGGGTTCAGAGGAGGGCAACAAGGATGATAAAGGGACTGGAAACAAGGCCCTATGAGGAGAGACTGAAAGAACTGGGCATGTTTAGCCTTCAGAAGAGGAGACTGAGGGGAGATATGATCGCACTCTTCCAGTATTTGAAGGGATGTCACACAGAGGAGGGCAAAGATCTCTTCTCGTTCATCCCAGTTTGCAGGACACGGAATAATGGGCTCAAGTTACAGGAACCTAGATTCCACCTAAACATCAGGAAAAATTTCCTGACTGTCAGAGCAATAAGACAATGGAATCAACTACCTAGGGAGGTCGTGGGCTCTCCCACTCTGGAGGCATTCAAGGTGCGGCTGGACAGACATCTGTCAGAGATGCTTTGACCTGGATTCCTGCATTGAGCAGGGGGTTGGACTCTATGGCCTTGTAGGCCCCTTCCAACTCTACTTTTCTATGATTCTATGATTCCTGTTGGGGAGGTTCTAGCTTGGGGTTTCCCACATTGAGCCTGAGGTTGGACTAAACGACCTACAAGCCCCCCCCCCGGCCCCCGCCATATCTATGACTCTGTGATCAGCACAGTAGCCATTGTGTAAGCACCAAAGGCTGTGTCAGAAATCCCATCCCTCACACACACCTCAAAAAAAGAACCGCAGCAGCACTGACGGGCAGTAGAAGAAGAAGCAGATTAAACAGACAACACTGAGATCAGTGTTCTATATTGTCATCGATGACCAAGGATGGGGCACTGGTCAGCCCAGGTCATTTGTTTCAGGTGACACAGGCTCGGGAAGAACTACAGCCACCTTTAGAAGAATTGCAACCCCTTTCCCATGGGCAGCCAGTTGGCCCCTGTGTGAGCAGAATGCTGGTCTGGATGGACCCTTGGTCTGACCCAGCATCAGGGCCATTCTTATGTTCTCAGCATTCCTCTTGCTGTCTGGACTCTCTCTGATGCTGTTCTGGAGTCAGGCTTGCCTGCAGCGTAGCCACTGCCTCTAGCCGGGGGTGCTGTCGCTGCGCACATCTCTGTCCACCCGCAGAACTGGCACATGGGTGGGCAAAGGGGGCAATTTTGGTTTCTCTCAGTTTTTCCAAAACATAAGTTTTTAAAGTTTGCACAAATGTTTGTGCACATTTTCCCCAATCATGTATTTTTGTTTGCAATTTTGATTAATATATGCAATTTTTGGCATTTTCACTGATATACACACTTTTTGTGTGTCCACTTTCCCCCAATAGATGCATTTCTGTGCACGTCTTTTGATCAGAGAACTGCATCTCAAAATCTGGAGAAGTACAAACACTGATGGGCAACTGCGTTTCGGTTCACGTCTTGAGTCAGGAAGTGCAACTTAGGCAGAGTCACATTAAAATGTAAACTCCAGCAATTTCTCCCCCTTCCTTCTTTCGGACGGGCCATTATCCTGTGTGTGTGTGTGTGTGAATGTACAGCCAAATAGCAGCAGTTATCGTGCCTTGATCACAACCTCTTGTGGTTAGGTGGATCTGGAACCAGAAAATCAAATTACGTAACATCTCTGGGAAATACCTGGTGAGGGCAGGAGAGGCAGGGAATGGCGCAACCAGCAATGAGACATCTTATTTTCCATGTGACAACA
This sequence comes from Shinisaurus crocodilurus, assembly GCA_021292165.1. Classification (NCBI taxonomy): domain Eukaryota; kingdom Metazoa; phylum Chordata; class Lepidosauria; order Squamata; family Shinisauridae; genus Shinisaurus; species Shinisaurus crocodilurus. The sequence continues at coordinate 319,065,325 of CM037876.1, read as the reverse complement.
ACACGCCAGGCTGGATGCCAGATGCGGGGGGGGGGGGCAGGCGGGGGGCAGGCGCCCAGCAAATCAGCGGAAGAGAGAGATCCACAAGTGACAGCCAGCCTGTCTTCCAGTGTGGATTTTTGGCAGCTATAAATTTTGACAACACTGATTGACTCCCTGACTGCCACAAGGTCAAAAATAATAAATTGGGGACAAGCGTGTGTCTAGTTGTCACTCTCGCTGAGACCTACCGTATTTGCTTCTCCCCTTGTTTCCAAGCAGTCGTTGTGAAGCGGGAACTGAACACCATCTCTCTGCCACCCACCCGCCCCCTCCAGCGCCTGCAATCCATATACATGAGCGTGGCGGAGAGCAGAGTGACCCCCTCCCGTGCCGGCTGCCACGATCATCTGCAGAACACAAGTTTTCATCACTTTAATTATGTTTTTGCTATATTTATATGGTATGTTCCACCCCTTCAATAATAACAGCTCTGAAGAGCAAAACACAGCACCCTCCCATTTTACAGAAATGGAGAATGAGAGAGAAAGAGAGTCAAAATCTACCAGGGCTAAAAGGCAGAGCTGATCCCTGCAGGTGCTCCACACTGAGGGCAGCTTTCTAGGCACTCAGCCATAATGGATCTCCCTCCCTCCCTCCCTCCCTCCCAAAGTGAAAAGGTAATCTTGTTTCCCTGGTCTGCCATCCTATGACTCTGTAATGGGCTCATGAGCTGGTTTTCACTGCAGAGAGGAAACTGCACACTAAGTCGAATCCTTTGAAAGTGGCACGGATGTCTAAGCATCTGGGGATTGATTGATTACCAATGTGGGCCATAAATTAGCTCCGCATATTGCATTTTATTTGGGGTGTGACTCCATAGAACAGATGCAGTAAAGACTACAGTCTATTAAACCGCTGAGAATTGCAGCTGTTTTCCTTCACAGAGATGTCCATCCCACCGGCTCACAAGTCCATCTTCAGCGCTGTGGTTTGTTAGGACATCAGCCATTTCAAACATGCTTGCCGGCCCGTCCTCTGCATTTGTAATCCTACTACAAGCACTGCTGTTTTCCCAATGTTTGTGCCTGTTAAGGCTCTCTACAAATGGGCTCTTAAAATTCTCCACCTGGCTTGTGACTAGAATAATAGAATCATAGAGAAGTCGGGAGGACTGCTTCACTAAATTTCTCTGGGGGGGGAGGGAGAGAGAAATTCTCGAGCAGTGCCTCAGGGGTGAGGCTCACCGTTCGCTGTGTGGTAGCACCAGCCCGTTTCCCTATCAGGGGTGGGGGGGGGGGTGTTGTGTTGTGTGCGCGCTGTCATTGCAATCCGTGGCAGCAGCAACTGTGTTGGCAGCCCATTTTGCATCCTCAAAAATGCCCTGGACCTAGCATCATTCCAGCACTGTGTGTGTGTGTGTGCGTGTGCGTGTGGCGGGGGGGAGCAAGAAATGGCGGCTGCCACAAAAATTGGAAGAGAATTTTCAGAGAAAATTCTGCACGAGAAAAAGAAAACTCTCTGAAATCATCTCAGAAAAATGAGCCATTTTGGATCAGCTTTGCTGGGGATGTGAATCCTACAATGGCCACTTGGAAACGAAATTCAAAAGCGCACCTGGTTGTGTGCGTGAACTGTGTGCTCTCTTCTGCTTTGTGCTTACTCGGTGGCAAGTGCGCTGCACTCTGCACATCCACAGAGGTCCTTTGTTTTATTTTTGCCTCACATTGCTCAGGTCTGTCTCTTGGCACTTTAACGCATGCAGACATGATGACCTCATCTCTGCTGAGATACTCAATTAGTGTCTGGGCTGGCTGTACCACTTTGGACTGCAGGAGGGCGCTCAGATGATTAAGTGTCCTCCCCCAAAATATTCCTTGCATTTAGAAAACTAGATGACAGGGTTCTAGCTGACCTGAGCCTTTGAGCTTCTAGCTTTCTACGTGGAGGGATTTTTGTTGCTGCTGTTCAGAAGTACGTTCGGTCACATTATGCCTGCCCGCCCCCACACCGGTTGCACTCTGAAGGGTTACAGCCCAGTCCACAGGATAACTTCAGTGAGAACCAGGTGTATATGCCCCATCGGCACTCATCCTGATGGACGCGTGTGTGCAGCGCACCGTGACTAAGACATTAACGCCTGTAAGTAAACTAAGATTATTCCTTTGCTATCCGGCTGGCTTGCTTTGAAATTTTGACAACCCCTTTGGAAAAGACCATGACTCATACAGTCTCTTTACCAAGGACAGCTCCTATTTTCTGGTTCCTGTCACTGGTGGTAAATCACTTTTTTCATTCCTATTTTGGCCTTTGGGAAAATGCTGTTCCTGTGACTTGCTGTGGCGGTGCGCTCCCCCCCCCCCCGGGGTCCTGGGCAAGGGGAGGTGGGTGCACCAACCCTGGGGGGGCTGCATCTTGTCTCCAGGGCAAACACATGTAGATGAACATGCAGGAAGATGAGGGAGGCGGCAATTTCAGATGCTGGTGAAGATCATTCTAAAATGTTGACCACAGATTGTAGGACAATTGTGCTTTTCTACCTTACCCTTAACTGAGAGCATGAAGGAACACCTTATTTTGTTTTTAATCAGTGGAAGACGGACTACCCCAGAGTAAATGACCATAGTAGACAGAAGGCTGACTAGAGCTTTCAACAGCATGTAACGGGGGGCGGGCGAGGCGGAGGGATCCTTCCTAAGGGAAGAAGGGGGTTGTTACGAGCATGCCCCTATTTTCATCACTGAAATGTTGGGAGGCGTGGGGACCCTCCCCGCCAGACCCAGCCATGGATGCTATCTGCATGATGTCAGACTGTTCACAAACATTTGAACTGGTGATGGGAACTGTTCAGCAGGTGAAACACCTTACAAGGGCCAAGAACTGCCTGCTGTTGGCACAATCAGATGCAAGTGTGCGATGGGGGTGTGCTGGCTGCGTATGTTCTGAAACACTAGTATATATGAATGGCCAAGGATGGGTTCGTTCATTCGTTCATTCATTCATTCATTCATTCTTTTCCCTTCCTTCCTTCCTTCCTTCCTTTCTCTCTTTCTCAGATATGAAAATCTATCATCAGATATGCCAAATGAAATTCTGTTCAAAACTTGAGACAGTCTGGAGCAATATCAAAAGGACAAAGGAAAACCAAGATTTCTGATATGCCAGAGAGAGAGAGAGAAACATGTCAAGTCGTGGCAAAGAAATTGTGTATTCTTGTCACCGGTGACAAATGGAACAGCCGCCACCGTGACTGAGAACATCAGCATTCAGCAGCGCTGCTCTTCGCCACTCCGGCTGTGCTTGAGGTGGAGCACAAAACGTTTCCTGCGGCGCGACACCTTGACCTCCTCACCCGCCCTTCCCTCCATGGAAGATGATGACACTTTCAAATGAAATGCAGATGGAAAGTGGCTTGGCTGGTTATCTCTCTCGCACTTCTAATACACCAAGGGCAAAGGTTAATTATTCTGTAAAATAAAGATTTTTTTTTAGAATTTACAAACCAGTTTGAAAACAAGCTATGACAGTCAACTTCCTCTGTCATTGTAAAGATGCCATTTATAATTAATATAATTGTATTCACAATTAATACTAAAAATCAAATTTTGGGAAATTTCAAATTTGGCTTCCACATTTCAAAATAGAAGATAACGGGATTTTTTAATCACAAAATTTGATGTCATACTTTGGTGACTGAGTGGGTACAATCCTGTGAGTAAGTGGGGCGTGGTGAGCCGAGTTTTGGACCTAAGGCCAGTTCTTCTCAACCAAACCTATCTCGCAGGATTGTTGTGCAGATAAAGTGGGATAATCTCATCCACGCTACCATAAGGTCTTTGGAAGATGGATGGGAAACACATACCGATAGTTCCACTCTAGTTCTTTGCCTTTTTCCCTCTTATCCCTCCTCCTTTTTCCATGCCTAAGGATCGTGCTCAGTCCTTTGAGCACAATGTATTGAGAATCTCCCGTGCAAGAAGCCGCATGTAACTTCCTGCACAACGTCGCTTGAAACACTCCCTGAACACAGGCAATGAGCAAGTCAGGGAGCAGTCTGGGCCAGGACCCTCCTCCGAAAGGCTGTCTTTCTGCAGGAAGAGAGGATTTTGCATAGGCAGCATTCAGCCTTGTGATTTCCCAGCAGGTCCGTTAGGACTTGGGTTTTCTGAATATCTAGATCAGTCCTCTTCTCGGAAAGAATTGCCTCCGGTAACACATTTGGCTTAGACTCACTAGGGCACTCTGAAAAAGGGGCGCAGTTTGGGACTTGGGGCGGCTGCTGTCACTTGAGCTCTGAGCAGGACAGGTCTCCATCCGCAGGCAAAGAGGGGCCCGAGGGCCAGGGCAAGGCCGCAGGGTGGGGCTGTCCAGCCAGCCTGCCTCGCCCTTCTCTGGGGTCCTCCCTTCCACACACACAGCCAGTTTTCCATTCCACCCTCTCCACAATAATACTCTGTGCCCACGGAGCTTGCTCAAGTTCCCTCATTAGCCTGTTCTTGAGGTCCCCCTGAGTACGGCTACGACAACAGGGCAGACGAGTTCGAAGGGATCTCAGAGGTCATTGCGTGCAGCACCCTGCTCAGTGCAGGGTCTGCCGTGCAGGATGCAGCTACAGCATCACAGAGACAGGGAGGAGGGAGGACTTTTCCTCCTGGTAAAGAAGGGACCCCTTCCAGTCAGGATGTCGCCCCTGACCCTGACACACCCTTGCCTTGTCTGCGCAGCTGTTTGGGGAGTTTCCGAGCCCTGTTGCCAAGGTCATAGAATCATAGAAAAGTAGAGTTGGAAGGGGCCTACAAGGCCATCGAGTCCAACCCCCTGCTCAATGCAGGAATCCAGGTCAAAGCATCCCCCACAGATGTCTGTCCAGCTGCACCTTGAATGCCTCCAGCGTGGGAGAGCCCACCACCTCCCTAGGTAGTTGGTTCCATTGTCTTATTGCTCTGACAGTCAGGAATTTTTTCCTGATGTTTAGGTGGAATCTGGGTTCCTGTAACTTGAGCCCATTATTCCGTGTCCTGCAAACTGGTATGATCGAGAAGAGATCCTGGCCCTCCTCTGTGTGACAACCCTTCAAGTACTAGAAGAGTGTGATCATATCTCCCCTCAGTCTCCTCTTCTGAAGGCTAAACATGCCCAGTTCTTTCAGTCTCTCCTCATAGGGCCTTGTTTCCAGTCCCTTTATCATCCTTGTTGCCCTCCTCTGAACCCTCTCCAGTTTGTCTACATCCTTCTTAAAGTGAGGTGCCCAGAACTGGATGCATGCAGTACTCAAGATGAGGCCTAACCAGTGTTGAGTAAAGGGGAATTATTGGGTGGTGGGCTCTCCCAATCTGGAGGCATTCAAGGTGAAGCTAGACGGCCATCTGTCAGGGATGCTTTGACCTGGATTCCTGCATTGAGCAGGGGGTTGGACTCGATGGCCTTGTAGGCCCCTTCCAACTCTACTTTTCTATGAGTCTATGATTTCTATGAGTCTATGATTTCTATGATTTCTATGATTTTCTGTATTAAGGAAAAGATGCAGAAAGTGGTAAGGAAACACAGGAAGGCCATGAGCAGAAGATGAAGATGTTTGGACCCCCTGTAAACTTTCATGAATGAGGCAGGGCTGTGCTCCCATAAAGCCTCGTCCAGAAGCACCGCTTGTGAACCCCCATTAGCCAAAGAGTTGGAGGAGGAGGAGGAGGAGGAGGAGGAGGAGGAGGAGGAAAACAAATCCTTTCTCTGTTTGCATAAAGTCAAAGACAGTTCAGAGTGTCCCTTGCCCTCCCCCGCTTCTTGAAAATTCACCAATTGGCCCCCAATCTGGAGGGCTCTAAAAGGGGACTGGACAAACTCATGGGGGAGGAGAAGGCGATCCATGGCTGCAAGTCCGGATTGGCTATGTGCTTCCTCCAGAATGCTGGACTAGATGGACCTTGGGCCTGATCCAGCCTTAGGGCTCTTCTGATGCTCTTAACGGTGCCTGGAAATGGAGGTGGGAGAGAGAGAATTTCCTCATGCCAGGTGGCTCCTTTTGGATGGTAGCACTTTAAAGGAATTTGGGGGGGGGGTGTTTGAGGGGGAGTTGATGGGGTGGGAGGGTTGTACAAACCTGAGTCAACTTTACAAGTGAGGTGACTAAGGGCTTTTTTCTTGCTTTTAAATTGTAAAACGTATTTAAAAGCCCACGAGCCACTCTGCTCACACCCTCCCTGGCACCTCCTGGGATGTGACATGGTTGGGGGCTGTTGGGAACAGAATTCTGCACGACAGGGATCATTGCTGGACCCAGCCAACCCATTCTTACATTCTACAGTCAGTCCATCCAGCTTGATCCACGGAGCCACAAACTCAAAGTCTTAAGGAACAGCGTTTTTTCAGAGCCTGAAGAGCAGGGATGGGGACTCGGACTCCAGGACTCGACTCGTGAGTCGGACTGAGTCCCCCCTCTGGTGACTGGAGTCAGACTCGAGTCCCAATATTTTTAATGGGACTTGAGACTCGACTCGGGACTCGAGACCAAGGACTTGTGTTCCAAAATCGTGTTCCTCAAATGCAACATGGATAGGTTTTAGGAAGTACAGCAAGTTTATTTTTTAAAATCATTTTCCTAAAATGCAACCTTTCAGACATTTTGGGTTTGGCTGCCTCTGCCTGCCTGTTTGGGGTTCCCAGCCTCCTCTGCCTGCCTGGTCTCTTCTTAACCAGTTCCACAGTTTGAATTGTCCAAGACAAACGCCTCTGCCTGCCTGCTTTGGGGTTCCCTGCCTCCTCTGCCTGCCTGGTCTCTTCTTGACCAGTTCAACAGTTGAATTGTCCAAGAGAAAGGCCTCTGCCTGCCTGCTTTGGGGTTCCCTGCCTCCTCTGCCTGCCTGGTTATTTTGGGTTTGTCTGCCTGGTCTGTTCTTGCCAAAATCAGTTGCAGAGTTTTGAAATAAAAAGGCACACTTATGCCTAGAATTTATTTAAGCCACACATCTGAAATAGCCTTATTTTGTTTGGGGAAAACCCCATTGATTTTAACAGGGACTCGTGGAGTCAGCTTTGGGAGTGACTCGTGACTCGTGAGTCACCATTTTGGACCAAGGACTCGGACTCGAGACTCGGGTCCAAAGACTCGTGACTCGACTCGTGACTCGAAACCAAGGACTCTTCAACATCCCTGCTGAAGAGCAATATTACCTGGTTTAATTTTCCCATGTCTAAAAAAGCACGTTGTGTGCTTACAGGAACCAGGAAGTCATGGGGAAAGCTCCGCTGGAACTCTTCTCCCAGACATTACTTAGGGAACACCTGACCGAGCTCCTTAGATCATTGAAAGGTTTAGGCTGCTCTGATTTCGCAGTCCGGTTGTGCTCCCGGCAGCCCTGTGACCGTTGCATTTTCAGCGTGAACAAGTGGAAGTAAGTGACCAGGTGGTGCTGGAACAGGCAGCAGGAGAAGAAGGCAGCCAGGGAGAGAGAGATCAGCCGTGTTTCCCTCACACACTTTTAAAAGCTTTAGCAAATGGAAGTCTGCTGAGCACAGTTAACTGGCTTAGTGCTCTCCAAAGTTTCTCAAGAGGCACCATCATCCACTGCTTTGGAGACCACAGACATCTCAGAGAGCCAGAGAGAGAGAGGGAGGAGGAGGAGGAGGAGGTGGAGGAGAACTGTTCTTTCTCTGTTGGTGCAGTCAGATAACAGCAATAAAACTTTACTTTTGTGCTGGGGTTTAGCTGGCTTGCTTCAGCAAATTGCTGTTCAGCATAAAGGTTAAGGATTATTTATGAGCTTCCCTGGGGCTTTAGAGTTGACAATCTCATTGGTTCTAATCATCTCTCTCTTCATTTCCTGATGCAATTAGAGTAGTTATTTGCTTTATTATGTTTACTTTAGGATGGCACAACAAAACATTAATAGTGATTTGCAGGAGATGCTGAGGAAAGGGGGGAATAAACAGCCAGATGATGTGATGGGGGCAGAAGAGCATCTAATCTCTTCTTTAGCAGGTTGGCCAAAGGCGAGGCAAGAGGCTTTGCTTCTGGTGCCATCAGCCACGGCCCAGCTGCTTCTACCAGAAATGGGCTTCTCTCACTGGGTCTGTGGCTGAGTGTCACTCACATCATTCAGATGATAATGGGCACTAAATGCTCTGAATCAAGCCCTCAGATATGTTAGGAGCGATGCAGCATTTCTGAAAATTTAAAAACTACTGAGCTGAATCTGGCTGATTTGCAGGATTTGTAGCTATGCAGATGTGAGAGCATTGTGTCCCGTGGAGGGTGTGGTGACCCTACTGGGGAATTTTGTTAGTCTTATTCAGCCGCTGAAATGGTTAGATCAACCCATTAAAAGCCACTTAAGTAGGTTAAAAAGGCATCCCGGGTTTATTTGGTAACATTTAATCAACAACAACAACAACAACAACACAATGCTGATTATTTTGTATATAAGTACTTATAGCCAGGGTGAGGCAGATTTGTCTGTTTCACTTTCTCCTAGATTCAGTTTCTTTAAATCTCTCCAGTTCTTTCTCTCCCAAATATGAAAAACTTCATGAATTTTGGTAAATCCTTATCAGAACTGCACTGAAATTCTTACCCCTCCCTCCTTACAGCAACAGAAGCTCCCCCCCCCACTTTGAGGGGCCCTCCCGCTCCCGCTCATGCAGGCGGTGGCGCCTCTTCTAAGGTGGCAGCTCAGAACCATCTCGAAAACGAAGGAAGAGCACTTTTTTCTTGGTTCCAAACTATTGTTTCAGTCATATGTAAATGTATTCAGATTGAATTACTTAATTAAAATGCATTTGATTAATTGGCTAAGGGCAGTATCCAACAGGGTGCTGCACTCCCACCAATTCTGGGGGTGTCGTGCACCCCCACCAATTCTGTTCCACAAGCAAGACCCACAGCGTGCACAGTGGAGACTTAGCACCCCTGGGAGCAACCGGAAATGGGTGGAATGCTTGTTTCTGGAATGGGGCAGGTCAGAGGAACTCGCTTCAGGGAGTTCTGTCAACCTGCCTCCTTCCAGACCAGGGATGGGGACTTGGACTCGAGGACTCGACTCGTGAGTCGGACTGAGTCCCCCGACTCCCCCCTCTGACTCGACTCGGACTTGAGTCCCAATATTTTTAATGGGACTTGAGACTCGACTCGGGACTCGAGACCAAGGACTCTTCAACATCCTTGGGCTGTGCCAGAAGGAGTGGAGAGGAGTGTGATTGCCGGCGAAGAGCGCATGGAAATGAGATGTGCCACTGCTCGGCCACTATGGACGGCTACCAGGAGTGCAGCCCCAACAGTGTGTCAAGATTTATTTTGATTGATGTGTTGCGTACTTGGGAGAGGCAGAAGAAGGACCTGAGATTACTCTGTGTGGCTGCTCTGAGTGTGTTTCTGGTTCCAGCAAGTTCATCACCAGTGGAGCGGGTGTTCAGTGAGGGTGGAATTGTGATGAGATCTCACTGTTCCAGAATGGGGGCCAAACATTTAGAAAAAATCATGTTCCTCAAATGCAACATGGATAAGTTTTAGGAAGTACAGCAAGTTTATTTTTTAAAATCATTTTCCTAAAATGCAACCTTTCAGACATTTTGGGTTTGGCTGCCTCTGCCTGCCTGTCTGGGGTTCCCAGCCTCCTCTGCCTGCCTGGTCTCTTCTTGACCAGTTCAACAGTTGAACTGTCCAAGACAAAGGCTTCTGCCTGCCTGCTTTGGGGTTCCCTGCCTCCTCTGCCTGCCTGGTTATTTTGGGTTTTTCTGCCTGGTCTGTTCTTGCCAAAATCAGTTGCAGAGTTTTGAAATAAAAAGGCACACTTGTGCCTAGAATTTATTTAAGCCACACATCTGAAGTAGCCTTATTTTGTTGGGGAAAAACCAACATTGATTTTAATAGGGACTCGTGGAGTAAGTCCCTATTATTTGGGAGTGACTCGTGACTCATGAGTCACCATTTTGGACCAAGGACTCGGACTCAAGAATCGGGTCCAAAGACTCGTGACTCGACTCGTGACTCGAGACCAAGGACTCTTCAACATCCCTGCCAGAAACTAGCGTTTCTGCTCATTTCAGGGCTTCCTATAGGAAATATTCAATCTCTGTTGCACAAGCAGTGGATCCTGCTTGTTCAGCGGATTTGCGGGAGGGGCCACTTGAGCCACAGCCCCATTGAGCGCTGCCCTAAGGAATTTCCCGCTGGAGGGGCACGTCGCGAGCACCAGCTGCCGTGTAATCAAAGTCTGGTGGAAGTTGGTGGGCCTCTCTTGGGATTGCCTTGCCAGCTGGATCTGTAATACAGAACCCTCTGAGAGTTTTCATTCTGGGTGGCACAAGACTGACCTACATGCTGGGCTTTGGGTGGCACCACTTTCCAGTCAAACTGTGTCCTGGATTTTTAGGAAATAGCTGGTTTTTCTTTATTAGACTTGCTGGGAGGACTATTGAAAAAAATGCCAACTGACCTCTCTTAAAACAATGTAAGATGTCTTATTATGAAATGCAGGTGCCAATGCCAAATGTTAATGATAAATCATTAAGGATCTGAAGAATGTAAATAAATAAAAATAGTATTTGTATTAAAGAGAAGATTCAGGTTCACAAGCAAATTCACAATGAATTCTGGGTAACTGGCATAAGAACATAATGGTCAAGTGGACCTGGATGGTTTCCAAAGAGAAAATGCTGAGTGAGCAAAAGCCCTGTCACATGGGCCAAGAAGGTATTGGAGTCATGAACAGGTGTGAGACTGCATCTCTCCAGGTCGAAAGGGGACTTAAGAGTTTTCTCCTATTAATTAATGAGCAAAAATATTGTGTAAGGTATACACATCAAAAATCTTGACAGCTAGATAAATTTATAGACAGGTTTAATTGACAAATTTTGAGTAAGGAGTTATCTTCTCAAAGGCATAATTCAGAATTGATCTTATCTAGCCTGAAAGCTGCATGTGTAAGCCTTTTTATATGTTCTGGGGTTTTTTTAGGAATGTTTAATAACAATGAGATAATTAAGACTGTGAGCCCTAATTTATGGGGCAGTAGGTGATATTAGCTATGATTAATTTCTATACAAAAAAGTATAAATATGTGCTGATTTTAGAATGCGGGAGCTCCTTATTAGAAGCTCACCAGGCCTGTGTCCCTGTCTACTCAGTACTGAATTAGGAACTTGGGACTTATTATTATTATTATTTATTTCATTTCTTTTTTCTTTTTTTAATATGTTTTATTGAATTTTTTCCAATCATACAACTACTAATGAAAAAACAAACAAACAATACAACATAAACTTAGTGCACCCACCCCACCTCTTGGGACCAAGTTATATTTCTCTCCCAAAAATGTGTGCATATATATATATATATATATATATATTATTCTATATTCCAAAAATGTAACAAATCTTGACAAGGTTCGTTCCCCTTCCCCTTCACCAACACATAATCCAAAAATTTACCACAAATGTTCACAAAAGTGTCTTTCTCCAATTGTCCTTTTTGACACTTAATATTACAAGTTAATTTATCATTTAGCACGATATCCCATACCTCTTTATACCATTCAGTAATTGAAAAGACTTGTTGAACTTTCCATTTCCTAGCTATCATTAATTTAGCTGCTGTTAACAAATTCACAATCAATTCTTTTGTATTTTTTAAACAAATTAACTTTTCTGTTATTGTTAACAATGCTAATTTTGGGCAGACTTCTAGTTCCATTTTAATGATTTCTGATATTTCAGCAAACACTTTCTGCCAAAATTCCAGAACATTTTTACATCTCCACCACATGTGGGCATATGTACCTTTTTCATTATACCCTCTCCAGCACAATGCAGAACAATTGTTATATATCCGATTTAATCTTACTGGAGTTAAGTACCATCTCCATACCACTTTATAAAAGTTCTCTTTTATTCTAGTTGACATAACTCTTACAATACGTCTATCCCAAATATTTTTCCAACTTTGTTTCGATATTTCCTCATCGAATTCATTATCCCATAACAATTTAAGAGAATCTTTATGCTCTTCTTCTTTTTGTAACATTTCATTTCTATATCGCCCAATAGCTGGTACTTGGGATGAGATCTCTCCTTTTTAAGCCATTAGGATTAGAAATCTAGGAACAAGAATTTTGTTTATGTTATTTTATGCAAGTTATATTTTGATGTGATATTACAAGTCTACTTTTAATTTTAAAAAATTGACAAAAAGATTTTTCCTTTAGTTAGTACAAAACCAAAACTTAATCCACCTAAAACAATTATTGGTGTATGCTTTGTTGGAAGGGTATTGATCAGCTATGGGTAGTTAACTGGCAGCCAAAGGCTTCCTAAATACTGGAACGAAAGTTTGAAAACACTCAGCAAAGGCCAAATCTGTAACAACTGTCCCGTGGTCTCCTGCTGGGTGCTCAGCTCCTTGGCAAGATTGGGGGGGGGGAGTGTCACTGCCTTGGGAGTCTCCGAGTACGTTTGGCTGTACCGGTGCGTATGATCCCAGTGGATATCTTGTGGAAGGCAGTAATATTAACATACCGCCTTTCTCACATGCAACAGCACCAGCTGCTTCATGTGCAAGACTACCAAAGAGTAAAGCTGGGCTGAGTGGCTGAAGCAGGAGTGCTAAAAATCTAATTGGTGTAGATACTTACACAGCAAACCTATGACTGCTAGACAGGATCTAGACTGCCATAGGATTGCTTGGATCCCCAGCTACGAGGTCGGGAAAATTGCTCCGACCTCGTAGCTGGAGATCCGCATTTGAATCCTGCTCCTCCCCCTCGGACCTGGCACATAAGAACATAAGAAGAGCCCTGATGCTGGATCAGACCAAGGGTCCATCTAGTCCAGCATTCTGCCCACACAGTGGCCAACCAGCTGCCCGCAGGAAACCCACAAGCAGGACATGAGTGCAACAGCACCCTCCTGCCCATGTTCCCCAGCAAAGGTATACGTACGTATTAGGAAGACCCGCGCTGGCTGTGTCTCCGAGGTTGGAAGAGTGACCTTGGAGATGGGCTTTTGGCGGGCATTCCAGGGGAGGCGACCAGCGCCGCCAAGATACGATGTATCCTGAGGGCGCCTCAGCCTCCCTCCCTCCCGCTCTGAGGCGGCAGGCGCTGCACTTCGACAGGTGAAATCAGGCTGGGAGGAATGTGGAGGCAACCTTTGCTTCCGTGCACCTCCCGCCCTGCATGGCAAGCCCCCAGTCCTCAAGGTTCGGAGGGTTATGGGGCAGCCCCATTGGTCTGAACCCTTATCGGTATGTTTTATGCTCATTCTTCAAACAGTTGATACGGTTTCATGTACGGTCAATTGTGTCAGTGTTAATATTAGTATATATTACAATTTTTATTTATCATGGCCATTGAGCTGTTGCTTTTAAATTGTCCTGTGTATTTCTGGAAAATGCAGTATACAAATCGCCAAAGTATGCTTGAACGGAGGCCGTCTGACTGAGTTTGAGCAGGTCCATGCTCCTGGGACTGAACCTCCCCCAGGCATCTGGTTTCTGTCTCTTACAAAATATTCTATCTTTTTTTCGAAACAGATTAGCTGCTGAGGGTCCTCAGGAACAGATAAAATAAATAAAAAAATCAGTTTATGTCTAAATATCTCTGTAGGGTTCCATACATCATGTCCGTGTCATAGTAGTGTGTGTGTGTGTGTGTGTGTGTGTGTGTGTGTGTGTGTAGTCATGGGAAGTTTTGCTCCCCACTAGAACTGTAATATAAACATGGGGTAAAAAGGAAATTGAAGTTATCTTCTGGTACATGATCATCCTTAGGAAAGCAAAGATTAAGTACAGTTCAATTTCCATTCTCAGCAAAAATACATTCAATGCAACTACTAAGATCTCTTTTTTAAAGGGTGCCAATTATCAATCGTACTGCGACAGACGGTCCGACGGGCACCCCCTAGTCCCTCCCTTCTTGCAAGGTGGAGCAGGCTGAGAAACATTTCTGTCCTAACCAATAACTTCCACCACCATCTCAACTCTCATAAATCTGCACACGTGGTGGTGGAGCCCAGTTCAGCGGCATTTGCATATGGAGGAGGGAGGGACAGACCTTGCTAAAGGCTCCCTTTGGCTGTCCTTAAAAGCTTGTGGCACGGACCGATGGCCAGGCGAGTGAGCGAGACCATGCCTGGGGCCAGGCAACATGCTTCGCCAGCTCCAAGCTTCTGGTTTTCTGTATTTTATTAAAGGAATCGGATAAGTGAGTAAGAAAAATCCAAAAGTGGCAGATAGTGATTTCTAGCTAATCCTAGACGGGTGCCTGGTGTTCACTGCGATGCATGAAGAGGGCCCGAAGAACACCAGGAGAGCCCCGAGGCTGGGTCAGACCCAAGGGGGTCCACGTAGTCTAGTCCAGCATCCTGCTCACACAGTGGCTGGCCAACCAGCTGCCCCGATGGGAAACCCACAGGCAGGACAGGAGTTCAACGGCACCCCCCTGCCCATGTTCCCCAGCCACTGGAGCATATCGGCATACTGCCTCTGATGCTGGGGGCCCACATGCAAGGCCCGCTCCAACTTTCCCATCCATCCCTGCCAGATACCAGGGCATGAAGGTCTGAGGGAAGATTCTCTGCGTCTTCAGTCGAACATGTGTCTGTGTCTTCTTCAGCCCCCCCACCAAACCAGGAACCCTGATAGTGTGCGGTGTTGAGGACGGGCTGGCATGTGCAGCCTCATGCCCCCACATGGTTTCTGGCCTCACATGTTTGGCGCTGCAACTGCGCAGGGCTCTGGTCTCAAAGGAAGGTTCAGTTACTTACACACAGAGTGTCTTTACTATGTGCAAACGGCGCAGGACTCATCCTGCATGGGCGCAGCGGGGTTTCCCCAGGCAGAGGAAGTCAAAAACATGCCCAAGCGCCCCCCCCCCCCGCCCCATTTCTATGATGTGCTCCATGGATTTCTTGGTTTCTTTTTGCCAGATTCCACACGTAGCACAGTGACAGTACTCCACCCCTTCCTGCTAGGGATGGGTGAGAATTTTGCTTCAGTTCAGTTTTGATAAGAATTTACCAAAATTCATGAAGTTCTACATATCGAGGACAATAAGAACTTGAGCTTTTATAATTATTTTTAAGAATTTAGGAGAAACTGAAACGTAGACTTGTCCATCCAGGCTCAGCTCTTAGAAGACCGGGTTTGATTAAACCCAGTCTGTGTGTTCCACCATGTTAGCACCAAATTAGGGTTGCCACCTCTTTTTTCTGGCAGGTTCCTCATCTTTAAAAGCTGCATGCATGGTAGGCAGGTACATCATGGTGCTCTCCATGCTGGGAATAGCCTTTCTGTCTTTCTTTCTTTCTTTCTTTCTTTCTTTGTCTGTCTGTCTGTCTGTCTTTTTCATTTTCTTTTCTGTCTTATGCAGTAGAACACAAGATCAGGCTTTTAGCCTTTTGCGATCCCCTAACACAAAACGCCTCAATTTCACCAATTTTGTGGGTCGAGGAGGCAGAAACATCCTAAGCGGTTCAGGTGTGGTGAGGGGAGCCTGCTGTGCACTCCGTTCACGGTCCGTGGCACGGCACCCTGCAGTGGTGGCCCCCTGCTCTCCTCCTCCTCCTTCCTTGTCCACAGTGGTCGTGGGGCTGGGAGGTACGTAGCCAGCAAGAGCTCTGCTCATGGCTGCGGTGCCAGCCCAACTGGTGGCCTTTCCCTACTCCAGAGAGGGTTCATATGCAGAGTTTTCAATGTGAATATTGGAATATTTGAAAAGGCCAATCCCTGTTTGCCCACCATTCCATCTTCCCTGGTGGTCCGTCCTCTCACTTTCCAGAAGCAAACAAATAAAGCCTTCCCTTTGGGAGGGGTAATGGGTGACAAAGAGCCCCCGCTAACCCAGGAGAGGCCCTTCATCCAACCATATTCGGGACTGAGGTGCAGGGGCAAAACGGTTTAGCTTGACCCATTTTGTCCCAGAAACAGCTGCCAAAATGGTGGTGCACATACATGAGAACTTTTAAAAGACTGGAAAGAGAACTACTTCCCCCGCCCAAACACACACACGCACAACACACAAGGTGAGACCCTGCCCATGAAACACATCAGCTATTCCTCCCACACGCACACATACAGCTGAAATGTTGCAAAGAGACTCAAGTCAGGATAATTTTCTAGAGTATTTTCCCCACAAGGAGCCTCACCTAAACTGTGGACCCACATCATGTAATTGAAAGTGGAACTGTCACAAATCAGTTTGCCTTGAAATCATGGTTACATTATATATATATATATATATATATATATATATAAACAAGAACCATAATTGCACTTCTGTTGCTGTATCCACGGCCCAATGTCAACAGCATTTTTATGGAAATTATTTTTGGGGAAGGCTTTGCTTTATCCTGCTGGGATCTTAGAAAGGTCTGGTTTGGGGCACAAACATTTGCTATGACTTTGCAGGGTTAAGCTTTGCTATTGTTTGTAGCTACACAGTTCAAGCTGTGGTCTTAATTTAAATTTTAATGCAATTGTAAGTTGTTTAATTTACTGCCACAGGTGCCGGGCTCCAGGAATAGAACCGGCCATAGCGCTGAAGAAGAATGTGTGCTGCCGAGCTGCAAACCAGCTGCCTGGGCTGGGGGCTTGGAGGCGCTGGGGCTTTGCGCCGTGCCTGGAGCCATCTCGACTCTGCTGTGAAAGAGCAGGAGGAGCAGCAGAGGACACGACGACCCCTCTGGACAGGCCATGCTCCGAGGAGAGGAGGCCCCCTCCCACTGTAGCTGTGCAATGGGGGAGGGAGGGGTCCCCATCTCCGCCCGCACTGGCCGCTCGCTCCTCTCCCGTCTCCCCTTCCACCACACCCTTCCCCTCCTTCTGCTTGGCTCGGTGCTCACCCTCCTCCCGACCCATCTCCACAGCTTCTGCCACGATAAGGAGCGGCGCCTGGATAGCCTGAGCATCCCCTGTTCACAAGACGCCGGCCTCCTTCCCGAAGGCGCGCTCCCTCGGCAGTCCTTCCATGAACCATTCTGGCCTCACCTTATCTCCGTTATGGCATGGAGGAGATGTAAGAATGGCAGGTCCTCCCTTTCCACAGAGTGGGGAGCGTGCTGGAGGGAAAATGGCGAGACGTTGGGCAGACCCTTCCCAGCAAAACACCTCTTTTGGACCGAGTGCAGCATCCCTTTCACTCACCCCGCAATGCAGTAAGAGATTAGCTTTAGAGGGCCGAGCGGGGTTTTTTGGGGGGTGGTACCCCTGATTGGCACCTTTCGCCCCCTACTCCTTACTGCCCAGCTCTTGGGGTGTGGTCTTTGCACTGACTTTGCTGGTGGGCACATTTTATTTACGGTTCACCCCTGGCGGGGAGTGCAGCTACCCAAGGAGCTGATACAGGATCACCTGGTGAGTGTCCTGCAGGGGGGAGGGATGTGGCCCAGCCGACTTCTCATTGACAGCCAGCTCAAGGGGCGGAGGATCTGGACCCCCGGAGGCTTTGGCCCACTAAACACTACCTCGTGGGGGTGGGGTGGAGCTGGCAGGGACCCCTCGGCTTGCCCGCTAGCAGGGGGGCCATCAACGGCACGGACCAGCAAGTTCTTGATCCGGTGCCTTGAACCAGAGTGGAATTGCCCAGTGGAACAATCTGGGAATGCCTCCCAGCCATCTTCTCAGCCTGCCTGAGTGCCTGCACTTGGCCTACATGCTATACTCATCGCAGTTTCTATTATTTGGTTTAATAACCGTGGTGCATTCAGTTATTTATTTATTACACTTTAAGATCACTCAATCGCCAGAGTTCTCTGGACTGTGTACAGGTAAATTAAAAACATAAAATGCAAGACAATAAACAATGATAAAAACACAGCACGTAATAAAACCAAGATAAAACCAGAAGCAACAAGGGGGGGGGGAGCAATACAGCACATGTAAAACCAGCAGCAAAATAAAACAGTGCAAAGATCTAAAAGCACTAAAACCGATTGTTAAAATACCTGGGAGGATAAAGCAAGTTGTCACCTGGTGCCAAAAAGACCACAGCATGGGTGCTCAGCAAACCTCCCTGTGGATGGCATTCATAGAATCATAGAATAATAGAAAAGTAGAGTTGGAAGGGGCCTACCAGGCCATCGAGTCCAACCCCCTGCTCAGTGCAGGAATCCAGGTCAAAGCATCCCTGACAGATGACTGTCCAGTTGCACCTTGAATGCCTCCAGAGTGGGAGAGCCCACCACCTCCATAGGTAGTTGATTCCTATTGCTCTAACAGTCAGGAAATTTTTCCTGATGTTTAGGTGGAATCTGGGTTCCTGTAACTTGAGCCCATTATTCAGTGTCCTGCAAACTGGGATGATCGAGAAGAGATCCTGGCCCTCCTCTGTGTGACATCCCTTCAAGTACTGGAAGAGTGCGATCATATCTCCCCTCAGTCTCCTCTTCTGAAGGCTAAACATGTCCAGTTCTTTTAGTCTCTCCTCATAGGGCCTTATTTCCAGTCCCTTTATCATCCTTGTTGCCCTCCTCTGAACCCTCTCCAGTTTGTCTATGTCCTTCTTAAAGTGTGGTGCCCAGAACTGGACGCAGTACTCAAGATGAGGCCTAACCAGTGCCGAGTAAAGGGGAATTATCACTTCCCGCGATTTGGAAGCTATACTTCCATTAATGCAGCCCAAAATAGCATTTGCCTTCTTTGCAGCCACATCGCATTGCTGGCTCATATTCAGTTTGTGATCTACCACAATTCCAAGATCCTTCTCACTTGTAGTATTGTTGAGCCAAGTGTCCCCCATTCTGTAACTCTGCATTCCACAGGCAGCACTCCACCACTGGAAACGCCCTCTCTCTTGGAGCCACTTGCTTCTCCTCATTGGGCAGGGGCACTTCAAGGAGGAGGGCCGGGAACTCTTCTCGATCATCCCAGTTTGCAGGACACGGAATAATGGGCTCAAGTTACAGGAACCCAGATTCCACCTAAACATCAGGAAAAAATTCCTGACTGTCAGAGCAATAAGACAATGGAATCAACTACCTAGGGAGGTGGTGGGCTCTCCCACTCTGGAGGCATTCAAGGTGCGGCTGGACAGCCATCTGTCGGGGATGCTTTGACCTGGATTCCTGCATTGAGCAGGGGGTTGGACTCGATGGCCTGGTAGGCCCCTTCCAACTCTACTTTTCTATGATTCTATGAAGAACAAACTGAAACCAATTTCTCATGCATACCTTGTGCCCACTTAGCTAGCCTGGTGTCTCATTGAAAATTCAACTTCCAGTCTGGTTGGCTTCTAAACTTGGAATGGAAGGGTCCCATCTTGTCCTTCGCCTCAGGGCGCAGAATGGCTTGGGCCAGCCCTGCGCCCCAGCAGGTAGGTAGAGATGGGAGGGGACGCTCCTTCATTTAACCTGGCTTTAGGAACCAGCACTTTGAATGGGCCCTGGCAGTCTAGCTGCTCCATTTTGGACTAACTGAAGTTCCTGGGCCATTTTCAAAGGCAGCCCCATGTATAATGCATTGAACTAATCCAAATGGGAGGTTACCAGAGTGTGACTGTTGCAAGGCTATCTCTGTTCAGATGGGGTCATAGTTGGTGGTATGTCAGCTGGAGCTGATGAAAGGCGCTCCAAGCCACCAAGGCTACCTGTGCCTCTAGCGACAGTGATGGAGCCAAGAGGACCCTAAACTATGGGTCTGATCCTTTAAAGCAGGGCTCTCCAACCTTGGATCCCCAGATGTTGCTTGTCTACAGCTCCCAGCATACCTAGCCAGCATGGCTAATGGCAAGGGATTCTGGGAGCTGTAGTCCAGAAACATCTGGGGACCCAAGGTTGGAGAGCCCTGCTTTAAAGGAATGCAACCCCCTCCAGAATACTGTGAACACCACTTAACCGGAAAGATGAGCCCACCCACACAAACTGTATCTCCATCTCGTCTGGAATAAATCTTCATTCATTGGCTATCACCCAGTCCCTTGCTCTGCCCAAGCACTGGTTCAGAACATCAACGGCCTCACCTGTGTTAGATGAGAAGGAGAGGTAGAACTGGATGTTATCCACAGATTGCTGGGTCCTCGTCCCCTGAGTCCAGATAATCTCTCCCAGATAGAGCCTTCTGTGGACTCAGCCTTTGACTGCTTTTGAGTCTTCATGTTCTGGTCCAGGAGGGGTGAACTGGGTAAAGTCTGGTAAAAAATGAACTGAAACACAATTCTTACACATCCTTATGTGTATACTAATATACTCTCTGGTTCTGAGGTTCCACATTGCCAGATTGTGAAGTGGATCGAATGCATTAGGAACAAACCCCTCCCCCCATTCTTCTGTTTCCTGTTTGCAGCCCTTGTTCAGACTGCTACACAACCACAAACTGCCACGTTGACCAGTTGGATTTTTCCTTACAAGCTAACAATGTGTGAGAGAGCAAATGCACATGGATTAAAACACCAAGCAAAAAAGGGAATCTTCACGAGATGGCACAATTGCAGCCGGGTTCCTTTTGCACTGTGATTTAATCGATGCTCATGAAAAAAGCTACCGGAGGAGCACAGATACAGAGGCTACGGCCGTGGCTATAAGCGTGGCTTTATTAGGACTGAAGGGCAAATGGCGCTCGCCAGGAAGAAAAGAAGCATTTAGCTTAGCTCAAAGGCATCCTATTCCTATTCCAGGGAGTCTTGAGCTTCCAACGTGGGTCCCACAGAAACAAATGCCAAACCCTACTCATGAGTAACACATAGAATCATAGAATCATAGAATCATAGAAAAGTAGAGTTGGAAGGGGCCTACAAGGCCATCGAGTCCAACCCCCTGCTCAATGCAGGAATCTAGGTCAAAGCATCCCTGACAGATGGCTGTCCAGCTGCACCTTGAATGCCTCCAGAGTGGGAGAGCCCACAACCTCCCTAGGTAGTTGATTCCATTGTCTTATTGCTCTGACAGTCAGGAAATTTTTCCTGATGTTTAGGTGGAATCTGGGTTCCTGTAGCTTGAGCCCATTATTCCGTGTCCTGCAAACTGGGATGATCGAGAAGAGATCTTTGCCCTCCTCTGTGTGACATCCCTTCAAATACTGGAAGAGTGCGATCATATCTCCCCTCAGTCTCCTCTTCTGAAGGCTAAACATGCCCAGTTCTTTCAGTCTCTCCTCATAGGGCCTTGTTTCCAGTCCCTTTATCATCTTTGTTGCCCTCCTCTGAACCCTCTCCAGTTTGTCTACATCCTTCTGAAAGTGTGGTGCCCAGAACTGGACGCAGTACTCAAGATGAGGCCTAACCAGTGCCGAGTAAAGGGGAATTATCACTTCCCGCGATTTGGAAGCTATACTTCTATTAATACAGCCCAAAATTGCATTTGCCTTCTTTGCAGCCACATCGCATTGCTGGCTCATATTCAGTTTGTGATCTACCACAATTCCAAGATCCTTCTCACTTGTAGTATTGTTGAGCCAAGTGTCCCCCATTCTGTAACTCTGCATTTGGTTTCCATTCCCTAGGTGCAGCACTTGGCATTTATCCCTATTAAATTTCATTCTGTTGTTTTCGGCCCAGCGCTCCAGTCTGTCGAGATCGCTTTGAATTTTGTTTCTTTCTTCCAGAGTATTAGCTGTTCCACCCAACTTTGTGTCATCTGCAAATTTGATAAGCATTCCCTGCACCTCTTCATCTAAGTCATTAATAAAAATGTTGAAGAGCACCGGGCCCAGGACCGAGCCCTGTGGTACCCCGCTCGTTACCTCTCCCCAGTTTGAGAAGGAACCATTGATAAGCACTCTTTGAGTCCGATTCTGTAGCCAATTGTGGATCCACCTGATAGTTGTTCCATCTAGCCCACTCTTAGCTAGCTTACTAATCAGGATATCATGAGGCACTTTGTCGAAAGCTTTGCTGAAGTCCAGATATATAATGTCCACAGCATTCCCACAGTCCACAAGGGAGGTTACCCGATCAAAAAATGAGATCAGATTAGTCTGACAGGATTTGTTCTTGACAAATCCATGCTGGCTTCTAGTAATCACTGCATTGTTTTCAAGGTGCTTGCAGACTGACTTCTTTATAATCTGCTCAAAAATCTTCCCGGGGATTGATGTCAGACTGACTGGCCTATAGTTCCCAGGTTCCTCCTTCTTGCCCTTTTTGAAGATGGGAACAACATTTGCCCTCCTCCAGTCGTCTGGCACTTCACCTGTCCTCCATGATTTCTCAAAGATAATAGACAGTGGTTCTGAGAGTTCTTCTGCCAGTTCCTTTATTACTCTAGGATGCAGCTCATCAGGCCCTGGAGATTTAAACTCGTTCAGAGTAATCAGGTGCTCCTTGACCATTTGCCTATTAATCTCAAGCTGCAATCCTGCCCCTTCAGTCTGCACTTCAGGTTTGCCAGGGGGGTCATAGACCCTCTTTTGGGAGAAGACCGAGCCGAAGTAGGAATTGAACACTTCTGCCTTTTCTTTGTCTTCTGTTATCAATTTGCCATCCTCATTGCGTAGTTGAACCACCAGTTCTTTCTTCTGTCTTTTACTGTGCATGT
The DNA here is from genome assembly GCA_021292165.1 of Shinisaurus crocodilurus. NCBI lineage: Eukaryota > Metazoa > Chordata > Lepidosauria > Squamata > Shinisauridae > Shinisaurus > Shinisaurus crocodilurus. The sequence continues at coordinate 319,042,894 of CM037876.1, read as the reverse complement.
ATCTGAAGAAAGCTTTTTTGTTGCTTTTAGCATTCCTCGCTAACCTTAGCTCATTCTCAGCTTTAGCCTTCCTGACACTATTCCTGCAGTTCTGTGCTACCTGCCTGTACTCTTCACTTGTAGCCTGTCCTTCCTTCCACTTCCTATACGTGTCCTTTTTTGTTTTCAGGTCGTCTTTGAGTTTATTGTGAAGCCACATTGGCTTCTTCTGTTGCCCTCTGCCTTTTTTCCTTTTGGGAATTGTTTGCAATTGTGCCTTTAAAATTTCCTTTTTTAAAAACTCCCACCCCTCCTGGGCTCCCTTTCTCGTGAGAGTCACTTGCCATGGGATCTTACTAATCATTGTTCTGAGTTTGTTAAAATTGGCTTTCCTAAAATCCAGGGTACGTGTTTGGCTACACTCAGCTTTTGCTTCCGTTAGAATCAAGAACTCAAGTATAACATGGTCACTTTCCCCCAGAGTTCCCGAAACTGCCACTTTATCCACTAACTCGTCTCTGTTGGTTAGAATCAGGTCAAGGATAGCCGATCCTCTAGTTCCTTCCTCCACTTTCTGTAGGAGGAAGTTATCAGCAGCACAGCTCAGGAATTTCTTGGAGGGGCCATGTTTGGCTGAAAAAGTCTCCCAACAGATATCAGGGAAATTGAAGTCTCCCATTACTACCACATCGTGCCTCCTTGAAACACTGGCAATTTGTTTTTCAAAAGTTCCATCCTCGTCTTCTCCTTGATTGGGTGGTCGGTAGTAGACTCCAACCGCCATGTTCGTTTTATTCTTTGCCCCCTTTATTTTAACCCAGATGCTCTCAATGGGGCTGCCAAGCTCCTCTTCCTGTATCTCTGTGCAGAGATACGTATTTTTAACATACAGTGCAACTCCACCTCCCTTTCTGTTGCTTCTGTTCCTTTTGAACAAGTTATACCCTTCAATTGCTGTATTCCAGTCATGGGAGTCATCCCACCAGGTTTCAGTTATCCCTATCAAGTCGTACTTGCCCTCATGTATCAAGAGTTCAAGTTCGTCTTGTTTGTTGCCCATACTCTGGGCATTAGTATAAAGACATCGAAGACTATGTGCTTTATAGTCCGACTTTCCCCCTACATTTTGTGGTAGACTATCAATGGGCACCGCTGGAGCTGTTCTCTCCATTGTGGCATAGAGGCCTTCTTCCATTGGTACCCCCGAGTTTATGTCTCCCTCCCCTGTTGGATTCAGTTTAAAGCCCTCCTGATTAAGTTCCTCATGCTGTGGCCAAACACATTCTTCCCAGTCCTTGTGAGGTGCAACCCATCCTTTGCCATGAATAGGGCTAGCATCTATGGCGTTCCTATGATCTTCCAAAGTAGTAACTCAGTCAAAAATGTAGATAAGATTGGTCTGGCATGAGCATGACTTATTTTTCTAAACCCATCATGTTGACCTAGTAATCAGTGCATTATTTTCTAGATGCTCACTGGCTGAGGGCTTAAGAATCTGTTCTAGAATTTTGCCTAGTAACTATATCAAGGTGACCTATCCATAGTTTCCAGGATCCACTCCCCCACCCGCCTTATTTATTTATTTATTATTTATTATATTTATCAATCACCCATCTGGCCGGTCACCCGGCCACCCTGGGCGATATACAATAAAAATACAGCAAAACAACACAATAAAATATAATAATTAAAACAATATAAAAAATTCTCATTAAAAACCTAACCCACCCCATATTCCCGCCTGAACAGCCATGTTTTTAATGCACGGCGGAAGCTCATCACGGAGGGGGCATGGTGAAGGTCACTAGGGAGGGAGTTCCATAATGTGGGGGCCGCCACAGAGAAGGCCCTCTTCCTAGTCCCCACCAGCCTGGCTGCTCTGGCTGATGGGATAAGGAGAAGGCCGTCCGTGGCAGACCTTGTTGAGCGGCCTACTTGATGTTGCTGGAGGCGCTCCTTGAGATAAGCTGGGCCGGAGCCGTGTAGGGTTTTAAAGGTCAAAACCAACACCTTGAATTTGGCTCACCAAGCAACTGGTAGCCAGTGCAACTCATTAAGCACTGGCGTGATGTGATCACGCCGTCGGCTGCCCTTAATCAGGCCAGCCGCCGCGTTCTGTACCAGCTGAAGCTTCCGGACCGTCTTCAAGGGTAACCCCACGTAGAGCGCATTACAGTAGTCTAGGCGAGAGGAGACCAAGGCATGAACCACTGATGGGAGCAGGTGATTAGGAAGGTAGGGGCGCAGCAGCCGTATCAGATGGAGTTGATACAGCGCCGCCCGGCTCACAGCTGCCACCTGAGCCTCCATGGACAGCTGGGAGTCTAGAATGACCCCCAAGCTGCGGACTTGGTCCTTCAGGCGTAGATGTACCCCATTCAGCACCAGGTCAACATCCCCTAACCTTCCCTTGTCCCCTACCAGAAGTACCTCGGTCTTGTCGGGGTTCAGTTTCAGCATGTTCCTTCCCATCCAGCCAGCCACTGACTCCAGGCACTTGGACAGGGTCTCAACGGCCAACCTCGGTGAGGACTTAAAACAAAGGTAGAGCTGCGTGTCATCCGCATACTGATGACACTGCACCCCAAACCTCCTGATGATAGCTCTCAGCGGCTTGAGGTAGATGTTGAATAACATCGGGGAGAGGATGGAACCCTGCGGCACTCCACAAGTGAGCAGCCGAGGGTCCGAAGCCTCTTCCCCGAGAACTACCCTCTGATACCTTCCAGAGAGGAAGGACCGGAACCACTGCAATACAGTGCCTCCCAAGCCCAACCCCTCCAGATGGTCCAGGAGGATACCGTGGTCAACGGTATCAAAAGCCGCTGAGAGATCGAGGATGACTAGAAAGGAGCATTCGCCCCTATCCAAAGCCCTCCTCATATCATCCACCAAGGCGACCAAGGCCGTCTCCGTCCCATGTCCAGACCTGAAGCCCGACTGGCACGGATCCAAATAATCGGCTTCATCCAAGTGTGCCTTCAACTGAGCACCCACCACCCGCTCGATCACCTTGCCCAGAAATGGTAAATTGGAGACTGGGCGAAAGTTGTTTAAATCCTGGGGATCCAAGGAGGGCTTCTTTAGAAGCGGTCTTATTACTGCCTCCTTGAGGGCTGATGGCATCACTGCCTCCTCGAGGGAGGCATTCACCACCGCCTTGATCCCCTCACCCAGTCTCTCCCTGCAGCTCATGATGAGCCAGGATGGGCAAGGGTCAAGCAAGCAGGTGGTCGGCCTCACAGATGAAAGCACCTTGTCCACTTCATCAGAAGGAAGAAGCCAAAACCGATCCCACAAAACCGGTCTTCCATTGGCCTCCTCCCGCTCACTCCCTGTGTCCACGACGTACGATATCCCACTCCTAATCCGATCGATTTTATCTGCGAAGTGCTTCGCTAAAGCCTCACAGGAGGCTTTTGACTGTTCCAGTGGGTCCGGAGCGACTGGACCGACCAGACTCCGGACCACTTGGAACAGCCTCCTGGGGCAGCACTCTGCAGACGCAATGGAGGCAGCATAGAAATTCTTTTTTGCTGCCTTCACCGCCACCCGGTAGGCTGAAGATGCAGCTCTAACCCGTGTTCGATCGTCTTCGGAGCGGGAATTTCGCCATCGGCGCTCTAGCCTTTTTGAAGATATGAACATTTGCTGATCTCCAGACTTCCAACATCTCACCAGTTTCCTGTTCTTCTAAGGCCAGGTCAAAACTCAGTCCTCGGACAAAGGATGAGTCAAATCCACACAACTGTGGATGAAACCAATGGTTTTGCAGGATCTTCATAAACTGGAATCTACACTGGCCCTTGTCCATGGTCCAATTTAAGCTGGGAAGAATTTCTAATCTGTAAAGAATTATTTTTGGATCCTAAGATTTGAGAAGCAGATCAGCAGAGGAGAGTATGAAGACAAAGGGTTTTTTTATGCCATGCATTTCTTATTTGCATGATCCCATCATGCTGAGAGAGAGGGGTCACTTTAGAACAGCCTTCCCCAACCCCCAAATGTTTGGACTACAATTCCCATCATCCCAGACCTTTGTCCATGCTGGCTAGGGCTGATGGAAGCTGTAGTTCAGAACATTTGGAGTGAACCAAGTTGGGGAAGGCTCCTTTAGAGGGAGGGTTACTTTGGGATGCATTTCTTCTGAAGAACATCCATTTCTATAAAACATTAAGCCACAAATATCGGTATTTTATGCTTTGCTGTAGATCCATAAAGGGATCATCTCTCCTCCAAGTGGCCCCATAATTTTGGGTAATGACTGCATTTTGAGAGCTCTTTTCTCAATATGTTGATTATCATTGAAGCCCTTTGTACCTCAGAATGAAGCATGCATATGTGACTGTTCAGGTTTTTATTAGGACATTGAAGCAAATCAATACTGTACAGGAGGGAGATATTTTGCTGACAATGGATATCAGCTCACTTTACCTGAGCAGCCCACAGGAAGAAGCTAGACTGATAACAGAAAACATGTCTTAATAGAAGAGAGGATAAAAACCCACCCACTCGTTTTATTAGCACCTCTACAGAGATTGCATCATGGAAGTGCCCACCCACCCCCATCACCCTGCCCTCCTTCTCGCAATTAGCGAGGAGATTAAGTGAGTATTTATGGGCTCCAGAGAGAGCTCAACCCTGCGTGGAAGAATCTGAAATTACAGCCGTCTGCTCTTCAGACAATCCATTTATCACAGCTGTGGTCCTCCAGATGTTATTGGACTGCAAAACTCCCATTATCCCTAACTAACATAGCCAATGGTGAGCCATGATGGGAGTTGCAGTCCAAAAACATCTGGACATGTGTGTCCCCCTGATGTTTTGAGCATGCAAAGTTGCCTTGTGACCGACCAGTCAGATTCTTGGTTCTCTGAAGCCCGCATCTTCTTCTCTGATTGGCAGTGGCCATTTAACTGTAGATGCAGGATTGAACCCAGGGCCCTCTCCGTACACCGCACATGCTCCGCCACCAGCTATGGGCTTCCTTACTTTGTCCATTCCTTCTCATTTGGTATACTGATGATATTGTTATTATTTGGGAAGGAAATTCAGGGCGATTCAGAGAATTTCTGAGTGGCTTAGCTCTAGGGATGCCAATGCACGTTGTGAAATATATCAGGATAATAGAAGGGTGAAACAATTTGCTTTTCTAGGAAGGTGAACATCTGTCTACCACTTAATACAGAAAGCCTACAGACAGCAGTATCTATTTAAGGCTTGAAAGCTCCCAGTAATAACTAACCATATGGGCAATCTATTTTATTTTTACATTTCAGTCATAATTGTGCTGTTCTTGAAGTTTATAAACTGGGGCATTCCAATTACAGGACCATCTCCTCAACAGAAGATATCCAAACAATATTATAGTGAACTCTGTCTCATTGTGATCTGATAAATGCAGGCTTAGTTTTTCCATTCAGAGATACTGAGTGTCTTTTTTGCTGTTTCACCAGATGCTTTAGCATATCAAGCACAGGAACAATCCCTCCAGCAATATGAAGTTTTTAAAATCTTATTTTAGCATGGAAAGAAGTGCTACTTTCTGTGAATAACTAGGTCTTTATGAGCCAAATTTAGGGTTGTCCTTTTCTTCTTCTTAGGAATGCAACCACAGCCCTGTGGTTTTGCATAATGCACCTTCTGGGCTCTGCTATTTGCAGTTGTTCCTTTCTAATGTGGCTTGTTGAGTCACACTACTTTACGACAAATGCACACAGTCATGTTTTCAGCAGGTCACGTCTTCATTTGCTTTCATAGTTGCTGCTGAGGAGGTCTTGGGCTTGTTGATGTGCGCTGCTGGGACCTGATGAACAGCAGCGGGTTTTCTGCGCTTCTGAGGCCCTCCTCTTCTGTTTCCCAAATGGCCAGGAGGGTCACATGAAGCTGCATTGCACTGCATGAGAGCACCGCTCATGCGAGGCTCCCACCATTACCTTGCAGTGACCCTCCAAAGGCTTCTTCAGGTCTGCTACCGAAGATTCATTTACTGGAGACCCCGGGATGAAGCTGAGATGAAGGCGGGGGCTCTGCCATTCACAGTGCAGTCCTAAGTCTGTGTGTGTGTGTGTGTGAGAGAGAGAGAGAGAGAGGGGGGTGGGGGTGGGATTACCTGCCACTTCCAAAGGCAGTGCAGTGGGCAGGAGCAGGGCCGGTGCTACCATTAGGCCAACTAGGCGGCCGCCTAGGGCGCCGGGCTAAAGGGGGCACCAGGAGCATAGGGCTGGAGGGAGGGAGGGCTCAAGTGGGAAGAGGGGGGCGCTAAATATCTGATCTTGCCTAGGGCACCAAACTGCCTTGCACCAGCCCTGGGCAGGAGGTGTGCAGGGGGACTTACCTTTTTTCATCCCATGTGGCTTTCTGAGCGCGAGGAGCCGCAGTGATGAAGCTTCTCAGCCCCAGTGACGAAGCGTCAGCACACAAGCGAGTTAAGCAACCCTGCCAGGAGAAGGTGAGTGCTATTTACTTATCTACTCATTTATATATTTAAATCACCCCAGGTAATCAGCTCAAATATTACCAGCTGAAGCCAAAACAAGGGCCCAGCAAAGGGGGCCAAATCCCAGAAGGGCAGCCCTTTGCAAACATGCGGTTGGGAGCCAAACCCCAGGGGGGAAATCCAGCAGGAACTTGCAGTTCTTGCAGCCTGGCCCAAACAGAGATTCCACATTTACACTAAACCCAAGCCTAGAAAGGGGAAACAAAGGCCATACATAGCTCTGTACTGACAAGAGCCACTGTGCAGGCCCAGCTAGTGGAAGAGCCAGCTTATGAAGAAAAACAGTGAAGGCCAGCTTCAGTTTGGGCTCGGGTCTTTAGGTCTTATACAGAAGCTCATAAACTAAAGCTCAGAAATAGACTCATCCCAAGTTTGAGAGTTTAGCTTATCACCAAGTTTTAAAACACTCACAAAAAGGAACTCAGTCCTTCCAAAACACATCCCTAATTACTGGCGTCCCAATTCCTTGGTGACAGCTCCTCTGCTGCCACAGAGAATGGGGGTCTCGGAGCAGGAGGGCGTCATTCCAAGGAAGAAGAACAAACATCCTCTTGCGCCAAGGATGTGCCTCCAGGGGGCGGGGGGCTTGTGGTAGCAGGAGATTCAATCATTAGACACATAGACAGCTGGGATTGTGACAGGCATGTGGACCGCATGGTAAGTCCTGTCTCACTAACCTCATAGAATCATAGAAAAGCAGAGCTGGAAGGGGCCTACAAGGCCATCGAGTCCAGCCCCCTGCTCAGTGCAGGAATCCCGGTCAAAGCATCCCTGACAGATGTCTGTCCAGCTGCACCTTGAATGCCTCCAGACTGGGAGAGCCCACCACCTCCCTAGGTCATTGGTTCCATTGTCTTATTGCTCTGACAGTCAGGAATTTTTTCCTGATGTTTAGGTGGAATCTAGGTTCCTGTAACTTGAGCCCATTATTCCGTGTCCTGCAAACTGGGATGATCGAGAAGAGATCCTGGCCCTCCTCTGTGTGACATCCCTTCAAGTACTGGAAGAGTGCGATCATATCTCCCCTCAGTCTCCTCTTCTGAAGGCTAAACTTGCCCAGTTCTTTCAGTCTCTCCTCGTAGGGCCTTGTTTCCAGTCCCTTTATCATCCTTGTTGCCCTCCTCTGAACCCTCTCCAGTTTGTCTACATCCTTCCTAAAGTGTGGTGCCCAGAACTGGACGCACTACTCAAGATGAGGCCTAACCAGCTGAGTAAAGGGGAATTATCACTTCCTGCGATTTGGAAGCTATACTTCTATTAATGCAGCCCAAAATAGCACTTGCCTTCTTTGCAGCCACATCACATTGCTGGCTCATATTCAGTTTGTGATCTACCACAATTCCAAGATCCTTCTCACTTGTAGTATTGTTGAGCCAAGTGTCCCCCATTCTGTAACTCTGCATTCTTTGAGAGTGTCAATAAACATGTGAACAGGGGCGATCCAGACCAGTAGACATAGAATCATAGAAAAGTAGAGTTGGAAGGGGCCTACAAGGCCATCGAGTCCAACCCCCTGCTCAATGCAGGAATCTAGGTCAAAGCATCGCTGACAGATGTCTGTCCAGCTGCACCTTGAATGCCTCCAGAGTGGGAGAGCCCACCACCTCCCTAGGTAGTTGATTCCATTGTCTTATTGCTCTGACAGTCAGGAAATTTTTCCTGATGTTTAGGTGGAATCTAGGTTCCTGTAACTTGAGCCCATTATTCCGTGTCCTGCAAACTGGGATGAACGAGAAGAGATCTTTGCCCTCCTCTGTGTGACATCCCTTCAAATACTGGAAGAGTGCGATCATATCTCCCCTCAGTCTCCTCTTCTGAAGGCTAAACATGCCCAGTTCTTTCAGTCTCTCCTCATAGGGCCTTGTTTCCAGTCCCTTTATCATCCTTGTTGCCCTCCTCTGAACCCTCTCCAGTTTGTCTATGTCCTTCTTAAAGTGAGGTGCCCAGAACTGGACGCAGTACTCAAGATGAGGCCTAACCAGTGCCGAGTAAAGGGGAATTATCACTTCCCGCGATTTGGAAGCTATACTTCTATTAATACAGCCCAAAATTGCATTTGCCTTCTTTGCAGCCACGTCGCATTGCTGGCTCATATTCAGTTTGTGATCTACCACAATTCCAAGATCCTTCTCACTTGTAGTATTGTTGAGCCAAGTGTCCCCCATTCTGTAACTCTGCATTTGGTTTCCTCTCCCTAGGTGCAGCACTTGGCATTTATCCCTATTAAATTTCATTCTGTTGTTTTCGGCCCAGCGCTCCAGCCTATCGAGGTCACTTTGAATTTTGTTTCTGTCTTCCAGAGTATTAGCTGTTCCACCCAACTTTGTGTCATCTGCAAATTTGATAAGCATTCCCTGTACCTCCTGATCCAAGTCATTAATAAAAATGTTGAAGAGCACCGGGCCCAGGACCGAGCCCTGTGGTACCCCGCTCGTTACCTCTCCCCAGTTTGAGAAGGAACCATTGATAAGCACTCTTTGAGTCCGATTCTTTAGCCAATTGTGGATCCACCTGATAGTTGTTCCATCTAGCCCACTCTTAGCTAGCTTACTAATCAGGATATCATGAGGCACTTTGTCGAAAGCTTTGCTGAAGTCCAGATATATAATGTCCACAGCATTCCCACAGTCCACAAGGGAGGTTACCCGATCAAAAAATGAGATCAGATTAGTCTGACAGGATTTGTTCTTGACAAATCCATGCTGGCTTCTAGTAATCACTGCATTGTTTTCAAGGTGCTTGCAGACTGATTTCTTTATAATCTGCTCAAAAATCTTCCCGGGGATTGATGTCAGACTGACTGGCCTATAGTTCCCAGGTTCCTCCTTGTTGCCCTTTTTGAAGATGGGAACAACATTTGCCCTCTTCCAGTCGTCTGGCACTTCACCTGTCCTCCATGATTTCTCAAAGATAATAGACAGTGGTTCTGAGAGTTCTTCTGCCAGTTCCTTTATTACTCTAGGATGCAGCTCATCAGGCCCTGGAGATTTAAACTCGTTCAGAGTAATCAGGTGCTCCTTGACCATTTGCCTATCAATCTCAAGCTGCAATTCTGCCCCTTCAGTCTGCACTTCAGGTTTGCCAGGGGGGTCATAGACCCTCTTTTGGGAGAAGACCGAGCCGAAATAGGAATTGAACACTTCTGCCTTTTCTTTGTCTTCTGTTATCAATTTGCCATCCTCATTGCGTAGTTGAACCACCAGTTCTTTCTTCTGTCTTTTACTGTGCATGTATCTAAAGAAAGCTTTTTTGTTGCTTTTAGCATTCCTCGCTAACCTTAGCTCATTCTCAGCTTTAGCCTTCCTGACACTATTCCTGCAGTTCTGTGCTTCCTGCCTGTACTCTTCCCTTGTAGCCTGGCCTTCCTTCCACATCCTATATGTGTCCTTTTTTGTTTTCAGGTCATCTTTGAGTTTATTGTGAAGCCACATTGGCTTCTTCTGTTGCCCTCTGCCTTTTTTCCTTGTGGGAATTGTTTGCAATTGTGCCTTTAAAATTTCCTTTTTTAAAAACTCCCACCCCTCCTGGGCTCCCTTTCTCGTGAGAGTCACTTTCCATGGGATCTTACTAATCATTGTTCTGAGTTTGTTAAAATTGGCTTTCATAAAATCCAGGGTACGTGTTTGGCTACACTCAGCTTTTGCTTTCGTTAGAATCAAGAACTCAAGTATAACATGGTCACTTTCCCCCAGAGTTCCCGAAACTGCCACTTTATCCACTAACTCGTCTCTGTTGGTTAGAATCAGGTCAAGGATAGCCGATCCTCTAGTTCCTTCCTCCACTTTCTGTAGGAGGAAGTTATCAGCAGCACTGCTCAGGAATTTCTTGGAGGGGCCATGTTTGGCTGAATAAGTCTCCCAACAGATATCAGGGAAATTGAAGTCTCCCATTACTACCACATCGTGCCTCCTTGAAACAATGGCAATTTGCTTTTCAAAAGTTCCATCCTCGTCTTCTCCTTGATTGGGTGGTCGGTGGTAGACTCCAACCGCCATGTTCGTTTTATTCTTTGCCCCCTTTATTTTAACCCAGATGCTCTCAATGGGGCTGCCAAGCTCCTCTTCCTGTATCTCTGTGCAGAGATATGTATTTTTAACATACAGTGCAACTCCACCTCCCTTTCTGTTGCTTCTGTTCCTTTTGAACAAGTTATACCCGTCAATTGCTGTATTCCAGTCATGGGAGTCATCCCACCAGGTTTCAGTTATCCCTATCAAGTCGTACTTGCCCTCATGTATCAAGAGTTCAAGTTCGTCTTGTTTATTGCCCATACTCCGGGCATTAGTATAGAGACATTGAAGACTATGTGCTTTATAGTCCGACTTTTCCCCCTACATTTTGTGGTAGACTATCAATGGGCACCGCTGGAGCTGTTCTCTCCATTGTGGCATAGAGGCCTTCTTCCATTGGTACCCCCGAGTTTATGTCTCCCTCCCCTGTTGGATTCAGTTTAAAGCCCTCCTGATTAAGTTCCTCATGCTGTGTCCAAACACATTCTTCCCAGTCCTTGTGAGGTGCAACCCATCCTTTGCCAGCAGTCCATCTTCCAGGAAGTGTAGCCCGTGGTCCCAGAATCCAAATCCCTCACGTCGGCTCCACCTTCGTAGCCCGTCATTCACTCGGAGTATTTTTCTTTCCCTTTCTATGCCTCTTCCAAGTACTGGAAGGATGGATGAGAAAACTATCTGGGCCCCAAAGTTCTTGAGTTCCCTTCCCAGCTCTTCAAAGTCTGCCGTGATTTCTTTGTAACTCCGCTTGGCAGTATCATTTGTACCCACGTGGAAGAGAAGAAAGGGGTATGTGTCGGTGGGCTGCATGAGCCTCGGCAGCTGCTCTGACACATCATTAATCCGTGCCCCCGGGAGACAGCACACCTGGCGAGTCCATGGGTCTCCCTGGGGACATTGTTTACTTGGACTTCCAAAAGGCTTTTGACAAAGCCCCTCCCTCACCAAAGACTCCTGAACAAGCTTAGGAGTCATGAAATAACAGGGGAGGTCATCTTATGGATCAGTAACTGGTTAAGGAACAGAAAGCAGAGGGTAGGAATAAATCTTAAATTCTACCAATGGAGGGAGGTAAACAGCGGGACCCCACAGGGATCTGCATTGGTACCAATGCTTTTCAACTTATTCATTAATGATCCGGGATTGGGAGGGAGCAGTGAAGTGGCCAAGTTTTCTGACGACACCAAATTATTTCGGGTGGTAAAATCAAAAAGGGATTGTGAGGAGCTCCAAAAAGATCTCTCTGTGAGAATGGGCATCATCAAAATGGCAAATGCAGTTCAGTGAAGGCAACTGTAAAGTGATGCACATTGGGTCAAAATTTCCCAACTTCACATATAAGCTGACAGGATCTGAGCTAGCAGTGACTGGCCAAGAAAAGAAAGTGATCTTAGGGTTGTGGTGGACACAGCTCGATGAATATGTCGACCCATTGTGCAGCTGCTATGAAAAAGGCAAAATCCATGCTAGGCATAATTAGGAAAGGAATTGAAAATAAAACTGCCAAGATCATATTGCCCATATACAAATCTATGGCATGACCACATTTAGAATACTGTGTACAGTTCTGGCCACTGTACCTAAAAAAGGACATTGCAGAGATGGAAAAAGTGCAGAAAAGGGCAACTAAAAAAACCCTTGTTTGGTGTCCTAACTGATTTAGACTCATGGAGTTAACAACTCCGGGGAGTTAGAAGGGAATCCATGGATCTACCGGGCCAATGACCTGTCCTCCAGGAAGACACTCGATGCCTGAACTACCCCTGGCAGATAAGGTCTGGATGTATTACAGGATGCCTAAACCCCGTAATACCTATACATGGCTGACAAGGGCAATTCCAGGAGATGCACCGGTGTGTGTGTGTGTGTGTGTGTGTGTGTGTGTGTGTGTGTGGTGTGTGTGTGCTTTTGCTTTATGGGATGAGAGGCCTGCATTTTCCCAGGTGATGTTCGCCCGCTCCCCCGGATGGCAGCACATGGCAGAAGCACACGGGGGGGGGTGCAAGCACAGAGTCATCGACTAGTGTGGCCATGTTTGGCATGCTGTAAGTAACTTCCACATCCCTTTAATTACCTTTCCTTGGTCTCATTTTTTGTTACTATCTTTAATTGCTGCCGCATAATTGTCTCCAGAGAAAAGCATCTGTGGTTTTTATTGATCTCTTGCTTCCTCGGGGATGATTTTGATATGGGGCTGCTGCGTAATTTCTTCCTTTTCCATCTGAAACCCACCGGAATAGTGTGTGGCTTTTGAATCTGCCTTGGAAGGGAAAAGGCAACCTCCGCCCGACCCACGCGCACACACTCGCGCCAGCCCAGGCTGTAGAGCTCCTGCCCCCCACGTGGCCTTTCTGCCGGCAAAGGCTTCCTCTAGCCAGCCAGAGGCTGGGTGGTGCCAGCCCTGCCCGCTCCCTTTGCGCCAGGCAGGATCGTCGCCTGCTCCCCTTGCCAGAGAGTCCGCTCCCCCCTCCTGCCAAACAGGCCTCCCTGGGAATCCCTGTCTTCCTTATGCTAATTCTCTGACTGCTGTTTTTGCAAAACTGCACAAACGGCTGACGCTGCGTTTCCCCTGTTGACCCTGTGGAAGCTGACAAGTTTTGGATCAGAAGCTATAAACTTGGCAGGCACTGCAGGGGGGGGAGGGGGAGCCACGCCCTCCGTTTCCCAGAAGTGTGCAGGGCATGGCCCACGGGGTGTGCTCACACGCCCCTCCATTCCGGGGGCATGCTGCTCCTCCTCATCCTGGCCAAGGCTCCCTTCTTGAGCCCGGTGTCGAGACAGAGGCGGATGTCGTTGCCCACTCACATTTTATTTATTTATTTATTTATTGTATTTATACCCCGCCTTTTTTCCTGCAAGGAACCCCAGGCGGCTTACAGAATCCTCCTCCTCCTCCTCCTCTCCATGTTATCCTCACAACAACCCTGTGAGGTAGGTTAGGCTGAGAGTCAGTGACTGGCCCAAAGTCACCCAGTGAGTTTCATGGCCGAGCGGGGACTAGAACCCGGATCTCCTGAGTCCCAGTCCAATACTCTCACCATCACGCCACACTGGACTTGGGTGCCAGTGGTGGCTTCCTGCCAGTTCTAGGGTTCAGTGGAACAGCCACAGCGCCCAGAAAGGAAAGCCTCTAAGGAAGCCCAGCTGACGATGCCGCACAGGAGCGGAGCAGATCCCGCCTCCGCACGGGTAGCCTCCTGGCCGGGTCTCAGATCCCAGCAGCTCCCCCTGTGCTGAGACCTGTTATTTTTTTAAAAAAAAAAAGATCCTGCCATGGCTCACCCACAAAGGAGGGGACCAGGACCCCCGCCAGAGGGCACTTTCCTGGGGAACCCCCCCCCCGAAAGACCTGGAGCCGTTCCTGCCCAGGAGCTCAGGAGCAGTGCTGGCTCCAGGTCTTGGAGGGCCCCCCTCGGGCACAGCACCTCCAATGGGCCCCTCCCTCAGTGACTCTATTTTCTCACCGCCATTGTCACCAGCTGCTCTTGCACCGCCGCCTCCTCTTTCCCATCCGCGCTGCCACTTAGAATCATAGAATCATAGAAAAGTAGAGTTGGAAGGGGCCTACAAGGCCATCGAGTCCAACCCCCTGCTCAATGCAGGAATCCAGGTCAAAGCATCTCTGACAGATGGCCGTCCAGCCGCACCTTGAATGCCTCCAGACTGGGAGAGCCCACCACAACCTCCCTAGGTAGTTGATTCCATTGTCTTATTGCTCTGACAGTCAGGAAATTTTTCCTGATGTTTAGGTGGAATCTGGGTTCCTGTAACTTGAGCCCATTATTCCGTGTCCTGCAAACTGGGATGAACGAGAAGAGATCCTGGCCCTCCTCTGTGTGACATCCCTTCAAATACTGGAAGAGTGCGATCATATCTCCCCTCAGTCTCCTCTTCTGAAGGCTAAACATGCCTGTTTGACACACAGAGAAAGAGAGAGAGAGAGAGCCAGGAGAGCACGGCATTTGCTGCTGCTGCTGCTCCTCACCACCTCTGTCGTCTGGGCCAGGGCGAGAGGCAAGTGGACAAGCACGTTGCCGCAAAGTTGCAGAGGAGGAGCGACTCCAGGGGTCTCATCATGTCCGCGGGCCCCTGCTGGGGTGTGAGCACCAGGAAAACCTACTTCCATTGTGCCAGGGCTCTCCAAACTTGGGTCCCCAGATGTTGCTGGCCTACAGCTCCCAGCATACATACCCAGCCAGCATGGCTAATGGCAAGGGATTCTGGGAGCTGTAGTACAGCAACATCTGGGGACCCAAGCTTGGAGAGCCCTGTGCAGCTAGAAAGTTTACACTGGCACAACATAATTTATGTTAGGGGTTGCACCTGGTTGGATAGTGCCCAGTAACTGGTCCTCGTGAGTCTTTGGGGTGGGCAGTAGATTTAAATGATTTAAATGAACAGGCAATAACCAGATTCTGTTTTTAACAGGGAGAGGCGAGAAGGGAGGGAGGTGTCGCTCCTCAGTGGAAGATGTCCGCAAACCCCCAAGTGAGACCTTCTGTTTAACTCTCTGAGCAATTGGTGTTTATTATCTTCACTTGACAATGATTCATTGCTGTCATACCAGCTTGCCAGACAAGTTTAATTTTAATATGAGCAAAATGAAATTCTGTTTGTGAGCAAGGAAAAGGTTGACCCCCTCCTTCTTTTAATCTCGTCTGCCTCGTCCTCTTTTCCTTCCTATCATTCAAAATGCCCCTTTATATTTTTCTGCTGATCAGAACAAGCTCTCTGCTGTTCTCCCTCCACCCTGACCCTTCTCTTCTTTCAACATGAGGTCACTGGTATTGGGGTTCAGGTTCACATTTCTACTGTCCGGGGGACAGGCAGGTCATGCGATTGGCCTGTCGGCTTTGGGAAGAAGGCACAGAAAGAGCTCTTTTAAGAAACTCCTCTGCAGAAACAACGTACTTTGTTGAAGAGACCCAGAGCTGAAATGTCCAGCGGTTCCAGGCAGTTCCATTTAGCTGCAAATGACGAAGAAGCAGTCTGCATTGGGAATCTGGAGCAGACAAAGTGAAATGATGGACAATTTTACGATTTGTGTGTTGTTGTTTGCTATAAGAGACTCTTCTGGTTGTCAGGTGAGTGACAGCGGCTGTTGTTCTCCGCCAGCAGTGCCTGGAGGCAGGTGCATTCCCTTCCAACTTTCCAAACCCACTGAACTGAGAAAGAGCATTTCCACTTATTGCCATGCTTTGCCTTACCAAAAATTATCCTCTCTCAGGACAGGGCAGGACGGCACAACCTCTTGGACACCCGTCCCTCTTCACAGCTGTCATGACACTTGCCGGCTTTCTGAGTTTGCATCCTTGATGTAACAACCATAACTTACAATCCCCCAAGTGGTTTTCTGCTCAATATCTATTATTATTATTATTATTATTATTATTATTATTATTATTATTTAATAATGAAACCAGGAGAGATGGGGGCAGGAAGTACTAAATGCAGAATGGAGAATTAATGGTTAGGCTGGAGCTGAATTTTGGACCAAGATAACAAATTGCACAAGAGCCAGCGATGAGATGCTGGGACTAGGGCTGAACTGAACGTAACATGAAAGTTTGTGAAAATATTTGTTAGAACTGCATGAAACACACACCCTTTAGTAATATCTGGGGGTCATTGTGAAAGGGCTGCACAAGTGTTCACTTTGTGATCCCTGACTGGCTAGGCTCACCATGTGATCAGTGTAGAAACTGCTTCCTTGCCCTTAATGACATCACAAAAAAGACAGATCTGAAGAACTGCATAGCATTGTGACATCACAGCTGCAGACACGAGCAGCTGCAAATAGCCATGAAGAAATTTAGGATTAAGTTTGGTGTGTGTGTGTGTGTGTGTGTGTCCTCTCCAGATCACTATTTCTGAGCCAAAAAGTGAACCTGGAGAACATGAGGCTCAGCCCTAGCTGTGACTCCACAGGAAAATCCATTCAAAGCCTTAGGAAACAACAGGCTCCATCTTGGTGACAGATCTCATTTGGAGAGTGCCAAAGTCAGCTCTGTCTTTGGGTTCGACAGACTAGATTCTGGAAAGGGCTCTGGGGTGTGTGAAGCTGATGAAGCAAGCAACTAGAAGACAAGTCTATGAGGAAGGTTAAAGCATTACACATTAAACCTGAGAAAAGAAGGATGAACTGAGTGGTGTATGTGTGTGTGTGTGTGTGTGTGTGTGTGTGTGAGAGAGAGAGAGAGAGAGAGAGAGAGAGAGAGAGAGAGAGAGAGAGAGAGATTGCGAGGGAGAGGTTCACGGTGCAATCCTCTATTAGTCTAGTTGGAAGTAATTCCCATTATGCTCAATGGGGCTTACTCTCAGGTGAGGTAAGTGCATACAGGATTGCAGCCTTGATGCCATCTTTCCAACTTTGGAAAGGACTTCAGGAGAAAAAGGGGCAGCAGTGATTCACCCTTCTTGCTGAGGCAGATTAAGTTCAACCTTAGGAAGAGCATGACCTTTGTCACCCTTTCCATTGTTGAAGGGCACTTCAACGGTGGAATCAGGAAGGTTCTAGGATCTGCTTCCCTGACAGCTGAGAGGGGTTGTTGGGCCAGCATTTGGGAGGCATGTTTGACTTCTGTCATGCTGTGTGTGATAGAAGGGTTTTTTTTTTGTTTTTTTTTGCTGTATTCTCCAGACAAAACAATCTGGATGTTGTTTGAGGTCTATTTTTCTGTACAAACATGGCCCTTCAGAAGTCATCTAGCCCCATAATAAGGCTGGGAAGATCTTCACTGCATGACATACAAATACAACATCAGAAAGAGACATGCAAGTTTGATGCTTGGGATCTCTGTTTCATAGAAACTGAAGCTGAATCTCTCTCCCTTGATTTGTACTCTTTGATTACTGTGGGAGTGAGACGGGGCTCTTGCTTTGGATACACAGGTTATCTTGCAGATTGGGGGAACAGGCCACACCACACGGCCATGCTGGACAGGACCAAGGGTCCATCCCGTCCAGCATTCTGTTCACGTGGTGGCCAACTTGCTGCCTGTGGGAAGCCCACCAGCAGGGCATGATTGCAACAGCGCCCTCCCGCCCATGTTCCCCAGCAACTGCAGTACATCGGCATCCTGCCTCTGGCACTAGGAGGAAGCATAGTAGCCTAGTAGCCACCGGCAGCCTTCTCCCCCCTTACCAATTCATTAATTCTGTCTCCGTGGCTTCTCTCTATGCCTGGAGTATCTTCCCCATATGCATAGTACATAGTAGTAATACTGTGTCATTTGTTTGCAATAAAGCGTTCATCAAAATGGGCTCCCTTATTATGCAGAAAAGGACTAAACGGCATTCAAAACAGACACTAAGCCCAGCAAAGCCTCCCGATCAGTTCATTAAGTCTGAATAAACATGCAAAAATTAATATTCAACTTTCATTCTCATATAGCCAAATTAGAAAGCAGCAAAGAGGGAAAGAATGTAATCTAATTAAACTAATGAGAATTGTGCTAATAAATTGCCCTCCATTAATTCTTTATAGCAGCAGAAGTAGCTCATGGAGGCAATATCGGAAACCCTACCTGCCCTTCCCGCTGCAGGCCTTTTCAAATGTGTTTGATTCTCCCTTTGGTTTGATAAGTTTCCCTTTGCAAATAAGGACTGGCAATTTTCAGGTGATTAATGTTGAGGCCAGCTGGATTTCTGCAGTGAAAAGCAGTGCCATTCCACTCAAGGGCTCGCTTACCTTTTTGATGGATGCCCCTTGTTTCTAAAGAGAAACTCACCGACCCATTCTTAAAGAGTTGCCCTTGCTTCAAGTAATGGAGCGTTGCAACCCATTATCTGCAGACTCGTTTTAGCCCTAATTGAGACATTGCTTACAGAGCAGTAGTCTTACAGGCATGAAATTTTCTGAAAACTCCAGTCACTGCCGTTCTTTAGTGAGACATGATAAGAAACATTCTTTCTAAGCACACATAACACCTGTTGGAGAGAAGTGTTTGGGTTTGTTTCCTGATCTCGAACAGGACTTCTCCAATGGAAAGCCAGTGGTTAATATGAAGGACAGCTCTTTCCGTTTGAGCTTCCGCTCCTTGATTCACAGTTAAGTGCCATTATGAATGTGTAGTTTTCTTTTCAGGGTTCAGATCCTCTGCATGCATTTCTTTACTTTCTTGAACTAAGATGGTTTGGTGTTAAATATTACAAGGATGTCGATGGCTTTGCTCTTGTGCTCTGCTCTCAGGAATGCAAATTGTTTGTCACAAATGGGGCAGGCCTGTCCCAAGACATTTTGCTACCTGATGTGGAGAAGCAAATGGTAACACCAGAACCCCAGGTCCAGGTGCATAGTACCCAAGGCTAGTCGACCTATTTTGGCACCTGAGACACAACAACAGCAGCCTAGAGGTAGTGATGGCCCTGGACTATGGTGAGAATACCAATGTCTGGGGCAGAAAGTTTAAGATGTTTCCAGAAAGTAGACATCATGAAAGTATATCATGTTTGTTCATGCAAGTGAGACTCATAAACTGATTATAAGCTGATTCAGTGAAAGAGTGTGGCAGAAATCAAGTGGTTACAAGAATTTATGGAGCAGAAATTATGGTCAATGGACCTCCAATGTTTATTTATTTATTTATTATATTTATACCCCACCTTTTTTCCTGCAAGGAACCCAAGGCGGCTTACATAATCCTCCTCTCCATTTTATCCTCACAACAACCCTGTGAGGTAGGTTAGACTGAGAGTCAGTGACTGGCCCAAAGTCACCCAGTGAGTTTCATGGCTGAGCGCGGAATAGAACCCGGATCTCCCTAGTCCCAGTCCAACACTCTATGTTGGACCCAAATTTAATATCCTGAGAATTTGGACTGCAGGTCCAGATAATCTGATTTTCTTCTCCCATATATGGTAACCAAGAAATACTGCTGGGTGAGAAATTCACTCCGTTGAGGTGTTGCTGCTGCTGCTGTTTACGCTTTACCCAATTTACACTTCCTGAACCATCAACGGCCGAAGACAGAGTTGCATTTTGAAATTTGCAGTTATGTGCATTTCAGCGGTGTAAAGTACTTCAGGAAAACATACACGTTTGAAAATCCACACAAAAATGTGTGCTTTAAATCTTTGATGCTTACATTAGGGGAAAATGCATACACAAAACGTACACATTTCCTTCTTTTTCCCTTTTCTTTTTTTTTTTTAAAGCACGCTCATGGAGAAATGGGAAAGAACAAGCCTGAGACCAAGGTATACAGATCTGTCTATCCCTATCAGGAACATGAACAAAATGCACAAAGTAAGTTATTCCAGATAAGACTGATTTGGGGCACATTCTGGCTGTGCCAGTACCTGAAGCTCCAAAGGAAGCGGCTTAATACTCACGTGAGTGTGTGTTTATTTCCTCTAGCCTGGAGAGAAGCTTTTCTCCCTCTCTCCTAATACTAGAACCCAGGGCCATCAAATGGAAATTCCCTGTGTGGAGACATGAGGAACGACTTCTTCACACAGTGCATAGTTGAACTGTGCAACTTGCCACCACAAGGAGTAATGCTGGCTTCCAACTTGGGCAGCTTTAAAATGGGGTTAGGCAAATTCCTGGAGCTGAAGGCCATCAGTGTGGCTACTTGTCCTGATAGCTATTGCTAGCCCCAGTGACAGAGGCAGTCTGCCTCTCAACAGCGGTTGCTGGGGAACATGTGGGGGCCATTGTGTTCATGTCCTGCCTGTGGGCTTCTCTTAGGCGTCTGGTTGGCCGCTGTGGAAAGAGAACGCTGGACTAGGAAGGCCTTTGGCAATGCGACGTGGCTGCAAAGAAGGCAAATGCAATTTTGGGCTGTATTAATAGAAGTATAGCTTCCAAATCGCGGGAAGTGATAATTCCCCTTTACTCGGCACTGGTTAGGCCTCATCTTGAGTACTGCGTCCAGTTCTGGGCACCTCACTTTAAGAAGGACATAGACAAACTGGAGAGGGTTCAGAGGAGGGCAACAAGGATGATAAAGGGACTGGAAACAAGGCCCTATGAGGAGAGACTGAAAGAACTGGGCATGTTTAGCCTTCAGAAGAGGAGACTGAGGGGAGATATGATCGCACTCTTCCAGTATTTGAAGGGATGTCACACAGAGGAGGGCAAAGATCTCTTCTCGTTCATCCCAGTTTGCAGGACACGGAATAATGGGCTCAAGTTACAGGAACCCAGATTCCACCTAAACATCAGGAAAAATGTCCTGACTGTCAGAGCAATAAGACAATGGAACCAGTGACCTAGGGAGGTGGTGGGCTCTCCCACTCTGGAGGCATTCAAGGTGCGGCTGGACAGACATCTGTCAGAGATGCTTTGACCTGGATTCCTGCATTGAGCAGGGGGTTGGACTCGATGGCCTTGTAGGCCCCTTCCAACTCTACTTTTCTATGATTCTATGATCATGGTTCTTCTTATGTTATTATGAGAGGGGTCACAATCATTAGAACAGGAGTCAACAACACACTTTTTAGCAGTCAGGGCAGGTTCATTTAGGCATATTTACCAGGCTCTTAAGCAGCAGGATGTAGGTGGTAGAACTGGAGGATTCCCCCCCCCCCTCTATATAAAGCGAAGCCTTTTTTTTTTTTTTTATAAGGTCCTGTGGATCACCACCTCTTCTTACTGGGGCAATCCCTCCTCTATCAACACCTGTTGTGGAGGATCACCCCTCAACACTGGGCAATTCCTCCCTTCACTTCCGCTGCCACCATAAATCTATTCTGCACCCCTTTAAAATGCACCTTTTTTTCCTGAACGCAGGTGGCCATTATCATAGAATCATAGAATCATAGAAAAGTAGAGTTGGAAGGGGCCTACAAGGCCATCGAGTCCAACCCCCTGCTCAATGCAGGAATCCAGGTCAAAGCATCTCTGACAGATGTCTGTCCAGCTGCACCTTGAATGCCTCCAGAGTGGGAGAGCCCACAACCTCCCTAGGTAGTTGATTCCATTGTCTTATTGCTCTGACAGTCAGGAAATTTTTCCTGATGTTTAGGTGGAATCTAGGTTCCTGTAACTTGAGCCCATTATTCCGTGTCCTGCAAACTGGGATGAATGAGAAGAGATCTTTGCCCTCCTCTGTGTGACATCCCTTCAAATACTGGAAGAGTGCGATCATATCTCCCCTCAGTCTCCTCTTCTGAAGGCTAAACATGGTATGAGACAAACACATCAGAAGTACGAGGAAAGTAAACAAAGATATATAGTATTTTATTAAAAAGGAATAAAACAAGAACGCTTATTATTTATGATTGCTATTACTTTAAGAACAAGGTTTCTATATTGTTACTTTTAAAAACAGGACTTCTGTATTGTTACTGTTGCCATCCATCAGGTGTTAGAAGCCACAGTTCCTTCCTGCCCCTAACCAAACTAAAGCCAGTTGCCCGGTCAAGTTCCAGCCCAGTTAACTCAGAGGCCTGCCAATGAGGCCATGAGAGGTGGCCTTGTCTCTGGTGGGGTTTGACCACAGACTGGAACATTTAAGGCTGCTAGTCACAGGGCATCCACCAAAGCCTTCAGTCTGGTCCAGCAGCTGCTCAGTCTTCAGTCCACCACCACTCGCTGTTTGTAATGGCAAAATCTGTGTCATTTAGGCCACAATGTATATGAATATTAAAAGATGAGACCGTGTCTTCCAAAGTTGGGAAGTGACAAAAAATATGTTGAGCTTTTGGGTTAGCCTAACTGGGTTACTGGGATGCTTTTTGGATCCGGCTGCCAGATTGGGAGCTGTATTTATTATTTTATTTATTATTTGCATTTATCTATCGCCCATCTGGCCGGCCAACCGGCAACCCTGGGCGATGTACAGAAAATAAAACAGAACAAAATACATTAAAACATTTTTCTCCATTAAAATACATTAAAACAGTATAAAATTTTAAAATCTTAGCCCACCCCATATTCCCGCCTGAATAACCAAGTTTTTAATGAGCGGCGGAAGCTCAGCAGACAGGGGGCATGGGCATGTAATTCCTTTTCATCCTGCCTGTTCTCTGGTTTTGCCTGTTTGGTTTGCAAAATCCCCCCAAACCCTCTATGCTACATGGCGTCGTATCTGTGATGCTCAAACTATCACCATGGAAAACTTTCCAGTCTAAGACTGCAGGCTCAAAAGACTGGAGGAACTTGCTGCATTTTCCATTTTCCGCTGTAGCCGCTTTCTCCTAATCAACGGTGGCAGGTCCGGTGTGTGGTGTGCATGCTGCGGGGGGGGGGGGGGGGGGGAGGCAGAGGAAAGGAGCCTCCTTTGCACTGTCACATCCCAAAAGCCAAGATCTGAAGTGCATTCCTTTGTTGGAAGCCGGAGTGGTGATGAGAGCACTGTGGGTGCAATTGGACGGGGATTGCTTTCGTGCAGGCTTCATGGAAAAGAATGAGCATTGCCCTTGAACGCAGGGCCGCACCAGACGTGATGCTCAATGCATATTTCTACTTAATGAACACACTTTTTAAAAAGAAGGCAAGTGGCACCTGTGTGAAGAGGCTGATAATGGTCAGGATCTCGGGAGATTGTTCTTCCCCTGCCACGGCCCTCCTGAAAATCACTCCCCTGAAGCTGATATCGGGAGGGCAGAAGTGGGCAACCTTTTCACCCCCGCGACACGGATGCAGCAAAGGGTGGCCCATTGGTCACACCTGCATGCAACCATACCACAAACACACATTCATATGCACATTCATGCTCGTGCACACGTGTACGCAATCAATCATCCATGCATCTACAAACCCTCTCTCTCTCTCTCTCTCTCTCACACACACACACACACACACACACACACACTGCCCCCAGGTTCACTGGGGGAAGTGGCAAAGTTACCCCCCCCCCCGATGCTCATCAAGATTGCTGTTCCCTCACTGTTATTAGCAACGAGGAAACCAGCATCTGATCAGCAGCACTTGTCTGCGTGTGTGTAGGTTTTAAAGTGAAGAAAGGATGCTCTTTCTTCACTGCAATAAGCAGCAGGGAAACAGTGATCCTGATGAGATGTGCTGGGCAGGCAAAGTCTGAGCCTCCGCCCCCCCTAACACACACACACACACACACACACACACCAGGCCTCCCCTCCCCCACCCATCCTCATCAGGATCGCCGTTTCCCCCGCTAATCGCAGCAGGGAAACAACCAGGGATGTTGATGAGTCCTTGGTCTCGAGTCACGAGTCGAGTCACGAGTCTTTGGACCCGAGTCTCGAGTCCGAGTCTGAGTCCTTGGTCCAAAATGGTGACTCATGAGTCACGAGTCACGAGTCACTCCCAAAGTTGACTCCACGAGTCCCTATTAAAATCAATGGGGTTTTTTCCCAACAAAATAAGGCTACTTCACACTCAGAGCAGCCACACAGAGTAATCTCAGGTCCTTCCTCTGCCTCTCCCAAGTACGCAACACATCAATCAAAATAAATCTTGACACACTGTTGGGGCTGCACTCCTGGTAGCCGTCCATAGTGGCCGAGCAGCGGCACACCTCGCTTCCATGCACTCTTTGCTGGTGAACGCGCTCCTCTCCACTCCTTCTGGCACAGCCCAGGGATGTTGAAGAGTCCTTGGTCTCGAGTCCCGAGTCGAGTCTCGAGTCCCATTAAAAATATTGGGACTCGAGTCCGAGTCGAGTCAGAGGGGGGACTCAGTCCGACTCACGAGTCGAGTCCTCGAGTCCGAGTCCCCATCCCTGGAAACAACCACCTGGTCCCCGCCTGCTCCCCACTGTTAGAGTAAACCAGAGTAAAAGCTTTGCCCGCTTAACTCTTAGTATTACGCACGGAAGGAAGAAAGCAAAAGCAATGTATTGATAGTAAAGTGTTTATTCAATTGTAAGACTCTTACGAGATTAAGGCGTCACACGCAGAAGAGAGGTTCGTAAAGATGGTAGCACTACACCGTGCTCACCCCTACTTTATAGTATTCAACTATAAACAATAGGAGGGTTATACAACGGTTACGCAATAATTACATAACTTGTTGACTTGCAAACTTGTTATCAGACCATGACGTATAGTCACCTTGAATCTAAGTCAGGAGATGTTTTGCACTCCATTCACTTCTGCACCCCACACTAAACCCAACATCCCCCTGCGTTTAGTGTAGGTGTAGAACGTGGTATCCATCTAATACAACAGCAACAGTTTTGTCAGCTTCTGGTGCTGTTCTTTTCCAATTGGCTTTGACAAGAGATCTGCTGGGATATCTCTACCAGCCAGGAACTGAACCCGCATCAGACTACTTCTGATGTATTCCTTTGCATGACTCAATTTTATCTGCAAATACTTTGTTCTTTGTTTATTGCTATCTGTTTTCAAAATAGCAATACTGGCTTGGTTGTCCTGAAAAACTGTGATAGGTTTTTCCACATCAATTCCAACATCTTTAAACAATTGCAATAACCATTCAAGATTTACAATGGCATAATTCAATGCATTCAGTTCAGCTTCAGTTGAACTCAAACTTACAGTAGATTGTTTCTTGCAAGCCCAATCAAACAATGCATTATTATAACAATAACAAACTCCAGAGGTGCTTTTGTTGTCCTTACTATCACTACCAAAACTGGCATCTGCATGAATCTGTAAGCCACCTGTGTTTTGAGATGTGAAACGTAGTCTGAAGTGCAATGTTCCCTTCAGATAACGCACAACTCTTTTCAGAGCTTTCCAAGCATGTTCTGTGGGGTTAACAGTTTGCCTACTCAATAGGTTCACACTGACAGCAATATCAGGCCTTGTTGCATGTGCAATGAAACTTAGCTGTCCCAATATGCTTCTGTACAGTGTTGCATGCTCAAACTGTTTTCCATCAGCATGTGCTTGAAAATCAACAACCATTGGAGTATCTACCGAGTTAGCATGCTCCAAATGCAGCTTTTCAATCACATCCATGATTTTCCTGGTTTGATGCAGCAAAATACTGCCTTCTTTATCCCTTTCCACTTCAATTGAGAGATAGTTGGTCACATTGCCAAGCAATTTCAATTCAAAATGAGATTTCAAATCCAGTATCAGTTTATCATATTGCTTTTTGTCTTCCCAGAAAAGCAGCAAATCATCAACATAACAAAGTACATACAGTTTATGTCCCTGTTCCTGTTTAACAAACAAACATTGATCTGCCACTCCCTGTGTAAATCCCAAATCCAGCAGTGTTTTAGTTAAAACAGAATTCCAGCACCTTGCCGACTGTTTAAGTCCATATAAAGACTTCTGTAAATGACAAACCACGTCTTTTTTCACAGCAACACCATCCGGTGGTTGCATGTAAATGTCCTCAGACAATTGACCATACAAGAACGCTGTGGTAACATCCAAATGTGAAATATTCAGATTTCTCTCAGCAGCAATCTTAAACATCAGTCTGATTGTTTCAAAGCGAATTGTAGGTGCAAATACCTCGTGGTAATCCAAACCCTCAATTTGCGCAAAACCACGTGCAACCAATCTCGCTTTGTGACGTGCCACCTTTCCGGTGTGGTCAGTTTTCACTTTAAAAATCCATCTGCTATCAATTATTTTCATGGATGGCTGTTTCTTTACCAGCTTCCATGTTTTGTTCTTATCCAAAGAATTTAACTCAGCTTGCATAGCCTGAAGCCATGGTGTAGCTTCCTTAGCAGATAATTTCTCTACCTCCTTGTAACTCTGAGGTTCAAAAATGGCTTTTCCTGCAAATTCATCCTGATATCTCACAGGTTGTTTTGTAGGACGTTTTGATCTACGCAACCTTTTTCTTTCCTCATCAGAACTATCAGTTTCCTGTTTCAATGAACTTGCACCAATGGTGAACAATGGTTTCTGTTCAGTTTCATCCTCTGAACCATGTGGTGTTTCAGTATCAGAGGAGTCAGATTCACCTGACTGTCTTGGAGTACTTTTAATGCTTTTGTATTCTGATTCTGTATCTGAATCTGACTCTGAACCTGAATCCTCAGGATCAGTAGTGCCTACAGAATAGGGTTGAAAAATCCCAACCTTTTCCCAATTAGCATTATACTCAACACTTCTAGACAACCTTACAGTCTGGGTGTCAGACATGAGAACACGATATGCACCTTTCTCATATCCTAGAAAAATCCCATGCAAGCCTCTTTTTCCTAGCTTCTGACTCTGAGGTGTGTGCACCCACATATCAGACCCAAAAATCTTGAAGTGTTTCACAGTAGGTTTCTTGTTATACAGCTTCTCATAAGGTGTACAATTCAACACAGAACTGAAACTTCTATTGTGTACATAATTGAAACAATTCAGTGCTTCTGCCCAAAACACATCATCCAAATTAGCATCAGTTAAAAGACATTTCAATCCATGTAACAGTGTCTGATTTTGTCTCTCACACAATCCGTTTTGCCAAGGTGAACGCGGACTGGCAACCATGTGTTCAATACCACGTTTAGTTAGAAATGCGTCAAATTGCGCTGAATTGAACTCCCCTCCCATATCTGTAAAGAAACAGGTGACATGGGTATTATGCTTGTTTTCCACCCAAGCACAATATTCCTGGAATCTGTCCAATGCTTCAGCTTTATTTGCTAGCATGTAAACAAACGTGTATCTCGTGTATTGATCAACCAACACCATGAAGTAGCGTGCCCCTCCTCTGGAAACTGTCAGAGGACCCACTAGATCACCATGAACAAACTGAAATGGTTTTTCAGCTTGTCTCCCAGTTTGCTTACCTTTAGGTGCTTGCTTTACCTTGTGTTGCGCACAAGAAATACATTTCATGTGAAAATTACACTTTTGCAAATGCATACCTTCAACCATTGTCTGCATTTTCTTCACAGCCTGAAAATTCAAATGCCCATACATTCTATGGTAAGCATGTATGCAATTATCGTGTACAGGAGCATTGACCTTTGAAGTAGAAACCTTACTCCCTTTTATTTCTTCTACATCATTACAAACCCTGTATGATAAAAGAAACAAACCATTTTGTAGCTTTCCAAACAAAAATACTTTCCCATCTTTCAGTATTTCACATTTAGCTACAGAGAATTTTACAATAAACCCTTGATTAGTCAGTTGAGAAATGCTCAGTAAATTTTCTGATAAGTCAGGGGCAAATAACACATTCTTGATTGTTGTGTTCAAACTCTCAAGAAATACAGTTCCAAAACCATGACTGTCAAATACCTGACCATTGGCAAGATGAATCTTCCCCTTTTGTTTAGTAAAAGTTGTAAACAAATTTCTATCTCTGCACATGTGTCGGGTAGCGCCGCTGTCAAAAACAAAGTAAGAAGTTCCCTTTGTTTTGCCTGTTTCAATCAACAATGCTTTCGCCCCAGAGGTTGGCTTGGAAGCCCCCTGCTGTTTTCCAGCTTTGTTTTTCTTTTTACAATCTTTTTTAAAATGTCCAATTTTCCCACAAGAAAAGCAACGTTTTGCTTTTAAAGCTGCCGCTGATTCTTCAGCTGAAATCACGCCCCTGCTGATTGGTACAGCTTTCTGTTCCTCTCCATGGTAACTGGCAGCGACACGGCGATCCACTTCCGCCATAAGCCTCGCCTGAATCAGTTCCACGGTCAGCTGTGCTGCTGGGATGGCTGCCAGCTGAGAAGCGATGCCTTCAAAGGAAACATCCAAACTGCTGAGAACAACATAACAGAATTGTAAATCCGGTATCTCGACTCCTCGAGATAACAATTCGTCACGCAGCAACCTCAGATGCCGTAAATGAGCACATACGTCACCATCCTTGGTTAGCTCAGCCCGATATAGCTTCTTAAAGAAAACAACTGTAGATCCAGTCTCCCGCCGGAGATGAATAGCTCGTAGTGCCTCCCACTTGAGTTTAGCAGTTCGTGGTGCTCGAACATTCACCAGTTGCTCATCAGAGACACCCATAGTTATTAGAGCACTTGCTTTTTGATTAGCAGTTGTCCATGCAGCCGTCATTTGCGCTGGTGGATCATCTGTTACAGCATGCCATATATTGTCCATGCGTAAGTGTGCTTCCATACGCTGAGACCATATGGAGAAATTATGATCTGTCAGCTGTGGAAAAGTGAAGCCTCTGTCTTTGCGTTCTTCTGCCATTCTGCTGTACTTTCAGTCAAAGGAGTGCTGTAATCCGAGCCGCTGTTATCAAAGCTCTAGCATTCCAAACTGCACAAACAGCATTCAGCAATTATAAACATCCACTATAAACATTGCCCTTCTTATCCTCTCCTGGGCCCATAACCGATGTTAGAGTAAACCAGAGTAAAAGCTTTGCCCGCTTAACTCTTAGTATTACGCACGGAAGGAAGAAAGCAAAAGCAATGTATTGATAGTAAAGTGTTTATTCAATTGTAAGACTCTTACGAGATTAAGGCGTCACACGCAGAAGAGAGGTTCGTAAAGATGGTAGCACTACACCGTGCTCACCCCTACTTTATAGTATTCAACTATAAACAATAGGAGGGTTATACAACGGTTACGCAATAATTACATAACTTGTTGACTTGCAAACTTGTTATCAGACCATGACGTATAGTCACCTTGAATCTAAGTCAGGAGATGTTTTGCACTCCATTCACTTCTGCACCCCACACTAAACCCAACACCCACCCCAGTGGATGGCTGGCCATCAGCTGGGCCGTGGGGAAAAGCAGTAGGGCAACCCGGTGGTTCCAGAGGCCACCTAGTTGCAGCAGGATGAAGGAGCTCCTTGGGGTGTCTGTCCTGGCACATTCCTTGCCCGACAGCCTCCCTACTACGAACTACGTGTGCTAAACTGACCAATCTGGACGGAGGACTGCTTCTGGTGCTAGGTGGGGCTGCGCTTCCCCCGAAGAACCGAGCGAGCACACGATCTGGGTGTGCTAACTGGGGAAGCTCTGCTGGCCCAGCTTAGGTTGGTATGCCAGTTGCGACCCTGTCTGGAGAGGGAGGATCTTGCCTTGGTTATTCATGCTCTGGTGGCATCCAGGCTGGACTGCCGCCGTGTGTGGGGCTGCCCTTGAAGACGGTCCAGAGGCTGATGCTGAAGCCCAGCGAGTGGCAGGCACCAGAGGAGCATGGCAGGATGCCCACGGGAGAGCTGGTGGGGGCACTGGTGGGCTCTGTGTATTTCCACCGTTGCGGCGGTATATCTGCTGCCGTGCCCGTGGCAGACTCAGTCGCCTCGTGCTGCTCAAGGCACTCAGCCAACTCAGCTGCTTGATCAGCTGCACTGGAGAGAAGAAGGAGGCAAAGAAACCCACGACCGAAAGGGCTCGTTTGTGTGTCGTCTCCCCCACCCGCCTTCAGAGCCCCTCCCCCGTTCTGTCGGTAATAGGTGGCCATGGCCTGTGGAGCCTTTTCTGCTGCTGGAATGACTGAAGTGCTCCGGGAAGGACATTTATTCCGATTAGTCTGCCTCATTACACAAACATAAATGTTATTTAAGCAAATGAAATCAAGCTGCATCCTCGCTGTTCCAAGAAGGCCCGCCGTGGCCCCGGCGACAGAACGCGCCAACGGAACCAAACGCGCCGGCCATTTGTTACTCTTTTGTTTCCACTGAGAATCAGCCTAATAAGACATTCCTCACAGCCTGGGCACAAAGGCGCACAAATGGAGGAAGAAAGGAACCAGTGCGCTTGCGTGGGGGATAATGCATGCTCACTGCCGTGGGAGATAACAAACGGGATTAGCTGCTCCACGGCCGTTGTCCAGGCAGGCTTTTGACAGCCGTTTGGCAGAAGCACATGAAACGATGATGCCTTCCGAACGTGGCCACGTGGATTTTGGAGTCACCCCTCCATTTGGGTTTTTTTTTTTTTGCTGGTTTGCCTGTTGATGGCCTGGAGGTTGCAGGAGAATGGACAGCTGTCTACTCTTCCAGCCATTGGCAGCGCAAAGGCTTGTTAAGTGGCCAGGCAAGCACTCCATCTTCTTCGATGCAAACAGGCGGGGCGGGTGCCCATCCTTCTTTCCACGCCTGTTAAACTGGGTGCACTCAAAGCAAGCCCCAAACCAGATCAGCACCACCACAGACCACACTGTCCCCCCGTCACATTCCCTCACATCTGCCCCCCACTGTGTCCCTCCTCTTAGCAGTGTTAGAACTCGTATGCCGATCTATGGGCTAGGGCGTTGGGTATTCCAAGTGTTCTTCCCTTCTGTGAAATATCTGTGGTCAAATAAAGCTTGTATTGTTCACTCTGTTATTACTCTTGATCTAATCGCTCCCATTTGGAGAAGGTACTTCCCCACTGTGCGTGATCTGCTGTGTCTGTGTTGTGACACATCTACGCAGGCTACTTTGTGTCCATGTTTAAGTGAGGACACAGAGTAACAGGGTTGTTGTGGTGGCATGTTTGAAACATGCAGCAAGCAAGAGCCATCGAAATCTCTGGACAATGACATGCCCTCCCTCCCTCAGGGCTGCCAGTCCCCTCCACGCTTCCCATAACTTCCCTTCTGTTACCACAATGCCAGCTACAAAGAGATAAAAGAAGGTTCTGAAATCTGCAAGCGAGCATGCAGTTTATGAACACATGAGCATCGTAAGCCCACTTGCGCATATCAACCCTGGCAAGCAGGGTGGGAGACGGTTTCAGGGTGGGTGGCTAGATGGCCCTCCTCCGAAGCCATCTGCACAGGCTGTATGACGTCAGGGGTGGGGCCACCGCTGCCACCACCACCACCCCGACATGACCGACTCCCTGGCCAAAGCTCCTCCGGCTGGTGCTTCGGTTGGAACCCCGAGTTCCCTGCCAGGGCCTTCTGCAGTCAGGAAAAGCCCTGCAACACAGCCAAGCCAGGCCCCCAATGACAGCACTGGCGAGAGGGGTGCTCCTCCAGCTGGTGCCCCAGGCAGGGCAGCTTTGCCTTGGACCTTCCGCCACTGGAGAGGAGGCAAGGTGGCAAAGCACTTTGTGTGCCACCCACCCTCCCAATTGGGAAGATGGGCAGTGCACTATGGGAATCCCCAGATAGCTGATTGGTGCTCACAGCAGGAATTCCTCTCCCTGCTATTATTATTATTATTATTATTATTATTATTATTATTAATATTTATTTATCGCCCATCTGGCCGGCAACCGGCCACCCTGGGCGATGTACACAGAATAAAATACATAAATGCAATAAAATACATTTAAACAATATAAAAATTTTAAAATCTTAACCCACCCCATATTCCCGCCTGAACAACCAGGTTTTTAATGAGCGACGGAAGCTCATCAGAGAGGGGGCATGGCGGAGGTGTCTCACTGGATGCCCCACAGGCCTGATGGGCCAGCCTGGTGGACCTAATTTTGCCCCTGGGCTGTAGGTTTCCCATCCTGGCCATGAAGCAAGGGCAATCAATTCACACAGCAGAGCCAATGGGGATGCAGGCTGAAGCACATCTGACCAGCTGTCTCATACCAGGTCAGGCTCTTTGGCCATCCGGTCCAAGGGCAAGTTGAAACGTGGTGGCAGAGCCCCCGCCTTGCATGCAGATGGTCCCGGGTTCCTTTCCTGGCAGCATCTCCAGGTTGCGGTGGGGAAGACGCGTCTCTGAGTGAGACCCTGGAGAGCTACTGCGGCCAGTCAGTGGAGACCACGCTGAGCCAGAGGGGCCATGGCCGTCTGACTCTGCAGGAAGGCGCTCCCTCTGCTCCCAGAGGCCGGCGAAGGGCTGTAGCCCAGCAGTGGCATATGCACTTTGCATGGAGAAGGCCCCTGAAAGGCCGCTGCCAGGTGGACCCATGGCCTGACTTGTCACGAGGCTGCGTCCTCTGCTCCGACATTATGTTTTCTGGCTGGCAGTGGCTTTCAGGCAGAGAAGTGCTTTTTTTCCCCCCACCACATCCTGGAGATGCTGCAAGCTCAAGCGGGGAGAGAAGAAGACATCATCTCTGTGAGCCATGCAAGAGGAGAAGGTTGCAGACCGGCCTGCAAAACCAATTGTTATGAAAAGAGTGCTGATTTGCTCAAAGTGAGCTCTTTAGCATTTTGTTTTTCAAGCGGCTGCATCTTTGTTTACAGGTTAAATCCCAGCTGTCTCATCCTGTTAATGATCTCTAAATTAAAGCTGACCTTCCAATTTGGATCTTTCAGGAGCTCATAGATGATAATTGGTGGAAGGCATAATTTAGAGGGCCAACTGGATGGGACAGCAGGAGTTCCATGTGTTCAAGCACAAATGTATTTATTTATTTATTGCTCATAATTCTAGTCACTTTTCAAAATATTTTTTCCTCCAAGTGGCTTACACCATCAAAGCAACTATATTAAAATCCAATGCAATTTTTTTAAAAAACAACAACAACCCACTAACAATTAAATGCACACATATAAAGCATTACGATTCACATCCAAGCCAGCTAAATAAAGAGTGAAAGGTAAAAACCTCAGCATGAGAGACGAAAAACCCTCCTTAACAAAAGGCAGACCAGCATTAAAATAGTATTAGAGGCACATCTGAAAGAAAACAGGGCAGAGGTCTGGTCTGTCACAGACCAGCAATTCCTTGTTCCACAAGTGGAAGTCCCTAGTTTTATCTAGGTCTCTTCTCCAAGCAATGATCTCGCTCTTGTATATGTCCAGCACTCTCTCAACCGGTTCTCCAGGTCCAGCAGCTCCGATTCCTTCTTTCCTCCTGGACTCCGGACTTCTCTCTTCTCTCAGTTTCTTTCTCTGATCTTCTCTCTGAATTTCTGCCCTTACTGCCTCAGGCTTTCATATCTTAAAAATAGCCCAGGATAGTTTATCCTTCCCCTTTGCCCTAAATTTCTATCTCCGGACTCCTTCCTCTAACCTCCTGTTGAACCTCCCGAATACCTCGTTATATCCGCTGACCTTTTTGTTGAAACTTCTGCAACCCTGGTTATTTTTCCCCTCTGTGAAGACATCCTGACACCTAAGATGTAAGTAAAACATTTTGCAAGCTTTGTTATATCTGTTGATCTTCTGTTGAACCTCCTGCCCACTTCCTTATCTCCTCTTACTCTGCAGACATCCTGGCTAACCTGAGCCATCAGCAATCCTTTTCCATCCAGAGCCAACATCCTGATCCTCTAACTAAATGTTTGACCTTTTGGCTGAAACTGACTAACACCCACACACACACTTGACCCACACACTTGTGCATGCGCGCGCGCAAACACACACAATTAAATAATGTGAGACAGTTCTGGTCCCTTACAAGGCTGATCCTATATGCTGAGGGAGGGAGTTCTACAAATAAGGGGCCACCACTGAGAAGACCCTGTCCCTCTTGCCCACGAATCTAATCATTGCTCATGGCAGGCAAATGAGCAGGGCTCCTCCAGCAGATCTCAGTTCTCTGGAAGGCTGCTCTTGGAGCCATGGTCACTGCTGATATCGGAGGTCAAGCCAAGAAGAAAAGTGCTGAAGGAGAGAAGCTGTGGGGAGAGAAGGCCCAGTCAGAAGGAGGATTCTCCTCACCCACAAGCCAATAATAATAATAATAATAATAATAATAATAATAATAATAATAATAATAATAATAATAAATGGATTTCCCCCACTCTTTCAATGTGAGCGGCCAGTTCCACATTTAAACACAGGTATGTGTCACCATCATGCCTATAATGTCCCAGGGGTGCCTGATGTCCACAAATGGAGACTAACGCATATGAGACCAGGTTTATTGCAAGTGGAACCCTTTTGGCCTCTCTCTATAACAGCCTCCCCAAACTCCTGCCCTCCACCTGTGTTGGTCTACAACTCCCAACACCCCAGCCAGGATTATGGGAGCTGCGTTCTTCCACCACTTCCAGCGGGTACCATGTTGGGGGGGGGCTTTTCCATAATCTTTATTCTAGTCTAGTCCTCCCTCCTCTCCTCTCCTCTCCTCTCCTCTCCTCCCTCTCGCTCTCTTGGGAACATCTCTAAGAAAGTGTCCTGTGTGACTTGAAAGGCTACAACCTGCACCTAGTCAGGTGTGTCTGCAACATCACACATTTAAAGCAGCTGTATACATGCTCAACTGTAATGTAAATGATGGTTGTGAGCAGGGATGGGGACTCGGACTCGAGGACTCGACTCGTGAGTCGGACTGAGTCCCCCCTCTGACTCGAGTCAGACTCGAGTCCCAATATTTCTAATGGGATTCGAGACTCGACTCGGGACTCGAGACCAAGGACTCGTGTTCCTCAAATGCAACATGGACAGGTTTTAGGAAGTACAGCAATTTTATTTTTAAAAATCATTTTCCTAAAATGCAACCTTTCAGACATTTTGGGTTTGGCTGCCTCTGCCTGCCTGTTTGGGGTTCCCTGCCTCCTCTGCCTGCCTGGTCTCTTCTTAACCAGTTCCACAGTTTGATTTGTCCAAGACAAAGGCCTCTGCCTGCCTGCTTTGGGGTTCCCTGCCTCCTCTGCCTGTCTGGTTATTTTGGGTTTCTCTGCCTGGTCTGTTCTTGCCAAAATCAGTGGCAGAGTTTTGAGATAAAAAGGCACACTTGTGCCTAGAAGTTATTTAAGCCACACATCTGAAGTAGCCTTATTTTGTTGGGGGAAACCCCCATTGATTTTAATAGGGACTCGTGGAGTCAGCGTTGGGAGGGACTCGTGACTCGTGAGTCACCATTTTGCACCAAGGACTCAGACTCGGACTCGAGACTCGGGTCCAAAGACTTGTGACTCGACTCGTGACTCGAGACCAAGGACTCATCAACATCCCTGGTTGTGAGAGACAGCTAGCATCTCAGTCAGAGAAATAACAGCAGTGCCTTCAGAAGCCCAAAGTGCCTCGGGAGAACTGATGAGCATGAAATCATTTTCAAATGAGCTGGAAACTGGAGTGTGTAATTTGAGCCAAGGAAAGCTTCATCATCATCCCCCTTCTCTTTCTCTCTCTCTCTCTCAGTGTGTGTGTGTGTGTGTGTGTGTAGTGGAGTTAAATGGTCTGGATTTCATTCCACTTTCACCTCTGCTAAACAGGTCTGGCAGGTTTTTATATTGTTTCAAAAACCTGCAAATCCTGTTTTACCAGCAGTGACTGCAAGATGAAAGGTGTGTGTGCGTGTGCGTGTGCGTGTACAGCATGGGAAATGGAGCTTCTCTCAAACCACTTCCACTTCCCTTAAAAACTATCAGCCCCAGTGTTGGAGAGGGAGGGGGCTAGCATAGACCTCTGGTCCCTATCCTCGCGTAAAGTAGCTTAAATATTTGTTCCTACTCATCCCCTGTTCCCCTTGCCTCTCCCTTTTTCTCTCTGTCAAAATTTAGACTGTAAGCCCCTATGGGCAGGGCACTGTCCTGTATTATTTTGCTTTTGTCACTCTGCATAGAGGGTGCAAACATGATCTGTGTCAGCAGGGTGGGGTGGCACGCACACGCAACACAGAAGCAGCCCCAGGGGAGACCTTTGGGGCTGCAAAGGGCAAGGTCCCTTCTCCTTAAAAGCTACATGGAAAGGGTCGCCGAGGCAGCGGTAGACTGCCATGCATGTGGCAGAAGCGACAGCTGCCGAAATTCCTTCTTCTGCGCAGCATTCTGTGCGTCTGGTCGCCGCCTCAGTGCTTCTCCAGGACTGCAAATGAGAGACTGCATGTTCACCTCCTGCATCTGGAGGTCCCTGGAGTCCGCTTATGGTATAGTGAGAAAAGAAAAAAGGAAAGAAGAGTTCTTAATAAATAAATAAATAAATAAATAAGAACTCGCTGTTTAAATAAGAAGGCCTCCATACTAAATATTTATGAAAAATCAGAAAGGGTAGAAAAAATAAATAAAAGTAGAGGTTATTTAAATTTAATTTGCATTTAGATTTTCAAGTCAGGTTATTATATAGCAGAAACATGCTAAAATTAAATCCATAATGTGCATTACAGCAACTCGAGCAAATTGTACCTTGGAGCAATTTCTATTTTGAATCCAGGCTGGCTGCCTCTTCTCTTTTCCCATCATGGGTAAGTAAATTTGCAAAGCTTTTCAGCAACTCTTTTATTATGCCTATTAGTAAATCAATGGAGAGTCTGGGAGAGCAAATGTGCAGCCTCTCGCTCCCGAGGCACCTGCAAAACCAGGAGGGGGAGTTGCAGGAACCCAGATTCCACCTAAACATCAGGAAAAAAATTCCTGACTGTTAGAGCAATAGGACAATGGAACCAGCTACCTAGGGAGGTGGTGGGCTCTCCCACTCTGGGGGCATTCAAGGTGCGGCTGGACAGCCATCGGTCGGGGATGCTTTGACCTGGATTCCTGCATTGAGCAGGGGGTTGGACTCAATGGCCTGGTAGGCCCCTTCCAACTCTACTTTTCTATGATTCTATGATTCTGAGGCAGAACTAAAGTGGCCCTGTAGCGAAGCGTGTCCTCCGTTTTGTTCCAGCCGGTGAGGTCCAGCATGAAGAACACCTAGGGATAGGAGCATCTGTCAATCGCACTTTCTCCTGCACATAGAGCTTTTTTTAAATCTCAAGTTCTTTCTCTCTTGAGCATGAAGAATTCTGCGAATTTTGGTAAATTCTTATCAAAAGTGAAATGGAATTAAATTCTCACCCATCTGCACCAGCCAAATTCAAAAGGGTACAGCTACTCCCAGCATGAAGAGGACCACATTGTACCTGCCTGCCAGGTAGCTGTTAAAGATGAGGAGGAGCTTGTCAGAAAAAAAGAGGTGGCAACCCAAATTCAGCACTAACATGGTTGAATAAATAGGGGTTCAAACCCAGACTTTTAAGGACTAAGCCCCGTAGGAACATAGGAAGCTGGCTTCTACGGACTCGGACGATGGGTCCACCTAGCCCAGTATTCTCCAACCTTGGGTCCCGAGATGTTTTTGGCCTACAACTCCCAGCATGCCCCAGCCAGCTATGCTGGCTGGGGCATGCTGGGAGTTGTAGGCCAAAAACATCTCGGGACCCAAGGTTGAAGAACACTGACCTAGCCCATTCATTTCAACACTGGCTGGCAGCTGTGGCCCTCCAGAGTTTCAGGCAGGGTTCTTTTCTTTCCTAGCCCTACCTGGAGATGCCAGGGATCGAACCCGGGACCTTCTGCAAGCAAAGCAGGGGCTCTGCCACTGAGCTATGCTCAAAGCCTTGGGTCTGGATGGACAGACCTGTCAGTCTCAGTTCCTCCCACGTTCTTCTTCTTTTAAAATCTCAGGTTCGTTTTGCCTTGAATGTGGAGAAAATGGCAAATGTTGGTAAATTCCCATCAAATCTGAACAGAAATTAAATTCTCATTTATTTTACTTAAAATATTTCTTGACCAACTTCCAGGGCAACAGCCCTCCCAAGGAGGCTCACAGCAATAAAACACATAATAAAAACAGATATGGTAGTAAAAATGGTAAAACACAATAAAAACAGCAACAGCAGCAAACATTAAAAAAAACCACACACACACACACAACAAACGCCAGCATCAAATAAACCTTGCAGCACGCTTCCCTTTGAAGATCACACCCATTTGCTTTAACTGTCTTCTGAATGTGCTGTGAGGGCACACATGTATTCTGGGGCATGGCAAATATCATGGATCGGTCCGTTTCTGGCCCAAGCCACTTTTGCATGTGTGACATCATCAGTTCACTCTGATCTATTTCTGCATTAATCTGCATTTTTTAAAACTTAGGCAGGGTGGAAGGTTTAGGGAACTGAGAGGCACCAAAACTCAAACTCATTCAGTTTCCACTTGGAAGTTTGTCCCGACTTGTGAGCTTTGCTGAGGTGTTTTGGCACAAAAACATGTGCACATTTTCATCCACAGTTCCCCAAATGTACACATCAATAGTGCACATTTTTTAAAAAAGTTTTCTCCCATTGACTAAAGTGTGTTTGTGTCCTTTTTTCAAATGTACACATGTTCTAACACTTAGAATCATAGAAAAATAGAGTTGGAAGGGGCCTACAAGGCCATCGAGTCCAACCCCCTGCTCAATGCAGGAATGCAAGTCAAAGCATCCCTGACAGATGGCTGTCCAGCTGCACCTTGAATGCCTCCAGAGTGGGAGAGCCCACCACCTCCCTAGGTAGTTGGTTCCATTGTCTTATTGCTCTGACAGTCAGGAAGTTTTTCCTGAAGTTCAGGTGGAATCTGGGTTCCTGTAACTTGAGCCCATTATTCCTTGTCCTGCAAACTGGGATGATCAAGAAGAGATCCTGGCCCTCCTCTGTGTGACATCCCTTCAAGTACTGGAAGAGCGCTATCATATCTCCCCTCAGTCTGTGCCTCAGGCATGTGCCTCAGTGGTCAAATCTCCTGTTTTTAAATGCTCCTTTGGTTTTGTTTCTTACTTGCTTTATGCCTTAAAGAACAGCTATGCTTTGCTGCATGAATGGAGGAAGTTGTTCAGAAAACTAGTAGTTGGCTATGACTCTGTGGCCCCAAAGCTCTGCATAGAATCATAGAATCATAGAAAAGTAGAGTTGGAAGGGGCCTACAAGGCCATCGAGTCCAACCCCCTGCTCAATGCAGGAATCTAGGTCAAAGCATCTCTGACAGATGTCTGTCCAGCTGCACCTTGAATGCCTCCAGAGTGGGAGAGCCCACAACCTCCCTAGGTAGTTGATTCCATTGTCTTATTGCTCTGACAGTCAGGAAATTTTTCCTGATGTTTAGGTGGAATCTAGGTTCCTGTAACTTGAGCCCATTATTCCGTGTCCTGCAAACTGGGATGAACGAGAAGAGATCTTTGCCCTCCTCTGTGTGACATCCCTTCAAATACTGGAAGAGTGCGATCATATCTCCCCTCAGTCTCCTCTTCTGAAGGCTAAACATGCCCAGTTCTTTCAGTCTCTCCTCATAGGGCCTTGTTTCCAGTCCCTTTATCATCCTTGTTGCCCTCCTCTGAACCCTCTCCAGTTTGTCTATGTCCTTCTTAAAGTGAGGTGCCCAGAACTGGACGCAGTACTCAAGATGAGGCCTAACCAGTGCCGAGTAAAGGGGAATTATCACTTCCCGCGATTTGGAAGCTATACTTCTATTAATACAGCCCAAAATTGCATTTGCCTTCTTTGCAGCCACATCGCATTGCTGGCTCATATTCAGTTTGTGATCTACCACAATTCCAAGATCCTTCTCACTTGTAGTATTGTTGAGCCAAGTGTCCCCCATTCTGTAACTCTGCATTTGGTTTCCTCTCCCTAGGTGCAGCACTTGGCATTTATCCCTATTAAATTTCATTCTGTTGTTTTCGGCCCAGCGCTCCAGCCTATCGAGGTCACTTTGAATTTTGTTTCTGTCTTCCAGAGTATTAGCTGTTCCACCCAACTTTGTGTCATCTGCAAATTTGATAAGCATTCCCTGTACCTCCTCATCCAAGTCATTAATAAAAATGTTGAAGAGCACCGGGCCCAGGACCGAGCCCTGTGGTACCCCGCTCGTTACCTCTCCCCAGTTTGAGAAGGAACCATTGATAAGCACTCTTTGAGTCCGATTCTGTAGCCAATTGTGGATCCACCTGATAGTTGTTCCATCTAGCCCACTCTTAGCTAGCTTACTAATCAGGATATCATGAGGCACTTTGTCGAAAGCTTTGCTGAAGTCCAGGTATATAATGTCCACAGCATTCCCACAGTCCACAAGGGAGGTTACCCGATCAAAAAATGAGATCAGATTAGTCTGACAGGATTTGTTCTTGACAAATCCATGCTGGCTTCTAGTAATCACTGCATTGTTTTCAAGGTGCTTGCAGACTGACTTCTTTATAATCTGCTCAAAAATCTTCCCGGGGATTGATGTCAGACTGACTGGCCTATAGTTCCCAGGTTCCTCCTTCTTGCCCTTTTTGAAGATGGGAACAACATTTGCCCTCCTCCAGTCATCTGGCACTTCACCTGTCCTCCATGATTTCTCAAAGATAATAGACAGTGGTTCTGAGAGTTCTTCTGCCAGTTCCTTTATTACTCTAGGATGCAGCTCATCAGGCCCTGGAGATTTAAACTCGTTCAGAGTAATCAGGTGCTCCTTGACCATTTGCCTATCAATCTCAAGCTGCAATCCTGCCCCTTCAGTCTGCACTTCAGGTTTGCCAGGGGGGTCATAGACCCTCTTTTGGGAGAAGACCGAGCCGAAGTAGGAATTGAACACTTCTGCCTTTTCTTTGTCTTCTGTTATCAATTTGCCATCCTCATTGCGTAGTTGAACCACCAGTTCTTTCTTCTGTCTTTTACTGTACATGTATCTGAAGAAAGCTTTTTTGTTGCTTTTAGCATTCCTCGCTAACCTTAGCTCATTCTCAGCTTTAGCCTTCCTGACACTATTCCTGCAGTTCTGTGCTACCTGCCTGTACTCTTCCCCTGTAGCCTGTCCTTCCTTCCACTTCCTATACGTGTCCTTTTTTGTTTTCAGGTCATCTTTGAGTTTATTGTGAAGCCACATTGGCTTCTTCTGTTGCCCTCTGCCTTTTTTCCTTGTGGGAATTGTTTGCAATTGTGCCTTTAAAATTTCCTTTTTTAAAAACTCCCACCCCTCCTGGGCTCCCTTTCTCGTGAGAGTCACTTGCCATGGGATCTTACTAATCATTGTTCTGAGTTTGTTAAAATTGGCTTTCCTAAAATCCAGGGTACGTGTTTGGCTACACTCAGCTTTTGCTTCCGTTAGAATCAAGAACTCAAGTATAACATGGTCACTTTCCCCCAGAGTTCCCGAAACTGCCACTTTATCTACTAACTCATCTCTGTTGGTTAGAATCAGGTCAAGGATAGCCGATCCTCTAGTTCCTTCCTCCACTTTCTGTAGGAGGAAGTTATCAGCAGCACAGCTCAGGAATTTCTTGGAGGGGCCATGTTTGGCTGAATAAGTCTCCCAACAGATATCAGGGAAATTGAAGTCTCCCATTACTACCACATCGTGCCTCCTTGAAACAATGGCAATTTGCTTTTCAAAAGTTCCATCCTCGTCTTCTCCTTGATTGGGTGGTCGGTAGTAGACTCCAACCGCCATGTTCGTTTTATTCTTTGCCCCCTTTATTTTAACCCAGATGCTCTCAATGGGGCTGCCAAGCTCCTCTTCCTGTATCTCTGTGCAGAGATACTTATTTTTAACATACAGTGCAACTCCACCTCCCTTTCTGTTGCTTCTGTTCCTTTTGAACAAGTTATACCCTTCAATTGCTGTATTCCAGTCATGGGAGTCATCCCACCAGGTTTCAGTTATCCCTATCAAGTCGTACTTGCCCTCATGTACCAAGAGTTCAAGTTCGTCTTGTTTATTGCCCATACTCTGGGCATTAGTATAGAGACATTGAAGACTATGTGCTTTATAGTCCAACTTTCCCCCTACATTTTGTGGTAGACTATCTATGGGCACCGCTGGAGCTGTTCTCTCCATTGTGGCATAGAGGCCTTCTTCCATTGGTACCCCCGAGTTTATGTCTCCCTCCCCTGTTGGATTCAGTTTAAAGCCCTCCTGATTAAGTTCCTCATGCTGTGTCCAAACACATTCTTCCCAGTCCTTGTGAGGTGCAACCCATCCTTTGCCAGCAGTCCATCTTCCAGGAAGTGTAGCCCGTGGTCCCAGAATCCAAATCCCTCACGTCGGCTCCACCTTCGTAGCCAGTCATTCACTCGGAGTATTTTTCTTTCCCTTTCTATGCCTCTTCCAAGTACTGGAAGGATGGATGAGAAAACTATCTGGGCCCCGAAGTTCTTGAGTTCCCTTCCCAGCTCTTCAAAGTCTGCCGTGATTTCTTTGTAACTCCGCTTGGCAGTATCATTTGTACCCACGTGGAAGAGAAGAAAGGGGTATGTGTCAGTGGGCTTCATGAGCCTCGGCAACTGCTCTGTCACATCCTTAATCCGTGCCCCAGGGAGACAGCACACCTGGCGAGTCCATGGGTCTTCGCGACATACTTTGGCTTCGATCCCCCGCAGGAGGGAGTCTCCCACTACGAGTACTCTTCTCTTCCTCTTGCTGTAGGCCTTGGTTTGACTGCCTCCACTTGACTGACCCTCAGCCTCCTGCTCGCTGTCACGTTGGGTGCCCGGTAATCCGTCCTCTGCAGGCTGTCCTCTGCTCTCGCCCTCAAGTACATGGAAGCGGTTCCATAGCTCCACTGCTTCCACAGGCGCAGAGTGTCTTGTAGTTCTTCTGCTCCTAACAGTCACCCTTTTCCAGGGAGTTCCCCCTGCGTTATTTTCCCTTGCCTCTGCAGTCTCCAACTCCGCCTCATCCTGCCGTTGCCCTTCTGGCTCCTGTACTGTGCTTTGGTGCTGTAGATCCACCGTTCTGTCTAAGAACTCCTCGCTTTCTCTTATGCTCCTGAGGGTTGACACTTGCTGCTCCAGTCCTCTGACCTTTTCTT
The DNA here is from genome assembly GCA_021292165.1 of Shinisaurus crocodilurus. Classification (NCBI taxonomy): domain Eukaryota; kingdom Metazoa; phylum Chordata; class Lepidosauria; order Squamata; family Shinisauridae; genus Shinisaurus; species Shinisaurus crocodilurus. Next base: position 319,000,267 of record CM037876.1, on the reverse strand, counting down.
CCAACAGCGTGACCAGCTTGCACTTGTTGCATGTGTAGGCCATGTCGATCTCCGGCAGGAAAACAAACATAGCACACCCCTTGCAGGTCACCACCACTGCTGAGTCCTTTCCTTCCATAGTGCTCAGTTTCTGTCTTCCTAGAATATATATATATATATGTGTGTGTGTGTGTGTGTGTGTGTTTTTTTTTTTTTTTTTTTTTAGGGACCTCCCCCTTGACCTCCCCCGCCGAACTCCGCTGCCAAACTCCTGTTTGCTCTCCCTGTTCGCTCGCTCTCTGGGAGCCTGCTTGCCTTTTCACAGTCCCAAAAACAGCTGGAGCCTCTCTCCTGTTGTGCTGCTGCTCAGCTGGGAGTCAGGAACAGAATGAGCTCCCAGGCCACGCCCTGCAATCAGCCCCACTTCCTGCAATCAGCTGCAATCAGCCCCAGGTAGTTGCAGTCAGCAGGAGCTTCTGCTCAACAGAATGAGCTCCCAGGCCACGCCTTTCCCTTGCAGCACTTGTTGTTGTACTACTCCGCAGCCAAACTCCTGTTTGCTCTCCCTGTTCGCTCGCTCTGTTCGCTCGCTCTCTGGGAGCCTGCTTGCCTTTTCACAGTCCCAAAAACAGCTGGAGCCTCTCTCCTGTTGTGCTGCTGCTCAGCTGGGAGTCAGGAACAGAATGAGCTCCCAGGCCACGCCCTGCAATCAGCCCCACTTCCTGCAATCAGCTGCAATCAGCCCCAGGTAGTTGCAGTCAGCAGGAGCTTCTGCTCAACAGAATGAGCTCCCAGGCCACGCCTTTCCCTTGCAGCACTTGTTGTTGTACTACTCCGCTGCCAAACTCCTGTTTGCTCTCCCTGTTCGCTCGCTCTGTTCGCTCGCTCTCTGGGAGCCTGCTTGCCTTTTCACAGTCCCAAAAACAGTTGGAGCCTCTCTCCTGTTGTGCTGCTGCTCAGCTGGGAGTCAGGAACAGAAACATACTCAGACACATGCAGACTTCAGAAAGCAGATTGTGTTTGTGTGTCCTTGTTTGGTTCTGGGAGGTGTGAACTGGATACATTCTCATAAAAAATGAACTAAAATGAATTTCTCATTCATCCCCCTAGGAAGGTTGCTCAGCCCTTATTTTGTTAGCACTGTGGCTGACTAAGAATACAGGAAGCCACCTTATTATGCCTAGTCAAATCATTGGTCCAGCTAGCTTAGTATGTATGTATGCATTTATTTTCACTTATTTATTTAAGCTGCTTCTATACCGCTTGACATCCCAGGATTTCCAGGCAGTTTACATAAAAACAGAAACAATGCAATATAAAAACCAATATAAAAGTGAAATAAAACATTAAATACCATTTTAAAAAAACACATTACAACAAAAGCAGTAAAACAGAGCCGTGTCATGATTGATTCCAAGTCAGGGAAAGCCTGAGTGAACAAATGTGTCTTCAAGAGCTGTCTGCAGACTTGTGGACCATTATCCACTTGGGGGTGTGCAAATTCGCACTTGCACTAATGCACAGTAGTGCCAATGCCAATGCACACTTGTGCAAGTGGAATGAAATATTCTCGTACATACAGCTGACTTTGTCAATGATAGAACGACAGAATGAAAAGAAATCCGAGAATCCGCAAAGCACAGGTGGAACAGGCTTAGCGAGATCTGTACATCCCTAGCTGCCACCAGAGTTTCTTCCAGCTCTGCCGCCATGGGGTTTCCTTGACCCCAGACGCCTGTCTTTGAATCTGGATGAATCATAGACCTTCTGCCTGGGTAAGGAACTGCAGTCATAGAATCATAGAATCATAGAAAAGTAGAGTTGGAAGGGGCCTACCAGGCCATCGAGTCCAACCCCCTGCTCAATGCAGAAATCCAGGTCAAAGCATCCCTGACAGATGACTGTCCAGCCGCACCTTGAATGCCTCCAGAGTGGGAGAGCCCACCACCTCCCTAGGTAGTTGGTTCCATTGTCTTATTGCTCTGACAGTCAGGAAATTTTTCCTGATGTTTAGGTGGAATCTGGGTTCCCGTAACTTGAGCCCATTATTCCGTGTCCTGCAAACTGGGATGATCGAGAAGAGATCCTGGCCCTCCTCTGTGTGACATCCCTTCAAATACTGGAAGAGTGCGATCATATCTCCCCTCAGTCTCCTCTTCTGAAGGCTAAACATGCCCAGCTCTTTCAGTCTCTCCTCATAGGGCCTTGTTTCCAGTCCCTTTATCATCCTTGTTGCCCCCTAACGTCAGTCCCAATGCTGCCTCCACGTTCCCCCCTAACGTCTCGCTCCTTCCTCGCCTGGGTGCCTCCCGGCTTGCCTTCCCCTCCCTTTGGCTCCTCTGCCTGCCCGCGATCCTCCCCTGCGTGCCCAGACCCGTGTGCGGACGCTGTGAACTTCATCCCTCTCTCTTTTCTGGATTGTCAGGTGGCTCTCGCACTGTCGTCTGCTCCTTGATGGAATCACATTGTGCAAAAATGTGTTCATACGCATTTGCACACATTTGGAGTTGTGCAAATTCACACTCCCGAAAATGTGTAAATCCCCCCAAAATACATGAATCCCCCCCCCCCCAGTTCATATTTCCATGCTGTGTAGCCTATGGGGGGAATGCACAGTTTGGTCTCTGTGTTTTTTAAAAATATATATTTTATGGATTTTACTATGACTACTTTTGTGTAAAATTATGTAAAATTTAAAAAATGGTCAGCAAGTCTGTGGAATCTGCATGACTCAGGAAAAACTGTTCCGGTGTGGATCCTGCAGGTCAGATTCTGAGAAATCCAGACTCATTTGAGTTCGCTGTGGATTTCTCCAACCTCCCTACGCACGCCCCAATCCCCTCTGGTTTGCCATTCAGATCTGCCTCCAAGTGAGTCCGCCAATTCATGCCATCCGTGGCTTTCTGACTGGACCCTGAGTATGGCCAATGGATCCGGCGCAAGGTGAGCAGAGAGTCACTGCCCCTCCTGCTACTTCTCGTTCCGCTCAGGCCATGATGGCCCCCTCATGTGATAATGACAAAGGAGTGGGCAATAGCCACGTAGTGGCTTTCCCATGTAAACCAGGGGTGGGCAGCTTCCAGGGGTCAGGGGGCTGCATTGCCCCCCCACATGCACCAGCTGCACCCCTTCCCTGACTGGCTGCAACACTGCAACTCTGTGGCACAGCAGTGTCAGCAAGAAGAAATAGCCTCCATTTAAAAGACAAAAGTGGTGCTTCTCGGTGGTGTGAAGGCAGTGGCAGGAAAAGGGGAAATTTCGCTTTGGAGTAGCCCCATTTGCCACAAGTGCAGCAGTGCTGCTTATCATATTTTGAAGTGATGTAATGCACATCACCCTCTAAGTGGGGGAATGGGGTGCACATAAGGCCATTAGGTCCAGTATCTAGAAGCACCAAACTGTACCAATGGTCCTACAGCAGTGTTCTCCAACCTTGGGTCCCCAGATGTTTTTGGCCTACAACTCCCAGCATGCCCCAGCCAGCAGAGCTGGCTGGGGCATGCTGGGAGTTGTAGGCCAAAAACATCTGGGGACCCAAGGTTGGAGAACACTGTCCTACAGGTTAAAAAAAAGGCTTGCAACTTAGTGTACGAAGGCACGGAAATTGCCTTCGGCGATGAGTGCTGCTGTTTCCATTCTGGCCAACCCCAGAACCTGAAGTATTTCATGAAGACAGATGTTACCTCCATCACACAACTCTCTTTCCAGTCTCCGAAGGGAACAGTGATTTCACTGAGCAACAAGACATCCCTTTTCCATTTAGATTTATGGCTGTCATTTGTGAGAAGCTGCTGGCACGTTACACAACCGAGAAGTGACTCGGGGTTAGGAAGTGTTGTTGAAAGGCAGAATTTAAGACATGATGCTTTGGATTCCTTCTCTTCTTGTTACTTTGACAAGAGCATCTCAGGGAATTTTCTGCATTGTCCCTTTCCATTATGCATGCTGCCTCCCGAAGATTTCTCATCTGCTCTCTGTGTTCATCCAAGGAAAGCACCACTGGATTGCAAAAGAATTTGCTTCTATATCTGAACTTCCTCTCAGTCAAAGCTATTCAGCACCGGGACTAGCAGTCTAGGCAGGGTTGTGGTGATGCAATCTCCTTTCTGAAAGGTTTTCAAGAAAGGCTGAAAGGGCAGGGCAGGCATCTGCCAAGGTCGTTGGTTTATACACCCCTCCCCACCATACAGTTCTATGGTGCTGCTCCTTGGGAGAGACTGTGTTGAACATTCATTCTGGCTGGGAAAAAATGTTGTATTTAAATTAAAGTTAGGGGAACAAAACAGAGTTTTCACCAAACCATTTGAGTATAAATTGTTTAGTGAAATATTCTCCAAACATTGTTTCACTGATTCATCAGCATGCTGGAGCAAAAATTGCTAACTTCACATATAGGCTGACGGGATCTGAGCTGGTGACGACTGACCAAGAAAGACAAGATCTTGTAGCTGTGGTGTTTATCTCAATGAAAATGTCGACCCCGTGTGCAGCTGCTGTGAAAAAGGCAAATTCCATGTTGGGCATAGTTATATTGACCTACGATTCATGTTTATAAATACTTATTATCAGTGCTTTTTTTCTGGAGAAAAAGGTACCGGAACTCTTGGATTACATTTCCTCGGGAGTAGATGGCGATTAAATTGTAATGCAATTAATAGAAGAAAAGGTGCTGGAACTCAGTTCCGGTGAGTTCCACCAGAAAAAAAACCCTGCTTATTATCAGTGAATAAGTATGATACACAGAGTCTTAAAGATGAATAGAATAGGGAATTAGAGGGTCATATCTTGCCTAATCAATGGAACATTGTTTTTGCGTCTGTGTCAGAAGGGTCTATGGATCTTAGGTTACATCTTATTAATCAAAAACTTTTGTTTTGTGTTTATTGGACACCACAACGTCTTTTTAATAAGGATTTGTCTAAGTCAGCTAACTGTTGGAGGTGAAATACTGTGAATGCTTTGTTTACACATCTGTTTTGGCAATGCCCAGTGGTTGCTCCTTTTTGGGTTGAGGTCATAGTACGGATAAATCTAGTATTAGAATGCTCCTTAAAATTTACTGATGCACACTTTCTTTTAAATTATATACCTGCTGTATGGAATTTATCACAATAACATAATGGATTGAGGACCTAATAACGCTTTCAACATTTGAGCGGGTGGTATTTAGATGCCACCTGCAATGGATAAATACATGGATATTTGCTCTGCTTTTTCTGATGTTTATGCATAACTATTTTTTATTGATAATTGTATTACTATATACTTTTTGAAACTTATGGATATATATTTCACACCTATTTACAGTAATGGATCCATTTAAATCACTGTAAGAACATTCTATTTTTTAAAATTCATTTTTCGTTTCCTTCCATTTTTTCTTTCTTTCTTTCTATGGAGTTTCTTTGTGTTGGTGTATTTCACATTTTAAAAACTAATAAACATATAAAAAATGTTGGGCATAATTAGACAAGGCATCAAAAATAAAACTGCCAAGATCATGCAAATCCATGGTATGACCACACTTGGAATACTGTTACTGTGCACAGTTCTGGTCTCCGCACCTCAAAAAGGATATATTGTAGAGCTGGAAAAGGTGCAGAAAGGGGCAACCAAAATGATCAAAGGGCTGGAGCAGCTTCCCTAGGAGGAAAGGCTACAGCAGCTGGGACTGAAAAAAAGGCGAGGCGAGTAAGGGGAGGCAGGATAGAGGTGTACAGAATGATGCCTGGTGTGGAGAAAGCTCAGCATCGTTTGAGCTCCGCAAGTGCCACGTTTTCTCGAATGAAACACAGAGTGTTCGAGGATCGGGATATTTGTAAGAAGACCAAAACACTGGTTTATGAAGCCATTGTATTACCAACTTTATTGTATGCCTGAGAAACATGGACTATCTATGAACGTCACCTCCACCTCCTTGAAAGGTTTCATCAATGTTGCCTCCGGAAAATCCTGCGAATTACTTGGGAAGATAGGCGAACAAATGTCAGTGTACTGGAAGAAGCAAAGACTACTAGCATTGAAAAAATGATCCTTCAACGCCAACTTCAGTGGACCGGTCATGTTGTTCGAATGCCTGACTGCCGTCTCCCAAAGCAGTTACTTTACTCCCACCTCAAGGATGGAAAGCGGAATATCGGTGGTCAATATAAGAGGTTTAAAGATGTTCATAAGGCTAATCTAAAAAAATGCAATATAAACATCGAAAACTGGGAAGCTCTGGCCCATGAACGATCTAAATGGAGGTTGGCCTTTCACAAAGGTTCCATGGACTTTGAAGAAGCCCGAATGCAAGGTGAAAGGGAGAAACGTGCTAAGCGAAAAGCACATCAAATGAATCCTTTACAGAACCATCTTCTATCTGGTAACCTGTGTCCTCACTGTGGGAAGCTGTGTGGATCTAGAATTGGCCTCCACAGTCACTTACGGACCCATCGCTAGAGTCTACACAATCTTCTTTAGAATTTCCTCCTTTTATCCCAGAAGACAATCTTACTCGGTCACGAGTGATCGCCTGATGATGATGATGGAGAAAGTGGACAAGGAGACACTTTTCTCCCTCTCTCATAATACTAGAACCCAAAGGGGTCATCCCATGAAGCTTATGGGTGGGAGATTCAGGACAGAAAAAAATGAAGTTCTTCTTCACATAGCACATCCTTAAATGGTGGAATTTACTTCACAAGATGTGGTGATGGCCACCAATTTGGAGGGCTTTAAAAGGGCATTGGACAAAGTACTGGAGCAGAAGGCTATGAATGGCTACTTATCCTGATAGCCATATGCTACCTCCAGGATCAGAGGCAATATGCCTATGTACACCAGTGGCTGGGGAACGTGGGCAGGAGGATGCTGTGGCATTCATTTCCCACTTGTGGGTTTCCCATGGGCAGCTGGTTGGCCACTGTGTGGATAACCACCTTGAGTCCCAGTGTTGGGGAAAAGGCGGAATAATAATAATAATAATAATAATAATAATAATAATAATAATAATAATAATAATAATAATAATACGAGAGAAGAAGAAGAAGAAGAAGAAGAAGAAGAAGAAGATAAGAAGAAGAAGAAGAAGAAACGAGATCAGCAGCAGCTGGACTAGATGGACCCTTGGTCTGATCCAGCCTTTGGGCTCTTCTTATGTTCTTATGTCTACTTAGGAGCAATTGCCCCCTCCTTCCCCCCAAATGCCCCCAGCATGTGACACCTTGAAACCCCTGGATTATCTGCTTTCAAATAAAGCATTGGGGGGGGGGGTAGCAACACATTCTTACTTATCTATTTTGCCATTTCACTGCAAAATCAATGTATTGAAACAACCCATTTGATGTCAGTGAAACCATTTTGAAATGATTATTTCCATTTCGACAAGCTCTAGTCAAGCAGCATCCGGCATAAAGTCAGTCAGTCAAACATTTTATTGATTCGGACATAGGTCATTGTAGTTCCCTCTGGGGCATCAAGTGAGCGGGCTCTCTTCCCCAGCAGACACCCTTAAGGTGGGGGCAATGCGTTCACAGGCGAGGAGCACGGAATGGCCTCCAGCCTGAGGGGAGAGGCCAAATAAGCAGGGGCACCCAGCAGTGGCCACCCCAAACAGTGGTGCTGATTTCAGCTGGGCGGAAGCGTAGCCTTCACGAAGTTCTCATCCATGTAATGCCACAATGGGAAGTTGACCTTATAAGGCTCTGACTAACCCTTCGGCTGCCCCTCGCTGCACTGTAGGTTCATCTCAGGAAGCTTCACACACTTGCAGCACATTTATTTATTTATTTCAAAACTGTATAAACCATGCCTTCCTCCAAAAATGGATTTCATGGCAGTATACATAAGAACCTGCATTGAGCAGGGGGTGGGACTCAGCAGCCTTGTAGACTCCTTCCAACTCTATGATCTATGAAACCTATAACCCAATAAACAATAATGTTACCGAATGTGTTCCCTTGTGCGGACACGTGTATGCCTCTGCCCACGTTCTCACGGGCACACATACGTTAAACCAAAGGACCTTCAGACACGGGTCATAGAGTGTCTATGGATACGAAGAGGCTCCACCCAAGGATCTGCACACACACCCATGATGTAAGAGGAAGCCAACAGACATATTTATTGATTACAAGCACGCATTTAAAATGCACAAGTTGATTTTGGGGGGATTAACTTTGTTAAGAAATTGCAGTCCAAAAAAAACCACAAGCATAGTTAGGATAATGAACCTGCAAGCCTCCTACGAGAACTGTGCCCTTTGTGGTGAAATTGGGTATGTCCTCGGAGGGGCGGCCCGTAGCCCAGACTGGGGCTGCAGACATGCATGGGCTGCGCACTCCGCATTGCAAGGGGAGGAGCAGGCCGAGCTGATATCACGAGGAGGAGCCGGTTGGGCAGTTAAGAGTCCCCAACACTCCCGGGAGCAGGAAAAGGAAAGGGGCTGGAAGGAGCAGGTGGGACATGGGAGGGAAAGCTAAGCGAGCAGGGAGCGGGCTGTGTGACCCAGCACTCACTCACTGCAGCTTCCGAGATCACGGGCAGGGGCGTTCCTGGAGCTTGCGACACACTCACAACTCGATACATGCCTCTGGTGACTCCTTGCCGGAAAAAACCTCTGAAGCAACCTGTGTGGCAAGACCAGGGCGCTTGTGCAGTGCAGGAGGGGGCTTAGGAGGGGGACCCAGGCATGCACGGACCAAACAGGGCTCCCAGCCACAATCCCGGCCACTGAAACACCAGGCCAGGCCTACACGAGGTGGCTGAGGCTCCGACCAAAGACACATTAAAGGTTAGAGCCAAATTGTTTACAGAGAGAGAGAGAGAGAGAGAGCTGGAATAGGGGGTGGATTGAAGCTTCAGCTGGAGGATTCGGGGGTGTCCTAAGTCCTAGAATCATAGAAAAGTAGAGTTGGAAGGGGCCTACCAGGCCATCGAGTCCAACGCCCTGCTCAGTGCAGGAATCCAGGTCAGAGCCTCCCTGACAGATGGCCGTCCAGCTGCACCTTGAGTGCCTCCAGAGTGGGAGAGCCCACCACCTCCCTAGGCAGTTGGTTCCAGTGGTCTCTCCATCTGTTCCCCCTCCCGGCAGGCTGAATGCCTGGAGGGAGGCACAGCATCATCACCCTTGCTGGCCCCACCCAACCCCCACACATTCAGTGGGTGCCCCCCATGCACCCACACGGAGTTCCCCCCTGTACGGAGCACATGCTCCCGACCGTGCAGATGAAAGGGGGTGAGGCCGGCGGGGCGGGGCGTTGTCAGGAGCAAGGGGGGTGGCAGGCACGGTCCTGCTTCTCCCTCCACACATTCAGCCTCTGCATGGAAGGAACGAGTGAAGAGGACTCACCTGGCTTCTCTGTTGGGTGGGGGGCCTCTCTGTGAAAAGCCGCGGCCGCGCAGGCTCTCCTGTCTGACTTCCCCCACTGAAGACGTGGACTTCGGGGGCAGAGCCAGCAGATGGGAGGACTCGGGGCGGGGTTGCTGGGTGTGGCTGCCTCCCCCCTCCACGCATATCTTATACACATGGAAGGCTGATGCGTGAATGGCCCTCTGTGGCCCACCTGCCAACCGCACCCCCCCTGGCTGAGCACCCGCTCCCACTTACAGCTCACTCGGCTTGGCTCCTGCCTCTGGTCACAGAGACCCCAGTCCAAGGCATGGGGGGGGGGGATCACTGCCGGGGAAGGGTTACAAGGCCTTGAACTGACGCAGGCTCTTGGCCAACATGAGGCTTCCCCAGGCGTGATGGCTGCCGCCTCCTTCTGCCTCTCCCAATGTGAAAAATGAGGCGAAACATTGATTCTCCGGGCTCCTTTTTATGGGCTGATTGAAATCTGGTCAGTCATCAATTTGCACATGCATTCCCCCTTCCTTTAACTCCCGTGGTGTTTGAACTAAAACCGTTTTTCTCCCAATGCTGAAAAGGATAGCAAGAGAAAATCCCCTGGAAAGACTTTGCTAAGGCAAACAAGTTTGCCAGGTTCTCTCCTTCAAAGCTCTGGTAAGCTCCATGGCAACGGATTGACCATCCCCCTGAAGAGTATCTGAGCTGCGAAGCTCCAGCAGGATTTGAACCATGAATCTATTTCGAAACTAAACAACAGCAAATGAACTCAGAAGTTAATCCTGCACCAGCAGGCGGAGTGATGCTTGGCAATTGCTGACAGCTGGGCACGCCGATGCCTTGCTGTGAGAGAGACCCGGCGTTATCGTTCAGCCCCAAAATGGAGGCACATTTTGCGTCATCTGTGAAGTGACACTTAAGACCAAGGAAGGAGAAGGAATGTTCATGAAGTCCAAAGAAGCACGGCGGCATTTTGAAATGCCAGACCTCTAACCACCCCAATATCTCTTCTTTATCACCACTAGGTCAGTGGAGGGGGCTGGCGGTATCCTCGAGGGACCGTGGATGGTTCATTGGAGATTGCAGGGCGTGTCTGCGGACATCCAGGCATTTTGAAGCACAGAAGGGCTTCATGGTCAAGATGATGGAATTTTTAAAAAGGGTCTAAATTAGAGTACCAGTTGAGCCAAGAGTTGTGCTGCCTGCACCAAGAAAGCACTGTCTTCTCTTAGTATCCCAACCTTCAATGGACAGGCTATGAGGAGGCGCTTTTCAGCTGTTGCACCTCAGTTAGGGAACTCCCACCTCCTGGAGATCCACTTGGGCACCTAATTTAGGAAGCAGGAAAAGGCTTTACCATTTAATCATGCTATTGCTTGATGATTTGCATGCTTGTCTTTGAGTATGGCTATGGTTTGTTAAGACTTGCTAGTAATCTCTTGCTTTTTCCTTTTAGTGCTGCTCTGAAATCCAGGTTTTTGTACTGCTGCTGTATTTTTGTTTCATGTTGTTTTTAATCTGCTTGTGAAGCACCTTGCATAATACTGTGTGGCAGGAAAGTGGCATAGCGATATTTTCAATAAACAGTAGATTTACAGATTATGCTTGACAGCACTCCAGAAACTGCAGCACCGCACTGAATTGCGTGTGGATGCATGTCCGTGCCTTGAATTGCGTGTGGATGCATGTTAGTGCCTTCTTTTAGTGCTGCCATATATAAGTTCAGCATGGAGAGAACAGCTCCAGCGGTGCCCATTGATAGTCTACAACAAAATGTAGGGGGAAAGTCGGACTATAAAGCACATAGTCTTCAATGTCTCTATACTAATGCCCAGAGTATGGGCAATAAACAAGACGAACTTGAACTCTTGATACATGAGGGCAAGTACGACTTGATAGGGATAACTGAAACCTGGTGGGATGACTCCCATGACTGGAATACAGCAATTGAGGGGTATAACTTGTTCAAAAGGAACAGAAGCAACAGAAAGGGAAGTGGAGTTGCACTGTATGTTAAAAATACGTATCTCTGCACAGAGATACAGGAAGAGGAACTTGGCAGCCCCATTGAGAGCATCTGGGTTAAAATAAAGGGGGCAAAGAATAAAGCGAACATGGCGGTTGGAGTCTACTACCGACCACCCAATCAAGGAGAAGACGAGGATGGAACTTTTGAAAAGCAAATTGCCAGTGTTTCAAGGAGGCACGATGTGGTAGTAATGGGAGACTTCAATTTCCCTGATATCTGTTGGGAGACTTATTCAGCCAAACATGGCCCCTCCAAGAAATTCCTGAGCTGTGCTGCTGATAACTTCCTCCTACAGAAAGTGGAGGAAGGAACTAGAGGATCGGCTATCCTTGACCTGATTCTAACCAACAGAGACGAGTTAGTGGATAAAGTGGCAGTTTCGGGAACTCTGGGGGAAAGTGACCATGTTATACTTGAGTTCTTGATTCTAACAGAAGCAAAAGCTGAGTGTAGCCAAACACGTACCCTGGATTTTAGGAAAGCCAATTTTAACAAACTCAGAACAATGATTAGTAAGATCCCATGGCAAGTGACTCTCACGAGAAAGGGAGCCCAGGAGGGGTGGGAGTTTTTAAAAAAGGAAATTTTAAAGGCACAATTGCAAACAATTCCCACAAGGAAAAAAGGCAGAGGGCAACAGAAAAAGCCAATGTGGCTTCACAATAAACTCAAAGATGACCTGAAAACAAAAAAGGACATGTATAGGAAGTGGAAGGAAGGACAGGCTACAGGGGAAGAGTACAGGCAGGTAGCACAGAACTGCAGGAATAGTGTCAGGAAGGCTAAAGCTGAGAATGAGCTAAGGTTAGCGAGGAATGCTAAAAGCAACAAAAAAGCTTTCTTCAGATACATGCACAGTAAAAGACAGAAGAAAGAACTGGTGGTTCAACTACGCAGTGAGGATGGCAAATTGATAACAGAAGACAAAGAAAAGGCAGAAGTGTTCAATTCCTACTTCGGCTCGGTCTTCTCCCAAAAGAGGGTCTATGACCCCCCTGGCAAACCTGAAGTGCAGACTGAAGGGGCAGAAATGCAGCTTGAGATTGATAGGCAAATGGTCAAGGAGCACCTGATTACTCTGAACGAGTTTAAATCTCCAGGGCCTGATGAGCTGCATCCTAGAGTAATAAAGGAACTGGCAGAAGAACTCTCAGAACCACTGTCTATTATCTTTGAGAAATCATGGAGGACAGGTGAAGTGCCAGACGACTGGAGGAGGGCAAATGTTGTTCCCATCTTCAAAAAGGGCAAGAAGGAGGAACCTGGGAACTATAGGCCAGTCAGTCTGACATCAATCCCCGGGAAGATTTTTGAGCAGATTATAAAGAAGTCAGTCTGCAAGCACCTTGAAAACAATGCAGTGATTACTAGAAGCCAGCATGGATTTGTCAAGAACAAATCCTGTCAGACTAATCTGATCTCATTTTTTGATCGGGTAACCTCCCTTGTGGACTGTGGGAATGCTGTGGACATTATATATCTGGACTTCAGCAAAGCTTTCGACAAAGTGCCTCATGATATCCTGCTTAGTAAGCTAGCTAAGAGTGGGCTAGATGGAACAACTATCAGGTGGATCCACAATTGGCTACAGAATCGGACTCAAAGAGTGCTTATCAATGGTTCCTTCTCAAACTGGGGAGAGGTAACGAGCGGGGTACCACAGGGCTCGGTCCTGGGCCCGGTGCTCTTCAACATTTTTATTAATGACTTGGATGAGGAGGTACAGGGAATGCTTATCAAATTTGCAGATGACACAAAGTTGGGTGGAACAGCTAATACTCTGGAAGACAGAAACAAAATTCAAAGTGACCTCGATAGGCTGGAGCGCTGGGCCGAAAACAACAGAATGAAATTTAATAGGGATAAATGCCAAGTGCTGCACCTAGGGAGAGGAAACCAAATGCAGAATTACAGAATGTGGGACACTTGGCTCAACAATACTACAAGTGAGAAGGATCTTGGAATTGTGGTAGATCACAAACTGAATATGAGCCAGCAATGCGACGTGGCTGCAAAGAAGGCAAATGCAATTTTGGGCTGTATTAATAGAAGTATAGCTTCCAAATCACGGGAAGTGATAATTCCCCTTTACTCGGCACTGGTTAGGCCTCATCTTGAGTACTGCGTCCAGTTCTGGGCACCTCACTTTAAGAAGGACATAGACAAACTGGAGAGGGTTCAGAGGAGGGCAACAAGGATGATAAAGGGACTGGAAACAAGGCCCTATGAGGAGAGACTGAAAGAACTGGGCATGTTTAGCCTTCAGAAGAGGAGACTGAGGGGAGATATGATCGCACTCTTCCAGTATTTGAAGGGATGTCACACAGAGGAGGGCAAAGATCTCTTCTCGTTCATCCCAGTTTGCAGGACACGGAATAATGGGCTCAAGTTACAGGAACCTAGATTCCACCTAAACATCAGGAAAAATTTCCTGACTGTCAGAGCAATAAGACAATGGAATCAACTACCTAGGGAGGTGGTGGGCTCTCCCAGTCTGGAGGCATTCAAGGTGCGGCTGGACAGACATCTGTCAGAGATGCTTTGACCTGGATTCCTGCATTGAGCAGGGGGTTGGACTCGATGGCCTTGTAGGCCCCTTCCAACTCTACTTTTCTATGATTCTATGATTCTATGATCAGTTGTCTCTATTGATATTCATGTACATCTCACATTTCATTATAGTTTTTAGAGTGTTGGTATTAGGTAATATAATAAGGATACTGTTGCTTAGAGTATCCCTATTGTAATATGACTGATTTTGTGAATCAGTCATATCACAATCTAGTACTTTGGGCACCTCTCTCTTTGTTTTGTTTTTCTCCAATATCTCTTGTCAGCAGCAAGTAGCCTCTGAGAAGATGAGATGGAAATGAAGGCAGAAGTAGAGGATTCCCAATCAGGGTTTGTTTTTCCTTTGATGTGCAAACTGGGGAGAGATGGGGGATTTGCTCCAAGACTGGGATCAAACTGGGGGAAAGCAACTGTGGGGCAGGTCGGCAGAGAAAACTGGTGGGTGTGGGAACGTAAAGCAGCTCCCTCACCTGGCTGCTGTTTCTTCCCCACAAATGCCCTCCTCCACTTTGCACATTTGCTGGTTCCAAGATGCTTCCCTGAGTGGCCACCAACTCTGCAGGATGCATAAAGAACCATCTCCACCTACACTCTCCTGATCATCCAGTGGATAAAGTGGCAGTTTCGGGAACTCTGGGGGAAAGTGACCATGTTATACAATTGAGTTCTTGATTCTAAGGGGAGCAAAAGCTGAGTGTAGCCAAACACGTACCCTGGATTTTAGGAAAGCCAATTTTAATAAACTCGGAACAATGATAAGTAAGGTCCCATCGCAAGTGACTCTAATGAGAAAAGGAGCCCAGGAGGGGTGGGAGTTTTTAAAAAAGGAAATTCTAAAGGCACAATTGCAAACAATTCTCACAAGGAAAAAAGGCAGAGGGCAACAGAAGAAGCCCATGTGGCTTCACAATAAACTCAAAGATGACCTGAAAACAAAAAAGGACACATATAGGATGTGGAAGGAAGGCCAGGCTACAAGGGAAGAGTACAGCACAGGCAGGTAGCACAGAACTGCAGGAATAGTGTCAGGAAGGCTAAAGCTGAGAATGAACTGAGGCTAGCGAGAGATGCTAAAAACAAGAAACCTTTCTTCAGATACATGCACAGTAAAAGACAGAGGAAAGAAATGGTGGTTCAACTACACAATGAGGATGGCAAATTGATAACAGAAGACAAAGAAAAGGCAGAAGTGTTCAATTCCTACTTTAGCTCGGTCTTCTCCCAAAAGAGAGTTTGTTTATGTCCCCCCTGGCAAACCTGAAGTGCAGACTGAAGGGGCAGGATTGCAGCTTGAGATTGATAGGCAAATGGTCAAGGAGCACCAATTACTTTGAATTAGTTTAAATCTCCAGGGCCAGACGAACTGCATCCTAGAGTAATAAAGGAACTGGCGGAAGAACTCTCAGAACCACGGTCTATTTGAGAAATCATGGAGGACAGGTGAAGTGCCAGATGACTGGAGGAGGGCAAATGTTGTTCCCATCTTCAAAAAGGGCAAGAAAGAGGAACCTGGGAACTATAGGCCAGTCAGTCTGACATCAATCCCTGGGAATATTTTGGAGCAGATTATAAAAAAGTCAGTTTGCAAGCACCTTGAAAACAATGCAGTGATTACTAGAAGCCAGCATGGATTTGTCAAGAACAAATCCTGCCAGACTAATCTGATCTCATTTTTTGATAGGGTAACCTCCCTTGTGGACTGTGGGAATGCTGTGGACATAATATATCTGGACTTCAGCAAAGCTTTCAACAAAGTGCCTCATGATATCCTGATTAGCAAGCTAGCTAAAAGTGGGCTAGATGGAACAACTATCAGGTGGATCCACAGTTGGCTACAGAATCGGACTCAAAGAGTGCTTATCAATGGTACCTTCTCAAACTGGGGAGAGGTAACGAGCGGGGTACCACAGGGCTCGGTCCTGGGCCCAGTGCTCTTCAACATTTTTATTAATGACTTGGATGAGGAGGTACAGGGAATGCTTATCAAATTTGCCGATGACACAAAGTTGGGTGGAACAGCTAATACTCTGGAAGACAGAAACAGAATTCAAATGATCTCGATAGGCTGGAGCGCTGAGCCGAAAACAACAGAATGAAATTTAACAGGGATAAATGCCAAGTGCTGCACCTAGGGAAAGGAAACCAAATGCAGAGTTACAGAATGGGGGACACTTGGCTCAACAATACTACAAGTGAGAAGGATCTTGGAATTGCGGTAGATCACAAACTGAATATGAGCCAGCAATGTGATGTGGCCAGTGGCAGGAGAACTGATCATGTAATAATGTGCAATGCAGCAATGTTATGGTTCACCAAGTTATGGTTGAATTCACTATTCAAAGTTTATGAGAGCTTGAGGTAATAGTGAAGTTCAACTTGCAGTGATATGAGGTGGTCTGAGGGCTTTCCTCTTTATTTTCCTTAACTTTGAAAAGGGAAACTCTCTTTGAGAGGTTAGGAAGCATGGCTCCTGCCAAACACTTCTGAAGGAGACCTGGAGTTCCTTTTATAGGATGATGATGGCTAAACAGCTATTCTAGTTTGGACAAAAGGCTCCTGAATGTGGGTTGTGTCAAGCTGTGAGATCACCACTTGTCCACCACTCCTGGCAACACAATGCAACAATGAATTGATGATGGATTCACGATGGAACAAGCATTATAAAAAAAATAAAATGAAATTGGATGACTCAGCTTGGAGTGTTTTCATTGTATCTCCATCTTCACTCGCACTTGCACCTCCCCACAAACAGTTATCTGCTACATAAATATTTATAGGAATATAGGAAGCTTCCTTATAGTCAGGAGTTGGCCTGGGAGCTTCTTCATGCTCTTCCTCCATACTCTGCTTGCAGGAGCTACCAGGTTTGGTCCCTCACACGGGGCCGGTGCCACCATTAGGCCAACTAGGCGGCTGCCTAGGGCGCCGGGCTAAAGGGGGCGCCAGGAGCATAGGGCTGGAGGGAGGGAGGGCTCAAGTGGGATGGGGGGGCGCTAAATATCTGATCTTGCCTAGGGCACCAAACTGCCTTGCACTGGCCCTGCCCTTACACTGTCCCTCTTAGAAGGGGGCCTCTGGTAGGAGGGCTGGGGAAGACCCTCCTGCACCCGAGTCCTGTGATCCACTGCCTGTGAGAGCAGTGAGACGGGTGAGATGAGAGCCATGCTACTGTCTTAACAGCAAGAAGGAAGCCAGATGGATGGGTGAGATTTGCATTATATATGCCATGAATCTAGACCCACTCAAATTAATACAGACCGGTTTCCTCAATGCCTTTCCCTTTGCTTATAGGTTTCCATTACAAAAAGTCAAAACAGGAGCATGTTTAGAAAAGTCTCAGATTCTGCAGACATTCTGGTGACATTCTCTTGTTTATTAAAATTACCCCCTTTTCCACAAAGTGGTGGCTCGATCTTCCCCATTGAAATTCACAGAATGTTGTTCTGTTTTCTCCCTTTAATAGCTTCTTTGGTGAACTGTTTTGGGTATATATTGCTTAAGAGCCAGGAAATATAATTGGCTAATTCACACCTGCAGTTAATTATTGTGCAGTTGGAGCTCCCTTTGTTGAGGAATTTAATAATGTGATGGAGGACTAAACAAAATTAAGGATAATAAGACAATTATTCCTTAACTCTGTGCTGTTTTTTAATTCATTTATTAGACCAGGCCTAAGGAGACAAGTGTCAGAGTAAAATATAGATCCCTTGTGCATTGACCCTTCCCCCTTAACACCAGAGCTTGGGGTCGCCCAACAGAACTGAAGACTCTAGGCAGGGAAAAGGAAGAGTCAGGGCAGAAAAATGTACGGTTTATCAACAGCTAGGGTACATTCATTTTAAAAAAAACTTGACAAAGGGAATTCCTCACCCATGAAGCTATTGCCTTCATGCGTGATGTCTGGACTTCCTGGAGGCACCTGCTTGGCCACTGGTGGGAGTAGGATGTTGGACTAGAAAGACTTCCAGCCCAATCCGGCAAAGTTCTTCTCATGTTCAGGTGCTCCAACAGCTGGAGGACTTAAGTCCTGGGCAAACCCTTATTTTGCTTGCTTGCACAGGTAGGATTTGGGAAATGCCTCAGAGCCACGGACAAACCCTCAAAATTATCAGCTGAATTGAGAAACCATGAGGGATGGGAAACTGAATGACCACTAGCCTCCTTCAAACTCCATGGGAACTCTTCATTATCTAATACTTCACCATATCTGGGGGGGACGGGACGCTCCCCATGTTGGCCAGCTGGCTGTTATTAATTGAGTCAAGTGCTAGATGCTTCCACACAGCAACCAAGGCAGGTGATCATGCATCTGATTTTTGAGCCTCTGCCCTTGGTTCTCCAAGAAGTCACAGCTGTTTGGTTCACCTCTCTCTTCACTGACAACCGATTTCTACCAGTTCCTGGAATACACAATGCCAGGCTAGCAGGAGCAATGGCCTGACTCCATATGAGACACTTCCACATATGTCACCATGGACACAGCCACCGCTGGCATGCCAGGGTTCTGCGATCACCTTGCACTGCGCGAGAAGCAGAGCAAGCCTGGGAAAAACACTGCAGCATCTTCTGCATGCAGGACGTCTCTTGTGTCCTGTATCTTCACTGTGGCTTTATTTAAAGATGTGTTTACAAATGTCATAAAGCTTCCACAACAGAAGGAAGTGAACAGAGTGTGGAAATCCCCTCTTAGCAGAAGGACTTGTGATAGCCACAGATCATCAGTTTGCATTCATTCATCCAAAGTGGGTGGGATGGGAGGGGGGTATCCCAGAAACATGAAGAAATAAATTGGTTCACAACATCTTTCCCCTTGTTCAGCAAAGCTGAAGTAATTTCTGTGCCGATTCAGCAAACGTGTGGCCAGCGAGGCATGAAAGGTTCTCTGCTTTGTCTTTTGGAAAGTGCTGAATCTGCTAAGCTGAAAAGAGAATAATTATGGGCACATGTTTATTCAATGCAGGAGGTGTCAGAAGCAAGCGAGCTTCATGCCTGGGAAAACTTGCAACCCCACCCTCGCTCCACAGGGAACACTCTAATAGTGCCTCTGGATGTTAACCTGTGGTGGGCGCATGTCTTAATAGAAGAAGATTCCTGCTGGAGCAGACCCAACTTCCACTGACTGCCTAAGCCCTGTTCTGGATGCCCCCAGATCTGGGAATTAGTTGGGTGGATATGGAGGAAGGTATGACTAGGGAACACATACACTTTGGAACCTGCTCTGTCACCTTTTTGCTGCCAGGTGAACATTCTTTCACTCACCCAGGCCCAGGGCAAGCTTGAGGCCCTATTGAGGGGTGTTACAGCTAACATCGACAGTGAAATCCAGCATCGTCTGAGCTCCGCAAGTGCCGCATTTTCTCAAATGAAACATAGAGTGTTCGAGGATCGGGATATTTGCAAGAAGACCAAAACACTGGTTTATGAAGCCATTGTATTACCAACTCTATTGTATGCCTGCGAAACATGGACTATCTATAAACGTCACTTCCACCTCCTTGAAAGATTTCATCAACATTGCCTCCGGAAAATCCTGCGAATTACTTGGGAAGATAGGCGAACAAATGTCAGTGTACTGGAAGAAGCAAAGACTACTAGCATTGAAAAAATGATCCTTCAACGCCAACTTCAGTGGACCGGTCATGTTGTTCGGATGCCTGACTGCCGTCTCCCAAAGCAGTTACTCTACTCCCAACTCAAGGATGGAAAGCGGAATATCGGTGGTCAGTATAAGAGGTTTAAAGATGTTCATAAGGCTAACCTAAAAAAATGCAATATAAACATCAAAAACTGGGAAGCTCTGGCCCATGAACGATCTAACTGGAGGTTGGCCTTTCACAAAGGTTCCATGGACTTTGAAGAAGCCCGAGTGCAAGGTGAAAGGGAGAAACGTGCTAAGCGAAAAGCACGTCAAATGAATCCTTTACAGGACCATCTTCCATCTGGTAACCTGTGTCCTCACTGTGGGAAGCTGTGTGGATCTAGAATTGGCCTCCACAGTCACTTACAGACCCATCGCTAGAGTCTACACAATCTTCTTTAGAATTTCCTCCTTTTATCCCAGAAGACAATCTTACTCGGTCACGAGTGATCGCCTGATGATGATGATTGACAGGTGGTGGCAGAGTTGGGATTCAATCATAGTTTTAAAAAAAAAGCTCCGGGTTCAAATCACAGTAAGATGTTGTGACAGAACATCAGAAAAATAAACAAGACTGAATCAGTTTCTGTTAGTGGTGTGAGGTAAAAGTCTCTATTAAAGATATACTGGAATACGTCCCTATAAGTCAGGCACACTAGCTCATTCGTGTGAAGAGTATTGACGCAAAGCAAAAGAGATAATAATAGGACAGTATGGCAGACATTTGGGCAATGAAGAAAGAGGCTCTTATTGAGAAATGTAAACAATTGCAGTTTAGGGAAGAGGACAAAATGGTGGCAAATAAGGAGAATATGAAAGTCAGGCCACAAAGTCCACAGCATAAAGATACTTTTGGGGAGAAAGTTCAGTTCAGATCCCTCTTTAATAAAGATTTTGATCGGAAAGCCCCCCTTACCGCCTCGCCACTAACACTGGTCTGACAGAAAGGTTCAATGGAGTTCTGAAGGGGATGATCAAGGCATACATTCAGGATCACCCTCATGACTGGGATGACTGGCTGAGTTGCTTTCTGTTTGCATGCAGAGAAGCACCCCAGGAATCCACAGGATTGTCTCCACTTGAACTGATGTTTGGAAGAACGGTACGAGGACCATTTGTAATATGTGATAAGCTAGACACCCAGTCATATGCAAGCTCTATAGTCACAGGAGGAGAAACACAAAATAGTACCTGTGAACATGTTGAAACCCCATAGAACCTGAGAGTTTTTTCATCTGGCTTTACTTCGGGAGAATGGTGAGCTTGATGCTTGGTGAGCTTGTGTGGGAAGCTGTGCTTGTTGTACTGGTCAATTTTTATTTATTTATTATATTTATACCCTGCCTTATTTCCTGAAAGGAACCCAAGGCGGCTTACATAATCCTCCTCCTCCTCTCCATTTATCCTCACAACAACCCTGTGAGGTTTAGGTTAGGCTGAGAGTCAAGCTTGAGGGGTGGGGTACAACAGATCCAGGACTTGCACAGCCCCTCCTGATTCAGTTGTCACAGGGAGACAGGGCTGTGTATTGTCACATGCTGATGACACTTGGCTCCAAATCCCCTAATGACAGCTTCCAGTGGCTTTATAGATTTTAAGCAACATTGGGGACAAGATAGTACCCTGTGGAACCCCATAGCTCACCTGCCAAGGGGCCAGGCAATAGTCACCCAATGTCACTCTCTGAAATCGACCCCACAGGTAAGACCAGAACCACCGCAACCCAGTGCCTCCAATGCCCAGCCCGTGGAGTCGATGCAGGATAATACCATGAGTGATGGCATCAAAAGCCAATGAGAGATCAAACAGGATTAGAGTTGCAGCAAAAGCCCCACATGTGACCCCTTTCAGAATACTGGACCTGCCTTGCAGTGGTGGAAGACCCCAAACCTAAGCCGTCAGGCGACATGGGGAAGTATAGTGAAGGCTCAGGGCAGGTGTCCTTCAGTAACTGGAGGCAGCATTCCCTCCTGTGCATCCTTGTGGGTCCTCCTCCTTCAGCTCCTGCTGATGCACCTTCCATCTGCATAAGAAATAGGGCTAGCACAGGCACCAGTCTAGACAGCTTGATTGTATTGTAGCAGGTGTCATAGTTGTTGTGGTGGAGGAACTGTTCCTGCTCTTCTTGCATTGAGTTGAAACTCTAAGGGAAGACAGATATGGGTGCACTCTTAACACATGGCTCTTTAATTGGTTTCTCAGTTATTACAGGGATGGTTGGAAAGGCAAACCAGTGGCATGAGTGAATCAGCAACATTTATGCATTCATTCATTTTATTTGTACCCTGCCTTTCTATCAAGAAAATGGCACTCAAGGTTGCTGACAGATCCTAGATAAAATAAATAAAATATTTACAGTGCCTGCAACGGTGAGTAGAGGGATGTTTCCTTAACCAATATGAGTTGCAGAGCAGTGCATAAAATCCTGGATCTGACATCAACTTTCATACAGGAAGCAGGTGAGATGCAGCAAAACATCCACCTGCTGAGAATAAAATGCCAAAGGGAATCTCCCATTGTAAGAAAAGATTAACAGATCCCTGAGGAAGTTTGCCAGTCAAAATGTTTTGGGCACTCTGCCAAAATAAAATCTTTCTCTCCATGAGGGTCAGCTAGAGGCTTGCTTCTCTTAGATATTTTGGTTCCTTATTTGGAGTCAATCCTACTCTGATTGAACCACCTCCAACAGCACTAATAATAATTTGTGAGTGATGGATAGCCCTCATTTGGACTTGCCCACACAACACTTCAGCTTGCTGCCATTCCTATTTTGGTGATGCCAGGTGGATGTTGATGAAGTGGAATGCAACCATGCCTCCAAGTTCACTCTTGGGGCCATTCCACATAACCCATAATTCCACTTTGGATGAAGTTATAAAAGCCATTAATCAAATGAAGAATAACAAAGCTAGTGGACCAGATGGGATTCCTGCTGAAATCTTTAAAGAGCCCCCCCCCTAACTAGGCATGAAATCGAACCTGGGGGGGGCCGCCTCACCCCCACCTCGACTCTCCGCAGGGGCGCCCCCCCCACCTCGATCTTCTGAGCAGCGCAGAGCAGTTCTCCACGCTGCTCGACCCACCCTCTCCAGTCCCGTTGCATCACTTCCGGCACCGGAAATGATGCGACGGGACCCTGCGCAGGTGCAGTACACGGCACGGGGGTCCAGCGCGCGGAGAGGTGAGCTGCCCCGGAGAGAAGGTAAGGCCGTGAGCGGGGCCGATTTCAGCCCCGTTTTGCCCGCGCAAGGCTCGCGGTTACAAGCCTACCCCTAACTTCTACAACATCTTCATAAACTCATTGAAAAAATTTGGATAAGGGAACAGATCCCAGAAGACTTCAGGGATGCCATAATTATCACCCTCTTTAAGAAGGGTGATAGAACAGACTGTGTGGAAACTATCGGGGCATTTCTCTCTTAGCAACCGCAGGTAAAATATTTGCTAGGATTCTCGCAAACCGTCTTCTATCTATCTCAGAAGAGATCCACCCTGAATCTCAATATGGTTTCTGCCCCTCTAGAGGGACAGTAGACATGATTTTCACTGCACGTCAGCTCCAAGAAAAATGCCGGGAGCAAAATCAACCCCTTTATATGGCATTTATTGATTTGGCTAAGGCCTTTGATACTGTAGACCGTACTATCTCTGGACTATCCTTATGAAAATTGGATGCCCCAATAAATTTATGAATATCTTGCGACTTCTCCATGACAACATGACGGCAATAGGTTTTGGACAACAACGGCTCTCATGGTGCTCCATTTAATGTGGGATCAGGTGTTAAACAGGGATGTGTTATCATCCCAACATTATTTGTCATTTTCATTGCTATGATTTTACATCTTGTCGAGGGGAAACTTCCCGCTGGTGTGGGAATTATATATCGAACAGATGGAAAGCTTTTTAATCTCAGTAGGCTGAAAGCAAAAAGTAAGGTAATTACAACCTCTGTTGTGGAACTTCAGTATGCTGATGATAATGCGGTCTTCGCACATTCAGAGGATGATCTCCAAACTATCCTAAATGCTTTTGCAGAAGCATACGGAAAACCTGGTCTCTCACTTAACATCAAAAAAACCAAAGTGCTTCATCAGCAAGTGCTTTATCAGCAAGTGCAAGTTAAACCTTGGGTGATGCCATCTATCCAGCTTGGCGGGACAATACTGTAAAATGTCGATCATTTTCTCTATCTTGGCAGCTATCTTTCTGTTACAGCTAACTATCGACAGTGAAATCCAGCATCGTTTGCGCTCCGCAAGTGCCGCGTTTTCTCGAATGAAACATAGAGTGTTCGAGGATCGGGATATTTGTAAGAAGACCAAAACACTGGTTTATGAAGCCATTGTATTGCCAACTTTATTGTATGCCTGCGAAACATGGACTATCTATAAACATCACTTCCACCTCCTTGAAAGATTTCATCAACGTTACCTCCGGAAAATCCTGCGAATTACTTGGGAAGATAGGCGAACAAATGTCAGTGTACTGGAAGAAGCAAAGACTACTAGCATTGAAAAAATGATCCTTCAACGCCAACTTCAGTGGACCGGTCATGTTGTTCGAATGTCTGACTGCCGTCTCCCAAGGCAGTTACTTTACTCCCAACTCAAGGATGGAAAGCGGAATATCGGTGGTCAATATAAGAGGTTTAAAGATGTTCTCAAGACTAATCTAAAAAAATGCAATATAAACATCGAAAACTGGGAAGCTCTGGCCCATGAAGGATCTAACTGGAGGTTGGCCTTTCACAAAGGTTCTATGGACTTTGAAGAAGCCCGAGTGCAAGGTGAAAGGGAGAAATGTGATAAGCGAAAAGCACATCAAATGAATCCTTTACAGGACCATCTTCCATCTGGTAACCTGTGTCCTCACTGTGGGAAGCTGTGTGGATCTAGAATTGGCCTCCACAGTCACTTACGGACTCATCGCTAGAGTCTACACAATTTTTTAGAATTTCCTCCTTTTATAAGTTTCTTTTTGTAATTTTATCCTGGAAGACAATCTTACTCGGTCACGAGTGATCGCCTACTACATGCAGGAATTAACATGATACCCCCATGTAGGATTGTAATCACAGGGAAGGGGATGCAGAAGAAAAACTCTGCTTCATGGAATGAGTGTCTGTCTCTGGACAGAGCAGGAGCAAATGTTTGTTTGTTTTGCCTTGCTTTGCTGCAAGAAACTATTATTAAATATTAACATAAACTATCATTATGTTAAAAACAGCATAAAATACATTAGAATCTAACTTATTTTATGCTGTTTTTAAAATGAAAAACAAAGCGCCGCTTACACAAAACGCGGCTGTTTTAAGGAAGTTTTCCCTGTTTTTCACATAAATAATGTAGCACCAGGGACCCGGAAGTCTTCCGAGTGCCTTGGCGAGTGCCTCAGCTGTCGCTCACGGGGTGTGTGAAACAGATCACGTGGCGGGGGTGTTCACCGAGCACCTTGAGAGGCGAGCACAGTGGTAAGTGCACAACCCTATAGCAGTCATGGAATAACAGGGGAGGTCCTACTATGGATCAGTAACTGGTTAAAGGACAGAGAGTAGGAATAAATCTTAAATTCTCCGAATGCAGGGAGGTAAATAGTGGGCTCCCACAGGGATCTGTACTGGGACCATTTCAATGTATTCATTAATGATCTGGAATTAGGAGTGAAGTGGCCAAGTTTGCTGACGACATCAAATTATTTAGGGTGCTTAAAACAAAAAAGGATTGTGAGAAGCTCCAAAAGGATCTCTGCATACTGGGAGAAGGGGCATCAAAAAGTCAAATGCAGTTCAATGTAGGCAAGTGTAAAGTGCTGCACAGTTGGGGCAAAAAATCCCAACTTCCGGGTATAATCTGATGAGATCTGAGCTAGCGGTGACTGACCAAGAAAGAGATCTTGGGGTTGTGGTGGACTGCTCAATGGAAATATCGACCCAGCGTGCAGCTGCTGTGAAAAAGCCGAACTCCATGTTAGGCATCATTAGGAAAGGAATTGAAAATGAAACTGCTGTTCTGCCAAAGGCAGCTGTTCTTCTTAGGATCCAGAGACAATGAGCACACTTATGGGTGAAGGTTGAAAAGCTTTATTAGTAAACCACAGAAAAGAGATTACAGAAGCGAGATAGATGCAGAGCACAATGCTTACACAGTTCCCTTCTGTTGTCAGGAACCCCTCAAAGAAATGACAACGAATGGACTCCTTGTTCAGCACACAGCACCTCCTGCAGCCAGGTCTGCGTCAAGGTTCACCCCTCCTAAGGACTCCCTATTCTTATATAGGTTTTCTCTGTTTGCGATAATCACACCTGGTCTCATTAAATTGGACAAGATTAATGTGCTTTGTCTCTATAGACACTTCTATACCGGTTTCTCAGACTGTCTAACTATAAACAATCCTTTCAAGTTGACCATGAAACCATCTGGAGGCACTCCTGTTTCCACATCATCTTGACGCTTCCAGGTGATGAAGCCTCCGCTTACCTAAGTCAATCAAATATGGCCAGCTGATAACCAAGTTCCTTCTGATTATGTGCCGTGGGAGTCCAGCCCACTGGATGACTGAAGTGCTTTTAATCGTCAGCCAACATTCTTGCCAAGTTTAAGTCTGTCCAAGGAAAGACTTTAATTAGGAATCTTCTCACAACAAACTCTAAACATTATGAGCTTGCTGGCATTATATGCTAAATATCAAGAGTCAGCATAAACAATAGTGAATTCAGGCCTGCTAAAGACACAAAGAGCAGGTTTGTTCATATAACAGAGACCCAGACACAGGTACAACAATGGTCATACACCACTGTCTCCTCGAGGTCACAACTGGTCTTCCAGCTTTTTCCACTACAACTGCCAATATCATATTGCCCTTACACAAATCTATAGTGAGACCACACTTAGAATACTGTGTACAGTTCTGGTCACCACACCTAAAAAAGGGTAGTGTAGAGTTGGAAAAAGTGCAGAAAACACAAACCAGTTTAGGAGCAGGAGAGTCGTCAAGGTCATTCTGGAGTCAAAATTCACAAGTCTCAGTATGGGAGCTGGCAAGAGCGTCTGGCTACAGCCGATTGCAACAACAATTGCTTCCAGTGTCTGAAGTGTTGATGTGTGAAGCACAATTGGCTTGCTGTGCTGCTTATGTTTTGATTATGTTGCAGTGGGGTTTTTTACTGCTTATCTGGCCGGGTGACCGGCCAGATGGGCGATTAATAAATATAATAAATAAATAAAATAAAAAAATCTGGAAAGTTCCCAGACAGGGTAAAACATGGCTGTCTGTGTTTACAAAGTTATTCTTACCTGTGGCCTTGCTAGGCATGAGAATGGTGCTGTGAGACAGAATGGTCATGTGATGTAAATAAGCTGATGACGTGTAGTGGCCAGGCTTCAGCCATATGTATCATGCTTTTATGTGTTTGAGCTGCACATGCTTGCACATGCTTTTGCTGAGCTGGATGTACCTTCAAGGTTTTGTACTCTGCACATGGACTCTGTATACGGAATGTAAAGTAGATGTAACCTGTAGTGTCACTTTGCTATAAGTTAATAAAACAGTTAGAATAGAACTGTTTTGACTACAGTGTGATTCCTGAGTCCTGAAATGAAATGCAACTGGGAAGGCTGAAGCTAACTGCTACATGGGGGAGAACTCCGCTGCTGTGTGTGGAAGGCTGAAGATTAATTTAGTGCTGGCCAGCACAGAGCCCAACATATTATACCAACCCCAACATGAAGTTTGTTTGGGGCCTGTCTTTTAAGCAAGCGCTGATTGGCAAGGCAGCACAGCTGGGCAGGCAGCAGATGACACGTGCGTGCCTGGACCCACCCAAAACACACTCTGGCTCAGTTGCCCTGTGTCTTCCTTCTCCTTCCCAAATGGAGGCACAACAGGGGAGACATGTCATAGAGGTGTACACAATTATGCATGGAGTGGAGCCAGGAAGTGGACAGGGAGACATTTCTCTCCCTCTCTTATAATACTAGAACCCAAGGGGGTCATCCCATGAAGCTGGTTGGTGGGAGATTCGGGACAGATAAAAGGAAGGGCTTCTTCACACAGTGCATAGTTAACCTATGGAATTCCCTTCCACAATATGTAGTGATGGCACCAATCTGGAGGGCTTTAAATGGGGATTGGACAAATTCCTGGAGGCTATCAATGGCTACTAGTCCTGAATTGGCTCTATGCTTCCTCCTGTATCAGAGGCAGTGTGCCTATGTACTCCAGTTGCTGGGGAACATGGGTGGGAGGGTGCTGTTGCACTCATGTCCTGCTTGTGGGATCCCGTGGGCAGCTGTTTGGCCACTGTGTGAACAAATGTCTGGACTAGATGGACCCTTGGTCTGATCCAGCAGGGCTCTTCTTATGCCCTTGTGTCTTTTTTAGCTGGTGTATCAGTTGACGCATGCACTCCTGGCCACGGCTTCTCCCTGAGAATCTAGGAGGAGGTTGATATCCAGGCTGACACTGAAGCAGCTCACTTGCATGTTCACTGCTGATGTTTGCTCTTGCTGCCCCCATGGATAGAAATTGACCCCCATGAGCTGACTCTGATCATAATTTTGTGGCACATGAAAGGATCTTGATTCTTTAATATGCAAGCATACAGGTGCTTGAGCCAGGTCAACCTTGCTGGTACATTTCTCAAAGTCGTGTTTTCCTGTTGGAGACAAGAGTTCTTCATCTGCACAGGTCAAGACAGATCCCGCTCTTAATGGCCTCTGGTTTTTTTTCCTAATACATTGAGCTGCCTGGTAATACTGCCTTTACCAGACGGAGTGAATGAAGTGAAATTAGCTTCAAATTAAGGAAGCAGGGTGGCTAATGCCTGTGTCACGCAGCTCAGAGGTGAGCTTTAGCGAGGAGATTCAGATGCTAATACCCCCTCCCTAGTGGGCATTTTGCTTCATTTTCTCACTGCTTCACTTCCCCTTTTAAACCTTTTGCCATCATGAGGTGCTATGAAGAAGCCTTCAGGATAAGGCAGTGTTTCTCAACCTTGGGTCCCCAGATGTTTTTGGCCTACAACTCCCAGCATGCCCCAGCCAGCTATGCTGGCTGGGGCATGCTGGGAGTTGTAGGCCAAAAACATCTGGGGACCCAAGGTTGAGAAACACTGGGATAAGGGTTGACTTTTCATTATAAATTAATATACTGTATATATGTAGGTAGTGTCCTCCAGCCTTTTGGAAGTCATCTGTTCCCTACTTCCCCCCCCCCCGCGCGCGCGCGCGAACCCGCTGCATCTCCGCTCTCAATCAAATCATGTCTCCTTCACCAAAGACCCCAAATTTCTGCAGTCCACCTGTGGATGTCTGAAACTGGGAGACAGGGCAGGGCAGGGCAGAGTGAGGAGATGGCCTCACTCTGCTCATATGCATATGTCACAAACTGATTCCTCTCACCCCACAGACCCGCCCCAATTCTAAAGGCCCCAAGATACCCATTTTTATTTTATTAATATTTAAAATAAATTAATAAAATAAAAATGGACTTCTCGAGGGCTTTAGAATTTGGGGATAAGGGGAATCAGTTTGCCGCCTATGCATATGAGTTGGTAGAGTGAGGCCATCTCCTGCAGTGCCCCGTCTCCCAGTTTCAATCATCTGCAGGCAGACTGCGGAAATTTAGGGTCTTTAGTGAGGAGCGAGCCACCTTTAAGGATATAATCCTCTCAAGGCAACTTACATAATACAATAATAAGATGACAAGAAATCAATACAATCAAGAAATGGCAGTGATGATAATAATGAGCAAACATCTAGCCCAGAAAACACAACAACAAGAAGAAGAACAACTGATTAGTTATTGTTAGTTATTATTATTATTATTATTATTATTATTATTATTATTTCTATACTGCCCAATAGCTGAAGCTCTCTGGGCAGTTCACAACAATTCATAAAGAACACAACCACAAATACAATAAAAACAGCATAACATTTCAATATACAAAATTTTAAACAGAATTTAAAACAATTTGACCAGCTGAAACAATTTTAGCACAACTAGACTGACATAAATGCGCCCCCCCCCCCAGCACTGAATGCCACTGAATGGCTTTGGAGAAGCGGGCTGTCCTAACCTGGCGCCAAAAGGACAACAGTGTTGGTGCTTGCCAGGTCAGGCTTCAGTGGGGAGATCATTCCATAATCGGGGGGGGGGAGCCACTGAGAAGCCCCCCCCCCTGCTGCTACCCTCTGAGGCTCCCTCAGAGGCGACACTTGGAGGAAGGCCTCAGATGTTGATCACAGTGCCCCGGTAGATTTAGGTTGGGAGAGGCGCTCATAATAAAATAATTGCAGCTATAAACCATCAACATAAAACACAACTCAATAGAAAACTGAAGAAAGCAAATTGGCCTTCAGAGCTTTCCTAAAGGACTACAAAGACAGGACTGGGTGGACCCCAGATAGCAACTCGTTCCAGAGGCATGGGGCCATACAGAAAAGGCCCTCTCCTTTGTAGCTGCCATCCCAACTGCCCTCAGTGGTGGACAACTGAGAAGGGCCTCCTTTGCTGACCTTACAGTGAGGGTGGACTGATGCAGGTGCAGGCCATCCTTCAAGTTTCTCATCATCCCTTCCTAATCAGAACGTGGGCTGCCACATTTTGCACTGCTTGAAGCTCTTCATCCTATTATATACGCACAGCACATTGCGGTAGGCATTGCAATCCCTGATGGATGGAATCCTTGAGTGCGTCCTAGCTTTAGTCCTGGTAGACCACGGTGGGGACCGTTTCACTACCCCCTATCAATGACAGTTGAGCTCAGATAAAACAGACCCTGGGACTTTGCAGCACCAGCAGCACCACAGGGAAATTGGACTTCTTGCTGCTTCCTGTCATCAGGGGCATGGCAGAGTCTGCATTGGGCTAGCAGTTGGGCCCAGAATAACCCAAGTAGTCCTGTACCAAGCCTGACCAGCAGAGATCTCCCCATTGTGGCAAAAATATGCTAAATCCCAATGTACCCAGTTCAAATCATGCACATTAGGAAGGATAAAAAGCTTGGCAGTGGTCCAACAACTTTTATTCTATAGAATATGGAGACATAGGACCGGAGTGTAACACTGCAGAGCCGCATCTCCACATGGATCTTATCAATTTATACAGTATCTTCTGATGCATTCCCACTGCATGTGTCCTACTAACAGAAGCTTCTAGCTGTGAATGGAAAAATACAGTAGAGAGTGAAACAAAATCTTTAGACATGCTCACTAAGCTTTCATTAGTGGAACAGAGGTTAGCTAGGCCACACTGACTTCTCCCCTGTCCTTGGCTAGAAGAGCAGAGATAGATAAGCAAGGAGGCAACATTCTCAGTGTTGCTTCTCTGTCGCATAGTTAGTCTAAACAGCAGAAAGTTGTAGAGGGAAGCATTTCATTAGTTTTAACTCATTAGTTACTTAATTTTTACAACACCATCACAAAAGCCAATGCAGGATGAGTGCAGATTGCCCTAGATCAGAATTGAATATGCTTGTCCTCCTAAGTGATGCTGTCACAATGCTAAATTTGATTGACCATCCATCTGGCATTGTGACATCATCACTATCACAACATGATTCCTGATTAGTTTGGATCATGCTGTGAAGACGAGACAGTCCCAATGGAAGACAAAAATTGGCACCAAGGAAGCTACTCAAGGGGGCAGCAAACAGTGGAGTAACAGACATGAACAGGAGAAGCTAATGGGGGAGGGATCTTTGGCTACCTGAAAGTCCCCATTTTGCATTTAAAATGTCACCCTATAAACATTCTGCACAAATCATAGCAAAAATGCACTTATTGGGTCTCAGGATCACCATCACTTCCATCTTGCTTGTGTTTTGCCTCATCTTGCTAGCCATTGGCCACCTCCAGATATTGGTTAAAATGGAGAAGGGGTGGGAGAGGAAAGAGTAGCACAGGGGCTCTGACCAAAGCTGATCATCATCATCAGGCGATCACTCGTGACCGAGTAAGATTGTCTTCCGGGATAAAAGGAGGAAATTCTAAAGAAGATTGTGTAGACTCTAGCGATGGGTCCGTAAGTGACTGTGGAGGCCAATTCTAGATCCACACAGCTTCCCACAGTGAGGACAGGTTACCAGATAGAAGATGGTCCTGTAAAGGATTCATTTGACGTGCTTTTCGCTTAGCACATTTCTCCCTTTCACCTTGCACTCGGGCTTCTTCAAAGTCCATAGAACAGTGATGGCGAACGTATGGCACGGGTGCCACAGCTGGCACGCAGGGACCTCTCTGTGGGCACTTGAGCCATTGGTCACTAGATCACAAAAAGACCGTCCCCTTCTGCAAAACACTAATGATCTTGTTCTTTCTCACAGTGTGGAACAGAATGATTTTATTCTAGAATTCCTGTTACAGAATTCTTTTCTACATTGTTGTCACATTTAAAAGATTTTGAAGAATGATTCACAGAGCATGGCTTGGATGTAAAGCCCTAACCAGGACCGGTGCAAGGCAGTTTGGTGCCCTAGGCAAGATCAAATATTTAGCGTCCCCCCTTCCCACTTGAGAGCGCTGTATTTTTTTTCAAGGCGTTTCTGGCGCCCCCTTTAGCCCTGCGCCCTAGGCAGCTGCCTAGTTGGCCTAATGATAGCACCGGCCCTGGCACTAACAGTTGACCCGAGTGCTGCATGTGTTGCTCTCAAACTAACGGAGTATGAGCCAAGGTTTGACAAATTATCAACATGCATGCAATAGCAAAAATCACATTAATTGTGCAAAAGCATGCCCAATGCAAACTTTTACCTAATGCAGTGTTTGCAGTCCAAGACATAAAGTGTTTAAAATGTGTTAAGCACGTTTAGTTTTCTTGTTTATCTTGCTCATCCTAGTACAGGTTGACTTTTACTTTTACTACTCCGACACCTGTAGAAGCAGGGAAAGGACCCGGGGTAAAGCTTGCCCCATACAATTTCAGTCTGGCATATAATCATATTACAAGTTGAGAATCCCTTATCCAAAAATACATGTGCCTAATTATTTAAAAAGTTTGTATAAATTCCCTTCAGGCTATGTGTACAATGTAGTACTATAATAATTTTTTGAGTTGATTTTTTTTCAACAAAAAACTTTTTGTATCATTGAAAGCTCTGTTACTGTGTTTTTCTTTTAAGACAAAAGATGTTAATTAGTTCGGACAACTGTATGAGTTGTTTTTCTAAAACTAAAACCTCAGTATTCAGGTTTAATTGCAGTGTTGGCACTTTGAAATAAATACGTTGGTTTTGTGTTGCAGTTTGGGCACTCGGGCTCAAAAAGGTTTGCCATCACTGCCATAGAACCTTTGTGAAAGGCCAACCTCCATTTAGATCGTTCATGGGCCAGAGCTTCCCAGTTTTCGATGTTTATATTGCATTTTTTTAGATTAGCCTTATGAACATCTTTAAACCTCTTATATTGACCACCGATATTCTGCTTTCCATCCTTGAGTTGGGAATAAAGTAACTGCTTTGGGAGACGGCAGTCAGGCATTCGAACAACATGACCGGTCCACTGAAGTTGGCGTTGAAGGATCATTTTTTCAATGCTAGTAGTCTTTGCTTCTTCCAGTACACTGACATTTGTTCGCCTATCTTCCCAAGTAATTTGCAGGATTTTCCGGAGGCAATGTTGATGAAACCTTTCAAGGAGGTGGAAGTGACGTTTATAGATAGTCCATGTTTCGCAGGCATACAATAAAGTCGGTAATACAATGGCTTCATAAACCAGTGTTTTGATCTTCTTACAAATATCCCGATCCTCGAACACTCTATGTTCATTCGAGAAAACGCGGCACTTGCGGAGGCTAGACGATGTTGGATTTCATGTCGTGTTAGCTGTAACAGAAAGATAGCTGCAACGATAGAGAAAAACGATCGACATTTCCAGTATTGTCCCGCCAAGCTGGATAGATGGCATCACCAAAGGATTGGCTTGACTTGCTGATGAAGCACTTTGGTTTTTTGATGTTAAGTTGAGAGACCAAGTTTCCGTATGCTTCTGCAAAGCATTTTGATAGTTTGGATAATCGTCTGAATTGCGGAGACAACTTATCAAGCAGTTGTATCTCCTACTGCAGAGCTCAGCACAGGATCCCCTTGTATTTTTTTGTGCTTGGACTGTGGCCATTGTCAGCAATTTTAAAGCATTTCTTTAAAGCCATTTTTAAAAAGAAAGCCAAAGAACTAAAAAAGAGAGCGGAGGAAGAAAGGGAACTGAATGCCCCTTGATGTTAAACATCTTAGATATAAAATAATCAGAAATAGACAGCAAAAAGTATACCCTTCATAAGCAAAGGTATAAAATGATATTTTTTGGTAACCAGAATCTTTAAAACTAAACCCTAAGGTGTGCAAACAAGTAAGTCATCAATACAGGGGGGAAGTATTAAAAAGGCATTTATTTTATACTCCGCATTTTAAGAGTTCACAATATTTTTGCTTAGTTACCAATCTATGAAATACAGTGAATATGGGGGCTTTTAATTTTGCTCCTAATGGCATTTCTGAACAGGCAAATGTAAGAGCCATAAAATGGCATTCATAAAACGGTGATGCAAAAGAAATCAGAAGAAATGGGCTGCAGAAACTGGAGTTTAGATATAGGACAGCAGAGGTGATGTGGTGTATAATCAGGCAGTGTCATAGGCTGGGAAGCCTGAATAAAGAACTCATCTCACGTATGAAGGTGAATCAAGCCTGTTTCTTTATCTTTAGCCTCAGTTTTTCCTATCTGTAAATTCACACAAAGGACATCTGGATTAGAATCATATCATAGAAAAGTAGAGTTGGAAGGGGCCCACAAGGCCATCGAGTCCAACCCCCTGCTCAATGCAGGAATCTAGGTCAAAGCATCTCTGACAGATGTCTGTCCAGCTGCACCTTGAATGCCTCCAGAGTGGGAGAGCCCACCACCTCCCTAGGTAGTTGATTCCATTGTCTTATTGCTCTGACAGTCAGGAAATTTTTCCTGATGTTTAGGTGGAATCTAGGTTCCTGTAACTTGAGCCCATTATTCCGTGTCCTGCAAACTGGGATGACCGAGAAGAGATCTTTGCCCTCCTCTGTGTGACATCCCTTCAAATACTGGAAGAGTGCGATCATATCTCCCCTCAGTCTCCTCTTCTGAAGGCTAAACATGCCCAGTTCTTTCAGTCTCTCCTCATAGGGCCTTGTTTCCAGTCCCTTTATCATCCTTGTTGCCCTCCTCTGAACCCTCTCCAGGGTTAGACCACTTCATGCCACAACTGTGTGTGTGTCTTTGGTGGTAGTGGTGATGTGTGTGTGTGTGTGTGTGTGTGTGTGTGTTCTACATGCCTGAAAACTTCCACATGAGAAAAAAATTGCCCTGACATCTTCTTTTCTAGGTGGAGTTTTTGATATGCAGCATTCAACCATGCATTTTCCCCACCTACATTTTCCCACCTGGAGTCCAGGAAGAGCTTGACCACCTCACCTGCTATTTGTGTGAACAATGGTGGCATACTTTACATGTACAACGTGCTGTGGGATGCGGGCCCTTCACATTACTGGCCAGCATTTCACACTGTATGCCCTTTTGGAATCAGAATTTGGAAGCAACAGAGCTACAGTTTCAATATCTTCCAAATTTTAGCAGCAAATATCAGGATGGGCCAGAGACATTTTTCTGATGTGAAGCAGCAAAATCCTGCAAGCACCACCCGCTCGCCCTGTCAGGAATAATACAAGAACAATACATTAAGTAACTAACAATCTGCTTGCCCCTTCGTGACACCGAAATCACCTGCCCGAGGTGGCTTCCTCACCATCTGATGGCAAGAGAACTTATTGAATCTTCTGTGACAAAAATTAATTCATGTCACAACCCATATTTTACTTAATCCTCAAACCCATTCAAAGTGTGGGCCATTTCACGCTGGCTAGTGGCCCCCACCCAAGTGCCTTGGAAAGGCATGTGGCCACAAACCATTCCTAACAGCCCCAACTATCATTGGAACTGAGAACATCAAAGAAGTGCTTCTGCTGCAAGTGTGGAGATCCCGGTGGCCGAGGGAGGCGACAGCTGAGTTCACACCCGCAGCCACGCTCCATGGGGGTTCGGCTGGGACCCTCCAGCGAACAGGCACGTGTAACCCGGCCCAGTGTTGCAGCCACTTCTGAAACTATGATCCAGAATGATCAGACAGACTTTACATGTGGGAAGCACCAGCAGGGCTTTTGTCAAGGGAGTGTCTCTGGACTCCCACAAAGGATTTGACAAGAGGGTTCCCTGCCAAAGGCACTTAATAAAGTTAAGCAGATTGGGCATCAGCAGAGATGCCTTCTCATGGATGAGTGACTTGATTAAAAGAAGGGAATCAGGATAGGACTAAATAGCTGGGTTTCACAGATGAAAGAAGCCAGTTTCCCCAAGGATCTTTTTCTAATACCACTCCATAAACAAGGAGATGGGAGAAAAATGCTTAGATGATTATAAAAATTCAAGACAGTTAAGCCAAAAGCAGATTGTGAGTAGTTCCAGATGGATCTCATAACACAGGGAAAGGGAGTAGTTAAAAAGCAAATGAAATTCTACGTGGAGAATTGTAAAGCGATGACACACTGGAAAACATATGCCAAACTACAGAAATACCATGCTGGATTTGGAAAGGTATCATCATGCTTGCTTGGAACATGTGTCCTTACCACGTCTGAAACCTACTTTTCCATGTTTAGAGAATAAGCCCTTCCATAACATGAATGACTAAGGGAAATTAGTGCTAGGGCAACCCTTTCTGTGGCCCTGACTCTATTCTCTTGGAGACTAGGTTCCCATCAGTTTGGTAGACCTGGCCCAGAAATTAGCACATTTACTAAAATACACAGGAAGATAGTGTACATCGCATTAGGAACTTTAGCCTAGGTAGAGGAGTGCCCTCGTAAGGGGGGAGCAGCAGTGATGAGATCGGAGCTTTTCCAGAAAATCAGTTTTTATCGAAAAAGTAAAACACAAGACAATGCACAGGTTAACTATTGAAGGATGTCCCAGAGATGGGGGGGGGTGGTTTAAAGAGGGGAGGACGAGACATGAGGAAACAGTGAGCCAAGAGAGGCTGTGCTACAGGCCTGTGGCTCACGCTGGCTCAGCTTGTCTGAGTGTGGAAAGCTAAGCAGGGTCAGGCCCTGGTTATTACTTGGATGGGAGACCCCTCCTCTAGTTTCCTGCATTGAGCAGGGGGTTGGACTCGATGGCCTTGTAGGCCCCTTCCAACTCTATGATCTATGAATCTATGATGCTTCAGTGTACAGAGAGAGAAGAAGGAAGCAAGAATTGGTGGGAGCTTGATGGCTGGCAAGGGAAAGACAGAGTGGGGAGCAAGTTATCATAGAATCATAGAATAGTAGAATGGATGCCCTTCTTGGTTTATCTTCTGCACAAAACATGGCAGCAGGCGGGGAGAACAAGGGGCCTTAGCTTCAGGGTGAATCCAAGAAGCAGACAGGAAGAGCAGCCATCCCTTGGCCATGTGGCAAGGCGTTACTGGGGCCTGGATTGCCAGATGATGCTGGGGGGACACCCACAGCTGGGAGTCCCAAGGCTCCTTCAGACTGATGCCAGAAAGACTGCTCCCCCGAAATCACACTGAACTCAGTGTATTTTATTTATTTATTTATTTATTATATTTATACCCCGCCTTTTTTCCTGCAAGGAACCCAAGGCGGCTTACATAATCCTCCTCCTCTCCATTTTATCCTCACAACAACAACCCTGTGAGGTAGGCTAGGCTGAGAGGCAGTGACTGGCCCAAAGTCACTCAGTGAGTTTCATGGCCGAGCAGGGACTAGAACCCGGATCCCCTGAGTCCCAGTCCAACACTCTAACCACTACGCCACACTGGCTCAGTGTAAGACTGAGATAGAATGACAATGCTAACAAATACTATTCATGCATTTATTCATTGCATTTACATCCAGACTTTTTTCCTCTCCTAAGGAATGCAAGGTGGCTTACATGGTCCTCCTCCTCTCCATTTTATTCTCAGAACAACCCTGTGAGGTAGATTTATTTATTATTTATTTATTTATTCAATTTATATCCAGCCTATATACCATTACTCTAGGCGGCGTACAAAATCACAATCAATTAAACAAATAAGTATGCAATAAAAACATCTGTTAAACATAAAAGCAGTATAAACATTCCATTAAAATTCCATAAAAACAATAAAATTCCATAGAAATATGATAGAATATTATAAAAGGAAGGTTAGTTAGGTTGAGAGTCAGTGACTGCGTGGGGACTAGAACCCAGATCTACCGAGTTTCAGTCCAACACTGTAACCACTACACCGCACTGCCTCTCCTAAGGTGGTAACGCTGTTTCTGATGCTGCCTTTGGTTCCCTCTGAAGCCCAGCTAGAAAGTTGTAATTCCAGTCAAGTAGCATTATTCTGCAGAAGTTACAGACAAGTAAGCATTGCTTCAGGCTACAGACAATAGTTGGTTGTGTGCAGTCAATGGAGACAAAAGATCCACACATTGCATAAAGTCTCCTGAGTTACCTAAGTTAAAGCATCATGAAAGGAAGTTGAGACGGAACTGACTCTGACTGGGACAACCCTTCTGGGACAACCCTTCTGGTTCCAGCTGAGCCGGCTACTGAGCCCTGCCCTCGAGGCGGGTCTTTCCATGTGGGGGCCTCTCCAGCTACCAGGACCCTAGAATGCTGTGCTCTTGCGGCTGCCTCTTCAGCGGCCGTCTAGCCCTCGGATCTCTGGTTCCCAGCCTCTTCTCCACCTCCTCGTGAGGAGTCTGCGCTGTTGCGGTTTCTGAGGGGCCCGCTTGGCTTGGCCTTCATGGCGGCTGGGTGGCCTCCTCTCTCACCGCCGTTCTCCCCTGTCTCCGGTTCCCCCGTTCTTGACGCCTCAGTGGCATCTCCCCCCTCCCCCTCCTTTCTGACACAGAATCGGTCCCCATGTCTTCGTGAAGCGCATCTGCGAATGTGTGGGGCCCAATCCCTGTGCACTGCCACCCTCAACCGTTTAAAAGAATGGAGGGAGGGTTGGCTGACATGATGGGTGCAGGGGGGCAGGTCCACTGGCAGGTGGGGGGGCTCACCGGTGGCGGGGGGGGTTCTGGCGGCAGGGTTGGGGTTTGCGGCAGCAGCAGGGAGCTTCAGTGGGGGTGGCGGCAGCTGGGGCAGCAGCGGTCATGGCGGGGGGGGGTTCAGCAGCAGTGGAAGGGGGCAGCGGCAGTGGGGGACGGTGAGGAACCCATTGGCAGCACCCTGCCAGGGGCTCACTGGGTCTGGCGTCAGCCCTGGCATGACCTGCTCTCCCTGTCATGGGATTGTAATTGCGAGAAGAGGGGAGGGACCGCCTCCCCCTCATTCCAACACAGAATCAAACGTTCAACCTGTCAACAGCGCTCTGCAGCCCGATGACTTTCAAACAAGCTTGTAAAGTGTCCGTGAATAAGGGCTGGATGGCTCTTCTCAGGACTGCCCATGACGGAGGATGCAGACCCAGGGAAAGACGCTAGTTTTTGTTCCACAAAAGTTGACCTGTGAGAGTTCATTGTCTCCACCCAGCTCTTCTAAAGATCACCCCGCAAAACACGAACTGTATCATAAAGCATCAGCATGTGGAACTCTCCCTCAGAAGCAGAAATATTTCTGGAGATGGACTGCATGAACTCAGGGAGGACTGCAGTCCTGTTGGAACGTCCAGATTTATTACTCAGGGCCTCCTTAATCTCTTCAGGTGTTAATTCAAGCGCAGTTCCAGCCAAGGAGCCCACACTTTCCCCAGCGACAGACCTCATTGCAGCTGCACACTCCCCCTGGAGAAGACATCATTTTCTCCCCTGAAATTTGCAGTGTGGGAAGAGCATTACTCACTCCTACTACATGCCCAACCTTCCAATTAGCCAGAAATTAATTCCATCTTCTGTGGTTCCTGCACAGCAGCATTGGTTTGTGTAGAGACCTGCAATTGGCATTCACAGTTGTGTGGATAAACCCTCCCCTACTGAACTTTAGATTAAAGCTAGGCAAATGTGTGATTATGCCCTGAGTTATCATGAAAGTATAAAGGTGCCTTTTCAGTGAGGCCCTTACAGAAAGAACAGGCCTTTTTCAGAGGCTCTTTTTAAAGTGTGCATTCTTCTGCCCCATCGCTGTCTAGGGGGCAGCGTGCTGACAGATGATGTGGGTTTAGCATCCTGCTTCCTCCATGGATCGCCTTCAGCAGCTGATGGTGTCTGAGGACAGATTCTGCATCTGTAAAATGGGAATATTAGCAACTTGCCTCACAGAGTTAATCAAAGATAAGTTGTTATCCACTATCAGCCTCAAGGCTAGGATTAATTCTATAAAGAAACAAATTAAACCCTTGAAAACTTTCAGATACTTGGAACTGAAAAGTACCCTAAAACAAGGCAGTTGGAATGAAAACTTCCAAAGGGCTTTGAATCAAAGTTGCTGCACAAAAACATTCTCAGACTGCATAATTGTGTGGAGAAGTCTTGGCGGGCAGCCAGGGATTCTGCAGGAGCTCTGCACCCCTCGTGCCTGGATTGGAGGGCCCCTCAGCGATTTCAAGGTATACTTTGGCTTGAGACCAACAGAAAGCCAGAAAAGCCACTGGCTGGCCTTGGGGAAATTGCTGTCTTTCAGGGGTGGGGAGAGACATACCCCCGATGCAGTTTATGGCACAAGAAGCAAAACTTACACATGCCTCTGGGCGTGTGTTCATATATCCCTAACATCTGGACAGTTTAGTAAAATCAGCTTGGGCCCAAATTGTAGTATCCATACATCAGGGTGCTGGATACTAAAGGCATGCCAAATGCCTCTGATTTCATTATTCACTCCAAAAACAGCACAGTCATTACAGCAGCAAGACCGGCAACTGAAAAGATCTACTAAAGCCAATGCACACGTCAGACAGTCAGTGGTGTTCTTCACTCTTGTGTTCCCTTGACAAACGCTTCTTTGCAATTACTCTGCTTGGTCCAATTGGCCTTCATCAATGCATAATCCCATTGGCTGTGACTGACAACCAATGAGGCTTTGTTTATGCGTGCCATGACACCATCATGACAGATGTTGCATCATGGTGTCCTTTACGAAAGATGGGGGGCCTCCACAGCCAATAGGACTTATTGGCAAATGAGGCCAAGCAGAGAGAGGTCAAGGAGAAAACAGGCACAGAGAAGAACCCCACTGGAACATCATAAACATATTTGAAACGGGTATAGAAAAGAACTGCAGGAAGAGCTTTTCAGCACTCACGCAAAAGAGCATGAAGTGAGATTAACCGTTTTAGTGGCATCTCTTCTTAGGGTGGCCACTTTTGCATCACCAAGCTTTGCATAAAATTTGCATGCGCTAATTTATATGTATAGATGCAAATTTAGAAACAATGGCCACAATTTAAGTAGAAATGTAACACTTCATCCCATAGTGGGGAAGATGTGACCAGGTGACCTGCGGTGCACCTGCTGCTCAGTCTACTAACTGCCCAGGCCAGGTGCTGTTAAGTGCGGATATGCAACTTCAGCTGCCCGGATTGCCCTCTTTACGGTTCTTTACTTTTAAACCAGACTTGGAGTGGGGAGCCCTTCAAACAAGAGGAGTGCCCCGTAAAGCAGGACACATAACCACCCTAGTTGCTTGGCACTCTTTCTCCCGCGTCCTCTTGTTTAGTGCTACAGTTGCTGAGGGCGGCTGCCATCCAGACGTGGGCTGAGCGAGCAAGGCAGATGAGACACAGGCATGGAGGCCTTGGTTCTTACGCTTCGGAGAGGGAGAAGCCCAGCACAAGCAATTCTTCCTCAGTCAATGGATCTTTCCTTCCTTTCTTCTGCTGGTGTCTCGGCTCTGAGCCCCAAACAAAACAGCTCATGTACAACAGGGACGGCGTTGATTTTATTTCCCTGTAATCAATAAGTATCTCCAGGCCCAGCGTTTCAGGGAGATTATAGCAGGCCTCAGATGCACCGAGAGAGGCCGGGCTGCTGCTGAGTAATAGGCACGATAAATATCCCCATTGTTATCCTTGCACAAAAGGTGTTTTC
The DNA here is from genome assembly GCA_021292165.1 of Shinisaurus crocodilurus. NCBI lineage: Eukaryota > Metazoa > Chordata > Lepidosauria > Squamata > Shinisauridae > Shinisaurus > Shinisaurus crocodilurus. The sequence goes on along the minus strand of CM037876.1, from coordinate 318,958,695 downwards.
GCTGATGTACAAGGGGGCCGTGTTCGGATTATCTGTGTCGCTGCTGCCAGCAAGAGGGAGTTTGAATCATTTCCAGATCTTCCCTGACTGAAGTGGGCCAGAGCCTCATAAAACACCCTTATTGCTGTGTCCTTTCCTCCTCAAATAGTAGATCAAGGTCCTTTTTCATTGTTAGAATCCCAGTGCCAGAGGGCATTTGCCTGCCTGCAACTCCTTGGATCTCAGGCGGGAATGATTGTTAACCCATTCTCAAGTGTAACCAGGGTCAGAGTCGTTGGTGTTCCAGCCCCTTCACCTCCGTCCCTCCCTCCCCACCCCTCCTGAACAGGATTCAGGCCATCCTCCCTCCACTACATCGTTCACCCCTTTCTAGCTCACCCCCATCAACAAGTGTAAAAACTATGGGCTCCAGTAGGCCCTAATTAGCCAAAGCGCTCATGCACTATGCAGATGGTGACAACTTGGAGAAGGCTAATTAGTATTTTATGAAAGACGCCCTAATCATTCTGTGCCAAAATTTTGTAAAGTTAGGTTTTTAGCATGAACATTATGGATTAAATGGGAGGCCAAACTGCCATAGTAACACCAAAAGAAGAGCCGTACTGGATCAGGCCAAGGGTCCATCTCGTCCAGCATTCTGCTCACACAGTGGCCAACTGGCTGCCCAGGGGAAACTCACAAGCAGGACATGAGTGCAACAGCACCCTCCCGCCCATGTTCCCCAGCCACTGGAGCACACAGGCGTACTGCCTCTGATCCTGGAGGTAGCATACAGCCATCAGGACCAGGAACCATTCATAGCCTTCTCCTCCTCCATGAATTTGTCTACTCTCATTTTTACGTGCTCCAGGTTGACAGCTGTCACAACACCTTGTGGCAGTTAATTCCATAGGTTAACTATACATTGTTTGAAGAAGTGCTTCCTTTTGTCTGTCCTGAACCTCCCACCACTAAATACAGAGAAGGTCATCATTTAGAAAAGATCATTCTTCATTGTGGCAAACAGTAGCGGCTTGATTGTGATTCAGAGTGAGCACATGGTTGGTGCACAGTGCTGCACTTTGTTGGGTTTGGGTAGAAGAATTCCCACAGCACTCCTCAAGCTTCAATTCACATCTTGCTTTCACGATATAAGAGTACATATGAAAAGTAACTAGGCATCTTTGTGGATCGCAAGCTGAATATGAGCCAGCAGAGCAATGCAGCAAGCTAAGAAAGCGAATGCAATCTTAGGCTGCATTAACAGAAGCAAAGTGTCCAGATCACAAGAAATAATAGTTTCACTCTATTCTGCACTGGGCATGCTGCATCTGGAATGCTGTGTCCATGTTGACAAACTGGAGCATGTCCAGGATGGGGCAATCAGGATGGTGAGTGGTCTGTAACCATGTCCTGTGAGGAACAGTTGCAAGAGCTGGGTATGTTTAGCCTGGAAAATAGAATACAAAAGGAAGACATAATAGCTCTCTTCAAATATCTCATAGATCATAGAGTTGGAAGGAGCCTACAAGGCCCTCGAGTCCAACCCCCTGCTCAATGCAGGGAACTAGTGGAGGGGTCTCCCATCCAAGTAATAACCAGGCCTGACCCTGCTTAGCTTTCCACGCTCAGACAAGCTGAGCCAGCGTGAGCCACAGGCCTGTTATCTGAAGGACTATCATGCAGAAGATGGAAAAGACTTGTTCTTGAATGCTCAAGACAGCAGAACTCAAACCAACTGGTGGAAACTGAAATGAAACAGATTTCAACAAAACATTAACAGAAGCTTCCTAAGGGCAAGTGCTGGTCAACAGCAGAACAGGCTGCCTTGAGAGGTGAGAGCTCTTCTTCACTTGAGGGTTTCAAGCAGAGGTTGGATGACCATGAATCAGGCATGCTTTGGTTGGATCCTGTGCTGTATTTCCTGCCCCGAACACAGGTTGGACTAGGTAACCTCTAAGTTCCTTTCCAACTCTATGATTCTGTGAAGACTTGGTGTGAATGTATCCTATTTGGAGGTGTGCAAACAAAGGCATTCCCCCTTCCAGGACCGGTGCAAGGCAGTTTGGTGCCCTAGGCAAGATCAAATATTTAGCGCCCGCCCTTCCCATTTGAGAGCGCTGTATTTTTTTTTTCAAGGCGTTTCTGGCGCCCTCTTTAGCCCTGCGCCCTAGGCAGCTGCCTAGTTCGCCTAATGGTAGCACCGGCCCTGCCCCCTTCCCCCATGCAAGCCACGGAGCAGGTGCACTGCTGACCAAACTGGCCAGAGAAGTTTGTTCATTTAGAATTGCAGTCCAAGTTGAACCAGATCCAAAGTTTTCTTCTGCCTTATTGTTATGGAAAGGCAACTACGAAAGAGATCCACTTCTGGAATAATTTTAATTATTGGTTTGTTTGTATGCTACCCCCCCCCCATATAAATATTCTCTATAAATATAATGTAGAACATATTTAGAAAGGTTCTACTAATTTTTTCTGCAATTTGCCTTGCTTTTCACCATTCCTTCCTACATGTTCCAAGGCTGTTTATTCATATTTTTATTGTATCTTTTGATCCGTTGTAAAGGTTTGATTAAGATTTGCTATCTGCTAAACATAGAAAGGCAGGATATTAATATTTTATATTATATTGTGGAGGAAGGGGGGGTTGGCTGGCCCGCCACACCCCCACCCTTTTCTACCCCAAAGGAACCAAGACCCCCAGAGATCTCAGGGTACTGGATTGCCAGCCTCAGCTGTCTGTAATCCTACTTGAATATCTGTTCAGGGACTTGCCCTTTGTCTGTAACCTGGATTTAGTTACTGAACCAAGCAGAGCGACTACAAAACCCATGTGGGGTAAAACCAAAAGGAGCTTTATTCTGGTAGCATTTTACAACAAAAGGTGGGAAATGAGGGAAGGACACAAAATTAGAGAGAGAGACTTTGGTACACAGAAATAGAGCTGCAAAATAACAAAACCTGATTCTTAATATCTCTCAGGCACACACTCTATTACCTGAGGGTCAGTCTTCTTCCAGGGTTAGATCCAGCACAGCCTTGCCGCCCGATGGAGAATTACCACACCTACTCGAAGGTCCGAGATGGGTAAACTCCCACAAAGCTTGCCTTTACCAGCCCTCATTCAGCTAATTTCACCAGGAGCTACCTGGGGTCCTTGGCTTACCGCCATTGCTCCAACAGCCGGGCAGCCACGCGATCCAAAGACAGACAAAGACAAAACTCACACGTTGGAATATAGCTCTTCCCCCCTCCCCCTTTCTGTAGCTTTCCAGCCTCCAGCCAATTAGAATGAACTTCACCTGGCCAGGCAAGGGAGTGGGGACTCATGACTCATGACTTTTGACTTACTGGGCCTGAACTACATTTGCATCTGAAAAGCCCTAAACAGGCTTCTCCAGACTTCCAGGCTCCATCCATTCCAGAGGAACTATGCACACCCCGCCCGCCCCAGCCTTCAGCCGGTTCACACATGAGGGTGTGTGTGTGTGTGTGTGTGTGTGTGTGTGTGCAGGAACCCTCAGAGGCTCTTTTTCCCACCTTTTGTTGTAAAATGCTACCAGAATAAACCTCCTTTTGGTTTTAGCCCACATGGGTTTTGTAGTCGCTCTGCTTGGTTCAGTAACTAAATCCAGGTTACAGACAAAGGGCAAGTCCCTGAACAGAGATTCAAGTAGAATTGCAGACAGCTGAGGCTGGCAATCTGGTATCTTGAGATCTCGGGGGTCTTGGTTCCTTTGGGGTAGGAAAGGGTGGGGGTGTGGCGGGACAGCCAGCCGCCCCTTCCTCCACACATTCATTCATTCATAGAATCATAGAATCATAGAAAAGTAGAGTTGGAAGGGGTCTACAAGGCCATCAAGTCCAACCCCCTGCTCAGTGCAGGAATCCAGGTCAAAGCATCCCTGACAGATGATTGTCCAGTTGCACCTTGAATGCCTCCAGACTGGGAGAGCCCACCACCTCCATAGGTAGTTGATTCCATTGTCTTATTGCTCTAACAGTCAGGAAGTTTTTCCTGATGTTCAGGTGGAATCTGGCTTCCTGTAGCTTGAGCCCATTATTCCGTGTCCTGCAAACTGGGGTGATCGAGAAGAGATCCTGGCCCTCCTCTGTGTGACAACCCTTCAAGTACTGGAAGAGTGCGATCATATCTCCCCTCAGTCTCCTCTTCTGAAGGCTAAACATGCCCAGTTCTTTCAGTCTCTCCTCATAGGGCCTTGTTTCCAGTCCCTTTATCATCCTTGTTGCCCTCCTCTGAACCCTCTCCAGTTTGTCTATGTCCTTCTTAAAGTGTGGTGCCCAGAACTGGACGCAGTACTCAAGATGAGGCCTAACCAGTGCCGAGTAAAGGGGAATGATCACTTCCCGTGATCTGGAAGCTATACTTCTATTAATGCAGCCCCAAATAGCATTTGTCTTCTTTGCAGCCACATCGCATTGATGGCTCATATTCATATTCAGAGAGAGAGAGAGAGAGATGAAATAGCTGACTTCCTCCTTTTCTACCTTCTCTCTCCCCCTGCCCCCCCTTATGGTAGTTGTGGGAGGGGGAATTAAACAGGCAGAGTATTCATGGATACCATGGCTTCCTGGGAGCTGCACCCTATAGTAACTGGACTTACCCATGTAGCCGGTCAGGCACTAGACTTGGTTTTTGTTTCCAGAGAGGGGGGCAATGATCTGGAAATCGGGGTATATCCACCACCCCCTTGTCATGGTCAGATCACTATCAGGTGGGGTTGGATTTCTCGGTGCCACCGCCCCTTTGCAGGGGTGAAGGACCTATTAGGATGGTCCACCCCAGGCATCTTATGGATCCAGATGGATTCCTGAACATGCTTGGGGAACTGGAGCACGCAAACGGTGGCTCGGTCGAGACCCTGGTGGACGACTGGAATGCTGCAATCACCAGGGCATTAGACCGAGTGGCCCCGAAGCGCCCTCTTCGCCTAAACAGCTGCCACCTGAGCCTCCATGGACAGCTGGGAGTCTAGAATGACCCCCAAGCTGTGGACCTGGTCCTTCAGGAAGAGATGTACCCCATTCAGCACCAGGTCAACATCCCCTAACCTCCCCTTGTCTCCCACCTCGGTCTTGTCGGGGTTCAGCTTCAGCATGTTCCTTCCCATCCAGCCACCCACTGACTCCAGGCACTTGGACAGGGTCTCAATGGCCAACCTTGGTGAGGACTTGAAAGAGAGGTAGAGCTGCGTGTCATCCGCATATTGATGACACCACACCCCAAACCTCCTGATGATAGCCCCCAGCGGCTTTAGGTAGATGTTGAATAGCATCGGGGAGAGGATGGAACCCTGCGGCACCCCACAAGTGAGCAGCCGAGGGTCCGAAACCTCCTCCCCAAGAACTACCCTCTGGTACCTTCCAGAGAGGAAGGACCGGAACCACTGTAATACAGTGCCTCCGATACCCAACCCCTCCAGGAGGTCCAGGAGGATTCCGTGCTCCACAGTATCAAAAGCCGCTGAGAGATCGAGGAGGACTAGGAAGGAGCATTCGCCCCTATCCAAGGCCCTCCTCATATCATCTATCAAGGCAACCAAGGCTGTTTCCATCCCATGTCCAGGCCTGAAGCCCGACTGGCATGGATCTAAATAATCGGCTTCCTCAAAGTGTGCCTTCAACTGAGCCCCCAGCACTCGCTCAATCACCTTGCCCAGAAATGGCAAATTGGAGACTGGGCAAAAGTTGTTCAGGTCTTGGGGATCCAAGGAGTTCTTTAAAAGTGGTCTTACTGCAGCCTCCTTAAGGGCTGATGGGACCACTCCCTCATCAAGGGAGGCATTCACCACCGCCCTGATCCCCTCACCCAGTCCCTCCCTGCAGCTCATAATGAGCCAGGATGGGCAAGGATCAAGCAAGCCGGTGGTTGGCTTCACAGATGAAAGCACCTTGTCCACTTCATCAGAAGGAAGAGGCTGGATCTGATCCCACAAGACATAGCTGGCTGGGGCATGCTGGGAGTTGTAGGCCAAAAACATCTGGGGACCCAAGGTTGAGAAACACTGCCCTACGCCGTTAGCTGGAGATGCGGGGGCTGAACTTTGGACTGCCTTGCATGTGTTCTACAACTGAGCTATGGCCCAAAGCCCATTCCACAAGTGAGGTAGATGGCTCTGGTGTCGCCATATCAGTGCACACTGCATTTGATCAGAGGTACTCTCCTGATGGAAATCAGGTTTGGGGTCTAAGCCCAGTACAAACTGAGCCTTGAGCACATCCTGCAATAAGAAGGGTTTTCTACAGGCAGGAGAACCACGTGCTGGTGCGGCGCAAGAGGGTCACTGGCTTGGTGAGTCCCTTCCTTTTTTGGGAAGTCAGGGGAGGATTTCTCCCCCCCACCCACCCACTCAGTTCACAATGACCCTAAATAGCATATAATATTGTTCATTTTGTTTTGTTTTGTTTTCAGGAGAGGGCTTTGGGAAATGTTTATTTACCAGCCATTTTTTAAACCTTTATTTTTGTCCCTAGAAACAAAACTTTGCAATTGCCTGAGGCAATGGAGGAATCAAGACTGCAGAGGAAACAGCACTTTTTGACAAGCCTGAACTGCATGAAAAACATCTCTCTTCAAGCAGAAGAGCAAATGGGTCTGGATGGGAATGCACATAACATGCACAGACTCCTCCACCTCTGCTCCAAACCAATTAAACCAATGTCCATAGTTACACTCCCATGTATTTCTTGGAAATGGATGAAGACACCTTGACCTACCCTGATGAAGGCACTGGAGCTCAGTCTGGATCAGTGCGCCCTCTTTTCTTTTTCACAAGGACCTACTGCTGGCTCAGTTCTTTTCATGCACACTAAGCATCCCAGGCAAGGAGCACTCAACTGACCTCTGAGAAGAATAGAGCCCTCCAGGCAACTGGCCAGCTTCTGTTTACTGATGGCTGGAAGCATTGCAACTGTTCTAAGATCTCCACATTGTGGCAGTGTGGCATTCTGGATAATACTAACTGAGAATATTGTGTGTGTGTGGTGGGGTAGGGAATGGAAAACAATGACATGTAGCAGGATTTTTATGTTTTAATAGGACCGTTCTCCCTGGCTTGCTAGTTATTTACATGCAGATATATATTTTTTTAATTGTTTATTTATTTTTGTTTTGTGGGGGAACAGTAAGTCTAGTGCTGGCCTGAGCTTTTAAAAGGCTATTTTTTTTTTTAACTCAGCACTGGTTAGGCCTCACCTTGAGTACTGCGTCCAGTTCTGGGCACCACGCTTTAAGAAGGACGTAGACAAACTGGAGAAGGTTCAGAGGAGGGCAACAAAGATGACCAAGGGACTGGAAACAAGGCCCTATGAGGAGAGACCGAAAGAACTGGCCATGTTTAGCCTTCAGAAGAGGAGACTGAGGGGAGATATGATTGCACTCTTCCAGTATTTAAAGGGTTGTCACAAGAGGAGGGCCACGGATCTCTTCTCAATCATCCCAGTTTGCAGGACACGGAATAATGGGCTCAAGTTACAGGAACCCAGATTCCACCTGAACATCAGGAAAAATTTCCTGACTGTCAGAGCAATAAGACAATGGAATCAACTACCTAGGGAGGTGGTGGGCTCTCCCACTCTGGAGGCATTCAAGGTGCGGCTGGACAGCCATCTGTCAGGGATGCTTTGACCTGGATTCCTGCATTGAGCGGGGGGTTGGACTCGATGGCCTTGTAGGCCCCTTCCAACTCTACAGTGTTCTATGATTCTATGATATTTTCATAGGGTTGCGTGAATCGGTCTATATCTGGCCTGTGTCACTTTAAATGCATTCATCCATAAGATTATTCTGTCCCATAATCTGCAATTTCATTTTAATTGTTTTAAAAGCACTGACATTTGCATTCAAATATATACTTGCATACACATTTTTGATATATATTTGTTCTGAGCTGAGAACAGTATTAGAACATTTGGGACGTGTGAAATCCAGTGAATAACTATGCTGCTCTGGGATGTGCGGATCAGGTCACTTTGCATCAGAATAAGCAAAGATCAAATTCCTTACCTCAAGCATCTCTATTCTTTGAAATACCATCTGGCTGGTGGCTACCATTTTAGATTGCCCAGAATTCCCCATTGTGAGGGGGAAATGGGAAATCACCACAAGAACAATGTGAATAATATGACCCCCTACCTGCAGATGTTGACCACCCCAGGGAGAACTGGGGGGAGGGTGCAGCTGTTCGGTGGTAGCATCCTCTCTCAGTGATAGCACCAGTACCCAAGCAGAATCATTGCTTGCGTCTTTTGTGCAAGCTGTCCACTAATCTGCCCCAGAGTGTGTCTCCATCTTGGCTCCCTGGCCACTAGTGATGTCAGAGAAATCTGCAACAGATCGAAATGGCACCAGATGTTTTTGACTCTGCCCCATGATGCAATCTGTGGCTCACGCTGGCTCAGCTTGTCTGAGCGTGGAAAGCTAAGCAGGGTCAGGCCTAGTTATTACTTGGATGGAGACCCCTCCTCTAGTTTCCTGCACTGAGCAGGGGGTTGGACTCGAATGGCCTTGCAGGCCCCTTCCAACTCTATGATCTATGAATCTAAGTTGCATAAGAATATGGTAATGTACATGCCATTAAAAATGTTTTACAAATCTCTGATCTCTCTTCAGCCTCTGCAGTATAGCAATCTTTTGTTGTTGTGTGCTCTGCTCATTGATTTTACACTGACCTAAGAAAAGTACGCAAAATGTCACATACCAGTGAAAGTTCCATAAATTCTGATGGATTTTTTTGCACACTGTTCTGAAGGGTTGGAGGAACTGCATCCATCAATGAGCAGATGATGGAAGGGACAATGGCAACAATCTGCAAAACACAAATGGAGTGGCAACAATTGCAATGGCAACAATCTGCAAAACACAACCGCTATCTACCCGGACACTACGCTCAACATCTGGGGCCCTCCTCCGACTGCCACCTCCAAGAGAGGCTCGGTTGGTGGCAACGAGGAGGAGGGCCTTCTCGGTGGTAGCCCCCCAGTTATGGAATCAGCTTCCCACTGAGACCTGCCTGGCGCCAACCTTACTATCTTTTCGGCGCCAGGTTAAGACTTCCCTCTATGCCAAGGCATTTAGTTAGGAGCTTGGAATAGCACGGAGGGGATTGTCACCTGTAGGCTCAGTTTTATTGGCTTTTGTATTGTTATTTTAAACTGTGTTTTTAAATTTGGTTTTTAATTTTTTAAACTATTTTGTATGTTTTTTATTGTTGTTTTTATGTATAGAGTGTTGTGAACCGCCCAGAGAGCTACAGCTGTGGGGCGGTATATAAGTGAAATAAATGAAATGGAATGAAATGGATTATACAAAATCCTGACCTGCCTGCCTGCCACCCAACTCTGGGAGAAGCGACACCTCTGTCTGCACAAACAGGTGAGCAAAGCTGGCCTGAAGGTGGTATCTCGGAGGGAACCGGCCCTCTCATGAACTGAAGGCCTTCTTCAGCAGAATGGCTGCACGTTGGCTGTTTCCCAGTTCCTCTGTGCTCAGCAATTTCAGTTGCTGTAAGTTGTCCAAAAAGGCTTCTTAGAATTTGCCTGAAAACTTCCATGGGCATCTTTGATGTATGTCATTAATTGTACATGCTCTTAACTATTTCATGGTGATTTGGCATTCCAATTCATTTCTTAATTGGACATCTGTTCTCCCTGTAAATTTGATTCCCGACTTGATAGAACTGTTGCCCTCTTCATTGGCTCACTCAGATCTATTTCTACTTCCTTTCTCACTTTTTTTTTTTCAAATAAGGAACAATCCTTTTCCTTTAATTTGTCCAGCCGTTGGCTGATCTTATAAGGATACTTGGCAGCATGAGACAGAGATAAGAAAAAGGAAAGAAATAACTGGATTCTTGGGTAGAGAGTATAAAAGACATTTCAGTGGCCAGCACCTTAAAGACTAAGGAATAAATTTTGGACTAAGCTCTTGTGGACCAGCACATTGTATTGCTGGATGCAACTCGTAGGGTTGTGTGAGAATTTTTCAGGAACCATTCAGCAAGAGCAAACTCGCCTTTTTCGGGCTCACGCGAGTCTGTTCACGAACGTTCTCCTTTTTAGCTCTGTGTGCGCACCATTTGCGAATGCAAAAAAACAGATCGGGTTATTAATAGGGTTGTGTGCGAATTTCATGAATGCCAAAAAAACAAAACGGTGACATCCCTAGCAAGTTCAGATGATGATGATAATGCTAGCCTGATGATGTTGAATGATTTCTGAAGCTGCTGGCAGTGTGCTTGCTGAAATCCAAAAGGTAAAATTAAGATTTATATATATATATATATATATATATATATATATAAGGAATGGATGAATACTTTTTTAAAGAAATAATTCCTCCTTTAATTTTGTATTTAAATACATAATTTATATATATTTATGTATTTTCTTTCAAAATACCCATTTTTAAATGTATAACTCTCCAGAATAGGAATTTTAAAAAGAATCTTGATGTGTTTCTTGAGTTGAGAGGTGCATTGGAACATTTGGAAATGGCAAAAGTTGTGATCCACACATTAGTCCAGGAGGTATGGATTAGGTCAGTGCATAGCAGAATAGATCAAGATCAGATTCCTCAAGCACCCCTAATACATTTAGCATCCCTATGATAATCCCTTCTCTGCCACCAAAGCAGCTCTCACTTCACCCCACTTCCGCGTTGCCTTCCGTCCGTGTGCTGCTACTTGTGCATTTAGTTCTTGAACTTGGAGGTAGGGGCAGGTGTGTTCTGATTTGCAGACCCAACTATCCTCTTGTGATTTGGGGGCCAAGCCCCTCTTTCAAAAATCTCATCAGATCTCAAAAGAATGGTCTGCCAATATGAATTATCTCACAGTTTTATGATTTGTAAAATGATATCAATTTTCCAGTCTGGTTTGGACCAGCTGCCCTTTGACTCCACCTCCCTCCCCAATCTTCCTCAGACAGGAGCCATGGTGGTCCCTGAAAATGCTTGTTTCCTCAACTCCCGGTGACCCTTTCTTAACTGTGTCTCTTAAATTGCAAGAACTTTGGGGGTGATCTCTGTCAAAGATCAAGAGGAGGGGGGGCGTTCTTGGGGAAGGAGAACATTCAGTACTCCAAGGGCTGCCATCTTTGTTTTCTTTAGTTTCTTGAACTTTCAGTGACTGCTTAGCTTTTAAAATGAAGCTGCACTTCAGTGGAAGGACTTCCAGCAGTGCGGCTGCTGCACACTTGGGAAATGGGCCCACTGGTGCCCCGGGAATGTTGCAATGCGATGAATAGAAGTGGTGGAGTGGCATCCATATATTCCTTTGCAAGGTTTAGGGAAGTTGCTGGGACTTCTCAGTCCCTGTTACAACATTTACCGTAAGTGCTGCACTCCAGTACAAAAATCCTCACTGTGGAATGGCATGGCTCTGGGGACAAAAGCTGCTGCCGCCCCTGCAGAGGGTGCCTAGAGACCATCTAGCTGTGAGTCCAGCAAGACCTGCTCCCTGCTCCCCTGGCTCATCGCACCTGGCCGGGGAGGGGAGGGCTGACTGACTCCAGCTACAGAAGCTGCTGCTGCCTTTTTTTTTCCCCTTAGTATAATTATTATGGAATTGTTTATGGTTATCTGTAATTACTTCTATTGTGTTTTTTGAATATTATATTTAGTGTTTTTTTATATTTTGTAAATTATATTTACTGTACTGTTCTCTGATACTTTGTAAATTATTTTTTGAATATTATATTTAGTGTTCTTTGATGTTTTGTAAATTATATCTACTGTTATTTGTCATGATGAGCTGCTTTGGGCACAATTTTTGTGGAAAAGTGGCATACAAATAAAAGATGATGATGATGATGATGATGATGACGACGACAAACCAGATGGCCAGCTAGGAGACTTCTGGAAAAGCAGCCCAATCATTCAAAGGCAAACAGAATTGGAAAAAACAGAGTTCACACTCCTGAATTGTAACTGATGATGGCAACACTCTGGGAGGTGGAACGCGTGGCTGGAAAGTTTCAATGTCCGTGCCAGCTGTGCTCCCCTTTTGCCTTTCAAGATCACCTTTGCAAAGCAGGTTTCCAATCCTAACTCATTTTCTTCAGTGTCCACCTGAGCTCATCCGTGGTCTCCCCCTCTGCCCCCGCCCCCCCGACTATGATCCAGGAGGGAGCATGGCACTGATCCAGGACTCATCCCATGAAGCTGAGTGGTGGGAGAGAAAGGACTTCTCCACACAGTTCATAGTTCACCTATGGAATTTGCTACCACAAGATGTAGTGATGATGGCCACCAATTTGGGTGGCTCTGAAAGGAGATCGGACAAATTCCTGGAGGAGGAGGAGCCTATCAGTGGCTACTAGTTCTGATGGGTATATGCTACCTCCTGTATTAGAGGCATGCCTATGCAAACCAGTTGCTGGGGAAGATGGGTGGGAGGCAGCTGTTGCACACATGCCCTGCTTGTGGGTTTCCCATAGGTAGCTGGTTGTCCACTGTGTGAACAGAATGCTGGACTAGATGGACCCTTGGTCTGATCCAGCAGGGCTCTTCTCATGTTCACTGTGACCCTAATGCTCCCACCCTCCAGTCAACAGGTTAAAATCAGAAGATTGGGAATACTTGGCTCAGCAATACTACAAGTGAGAAGGATCTTGGAGTTGTTGTAGATCACAAGCTGAATATGAGCCAGCAATGTGATGTGGCTGCAAAAAAGGCAAATGCTATTTTGGACTGCATTAATAGAAGTATTGCTTCCAAATCGTGCTTCCTGCGATTTGGAAGCAATACTTCTATTAATGCAGTCCAAAATAGCATTTGCCTTTTTTGCAGCTTCCTGAGTTCCCCTCTACTCAGCACTGGTTAGGCCTCAGTACTGCGTCCAGTTCTGGGCACCACACTTTAAGAAGGATGTAGACAAACTGGAGAGGGTTCAGAGGAGGGCAACAAGGATGATTAGGGGATTAGTGGAAACAAAGCCCTATGCGGAGAGACTGAAAGAACTGGGCATGTTTAGCCTTCAGAAGAGAAGACTGAGGGGAGATATAGCACTCTTCCAGTACTTAAAGGGATGTCACACAGAGGAGGGCCAAATGGAACCAACTACCTAGGGAGGTGGTGGGCCCTCCCACTCTGGAGGCATTCAAGGTGCGACTGGACAGCCATCTGTCAGGGATGCTTTGACTTGGATTCCTGCATTGAGCAGGGGGTTGGACTCGATGGCCTTGTAGGCCCCTTCCAACTCTACTTTTCTATGGTTCTATGATTCTATGAGTCTTCACCACAGTGCAAATATAGCATGAAAGGATTTTCTGTCAGGGAGATCAGCTTTTCCTGGGTAGATGGCTTCTGCAAGAGTCAGGAATACCTGATAAGTCAGAAGAATGATGCATGAATGATAAGCAAGTGTTCTTGGACTGCTTGATGAGGAAGATGTATGGAGATCCCTGCTATCTCCAAGGTTCTGGAGGTAGCCATGATTGGGTGTCCCATTGTTGTAAGTTTCTTCTGCTAAGTTAGTTGTTGCCGTGGTTGGGGCCACGCTGTGGGGGCCAACACTTCCCCCCTGAACTGAAGCCCTGAACTGAATCCCCCACCCCCCACACTCAGGTACTGCTATGAGTCACAGAGGGGGAAACAGAAACACCTTGCTGTATTCAAGGGTGGACTGCGTGTTTGGTTATTTTAACTTCCAGCAAAACCATCTGGTGAGTGATTTCAGGGGCGGAGCTTTGAATGTTTCCAAATGGCTTAGTGGCCGTGGGGAGGGCGTGCTTGTCACTGGTGGTGAGCTGCAGTGCCTTTTTTTTATTTATTTTTTTTACAGTTTAGAAGTATTTTCCCCCTCCACCTGTGGCCATGGCAGCACTGGAGCCCTTCTCTGCAGCCTTCACCTGATGGCCACCGTCCTCCCACCACCCCGCAGAATGGCCCTGCTGGGACGATGATGCTCCCATTCTGGGAGCATCCTTTGGTGTGGGGGGGGATGGGGGCTGCTGAGAAGGGCTCCAGCACCACGATCGCCAGCCACAGGGGGCAGGAAAAATACATTTGTAACAGCTTCAAAAAAATTGTTAAACAGAAAAAAAAAAAACATAAAGAAGAGGTGGGGGGGGAGTCAACTGTTGCCATTCACTGGCGTAGAAAGTTTTTCCTGAACCCATGCAAAACAACAACTACTACTACTACTACTACTACTACAACTGCTGCTAGCTCTGCTGTTTGTTTTTAATCTGTGGTTTTACATTTTATATTTTATATTGTATTTTATGATTTTAACTGTTGTAAACCGCCCAGAGAGCTTCGGCTATTGGGCAGTATAAAAATGTATTAAATAAATAAATAACAACAACAACAACAACAACAACAACAACAAATTAAATCCCTCCCTCAACACACACCTGGCACTTACAAATGTGTTGACAATTTGGAGGAAGGATTTTCATTTCAGCTCTGATGTGCCTGTATGTTTTTCACTCTGCAACTCAAAAAGCTCTGTCTGCCAGCCACAGCTAAGTCCAAGAAGGAACTGCAGCCCTAGAAAGGCCAAAAGCTGCTTTTGTTTTAAGTTCTCACCTGGATTGGACCACAATTATTTATTGAGCTGGTTCTAGCAGATGGCCAATGGGGTTTCCAAGGAATTTCAAAGAAGAGCAAACTTTTCATTATCTGGGTTTCAAGCAGGCCCAGAAGTCCCTCTGTAGCAAGGGAGAAAGAGATACAATAATTACATTGTGAGTGTGTGTGATCATTCTTTTGAAATTGCTAACGGCCTCATTGCTTGGTTCAATCAATTAGCCTAGAACTCGCAGCAGGAAATATAATTATTTTAATTATTCTGAATTTGAAACTGACGTGTGCAGAATTCAAAGGCGTTTTGTTTTTCAGTTCAGGCACCAGCGAATTAATACTTTCAGACAATTTAGGGATGAAATGAAGTATTAGAAATGTCCAGCTTACAGGCCACTGAAAGGAAAGCAGTCTTTTTTGTTGCATTGTTCACACACGCACACAAAATTGGCCTGTAGTTGGCTAATGGATTAGAGAAGGCATCTGTCAAGTTGAAAATCACTCCAGCCACAGACATCCAAAAATGTAATTATTTCACGTCTTCATTTCCTTCATCCTTTGTCTTTGGTGCTCTGGAATTCATCAGATGTGCCCTTATCTGGGTTTCCAGAAAACCAGACTAACAAAAGAAAACAATCAAAAATAGCTAAGCAGATGGTGGAGGGAGACATCAGGTGCTTTCCCTGTCCACCCCTTTACTGCATAGACCTCCACCAACATCTGGTCAAAACCGCTGAAGAACAACAGTGCTCAGAATCCTGAAATCTGGTTAGATATCCAGCAGTCTCTCTAAAACAGCTTGCAGTCACTTTGCCATGCAGCAGTACAAACCTCTTGTCTCAACAGGTTGAAGGTTGGTCCACAGGATTTGAGCCTACACAGACCTTGAACTGGCTACCTGAGTGATGTCCTGCAAGCATTTAGCCATGAGACCACCTGCTCCCAGCTGTTCCCCCTGGGGTTTTATGATCTCCTAAGGAAACTCAGCTCCAGGGATGTAAACTCATCATCATCATCTATCAGGGGTAGGGATTTTTCTCTGGTGGCCCCAGAATTATGGAATGTGCTCCCCCAAGAGATTGGTATGCATTCTTCTCTGATCTCTTTTCTGACACAGGTAAATACCATGTTTGTCTCTCCAGGAACTTGATAATTAGTTGGAGTTTTGACTGTTGTTTTTTTCTACTGTTTTTAACTTATTGCCTTATACTATACTGCCAAATTTATTTTATATTTATATTTATATATATTTTTTTGCAAATTATCTTTGTGATTTGTTGTTGTTGAAAGGCAGTGAAGAGTTATGGTAAATAAATCACTACCTCCAAGCTCCGGCCAGGAGGCCTGCCAAAGTAGCCCCTCTTCTAGCAAGCCAGCGTGAGACAGGTGATGGAGCGGCAGGGCACTGGGTCTTTAGGATCAGTTGACTCCTGGGATCTGGATGCTTCTTGTCTGGAACTTCCTGACATTCTGGGTTACTTCCAGATAAGGCTTTTGGTGTGCAATTGCATTGCTAGGGATGTATGGACTTTGTTAAATCCATTCTATCTGCATTTTGCAGATTTTCAGGTACCTTTCGTTCCATTGTCCATTCATTGATGGAATCATAGCTTTCATAGATCATAGAGTTGGAAGGAGCCTACAAGGCTATCGAGTCCAACCCCCTGCTCAGTGCAGGAAACTAGAGGAGGGGTCTCTCATCCAAATAATAACCAGGGCTGACCCTGCTTAGCTTTCCACGCTCAGACAAGCTGAGCCAACATAAGCCACAGGTCTTGTGTTCATACACATATGTGCAAATACACATTTCTGAAAATGTGCCAATCCCCACAAAATGTCCCCCCCCCCATGGATCACCATGGATCATCCATTTTTGTGCAAATTTTTTGTGCAAATTTCCTTAGCGCCTAAAAAATGCACAAAATGCAGCCTGCCTTAGAGACGGAAGTCTGTGGGGAAACCGACTTGGCCCGCTTCCAATCATCAGACTGGAAATGGGCAAGAAACCAGGGCCGGTGCTACCACTAGGCCAACTAGGCAGCCGCCTAGGGCGCAGGGCTAAAGGGGGCGCCAGAAACACCTTGAAAAAAAAATACAGCACTCTCAAGTGGGAAGGGGGGCGCTAAATATCTGATCTTGCCTAGGGCACCAAACTGCCTTGCACTGGTCCTGCAAGAAACCCATCAAGCTCAAGCAAGCCAGGTTCCCCTGTGTGTGTTGGCACTTCCATGTCTGCAGAGCAATGCCTGCATCAGCACCACCTGCAGCAGCGACAGCCGAGGACCGCCCGAGTGCCCCCTTCATAGGAAGCTGCCTTAGAGCATGTTGGACCGCCGGTCCAGCTGGCTTAATGGCCTCTGCACTAACTGGCACTGTCCCTCCAGGGTTTCAGACAAGACCTTTCTCAGCCCTACTTGGAGATGCTGCTGGGATTCAACCTGGGACCTTCTGCATGTAAAACTGGTGCTCTACTACCGAGCTCTGCCTCCCGGTCTTTTCACCACCTGACAACCTCCAGCAAGTCAATGGGGCCTCTCAGTAAGTCCCTTCACTGGCATTTGTCAGTGCAGTCACGGTGCTGCTCGCTCTCCTAGGAGTTTGATGCTCTGTGCTACACACACAGGACAGGACTGAGGGAAAGGGACACGCTCCCTTCTTCCTGTCCTCAGTGCAATGGTCAAACTTCACCATTCTTTGAACACACACAAGCCAACCTCAATTAAAAGGAAGAGCTAGCTTTGCAGCTGATGGACGAAGCTCCAAGTTTAGTCTGGAGCTTTCCTTCAGCAAGCTGAAATGGGAGAACCAATTAGCAGCAGCAAGCCATGTTGGAGCCCGTCTGGGCAAAAACCCTTTCCCAAAAGGACACTGAGCAAATGCTGAGCAAAAGGACACTGCATACAGGAATCTTGTGGGGTGGATTAGACTGATTTCCTCCTGTTCACAAAATACGAAGGAATTAATTGTAAATTTGTTAACGGCAGCTAGGTTAATGATTGCGACGAAGTGGAAGGTTCAGCATGAATGTCTAATTACTGATTGGTATAAGGAGATATGGGATATAGCTCTTAATGATAAATTGACTTGTAGTATAAAATGTAAAAAGGCTGACTTCCACTATGCACCCACACTGCCCCCCCTCCCTGGGTCAGGGTATCTGTACCTCTTCCATCATGTGCTGGAGCATGTCCTCTCTGATAGCGGTTGGGCCAGCGGAATTCCGAAAGCTTGCGCGGCAAAGGGTCCCAAGGGAGCACGCACTGTGTTCCTTGCCAAAGGTCTTCCCTGCATTCCACAGATGTTCCTTGAGGCAGCTGCATCCTAGAGAGGATCATGTTTGGATGGAAGGCAAAGAGGGCACTCCACCTCATTTAGAATCTCTACAAGTCATCTCTGCTCATCTGGTTTATATACGCCTTTGCTCTCATTTTATTTCCATCTTTCTGTGGCACATTCTTTAACCATGCATTTCTTCTCTCCAATGCACAAGCATAATGATATGCTAAATCTTTCTTTAGGCAATGTTTAATCCACATTTGAGATTTAAGAAGCACACAGACTAAAATTCTTCCCCTGCCACATGCTCTATCTAGCCGAATGGTTAAATACATATTTATATCAATTTCTCTCTCTCTCTCTCTCTCTCTCTCTCTGCAAAATACTTTCATTCAGAGCACTAGACCAGGAAAGCTGCTAAATATTAAAATGCATGATATTTATAAGAAAACTGTTATGCAAATTTATTTTAAAGCAAGAGTTTTGACTGATATCACTTTCCCCCCCTAAATATCACAACATGTTTTCCTTTGAGAAAGGATTCCACAAATAGCTGTGGAGTCTGCGATCGCTGGTACAATATTTAATTTCAAATCAGGATTGCTCTCCAACTGGTAATACTAACGCTGGACAAGCCTCTGTCAGGCATCCTTTCATTCAACAATCTCCAGGAATGTTCTTCAGAGCAGAGACATGTGCTCTCTCCCTCTCTCCCTCTCTTGCTGTAAAAGTTGCAGGAGGCCAGCCACAATGATGAAGGAAAGAGGGCAGCTTCCCTTTCAGGAAATGCAATCCTCAGGGTCTGTTTAGCTTAGGGGAAATGGAGGGGAAAAGTGACCAACGACATGCAAAAGCTTTATCAAAGTATGTATGGTGTGGAGCAGGGATGCATGAGAAATGTGTTTCAGTTTGTTTTTTGGTCAGAATTTTACCCAGTTCACACCTTCCAGACCAAACATGGGCTCAGATGCAATCTGCAGTCCAAGTCCGTACATTAATTTCCATACTTACAGAGTGATTCGTGGATACCCACCACCACCACCCAAATGTGTTTGACAGCATGAGTACATTTGAGAAATGTGCATAAATGCACTTTAATCAATGGGAGAAGAATCATCATCATCATCAGGCGATCACTCGTGACCGAGTAAGATTGTCTTCCGGGATAAAAGGAGGAAATTCTAAAGAAGATTGTGTAGACTCTAGCGATGGGTCCGTAAGTGACTGTGGAGGCCAATTCTAGATCCACACAGCTTCCCACAGTGAGGACACAGGTTACCAGATAGAAGATGGTCCTGTAAAGGGTTCATTTGACGTGCTTTTCGCTTAGCACGTTTCTCCCTTTCACCTTGCACTCGGGCTTCTTCAAAGTCCATGGAACCTTTGTGAAAGGCCAACCTCCATTTAGATCGTTCATGAGCCAGAGCTTCCCAGTTTTCGATGTTTATATTGCATTTTTTTAGATTAGCCTTATGAACATCTTTAAACCTCTTATATTGACCACCGATATTCCGCTTTCCATCCTTGAGTTGGGAGTAAAGTAACTTGCTTTGGGAGACGGCAGTCAGGCATTCGAACAACATGACCGGTCCACTGAAGTTGGCGTTGAAGGATCATTTTTTCAATGCTAGTAGTCTTTGCTTCTTCCAGTACACTGACATTTGTTCGCCTATCTTCCCAAGTAATTTGCAGGATTTTCCGGAGGCAACGTTGATGAAACCTTTCAAGGAGGTGGAAGTGACGTTTATAGATAGTCCATGTTTCGCAGGCATACAATAAAGTTGGTAATACAATGGCTTCATAAACCAGTGTTTTGGTCTTCTTACAAATATCCCGATCCTCGAACACTCTATGTTTCATTCGAGAAAATGTGGCACTTGCGGAGCTCAGACGATGCTGGATTTCACTGTCGATGTTAGCTGTAACAGAAAGATAGCTGCCAAGATAGAGAAAATGATCGACATTTTCCAGTATTGTCCCGCCAAGCTGGATATATGTACAGTTCAAAAATGCACACAAATGGATTCTTGCATTTGGAAAAAATACGCATGAAAACATACAGATTTTCATGTGGGGAAAAAAAGCAAAGCTCACAATCTGATAGGGACTTGAGTCGGAATGAGCTTTGAAAGGAAATTCGGAGAACTTTGGCAACCTTCAGTTTTGCTGGTTCACACATCCCTATAAAAGTGAATCAGCAAAATGCAAGTTCATTGAGGTTCTCTGAATTCCACCTCAGAGCTGACTCACGTCCATATCGAACTGCACTCTTTGGGCCTTTTTCTTTTCAAATGAAAATCTGAGCATCTTTTCACGCATGTTTTTAATATGTGTTCATGTGCATCCTCCCAATATTACACATTTTTCAAATATACGTATGTTGATGAACTTGATTTGTTTGTCCACTAATCATATTGCAAGTTTGGACATGTATGGACTTTGACTGCAGATTGCATTCAAGGCCACATTTGGGTCCGAGAGGTGTGAATTGGATAAATTTGTGTTAATAATGAAATGAAACAAATTTCTCATACATCATCATCATCAGGCGATCACTCGTGACCGAGTAAGATTGTCTTCCGGGATAAAAGGAGGAAATTCTAAAGAAGATTGTGTAGACTCTAGCGATGGGTCCGTAAGTGACTGTGGAGGCCAATTCTAGATCCACACAGCTTCCCACAGTGAGGACACAGGTTATCATATATATTATAGACTTAGATAATAATACGTTCTGAATCTCAGAAGTTAATAATTTCTCAAAGGGAGTATGAGTTGCAGCCAATTCTACCCCTCCAGATACTTCCTGAATATCACTCCTAATTTGTAAATATTGAAAAATAAAAGGGGAGATGCAGATTTGAATCCTTATGCGCTAGCTGAATATATGGAAGTTAAACTCCTGAGTCCTGACAGATAACATATTTAAAATGTTACCAGATCTCCTTCAAACCAAACAGAAAAACCACTCATTGTCTTGCTGTCTGAAACCTAGTGGTGTTACGTATTCAGGCTAAAGGAGAAATACCAGGTACCTAGATGTGTCTGCATTTTCCCCGCAGTTCACAATTACATTTCTTAGTATATGTGGTGGTAGTTTTCCTTTTCCTTGATGGGTGAACCAAATCCAGTCTCTTAAGGGCATATTTGCTCCAGCTCCTTTATCCAAAGTGGGGTGCCTTTAAATATCTGAAACAATCATACCAAAGCCTCTTCATAATGTGTCATATAATAAGGAACTGATAGACCTGCTCTCATTCTCCTTTCTTATAATACCTGTGACGTAACCATAGCAGTTTTATAATTCCATGTGCATTGGTTAATTTACGGCAGGGTTTTATTTAAACGCTGTTGTGTTACCTCAATAGGTATTGTGAGAAAGAGGAATAATATTCCAGGAAGATGTTCCTCTTTATAACAGGAACCCTCCCTTACCATGAAATAGGTAATTTAGCACACCTCCTCATTTCTTGTTCAGCTTTATAAAGAACTTGCATATAATTATCCTCAACTAGATTATATACATTATCTGAAAACCTTATGCACAGATATCTAATCTCTCTCTCTCTCTCTGTCTGCATTTTGCTCCTGTTATAACTTCAAGCTCCACTTTTTGTTCATGTTCTATATTCAATAATAGCATCTCTGATTTTTCTGGATTCACTTTGTAACCAGAGACTTTGTCCAATGTTTCTAATTTATTTTGAAGAAATACAGCTATAGGATCTTGTAATAGAAACAGGCTATCATCTGCATAAAGCATAACTTTACATTCATGTCCCAGTCATCATTTTTCCAAGTCAAATGCTTTTCCAGCACCCACAAAATAAAAACATGTGGCTAGCTCCGCTTCTGTGTTTGATCTATCAAATTCATAATTTTACTTGCATTCCATGTTGTCTCTCGCTTATTAATCCTGTTCAGTCTTCTGTTGTGTAATTTCCCAGAATACTGTTAACTCAGTTAGTTAATAATCTGTGTTTGGAGAGTTATTAGTTTGTAAGACACAGTTTCTTTCAGGATTCTACCATTTTATAAAACATAATAAATCATAATTATATGGAATTCTATTTAACTGCCTCTTTAACTGCCTCTTAAGGGTTTCACCCTTATAGGTGGCCTAGAAATAATTTTAGATAGAGATAGATAGACCCCATTCTTGCTCTCAATATCCTCAATGTTGTGTTCAAGATCTGTTGATCTACTACCATGTTTTCCTCCTCTCTGTTTGAAGTAACTTCCTTTTTAAAAGCCCTTTATTCTGTTTCAGATTATCTAAATTCTGAAGAAAGTAAGTTCTGAATGTGTCCAACAGTTAACATGATATCTTCCTCAACCACTGCTATAATTTTTTCTGGTAGCCATCCTACTGCGAGGAAAATAATGTGTTATATCATTTTATATCTATTCATATTCCTAAATTACAGTTTATTTTATGTATTTCATTTCATGCATACCCCCCCCAAATCATTTGGAACTTATATTTGTGGTTTCTATATTTTCCTATCTAGCAGTTATAGGTGAAACAAATAAACTATTTGTAATATCAAATGCAAAAGGGGACAATTAAAGAAAAATAATTTTAAGGATATATGGGGTTTATTTTTGGATTTTGTGTTAAATAAGGGGAAAGGGAGTATGCTGTGTCAAGATATGTTGTATTTTTGGAATAATGAATAACTATAGATTATAGAGATATAATGTATTATATGGTCCTGTGGTGATGGGAGCACTATATAAGTTGTATGTTTGTTATTTAGTTTTTTTTATTATTGTTTGAAAATTTTTAAAATAAAAATTAAAAAAAAGAAACAAATAAACAAATTACATTTCATTCATTCACACATCTATACATTTAACAGTCATCAACTTACCCATAAATTCATCAAGTAATTAGGATGCAAGCTTTAGAAAGGTATGGAATTAATTCATTAACTGATCCTCAATAGAACAAATAATTAAGTTCACTCAGAATATCATTGCATAAGTTCATTCAAACTGCAAAGCCAAAATGAAAAACAAAGAAACAAATAATTAAAAGTTCATCAATAATCAATTCACCAGTGTTGAGGAAATCTGAAGGGCTCCAGGTTGGAGAAGCCTGAGTTAGATGGTTGAAGCTGCAGTTCAGAGAAGACACAATCTTTCACCTTGGCTAGAGTAAAGGAATGTATGTATGAACTGTGTCAAGGGTTGAATCTCAGTCAGCTTGGCCTGTTCATCTGAAGGCTGAAAATTTGTGGAACTAGTGAAAATATCCTAACATGCAGAAGACAGAAAAGTGATAGTAAGTTTCCTGCTCTCTTCCGAGAGAAGTTTTTTTCTTTGTAATAACCCATGCTATAAAAAACCCCAGAGCTGAGACTCTGGTGCTGTAACTTTCCTTAGATCTGTGCTAATCAGACTAACAATTAAAAGTACTTGATTGCTCTAAAGGCAGAGTGGTTTTTACTTTACAGTGGACCTCCGGACCAAAATCAAAGGAGTAAATTCCACTACACCAATAAATCCATCAATCACAATACAATCCCTAATAAATTAATCAAAAATCATTCTTAGGTCATTAAGATAATTCAGCATCATGTTATAATTTATTTAGGGTATAATCCTATGGCTGGTAGACACTGTGGGGCCAGCCATAGGAAAAGTCAGAGTCCCAGCCTGTGTGCTCCTCCCGCCTTCCACTGGATAGAATCATAGAATCATAGAAAAGTAGAGTCGGAAGGGGCCTACAAGGCCATCGAGTCCAACCCCCTGCTCAATGCAGGAATCCAGGTCAAAGCATCCCTGACAGATGTCTGTCCAGCTGCACCTTGAATGCCTCCAGAGTGGGAGAGCCCACCACCTCCCTAGGTCATTGGTTCCATTGTCTTATTGCTCTGACAGTCAGGAAATTTTTCCTGATGTTTAGGTGGAATCTAGGTTCCTGTAACTTGAGCCCATTATTCCGTGTCCTGCAAACTGGGATGATCGAGAAGAGATCCTGGCCCTCCTCTGTGTGACATCCCTTCAAGTACTGGAAGACTGCGATCATATCTCCCCTCAGTCTCCTCTTCTGAAGGCTAAACATGCCCAGTTCTTTCAGTCTCTCCTCATAGGGCCTTGTTTCCAGTCCCTTTATCATCCTTGTTGCCCTCCTCTGAACCCTCTCCAGTTTGTCTACGTCCTTCTTAAAGTGTGCTGCCCAGAACTGGACGCAGTACTCAAGATGAGGCCTAACCAGTGCCGAGTAAAGGGGAATTATCACTTCCCGCGATTTGGAAGCTATACTTCTATTAATGCAGCCCAAAATAGCATTTGCCTTCTTTGCAGCCACATCGCATTGCTGGCTCATATTCAGTTTGTGATCTACCACAATTCCAAGATCCTTCTCACTTGTGGTATTGTTGAGCCAAGTGTCCCCCATTCTGAGACTCTGCATTTGGTTTCCTCTCCCTAGGTGCAGCACTTGGCATTTATCCCTGTTAAATTTCATTCTGTTGTTTTCGGCCCAGCGCTCCAGCCTATCGAGATCGCTTTGAATTTTGTTTCTGTCTTCCAGAGTATTAGCTGTTCCACCCAACTTTGTGTCATCTGCAAATTTGATAAGCATTCCCTGCACCTCCTCATCCAAGTCGTTAATACAAATGTTGAAGAGCACTGGGCCCAGGACCGAGCCCTGCGGTACCCCACTCGTTACCTCTCCCCAGTTTGAGAAGGAACCATTGATAAGCACTCTTTGAGTCCGATTCTGTAGCCAATTGTGGATCCACCTGGTAGTTGTTCCATCTAGCCCACTTTTAGCTAGCTTGCTAATCTGGATATCATGAGGCACTTTGTTGAAAGCTTTGCTGAAGTCCAGATATATTATGTCCACAGCATTCCCACAGTCCACAAGGGAGGTTACCCGATCAAAAAATGAGATCAGATTAGTCTGGCCAGTAAGCCTCCCAGTTTGGGGGGGCAGGGCACGGTCAGGCAGCCACATTGGATGGTGCTGTTACTGAATTTATTAAGAGCCTCATAAGAAATTTTCTCGAGGCATTTTACTATAATACTAATGCTACAAATAAAATCACAGCATAATCAGCAATATAAAACTAATCAATGTGCCAACATAGCATAAAATACAGTATCAAGTATAGGAGGTAAAACCCCATTCCAGGGACCAGCATAATAAGACACAAATATATAATAGCTTCCATCAGAACAAAAACCAAACGAGATGAGCAAGAACAACAGCAATAGCAGATAACCGAATCACCAGAAACTCATCAATAATCAACTCATGAATCAATACACAGCCTAACAAATTAATCACTGATTCATTCACTCTGCAATGGGATCATTCACAAAGTTTCTGCCTAACGAGTCGCTCGGCAGGCCATGCCGTGTGCAATAACTCGGGAGAAACCGTTCGCTGGCTCATCTGGGAATCCTTCTTCATGCCCTTAGCTCTGGGTCTCCCCATGCTGTGCCCACGGGCCCCAGCGTGCCCCAAGACACCCCTCTTGGGTGCCCACCAGGCTCCCTGCCTCTCCTGATTTTTATTTCATTTCTTTAAAAATTTGTTTATTGTTATAATTATTTTTTACCTGGGAGGCCGGCCTGCTGCAAGGCAAAGTGCCCCTCTTCAGCCTCCAGCGCCAACTTTGCTTGGGTTCCAACGGGTGGCTTTGTGTTTGGAGCTCAGACTCCGCCTCTGCCTTGGACTTAGATCTCTGGAACAAGTTTCCTTTCTTTTAGAATCACCATCTGGCCTCCTGGGAACGGAGTGTTTTTTGACTGGCTTTGCCCAGCATGGCAGGCTTTTTAGGAATGAGCGAGCCCATCCTATGGCAGCCATTCTGTAAGAGGGCTCACAACATACTCTCAAAATTCTAAATGTGCCCACTGGCCCATAAACGTTGGGGACCCCTGCATAGCTCAAAAAAGGAAATGTTCATCAGTCACTTAGCCATAACATTAACATGATAACTCCTGCAGCATTTGTACAGTATCTTTCACTCATTCCATAATGCAGCAGCACCAGCAAATAACCTATTGCAGTTTGGTAATTCCTACTCAAGCACCTCTATTACTGCACTGCAAAACAACTGGAGGGGGCAGGGTGGGGCGGGGGAGAACCTACATAATATCCACAGAGTCCCCATGCGGCCGGCTTGCAGTTCAAACGGTCAGCCTCTGTCGGTCTCCTGTCCTGGCAGTCTCACCGGAAAGTCTTGCTAGGGGGCTGACATCCTCGGTAGGCGCCACGACCACAGACCCGGGCTGCTGTGTCAGTTCTCTTTTGCAGGATTCCCCAGCTGCTCAGTCTGGGCAGGGACAGCTGTCTGCTCTCTTCTCTACCCCTCTGTCCCAAGTGAGGAATGGGAGCCCTCCAGAACCCATTTGCAATCCACACTGGGGTGAGCCCAGGGTGGGTGGGTGGGATTCCGGAGCTCAGTGGGCCTCGGCCCCCTTGTCCTGACACCGTGCCGGCCTTGGGTGTCTTTGCCAGCTGATCCCGGGAGAGGCAGGGCCCACGCGGACACGCGGGCGGCGCTCCTTGGCTCTGTTCACAGGCCAGGGTTCATAGGAGGAGGACGGAGGCGCGTTACCTAGTCGTGATCTGGTGCATTCCACTTCCCCGTTATCTTGGCATACACATTCGGGGAGGGAGGGGGCTTTCCCCCCTCTCCTTAACAGTCTTCCAATTCATAGCTTTCTGTTGCAGCAGGTGATTTGAAGGCAGAAAGGAAACAATTTGCAGCATTGATCCCACAAACAAGGGGAGCACTTCAGTTGTCTTCTTTGGAGCCATCGCTGCTGGAGAGAAAAGAAACACAGTTCAGTCTATTGGCTTTCTAAGTGCCTCTGCCTTGTTGAAAAAAGAAAAATCCTGAAAGAGTCTTTTCAAGAGACCGTTTGTTGGGGTGGCATCCACTCTCACGCTCCATCCTCTGGCATGGAAGACGGCTTCCCCATACTCTCGACAAGGTTAGCACATACAAGGTGCAACTATTAGCACCTTTACCTCAAGCACCCATGGAGGGAGGTTATGCCTGATGGGGACCAAGAGAGTTGCCCTTCCCTCCCCTTCAGTTCAATCCAAGCACTATTCCAGGGGGTTGCTTTATGGTGCAGTTGCTACTCAGTTACAGGCAGCTGGGGATCCAAGCTTCTTTACCTGAGAGAGTGTGCCAGTAGTGAGGGACTCTCGTTTTGTGCTGGGAAGGAGTTTTGACACCGGGAAGACATCGGACAGGCGACCGGGGAGGCCAATGAGTGCCTTCCTGGGCCCCTCCTCCACTCTCCTTGCTGCCAGCGGGTGTCTGGCTACTGACATCTGTTCCGCCCTGCCCAGTTTTTGTGCTTTCTTGCCTACTCAGGCTATTATACATGTAATATCATAACTGCTTTGAAAAATAACAATGAGAGGGCAACCTTCAGTCCACCCCAGGTACCACTCCTGGTCTCATCCTTGGATGTACCAATCTGAATATTGTATAGATTTGGACAGGGGTGATGCACACACACACACACACACACACACACACACACACAGAGTTTGCAGCACTGTGCCAGAGCATAAACTTTGCTTTGGTGTTCACAAATGCTGCCTTCTTGCCTTTTCATTTCCTTTGCCCTTCTGTCATCTGTAGTAGCTCCTCTTTTTCAAGTTGGCATCTTGGGAGGTATTCAGGACACATCGAGATACAACAATGAACCCCACATGCTCATCAACATTGGACTGGAGCAGGCTCTCTTATTACAAGTGGTGGCCAAAAACATGTGATATCATCGCAGCCAGAAAGGCCAAGAGGGGGTGGCATCCCACCTGGAGAAGAAGGAGTGGGCACAAGAACAGGTCCTGGGAAACAAGGATCACTGGAGGTGAGAGGGACCCACAGAGATGGGGCAGAAATCTGTTTAGTTCACATTTTAATGCAAATTAACGTCATTCTCAAAGTTTGGGATGAACTGGAAAAATGAGAAACCGAGAGAGTGCTAAATTGACTGATTTATCCATCCCTGGGGAAAAAGGAATTCCCACAGCAAAGATCCCTGGGCCTGGCACCTGGGTCCTTCCAGATTCTCAGGCTAGAGAAGACCAGACCCCGTCCCTCTCTCCAGCCACAACCAGCTCTTTGTGGCCATGGACCAGAGCACATTTTGCCCACTGCTGAACTCAATTAATAAAGAATAACCTCACACTTCTCTTTCTTCAGCATCTTTTTTTCCCCATCAGCAAGCACGTAACTATGTTGCAATTCATTTTGAAAAATAATCCCAGTGAATACTTCAAATGTCAAAAGGAGCTATTGCTTCTGCACTATAGATTGCTTAATATGATGAGCGGAGGAAGGCCAGATTGCAACTCGTCCCACGGATCCTTTCTTTGAACCATGACTCAGCTGCCCTCTCTATTGGGAGAGCCTCCCTTTGCAACTTCGTGAACAAACAATGCACAAAGTCCTATTGGCTGTTTCTACAACCCCACTGTACCAGGCCACTCAAACTGTGATGTGTTCTTCTCGCTTGTGCAAACAACCTATGAGTTGATACACCACTCACACATGCCCGGAGTGTAATATCAACCGTTTTCTAATTTCAGCGCATTAAGCAAAGGAGAACAGCATTAGAATACTAATCACAACGCCATTCCCCCAGGCGCCCCACGGTCTGCTATGTTCCTTGCAGCTGAACAGCTGCATCCATCCGGGTGGTAACTCAGCACCCTGGGTGCCCTCACCCAGCAAATGGAAGTTCGCAAATCTGGAATGTTCTTGCAAGCGCAGTCCGGGTCTGAAATCGGGAGCTTTGCAAACTGCTTGCAAGGTGAGGTTCTCACAGCTTGCTGTTCTGAAGCAAAGAGAGAGTTCCAGTCGGTCGTCCTCCTGCCCTTCTTGTCTTGTCTCTGCAGGGAGTTTGCCCAGCCTCTGCTTCTTGCTCTCAGCAAATCTAGCACCGCCCCTGGCTCCGGGGCTCCTCGGGATTCCTCCCTGGATGCAGCTGGAGTCAGTGTCTTATCCATGTTTGATTTATGTAATTTATGTGGATTTATTTAGATTTCAACTTAGAATATATTTTGTGCACGTGCACGCGCGCACACGCACACACACACGCAATTGCCACAGCACCTTCTAGCCTTCACATCTTGGCATATATACATTTCACTGAGTGCAAGGCAATCCAAAAATGGCTCGGTGATGCTTTTACAGAATGTGGCTCACATATCTTCTCCTCTCCCCCGTGTCCCCTCCCGAAAAGCAGCCAATGCAATTCATGTCCTCAGAAAATCTATGATGCCCCTGGGCTGTAGGAGTCCAAAGCCCACTAATAAATTGTGATGAAATCGATAAGCGTCATCATGTCCCACATGGGATGGCTGTGCTTTGAATGCTTTCTGTTCTCTTTGGCCATACCCTAATTTCCACAGGTAAGTAAGATGCCAGAAGACTAAAGGCTGGCCACTGGTCTTCCTAGCAAGGCATTTTGATTGGAGTGAGGGTAGCAGAGTTGGTCTCAACCCTTCAGTGACCCAGAGCAGTCACCATTTCATCCCCACTGGGAAGTTCCCCCTCCATGTGGCTGAGAAACCAAGGGAAGCACAAACATACAGATGCTGCCATATCTCCATCTTCTTCTTTTCTTTCCTCCAAGACAATGGCTCATGGTGACTGGGAGGATGTACACGTTCAGTTGTTTTATACTAAGTTAAATCATTGCTTTATCTGGCTCAACATTGCAGAGAAAGGTCTCCCCAAGCCTTGCAACAGCAGATTACTTTAAGTGGAGGTGCCAACGGGGACAGCATCTGGGATTTTTTGCAAGGCAAGCGAGGCAGGTGTTTGGCAACACAGTGTTGAGGTCCCTTGTCCAGATGCACAAGGAAAGGACTTCCTGGCCTCAGGCTTGCAGGCTCCTTCCTTCCTTCCTTCCTTCCTTCCTTCTAAAGCAGATGACTAAGTCTCATAGAAATCAATGGGGCTTCCTTCTCAGGAGACGTGTGTAGGATTGCAATGCATGGCCCGTCTCAAATGTAGCAAGGTGGGAAGCCAGTTGTCTGTGACAACCTATAAAGCATGGCTCTTCAACCTTGGGTCCCCAGATGTTGCTGGCCTACAGCTCCCAGCATACCCAGCCAGCATGGCCAATGGCAAGGGATTCTGGGAGCTGTAGGCCAGCAACATCTGGGGGCCCAAGGTTGGAGAGCCCTGCTATAAAGTGTGGAGGAGAATTTCACCACGCCTATGCGGCAAGAGCAGGAATGTGGGGAAGCAGCAGGGACTGGTGAAAAGAGGCGGAGAAGCCGAGGAGGAGTGGCAGCATTCTTGTAATTATGATTATATGATGCATTTATACCAATCATTTAGGTGAAGCTTGTCTACAGAAGCTGTACTCAAACATGGCTCACATTTAAAAATAAAAACAACAAAACTACAAATAAAGGAAAACAGTAAATGACTAAAATAGCAGCCGTTGAAGATTATAAAAGTGGCAGCACATCTCTCAAGGCTGGAATCAAGCAGGCAGGAAGGGAAAGGACCAGCACACCCTTCCCTGGAAAGGCTGCTCCACAATCTGGGCATCACAGAGGAGAGTCCTGCCCTTGCTTTATGTGGGAGCAGGGGACACGGAAGAGGGCCTCTCTGAAGTGGAACAGAGTTCTTGGGCAGGTTCATGCAGCATGAGGCCGTTCCAGACCAAGAGGCTCTGATCCCAGGCTATTGAGGGCTTTAGAGGTCAAAACCAGTACCTTCAAATAAGCCCAGAAACAAATTGGGAACCAGTGAAGTTACATGGCATGGTCTGCGGGCACACGGTGCTGAAGCTAAGCAGGTTTGGGTCTGGTCAGTGCTTGAATGGGAGACTACCTGGGGACACAATGTATACCGCTTTGAGTTCCATGGTGGAAGAAACATGGGATAGAAATCAGAGATGGATGGATGGATGGATGGATGGATAGAACATGTTGCTAAAAGAGCAGAGTAATTCCAGTCTCCCGGCCCCAGCCAAAGCCCTGGCAGCCACATCCTGGAGCAACTGAAGTTTCCAAACTGTCTTCATAGGAAGTCCCACATAAAGAGGATTACATTAACTGGCGGTGACAAGAGCATGAATGAGTGCAGCTAGGTCTAGCTCTTCCGGGAAAGCACTAGCTTACCGGATGACATTGGCAAACAGCACTCCTGGCCGCCATCCCCACATCAGCTTCAGGTAGACCTGTAGCATCCGAGAATACCACCAAGAGATGAGCCTACTGCTTCAGCAGGAATGTAACCCCATCAAAGACACACTGCGCACCTCCACGAGGATCATCACATCAGACCCCTCAAAACAGGACCTCCAGCTTGTCTGGATTAAGGTTCATTTTGTTCACCCTCAAACTCCACCTCATAATTTTTTTCACTGCCTTCCAAGGATTGGCTAATGGAAGCTAGAGAGAGAGAGAGAGAGAGTTTCTTCTATCACGTAGATGTTACAGAGGAACACAGCAGGAAGCTGCTACCTTGTTCTGAGTCAGACCATTGCTCCTTCTTGCCCAGTGTTGTCAACACTTATTGGCACTGGCTTTCCAGGGTTTCAGGCAGGAATCTTCTTAGCCCTACCAGGAGATGCTGCCAGGAATTGAACTTGGGACCTTCTGCATGCAACGCAGGGGCCCTTCCACTGAGCCACAGCCTTTCCCTTGCTACTGATGACACCGAAGCCCAATCCTTCGGCTTCACCCAGTGGTTCACCCAGTGGTTTCATGTACCACTGAAACATGATGAAACATCAGCTAATGGCCACGGCGTAGAGACCTCACCGAGGCTTGCCCAGGGTGATTCAACACACGATGTATCCCTCACTATCTTGGTGGGGTGTCCAGATCTTGTGGGATTTACAGGAGCCAGTCAGAAGTAAGGTTAGGACTGGACAAGCGACATCCTAAATAGTGGTAGGGGTGTATGATTAATTCACTTCAGTTTGTTTTTGTTCAGGTTTTCACCCACTTTGCACCTTCTGGACCGAACACAGACTTGGGCTCAATCTGCAGTTGAAGTCCGTACATTTCCAATCTTCCAATATGATTCGTGGACAAAAGAAAAAAAAATGTGACAGCGTGTGTACATTTAAAAAATGTGCACAATTGATGCGTACATTTGGGGAAATATGCACAAAAATCAGCACAGATTTTCATGTGAAAAGAAAAAAAAACCAAAGCTCACAATCTCATACAGATTCGAGTAGGAATGAGCTTTGAGATGGGATTCAGAGAACTTTGGTGAGCTCGAGTTTTGCTGATTGCATATCCCTAACAGGGAGCAGTTGCCAGCCCATCAGGCCTTCTTCAAGAAGGGTGTGTGTGTGTGTGTGTGTGTGTGTGCGTGTGCGCACATGCAAGGACAAGGACTTTTAGTTTGAGAGCCAGAGAGAAGTGTACCTGGAGTTTCTTAGTCCCTGCCGGTATTTCCCATGCACAGGAAAGGGGAGCCAACAGGACAGTGAGAGCAACCCAGGAGGACAGAGTGGTGGGAGATTCAGGACACACAAAACAAAGAACTTCTTCACAGAGTACATAGTTAAACTATGTAATTTTCTGCCACAGGTTGTTCTGATGTCCATTAACTTTAAAGTTTAAAGGGGGATTATACAAAAACATGGGGGGGGGAGCCCATCATCACGATGGCTGTACACCTCCAGTATCAGAGGCAGCGTGCTTGCGAATCCAAGTCAGTAGGGAGTGGTAGATGGCTCCCATGTCATAGAATCATAGAATCATAGAAAAGTAGAGTTGGAAGGGGCCTACCAGGCCATCGAGTCCAACCCCCTGCCCAATGCAGGAATCCAGGTCAAAGCATCCCTGACAGATGGCTGTCCAGCTGCACCTTGAATGCCTCCAGAGTGGGAGAGCCCACCACCTCCCTAGGTAGTTGATTCCATGAATCCACGAATTTCCTGCTTGCTGGTTTCCCAGAGGCCTCTGGCTAGCCACTAGGGGCAGTGTTCTCCAACCTTGGGTCCCCAGATGTTTTTGGCCTACAACTCCCAGCATGCCCCAGCCAGCTACGCTGGACAGTGAGCAGACCACGCTCCCTTGCCTGCTGCAGTCACCAATCAGCCAGCCAGCACTGCAGGATGCCGGAGGGCACCATCAGTCCTTGGAGGAGGAAGTGACAAGATTCAGCCACGTCATGACCCCATGTAGCCTTCTGGAAACGGTAGCTAAGGGGGCTAGCCAAAGAGGCAGGCGGGCCAGCCCCCTCGGGCCTCCCCCGCCCCCTCACTTGAGCACTGAAATTCGGTGTGGGCATGGTTGTGTAATCCACGAATGGATGTTAGTTGTGCCGCTCAGCATATGAATTATTTCTGCTGCTGGCTATAGACATCTGCAGTCCTTTTACACCTGATCATGGCCAAGGGCAGAATTAAAGTGGCTGTCGGCAGCTGTGGCTGTCGCGGGCAGGGGTTGCTTGGGGTGCCGCCATTTCTTTGCTTCTTGCACCTGGGCAAGAGGTCTTATGCAATAACTCTACACTTGGCTTGGGAGTTCGATTTATTTTATTTTTTTAATGCCACTGAATATGATCAGGTTGCGCAAACCCGAAGAGGTGCATGAGGCTGGATCGGGGCGCCCGTTCTTTGACTGGCATGTCGTCTGTAATAAGGTTTTTGCTATAATCTGCCTGTCAGGTTTATGTAAAACCAGACAAGATAACTGCTGCCAACTCTCCCTTTGTCTGACAGGAATCTGTGACCTATTTAGAAACAAGCCCGAGCACAAAAGTGCAACGCGCCGAGGAGAAGGGGATCAGTACCAGTGCTCACCTTGTTGCAGAAGTGACACTGTTTTGACAACCGTGCTTTCAAGCTGAGCGGCCTTCAGAGCACGAAGCGGGGATTATGCAGATGGAAATGTGGCGGAGCAGCAGGCGACTGTCAGCCGCGCCTGGGCTCCAAAGATGGGGATAATGGAGCCAGTAGTTGCGTGGGCTGAGGGGCCCCGTGGGGTCTCTGCACAGGCGGCAGCGGGCCGTACTCTGCCTGGCACTGATCTGCTTATTCTGCGGGGCCATCTGCCCCATCAGGAGGAAAGGCACTCGGCGTGCTGACACGCGAGCTGTGAGCTGCTTCTCCGGCTGCCGCTTCGTTGCAGGAAAGGGAAGGAACGGCTCACTGGCATCTGCCTTGAAGGGCTGGCCTACCTCTCCGGATCTAACCCGGGCCTCTCCGGTGAGTCACGAAAGGACACCATGACTGCTGCGTTCATTCCTGTGAAACGTTGCGGAAGACAGAGGGGGCGTGGGGGGAGGGAGGGAGACGTGGAGAGACTGAGACGCATGGAAGCAGCATGGTTCACGGGGCGCACCCCGGGGTTGCATCCAGTGTGACAGCCGGTCTTGGGGGCAAGTCTCAAACTGACTATGTTATGCTGGCAGACTTATAAATATTGCGGCCATCTGGAGCCTCGATAGGAGTGCTGCTCCTGGTGCTGCTCCTCCTTCTACAGCATGATTCCAAAGGATATGTGTCAGTGGGCTTTATGAGCCTTGGCAACCCTTCAGTCACATCTTTAATCCATCCTCTGGGGAGACAGCACACCTGGAGAGGCCGTGGGTCTTCGCGACACACTTCGGTTTCAATCCCCCGCAGGAGGGAGTCTCCCACAACTAGTACTCCTTCTTCTCTTCCTCTTCTTGTAGACCTCGGTTTCATTGCCTCCGCTTGACTGACCTCCAGCCTCTTGCTCGCTGTCATGTGGGGTGCCCAGTAATTCTTCCTCTGCAGGCTGCCCTCCGGTCTCGTCCTCAAGTACCTGAAAGCGGTTCCATAGTTCCACTACTTCCACTGGTGCAGAATGTCTTCCAGTTCTTCTGCTTCTAACTGTCACCCTTTTCCAGGGAGTTTCCTTTACTTCATTTTTCCTTGCCTCAGCATTCTCCGATTCTGCCTCAGTTTGCTGTCGCTCTTCTGGCTCCTGTACTTCACTTTGCTGTTGTAGTTCCACCATTCTGTCTAGGAACTCTTCGTGTTCTCTTATTCCCTTGAGGGTTGACACTCGCCGCTCCAGTCCTCTAACTTTTTCTTCCAACTGCGCAACCAGCTTGCACTTGAACGTGTCAGCCATGCTGATCTCAGGCAAGAAAACAAACATTGCACACACATTGCAGGTCACCACCACTGGGGAGTCTTTTCTGTCCATACTCTCTATTCCCTTTTTGTTTCTACCTTTCTGATTGTTTGGAATGGCCTGTGCCTTGTCCTGCCTTCCCTGAAGTTTAACAGAGTCCCCCTGGTATATAAGTGTGTGTTACAAGAAAAGTAAAGAAGAAGGGGAAAAAGAGAAAGAAAAAGAAAAAAAAATGTTAGGGCCCTCCCCCTTGACCTCCCTTGCTGAACTCTGCTGCCAAACTCCTGTTTGCTCTCCCTGTTCGCTCTCGCTCTCTCTCTGAGAGCCTGCTTGCCTATATAGCCGCCAAAACAGCTTGAGCCTCTCCTGTGCTTCTGCTCAGCTGGGAGTCAGGAAACACAATGACCTCTCAGGCCACGCCTCCTTCAGCCCCTGCTCTCAGGCCACGCCCCTTCAGTTGAAACTCTCAGGAGCACATGGTGAGCACACGACGACTTAGACTGGGCAGTCCCTGGGCCCTTTGTGTGCCAGTTGCTAAAGAGTTACAAAAAGCCAAGGCCACTGTGATCAAAATAATTCCAATAACTCTTTTAACTTTACAAATTTCTATTCATTACAAATAAACATTGAATACAATGTATATATTTCAATTATTTCAATTTTTTCAAAACAATTATTTCAATTTTTTCAAAAGTCCTGGCTAT
This sequence comes from Shinisaurus crocodilurus, assembly GCA_021292165.1. Lineage (NCBI taxonomy): Eukaryota > Metazoa > Chordata > Lepidosauria > Squamata > Shinisauridae > Shinisaurus > Shinisaurus crocodilurus. Next base: position 318,923,114 of record CM037876.1, on the reverse strand, counting down.
CCAGGATAAAGTCCTTCCTATATCCACCATTGTTTTTTCTTATTTCTTTTTTCTTCTTACAAATGGTTAACAGACCACCAGGTTATATGTAGTCATTGTCACCTTGAAGTTATAGTCCTACAGGAAACCAGTTTGTATTCCCGTTTCGCTGTCTTCCTCAGGGATACTTCCTCAGTGTTACTTTGTGGGCCCTTTGTGTGCCAGTTGCTAAAGAGTGGCTTCCCTGGGGCAAATCTAAGAGGGTGAATGCAGCCTCTTCCAGGCTCTCCTTACGCAGTCTAAGAGAGCACAATTTCATTCAAGGATGAAGCACTGAGGCTGATGGCAGGCATGCCTTAGAAAAGAGATGCTCTCCAAACTGGTAGAATGGGCATCAAAATGGCAAATGTAGTTCAATGTAAGCAAGTATAATAATAATACAAATTTATATTGCGCTCTACACCAGAGCACAGTACAATATACAAAATAACTCAAACAATAATCATCACAATTTAACTAAAACTACATTAAAATACTTAAAATGGACTACAATCCAGGTAAATTTAAATTAACAACAACAAATAATTAAAACCATCAAGCCATAAAACTAAAATCATAGCAATTACCCAGTTCACACTAAGTCTAACACCTATGTCTCCAAGTTAAACAGATGGGTTTTCAGATTATGCTTGAATTTACTCAACTCCGATTCCATCTGAAGGTGTAAAGGAAGAGAGTTCCAGAATCGTGGAGCCAAATGAGAAAATGCCCGGAGCCTAGAATTTGCCACCTTCGTCCAAGGCACTTCCAAAAACCCTGAGTATGCAATTGTAAAGTTATGCACACTGGGGCAAAAAATCCCAACTTCAAGCATAATCTGATGGGATCTGAGCTAGAGGTGACTGACCAAGAAAGTGATCTTGGGGTTGTGGTGGACAGCTCGATGAAAATGTCGACCCAGTGTGTGGCTGCCGTGAAAAAGGCAAACTATATGTTAGGCATAATTAAGAAAGGAAAGGGAAATAAAATTGCCAAGATGCTACTGCCCTTATACAAATGTATGGCACTACCGCACTTAGAATACTGTGTACAGTTCTGCTCACCACACCTAAAATGGACATTGTAGAGTTGGGAAAAGTGCAGAAATGGGCAACTAAAATGATCAAGGGGCTGGAGCAACTCCCCTACGAGGAAAAGTTACAACATCTGGGATTGTTTAGCTTAGAAAAAAGGCAAGCAAGGGGAGAGACGATAGAGGTGTACAAAATTATGCATAGTGTGCAGAAAGTGGACTGGGGGGGGGGCATTTTTCTCCCTCTCTCATAATACTAGAACCCAATGAAGTCATCCCTTGAAGCTGAATGGTGGAAGATTCAGGACAGATCAAAGGATGTACTTCTTCACACAGTGCACAGTTAAACTATGGAATTCACTTCCACGAGATGTAGTGATGGCCACCAATTTGAAGGGCTTTACAAGGGGATTTGACAAATTCAATGGCCACTAGTTCTGATGGCTCTATGCTTCCTCCAGCATCAGAGGCAGTAGTATGACTAGGTACACCAGTGGCTGGGGAACATGGGCGGGAGGGTGCTGCTGCACTCATGCCCTGCTTGTGGGATCCCGTGGGCAGCTGGTTGGCCACTGTGTGAACAGGATGCTGGACTAGATGGACCCTTGGTCTGACCCAGCGGGGCTCTTTTGCTCTTATTTGAGGGGGGCAAAGTGGTGCTGATGGATGGGCGGTGGGCATCTTGGCCCCCTCAGATATCTTCCGGATGTCCTCCCTGGATGTGCAGCCATCATTAACATCCTATATTGGATAAAATGGAGAGGAGGAGGAGGATTATGTAAGCCGCCTTGGGTTCCTTGCAGGAAAAAAGGCGGGGTATAAATATAATACAATAAATAAATACATCCCTCTCTAGCCCATTTATTTGGAAAGGCGGTGGAGGTTTGCATGCTGTATCCCACCCTACAAGGGATTAGCACGTTTTCACTTCCTCCCATGATCTAATTTCTACAATCTCAAGTTTTTTTCTCTCCCACATATGAATAATTTATCAAAACTGAACTGAAACAGAATTCTTTCTTACCCATCCCTATCAATAGTTCTGATGTTTAGCCCTCAGCTTCTGTTAAGCCCTCAAGATAAATCTTTCATTTGGAGGCACTGTTCTACAGAAGCTGGGGATCTTCCTTGGGCTTCTCCTGGCCAACTGAAGCCCATGGGAGACCTCCAAGAAGCAGGATCTCGATCCATCAGCATCCTTCACTTCCCAGAAGACATCTGGCAATCTGAGGAGCCCTTTTGTAGGGATGCCTTACCTGAGGTCCCAAAGACCTTCATTGACCCCAGCTCTGCCAAGGTCTCCCCTGGGCTTGGGTTGGCCAGGAGGAGCCAGAGAAAGGTACCCTGCTGTTGTAAAACAGTGTCTGCAAATGACTGGTGCTCTTGAGGTCTTAACAGAAGGTGAGGCATGATCCTAACTCTGGCTCATGAAATCTTGTGAAACCATATATGTGCAAGCCTTTAAAAGAACCATAAGAGTCTTTGCTGTGTTCTGGCAGTTCAGGTCACTCCCTCTGGGATGGGGGACAGAGTGCAGGCATCTTCTCCAGCAGACCCTCAGCATTGTCTAAGCAGATGGCACCTTATTATCACCGTTTTGTTGCAGCAAACATCCATGGCTTGAGGGCCAGCTCCATATGGTGCTTTGGTGCACCCTTCTTTATGCATGTTTATGATTTGAAGAACCATACAAGAGTACATACAGTGGTTGTCACCAGCTTGTCACAGGTGACACTACGTGATCCCTCCTCAACAGGGATGCCTGAATGTCCATGAACTTCCTAATACCTCGGGGGGGGGGGACTCCCAGAAATGCATCTTTCTGTAAAAGATGTATTTGTTTACATCTGTGTTATCTTTTCATAGATTTCATAGATCATAGAATTGGAAGGGGCCTGCAAGGCCATCGAGTCCAACCCCCTGCTCAGTGCAGGAAACTAGAGGAGGGGTCTCCCATCCAAGTAATAACCAGGCCTGACCCTGCTTAGCTTTCCACGCTCAGACAAGCTGAGGCCAGCGTAAGCCACAGGCTGTTCATTAGTGGATTCTTTTGGTTTTGGTCAGTGTGGGAACATTTTCATAACAGTGAATGGATACTATAGCACATCTGAACTGAAGCTAAGTGGGAGTCAACCTGACATGTACCTCCATGGGAGACTACTGGGAAGCCAACCCAATCCCCTGTATAACCACTTTAAAGGAAGAGCTAGATGTAGAAGTACAAGTACAACAAATAAGTTGCAGTGTTGGAGCTGCAATATAAAATGCTTTTCAAGTTTGTAGATGAAACCCTGTCATGAGAAAAATCCTATCGGCGCTCTCTTGCTCTGTGTGTGTGTGTGTGTGTGTGTGTGTGTTTCCCCTTCCTCCCAGAATAGTTGTTTCAGTTCCACTCAAAATCCTGGATGCTGTGGAGAAATGAAGATGATGGGTTTTGGTCCAGGAGTTCTCTCTTCAATCTTGCAGCAACCAGTGACCCTTGGTAGCCATTTATTATATGTCAGAGAGAGAGCTATTTCCAGTAGCAGCATACATTTTTAACACATGAAAGCAAAAAGAAACACTTTGTATCGGAGAGTTTAAATTTAAATCAGGCAGAGATATACGAATCCTTCCGTTTCATGTTAAAGGCGCTGAAAAATACTTTGAGGAGACACTTCAAATCTTTCTTAAATCATTTTCACGGTGATAAAACAATTCAGAACTGTAACAAATATATTTATCCCTGGCAAAGATTAAACTGTCTCCTCATTGTATTTCTAAGGAGGCTGTCTGCTTCTGCTTCTGCTTCTGCTTCTGCTTCTGCTTCGGCTTCGGCTTCGGCTTCGGCTTCGGCTTCTGGTGCAGGAAGCTGAAGAGTCCAACCTGCAATTGCGTCAAGCAGGAAACTCTCAAGCAGGCAAGACCAACCTGGAAGACACGTTCACTGTTCACTGGCCCAGTTGAAAAATGGCAAGGACCATGATGTGATGCACAATCTTGCAAAAGTGGCATGAAACCTACCTGGGTGCACACCTGTAACACTCCAGGTATGTGGATGTCACCCCACACAGTCTTTTGGGCCACCTGGTAACAAGATGTATCTTGATGATGATGATGACAATGACGACAACAATCTACAGGGACTTTTGTGCTGGAGGGTACTATGATGGGGTCCCTTTGGCTCTCTGCTCCCCATCTCATCCCACCAGGCAAGTGATGGGTCCATCTCCAGCATGCTCCCTCCAACTATACCCACATGTTTTTGAACTAGGGGTTAAAGTCTAAATTGGGGCAGTTTGGGACTTCCAGACTCCCTCTGCCTCTGTTTTCTGAAAAGTCCTGCAAGGGGTCCTTGACTACAGCCCTCCTCCTCCTCCTCCTCCTCCTCCTCCTCCTCCTCCAGTTATGGGGGCTATCTATATAGACACTGTCCTTCTCGCGAGGTACAGTAGATGCTTCTGTTCCTTTGGTGGCTCCAGTCCACCTCCTAGACCCTCCTATAGCTGCTCAGCTTCCACACTGAAACTGAATACCTCCCTCAGCTTCCATACTGAAGCTAAATAAAGCCCCACCCACTTCCTGTTTGGATTTGGAAACACCTTCATTCTTCCTCTGAAACCATGAGAACTAGAAACAGATGTCCAGTTCTTGAAGGCGCCAGCAAGTTGGTGTTGCTTAGGAGCTAAGAGTGTGAGCTTGGTAGTTTTTGAATCAAACCTCACATCCGCCATGAGCCCAGATCTGGGCTTGAAGCCAAGGGGGCATTCTTTCCCAGCCTCAGCCCCACGTCGGCAACATGGCCATGGGGCACATTCTATTCCACACTCAGGAAACAGCAACAACTATATGCCAGGTTTACCCTTGTGTGGCAACAGAGGGAATCTCTCAAACAAAATATTCCAAACTCAAACTTGCTTGCCATAAATACATTTAACGCCCTGATTCTATTTTCCCATCATTTTTTAATTTAATTGTATTTATTTATTTATATCTATTTATTTATTATATTTATACCCCGCTGTTTTTCCTGCAAGGAATCATACTCAGTTGCAGGTTCCATTCTGTTTCAAAGTTTGGCAGGGGAATAAAGAATATGTATAAGGATTGAACTTGGTAAGTAAATATTTTATTGACTTAGGGGGCAATCCTATGACCCCTAGACTGTGTCTCAGGGACCAGAGGACAGTTCAGACTCCCAGATCTGAGGTGAGAGACGGCACCCAAGCCCTCGGAGCTGGGAAACGGAGCTCTGACCCCCCCCCCCCTCACAGCCGGCATGGAAAGAACCATGCCGGCTGCTCTCGGAGGTCAGGAAAGTGACCCTGGGGAGGGGGCAGAGGGGGCATTTTGGGGGGAGGGGAGGAGACTGCAGAGACCAGGGAACGAACTATTCTGATGCCTCTGCAGCCTCCTTCCCTCTGAAACACTCCAGCTAGGTGGGCAAAAAAGCCCATTTGGGGCAAATGCAGGGCAGGAGGGTGGGGAGATGAAGACCCCCTCCGCCGCGCCTCACACTCTGCATAGGATGCCCGTCAGCCTCTGAGTTCGGGGGCTTTATGGGTATTATGACAGGATCGTGTCCTTAATTTCTCCCAGGAAGATTTAAAATGTAGCTGTTTCTGCATTCCTCCAAAAATCTATATGTTAAAGTGTTTCACCTCTACAACTCCCCCTCCCATCTGAAGAATATTTAGCGAAAGAAATTAATTAATTACAAATTGAAACTAGCAGGTTTTAGCCATTTCAGGGTGTGTGTGTGTGTGTGTGTAGATAGCCTGGGAGATATTTAACACAGCCAATCCTAGGTTTATAAAGCACTGAAAATGTTCTCCTTTATTTGATAAAGTTATAACTTGGCAGTACAATAATTAATATGTGATGGTGAATACAGTTAATTGAAACTGAGGTAAATATCCACCTATGGTTGAGAATAAATACCCCTCTAATTTCTCCTACTGCAAAATGAAACTCTGCTCTGCTGGAGAAGAGAGGGAAAGGCTGTCGCTCTCGTGAAACTGGATAGATATCCTCATCCAACCCGGCTTGCCTCGCCTCGCCTGCTTCTTCTCAGAGTGCAGGCGGCTCCTGGTTACCTTGGCAATCTTCTGGCCGCATTTAGGGCCCTTGTTGTGAATAAGAATAAGTTCAGCCTTTCACTCCTGCAGACAAGCACCACCGAGTCTCACTTTCGCTTTGACCCCATGGCGCCACTGCGCATGGAAGACTCGGAGCCACACGGAGGACCCGGGCGTGGGCGACGCGCTGGCGTGCCTTCCCTGCCTGTGAGTCAAGGTGAGCCATGCAAGGAGCGGTCCTCGAAAGCTGTGATCAGTCATGGGGGAGGAATACCCTCGAAGGTCCGTTAGGCCCACTGTAAATGCGTCGGGAAATGCATAATTTTTCACAACACGATACTGTGGTGGCACGAGCTTGGATGGCTGTGTGTGTGTGTGTGTGTGTGTGTGTGTGTGTGTGTGTGAGAGAGAGAGGGAGAGGAGTGGAAAATAAGTTTTGCTTTGGGTGTTAGCCATGAAAGCTGGCACAGGGGCAGAAGGAGGCAGTGGGTGGGTGTGTCTGTCTCCACCTTGCTCAGCCCTGTCTCCTCTCCCCAAGCAGGTGAAATGTTTTATCTCAGTGTTCTCCAAGCTTGGGTCGGGTCCCCAGATGTTTTGGGAGACCCAAGGTTGGAGAACACTGTTTAATCTGATCAGCAGCTGACTGGAAATAAGAGCTTTCCCTCTTGTGGTATGCTGGGATGGGAGGTCCCGCGTGGCACGATGGGGGGGGGGGGTGAAAGCACCCTCCCCAAAGTCCTTCACAAAGTCCTCCATACTTGGGACAAGAAGAGCTTGAGATTTTTTTTAAAAAAAATGATTGTGGGAGAAACCAAAGCTGACAGATCCGTCCATCCAGGCCCAGGGCTCAGAGGGCTTCGCTCTTCAAAGCCTGGGTCTGGACCCCCCTGCATATTCACCCATGTTTGTGATGATGCTGGATTGGGGTCGCGCAACCCCTCTTTTCTGACATGCTCCTCATCTTTCTCAGGCAGGTACATCATGGTCCTCTCCAGGCTGTACCTCTTGAATTTGACTGCTGCAGATGGGTGAGAAGAATTTTTATTTCATTTTGTTTTTGATAAGAATTTACCAAAATTCGCAAAGTTCGAGAGACAAAGAACTTGGGATTCGAAAAATGTGAATGCAGGAGGGAGCAAATCTGACCGATTAACCCGTCTGTAGGTATGAATGGTGTGTGCATTTGTGTGTGAATGGTGTGAGTAGGTCTTGTGTACATATGAATCATGTGTGTGTGTGTGTGCGTGTGTGTGTGTGCGTGTGCCTGTGCCTGTGCCTGTGCCTGTGTGATTGGTGTGTGAGAGAGCTGGGTTGCCTTACCCACTCTGGAATCCGGCCACACCCACTTTGCACTGTGGCCACGCCCACCCTTGACATGCGGCTTGTGGGAGGGTTCCCAGTGGCAATCCAACCCTTGGGCCAAAAACGGTTCCCCTCCCCAGAATTACTACATACTGCCCAATCACTGAAGCTGTCTCAGTGATTCACAAATAGAGGTTAAAGCCATAAAATGCAGTATATGTGTGTGTGTATATATGTGTGTGTGTGTATATATAATAAAATATGATGTAAATCTAAAACAAATTAAAATAGCCACGGAATAAAACCAAAGTAAAACCAGGGCGAAGGTCAACAACAGTGCAAGGAACTAAAAAGCGAGAACACACTTTTAAAACCAGCAGGCGAAGGAGCCTGGGAGAATAACGAGGCCGCCGTCACCCCTGCCCTGGGTGGAATCCCTGCCTCCCAAGAAAGGAGAGCAACATCTGGTTGGCCTCCGGTGGCTCCTGCTGCATCCCCAGCTACGTGTCACGTTTGCGATGCCTAGAAAGACTCCATTAACATCAGCAGCATTCTGCCGGCTTATTGTACCATGAAGTGTTTCTGATTAGCAGGTAATTTGATGGAGTGAGGCATTTTAATGGGACCAGCACAGGAATGTTCATGCAAACATGATATAGAAATAGAATTTCATGAGCATCTTGCTCCCGGCGCAGGTATTTTCACTGTTCCGTCTGGAGCTGGAACACCCATTTGACTCAAGTGCTACAAAGTAATTGAATTAGAAAAGGGGATTAGGGCTCTTTCAAGCGCGATCTTAGACAGAGGTTTTTGTATTACAATCTGTTGTGTTCTATAAACAGTTGCGAGTGCATTAATGCACAGAACTGGTTGCCTGGTGTGGGGAGAGGTAATTGAGAAATATGAATTCTTTGCTTCTCTCTTTACGTTTACTCTCCACGGGAACATATTGAGGCAGGAGGGAAGGAGGTAGGCAGGTAGGCGGGAGGCGCCAAGCCAAGCAGGTAACCGTCTTTGCCGTGCTGACTGCAGGTATGAGCAAAACGCCCCAATGTGGAGGTGGCAGGCAGGTGGGATGCATGTGCAGAGGAGGCATGCATGTCGCGGGGACCCAGGAGGCAGGGCTGGAAGGAAGCCGGTTTTGCCCTCGCCGCAGCACAGCCCCGTGTCTGAGTATGCGCACCTGCAAGGTCACCATTTCCTATTTGCAGGAGTGGTAAAGCGGGGGGGCCCTGTAATCATCATCATCATCAGGCGATCACTCGTGACCGAGTAAGATTGTCTTCCGGGATAAAAGGAGGAAATTCTAAAGAAGATTGTGTAGACTCTAGCGATGGGTCCGTAAGTGACTGTGGAGGCCAATTCTAGATCCACACAGCTTCCCACAGTGAGGACACAGGTTACCAGATAGAAGATGGTCCAATAAATGGGTTAGATGAATCATTTATGAAAAGGTTGATTGAGTGGTGATGCCCAGTTTGTTTTATCTCAGGCATTTCTATGCTCGCATGCAAAGAACCTCATGCTCAGGCAAGTTCATCTGCTTTATGGAAAACCCTTATTTGAGAAGTTTGCATGACACGTTCTTTGTTAACTTTTAGATGCCAGGACAAGGTCTTTTTAAATGATGACGACGATGATGATTAATAGTTGTGTTGATTTTATCTGCAGAGAAATTTTATATAGGCTGTGCGCAACTTGCTGTTCCATCTGGTATGTTATTCTTTTTATATGAGAGCCAGTGCGGCATAGTGGTGAGAATGTTGGACTGGGACTCGGGAGATCCGGGTTCTAGTCCCCGCTCGGCCATGAAACTCACTGGGTGACTTTGGGCCAGTCACTGACTCTCAGCCTAGCCTACCTCACAGGGTTGTTGTGAGGATAAAATGGAGAGGAGGATTATGTAAGCCGCCTTGGGTTCCTTGCAGGAAAAAAGGCGGGGTATAAATATAATAAACTAGCTGTTGCCCGCTGCTGCGCTCGCGTGGATTTTAGGATTTGGTATAATTGTTTTTAAAAGAAACATGTATGGAAAAGATGCAGTGTCTCTGACTGAAAGTGTAACGCTGAGGCTGGGTGCTGGCAGCAGAAACCTTTTGTGACAGAAATATCTGTTTGTAAAGAAAAATCAGGTTAATCCTGAGAGTCTACAGGTGATGAAGAGTGACCGTGCCAAGTTTGGGGTAGATCTGTCTAAACGTGATGGAGCCTATGCGACGACACCCCACACACAACAGTCAGTCAGTCATGTAAAAAGTTTCCCTCCCTTTTCACCCCCTCAGAGAACATTCTAAATGGCCTGGGGGAGATTTGCATACCCAGCCCTATTGGCCCCTGCAGGAATTCATACGAACATTCTAAGTGTCGTATGGGCTATTTGCATAACTGCTGCTATTGGCTCCTGCAGCAATTATGAGGTGAGGCCTTTTTGCAGAACTGCAGACATGAGAGTGGGGTGATTTTGCCCCCTTTTTCACCCCCTTAGGGACAGGATTTCCCAAAATCCTTCCTTAGTGGGGCTCTACGTCATAAAAGTAATGTCCCTTCAAAATTTCACGTTCCTAGATTAAACGGTTTGAGCTGGGCGTTGATGAGTCAGTCAGTCAGTCAGTCAGTCAGGACGCCTTCTTTTATATAGATAGATAGATAGATAAAATAATAAATAAATAAATAAATAAATATTGTTGGTTTTGCTTTTAGATTTTACTTTGTTTTGAGTTCTGAGACTTTTGTTACTTATTTTAAATCATGTTTTTTCTTGTACCCCATTTGGGGAATTTAAATTAAAAATGGAAAAGTGGGTTTGAAACCATTGAAATAAATAATTATTGGACAACATGGGGCTGTTTTGGTGTTGTTCCTAATAAATCCGCTGCCGAAGCCAAAGTAACCACTGTTGGGCCCAAGCAACAAAGGTCTGTACAGAACAAAAGTTTGGACTGTGCCTGACAACCCATTGGACATGCCAGGGACGCTTGAGGAATTCATTTATTGTGAATTCCAATGTGAATTGGGCCCAATCCCGGATCAATGCCCTGACCCCTCCTGGATGACAGATGTGTGAATCAGAACCACTCCAGCTTTCACATTTCCAAATGTTTCAATGAAATTCTCAGCTCATAAAATCAAATCTCAAAATGCACATCAAAGTGTGTAATTTGGGAGAAAACAAGTTTATAAATGTGTAAATTGGGAGAACGTGTGTTTATAAAAGCAAATTTTTGAGAGAAACAGGTTTTAAAATACGTATCTGAATACAAATTTGTGTGTGGCTTAAAACCAACAACGATTAATGTGAAAATGGGAGAGACCTGGCTCATCACGAGTGAACACACGCAAAAGTGACGTAGAGCAGAAATAGACTGGTCCATCGATTGCCAGCAGGGAGGCAGCCCAGAAGCCAGGGCATGAATGTGAGGTGCTCCTTGCAATGCATCATCCATGAGAAGGTGGATTTGCTTGCATTCAGCACCAGCAGATGTTTCCAGACAGTCTTCAAAGGCAGTCCCATATAGACTACATTGCAGCAAGCTAGTTTTGAGGTTACGAAAGACAGATGAGTAATGTTGGCTAGGAAGACAGTTGGGTTTTTCTTTCTCTCGTCCTGTCCACATCCGACTGCTGCCCTTGAGGACTGTTCAGAGGCTGCCCCAAGTGTCCCCAGCTTGAGTCGAGCTCTGCTCCAGATCTTGTTCCGTCCAAGGACAACAAGGATACCACTGCTAGGGATGGGCGACCCGCCCGGCGCTTGACTCGTGGCGCGCGAGCCAAGCACTCCTGCCGTGAGAGCCGAGTCCAAGCGTGAGTGCCAGCTGAGGCGCTCACCCGACTTCCGGGTCCTCGGCTCTACATAGCTTATGTAGAAAACGGCCAAATTTGCACAAATTACAGTCAAATATGTGCAAATTTAGCTGTAATTTATGCAAATTTGGCCATTTTCTACGTAAACAATGTAGTGCTGGAACCTGGAAGGCTTGCGAGAATGCAAGTCAAGCCGGGGGGGAAAGGTAGGGCGAGCAGAGCTCGGGGTGGGGGGTTGAGCCCGGCGAGTTTGCCGGACTTCCACCTCCCAAATGAGCTCCGCACACGTCCCCTGCCACTGACATGGACTCATTTGCTGATGGGGCGTAACTGAGCTTGCCCTCCAGCAGGAAAACTCTCTTGCAAAATAAGCTCCCAATTTTATAGTCGTGTTCATGGTCATGTTTTATGTCACTATCCTGGATAATGTCTCATGAGCCATTTGGCAATAACTCCCATGCTGCTCTGCTGGGGAGAAATATTCTGTCAGAGTTTGCACATGGATACTAACATTTCAAGCAGAAAATGAAAGGCATTGAGATGACATATGACAGCCGTCACTTTTGACAGATGTGTGAGCAGCATAAATAAAGTCTTGGCTGGCCAGACTCCAAAGAGAATAGAGTTCCAGATGCCACCAGCATTCCTATTCCCCTTAAGGATGTTAGAAGGTAGTGGTGGAAAGGGATGTGGTCTTTTTCCAGCACCAAAATGCTACTCTTTGGGAGGATGTTTGGCTGGCTCCAGGGAGTAGGTAGCAATGGGCCCACTGAGGAAGTCTGTGGGAAGATGGGAGCAATCAGAAACCTCCAAACACAATGGCACTGCATGGCCTTTGCTTTCCGCTGAGCCTTAACCAGCTCTGTGTATACCACAGTCAGTATGGCGGTGGAGTCAGTCACAGCCCTGACAGTTGGATGGTGTTGTTGCGGCTGTTTCCAAAAATACTTTGGCTTGGCTTGCAAGGCGACCATGGGCTAGCCTGAGTGTGGCCTTCCTTTGGTTGGAAGGCAGGGAGGGAGAGAGAGAGACCCTGAACCAAGCAAAGGTGAGATGTGCTTGCCAAAGCTCCTTCCCCAGCCAGAGAGAGAGAGTAGCACACAGCAGGCACCTGAGTTGGCCTGAATAACAGGGGGCATCTCACTGGTGGGAGAGGCAAAAAAGACTGACAGAGTGCGGAAATAACTGAGTGATGGGTGCGACGACACCGCCCTTACACTTTAGGACCAGGCGCATACACCCTTCTCAGGCTAAGCGCACCAACACTTAAAAACCTGAGGGGAGGGTCAAATGAAACCTTTCTCCTACCAATGAGGGAAAAGATTAATACAGGTTATTAAGGATCTATTTTAAAATTATGATATTGTGGGTACAAAGGTGTGTGTGTGTGTGTGTGTGTGTAGATTTAACAGTAATGCAGGTTAATAACGCCAAGCTGACACGTAGGATTTGGGTAGCAAACAAAATAAAAATAAGTTTATTTTAATTCTCAAAATCTTAGTTCCAGGAAATAACTTTAAACCTGCCTACCCCAAACACTTTGTAATTAACCTAAGTCCCTATAACTCTAAATATTTTCACTCCTCAGACAAGCACTGATTTCTCTCTAAACTCCTGACAGACAAGACACGAATAACTGTAAGAAGGAAAAGACAACGACCCGACTAACCCAACTAACCTAACTCCCCAATCAACCACTTAACACTCTCCCATAACACACTTCACTGACTCTGACATCACTCAGACGCTCCTTATAGACTCCTCCCCCCACCCTTTCCAAGACATCACAAACCACACCCACTCAGTTCAACATTCTATAGTCACTAAACATACTAATGCAGACATGCACCAGGGAAGTGAATTGTGGGGTTACGCCACAATGGGCTTAACAAAAACACCTCCAGAAGTAGGGATAGGTGAGAATTTTGTTTCTGTTTGGTTTTTATAAGAATTTTTCAAAATTCATGAATTTATCCATATTTAGGACAAAAAGAACTTGAGGTGGTTTGTTTGTTTTTTAATATTGAATGTGAGAGAAATCAAAACTGACAAATTTGTGCTTAGCTCTAAAAGTAGAACTGTGCACAAATCACCTCTTGAAGCACCTTGAAAACAATGCAGTGATTACTAGAAGCCAGCATGAATTTGTCAAGAACAAATCCTGTCAGACTAATCTGATCTCATTTTTTGATCGGGTAACCTCCCTTGTGGACTGTGGGAATGCTGTGGACATTATATATCTGGACTTCAGCAAAGCTTTCAACAAAGTATCTCATGATATCCTGATTAGCAAGCTAGCTAAAAGTGGACTAGATGGAACAACTATCAGGTGGATCCACAATTGGCTACAGAATCGGACTCAAAGAGTGCTTATCAATGGTACCTTCTCAAACTGGGGAGAGGTAACGAGCGGGGTACCACAGGGCTCAGTCCTGGGCCCGGTGCTCTTCAACATTTTTATTAATGACTTGGATGAGGAGGTGCAGGGAATGCTTATCAAATTTGCAGATGACACAAAGTTGGGTGGAACAGCTAATACTCTGGAAGACAGAAACAAAATTCAAAGTGACCTCGATAGGCTGGAGCGCTGGACCGAAAACAACAGAATGAAATTTAATAGGGATAAATGCCAAGTGCTGCACCTAGGGAGAGGAAACCAAATGCAGAGTTACAGAATGGGGGACACTTGGCTCAACAATACTACAAGTGAGAAGGATCTTGGAATTGTGGTAGATCACAAACTGAATATGAGCCAGCAATGCAATGTGGCTGCAAAGAAGGCAAATGCTATTTTGGGCTGCATTAATAGAATTAATAGCTTCCAAATCGCGTGAAGTGATAATTCCCCTTTACTCAGCATGGTTAGGCCTCATTTGAGTACTGCGTCCAGTTCTGGGCACCACACTTTAAGAAGGACGTAGACAAACTGGAGAGGGTTCAGAGGAGGGCAACAAGGATGATAAAGGGACTGGAAACAAGGCCCCATGAGGAGAGACTGAAAGAACTGGGCATGTTTAGCCTTCAGAAGAGGAGACTGAGGGGAGATATGATCGCACTCTTCCAGTATTTGAAGGGATGTCACACAGAGGAGGGCAAAGATCTCTTCTCGTTCATCCCAGTTTGCAGGACACGGAATAATGGGCTCAAGTTTTGGGAAGCCAGATTCCACCTGGACATCAGTATTCCTGGGAAGCACCAGAAATACTCTGAAGGGGCTCAGTTTTGAGCAATTTTGCTCAAGCTTTGGCCCAATATGGCACATCTCCCTCATGGATATCCCTGTTGTAGTCTGCCATCCAAATGGTGTTCCCCAGGCAGGATCTCTTTTCTCCAACTGGCAGTTGCTATCCCAGATATCGGGAACAAAGGGGAGAAGACAAGAAAACCTAGTGATATACTCCCCTTTGTTCTTGTATTTGGTCAGTTGGGGCCTTCCCTTCTTCCTTCACAGTTCTCCAAGCCCCTGCTCCCTGGGATCCCGTTACGTGGAGATCTTGGGGGATCCTGCAAAGGATGTGTCCTGAAATGGTCCCTCCAAATTAATATGCAAAGCTGCCTTTGTGCTGAGTGAGGTCATTGGCCGTATAGCTCAGTAGCGCCCACCCTGCATAGTGACAACTCCCCAGAGTCTCGCGCCAAGGATGGGCAACGGCGGCTGGATGCTCTATGCGCAGAGCATGGGCTCCGCCACTGCAGAGCTAGGGGGGGCTCCTTGTGTTCTGCAAACCACCCTGTACATTTTTCTGCTATGTGGGGCAAAAAGCTCTCAAGCAAAGCACGGGAATAACTTTATTCCATATGCTATCATATAGAGCAGACCAGTGCTTTTTTTCTGGAGAAAAAGGTACCGGAACTCTTGGCTTACATTTCCTCGGGAGTAGATGGCGATTAAATTGTAATGCAATTAATAGAAGAAAAGGTGCTGGAACTCAGTTCCAGTGAGTTCCACCAGAAAAAAAGCCCTGGAGCAGACTGCTTGGGACCAGAGGTGGCCTGTGCCCCCTCCCTGCGAGGCCTCTTCCTTCCCCCGCTGCACATGGAGTTTTGTTCCCTTCCTGGGCTCTCAGTTCCTCCCTGGCATAGTGATTATCCAACGGTTGCCACCGACAATGATTTAAGACCCTCCTTGGGTGCCATAGAATTGTGTTTTTTCTCTTAGCAGCAGCTCAGACATGCTCTTAGGTGATGCCCTCCTGACAGTTTGTCTCTCCGCAAACAAAATTACGCTGATTTGCAAAGTGACAGGCACTTTGCTTCTGCGGAGAAAGAACCGCACTGTGGCTCGTGGAAAGGGAAAGATTAATTGGTACAGGAGGAGAGCTAATATTATAAATTGATGGGGCTTAAGTAATGCCCATCCGTTATGTTCTCCTGGCTTTTTGACATCCTTTAATGCATTTCCTCCCACCCACCCTCCGTCCCTGATATCTCACCAAACCATGTGGCCTGACAAATAAAAGCTGGTTGGTGCTGATGGAACAGCTGTCCCTGGTGATGGATTAGATTCTCAGATGGCCATTAGGTGCCACTGCAACACCCAGCAGAGCGCTAAGTGTTGGACTTTGCATGCGTCGGCGTGAAAGATCAATGACGGGAGTGTTATGGTTACACTCGGAAGCACGTCCCCTCTCCCACTCTCCTGTCACAACAGCGGCTGAGTGCATTTCGGGGCTGGAGAGCGATGGCTGGCGAAATTTCAGTGGCGACTGGAGTAATCGGGAGTTGTTTGCTCTGCGGGCACTTACTATGCAGCTCACCTGCTCTCTGCTTGTGATGTACACCGTGGCCTCAATTGAGTGGGCTGCCTGATCACAGAGCTGGAAACAGGAGCGCTGCTGCCACCGAAATTGTGCCTCAAGGAAAACTCAAAGCAGGCTGGAGGGGGGAGGAGACATTTCTCAGCTGGGAGGGTCCACACACACACCCTAGAAATTATCATCCATGTGCACAAAACATACACAGGAAGGCTATCTGCTCGGAGGTGGCTGAAGACCTTCCCCTTTCAGGCAGCTTTTGGGAGGATTAATTGCTATTCATCGTTGTGCTCTATGCTGCTGCAGCTGTGGCTGTTTTACTGCTGGTTGTTCTTGTGCAGAGCAGAAGAAAGGGTGCCATGGACAAACCGACGGCCTCCCTTGTCAAACATGCTTCTCTGAGCGTGGAAAGCTAAGGAGGGTCAGGCCTGGTTGTTACTTGGATGGGAGACCCCTCCTCTAGTTTCCTGCATTGAGCAGGGGGGTTGGACTCGATAGATGGCCTTGTAGGCCCCTTCCAACTCTATGACATCCTATGATCTGTCTTGAATTGTGAACCAGATGCCCTAACGGGAAGCCCACAACAAGCAAGGCCTGAATGCGATAACAGCCCCCTCCCGCTTGTGTTCCCCAGTAACTGCTGCTCTGACAGGTGTGCTGATGACAATACTGGAAGTAGCATATAAACTTAAAATTGCATTAAAAAAAAGAAAAGAAAAAAGGAGCGCCTCAAACTGGCAGATGGATACACGGCAGAGTAACATTTTAATATACTGTTCAGCCATAGGATCAGGTAATCTGAACATGTTTAAATGGTACAATGATGTTTTCTTTATTTTAGAAGCACGAGCCGAGGCAGCAGCGTCGAACCTCTTTCAGTCCAAGGGCAGAATTCAGCTTTGGAGCAGGCGAGCAGCTTCGAAGACTGCGTTCCAGAGGTGGGTGGGGCGGGGGGCAAAAGGGTGTGGGGGCAAAAATGACCACGTCGGTCAAGCCGCTGGCGCCAGTCGAGCCGCGGTCCTCCGGAGCATCACTTCCGGCTGCTCCAGCACGCTGGACCCCCGCGCTATGTTTTTGGCGGGGGGAACCAGGGCAACAGGGCGGCGGGCGGCTCTCCACGGAGAGCTGAGCCGAGAAGCCGCAGGATACCCGAAGGTAGGTCTGTGCGAGCCTCGCACGGGCGCGAGCGGGGCCGAGTTCGGCCCCACTCAGCCCGCGCGAGCCAAATGGCAACATCCCTATAAAAACCCTTTTTCATTACACCCTCTCCAGCACAATGCAGAACAATTCTTATCTATCCGATTTAATCTTACTGGAGTTAGATACCATCTCCAAACCACTTTATAAAAATTCTCTTTTATCCTAGTTGACATAACTCTTTCAATATGTCTATCCCAAATATTTTTCCAACTTTGTTTCGATATTTCCTCATCAAATTCATTATCCCATAACAATTTAAGAGAATCTTTATGTTCTTCTTCTTTTTGTAACATCATATATAAAACCTTTGTTGTACCCCAACAACCCGAGTTCTTCTGTGCTATGCTTTCATCAATGATCCCATGCATTGCTGTGTAATGGCAACCTGTAAAGGGGGAAAAGATGCAAACTGAAACTGGTGAGCTCCACTTGCACCAATTAAATATGATGATAGAAACTCTTCAAGTTAAACCAGGTGGCAGGTGGAACAGAATACAGGGCGGCATGCTCATCCCTGCCCAAGAGAACATCCCATTGCATTCTATTTTAATTAACACAGGGGAAAGCTGCCCCCTCCCGGTTCAACACTGTCAGGATCTGCTTGCTGGGAAGTGCTGCAGCTCCATCTGGTGGCCGCTTTTCAGAAGACAGCCTGGCCTACACCACAGTACTTGCAGGGTTCAGCCCCAAATCTCTGGGCACTCCCAGGCTTGCTAATGCAGACCAGCTGGGAGCTGCAGGAAGCCTTACATAAGGGCCTCTTCTTCCCTCAAGCCTTTGCCACAGCAACATGAGTCACTGTGGTGTCTGCATCCAGTGCTGACTCTGTTGACCAACTCTGATCCTTGCCTTGTCCATGTTTGACCTGCATCTGCTCCGGACCTTTGCTTCTTGTCTCTGACCCCACCCTGCCTGGTACATCTCTGACCTCTGCTTGTTCTTGGACTTCACTTCTTGCCTCTGGTCCCACCTTGCCTGATATGTGCTGGACCTCTGCTTGTCTCTGGACCTTGCTCACACCTCTGGCCCTGTTCTGTTGTGTATGTGTTTGACCATTGTCTGCTCTGCACTCTGCTTTGGCTCTGGTCTCCATCCGCCTCCATCACCCCTAGCCCTGTCATTCCATCCTAGGACCCTTGCCTGCTCATGCCCCGGAGCTGACTACACACGCACAACCATTCCTGAGGATTAGAAGCCTGATGTCACTAATAAGCAAGCCAGGGAAGGGAAAGGAATTTGTTTCAGTTCAATTTTGAGCAGAATTTATCCAATTCGCACATTCTGGAGCAGAACACAGACTCTAATACTTTTTGCAGTTGAATGCCCATACCTCTCTGAGCTTGCAATGCAATTTGGGTAACAAAAAATAAATGTGTTCAGAAAATGTGTACATTTGAAAAATGCACAGAAAAATGTGTATATTTTATAGACATATGTACAACTGAAAAATGTGCACACAAAATATGTACATTTGGTAAAATGTGTACCAAAATATGAACAAATTTCCATGCTGTGGAGAAAAAACTTGCAACCTGCCACGGATTCGAGTTGGAACAACATTTGTAGTGGAAATTGGAAAACCTCAGCAAGCTTGAGTTTTGCAGAGTCGTACGTCTCTACTGGACATTTGGAAATGGCGAGGAAAAGCCATCCTTCAGCCCCCAGCTCTTACTGTTGAGAGGACTGTCTTCACTGGCTGAACAATCCAGCCATCTATGCGGACATAAATATAGAGGTCAACGGGAAATTGTGAGATGCGCATTATGAGCTTCATCTCCTCTATCCTTCATTTTAAGAAGTCGTATAGGATGGGGAGTGATAATAGCTCTCCATATTTTATTTTTGTTGATATTTTAAATAACTCATGCTAGAGAACATGACACTTGGAGTAGCTTGTACATTTGCTTGTTCAAATAACTTCAGTGCTTTGCTAGTTGGGCTGGGCTGGGGGGTAGCAGTCTGTAGGTGAGGTACTCAGGTGTGGAACATTGATTTGCCCGATGGACAATAGCCTTCACCTTCAGAGGTCAGGATTTCTTAACCCCCATGGTACGAAAACAGGATCCACCACCACCACCACCACCACATCCATTTAACCCCATGTTATGGGATTGTTGTCACTGAGACAAGAATTCATGTTTTTGGTTAAGAATGTCTTGTTAACAGTTCTCTCCTGACTTCTCTCAGAATGGAACCATTCTCACCCCTACACACACACACACACACTTTAATGCATTCCAACCTCCCCCCTCCAGATGTAGAAGAAACAAACCATCAAGTCAGTTGCAATACATTAGGGAATCACCCAGGCTCTTTCAATCATCTCTGTGCTGCAGGAAGATAAATTGCCATGATAAGGTGTGATGGGTGACCCATGATCTCGGGTTTTTTTTATCTTCCAATGTGCAATCTTGTTGATAAAACAACAGAGATGAAAGCTTCTGTAATGTAGTTACTTGAGATGAATAGTGATTGGAATGTTGTTTATTCCTTAATTTTAATTCTGTAATAGATATGTGGAAATTTGAGGCCTTTTATGCAGGTACTGCTCCACAGTGTTCCACTGCTTAGCTAGGATTCCATCCTGGGATTTCCAAAATGAGCAGCTAAATTGAATTATTGTGATATATGGATATTTTTGATGCGTGCTCTTCGATGCAGGGGTTTAGATTCAAAAGTGTATAAATGCTAAGCCAGATGAATAATAATAATTAATAGTAATAGTAATAGTAATAGTAATAATTTTATTTCTATACTGTCCAATAGCCAATATACACCCACTCTCTGGGTGTAGCGGTGGGCGAACTCACCAGGACCCAACTCCCTGGGCGCTCGCCGAGCACCCACACACACACACACACGATCCATTCTGCAGCACTTGGCGGACTTCCAGGTCCCCGTGGTGTCACTTCCGGGTCCTCCAGCGCTGCGTTTTTTCCCATAAAAAACAAGGTAAACTACCTTAAATAGCGCCGTTTTAAGGTAGTTTACCCTGGATTTTACAGAAAAAACGCAGCGCCGGGGACCCGGATGAGAGGTGCGGGGACCCGGAAGTACCTTTCCCCAGCTCCTCTCCATGGAGTTGTGCTGAGCCGGGGAAAGGTAAGTTCCGTGGGGCTCGGGAGGGGGGTCGAGAGGGGCAAGTTTGAGCAATTCACCCATCCCTAGGAAAAAAAACACACAATACAATATAAAATACACAATAAAAACATAACAAATTTAAAACCAAATTTAAAAAGACACAAATAGCTAAAACAAGTTAATACAACGTGACCAGTACAAAAAGTTAAAAATTAACCACTCCCACCATGCACTATTTAGAGTTGTTAAAAGCCTCGACATGGAGGGCAGTCTTAACCTGGCACCAAAAAGATAGCAGAGTTGGCGCCAGGCGAGCCTCAGGGGGGAGGCTGTTCCTGAGTTTGCCAGTTAATTAATATTAACATGGATGGTTTAAGAATGTATCAGCAAAATGTAAAATGTGGGACTTTAAAGGCGTTCCTAAAGTGGAACTGGAAAATCAACATTTGAACATCTCAAGTTTCAACAGTTCTGAAAATTCAGCAAACTATTGGTTAGAACTGAAGGCCATCATGAGGTACTTGGGCTGCGTGTTCCAAAGACAGTCTTCGTGGCTGTGCTTCAAGATCAGCTTCTTCTGAGGAATGGGTGAGGAATTCATACAGTTCACATAATGCACTTCCCAAACTTAAGCATGATCCAGAATGCAGTTTGCCATCAAAATAACTATACCTCAATGCTTGTGGCACAGTTCACAAAAAGATGCAAACAAACAAAAATGCATGCTTTAAAAAAAAAATGTGCACAAAATATGTAAAAGTTTTTGTGCAGAAGAAACACACCTTGCAATCCAGTGCAAAATTGGGATGGAACAAACTTATCATTGGAAAAATGAGAATGTGAGTGAAATTGAGCTTGACAGATTTGCACATCCTTTCTCCTGAGGTCTTGTTTCTGACTCCAGCTCTGAAGATCAGCCAAGCTGATGAACAAAGAGACGGGTCCTTTTCTGTGGTTGCCCCATCCATCCGGAACTCTCTCCCAACTGATGTGCATTTGGCCTCATCAACTCAGGCCTTGAAATGGGCTTCAAAGACCTATCTCTTCCAAAGTGGTCTTTACCTAAAAGTTTGATGGTGCTGCTGCCCTGCTGCTCTGGGGCTGCTGTGGAATTTTTAACGGGATGGTGCATGGCCCGGTGTTTGATTGTACTGCTGTTTTAATTGATTGTTTTAAGGAACTTTAATGTATGATTGTGCACATTGCACTTTTACGCAAGCCAGCTTGTGAGGGGATTTACCCTAAAAAAATAATTAAATAAATAAATAAACATGGTTGGTGAGATGGTGAAGTCAAACAGAACATCTGGATCCAACTAGGGGCATATCTGCACAGGACGAACCTTGTTTCCTCACAACTATCATTAGCTGGACGAGGAACTGTACAAGCAAACAGTTCTCTGGCTGGATGAACCATGTGGTTCCTGGGCTGATCCAGCAGCAGACGGGGGTCCATGTCCAACATTCTGGTCAGATCATCCACCATCATGACCATCTTTACTCCACAGCAAAAAAACAAAAAACAAGACAAGCAAAACCAGGGGGGCGGGGGGCGGAAACCGCTCTCCCACCCCACTCCTCCCAGAGAGACAAGCAGCAGCAGCAGCAGCTCTGATTATCCTGGCTGAGGCGGTGCGTGCGCGGCTCAACAGCGGTCTCCAGATGTGGTGGGCTTGGGACCACATGCCACAATCCAGCAGAGAGTCAGGTATGCTCAAGGCAACTTTTAAGAATGTATTCTGGACTGAATCCCAGTGGGTAGCAAGAAACTTTATAAATGAATGCCATGAAATGGAATCCATTGATTTCTGCTTCTTTCCCATTTATCCTGCCCAGCGGCTTTTTCTTGGGAAGTGGGGAGCAGGCAGCTAACTGGCAGGGATGGGGACTCGGACTCGAGGACTCGACTCGTGAGTCGGACTGGGTCCCCCCTCTGACTCGACTCGGACTCGAGTCCCAATATTTTTAATGGGACTCGAGACTCGACTCGGGACTCGAGACCAAGGACTCGTCAGCATCCCTGCTTGATGCCACCTGCAGGTGCTGTCTAGACCTAGTTGCAGTAACAATCCAAGTTTATTTTTTAAAATCATTTTCCTAATGCAACCTTTCAGACATTTTGGGTTTGGCTGCCTCTGCCTGCCTGTTTGGGGTTCCCTGCCTCCTCTGCCTGCCTGGTCTCTTCTTGACCAGTTCCACAGTTTGAATTGTCCAAGACAAAGGCCTCTGCCTGCCTGTTTTGGGGTTCCCTGCCTGGTTATTTTGGGTTTGTCTGCCTGGTCTGTTCTTGTCAAAATCAGTGGCAGAGTTTTGAGATAAAAAGGCACACTTGTGCCTAGAATTTATTTAAGCAACGCATCTGAAGTAGCCTTATTTTGTTGGGGGAAAACCCCATTGATTTTAATAGGGACTCGTGGAGTCAGCTTTGGGAGTGACTTGGGACTCGGGACTCGTGAGTCACCATTTTGGAGCAAGGACTTGGACTCGGACTCGAGACTCGGGTCCAAAGACTCGTGACTCGACTCGTGACTCGAGACCAAGGACTCTTCAACATCCCTGCTAACTGGGCTCAAGGGGCAGTGACGACGACGGTTCTGAGCGCAGGCGGCGGAAGTTGTTCTTTCAAAAAAGAGGCATTTCCCGGCCACTGACTCCCAGCTCTTCACTGTAAAGAAACCCCATGTGGCTTTCCCGATCCCTTGCTGCCGCCGCTGCCTCACAAAGTTGCTTGTCCTGCAGCCCACTGCTGGCATGAGAGAGAAGTCGCTGCCCGGCAGTTAAATCCATTCAGCAAAGGACAGCATTTTGACCACGGTGTGGGGGTGACCTTTTTAGTATGCTGGGCTTTGTCTGAGTAGCCACTTTGTCTATTCCCCAAAGGTTAGCGGGCTCTGCTGTGCAAAGACGGGGCGCTTGGAACGAGGCGAGCTCTGAAGTGGTGCCTTCATCAGAAAGGTCACACCTCTCTGCTTTAGCATACTGCTGCGCACTACATTAATTTACGCCATCGGGGGTGGGGGTGGTGAAATCCCATCTGCAAGCAATATTTGGAGCCAGGTTGGCTTTTAGTGCCCTTAGATGTTAAATGTACTGAATTTGAACAAAGTGGTTGAAAGCACTCAAGACCAAATGAAGAGATCCCCACACACACTTTAGCCAATGCTGCTTTCTTTATGTGCATGATGGGTTATGTTAATCTACAGGTAATAGATATACTGTAAAATGATAGAGATAAAGATTACGCTTAATTTTGTGTCCCTGCTGTGGTGATGGTTGTAATTAAATCAAATCACTTCCTCCTGGAACAGGACAGTTAGGGAATGATTGCTGGGTTTCGGCCCAGCACAGACTTATAAAACTGCTCCTCCGTCCCGCCCTCTTTCCACCCCTGGCTATGATCCCATGTCTGTTTTGGAAAAGTGGAGGGTTTAATGGGATCCTTTCATTTCTTGTACAGTCATGCCTTGGATTGAGAGCATAATTGGTTCCGGAAACGTGCTTGTAATCCAAAACACTCTTATATCAAAACGAAATCCCCCAAAAAAATTTGTACAGAGATTTTTAATTTAAGCCATACTACAGTACTTGTATTGCAAGACGTCGCTTGCATATCAAGTTAAAAAAAATTAAATAAATATTTAAAAATTTGCTTGTCTTGCAAAACTGCTCTCAAACCAAGTTACTTGCAATCCAAGGTATTACTGTAGTTCTCTTTGTGTCCTCACCCCAGAACAAAGACGTGAGGAGGCATGAAGTGGAATTGAGGGACACACCTTTATGGGATCATTAACAAGAAACTGCAGTGAGAGAACCTGGAAGCCACTTCCCCCTCTGGGCATCCCTAAAGTCTTTGGGGAGAGAGCAAGGAAGGGCTCGAAGTACTGGCTCAGTCTTTGCTCACCACCACTTGCCTAAATACGAGTTTGGGGGGGCACCTGACTCCTGTGCCCCCTCCCCAGCGTCCAGTGTTCAGAGCAGGGAGGGGGCCTTCAGGGCCCAAGGGCCGCTCGCCTTCCAAGGCTCCTCGCGCTGCTCAGCCGTCGGCGTGGGCTGGCCAGTGGCCTCCCCTGTGCTCCTGCCCCAAGATGCTCAGCAATGCTGCTCTTGACGTAGCCCCCTTCCCTCCCTCCCTCCCTCCCTCCCACCCTCCCTCCCTCACTGCCTGCCGTTGGGACCAAATAAGTGTGGAAACAAAGGAGGATCACCGGCAATAACTATAGTTTACAAAAAGCCTAGGCCACCGTGATCAAAATAATTCCAATAATTCTTTAAACTTTACAAATTTCTATTCATTACAAATGAACATTGAATACAATGTATATAATTCAATTATTACAATTTTTACAATTTTTTCTCAAAACAATTATTACAATTTTTTCAAAAGTCCTGGCTATCCAGAACAAAGTCCTTCCTATAACCAGCGTTGTTTTTTCTTATTTCTTTTTTCTTCTTACCAAATGGTAAACAGACCACCAGGTTATATGTAGTCGTTGTCACCTTGAGGTTATAGACCAAATAAGCCAGCCGAATAGTCCAGTTAAATGCACAGCATCCTGCTGCCTGGCCTGCGATGTGGAGTAGGCACAAAAAGGTCCTTGACTTCAAGGGGAGTGTAGGGAGGGGGGGGGAACAGCTTTATAATTTTGTTCTGGGCCTAAATGTTGGTAGGGACACAGGTTGGGACAAACAAAATTTCCAGTTCAGCCCCCAGTGAGCAACTGGCTAACCCCGTCTGCACTGCTAAGGGAACGGTGGGTGGGCTGGAAAAGATGCCTTACGGGGCGGGGGCAGGGCTGCCTCGATTTCTTTTTATATAGCCAGGTGTGGAAGTATGGCAGATATGTATATATGAGAAATCCATTTCAGTTTGTTTTTTTATCAGCATTTACCCAGTTTGTACCTCCCATGCTGAACACAGCCTTGAACGCAATCTGTGTAAATTTCCAATCTGCCAGTTTCGTTTTCTCCCACATTTGAATATGAAGAAATTTGTAGATTCTGGTAAATTCTGATCAAAAACAAATTGATTCATAATTCTCACCCATCTACACTGGCCAAATAATCCAAGAGCTACAGATATTCCTAACATGGAGAGGACCCTGAGGTGGCCGCCTAACTTACGGATGGGGAGCCTGTCAGAAAAAGAGAGCTGGTGGCAACCCTGACTAATGTGGTTGAATCCACAGGGGTTCAAAGGCAGACTTCCAAGAGCAAAGCACTCAATGCCCTGCACCTGGATCTGTCCATTTTGGTTTCTCCCACATTCCACTTTTTAAAAGTACCCTATCTTAATGTAAAGCCACAGTAAGAATGACCTCCAACACCGCACCACACACACACACACACACACACACACCCTCTCTGCCTGAAAGAATTTAGGTGGATGGTCGCTGTGAGAGTTTTACAAGCAGGTAGAGTTTTATAGTTGCACGAAGTGTTACTCTACCATGTGTGGATGAGAGAGAGAAGGTGTGTGTCTGTCTCATACAACAAAGAACACAGTGAACTGCACACGGAAGGGGGAAAGATATTCCTTTTCAAAGCATGCTGAGCATTAAATGCTTCCTGACCCCTTGCACTATATTATATAGTGTGCACAAATACTACAGTGTAGACATTCATCCATTTTCTCAGTAAAGTGTGCCGTCTATTTCGTTCTTCCTGACTTACTATACCCTGCACCTAGTCTTCTGATAGTTTAAATGCTGTGTGCGCATTTATTTGCACTGGTCATTTACTTTAACTCGTCTCTTTCAAAGTTTTCATAGGAGATCATGATGCACGCCTGGGGTCCAGCAGCTGGCCGTGTGGAACCACAATTAATTCTTGGCAGAATCCTCCATGCCGCCTCCTTAAATGTCTAAGCCCTTCCTGGTGACAGTCACTTGAAGAGCCGTGTGTGAAGTTTGATGTTCAGAGGCAGAGGCACTCTTCCTAAGCCACTGACGCGGGAATTGA
Source organism: Shinisaurus crocodilurus (assembly GCA_021292165.1). NCBI lineage: Eukaryota > Metazoa > Chordata > Lepidosauria > Squamata > Shinisauridae > Shinisaurus > Shinisaurus crocodilurus. The sequence continues at coordinate 318,896,911 of CM037876.1, read as the reverse complement.
TAACTAAGGCAAAGGTGGGAAGTTGTCTAGATTATCAAAATCCCATCTAGGCAACAGAATATTAACACCCAAATATCTGTGGTTTGTTCAATGTTTGGCATTTTAAAAAAGCCTTTGCACAGATCATTAGCATCTCCAGTTCAGAAAATAATGGTCTCATAGCTATCTGCTCATGTTCCTAAGGATGCAACTTACATGAAAAATAGGCTCGCTTTTGGTCTAATAAGCTTGTGGTCGCTGTAGGCGGTCTCAAAACATCTTTCAGATGAATTCATTAATATCTCTCTCTCTCTCTCTCTCTCTCTCTCTCCCCTTTGGTTACAATATGTTTGTGTATTCAGGCAACATTTGTGCACAAACACTGATAATATTTGCACGTTAGACTGGAGTTGCTTTTCTAAAGTGGTAACACAAGAACAGAAGCTGCTTCCAAAAGACACAGCTTGCAACGTGTCCTGCAGGGATAGAAATTAGGAATTAGAACAAGAAATCCTCCACAGGGCTACTGTTGTGGTTGAGAAATCTTTTGCAACAGAGTTGGAGACCAAACACTCAAGTTGGTTGTGTCTAAGTGATTCCAATTTAAAATGTCATGGGTTCAGTAAATATACTTTGAGGCACCTGGAAGCATCTGCCCTTCTTTTTCTGCATTTTTATTTTTCTTTGGTGGAGAAACAAGCCAGTGGTCGAGAACTGAGATGAATTTGCCACCTTCCGAAATTCTCCTCTGTGAATGATTATCTTGAATATTCTGTGGATGGCCTCTGATTAGAGAGGAAACAATCTGAATTTCACTTTCTCTTCCACTCAGTTAAAATAAACACACCATCTCAAGATCTTTCTATCCTGAGCATGAAGAAATTTGTGAATTTTGGAAAATGCTTATTAAAAATGAACCAAAATTAAACTGTCACCCATCTGCACTAGCCAAATCCAAGAGGTACAGCCTGAAGAGGACCCGTGATGCAGCCCTGTGCCCAGGGGTGGGCTAGCGGGGCCTGTCCCCCCCCCCAATTTTATTTTATTTTTACAAGCAAATAATTAAATCTGAGTGTAGCCAAACACGTACCCTGGATTTTGTAAAGCCAATTTTAACAAACTCAGAACAATTATTAGTAAGATCCCATGGCAAGCGACTCTCATGAGAAAGGGAGCCCAGAAGGGGTGGGAGTTTTTATAAAAGGAAATTTTAAAGGCACAATTGCAAACAATTCCCACAAGGAAAAAAGGCAGAGGGCAACAGAAGAAGCCAATGTGGCTTCACAATAAACTCAAAGATGACCTGAAAACAAAAAAGGACACGTATAGGAAGTGGAAGGAAGGACAGGCTACAGGGGAAGAGTACAGGCAGGTAGCACAGAACTGCAGGAATAGTGTCAGGAAGGCTAAAGCTGAGAATGAGCTAAGGTTAGCGAGGAATGCTAAAAGCAACAAAAAAGCTTTCTTCAGATACATGCACAGTAAAAGACAGAAGAAAGAACTGGTGGTTCAACTACGCAATGAGGATGGCAAATTGATAACAGAAGACAAAGAAAAGGCAGAAGTGTTCAATTCCTACTTCAGCTCGGTCTTCTCCCAAAAGAGGGTTTATGACCCCCCTGGCAAACCTGAAGAGCAGACTGAAGGGGCAGGATTGCAGCTTGAGATTGATAGGCAAATGGTCAAGGAGCACCTGATTACTCTGAACAAGTTTAAATCTCCAGGGCCTGATGAGCTGCATCCTAGAGTAATAAAGGAACTGGCAGAAGAACTCTCAGAACCACTGTCTACTATCTTTGAGAAATCATGGAGGACAGGTGAAGTGCCAGACGACTGGAGGAGGGCAAATGTTGTTCCCATCTTCAAAAAGGGCAAGAAGGAGGAACCTGGGAACTATAGGACAGTCAGTCTGACATCAATCCCCGGGAAGATTTTTGAGCAGATTATAAAGAAGTCAGTCTGCAAGCACCTTGAAAACAATGCAGTGAATACTAGAAGCCAGCATGGATTTGTCAAGAACAAATCCTGTCAGACTAATCTGATCTCATTTTTTGATCGGGTAACCTCCCTTTTGGACTGTGGGAATGCTGTGGACATTATATATCTGGACTTCAGCAAAGCTTTCGACAAAGTGCCTCATGATATCCTGATTAGTAAGCTAGCTAAGAGTGTGCTAGATGGAACAACTATCAGGTGGATCCACAATTGGCTACAGAATCGGACTCAAAGAGTGCTTATCAATGGTTCCTTCTCAAACTGGGGAGAGGTAACGAGCGGGGTACCACAGGGCTCGGTCCTGGGCCCGGTGCTCTTCAACATTTTTATTAATGACTTGGATGAGGAGGTACAGGGAATGCTTATCAAATTTGCAGATGACACAAAGTTGGGTGGAACAGCTAATACTCTGGAAGACAGAAACAAAATTCAAAGTGACCTCGATAGGCTGGAGCGCTGGGCCGAAAACAACAGAATGAAATTTAATAGGGATAAATGCCAAGTGCTGCACCTAGGGAGAGGAAACCAAATGCAGAGTTACAGAATGGGGGACACTTGGCTCAACAATACTACAAGCGAGAAGGATCTTGGAATTGTGGTAGATCACAAACTGAATATGAGCCAGCAATGCGATGTGGCTGCAAAGAAGGCAAATGCAGTTTTGGGCTGCATTAATAGAAGTATAGCTTCCAAATCGCGGGAAGTGATAATTCCCCTTTACTCGGCACTGGTTAGGCCTCATCTTGAGTACTGCGTCCAGTTCTGGGCACCTCACTTTAAGAAGGACATAGACAAACTGGAGATGGTTCAGAGGAGGGCAACAAGGATGATAAAGGGACTGGAAACAAGGCCCTATGAGGAGAGACTGAAAGAGCTGGGCATGTTTAGCCTTCAGAAGAGGAGACTGAGGGGAGATATGATCGCACTCTTCCAGTATTTGAAGGGATGTCACACAGAGGAGGGCCAGGATCTCTTCTCGATCATCCCAGTTTGCAGGACATGGAATAATGGGCTTAAGTTACAGGAACCTAGATTCCACCTAAACATCTGGAAAAATTTCCTGACTGTCAGAGCAATAAGACAATGGAACCAACTACCTAGGGAGGTGGTGGGCTCTCCCAGTCTGGAGGCATTCAAGGTGCAGCTGGACAGCCATCTGTCAGGGATGCTTTGACCTGGATTCCTGCATTGAGCAGGGGGTTGGACTCGATGGCCTTGTAGGCCCCTTCCAACTCTACTTTTCTATGATTGTATGATTCTATTATCATTATCTGGAGGCAACATTCTGGATCAATTGACCCTTCTCTCCCACGCCACCACCATTCCGTGCTTTACAACCACTTCTACATACCTAATATATTAGAGCAGCAGTGTTCTCCAACCTTGGGTCCCCAGATGTTTTTGGCCTAGGGCATGCTGGGAGTTGTAGGCCAAAAACATCTGGGGACCCAAGGTTGGAGAACACTGTATTAGAGCAACCCCCCCCCACACACACACACACACTATTGGCCAACCCTGATTTTTCTTTAAAGAGTATATGCAGTTTTGCACTTTAAACTTACTTAAAGTATAGCACCATCATGACTACGGGAATAAAATGGAGCATGCTTCTGTTGCCCTGATGTTAAACACGTTTATTTGGGAATAAACTCAATTTTCTTGTAGAAAAGGATAATATATTTTTTTAAAGAAAACATAATAAAATGAGCATCTGTAAGCATGTGCACGTCCAGCCAGCCACACTGATATAAAATGTGTTTTTTTTTTAAAGAGGAGGAGGAGGAAGGTAGGTAGGTAGGAAGGATTTGGCAGTGATGCGCATAATCCCCAGTGGGCTTCCTCCATCCATGCCTCTGCTGGCCCAGGGGTTGACCCCAGGCCTGCTGACCACTGTTCCCATCACCTGCTGCTCTCTGGGTGGTCATTTGCAGGGCCCTGGGATATGGGCCCCTGGCGAGGTCCGGCCTTAGCAACCCCACTGCTCCTGGACTTGCGTATCCATAATCTGAGATGGATCCAGATGTTTCCCCCAAACTGCAGTCCTGGTGCTTCATGAGGAGGGAATGAGTGCCTCCCCCAAGATCAGCGGAACCCCCAACCGATGTACCACTGTGGATACTCATTTATCTGGATTAAGTTCCAGTGTGTTTGTTTTTCTTTGTCGCCACTGAAATGAGAGCCCTCTGCTTCCCCTGCCACTGCCACAACCCACGGCAAAATATGAAATAGAACAGAAGAGCCTCCTCCCCGCTAAAGGTGGACAGGCCCAAATTTCACCACCGCCACTCCCCATTATGGGGGCAGAGTTCCCTCCCCAACATCACAGGATTGCAGAAATTAATATCAATCTTTCGCCAGTCCTCACCTCAGTCCGAGGGTTCACCCTCATCCATTACAGAACTGGGCCCCAGCCACTGGTTTGGAATTATTATGATTATGATCCACCACACTGCAGGCTTACACTGGTTGAGAGAACCCTTTCTGTGAAGGGGGTGCGTCACTCAACACCCTCTTCCATGAGAATTCCCAGGAAACCACAGCAACTAAACGGATATCACAGAGAGAGAGAGAGAGAGAGAGAGAAATGAATTGCCCTTTCAGTCCCTTTGGATCTTTTGCAGGCTGTACAAGGTAAGTCCAGCTCCCCGGAACATGGCTGTGGGTGTGTTAGCCATGTGTGCCCTAGTGTATTGATCTGGATGCTGGATGCTTTTCAAATCTCCCACACACACACCTTTTGCTTGCTTTCAGGTATGTATTCTAATGCAGGTTCCCTGCAGAAGCCTCTGCCAGCAGGGGACTTTCCATTTCAAGGATCAAAAGGCCCCTTTTGTGGAGGTGAAGCATGAAAGGCAATTGGAACATATTATAAGCAGTTGCCTTCCATTCTTTCAGCCTCATTTCTCAGGTCCCCTGCAAACAATGACGTTGCTGTCAATTCACTGATATTTTCTGTAGGCAGGGCGCCAGTTTGCAGCAGTTACACGGCAATTATCTGCAGGTGGCACTTCTCCGCAAGGAGAGACAGGTGCTGCTGCTTGCTTCTCGAGCCATGGAGCTCTCCACAAAGCATTTTGCCGCATCAAAGGGAGCTCTGAGTGATCCGTTCGGGCTCAGGCCAGCAGCTACCTGCTCAGGCACTTGACCTATGATGCAAGGACCGCCGGGGCTTATGGCTTGTTCCCACAAACACCTGTGCTTCACTCGATCCCTTGTCTATGCCAGCAGCAGCAACTCAAGTGTGCTTAGCTGGTGCTATACAGCAGAAACCCAAGAGACACACAGCCTCCTGGCATGTCTATCCTACCTGAGCTTCTCCCAGTTTCAGATGCAGTGACTTGGTGTATGCGATCCCTGCTGAAGTGCAGTCGGGCAGCTAGAAGGTTACCATTTATCAGGGATAGGGACTCAGACTCCAGGACTCGACTCGTGAGTTGGACTGAGTCCTCCCTGTGACTCGAGTCGCACTCGAGTCCCAATATTTTTAATGGGACTCGAGACTCGACTCGGGACTCGAGACCAAGGATTCGTCAACATCCCTGCTTGATGCCACCTGCAGGTGCTGTCTGGACCTAGTTGCAGTAACAATCCAAGTTTATTTTTTAAAATCATTTTCCTAATGCAACCTTTCAGACATTTTGGGTTTGGCTGCCTCTGCCTGCCTGTTTGGGGTTCCCAGCCTCCTCTGCCTGCCTGGTCTCTTCTTAACCAGTTCCACAGTTTGAATTGTCCAAGACAAACGCCTCTGCCTGCCTGCTTTGGGGTTCCCTGCCTCCTCTGCCTGCCTGGTTATTTTGGGTTTTTCTGCCTGGTCTGTTCTTGCCAAAATCAGTTGCAGAGTTTTGAAATAAAAAGGCACACTTGTGCCTAGAATTTATTTAAGTCACACATCTGAAGTAGCCTTATTTTGTTGGGGGAAAACCCCATTGATTTTAATAGGGACTCGTGGAGTCAGCTTTGGGAGTGACTCGTGACTCGTGACTCGTGACTCACCATTTTGGACCAAGGACTCGGACTCGGACTCGAGACTTGGGTCCAAAGACTCGTGACTCGACTCGTGACTCCAGACCAAGGACTCTTCAACATCCCTGCCATTTATGTACCAGTCTGCCCACATAGTAGTGGGAGATGGAGCACCAAAGGGAGCACCTTCTTCACACTCTCACTGCTCTTGACTGGGGGAAGAATCTCAGCAGGCCCTTAAAACCCAGTGCTGATTGGCTTGAGCCATTCAGGCCTCGCCAGTCTGCTCCTAAAGAAGGTTGCTAGCCACTGGTCAACAGCCTGATGTACCATGAGGCTTTTTTTTTTTTTTTTGCCTTTGTTAGGGAAATAAATGCCTTGCTGAATTCAAGATCCACCTGCTCCTCTGGACGGGAGAATCAGCATGGTCTGAGCTTGTCAAGGTTCTCCAAGTTCCACCTAGAAACTCGATCCACCTTGTTCTTGTTCCTGAATGTGAGCGTTTGCTGTTGCCATAATATTTAGGGACGTGCATACAAGTAAAACTCAAGCTCACATAGACAGTCTCTGAATCCAACTTTGAAGTTCATTCCATCTCAGTCTGCATCCGATTGCAATCTTTTTTTTTCTTTTTGCATAAAAATTAGCCCATATTTTTGTGCATATCTTTCTTTCTTTTCTTTTTTTTTAAAATATTTTATTTACTTTTCAAAACAAAATATAACAAAATACAAGAATATCACAAAAAAAACCTAAACAGTATACAATAAGTCATAAAGTGCACCCCCCCACACTCCAAGGGACCAATTAATATACTTCCATCCTCTTGATCAAATGAATTCCAAATTCCAAAAATATAACATATCCTGACAAGGCATGCTCCCCTTCCCCTTTATTAATACATAGTCTAGTAATTGATTCCATATATCCATAAAATTCTTCTTCTTTAGCAATCCTTTTTTTGCATTTGATACTACTAGTTAGTTTATCGTTTAGGGCTATGTCCCAGACTTCCTTATACCAGTCTGTTATTAGGAAAACATGTTGTACTTTCCAATTTCTCGCTATCATTAGCCTGGCCGACAGTTAACAAGTTTACAATTAACTCCTTCGTATTTTGGCCGCAGATAAGCTTCTCCGTTATTGATAACAATGCTAATTTTGGACAGACCTCTAAATTAATACCAATAATTTTCAATATTTCTGTAAAAACCTCTCGCCAAAACACCAATACATTTTTACAACTCCACCACATATGAGCATATGTCCCTTTTTCCTGACATCCTCTCCAACAAAATGCAGAACAATTATTATCTATTCTATTTAATCTTACTGGAGTTAAATACCATCTCCAAATTAGTTTATAAAAATTTTCCTTTATCCTAGTTGACATCACTTTCACAATCCGTCTATCCCATATATTGTTCCACCCCACCTTCGAGGTAACCTCTTCAAATTCATTATCCCAAACTGCCTTAAGCTGATCCTCTTGTTCTTCTCAGTCTGTATCTGACTGCAATCTTTTATTTTCTTTTTGCATAAAAATTAGCCCATATTTTTGTGCATATCTTTCAAATGTATCTGCATATCTTTGCAATCTGTGCATTCTTCTCCCATTGATTAGAGCATGTTTGCATGCATTTTTTCAAAATCAAGCATTTTCATGGACATTTTTCAAATGTATACATGCTATCAAACTCATTTTTTGGGGTCCCTGAATCACATTGCAAGCTCAGAAAGCTGTGGACTTCAACCACAGATTGTGTTCGAGAGTCAGTGTTTGATTCAGGAGCTACAGACTGGGTAAATCCTGATAAAAAATGAACAGAAATGGATCCCTCATCCATCCGCAGCCTTCAGTAGTGATGCATGCTACAGGTGGCGGCATTTCCAGTGAGTCCCTGCCTGGACTGACTCCACCCTCGCTCTTGGCCGAAGAGTCTCTAGTCCTGACTCCTGGCTTGCTCGCTCCTCTGCCCTGCTGCTCAGTTTGCCCGCCAGTTCTGACTTGCTCTTCGGACCTGGCTGCTGGCTGGTCCCACAGCTCTTGGCTCACCTCGGACTCCATAGCCAAGAGCCCTGGCACCTGCTTTGCAGGGATGTTGAAGAGTCCTTGGTCTCAAGTCTCGAGTCGAGTCACGAGTCTTTGGACCCGAGTCTCGAGTCCGAGTCCAAGTCCTTGGTCCAAAATGGTGACTCACGAGTCACGAGTCCTGAGTCACTCCCAAAACTGACTCCACGAGTCCCTATTAAAATCAATGGGGTTTCCCCCCAACAAAATAAGGCTACTTCAGATGTGTGGCTTAAATAAATTCTAGGCACAAGTGTGCCTTTTTATTTCAAAACTCTGCCACTGATTTTGGCAAGAACAGACTAGGCAGACAAACCCAAAATAACCAGGCAGGCAGAGGAGGCAGGGAACCCCAAAGCAGGCAGGCAGGGGCCTTTGTCTTGGACAATTCAAACTGTGGAACTGGTTAAGAAGAGACCAGGCAGGCAGAGGAGGCAGGAAACCCCAAACAGGCAGGCAGAGGCAGCCAAACCCAAAATGTCTGACCCTAACCCTAACCCCCCACAACAACACATCAAAATAAATCTCAACACATCGTTGGGGCTGCGCTCCTGGTAGCTGTCCATAGTGGCCGAGCAGCGGCGCTCCTCGCTTCCATGCACTCTTCACCGGTGATCGCGCTCCTGGCACAGCCAGAAGACTCAGTCAACAGCCCAGGGATGTTGACAAGTCCTTGGTCTCGAGTCCCAAGTCGAGTCTCGAGTCCCGTTAAAAATATTGCGACTCGAGTCCGAGTCGAGTCAGAGGGGGGACTCAGTCCGACTCACGAGTCGAGTCCTCGAGTCCGAGTCCCCATCCCTGCTGCTTTGGCATGGGAGCGTGTGTTTCCCATATGTCTGGATTCATGCAAAGCTACCAACGCAAGACTGTGTGGCCATGGATGAAGGCTTCAGGCCATCTTTGCACTGGGGGTGTTTGTGGCTTTGCCTATTTAGGAATTAGTGGGCTGCTGTCATTGTGAAGGCAGGTACCAAATGCCTCTGGAGGAGAAACCAGATTTTACTGTGTTAGCAATTTGCTCAGGATTATTTCTTCATCGCTGTTTGCCTACAATTTTCTCCTGACAGACCCATTAATTTGCTGGATGTGCATTTCATATTTCCCCAGATTGCTTTTTATCTCTTAAGTGTGGAATTCCATGTGCCTGGGCACCAGTAAAGCCCCTTCATATTTACCAGAAATAATGATCTGCTATTACAGTCTGCTGCGAAAGGAGGAGAATTGTTTTCTGAAGGTTAGAGATGGCAATCTCTCTTCTTAATACCACATGCACAGCGCTCTCTAATCTTGGCGGTGAGAAGCCAGGGATGGAGATGCTTGTTTGCAGAAATGGCCTTGCAACAAGGCAGTGAAAAAGCAGGTCACAGAGGTCATTTTTCTCCCAACAGCAGTAATTAATCAAGACAGAGAATGATCTTTGTAGATGAAATTGGGCCTGACACGCCTCTATGTGGCTGGTGTTTCCCTCTGTGTTCAACTTGGGGTCTCTTGTGAATGCAAAATATGTCAATGGGTAGGCCTGCACGTGTTCTCTCTCTCTCTCTCTCTCTCTCTCTCTCTCTCTCTCTCTCATTAATTTTTTTAATGTGGATTACACCAAACAAAACAAAAACCATACTAAAGAAGAACTACCTAGGGAGGTGGTGGGCTCTCCCACTCTGGAGGCATTCAAGGTGCAGCTGGACAGCCATCTGTCAGGGATGCTTTGACCTGGATTCCTGCATTGAGCAGGGGGTTGGACTCGATGGCCTTGTAGGCCCCTTCCAACTCTACTTTTCTATGATTCTATGATTCTATGACCTTGAGGGAGGCGGCTGCTGTGAGGCAGCTGTTGTATATATTATGAATTCCTCCTTGGACCCTGAGGGATGTGCCAGCGAGGCTCACCTGGCACTGAATCTGATGTCTTTTCCATGCCAGGCAAAGAAAGGCCTTTGTATCTACCTGGGCTGTCAAGAGTAAGACTTTGCATTTATTTTTATTGTGTAAGCTGCCCTGAAACTCTTCAGACTGAAGAGTGGGGTATGCATCATCTGTGCATAGAAAATGCTTCCTGGTGATTGCCCCTCAACGCTAGTAGTTCCTGCATCCAGAAACATGCCAAACCTGCCGTCCATGGGCAGCAACAAGGCGCTGGAGGCAAGAGCTCAGAGGGATCTGTGAACCCAGCAAAGGTCGGGAGGAGACGTAGGTGGGGTCAGCTACCTCTCTTCCTGCCTCGGGGTCTGCAGTGGGATCTGCTTCCTTATTGCCTGCAGCTGGGACTTCCCCTGCTCCTCCTCAGTAGGCCCTGGATGGAAAGGGTCTTCTGGTACCCAGGCACTCACCCCAGCACTCTCAGTCCCCCACCTGGCCTTTTGCCACCCATGCCCTGCCCTGGAGAGCTGCAAGATGAGAAAGGACAGTCCAGGACCAAGGCATGGCTCAGGATGGAATTGAAGGGGTTCTTTGGAACCTCAGCAAGGCATCTCTGGGAGGGGATTCCTCAGGCTGCCCTGCACCTTCTGTGGGAGTGGGGTTTGCTGTGAAAGACTAATTCCCCTCCTCTGAGGAGGTCTGAGCCCAGGTTGGCCAGGAGCCTGGCAGCGGTTCAAGCATTCACACCTTCTGCAAAGGCCGTGAGGTCTATCTAGTTGACTGCAACAATACGTGGGGAAGGTTTGCGTGTGTCACAGTGATGTGACTGCGTTTTGTGCCAATGAACATAGATTTCATAGATCATAAAGTTGGAAGGAGCCTACAAGGCCATCGAGTCCAACGCCCTGCTCAGTGCAGGAAACTAGAGGAGGGGTCTCCCATCCAAGTAATAACCAGGCCTGACCCTGCTTAGCTTTCCACGTTCAGACAAGCTGAGCCAGCGTGAGCCACAGGCCATCAAGCACCAGAGACATGTTCCAACCATCCATTTTAAAGCCCATTTTGGAATAAGGCACCAACACAGCTCTTCAGTCCTTCCCATGTCAGCTTTGGAAATAACTTCTTTCAGGATCACCTTGAACAGAAAAGAGATACATGATGGTGTTTAGCACTTAAGATGATTGGCTACCATCACCGACGCTCACATCAGAGGTGGAGAATCAGTTGTCACTGAGCTCTTGATTGCAATACGGGGGAAGCTGAGATACATTGTTAAGAAGGTACATAGGAGGAGCCCCCATGATTGGCTGATCTTTGTGAATATTTTCCCCTTTGGAAATGTGTTGACAGAAGCTGCATTCTAATGCTGAGAGCATCTCTGCCTATTTTTCTCTCTTGTGGACAGAATCCAGGCCTCTGTGCCTTCCCGTATCATATACTGACACACCCGACTGTACCAGCTGTTAACGCCTGAGTGTGACCTCACTGACTGGACTGGGCTGTACCATTTCAAGGTGCAGGTGGCGGTTGAGAGGAATGAATGCTCACCCATAGTGAACAAATCTCTGCATGTAACAAATTGGCATGACAGGGGGAAAGCTAGGCTTGACATGCCTGTTCGCTACGAGCAGGGAATCTTAAGTTTCGTATAGAGCAGCACTCCGTCACATTTGTCCCCCAGGTGTAGCTTGAAGTGGTATGGCCCAGGCTTGCAGCTTGAGGGCCAAGCTATCTGTGGCGTGGGATTTCCCTAGTTCTTAAAAACTTAAAATCAGCCGCAGGAGCCACAGTGCTTGGCTGGGGGGGACTCTCCGCTCCCCCCACACAAATGCTATTTCCCCAATCAACCCCCTCTCCAAAACTGCCATTGGATCGCTGTCCATCTTCCTCCCGCCTTCAGTTAAGATCAACGTAGAGTATGCAAACTGAAATCAGGGAAAGAGCCTGGGAGGAAGGGCTAACCCCCTTCCCACCCCCCACCAGTACTCCAGCCCACATCCAGTTCTCTCTCTCTCTCTCCCCACAAACACACACACCCAGCAGTTGCTTTTATATCTAAAACCTGCAACCACCCAGAGATCCAAGCCCAGATGTTTGGCTTCATCATGTGTTGTTTGTACCTCAGTGAGAGGAGGTAAGCCTGGTGATTCTGCAAAAGAGTGAAATCTCTGTGATGAGCTTGGGGGGTGGGGGCAGCGGCGGGCATTTTGTGAAAGTTAAAAAAACCATTTCCATTGCCTCGGAGTGCTTGATTTCCATATTGGTACATCTGACTCCATTAATTGTATTAATGTCTCTGCTGGTGAAGTGTTTCCTAATACACTCTGTACTGTAACTTGGAATTTTACCTTTCACAAATATAAAAAGGCATTAAAAACCTCTGAGACCAGCAGTCGGTGGAGCTGAGCATTAAAAGGTTCTCTTGGAGGTGCTGAACACAGTGCCTTCTTGCCCTCCTCACACTTGCAAATGTACAAGCCAGACATGGAAAAAACAGCTCCCCCCTCTTCTTTGCCCCCAGGGTCTGGTATTTGGAGGTCATCATCATCAGGCGATCACTCGTGACCGAGTAAGATTGTCTTCTGGGATAAAAGGAGGAAATTCTAAAGAAGATTGTGTAGACTCTAGCGATGGGTCCGTAAGTGACTGTGGAGGCCAATTCTAGATCCACACAGCTTCCCACAGTGAGGACACAGGTTACCAGATAGAAGATGGTCCTGTAAAGGATTCATTTGACGTGCTTTTCGCTTAGCACGTTTCTCCCTTTCACCTTGCACTCGGGCTTCTTCAAAGTCCATGGAACCTTTGTGAAAGGCCAACCTCCATTTAGATCGTTCATGGGCCAGAGCTTCCCAGTTTTCGATGTTTATATTGCATTTTTTTAGATTAGCCTTATGAACATCTTTAAACCTCTTATATTGACCACCGATATTCCGCTTTCCATCCTTGAGTTGGGAGTAAAGTAACTGCTTTGGGAGACGGCAGTCAGGCATTCGAACAACATGACCGGTCCACTGAAGTTGGCGTTGAAGGATCATTTTTTCAATGCTAGTAGTCTTTGCTTCTTCCAGTACACTGACATTTGTTCGCCTATCTTCCCAAGTAATTTGCAGGATTTTCCGGAGGCAACGTTGATGAAACCTTTCAAGGAGGTGGAAGTGACGTTTATAGATAGTCCATGTTTCGCAGGCATACAATAAAGTTGGTAATACAATGGCTTCATAAACCAGTGTTTTGGTCTTCTTACAAATATCCCGATCCTCGAACACTCTATGTTTCATTCGAGAAAATGCGGCACTTGCGGAGCTCAGACGATGCTGGATTTCACTGTCGATGTTAGCTGTAACAGAAAGATAGCTGCCAAGATAGAGAAAATGATCGACATTTTCCAGTATTGTCCCGCCAAGCTGGATAGATGGCATCACCAAAGGATTGGCTTGCACTTGCTGATGAAGCACTTTGGTTTTTTTGATGTTAAGTGAGAGACCAAGTTTTTCATATGCTTCTGCAAAAGCATTTAGGATAGTTTGGAGATCATCCTCTGAATGTGCAGAGACCACATTATCATCAGCATACTGAAGTTCCACAACGGAGGTTGTAATTACCTTACTTTTTGCTTTCAGCCTGCTGAGATTAAAAAGCTTTCCATCTGTTCGATATATAATTCCCACACCGGTGGGAAGTTTCCCCTCGACAAGATGTAAAACCATGGCGATGAAAATGGCAAATAATGTTGGGGCGATAACACATCCCTGTTTAACACCTGATCCCACTTTAAATGGAGCACCATGAGAGCCGTTGTTGTCCAAAACCGTTGCCGTCATGTTGTCATGGAGAAGTCGCAGGATATTCACAAATTTATTGGGGCATCCAATTTTCATAAGGATAGTCCAGAGAGCTGTACGGTCTACAGTATCAAAGGCCTTAGCCAAATCGATAAATGCCATATAAAGGGGTTGATTTTGCTCCCGGCATTTTTCTTGGAGCTGACGTGCAGTAAAAATCATGTCTACTGTCCCTCTAGAGGGGCGGAAACCATATTGAGTTTCAGGGAGGATCTCTTCTGAAATAGATAGAAGACGGTTTGCGAGAATCCTAGCAAATATTTTACCTGCGGTTGCTAAGAGAGAAATGCCCCGATAGTTTCCACAGTCTGTTCTATCACCCTTCTTAAAGAGGGTGATAATTATGGCATCCCTGAAGTCTTCTGGGATCTCTTCTCTTATCCAGATTTTTCGATGAGTTTATGAAGATGTTGTACAAGTTCGGGGGCCCCTTCTTTAAAGATTTCAGCAGGAATCCCATCTGGTCCACTAGCTTTGTTGTTCTTCATTTGATTAATGGCTTTTTTTACTTCATCCAAAGTGGGGAGTATTGCAAGTTCCTCTTTAATTTGTTTTTGCGGGATTTGCGAAAAAATCTCATTATCCACCTTAGATTTACGATTTAAAAGGTCATAATAATGCTCTTTCCAACGCAGTGCAATAGACTCTTTGTCTTTTAAGAGTTTGGTGCCATCTTTTGATTGTAAGGGGTTTGTACCATAGGTTTTTGGTCCATAAATGGCCCTTGTGGCCTTAAAAAAACCCCGTGCATCATGAGATTCTGCAAGTTGTTGAATTTCTTCAGCTTTCTTTTTCCACCAAGCGTTCTTAAGTTCTCTTGTTCTTCTTTGGACCTCAGCCTTTGCGCTAGCGTAGGTTTTTTTCTTGGCAGCGCAGTTAATATCATTTTGCCATATTTGGAAGGCTTTCCTTTTTTGCTCAATTATATATTTAATCTCATTGTCATTTTCATCAAACCAATCCTGATGTTTCTTAGTTTCATATCCAATAGTTTGTTCACAAGCTGCAGTAATGGAGGTTTTCAGCTTAGACCAATGGTCCTCAATGTTGTCAGGAGGTTCCGTAGGTAGATGTTCCTTAAGAAGTGATTGAAGACGAGTTTGCTTAATAGGATCTTGAAGGACTTGGATGTTCATTTTACGCCTTGGTTTCCTTCCTTGAAGCCTACGTTGGGGAGCAATGTTGATAACCATTGTGGACCGGATTAGTCGGTGGTCTGTCCAGCAGTCGTCGGCACTCACCATGGCCCTAGTAAGAAGTACATCGCGGCGATCTCTAACACGGACAATTACATAATCCAGAAGATGCCAGTGCTTTGACCGTGGGTGCTGCCATGATGTTTTAAACTTATTCTTTTGTCGAAAGAGCGTGTTTGTGATAGTGAGATTATGCTCTGCACATATAGACAAAAGTAAGAGTCTGTTCGGGTTGCTATTACCAACTCCGTCTTTTCCAATAGTTTCTGGCCATAAATCAAAGTCATGCCCGACTCTTGCGTTAAAATCGCCCAGGAGGATAATTTTATCCTCCTTAGGTATCTCTGACAGGAGAGTGTCCAACTGGCTGTAAAAACTTTCCTTGATGTCATCATCAGCATCTAATGTTGGTGCATAGGCGCTCAAAATAGTTACCTGTTGGTTATTGGCGAGCTTTTTTGTTTGGTTGGTTGGGTTGGATGGGTTGGGTTGGAAGACGCCTGTGCGTGAAACTGTTTTATGTGGGGAGATCGGTGCACAACGAATCACCACACAAACTTGACAGAGTACGGCAGAGATCCAATGGCACGGTTACCCTGACGATTGGAAAACCATTCTCTGCTGCAGCCTTCATCCGCCTTCACAGCCATTGTAATTTAGGTTTAATTATCTTCCACCTGTTCTGCCGTTGAGGACTTTATGTTTTGGATCGTTCTTTGTCTGGTTCCTCTCCCCGGACCTTACCGCCATGGGTGACCCTACTGGGAGTACATAGCTCCCGACGGCATTGCTCACAGGATTCATCGGAACACGCAAGCCCACTCACCACTTCAAGGTGACGATCCGGCGAGGGGATTTGGAGGTAGACTACCTTTGGCTCTAAGGCCTCCATGTTCTGAGACAGTGTACCTCTGAATGCCAGCTGCTGGGTACAAGCAATGTGGGGCGGCCATGCTCTTCATGGGTCATAGAATCATAGAATCATAGAAAAGTAGAGTTGGAAGGGGCCTACAAGGCCATCGAGTCCAACCCCCTGCTCAGTGCAGGAATCCAGGTCAAAGCATCCCTGACAGATGGCTGTCCAGCTGCACCTTGAATGCCTCCAGATTGGGAGAGCCCACCACCTCCCTAGGTAGTTGATTCCATTGTCTTATTGCTCTGACAGTCAGGAAATTTTTCCTGATGTTTAGGTGGAATCTAGGTTCCTGTAACTTGAGCCCATTATTCCGTGTCCTGCAAACTGGGATGATCGAGAAGAGATCCTTGCCCTCCTCTGTGTGACATCCCTTCAAATACTGGAAGAGTGCGATCATATCTCCCCTCAGTCTCCTCTTCTGAAGGCTAAACATGCCCAGTTCTTTCAGTCTCTCCTCATAGGGCCTTGTTCTCAGGCCTAGTCCCTGTGCCACTGGCCCCTGTGCCACTGTGGGGTGAATGGGTTCAGAGCCAGACTCTGGTTCAGGCTTAGAATATGATCGTCGGAGACCCAGTTCAGTCATGGGGAACACAAGGCCTGAGAGCATGGCTCTGCCTGGCCTCCCCTCTGATTACAGGCCGAAGGAGAGCGAGGCTCCCTTCCAGCCATAGCTGCAAGATCAGACTTGGAGCCAAACCTCTGGTTTACAACCTGAGACATCTTCTGTGGGAACTGAGCAGGGGAAAGTATCTGCAGCGGAGAGGGCTGTGAGGGGCGTCACCCAGGACGAGATACCCTCTCCGACATAGTGCCCACTGATGGGCCAGATTTCCCTCTCAGGATAGATTGTCAGAAGGAGGGCTTTAGCAGCCCCTCCCCTATATCTAAGCCGCCAGTGTTCAGGCTGGAGAGCCTTCGCTGGGAACAACGTCTTTTAAATTGCCCAAAACACTTTCTTGCCTGGACTTTCCTTCAACTTCTGTCTAACATAAATTGTGTTCCTTCACCTTGGATTACCCAGAATGTTTTCTTGCCTAGATTTATCCTGACTCTTAGACCTTTTTCTGCCTTGATACACATAATGCCAAGACCGCAACGTAAAATCTATCCTTGGAGTTGATCTTTGGCTGTGTGCAAATTCTAGCCTTGAAACTTGCTCTCGAACAACGTCTTAACTGCCTGAAAGCCCTCCTTGCCTGGAGTTATAGTAAATCTTAGACCTTTGTTTGTTTGAATCCTGTACCATGTAATCCATGGTCTGTACTATCTTGCTGGACTATGATTGTGAACTTTGGACTCTTGTCTGTTTTGAATCTTGTACCATAAGCTGGTGCAACGGCTAACGAGCCTTTACTGGGAATCTTAGCTTCTTCTGCCCAGAATGCTTTCTCGTTTGGACTCATTGTGAACCTTGGACCCGTGTCTGTTTGAATTCGATATTGTGAAATCCACGATCTGAGCCATCTTGTGAGACTTCAGATTGTAACCTGATACTGAATGGACACTAGCCTTCGAACTGTTTCTTGAACTATGCAGTACGCCAGTAATAAATGCCCTACTATCTGATCCATGAAAAGTTATAACCATTAACCTTTTACTGTGAAGTCTAAGAAATTGTTCCGTGTAACTCGATTTACTCCAATAAAAGACTTTGCTGGTATTTGTGTTTCTGTGTAAGCTGTGCCAGCAGAAAGCAGAAAGGTGGGGCCCGGCACTTGTGGACTTCTCAAGGACATTGGCCTGCCCACTCTTGGAAGCAGGTTGCTTGGCTAGAATAATCTTTACTGATGTATTTTATTTAAAACATTTCTGTACTGTCTTCAATTAAAAAAAAAAAAAACCCAGGGAGGGTTATAATAGTTCATCAAACAGCAATAAAACAGCAATAACCAATAAAATAGTTGACCATAGCAAAAGGCAGCATTATAAGCAACCAAGGAGAAATTTAAAAAAAAACAACCATCAAAGGTTAGAACCCTGGAAAAAAAATTAAACGGTATTTGCCTGGTGAGTAAAAGAAATTAGCCGAGGTGACAGGCAAGCCTCCCAGGGGAAAGGGAAAGTGTTCCACAAGGGAGGTGCCACTGCAAACAAACAAACAAAAAACAAAGGCCACCTGCCTTGTTACAGATGATGGGGGCACCCAGAGGAGGGCCTCTGAGGAAGATCTTAGTGTATGGGACATTGATGGCAGAGAAGACGTTCCCTCGAGCATCCAGGTCCCAAGCTGTGTAGGGCCTTAATGGTAAGCACCAGCACTTGGAATGGTGCTTCTTCCCAGTGCTGGTTAGTAGCCTACCAGCAGCTGGGACTTGGCCTCACTGCAGCATCTGGGCAGTCTTCCCAGGAGACCAAGGTACAACGGCTGATCCAGTCATCACTGCCTCTAGTCTGTGGTCCAATGCAGCAGCAGGACTCTTGGGTATGATCTTACAATTCTGAACGAATCAAAGAAGGCCTGGATAAAGTTGGATGAAGATGTCATTAATTCTTCTGTTTCACACTTCTACCCATGTGCTAATCAGATGAAAGGCCTCCTTTCACTCTGCTCCATTTCACACCACGGCCAGTGTGGTCTTGCTTGCGTGCCACTCCTCCTGCTGGCTGTTCCTCCTTCGGGGAGGTCTGCAAGGCAGATGCCTTGTGTCTTCCGGGGGTGTTATTGTTAGGTTTTGCATAGGCAGAATGAGATTACCACCTGACATCAGGATTATCACCTGACATGGAGGTTGTCTATTGAGATGAAGTACACAAGGCTCCGGTCACCAGACATAGTCTCAAGATGATATGACTCAGCAACCTTGGGACAGATTTGGGGTAAACATGTTGATGAATAGGTTATACAACTGGGGTGAGTAATATCCTATTTATAGGTGCAGGGTCTGTGGTATAAAGCTAACACACTTGTTGATAGCTTCACTCCTCCCTCTTCTCCTCTCACTTGCTGTCTTGCTCGTCTCGACTCGACATGTCTCTTGTTCTGGACTTCACTTCATCTAGCCTTACCACTGGGGTATTGGATTTGTATCTGCAATGATGTAGTGAGTAAGAGATGCATTGCTTGCCTTAATCCCATGTAATTGGGTCTTACAAATAAACTCTTTAATCTTTATTAACTGCTGTTATCTCCTCCTTCCGCCTGCGTGACTGGGACTGAGGGTCACTGGCTAGGGAAGCTTTTGAACCCGGGTCAGTCCAGCTCTCACAGTTATGCCCACAGCTGAGCCAACTGAACTTGTGCTTGCCATACAAGTCTGGCTCTTGACGTAGGTTTTTGAACCTGGGGGGGGGGGTGTCGTTCTGCGATGGTGCAGCTCCCCTGAAGGAACAACCTGCCTCAGCAGTTCCCTCCTGACAGGCCTTCCTCAGCCTCCCTCCCTTGCAGCCAGCATTGGTCCCTCACGGACAACAGCAAATCAACTTCAAATAGTAACAGGACATCATAAAGGATGCTTACAGGTGGCTGGAAGAAAGCATCGCAGATAGTTTCTGAACCCCTCGGGGATCATTGGATTGTTTATCAGGTTGATTTGCATTAACTTTTTCAATTCCAAGATTTCAGCTTGTGACAAGCAGGCGAGGATTGTCAGTTTGGTGAAGAAGCTCTTGTTTAAGATCTCCCCAGGCAGGATTTGGTGCGGTGGGCCTTTCACCTGCACAGGCCGCCTTGCCCACTGCTGGACACCTGCAGCTTCCAGTGGGAGGGGCTGTCCTCCATCTTCTCATGGGAACCCTGAGCTCTCCCATTTCTGCAGGACCAGAACGAAGGAAGGCAGTGGGGAGGCGGCGGCAATGATGCCTCATTTTCCCAGTGAGAGATGCTGGCGTCACTGGAAGACACACACACTCCCCCTCCCTCCAAAACACAAAACAAAACAAAAAGCAAAAAAAAAAAGATTTTGGGGAGGAGGGGCAATGCAATTCGTTTGAAAAACCCAGCCCTGCAAGCATGTCAGGAATACTTGCCTGTCTGCGTATTTATATTATAAATTCTCAGACATTCAAGGAAGGTGATCATTTCAGCACACCTGAAGGAACCATACTTGCTTCCACTTCAACCTGTCTGGGCGTTGATCATTTTCTGAGGTTCTTCTCCCAGGATTTTTAACCATATAATATACTTTTTTTAACCAATTACTGTTTTACTGTGCATGTTATTATGCTTTTAGGCTGCAGTCCTAAATGGGAGTAAGCCCCATTTGGCTCAATGGGGCATATACTGCTGAGCAGACGTGTTCAACAGATTGCACCCGCACCGTTAGAAGTATCGTTAGTGTTTTTTGTATCTGCACTGGCTTTTGTCTTGTTGTATTTTTTAAAAATGGAATATTAAGATCTTAAACAAGCAAATAAATGAATAGTTAACGGAAACTTTCCTCTTTCCACTCCTACAGGACAAAAGGCGATCCTGTCGAAACCTCTGCTGGCCTCTTGATGGTAGAAACAGAAGTTGGAAAATGAGTACCGAGGGGGTACTTTGGGCAGTGATGAATTGAAATGGGAGAGGGGAGGAGGGGAGAGCCAAGCAACCCGTGCCCTCCACCCCTGTCTGGGGGCCTGATCTTCCCCCAAAGGGCATCTCCTGCCAGATCTCGCCTTTGCACTACTCATTCTGACCCTTCGCCTTAACTCTCACTGGATGCTCCCCCCATATTCAGGGGAGCTGGCACATTCTTCCTGGTTCCATTCTGCCAGAGCAGTGCAACTGTCATGGCTGCCACCAGAGAATCCTAGGAAGTATAGTTTGGAGAGGGTGCTGAAAACTCCCTGTTGGAGATCCCCGTCATACATCCCCCCCCCACAAAAGTAGAGTTCCCAGGGTTCCCCTGGGGCAGTGCTCTCCAACCTTGGATCCCCAGATGTTTTTGGCCTACAACTCCCGGCATGCCCCAGCCAGCGTAGCTGGCTGGGGCATGCCGGGAGTTGTAGGCCAAAAATATCTGGGGACCCAAGGTTGAAGAACACTGCCCTAGGGCATGCAATGACTGGTAAACCACTTGGCATCTTGGGCGTACGGTACATGTGCCCTTTGAGACTGAGGCAGAAATGGCTCCGGTCACTTTAAGCATCAGCGCCGGAGCCTCCTCTGGTTCTTGCCAGCGCATCCCACTGGCGTGCATCCCGTCCTGGACCACATGGCCACAGCTGGGAGTGCCTGTTGGTAAAACGTTCCCCACAAACAGGCTGCCCTGGTTGCAGCCGTGTTTTTATTCTCCCCATGCAGTGGGTGGGCATGAATTTTTAAATTCATACATCATTTACAATTTGCTGCAACAATTCTACAAAATCAGTAAGCTTTAAAAAGTTAATGAAAGGGAATACGCTCTTCTTTTCCTCTTCCGCTGCCTGTCATTGTGAGCTCTGTAATTTGTTGCCCTGCACCAGCAGCAGGAGGATTTATTCATCGTGCTTGTTGAAGGTGGACAGGCCGGGCGCAGGGGTGGGAATCCCAAGCGGCTGCAGATGAAAATGGCTTGAAAATGCCGCCTGGGGCTTGATCTGTGGGGAGATTGGGTTCAGTGACTGCAGCCGCATCCTGCACCCCTTTGTGGAACCCGGATGGCGGTGCCTTATCCACAGCAGCAACGTCAAGCTGACAAATAAACAACCACCATCGCCACAAATGCACACAAACACCACGCACTCAGTGCACTTCAGGCACGTTGTAATCCTCACAACAGTCCTCTAAAGTAGGCAGGCATTAATATTAGGGATTCATTTTTCAGAACAGAAGGTGCCATTTTGGGGTGGAGGAAAAAGTTTCATCTGAAAGAGCTGCACCCCTCCGGGACAAAAAAAAAAAAAATCCTGTTCTTGGTAAAATCCAGCCTGTCCTGCTCTCGCCATGTGTGGGGGCGGATTGCCTTGGACACCCACCACTGTGGATTCCTGTGTTGTGGCTGCAGGAGGTGATCCACGGCGCAGTGCATGCATGACGCCCCCCCTCCCTTTGCTCTCCAGAAGAGCTGGATAGACACTTTGCAGCCTCCTCTTGGAGCACCCCCCCCCCGACATCGTCCACACGCTGGGGCTAGAGATCCTGAGCCAGAGAGAGCTCATTAGCAGGGCAACGTGATCCTTGTTATCAGGCTGAGCGTGTCCGAATCATAATCCTTGAGTAAGCCGGTTAGTTAAAATGATGAATTACATAGTTGGCTGGTTTGAAGAGCGTGGTGAGTGCTGTGACCTCCTGCTCCCCTCATGAGCCTTCTGGCATGCTTCAGGTTCATTTCAAGGTGGTGGTCTGGTCCTCCCTTTCCATACTTCCGCTGGCATGTGCAGACGGTGTCTGGTCCCTGCTCTCCCTTCCCTGTCACCAGTGCTTTTTTTCTGGAGAAAAGGGTACCGGAACTCTTGGATTACATTTCCTCGGGAGTAGATGGCGATTAAATTGTAATGCAATTAATAGAAGAAAAGGTGCTGGAACTCAGTTCCGGTGAGTTCCACCAGAAAAAAAGCCCTGCCTGTCACGCACCCCTCCTCTCCTTTTCCATTTCCCTCTCTCTCTTTTGCCCTCTAGCTCCCAGGTATGGCCAAGCAAGGCTCCACAAGTTAAAACCACCCTTTTGAGTTGCTCCCAGAATGCCGCAGGAAGCCAGGGGTGATGTTAGGAAAGGAGGGGCATTGGCGGATTCCCCGGCTCCCGCTGTGAAACAGGAAGCATTTGGCACCAGCTGCTGGAGACATGCATTATGCAACGCACACCAGAGACAAAGTAAAATGTCAGCGAGACCTTGAAACACTCTTTTCCAGAAGATGGCAGTTCTGACGGATTTATAGGCGTCTCCTTGAAACGGCATATTGTCTAACTATTCTCTGAAGTGAAATATTGATTAATAAGGGGGCGATGCCACATGGGTATGATGATGAACTTCCCCTTTCATCCAGATTCAAGGCCTCCTTTCTAGGCTCTGCAGAGGGAGGCATGCGTGACCCACAACTGGGGCAGCTCCCTGAATGCAGATGGAATGCCTATCCAAGAGGGAATGTTGGGGTGAGTGAGGCATAAAGAAACTGGGGGGGGCGGCAATAGGGAGAGAATGGAGGATGGGGACCCAGGACATGGGGAACATGAAAGAGCCCAGGTATCCAGTGGCAAAGAGACTGGTTATGGAAGGGCAGCAGGGCCGGCGCTACCGCTAGGCAGACCCAGGCGGCTGCCTAGGGCGCATGGCGGAAGAGGGCGCAGAGTTTCTGCGCCCCTTCCTCGCCTCCGGCGCGCTCCTGCCCTGCCTGCCACCTCCGCCACGCCTCCCCGCCCGCTTGCCGGCCGCTGCCGCCGCCGTACCTCCCCCCCCGCCCGCGCGCCAACCACCTACCTACCTTCCCGTCGTAAAGCGCGGGGGTCCCATCGCGTCGGAGGAGGAGGCGGCGGCAGCAGCAGCCAGCAGCGGGGGCGGGGGGAAGGTAGGTGGTGGTGGTGGCGGCGGCGGCGGCGCGGGGGGGGGGGGTTGCAGAGCAGGGGTGCTTTGCTCCGGAGCCCCCCCCACGGCACGAGGGGGGGCGCTAAATATAATTTGGCCTAGGGCACCAAACAGCCCTGCACCGTTCCTGAAGGGCAGGCATGGACTTAGAGACCAGGCGTCCAAATGAAGTGTTGGTGAAGGATGAGGCCAGGTTTATCTTCTTCTGATTGGCAGCAGCTTCCCTGCAGCAGAGAAAGGTCTTCCCCAGACTTCCTACCTGAGTCCGATGAGTCAGAGATGGCAGAGGCGGGACCTGGGACCTGCCCCCCCCCCGTGAGCTGCTCTTGTCACTGCACCATTGCGACCGCCAATGCGGGGGGGGGGGGCAAATGAAGGACAAAAAGCAGAGGGGCGGTGAGGGTAAGTTTCATGTATTGATCTGAACTAACAAGCCAATTATTTCACGACAAACTCCTAGTGCTTTCTTTCAAAGCTTGCTTGCAGTTGCTCTTCGTGATTCTGCCATCATAAAAAAAAAAGAAATATGCAGGCAAACTCTGTCCATAATAATGTTTCTGGTTATCAGGGAAATCCATAGAAAGTGATGAATAAGGGGCGAGACATTTAAAGGAGGGCCTTCCACTCTGACCTCTACCACACCAGCGGGTTGCTTCAAGAAGGCTTCTGGGTGGTGCAGAACCAGGCTGATCATTAGGGCACAGGAATTAATCTGGAGTGAGGGTGTCTGATAGGGATGGGCACCGAGCCTGGCACTCGACTTGCAGGGTGCCCCCACTGCGCAAGCTGAGCCAGGCCTCAGCCGGTGCTTGCTGGACTTCCGGTTCCCGGGCTCTAGGCCGTTTATGTAGAAAATGGCGTCGTATACGTTAAAACTGGCTGCAATTTGCATAAATTGCAGCCATTTTAAATGAATATTATGCCATTTTCTAGTGCCCAGAACCCAGAAGTAGCTTTCCCTGGCTTGGCTCATGAGAACGTGAGCCGAGCCGAGGCAAGGTAAGTTGAGCAGAGCTTGGGGGGGGTCAAGCCTGGCAAGTTTGCTGAGCTTCCACCCCCCTGCTGAGCTCCGGACACATCTTAGTCTGGGACACCAGCCAAACTACCAGCACCTCTTCCTCCTCCTCCTCCTCCTCCTCCTTGGGCTGGCCCACTGCGGTGCAAGCAAAACATCATTTTGGAAAAGGTTTACACTAATTCTTGAGGGAGGAAAGCAAGCAATTTAATGGGTAGCCTGAGACGACCAGTGTAAGAGCCTTTCCAGACATGTTCTTTTATTATTCATTTTCTCTACTGGGGCGGGAGCATCTGTCCCTAAATCATCCCTGGCCAATTATTTATCCAGCCTTGTAAACCAAAAGAAAGCAGAGAAAAAATGTGTGGCCTATATTGATTACAGCCTTAAACACACACACACAGAGAGAGAGAGAGAGAGAGAGAGAGAGAGAAAAGTTAAACATCCGAGGTATGTACATAATTCCTCTTTAGAAAAACAGGCAGGCTCATCAGACCTGACGTTGTTAAAGAAGGGGGATGCTCTGGTGGGACCCACTGGACCATTATAGGGTCCTGTTGCTTACTTGCTTACCTCTCCATCTGGAGGCATTCAAGGTGCAGCTGGACGGCCATCTGTCAGGGATGCTTTGACCTGGATTCCTGCACTGAGCAGGGGGTTGGACTCGATGGCCTTGTAGGCCCCTCCCAACTCTACTTTTCTATGATTCTATGATTCTAACCATTGTGTAAAATCCCAACATTCCGGGCCCACACTCCCCTACTTGGAGGTCCCTGCTCCTTGACTGAGGATGGCACACGGCTTGGGGGGCCGGGCTCCATCCTGAACATCCCTAAGACCCCTGGTTCAGTCCCCAGCATCAGTTCTAGCAGGGCTGAGAAATAGAATGACCTCTCTCTGCCGGAGGAGGAAGCCCCAGCAGAGCTTCTATCAGAGTCGACAGCGTTGGGCCGGATGGAGTTGGTGTATAAGCTCCACGTGACATACTATTAATGTAAAGCCAAGGGCAGAAAGGGTGGCCTTGATTTATTGATACTTGCATTCATTCAGAACTAGGCCCTTTATAAGAACATATAGAGGAGTGGGGGTGGGGGTCAGACCAAAGGCCTCTATTATTATTATTATTATTATTATTATTATTATTATTATTATTATTATTATTTCTATACTGCCCAATAGTCGAAGCTCTCTGGGCAGTTTACAACAATCAATTAAAAAAAATACAATACAGTATAAAATATACACAATAAAAGCATTATTTTAAAAAATTAAAACCAGATTTAAAAGATTTCTAGTCCAGCATTCTGTTTGGTTCTGGTCAATGACCATAATAAATATTCATTCATTCATTCATAATAGCCAACTATAGTGTCATAGTGCTAGCTGACAATTTACATGGTCTACAAAGATTACTTGATAAAGTCAGTGAAGTAAGTAATGAACATGGTCTAAAAAATGAATGTTAAGAAAACCAAGTGCATGGTAATTAGTAAAAAGCAAGTAGTCCAAGATAAACAATTCAAAATTCAAAATGAAAATGTGGAGTGGGTGGATAAATATAAATATCCTGGAATTTGGTTGAACAAGCAGTGGAATCCTAATAATGCAATAAAAGTTAGTATAGAGATGGCCCAGAGTAGCTTCTTTAAGATGAAAAATGTAATATGTGACAAAAACTTAAAATTAGTCTTGAGAATGTGCATTGTACGGTGTTATGTCTTTTCAGTTCTACTGTATGGCATGGAATTGTGGACTTAAACACAGGCTACCATGAAAAAGATAGAAGCATTATTGAAACGTGGATTTATCGCAGGATGTTACGAATTTCATGGCCTGAGAGGGTGACCAACAAAGAAGTATTAAAGAGAATGTATAAAGATCAAGAAATTACAAAACACGGAAAACTAGAATATTTTGGTCATATACTGGGAAATGAAAAATATAGACTGCTGCAGCTGATTATACAAGGGAAAATAAATGGGAAAAGAAGTGTGGGAAGAAGAATGTCTTGGCTTAAAAACCTCAAAGAATGGTTTGGGGGCAACACAATATCATTATTTAGACTGGGAAGCTCTGGCCCATGAACGATCTAAATGGAGGTTGGCCTTTCACAAAGGTTCCATGGACTTTGAAGAAGCCCGAGTGCAAGGTGAAAGGGAGAAACGTGCTAAGCGAAAAGCACGTCAAATGAATCCTTTACAGGACCATCTTCTATCTGGTAACCTGTGTCCTCACTGGGAAGCTGTGTGGATCTAGAATTGGCCTCCACAGTCACTTATGGACCCATCGGTAGAGTCTACACAATCTTCTTTAGAATTTCCTCCTTTTATCCCGGAAGACAATCTTACTCGGTCACGAGTGATCGCCTGATGATCATAGAATCATAGAATCATAGAAAAGTAGAGTTGGAAGGGGCCTACAAGGCCATCGAGTCCAACCCCCTGCTCAATGCAGGAATCCAGGTCAAAGCATCTCTGACAGATGTCTGTCCAGCCGCACCTTGAATGCCTCCAGACTGGGAGAGCCCACCACCTCCCTAGGTAGTTGATTCCATTGTCTTATTGCTCTGACAGTCAGGAAATTGATGATGATCTAAAGACTGTTTAGCCATTATGATGTTCAACCTCCTGTAGGAGAGGAATGCGAAGAAGAAGTGGCCAACCAGCTGCTTCCCGGAAGCCCACAAGCAGGGCATGAGTGCAACAGCATCCTCCCACCCATGTTCCCCAGCAACTGCTGTACATAGCCGGACTGCCTCTGACACTGGAGGAAGCATATAGCTATCAGGAGTGGACTAGTAGCCACCGATAGCCTTCTCCTCCAGGAATTTGTCTAATCCTCTTTTAAAGCCATCCAAATTGGTGGCGATCACAGTACATCTTGTCATAGCAAATGTCACAGTTTAACCATGTGCTGGCTGGGTGAAGAAGTCCTTCCTTTTAGCTGTCCTGGTTCTCCTGCCATTCAGAAAACCCTGTGAGTTATAGTACTATGAGAGGGGTGGGAACCCTACCCCTACTCACACCATATCTTATTTTAATTTATATACTCCAACCATGTCGCCCCCCCTTACTTGCCTTTTTTCTAAGCTAAGAAGCTACAAAGTGTAACCTACCCTCATAGTGGAGCTGCTGCAGCCCCTTGATCGTTTTGGTTGTCCTTTTCTACACCTTTTCCAGCTCTACAATATCTTTTTTGAGGTGTGGTGGCCAGAAATCACGCTGGCTCAGCTTGTCTGAGTGTGGAAAGCTAAGCAGGGCCAGGCCTGGTTATTACTTGGATGGGAGACCCCTCCTCTAGTTTCCTGCATTGATCAGGGGGTTGGACTCGATGGCCTTGTAGGCCCCTTCCAACTCTATCATCCTAACTGTACACAGTATTCGAAGTCTGGTCACATGATGGATTTGTATTAGGGCAGTAGGATACTGACAGACTATTATTTCTTGTTTCTTTCCTAGCTGCTTAGATGTCTGCCTTGGTCAAAGATGACAAAGGCACTTATTATTGCCATTCGCTGAGGATGAACAGTAATTTTAAGTTTGTAATAACAAACCGTGTTTCTTTCCAAATGGCAGCCCAGGCGCCTCCACTTTAAGTTTCTTCTTAAGTAGCAAATCAAAGACTAATTAAAACAGGGGGAGGAATGGGATGGGAGGAGGTGTTTATTGATTGTGGTTGATTTAAAAAAAATTGTGAATGAAGTATAAATACAGAAAGAAACATTGTTAAACCAGAGCTGCTGGCCCTCTTGCAAGACAGAAAATTTTAAGATGAAGGCAAGGAGTTGCTTGTGATAGATGTGGAAAGGGTAGGAAGTAGCCACTTCATCAGGTGTGGCAGACTGGCAGCCATATATTTAGGCGGTTGTGGGGGCGTCACTTTTAATGCTGCACAGAATTTCCACATTTATCCCATCACGGGGCTCATTCCCATGAGCTGCCTCATGTCGGGAAAACATTTCAGAAAATTCTTCAATGGCTCCCTTCTCCTCATGCTCTCAGCTGTGTTCATTTTTGTCTGCACAGGTTAATTAGTTTCTTTTCAAATGTGTCCTTTTTCCTTCCCAGCAAACTACTTCTCTTCTTTTTGGTGCAGTGTGCTTTAGTCTCTTGATGACTGTATCCTAGCAATAATTAACTCGTTAGGTTGTCAGGTTCTTGCGAAGAACATGGGTTTCTGTTGCGAACGTGGGAAGCTCCTTCCTACCAGGTCAGAGGCTTGGCCTATGTAGCCCAGTGAGTCTGCACTGACTGGCAGCCTGTGAGAGCTCTCCGGGGCCCGGGGCCTTCTTTTATGTTCCAGTTCTTTTAGAGCAGTGTTCTCCAACCTTGGGTCCCCAGATGTTTTTGGCCTACAACTCCCAGCATGCCCCAGCCAGCTATGCTGGCTGGGGCATGCTGGGAGTTGTAGGCCAAAAACATCTGGGGACCCAAGGTTGGAGAACACTGTTTTAGAGCATTCACTTGAAGCAGCCCCACTGCACTCAATCACAGATATAAAACCCTCCACACAAATGCGGAAAACACCGAGAGAAAATGTTCACTTTGGACTGGGAGAAGGGTATGCGTGGGAATTTAGGAAAAACTGAAATAAACCCTCTATTGATTTTTCACTATCAGTAGCTAACTTGATCATAACTTTTGAGATTGGAAAAAAGGGCCACTTCTCATAGAAGGACCACTTTCTCTCCTCAGAAGAAAGCCTGTGAAAGTGTTGTTGTTGCTGTTGTTGTTAATTAGTTTTATATTCTACTTGCCATATTTTAAAATATCTCTAAGTAATTTACAGGGAAATTAAAATACATTGTAAAATTTATTTATTTATTTATTTCATGATATTTATATACTGCTCCAGATCTAAACAGAGTCCAGAGCAGTGAACAATAAAATGATAAAACAGATAGAAAGAATAAAACAATATCTTAAAACAGAATCAATACAAACTATGGCTGATCAGTCAAGGAAGGCTTCCTGAAAGAAAAGTGTTTTCAGGAGGCACCAAAAACAATACAATGTTGCTGCCTGACTGACCTGCAGTGGCACCTGAGTTCCAGAGAAATGGAGCCTGCTACGCTGAAGCCTCTTCTCCGGGCGGGAAGTCCAACTCGTTTCAGCTCGACAGACTTCCTGCCCACTTCTGACCCAATTATCATAAGCAGACCAAGTTGCGGGGGGGGGGGGGGCGCGGTAACTTCTGTCTCTAAGACAGACGGCAGTTTGCCGTTTAAAAAAAAACACACTAAGGAAATTTGTGTAAATTGTGGTATTTTGTGTGTTTTGCACAAATCAACACCCGAAAAGCATGTGGATGTAACACAATTTGCATAAAATCACTCTATTTGCACAAATCATGCTAGATCCATGTGCTTTTCGCATGCTGATTTGTGCAAAACATGCAATTTACTATGAGTTATGCAGCTTGCATAAAGTTATACAAATTGTGCAAACAGCATGGTTTGTGCAAATTTCCTTAGCATTTTTTAAAAATTTGCAAAACACAGCCCATCTTAAGAGACAGAAGTTTGTGGGTTGGCTCAACTCGCATCATAGCGAGAGTCAGCACCAGCATAGGGGTTGCAAACCAGAACCCAGGGGTCCAAATTGTGAAAATCTGTTGGATTTTCAACCCCCCCCCCGATTGGATTCCTCACACATCCATAAATCAGGCCATAGGTCCATGTGGAACCACCACCAGCATGCCATTCGTGGTGGGCGATCCTCCCACCACCCGACTCACTGGGTGCTCTGTGAGTTCTGCCGCTGCACCCAGTGAGTCGGGTCAAAAGCGAACACCGGCTGAGCCGCTCGCCGGACTTCTAGGTTCTCGGCGGAGCACTTTTTACATAGAAAATTGCATAAGACACATTAAAAGCTGCAGTGATTTGCATAACATGCACAAATAACTTGCACAGAAATGTGAGCATGTATTTTGTGTTCTTTTTCTGGGCTTTACTGATCTTATTCTCTCCCACTGTAAGAAACAAATTTTTAACTCTGGCTAGAACTCAGTTCCTTAATTAGGGATTGCTCACTGCCCTAAATCCTGGTGTACAGTTCCATTAAGAAAGGAATGCAGAGCGAACGTGCAATTAGATTAAAGTATTCTCCACCCTAAGCTTGGCCAGATAACAGGTAGCTTAGATGGTGTTATATCATTAGATGCAGCTCAGTAACTGTAAGGCTGTGGGATGTAAATAAAAAATATATAATAAATAAATACAGAAATAAATTTCCAGGACCATTGTCAGTGGAGGCTACTGGCCAATCAGACTGGTGGAGTGGAAAAGGGGGTCACAGGAGGCAGAGCCAATGGGGGACTCCTGTTTTGCTGCATAAACCTCTTCCCATGCAAGGTCTAAGGGTGCTGCCTTGATTCAGAGGTCTGTCACAGTTGGGTCTGTGCTGGGGAAAAAGTGTGTGGCCCTCCTCCTCCCCTGACAGCCACCCCATTCTCCATTCACCCCTCCTAGAAGAAGTATGCCCACCGAGCTTTCAGAAGCATGGCCTTCCAGTCTTTCGGGTGAAGGTTCTCATCAAGACTTGGCCTAGGCCCTAGGGAAAGGGGTTTGAACTTGCCAGTGCAGGGTTGATGGACGGAATCTGTGGGGCCAAGTCGAGAAAATCCATCAGATTTTCACCCCCTATCGGATTCCTCACACATCCCTGGTTTGAAGAGAGGAAAGTTGGCATGAGGCATGTGCAGTGTGTGGAGCAAGTCAGCAAAGCTCAGGAAACCCTCTTGCCTTTGTGGAGAAGGTTGGTGGCTGTCACACCTGGCTCTGCACCGGGAGAGAAGGAGGGTCGCTTGAGAACAGAGCTTTCTGGCGCAGAGCCGTTCCTCTTTGGCAACTTCTCTGGAGGACTCTGCCTAGAAAATGAGGATCAGGGATTTGTCAGGAACACGACTGGGGGGGTGGAAGTCGGATTTCCTCAGTTTGCCCCCCACCCTGGATTCCTGGTTCCCTTCCCATGCACTGGTGCCAACTTGCTGCATTGCGAGTCAAGCCCATTTGCGGACTTCCATCTGTAAGATGGGCTGGGACTTGCGTATTTTTTTCAAACCACTAATGGGATTTGCGCAAAACAGTGCCAGGAAAGCACATGATTTTAACAGAACTTGCATGATTTCTGCAAATGGTGCTAGAACCATGTGGTTTTCAGGTGCTGCTTTGCGCAGGAATGCTCTGCGCATGGCATGCATGTGTGGGAGTTCGCACATGCACACTTGTGAAACTGAATCTGCTGCATTGCCAGGATCTCCAGCGTGGTCGGACACTGTGGAGAAGCCGACGGCATCTTGGCGAAGAGTTTTATTTTTTAAAGGTGCCGCAGGTGGGGGGGAGGGGCACGCGATGGCACGGTGGCGGCACCTGGAGAGCCCTCTGAATGGGACCCCCACTGACCACTGCTTTACTTTTTGAGGACAATTTGCTTATGCTGATGACACCCAAATATATTTCTCTATGCCTTCGGCAACAGCGTCAGCTAAGGACAGCGTGTCTCCTCTGAATGAATGCCTGGAGGCAGTAATGGGCTGGATGAGGAAAAATAAATTGAAACTGAATCCAGACAAGACGGACGGAGGTGCTTGCTGTCAAAGGTCACAACCTGGGTTTGGAGGTGTGTCAACCAGTTCTGGATGGGGTTACACTCCCCCTGAAAGACTGTGTTCGCAGCTTGGGGGTGCTCCTGGATCTGTCGCTCCAAATGACAGCCCAGCACCTGCTGATACGCCCCTGCCTAGAGTCGGAAGACCTAAAGACGGTAGTGCACACACTGGTAACTTCGAGGCACTGACTTCTGCAATGCGCTGTACATAGGGCTACCTTTGTACCTAGTCCGGAAACTTCAACTAGTGCAAAATATGGCAGCCAGACTGGTCACCGGTACACCTAGGGGTGCCCATATCACACCAGTTTTAAAAGCACTCCACTGGCTGCCAATCAGTTTCCGGGCGAAGTATAAAGTGTTGGTTATTACCTTTAAAGCCCTACATGGTTTGGGTCCAGGCTACCTACGGGATCACCTTCTCCCATACAATCCGCCCCACACACTCAGGTCCTCTGGGAAGAATTTACTTCAGTCAGCCAAAACTAGGCTGACAGGTATTACCCAGAGGACCTTTTCTTCTGCTGCTCCCAGATTATGGAACGGCCTTCTGGAGGAGATTCATCAACTTAGCAGTATCTTGGAATTTAAAAAAGCCATAAAGACTGATCTCTTCCGGCAGGCCTATCCGGAGGAATTTTAGGATGCCTTTAAGATGTTTTTAAGATGTTTTAAGATGTTTTAAAGATGTTTTAAAGATGTTTTAATAGTATGTGTTGTGTTTGATTAGTTTATGTATTTTATACTTTCTGCTGTTCCCTGCCTCGATCTAGATGGAGAGGCGGGTAAGAATTATTATTATTATTATTATTATTATTATTATTACACACATGCACACACACTAGGGGTGTGCGTGGATCTCAATCAGGGGGTGGAAGCGGGACAAACTCACCGCACTTGACCCCCCCCGAGCTCCACGCGCCTTACCTTTCCCCAGCTTGGCAGAACTCCCCGTGAGAGGAGCAGGGGAAAGGAACTTCTAGGTCCCCGTCGCATCACTTCCAGGTCCCCGGCACTGCGTTTTTTACATAAATACCAGGGGAAACCTCCTTAAAATGGTCACGATTTGCTATTCGTGACAGTTTTAAGGTAGTTTACGCTGGTATTTATAAGGGTTCACCTGACCACCCTCTATTTCTAGCCCTCTAGCCTAAAAAACCCTAAACAGTAGCCCAACCCAAGCAGAAGGCGCTGAATTTAGCACTGAGGGCACATCCAGAACAGAACACACCCGGACTGGAGAGAGTGAACTTTATTTACAATAAGGAAGGGGGACAAAAAGGTAAAACAATGTGCAAAGGCAAAAGAAGATAGAAAACCAGAAACACCACCCTTAGCAAAGCCCTAGACCCAGGCTAACACATATTAAACAATGGAGAAATCCTTTGAAACCCTGCTGCAGGCTTAAACAATAAACTCTATCTAGTCTCTCTCATACGTTACCCTAAGGAAAGGTTCTTCCGATGGGACAAGGCTTAATCAAGATTCCAGGCTCACCAATGCAATCCAAAGATCAGGACGCCTTCCTCATGAAGGCCGGATGAAGAACACCTAGCAGCCCTAACCCTCCTAACTTTATACCCCACCCAAGCCCTTGACCAGTACGAGGTGAGCCTCCATAGCCAATCACAGTTGGCTGGATGACTTCCTCAGCTTCTAGGAGGGGAGGAGGGATTGAAAACCCCTTACTGGCTGCCGTCCAGCTGAAATCATAGATTTCATAGATCATACAGTTAAAGAGAACATCTTTAAACCTCTTACATTGACCACCGATATTCCACTTTCCATCCTTGAGTTGGGAATAAAGTAACTGCTTTGGGAGACGGCAGTCAGGCATTCGAACAACATGATCAGTCCATTGAAGCTGGCGTTGAAGGATCATTTTTTCAACGCTAGTAGTCTTTGCTTCTTCCAGTACACTAACATTTGTTCGCCTATCTTCCCAAGTAATTCGCAGAATTTTCCGGAGGCAACGTTGATGAAATCTTTCAAGGAGGTGGAAGTGACGTTTATAGATACTCCATGTTTTGCAGGCATACAATAAAGTTGGCAATACAATAGCTTCATAAAGCAGTGTTTTGGTCTTCTTACAAATATCCCGATCCTCGAACACTCTATGTTTCATTAGAGAAAACGTGGCACTTGCGGAGCTCAGATGATGCTGGATTTCACTGTCGATGTTAGCTGTAACAGAAAGATAGCTGCCAAGATAGAGAAAATGATCGACATTTTCCAGTATTGCCCCGCCAAGCTGGATAGATGGCATCACCAAAGGGTTAGCTTGCACTTGCTGATGAAGCACTTTGGTTTTTTTGATGTTAAGTGAGAGACCAAGTTTTTCGTATGCTTCTGTAAAAGCATTTAGGATAGTTTGGAGATCATCCTCTGAATGTGCGGAGACCACATTATCATCAGCATACTGAAGTTCCACAATGGAGGTTGTAATTACCTTACTTTTTGCTTTCAGCCTGCTGAGATACCCCCTGCTCAATGCAGGAAACTAGAGGAGGGGTCTCCCATCCAAGTAATAACCAGGCCTGACCCTGCTTAGCTTTCCACACTCAGACAAGCTGAGCCCGTGTAAGCCACAGGCCTGTTCAGTCAGCCTAATTGTTGGCTGCTGTTCAGCTCTGACCTTGAAGGCCTGGAGACTAGCAAAAGGCCATGATGAGGCACGCAGGTGGTTGCGAGAAGTGTGTGCCAGCCCCTTCTCATGAAACACGGCCTCTTGCTAGCAGCAAAAATCTCCAAAGAAAAATGAATTTCTTCACAGCTGGTCTAGGGCTTACATGAAGAGAAACCCAGAAAATCAGTTTCAAACTTTGCATGGCTTGATGAAAAACACGCCCTTGCAAGAATGAAAATGTTATTAGGAAAATCAAAACTTACCAACAAAGCACAAAGGAGCAATTGCTGTGGTTCCTTCAGACTGGGATCTCTGCCTCATGGAATAATAACCAGCATTTGCATTTTTCCTCCCACCTCATTATGCACAGGACTCATTTAACAAGCGGGTTCTGCAATGGTGTGTTTGTTTGTTTGTTTGTTTGTTTTACAGCTAGTTCTTGCTGGTTTGTTTAAAAACATAAAATGAGTCTAGACGTCAACTGGTCATGGAGTTTCCAGCCCAAATCAAGAATGAACAAACAAATAGTTAAATAAATAAAGGGTAACCAATTAGAAGAGCATTTCCCAGGTTCCTCAGCATCATTTTCACTGGTTAAGCTTTCTGTTAGTCAGGGTTGTTGGGGCAGACATCATTTTCATGCTGATGTATGCAAACATCAGCCATTCCTGAAAGTACAAGGAAATGAGTTTCATGGTGTTCAGTTCACATGATTCTCAGCAGTGCTACTGCAGTCATCGTAACAGTATTCTTTACTGCTGCATAATCTCAGCTCTCCTTTGTAGGGCTCACAAATAGCATGGTTATAATTAGAACATTTTATGTCTGGAGACCTAACACACAACCAAAGGCTTGCCTGGTCGCTATAGATAGATACATTTTCCATCTCCACCTGCCTTGGTCTAACTACCGCTGTCCCAACTGCCCATATTATCCAATACTACTCTGCACTGGAAGAGTATCCCTCCTACATCAGACAGAGGGTCACCTAGTCCAGCATCCTGTTTCCAACATTGACCAACCAGAAGCTCCTAGGAATCTCACAAGCAAGGCCTGAAGGACATAGCCTTCCCATGTCTGTCCCCAGAATCTGTGATGCAAAGAGGCACTGCTTTTCAAAGGTTCCATTGAGCTTGCATGGCCAAGAGCTGTTAATGGTCCCATTGTTCATGCATTTTTCTCATCCTTTTTTTCAAAACCAGTTAAGGTAGCAGCCATTACCAACTCTTGTGGGCAATGGATTCCATGCGTTAATTATGTGTGTAATGCAAAGCGGTAGTTCCTTTTGTTCAACCTGAGCAGACTGCCAATTAACCATCAGTGTGCATATAATAAAGTGCAGTTTAGGGAAGCAAAGAAGAAGTCTCACTTAGTGCCATGGGGAGAAAGGACACTGGGTCCCCCCTCATGCCAAGGAATGTTTAATCAAACCCAGAAATCCAGTTTCACAGCATCTGTGCTGCCAAGTGCTGGAATCATCTGGGATTTGTTTTTAATATAGCTTCTTGATTGCAGTTCTATCCTTCAAACATGTCTTGAAAAATTGAAAGCCTAACATTAAACATTTCCTGATGAATATATTAATTATTGTTCTCCTGAGCAAAGAAGTTCTTGGAGGAGAAGAGAGTGACAATGTCACACTTGAATTAGAGTCTTTTGCAACTTAATTATACCCCAGTTGACTCTCTCTGGGGCAGACACCACCAGAACACAAGGACAGGAGCCCTTGAAGCACAGAAATAAGATGTGAATAGTACATCAGTCTACACACAATCTATCCAAATGCGAGGGACGTGCAAATCAGCAAATATCGAGCTTGCCAAAGATCTCCGAATTCCATCTCAAAGCTCATTCCAACTTGTGTCCATATCAGATTGCGAGCTTTGTTTTCTCTTTTCACATGAAAATCCTTGCATGTGTATTTTTCCAAAGGTACAAATAAAAAACAACAACAACATAAGAAGAGCCCAGATGCTAGATCAGACCAAGGGTCCACCTGGTCCAGCATTCTGTTCATACAGTGGCCAACCAGCTGCCCACGGGAAACCCACAAGCAGGACATGAATCATAGAATCATAGAAAAGTAGAGTTGGAAGGGGCCTACAAGGCCATCGAGTCCAACCCCCTGCTCAATGCAGGAATCCAGGTCAAAGCATCCCTGACAGATGGCTGTCCAGCTGCACCTTGAATGCCTCCAGATTGGGAGAGCCCACCACCTCCCTTAGTGGGTTCCATTGTCTTATTGCTCTGACAGTCAGGAAATTTTTCCTGATGTTTAGGTGGAATCTAGGTTCCCGTAACTTGAGCCCATTATTCCATGTCCTGCAAACTGGGATGATCGAGAAGAGATCCTGGCCCTCCTCTGTGTGACATCCCTTCAAGTACTAGAAGAGTGTGATCATATCTCCCCTCAGTCTCCTCTTCTGAAGGCTAAACATGCCCAGGTCTTTCAGTCTCTCCTCATAGGGCCTTGTTTCCAGTCCCTTTATCATACTTGTTGCCCTCCTCTGAACCCTCTCCAGTTTGTCTACATCCTTCTTAAAGTGTGGTAACCAGAACTGGACGCAGTACTCAAGATGAGGCCTAACCAGTGCTGAGTAGAGGGGAACTAGTACTTCACATGATTTGGAAGCTATATTTCTATTAATGCAGCCCAAAATAGCATTTGCCTTCTTTGCAGCCACATCGCATTGCTGGCTCATATTCAGTTTGTGATCTACCACAATCCCAAGATCCTTCTCACTTGTGGTATTGTTGAGCCAAGTGTCCCCCATTCTGTAACTCTGCATTTGGTTTCCTCTCCCTAGGTGCAGCACTTGGCATTTATCCCTATTAAATTTCATTCTGTTGTTTTCGGCCCAGCGCTCCAGCCTATTGAGGTCGCTTTGAATTTTGTTTCTGTCTTCCAGAGTATTAGCTGTTGCACCCAACTTTGTGTCATCTGCAAATTTGATAAGCATTCCCTGCATTTCCTCATCCAAGTCATTAATAAAAATGTTGAAGAGCACTGGGCCCAGGACTGAGTGCAACAGCACCCTCCCCCGCCCATGTTCCCCAGCAACTGGAGTACAAAGGCATACTGCTTCTGATACTAGAGGAATCATATAACCATCAGGACTAGTAGCCATCGATGTCCATCATAATTATTCAACTTTTGGGGGCTTATTTTTGTGTTCATGAAGCACACTGCAGTCTCAGAAATATACAGATTTGAACCGCAGATTGCATCTGTGTTTGGTCTGGAAGGTCTGAACTGGTAAAATTCTGATTAAAAATGAACTGAGATGAATTTTTCACCATCATCATCAGGCGATCACTCGTGACCGAGTAGGATTGTCTTCCAGGATAAAAATTTTTTTTACGAAAAGGAGATTTTAAAAGGAGGAAAATTCTAAAGAAAATTGTGTAGACTCTAGCAATGGGTCCGTAGGTGACTGTGGAGGCCAATTCTAGATCCACACAGCTTCCCACAGTGAGGACACAGGTTACCAGATGGAAGATGGTCCTGTAAAGGATTCATTTGACGTGCTTTTCGCTTAGCACGTTTCTCCCTTTCACCTTGCACTCGGGCTTCTTCAAAGTCCATGGAACCTTTGTGAAAGGCCAACCTCCATTTAGATCGTTCATGGGCCAGAGCTTCCCAGTTTTCGATGTTTATATTGCATTTTTTTAGATTAGCCTTATGAACATCTTTAAACCTCTTATACTGACCACCGATATTCCGCTTTCCATCCTTGAGTTGGGAATAAAAATGATTAAAAATGAACTGAGATGAATTTTTCATACATCCCTACCAAATGCCAGCTGTGGATATAACAGCAGAGTCCCGGGGAAGGCAGGCAAGCAGTGAGCTGCCTATCAAGCTGTGAGTGTCTTAATTATGATGGACATGTTTTCATTTAGTCCTTGCCCCATGGATTTCTTGCAACAGACACAAAACATGAAATGTGATTTCTTTTAAGCAGGAATATTAATTTTTCATTCATTACTTAGCTTTCTGCATGTCTCCTAACACTATGAAAAGGCACTTTAAAGATATTTCGTAGGGATGTATATGAGAAATTATGTTCAGCTCATTTTCCATCAAGATTTTACCCAGTTCGCACCTTCAGGACCAAATAAGGACTCTGACGCAATCCATGTTTGCAATGTGATTCACAGACCCGCACCAAAAAATGTGTTCGACAGCATGTGTACATTTCAAAATGGTTGCATTTCAAAAATGCATACATTTCAAAATGAGTACATTTGAAAAATGTGCACAATTGATGCATATATTTGGAATAATATGCATGGAAATACACATAGATTTTCATGTGAAAAGTAAAAACAAAGCTTGCAAACTGATATGGACTTGAGTAGGAGCAAACTTTGAGATGGAACGCAGAGAATTCCGGCAAGCTCGGGTTTCGCCGATTCGCCACGTCCCCATGTTTGAGCCAACAGGTCTGCACATCACAAAGACCCTCTCTCAAACTTGAACACTGATTCAGAATATTTAGCTCTTCCTTTGCAAAAAGTGATACATACCCCTGGACTAGGAATGTACGGATGCTGTAAAATCTGTTTCCTAATCACCTGCTCCCATCAGTGGTTCATGCCTTGGTCTCCTCTTGCCTAGACTACTGTAATGCGCTCTACGTGGGGTTACCCTTGAAGACGGTCCAGAAGCTTCAGCTGGTACAGAACGCAGTGGCTCGCCTGATTAAGGGCAGCCGCTGGCGTGATCACATCACGCCAGTGCTTAATGAGTTGCACTGGCTACCAGTTGCTTGCCGAGCCGAATTCAAGGTGTTGGTTTTGACCTTTAAAACCCTACACGGCTCCGGCCCAGCTTATCTCAAGGAGCGCCTCCAGCAACATCAAGTAGGCCGCTCAACAAGGTCTGCCACGGACAGCCTTCTCCTTATCCCATCAGCCAGAGCAGCCAGGCTGGTGGGAACTAGGAAGAGGGCCTTCTCTGTGGCGGCCCCCACATTATGGAACTCCCTCCCTAGTGACCTTCGCCATGCCCCCTCCATGATGAGCTTCCGCCGTGCATTAAAAACATGGCTGTTCAGGCGGGAATATGGGGTGGGTTAGGTTTTTAATAAGAATTTTTTATATTGTTTTAATTATTATATTTTGTTGTGTTTTACTGTATTTTGATTGTACATCGCCCAGGGTGGCCGGATGACCGGCCAGATGGGCGATTAATAAATATAATAAATAAATAAAAAATAAAATAAATAATCTACATTTATTTATTTTTTTATGGGTTAATTGTAATTTTTTATTTAGAAACAAATATACAACTTGGAATGGATTTGAGGCAAGTTATGCCATAAGCAGATTCTTTTGAAAATAAGTGGCTGAACAAAAGTTTTTAAAAGCATAGTAACCATAGAAGAAAATGTCTTCTGGTACAGGACCAGGAGTACAAAAAATAGTGTACGAGTACCTGGATAATACACCCGTTTTGCAATAGTGCAAACTTTTAAGTTCCATATTGTTGACTGCCCATAGTCCCCACAGAGTTAAGACTACATTTCAACAACATGCTAAATTTCCTAAAATAACTAATTTAAACAGGCATAACCTGGATGTTCCCTCATTTGACCAAGGCCATCTAGCTTTAGAAGTGTGGAAGGGCTTAAATATCCAGAGTAAGCCACATGCAAACATTTGTTACTTTGATCATTTCCCCAAAATATCAGGATGACAGATAAAGGGGAAAACATGGAAGAATGAGTTTGTTACTATACATGCATATTCTCTTGACAGTAGCGGAAAACCTTTTACAGATAAGTTACAAACAGAGAAAAAGGCAAATAAACAATTTGTACAAGAAATTTAACACATTCTGTACAGTGTCTTCACTTTGCTGTCATCATTTGTACAAACTCTTCATGGTTTACTTG
The DNA here is from genome assembly GCA_021292165.1 of Shinisaurus crocodilurus. Taxonomy (NCBI): domain Eukaryota; kingdom Metazoa; phylum Chordata; class Lepidosauria; order Squamata; family Shinisauridae; genus Shinisaurus; species Shinisaurus crocodilurus. The sequence continues at coordinate 318,856,517 of CM037876.1, read as the reverse complement.
ACCATCACCATCAATATCTGCTTCTCTAATCAACTCATCAACTTCTTCATCTGTTAACTTCTCTCCAAGGTTTGTCATCACATGACGAAGTTCTGCAGCACTAATATAACCATTACCATCCTTATCAAATACACGGAATGCTTCTCTAATTTCCTCTTCGCTGTCTGTATCCTTCATTTTTCTTGCCATCATTGTCAAAAATTCTGGGAAGTCAATTGTGCCATTGCCATCAGCATCTACTTCATTGATCATGTCCTGTAACTCTGCTTCTGTTGGATTCTGCCCAAGTGATCTCATCACTGTCCCCAGTTCTTTTGTTGTTATAGTACCATCTCCATCTTTGTCAAATAGTGAAAAGGCTTCCTTGAATTCTGCAATCTGTTCTTCTGTAAGTTGATCAGCCATGGTGGCTTGTGCCGGGCCTGGCGGTGGTTACTGCAGCTAAAGCGCGAGGTTAGGCACAGAAGGCAGGAATGGCACGTCGTCGGTCTCTCTCCTCCGCTCCCACTACCTGACCACTGGGCAGTTCACCTCACACTCTGTTCCATCTACATTTCATGGATTGTCAAAAACCCTAGTCTGTGGAATCTGTGCAACCGGGGAAAAGCTGGTCCACTGAGGAATCTGTGGGTCAGATTCTTAACAATCCAAGCTCATCTGAGCCCATCGCAGATTTCTCCAACATCCCTACAAATGCTGAGTACAGCACTTATTTGGAGCCGGGCCTCAGTCCACCACCCGATTTTCCATGCCAGGGCCCAGCGTGCAACAAGTGATGCCATTAGAAATCATGAGATCCAGCGCAGTACAGTGGATGAAGCGTTGGACTTGGAGCAGCAAATGCAATGTTCAAATCACAGCTCAGCCATGAAGCTTGCTGGGTGACCTTGGGCCAGCCACCGTCCCTCAGCCTTGCCCACCTCTCAGGCTTGTGGTGGGGACAAAATGGATATAGACTTAATTAATAAATGATAAGGATGAGAATGCTTCTGAGCCAATCTTTCCAGACCACTAAATAATAACTGAGATTTATTTATTTATTTATTTATTTATTTATTTAAGGCATTTCTATACTGCTTGATATCCCAGGATTCGCAAGTGGATTACAAAACAAAACCCACAATACAATTTAAGACCAGGATAAAAAACAGTATAAAACAACAAATACCTTAAAGCATTGCAACAAAGCAGTAAAACAGTTAAAAACGGCCGCAATTTGTGTAACTTGCACAAATTGCAGCCGTTGTGGCATATCTTATGCCATTTCTTATGTAAAAAGTGGCCCACTGGGAACCGGGAGTCGCATCCCCGGCTCGGCTTGGGAGAATGCGAGTCGAGCCAGAGAGAAAGATAGGAGGGACGGAGTTCGGGGGGGTCGAGTTCGCCGGACTTGCACCCCCCCCCCAATGAAGTTCTCACACATCCCAACTGACAGCCATTAAAACCACATGAAACTAATACAGCATCAGAATGAATGATGCTGGTGCATCAACTATGAATGTCCTTGGATCTATGCATTGGTAACCTCAAGGCTGGACTGGACTACTGTAATGCGCTATGTGTGGGGCTGGTCTGGAGGCTGCATCTAACACAAAATGTGGCTTGGTTACTCACTGGGGTGCTGTATCAGTCACTTATAACACCACTTCTAAAGGAGGAGTTGCACTGGCTGCCAATTAGCTACTGGGCCAGGATCAAGGTTTTGGTTTTGACCTAGAAGTCCCTGAACATCTTGGAGCATCTTCTCTCTTACTTTCCAGCTAGATCAGTACAATCAGCTGGGGTGGCCATCCTGATGGTGCCATAGCTTGGAGAGGTGTGCTTGGCCTCAACTGGGAAATAGGCTTTCTCTCTGGTGGCAGTGGATATAAATGTGACAGAAACAAGTATTTGACATTCTTAGTATGCTTAATACGAATAATGGGTTCCCACCACCTCTGGCTACAGGAATGTTACTTAGCACACAGCAATGGTGCATTCTGCTCTTCTTCCAAGCTAAAGAAGAAAAAGAGAAAAGACACTGGCACATCATTCCTGCTGTTCTCGGTTTTTCTTTAGTCCTTGACAAATAGTGTCCTATTGTAATTAAAGGCTTTTTCTCCTGCTGGCTCCAATATATCCACAGGACACCTTCTAATCTAAATCTCAAATGTTCTGAAGTAGAACAATTTTGTCTCACCCTTAGGAACTTCCTGCACAGTATATTATGTCAAATGTAGTTAGGGATAGTGCTATCAAGCCTTGTTAATAGGATATTATGATCAGTTGACTTCCTGATGATGGCTGCACTCAGTTTACTCACCTCTCTCTTAAATGAAACATCTAAAGAGCTCATTTCTGCCTTGCTGCTGCTGGCACTGGGAGGAACCCTCATTCAATGTCATATTAAAGATGTTTGCACACTTGTGGCTTGTCACTTGTTTTTCTTTGTTTGAAGTGTGGTGCTGCCCGCTGCCGCTCCCCCACACACATACTTTGGACTATCCACAGTGACAGAAGAGAGAGATGAATTTAACAGAACTTTTGGAACCATCCAGGTGGAAGAGAGATAGCAGCAGCAGAGAAGGACTGGCTGAAGAAAGTGGCCCCAGCCCAAATGGCCTGTGTCCACAGCACATGGTCAAGAGCTTTAGGAGTCAACACCAGGAGTGGGGGGGAGAAATGTGTTCAGTCAGTTTTCATTTTTATGTGAACTTTTCTAATTTTGCGCTTTCAAACCAACATGAAAACCGAAACCAAATTTTTGCAATGGAGTACTCCAATAAAAGAAGGCATACAAAATACATATATTTGGGAAATGGGCAGACTAAAATGTGTATGTTCATGAAGATAAAATTCAGAAATTTATTGTAACAGAAAATTCCTTGAAAAATGTGCATAATAGACAAAATTGCATAAAAATGTATGTATTGGGAGAAATGTATACAAAAATGTGTATACATTTGCATGAAAACCTTTTTTTAAAATATTCTTAATGTTTGGGACAGACTGGACATAAGATTCAGAAAACAAGAAACTGTCCACCCCAGACCGGTGTATGGATATGTTCATATGAGGATTTTAAGTCCCCTTTGACATTTCTCAGCCCTTCAAAGGCAACAGGGGGAAATGCCTGTGATGGGAAGGAAGAGAGGTAGATTCACCCTGCCTTCCTCAGAACTCGCAACCACAGTCTGCAGAGGCTTGGAACTGAATCCTCCCTCCCTCCCTCCCTCCCTCCACCCCCCCTTCTATATGAGGCTGGGGTCCCACATGGTACCATGAAGACAGAGGGTGACTCGTTGGGTCTCCTGGGTCTCAGCTTCTTCCCTGCCTGCCAGGTCCCTGTGGATGGGACTTCATATTCACCATCATCATCACCAGGTAGCCAGGTGCCAGCTGCCCAAGAGAAGCACCAGGATTTGGTGACTAATACACATGAATATAGTCGGTATTTTCAGGTAAACAGGACTTGGTTTATCATCCTGTTTAGGGGTGTTGTGTTAAAAGGATTTGGTGTTTGCTCTGCCATGTGTCTCTACACAGTGTCCCTGAAGACTGCCTTTGCTGCCCCCTTGACCTTTTATCCCACCCCCCCTTAGGATATGGTAAGACTATATCTATAACTCGATTTCTGTGACTTTGGACAGAAAAACTGGATTTAAAAATGTAATCTACTCTAATGATCTGAACATAAATGAAAATGAAACTACACTCATGGAAACTTACAGTGCAATTCTATCATCATCATCAGGCGATCACTCGTGACCGAGTAAGATTGTCTTCCGGGATAAAAGAAGGAAATTCTAAAGAAGATTGTGTAGACTCTAGCGATGGGTCCGTAAGTGACTGTGGAGGCCAATTCTAGATCCACACAGCTTCCCACAGTGAGGACACAGGTTACCAGATGGAAGATGGTCCTGTAAAGGATTCGTTTGACGTGCTTTTCGCTTAGCACGTTTCTCCCTTTCACCTTGCACTCGGGCTTCTTCAAAGTCCATGGAACCTTTGTGAAAGGCCAGCCTCCATTTAGATCGTTCATGGGCCAGAGCTTCCCAGTTTTCGATGTTTATATTGCATTTTTTTAGATTAGCCTTATGAACATCTTTAAACCTCTTATATTGACCACCGATATTCCGCTTTCCATCCTTGAGTTGGGAGTAAAGTAACTGCTTTGGGAGACGGCAGTCAGGCATTCGAACAACATGACCGGTCCACTGAAGTTGGCGTTGAAGGATCATTTTTTCAATGCTAGTAGTCTTTGCTTCTTCCAGTACACTGACATTTGTTCGCCTATCTTCCCAAGTAATTTGCAGGATTTTCCGGAGGCAACGTTGATGAAACCTTTCAAGGAGGTGGAAGTGACGTTTATAGATAGTCCATGTTTCGCAGGCATACAATAAAGTTGGTAATACAATGGCTTCATAAACCAGTGTTTTGGTCTTCTTACAAATATCCCGATCCTCGAACACTCTATGTTTCATTCGAGAAAATGCGGCACTTGCGGAGCTCAGACGATGCTGGATTTCACTGTCGATGTTAGCTGTAACAGAAAGATAGCTGCCAAGATAGAGAAAATGATCGACATTTTCCAGTATTGTCCCGCCAAGCTGGATAGATGGCATCACCAAAGGATTGGCTTGCACTTGCTGATGAAGCACTTTGGTTTTTTTGATGTTAAGTGAGAGACCAAGTTTTTCGTATGCTTCTGCAAAAGCATTTAGGATAGTTTGGAGATCTTCCTCTGAATGTGCGGAGACCACATTATCATCAGCATACTGAAGTTCCACAACGGAGGTTGTAATTACCTTACTTTTTGCTTTCAGCCTGCTGAGATTAAAAAGCTTTCCATCTGTTCGATATATAATTCCCACACCGGTGGGAAGTTTCCCCTTGACAAGATGTAAAACCATGGCGATGAAAATGGCAAATAATGTTGGGGCGATAACACATCCCTGTTTAACACCTGATCCCACTTTAAATGGAGCACCATGAGTGCCGTTGTTGTCCAAAACCGTTGCCGTCATCAGAACTTAGCACCACTGAGTTCAGTGGGATTTACTCACTGGTAAGAGTGCATAGGATTGCACCATTAGAAACTGGCTGAGATTTGACCTGGGTGAAGGAACTCCCACATAGCTTTGCTGAAATGAAGGAAATCAAGACTTTCAAAATGCCCATGTTCTTTTTCTCCCCCCCCACTTTTTTTTTTGCCCCTGACAAGAAAAGAAGACGAGAGAAGGGAAACTTAATCAACTGAAAAGCAAGTTTAGAAATATGATAATATTTGTGTTTTAGGCAACCCTGGGGACTTGTTGAATGGAGATATAACACAGTTTCTCCAGAAAACTCTGCCGGAGGGCCCAAAATGTCCCATCATGACATCTAAACATAGCTGAGAAGGACACAGGGAAATAACTTCGCAGCTGTGGAAAACCAGTAAGAGCCCAAGCATCGACGAGTTGGCTTTAAGCTGGGTTTCATTTTGCTTTTAATTCAGAAAAAAGTTTGGGGGCCACTCTTAATAACAACCCACTTTTATTTGAGCATTTAAGTATTTAGGTGCATGGAACATTTCACAGGGCTGGTTCACAACTTTCCATATGATCACTCCTCAGAGAAATTTAAACAATTAGGCTGTACAGCAGCCAGTTTGCGGGCTTTTATTTCCTGGACAGGGCCCCCCAAAACAGAAGCCTTCTATCAGCAGGACTCAAACACTTAAGTACCATTGAAAATTGGCACCAGGATCTGAGGCCTGCACCAGCGAGGCAGTGGCAAGATGGCGGCAGCAGCGTTTAATGCCAACGTTGAGTGGGAGGATGAAGATGGCCCTGGCGTCATGCTGGATGGAAGACTCAGCTCCATGCAGTACAGGGTGATAGTAAGGAGGAAAGACCGGCTCCATTTGGCCCTGTTAAAAAGAAGCTCACCTGTCTCACAATTGGCTAGGCAGATGGTTGGAGGGCCATCTGTTTGGGATGTTGTAGATGCATCCATCAGTGTACGTTCTGCATTGAGCACAGTGGCTGGACCAGATTTATTTATTTATTTATTTATTTATCTATCTATTTTATTAATTACATTTTTATGCTGCCCAAGAGCTGAAGCTCTCTGGGTGGTTCACAACAATTAAAACCATAAAATCCAACACAATAAAACATAATATCAAAGTTTAAAACTATGGTATAAGTTTAAAAAATAAAACCCCAAATAAAACCTAGCAGCCGTGCAAAGGTTTAAAATACAGTAACAGATTTAAAACAACAGTAACTGAAAGACTAAAATACCTGGGAAAATAAGAAGGCCTTCACCTGGCACAGAAAAGACCGGCAACATAGGTGCCAGGCAAGCCTCTCTGGGAAACTCATTCCACAGCTGGGGTGCCACAACAGAAAAGGACCTCTTCTTAATACCTCCAACTCAAGGTAGAATCATAGAATCATAGAAAAGTAGAGTTGGAAGGGGCCTACAAGGCCATCGAGTCCAACCCCCTGCTCAATGCAGGAATTCAGGTCAAAGCATCCCCGACAGATGGCTGTCCAGCTGCACCTTGAATGCCTCCAGAGTGGGAGAGCCCACCACCTCCCTAGGTAGTTGATTCCATTGTCTTATTGCTCTGACAGTCAGGATTTTTCCCTGATGTTTAGGTGGAATCTAGGTTCCCGTAACTTGAGCCCATTATTCCATGTCCCGCAAACTGGGATGATTGAGAAGAGATCCTTGCCCTCCTCTGTGTGACATCCCTTCAAGTACTGGAAGAGTGCGATCATATCTCCCCTCAGTCTCCTCTTCTGAAGGCTAAACATGCCCAGTTCTTTCAGTCTCTCCTCATAGGGCCTTGTTTCCAGTCCCTTTATCATCCTTGTTGCCCTCCTCTGAACCCTCTCCAGTTTGTCTACATCCTTCCTTCCAAGGTACCTTCCAACTCTAGAATCCTACGAATTCATACGGGGAACATAGGGGGAGTCTGTGCTCAGTGCTCCTGCAGTTCATCACTAGCAGGTTAAAACCGGTGCTCTAAGTTCACCAGTGATCTGGAGTTAAGGGTGAGCGATGAGGTGGCCAAGTTTGTTGGTGACATGAAATTCTTTAGGGTGGCTAAAACAAACGGGGATTGCAAAGAGCTCCAGAATGATTCCTCCAAACTGGGGAAATGGGCATATTAACATGGCAAATGTGGTTCAGTGTGATCAGGTGTAAAGTGATGCATCTTGGAGCAAAAAATAATAACAACAAAAATCTTAACTTCATATGCATGCTGATGGGATCGGAGCTGGCAGTGACTGGACAAGGAGGGAATCTGATAGCGTTGTGGTGGACAGGCTCTGTGAAAAGGTTGGCCCACATGGTGCAGCTGCTGTTTAAAAAAAAGGAAGACAGAAAAAAGGCACATTCCATGTTGGGGATCACAAGGAAACACTAAACAAATAAGTACAACTGCCATTATAATAGTGCCCTCATATAAATCCATGGTGCGACCACACTTGGAATACCAGTGGCCTGACAGGCAGCCATTTACAGGGACAGTAACATGCCATTTCTTTCCACTTTTACCTCTGGCATGTGACTTGGCGCATATGGGTCACTGCAGGCATCTTTTCCACTCGCTCCTTGTGGTGCTGTGGCCTGGATTGTGCAGATCGAGGGACTGAAGGTTGGATTGGCCCATCTTTGGGCAGGGAAATGGTCATGTTGTCATTTTAGTCTTTCCTCAATTAATGGTTTAAAGGGTTTTATGGAGGCAAATTCATAGAGGAAAGTGAGAGGAAATTACTTCTGTAGTGCTCATTAGTTGGTAATTTAGACCGTTAAATGCAGAGTCTTGTTCTGATCAGTTCTATTGAGAAATTAGAAAATTAAAAATATGATGGAGCCCTTTTGGGTAGGATAATCTATCTTTCTGGCAGCTTCCATCAACTTTATTTAATCATTGCCTTTTAACAACTGAAAGATAACGAGGCATGAATGTACCTCCTTCCTCTCTTTTAATTACCTCTATCTTTCTGTATCTCTGAAGGAGATGGCTGCTGATCTAATTGAAGGCATTTTATTTATTGTAAAGGGAGACACGTGTATGAAGTACAAATTTAAATTAAACTTGAGCAGATTACAGGCACTCCAGATGTTGTCAAGACTTTTTTTTTTCACTGTGTGTGTCTTCAGAGTCTCTCTCTCTCTCTCCTCTAAGTCAGGCGACTTCCTCTCTTTGAGCTGCTCCTGATTACTGTCTCTGATGATGCCTTGAACTGTCATGGCAAGCTTGTATTTAAAGGGTGCCTTTTCTGAGCCCCTGTCTTTTCCTTTGGTACCAGTTTCCACTTACAACCAGCACACCTGCAGTTGAAAGGGAAGGTGGACCACGGTGGCAGAGACAGGCAACATGTAGTAAGGCTTTCCCTTTACCGATTCCTAATGATGCGCCATCAGAAGGAAAATGTAGGTGGTGAAAAGCATTCCATTTTACCTTTTCTTCTTTTCTTCATATCTAAAATGAAAGACATTTGCTGCTCTGGGCTACGGTACTGGCTGTTTCCATAGGAAACATAGGAAGAGCCCTGCTGGATCAGGCCAAAGGGCTGTCTATTCCAGCACCCTAAATCACAGAGAAGAAGGAAACTGGATCAGTGTCCTCACCTGTGCTTTCTTATTTATGGTATCCAAACTGGTCAGGGATATCAAAGTGAGTGAGTGATTGTTAGAGAAAGGAACAGCTCAGTCCTGATACCTTTCCCTATGAAATGTTGTGAGAGATTATTCAGAGATTTAGTCAGAGGTGGTCAGTATGCTGTTTTGTCATTTTTACTGGGTCAAGGAACAGCTGTTTGGAGCTAAATAAGTTGCTGGAGACCACCATAGATTCGGTGAGGCCACACCCTTGAGAGGTATGGGTGTGGCCCTACTATTTCAGAAGGCCGTTGGTGATATGGCAAATTGGCAATGTCTCTGCTGCTGTGCAGGCTGGCTGCTCTTATTTGTGTGGAAGTACTTCTTTACACAACATGTAATTAACGTAAGGAATAGGCCTTTGGTCTGCTCCAGCATGGCTTTTCTTAGCTTCTCAAAGACTGACTTATGATTTTAAATTATTAAGCTGTTATTTTAATGCCAATTTAAATTAATTACTTTTAAAAAGAGTCTAGCTGTTCTGGTTTTGTTAGCCACACTGGTTGTTGTGTTTTAATATGGGTTTGAAACATTTCCAGTAAGTAAATAAATAAATAAATAAATAAGAAGAAGCCAAGACTGAGTACAGAAAAGACAGAGGAGGTGTGGCAGGATAGGAGCATCCAGAAACTTTATTCCCACAGATATTTCTGTCTTCCCACACGCCGGCACGGCACACTAAATGTGGGGCACGTGGTTTGGGCAATGCAGGTCAAAATCATGGCTGCATATCCCTTGCATGTTGTTATCTGCCACTTGGCTTCAAACAGTGCGTCATGTTCTCTGTCACAGACCTCCACACTGTGATTCGAACCCGAAGCTTTACTACGGGGGTCAAATCCCGCCACTGCCGAGGCCCCCGCCTCATCCTCCCCACCACCTTCTGTCACCACCTCCGCAAGCCCCTCAGAAATCAACACTCTCTTAATCTCCTCCGCTGCCACCAACCCCTTCAGGGTAACATATTCAGACCACTCCTTTTAAGCTTTAAAAAGGAAACAAGTTTATCTAACTACAATTAAGGGTAGAATCATAGAATCATAGAAAAGTAGAGTTGGAAGGGGCCTACCAGGCCATCGAGTCCAACCCCCTGCTCAATGCAGGAATCCAGGTCAAAGCATCCCCGACAGATGGCTGTCCAGCCGCACCTTGAATGCCTCCATTCAAGGGAAATGGATAATGTTAATAGATTCTAAACGTTGAAACACACCCCCTGCCCTCAACTCAGACTCCTCTCTCTCCTCCCTCTTCTCTTTCTCTCTCCTCCCTTCCCTCTCAGACTCCCCTCCTCCTCAGACTCTCTTCAGACCTTCTCTCTCCCCCTCTTCCCCCCAACTCTCTCTCTCTTCAGACTTCCCTCAGACTCCCCCCTCCCCTCACATACTTACTGCTATAATGCTTTGCCCATGGGCAGGGGCATGCCATTCTCCAATAAAGAAAGCAGTATAATGCAGAGCAGGAGAGAGCAGTCATAATAAAGCAGATAATGATGCCATCTATGTGCTACTCCGTAAATACTTTATCTACATTAATTAATCACAATACCACTGAAAAGTCAGTGGCATTGCAGGAGGCACCAACTAATGCGTTTCCCCACAAAAAGCATTGAAGCCAGTGAAGGACACAACAACGTGAGCCAGGCAGTGTTCCCTTGAAGAACGTAGAGAGCCTTGCTGGATCAGATGGTTACCAAGAGGTTCAGCCTCACCGCCATTTTGAGTATTTCCTTAGTACCATGACCCCAAAAATGCAGCTTTGTCCAGGAAGATGCATGAAGCGCAGGCTTCAGGAACCAGGGCACAGTTGCAGAGTACACTGACTGCCCCTGGTCTGGTCATCATAGAGCATGGGAGTGGTTCCCACCCTCCGACCGGCAGGCCCAGCCGGGACCTCCAGAACGTGCAACTCCTTCACTCTCTGCCAGGTTCCTAATACAGTAATGGCATCCAGGCACACCCTTCAGTTGCCTTATTTAAAGCGCTGGGGAGGAAAAGCAGCAAGCACCATGAAGGAAAACCACAAAACCTAGTGGAAAACATGTCCTTGGTACAGTCATGCCTTGGATTGAGAGCATAATTCGTTCCGGAAACATGCTTGTAATCCAAAAAACACTCTTATATCAAAATGAAATCCCCCCAAAAAAATTTGTACAGAGATTTTTAATTTAAGCCGTACTACAGTACTTGTATTGCAAAACGTCGCTTGTATACCAAGTAAAAAATAAATAAATAAATATTTAAAAATTTGCTTGTCTTGCAAAACGCTCTCAAACCAAGTTACTTGCAATCCAAGGTATTAGTGTACTCAGCCACCCATTAGCGCAGGGCTCTCCAACCTTGGGTCCCCAGGTGTCGCTGGCCTACAGCTCCCAGCATACCCAGCCAGCATGGCTAATGGCAAGGGATTCTGGGAGCTGTAGTCCAGCAACACCTGGGGACCCAAGGTTGGAGAGCCCTGCATTAGAGTTAGGGACCCACACCCAAAATATGCACACATCCTCTTTGATGTGGGGTGGGGGGGCATCACCAAGAACCACAGTTTTAACGGGGAACTCTTTGCAGTCAGAAGAGATAAATAAATAAATCTAAAAGCACAATTCCTTTTTCTCTGTCTTCCAGGGAAGAAGGATAACTTTCAGCACCCACAAGGCATCCGGAGAAAAGACACGCTCCTGTACAGTGTACACAAAAAGGAGAAAGAGAGAGCGAGAGAGAGCTGAAGCTGAGATGGCATCCAGTGAAGAAGAACCAAACCTTCTGTCTGTTCCCCAACACCCCAAATTATCTCTTCCTGCTCTATGATTGGTTCCAGCTCTTCCTTCATCACTAAAACTGTGGTTCTTTATAGGTAGATGGGAGGTCAGCGGGGAAAGTCAATTATTCCACTTTTCTTTACCACCCAGAAACAACTTCAGTGTTGTCTTGGGCCAGCTGACATGATCCCAGGGGCTTCTCAGGGTATACTCTGGTTACAGAGCAATTTTTTTTAAAAAAAGTTTGCATGAAAATTCATATGCATTTTTGTACACATTTCTCTTAATAAACACATTTGTGTTCGCATTCTGCCTAATATACACATTCTTGCAAGAATTTTCCCAATATACCGCATCTTTGAATGTTATTTTCCAATTTCCATAGTATATACATTTTTGTAGAGATTTTTTAATTGGCAAACCTTGGAGAAGTACTAATTTCAAAGGATAACTGAGTTTTGGTTCACGTAGTGGCTCAAAAGTGTGAAATTAGGTGGGTTCACATTAAAATTTCGAACTGGACTAATTTCTCCCCATTTCTAGAAAACATGGATACGTTTTGGAAGGGAGTTCCAAGCATATGGGGGGGGGGAGCAGCAAGAAGGCAGAAAGAATGGAGACTTCTGAGGGAGCAGGAGATGTCTGGACAGGTGAGGCTGGTGCAGCTGGACGAACAAGGGACACAGGCTGGCCGGGGTGTTACTGTTGGGTTTTGCATAGGCAGAACGAGATTACCACCTGACATCGAGATTATCACCTGACCTGGTGGGTGTCACTTGAGTTCAAGTATACAAGGTCTCTAGTCACGAGACATAGTCTCGAGGTGATATGACTCAGCAACCTTGAACAGGTTTTGCAGATCAACATGTTGATGAATGGGTTATACAACTGGGGTGAGTAATATCCTATTTATAGGTACAGAGGGTCTGTGGTATAAAGCTAGCACACTTGCTGATAGCTTCATTCTGTCATTCTTCACTCTCGCTTCCACTTGCTGTCTTGCTCGTCTCGACTCGACATGTCTCTTGGACTTCACTGCATCTCAGCCTTACCACTGGGGTCTTGGATTTGTATCTGCAATGATGTAGTGAGTAGAGATGCATTGATTGCCTTAATCCCATGTAACTGGGTCTTACAAATAAACTCTTTAATCTTTATTAACTGCTGTTATCTCCTCCTTCCGCCTGCGTGACTGGGACTGAGGGTCATTGGCTAGGGGAGCTTTTGAACCCGGGTCAGTCCAGCTCTCACAGTTACATGGGGGTGTAAGACCAGGCAGGTGTGTGTGTGTGGTGGTGGGGTAGCCTCAGAAAACTTCAGAGAGATGGATGAGAAGCTTGTGTTGCATTCTGGAGTGGACATCACATGATCAGAGTGATGATGAGCGAGGTGAATGATTTATTTTTTTTACAAGCAGAGTCTTGAATAGTCCCGGTGAGAGCATAGTTAACCAAAGCTTTCACTGAAGGGGAAGAGAGGAAGGGCCATATTCTTGCCATTGAAAAATGGTCTCCTGCTACAGAAGAGTAGTGCAAGCTAGGTCCCATAATATTGGCTCCCAGAGAGCGTCACTGACTGGAAAGATGAGCATCCACCAGAGAAAGCAGATGGTGGCAGTGGGCAATCCGCACCAAGTGCACCATTTGCAAGTCCTTGCTACAGAGAGATGAAAGAGATTTCCTGGGACATTTCCAGCTTGACCCGGACAGCTGTGTCAGTCCAGCATGGCAATAAAAAATTGATCAGAGTACAAAAGTCCTCCCAGTCCAGTTAGGTTCAAAGAAATTTTATATGTGGAGGGGGAAAAAAGATTTGACGTTGAGCAGAAAAGGAGGGGGGGGTCATCATGACATGAGGTTGCACAACAAACATTCTGTCTCACCACACCAAGGACATGAGCTTGGCAAGGAGTTGCAGAAGGAGATTCTGAAAATAAACCTTTCCTCTGAAAAACCTGAACACAGAAAACGTGTTGGCAGCAGCAGGTGGGCGAGGGAGTATGTGGGACAAAAAAAGGCTGATGAAGCCGGAAGTTGAGTCCGCCACCCACCCACATTTCTGGCATTTGAACACAGACATGGCATGGGGAAGGGCAGAAAGGTAAGAAGTGTCTGGTTCTATGGAAACGGTCATGCAACTCCAGTGTATAACTATAAGTAAGATTTCAGGGATATAAATGGGCAAAGAGGTGGCACTGGAATGTATGTATGTATGTATTTATTTATTATATTTATTAATCGCCCATCTGGCTGGTCACCCGGCCACCCTCCCATTTATGTGGGAGGATGAGCACGGATTAACATTAACATTCAAGAGGGCAGGCAGTGGGGCTATTTTGAAAAATGCAACCTGCATCTACTTAGTTTTAACATTTAAGGAACACTTCTCCACCCCCCTCACAGAGAAAGCTCAAAGCAGTTTTGAAAACACATCATCAAAGTGCAAGATCAGTAGCAAGAATGCTCAGCCTTTGAGTAGCATGTTGTGTATTCAGAGCACTTCACAAGACAGAGAGACAGGCCATCTTCCATCTGGTAACCTGTGTCCTCACTGTGGGAAGCTGTGTGGATCTAGAATTGGCCTCCACAGTCACTTACGGACCCATCGCTAGAGTCTACACAATCTTCTTTAGAATTTTCCTCCTTTTAAAATCTCCTTTTTGTAAAGGGGGAAAAAAAAATTATCCTGGAAGACAATCTTACTCGGTCACGAGTGATCGCCTGACTTGACTTGACTATCTGCAGCAATATAAGGGGACCAGGGTGGGCCCTTTGAATCCTGCATTCTGTTCCAACAGTAGACAGCCAGCCAGACACCTCCAGGAAACCCACAAGCAACTGGCATTTAGAGACGTATGACCAGTTTATTTTCAGAATCTTCATTATTTTCAGAATCTCCTTCCGCAACTCCTTGCCAAGCTCATGTCCTCTGTACGACCAGAAGCCCCGATGAGGCAGGCCTCCCAGCTGCGCAGGGATTTCTACTCATGTGCCCTTCAGACCTCCCCGCCCCCTCAACAGGGGAAGCGCAGGGATGGAGTGGGCGGGGCAGGGAGGGCGGGGGTGGGGCTTGCGTGCGTGACCATGTCCCCGCCCTGCTTTTAGCTTCCATGCGAGTGGGCTGAGTGTCTGTGTAAATAACCTGCTGCCAATCAATCCCACTGGACAATCCCACTGGATATTATGAGGGGAGAAGAACAAAAACCGCTATCCGCTTTCTTTGCATGAGTCACGATTTTAAAAGCTTTTTATTGCGTCATCAATGGAATGAAATGGTGGGAGATTCAAGACAGATAAAAGGAAGTCCTTCTTCTCCCAGTTAAACTATGGGATTCTCTATCACAAGAGGTAGTGGTGATGACTGCCAATTTGGATCGGATGGCTTTAAAAGGGAATTGGACAAACTCATGGAGGATGAGAAGGCTATCAATGGCTACCACGACTGACTATATATGCTGCCTCCAGTATCAGAGGCAGTGTGCCCATGTACACCAGTTGCTGGGGAACATGGGCTGTTGCACTCATATCCTGCTTGTGTGATCCCGTGGGCAGCTGGTTGGCCACTGTGTGACCAGAATGCTGGACTAGATGCTGGACCCTTGTTCTGATCCAGGAGGGCTCTTCTTATGTTCTTATGTTTCTTATGTTCTCACTAGTCCTGAGATAGATAGATAGATAGATAGATGATAGATAGATAGATAGATGTAAAATCACATCCTGCATCAGAGACAGCGTGCCTCTCAGCCTCTCAATACCAGTTGCTGGGGAACATGAGCAGCGGAGGGGACTGTAATTGCACTCATGTCGTGCTTTTGGGCTTTCCATCTGATTGGCCATTGTGAGACATAAGATGCTGAACTAGATGGGCCTTTGGTGAGGCACGACCTACCAGGGCTGCTCTGATGCTCTTCTCTCCTCCTTTAATGGTCTTGTTTAAATAATGTCAAAATGGCATTATAAGGAAGATCAACATGCTTTTCAACTTATTCATAAGTGACCTGGAGGTAAGAGAGCACAGTGAGGTAGCCGATTTTGTTGATGACAATAAATTCTTTAGGGTGGTTAAGGCAAAAAGTGACAGCGAAGAGCTCCAGAAGGATCTCTTCAAACTGGGAGAATGGGCACTTAAATGGCAAATGTGGTTCAGTGTAAACAAGTGTAAAGTAATGCACGTTGGGGCAAAAAAACCCAACTTCAAGTATAATCTGAAGGGATCTGAGCTAGCGGTGACTGAGCAAGAAAGAGATCTTGGGGTTGTGTTGGACAGCTTGATGTAAATGTCGACTCCGTATGCAGCTGCTGTGAAAAAGGCAAACTCCATGTTAGGCAAAATTAGGAAAGGAAGGAATTGAAAATAAAACTGTCAGTATCACACTGCCCTTATTCAAATCTATCATGTGAACACACTTGAAATGCTGTTGGACTGAAGAGAGCTTTGGATATTGAGCAGTATAGAAATGGAATAAATACCTAAATAAAAATAGTAGTCTTCAGTTCTGGTCACCACACTTAAAAAGGACATTGTAGAGTTGGAAAAAGTGCTGAAAGGGGCAACTCAACAAATGATCAAGGGGCTGGAGCAACTGCCCTATGAGGAAAGGTTACAACATCTGGGATTCTTTAGCTTAGAAAAAAGGTGAATAAGAGGAGACATGTACAAAATGATGCATGGTATGGAGAAAGTGGACAGGAAGACTTTTCTTCTCCCTTTCTCATCATACTAGAACCCAAAGGGGGTCATCCTCCCATGAAGCTGATTGGTGGGAGATTCAGGACAGATAAAAGGAAGGACTTCTTCACACAGCACATAGTTAAACTATGGAATTCACTTCCACAAGATGTAGTGATGGCCACCAATTTGGACATCTTTAAAAGGGGATTGGACAAATTCATGGAGGAGAAGGATGTCCATGGCTCCTCTCTATGCTACCTCCAGTATCAGAGGCTGTATGCCTATGTGCTCCAGTTGCTGCACTCATGTCCTGCTTGTGGATTTCCTGTGGGCAGATGTTTGGCCACTGTTTGAACAGAATGCTGGACGAGATGGACCCTTGGTCTGATCCAGCATCTGGGCTCTTCTTATGTTCTTATGTAATGTAGTAGTAGGTGATCACTCGTCGTGACCGAGTCAATATTACTATCATAGCACACTGTTGCATTTCAGGTGAGGGACACAGGCTGCAGGTGAGAGCTGGAGCAGTTTGCCCTAAAGCCACCTAAGAGGCTGGCCAAAGAAGAGGCCATTGCTTGCCCCTTCCTGCAAGCTTGAACACAAGGGCTTCCATTTCCCTGTTAAGCAACCTGGAGGCGGCAAGTATACTTACTCATTTTTATTTATTATTAACATTGGTATACTGCTTTATCTGTGAAAAAGCCATCAAGGTGGTATACAGCAATAACTGGTCATCTTTGTGTTGTGGAGAAGACATTCTGCAGCCTGAGCCAGAAAAAGCAAATGGTGCACACACCTCCCAAGTCAAGGGGTATAAATCGTACAGCCGGCCAAGTTACTTTGCCACCTGAGGCAGAAAATCCCGCGAGTGCCTCTCCTTGAAAGTAAAACATGCGGTAAAAATAGATGAAGAAGTAACGATTTGCTGACATTTCATGGCACCCACAATTAGGTGCCTGATGTTTGAATCGGCACAACTCGTGCTCACTGAAGTTCTCCAAATTCCATCTGGAAGCTTGTTCCGTAATCAGATTGCAGGCTTTGTTTTTGTCTTTTCGCGTGAATATCTGTGCCTATTTTCATGCACATTTTTCAAAAGTAAGCATTTTTTCATGTGTATTTTTCAGATGTACACATGCTGTCAAACACTTTTTTGTTGTTGTTCGTGAATCACATTGCAAATGCAAACTCAGAAACAGCTTGCGTCCGAGCCTGTGTTCAGTCCAGATGGTGCAAACTGGGTAAATCCTGATCAAAAATGAACTGAAACAAATTTCTCATACATCCCTATGGGCCCTCCTGCAGGTTGTGGCACCGAACTGCCACTGATCCCAACACATTTCTATGGCCATTCAAAGGGGAATGTTTTCCTGCTTGGCCATTTGGTGGTGGCCCCTAGGACACTACTGTGGCAAGCAATCTGGCCTCTGTGATGTCATGCATTCCAGTGGCCTATCTGGAACAGCCATGCCTTTCTTCTTATGGACACTCAGAAAGAAGCAATGTAACCCAACATACATCCATGCTTTGTCATTCGTTTTTATTAAGTCCCACTGCAGGACACGGCCCTAGTGGAGCAAGCAGAAGAGAGAGAGAGAGAGAGAGAGAGAGAGAGAGAGAGAGAGAGAGAGCACCATTTCCAGTGGCCCCTCCCCAGTTCACCACCACCCCAGTGGTGGTGGCCATCATTCCTAGTAGCCACTGATAGCTGCCTGCATCCTCCATGAATTTATCTAATCCCACTTTAAAGCCATCCAATTTTATTAATTTTTGTTTTCTTGTCTTCGTACACATTGTTTTCAAGCTTACACACTGCTATGAAAATGTCATGAACATCGATAGATAGATAGATAGATAGCTAGATATCAGAAGTGATGCTCAGGGAGCTAAAACGACCCATAATGGACCCACACGCATGCTGCACTGGGCATGGGCTCCCAAGAACAATACAGTCAAGTGATGACAATGGCAGGTCTTCGAGAAGAGGGTGGCAGAAAGAGGGTGGCCACATAGGCCAGGTTCCTCGCAGTGTGGCTCCAACCACCCCCAATTTCCCCCCACCCCTATTTTTTTTTTCTTTTAAAAATTGGAGGAAAATTATGATTTGCCACTGAAATTCAGCAGCAAACTATCACAGAGGCTGAGGATGGACAAATTTAGTCCATCTTTCCCCCTCCCCCCCCTTTTTGCAGCACAGGGCCCGCAGCAGAGGGGGGATGCAGCCCATAGTGGTTCCAGGGAGGAGGGAATTGGCCACGCACTCCACTCCACCCACAAGCAAACATAGTGTGAGACCACAGCCATGTGGCCAGAGACCTGGTGGGCCGGGCCGTGGGGAGGGGCACCCTGGCTGATGATGCAGGAGTTCCAGCCATGAAAGATAATCTAGGGTGGTGCTCCTCCTCTCCATCCTGGCGTGACTGCAGCCCTTCTTAGGAGCAAGTCCCAATCATTAAAGGTCCCTTCTAATGTTAACTAGAAGCTTCCTGCATGAAGGTTTAGCCCACATTTATTGCTTCCTGTTCAGTGTGACCAGATTGATGAGTGGCCTCCTAATTGTCTCTCTTGGTTACTAATTTCCACCTATTTTTTTTCTTTCAGTTTTATATAGCAAAATAGCACTATCGCATTATATAAAATAAGGGGGAAAAAACAAAAGTCCACACCGAATAGTTTGGTGCCGCAAATATATTTTATGGCAGATAAAATCACCATGAATCAAGTAAGAAGAAGGACGGGAGGAGAACAGAAGAAAATCCTGGAATGGAGCAATGTGTCAATATTGTCATCCGGAGTCCTCATATAAAGTATGAACAAAGGAAGACAGTGAAAAGGAAGCAACTTTGCCTCCTAATGGCAATCCTGTGAGATACCAAACTTCCCCTGCACACTTACAAAATGGTGTCTGATACCTTCTAGCGGGTTTATTTTTAAAGTCTAAATCAGGGGTGGGCAACTTGTGGCATCTCCAGATGTTTTGGTCTACAATTCCCAACATCCCTCACAGCTGGCTATGCTGCTTAGGGCTCATGGGGGTTGCAGGGCAGAACATCTGGAGGGCCACAGGCTGCCCACCCCTGGCCAAAATAAGCCCTGCAAAGATTTAGATTAAAAAGACAAGCTTTGTAACATAACAGCGGCAATCAGAAATCAAGTCCCGGTGAATTGCAGCCCCTGCCCTGCTTAAGGTCTCCCAGCTTGATGGGAGAAGGTAAAGTAAGTTTCTCTGGAACATTTCTGCACAATCTGAGCTTCAGCCTGACAAGCCCCTGCAGAATGAAACGGTGCAAATAGCAGAATCCCAAATGATGTTTGCAGTTTAAAGCCAGCCAAGCAATAAAGGACCATCACCTATGTAATATATCACCCAAACGTGCTATAAATTCCAGGGTCAAGGCACCTTACACTGCTTGATGGGGCAATTAAAGACCAGGAGACAGAGACAGAGATGTTTTTCAGTTTGAGTCCCTGGGAGCAACCGAGAGGGGAGGGAGCCTAAGAACTCCTTCGGTTTAGAGCAGCCTTCCCAAACCTGGGCCTGCCAGCTGTGTTGAACTACAACCCCCATCATCCCCAGCAGGACCAGGGTGCAAAGGGTTGGGGTAAGGCTGGTTTAGGGAATGGATGCCAGCTGAAGCACCTGGGACCTCGCAGCACCACTCGATTCTGGCTCCCTTCTAAAGAGGTTTCTCCTGCAGCATCGTTCAGGCCATCGTCCAGGTCGGACCAGGTGCCCAGTCTGCTCTGTTGAGCAGCGGTTCCCAAGGAGGTGTCACACAGGCAGAGGTCATTTTAGCCCCACTCCCAGGAAGACTTTTAGTCAGGGATTCAGAAGTGCCTTGCTGCTTGCTTGCCTGCCCGCCCCTGAGGGCTTCTCCACATTGGGCCTATAACCCGTTTTAACCTGCCACTTCACCGAGGCGTCTTCTTCCAGATTCTTTGCAGGATTAAGATTGGCTCCTTTACACATTTCTTTCTCTGCCTTTCCATGTGCTCATTTAGAAAGGCAGGTGGTGCTGTGGAATAGCGGGATTGCAAAAATACACGGCCAACTTGTAGCGTTTTATAGTGTACTACTAGATGCCTTTAGTTGCTCATTTATCCTCATTTTTTTTAAAAAGCTGCAGAAATCATAGAATCATAGAATCATAGAAAAGTAGAGTTGGAAGGGGCCCACAAGGCCATCGAGTCCAACCCCCTGCTCAATGCAGGAATCTAGGTCAAATGCTCGGAATGCGCACGGGAGAGGCCCTGGAGGGTGAGGATGGCATGTAAAACACCTGCAAACTACCGTAGGTGAGGAATCGCAAGAGTACAATAAATGCCTCGGGTAGAAAAGCCCTGAAAGGGGGTGAGCTTTTGTGATCAGTGCGAGTGGCTCCAGCATTTTGTGCGCATTCAATGCTTCCAAAAGCTTCAGAGGGCATTGCAAAGTGCCTCCCCCTCCCCCTTTCTTTGCTCTTGAAGGGCCCATACACTTCTGTAGGGCAAGGCAGAGGCAGTGGGTGTTCCTCAGGCCCTGGTGGAGTATCTTTTCCCACTTGTGCTGGGATTGAGACTTAAGACCCAAACTCCCCAGTGGAAATGACACAGATAGCATCTGTTTCCTGCTGGGAATTCTGGAAGTGGTAGTGCGTGCCAGACCTATTCCTGCTGGGGCCCAAGGAGCATCCGCCATATTTCCCTGCCCTAACCCAGGTACGTTTGCACTTTGCAGAAGCCCTTAGCAGAACTGCATCTCCCACAGTCTCTCATGCCTGCCCCTGGCACATTGTTAGTCAGTGCAAAGGGGTGACAGATGAGAGGGAGGAAAAGCAACAACCCTCCAAGCCTGTCTTCTCCCCTTTCACCTTCCCTGCGGCTCCTGCTTCTACCAATGGGTGGTGGAGAGTGTGTGTTTACTCATCACTAATAGTTGTCAGCTTTGATGAGTTAGCTTCAGCTTGTAACAAGGAGATGGCACACCACTTGTGGGTATCAAATAATGTGCACAAAAATAGAATATTTTGGGAAATGAACACAAATCCCACTTTATCCCTTGAAAAAATAAAAATCATTTGATAAAAACTGTATATTTGCAAAAGTGCACACAAAAATGTGCACATTTTAAAACATGGGAATAAAAACACATACCCCCAAAATGTGGTTTCAATATGCAAGCAAGGTGATAAGACAGACCCAATGAACAGGCCTGTGGCTCACGCTGACTCAGCTTGTCTGAGCGTGGAAAGCTAAGCAGGGTCAGGAGGCCTGGTGATTACTTGGATGGGAGACCCCTCCTCTAGTTTCCTGCATTGAGCAGGGGGTTGGACTCGATGGCCTTGTAGGCCCCTTCCAGCTTTATGAGCTGTGAATCTATCAACTATAGATGGACCCAATAATCTCACTCTTGTCACCAGTGCGTAAATTATATGTGCAGCATTTGCTGCAAAGGTTGAAGGACTGGGTACCAACAAGTCAATCCTCAATTACTAATTGCCTAGCAATTCTGTCTTCCAGCTGGGAAGCCTCAAAGATAAGACAAGTCTAATTACTCTTGTACCAAGAGACCAAATTGAATTGCATTGGGCTTTGGAATTGCATGTTTTAATCCAGTATTCTCTTGGAGGCATCTAATTATGGAATTTCCAAATTGCGTAGCACAGGAAGGTGGTGCAAATATGGAAAATTTGCCACAAGATACAAAAGACATGTTTTACCTTTCTCCCTCATTCCATTCCTCCCTTGTTCCTCCCACAATAGGAAGTATTGTTCAAGAGCATAACTGCCCCCACACTTGAATGGAACATGAAGCAGAGCTTCAAGCATGGATAGTTCAAGTATTCCATCCCTTTGCGTTTCCCTACCAAGTCTACAGACAGTCCACTTGGTTTAGGCCAGCCTCAGAAAAGAGTCATGGAGGCAGAGAGGTAGAAGAGAGCCATGGAAGCATCAAGATCTGTATGTGATCATGCAGACAGAAGGTACATACATGTGTATGGCTACACGCCAGCCTTCAGGTCAACATGTGGAGGTTTGTGCTGGGGCTAGCAAGCACAATTCAGGTCCCCACACCCTCCTTGTGTTGCTTGTAGACACATTTGTCGATCCACATGATGTGGCTCAAGAAGATCACTTGCCTACTTGCAGCCTATACTTATATGTCTTTCACTGAGTTCAGTGGCTCTTTCTCCCCGGTACGTGGGCATTGGATTGCAGCCTTGTTCTAATTTCTTCCTGAGTTTCAGCAAACATGGCTGGCTGTCACTGTGCATCTTGGCATCCATGTGTCAGCAAAACTGGTTATCTTGCAACTGAGTGTCTCAAATGTTCTGTTGTGGTGATGAGATTCAAAGGGAGCAAACATGCTGCATTCCTAATTCAGTTAATAGCTAATTTAGCTCATTCGTCACACACAGCAAAGGAAACAGTTAACAGACAGAAGTAAATGATCTGTTGGGGGAAAGCAAGAAGGAAGAAGGCTTTGCATTTCTAGGCTAGGTTGTCATAGAAACAGGACCTGATTTTTCTATACAACAATCTGGAGAAGGCTGCAAACACCATGGTTTTTGCCAGGGAGGGATTCTCAGAATCTGCTGCAGAGCCAGTCTCAAATGGATGTCTCTTCTGATTCTCCTGCAGCATTTTAGAATCACATCAGGAATTCAGAAGATGTTTCCTCAGAAGGTCACTTGGGAGTTGGGACAAATCTGTGCTCACATCGTAAGTGGCAAGCCATTATTATTATTATCATCATCATCTTCATCATCATCCCACCATTAAACAATGGAACTTTTTTCCCAAGGCGATGCACAATAACACCCACATTTTGTAAAATACAGCAGCGTAAATATGGTACATATAAAACCAGGATAAATTTTACTCATAAAAAGCCTTGAAAAATTAAACAAACAAAAAAAGTTCTCCGGGCCCATTGTCAAAGGCATTGTTCCCCCTTCTCTTTGGAATCATGCAAACATAAGAAGAGCCCTGAAGCAGGATCAGACCAAGAGTTAATCTAGTCCAGCATCTGTTCACACAAACAGCAACCTGTGGGGAATCCAGAAACAGGGCATGAGTGCGACAGCACCTTCCCACCCATGTTCCCCAGCAACTGGTGTCCCTAGGCACACTGCCACTGATACTGGAGGAAGCATATAGCCAGTCAGGACTAGCAGCCACCGATGGCCTTTTCCTCCAGGAATCTGTCCAATTCCCTTTTAAAGCCCTCCAAATTGGTAAGGCCCTCCAAATCACCACATCCCATGGAAGTGAATTCCATAGTTCAATTATGCACTGTGTGAAGAAATACTTCCTTTCATCTGTCCTGAATCTCCCACCTGCCTGCCTCCTTATAAGTTCTAGGTGGGTTGGCCCAACTGAAGCTGCAGCCAATCTGATTAGCGGGCATCCTTTGAAAAGCAGGGAGGCGGTGCCTGAATGCCTAGTCTGTGCTAGCTTCTAGTGGGTGGAAATGTAGGTCAACTGAGCCCCCCCCGGGAGTGGGGATCTTGTATTTAGGTGAGGGGACAAAAGTGAATGGGTTGTCTGGAGTAGACCACAAATAAACAGTAGCCTGTTTTAGAAGGGGTGTGCTTTGGAAGGACTGAGGTCGCGTGTGTGTGTGTGTTTAAAAACTAAGTGATAAACTGGCCTCTCAAACTTGGGATGCGTCTATTTCTGAGCTTTAGTTTATGAGCTTCTGTATAAGACCTAAAGACCTGAGCCTACACTGAGCCCAAACTGAAGCTGGCCTTCACTGTTTTTCTTCATAAGCTGGCTCTTCCACTAGCTGGGCCTGCACAGTGGCTCTTGTCAGTACAGAGCTATGTATGGCCTTTGTTTCCCCTTTCTAGGCTTGGGTTTAGTGTAAATGTGGAATCTCTGTTTGGGCCAGGCTGCGAGAACTGCAAGTTCCTGCTGGATTTCCCCCCTGGGGTTTGGCTCCCAACCGCATGTTTGCAAAGGGCTGCCCTTCTGGGATTTGGCCCCCTTTGCTGGGCCCTTGTTTTGGCTTCAGCTGGTAATATTTGAGCTGATTACCTGGGGTGATTTAAATATATAAATGAGTAGATAAGTAAATAGCACTCACCTTCTCCTGGCAGGGTTGCTTAACTCGCTTGTGTGCTGACGCTTCATCACTGGGGCTGAGAAGCTTCATCACTGCGGCTCCTCGCGCTCCTTTCACTGAACTGTGCCTAAGAACATTCTAGTCCCAGCAATATAGCTCATACAATGTGATGTGGGCCTGTTGCATTTTGGGATTAGTGCTCGCATGCTGTATAGAGGTTCCTTTGTCCTGTGTATGCTCTGTAAAGACAGTTGGCTTCTAGTTCTGAATATGTGTTTGTGAAGGAACAGAACTGTCTTCTAATTTTGTGTATCATTTAGTTTGGATGTTATAATATTAATTTTTTCTCTCTGTATTTCCTGGAACCAAAAGGTCAAATATTCAGTCCTGGTAACAGTAGGTCTACAAAGGCCGAGGAGGTAAGGGACTGTTAGCTGATCAGAGAGCCAGGGAGATAAAGTGCCTGCAGAAGGGTTTTGTTTACATTGTTGCTCCTAAAGGTCTTTAATTTTGCAGGATACGTTTCAGTTCTGCAAAACGCAGAGGCTTTACAAAGATGTGTGCAGAGCTCAACAGAAGGACTTTAGGGTATCAGTGGCTACTAGTCATGATGGCTATATACTGCCTCCAGTATTTATTTATTTAATACATTTTTATACCACCCAATAGCCGAAGCTCTCTGGGCAGTTTACAACAGTTAAAACCATAAGATACAATATAAAATAAATATAAAATTTAAAACCACAGATTAAAAACAAAAAGCAGAGCTAGCAGTAGCAGTTACAATAACTGAGTTAAAAACAACTACAAGATTAAGATGATTAAAATGATTTAAATGCCTGGAAGAACAGAAAGGTCTTCACCTGGCGCCGGAAAGAATACAAAGTAGGCGCCAGGCGAACCTCTTTGGGGAGCTCATTCCATAACCGGGGTGCCACAGCAGAAAAGGCCCTCCTCCTGGTAGCCACCTGCCTCACTTCCTTTGGCAGGGGCTCTCGGAGAAGGGCCGCTGATGCAGATCTTAGTGTCCGGGCAGGAACATATGGGAGGAGACGATCCTTCAGTATCAGGGCAGCACAGCTCTCAATACCAGACCAGTTGTTGGGGAGCATAGGTAGGAGGCTGCCTTGGCACTCATGCTCTGCTTGTGGGCTTCCCATAGGCACCTGCTTGCATCTGGCCAGCCACAGTGCGAACAGACTGGTTAGCCTTGTTGTGATGTGTATCACAATCACCAGCTGCAGCACATTGTTTACACTTGGAGAGGAACAGAGTGGCGGTAAACAAGTATGTTGTGTCTTTCTACTTTTCCGTGTTCTTTCTCATGGGAAAGCTAGATCCTAGGATCATTATGAGCTAGTCACATGGTTTGTATGTTCTGAATGATGTGCTAACTTGTTTTTCTGTCTGAAGCCATTTTAGAGAAGAGCAGGACTGCTTTCTCTATTCTTTCTCTTTTCTGGCTATTGCTTGCTGGAAATGTAACGTCTTTGCTGAGGTGGAGTGAAGCTCAAACCTACTCCACTGGAATTAATGCTTGCTATGCATTGTACTCTGCACATGGACTGTAACTAGGAAATGTATACTCTGTAGAATATTACTTGCTAAATAAATAAACAGGTAGAAATAGACCTGTGGAGTTACAGAGTGTTTCCTTGCTACTTGGATTAATCTGCAAACCGGGGAAGGTACAAGCTGGAGTCGGATTACAGGCAAGCTGGCTGGCAGCTGCAAACAGACACGCTGGAACGCTGCGCAGAGGGGGGTGAGATCTGGAGATCTGTGTGTAGAATAATGGGCCTCTATGCACAGACAGGATTTTAATTCTCCCATCCAGCACACGCGGAGCTCTGCTATCAGTCACGCGCCTTCAAGCCTTTGGTCTGATCCGGCACAGCCCTTGTTATGTTCTTTTGACTTGTGTAGATTTTTATAGACCACAGACAGGACCCCATATGAACCAGGTCCAGGATTTTTTTTGGGGGGGGAGCTCAGAAGTAGACACGCCCACAGCAAAGAACAATAGATAGCCTTTTATTTGCACCATGGAACATTGTGGCTCCACTGCATACAGGTGGCAATGACCTTTTCCGCAGAACTGCAAAACGTCATGATGGTGGACGTCTGGTCCAGCACCAGCCCCGCAAGGTAGTTTAGTGCACACGCACTTCCGGCTCTCTCCCTTCTGGCCACCACTGTTCCTAGTTAAGCCACGTAACAATTGGATAGTGTCGGAGTTGGCACCCCTAGTTACCAGTTGCACCAACCCCACGCTGCTACCCCGAGAGGCGCTAGGATCTTTTGCTGGAGTCTAACGTGCGTTGCTTGAGAGTGTAGGTTCCCTACTTATCTCTATACTAAAACAGACGGACACACTTAGAAGATACAAGGATACTTTTATTACATGAAGGATAGAACAGATACAGAGTCCTTAATACAGTCTCTTAGATTCAAATACCGGCATTAAATAGCAAAGCAGCCATTCACCATTCACAGTCACACCCTATACCTCTAAGAGATAGAAGACCTTAACCTAGCTGCCTATGGGTTCCCACCACCTCTTGAATTATTTACACAGTCTGGGGGTCTTCTCTCTGTGCACATCTCTTAGTTAATCCCATCAAGGCAAGGAGGGACATCCTGGCAGACGTTACTTTGCATTTATCACCCCCAGCCACGCAAACTCACACACCATTCGTCACGTCTCTCTCTTTCGCTCAGTACCAAAGGTTACTCCGGTTCATTCTCCTTCACTTTCCCATAAAGCATAGCAACTTTTCAGCCCTGGTTAGATGCTTCCTTCCTTTCCTTATGGCTGTTTTATATTCCGCCATATGGGGAGGGTTGATTAAATCACAGAAGCATCACGTCGTGTAACAGGCAAGATGAGGTGGGCAGGCTTCCTCTGGCTCTCAGGATGTTCACGTCGGAGTAGGAAGGCAAATTGCTGTGCTCTCGGTCTCCACCAGCCCAACTCTTCTGCTGCCTTCCCCTCCCTGACTTGCTCAGTGAAGCAGAACCCAAACAGGGCTGGTGCAAGGCAGTTTGGTGCCCTAGGCAAGATCAGATATTTAGCGCCCCCCCTCCCACTGGAGAGCGCTGTATTTTTCTTTTCAAGGTGTTTCTGGCGCCCCCTTTAGCCCTGCGCCCTAGGCAGCTGCCTAGTTGGCCTAATGGTAGCACCGGCCCTGAACCCAAACAGTGTAGGGAGAGACATTTCAGCCTTTCAGAAAGGTGGCCAGGGCTGGGGAGCCGGAAACCACCAAACGTTTGGTGGTTGGGGGAAAGTGGGTGGGGCCAAGGGAAGGGGCGTGGCCACCTGAGGAACCCCGGTGGGCCTGACTGCGACCCATGAAGGGCAGATTTCACCCCCAGGCCCGAGCGCCTGCGCCCTTCTCTCATGCTGTTTGATCAGGGTGATCCTGATTGGCAGCAGCAGCAACTCCCGTGACTGGTGGGCGCGGGCGCACGTAAGCAGGGTGGTTCATCCCAAGGAAAGGGACAACCGGCATCAGAGTTCACCTGAGGAAGGTGAGAATTGGCAAGGGAGGGGTTAACCCCCTTCCTGCTGGCAGACTGCTTCATGTATCAAGCAGGATGGGATTGGGATGTGACTAGTGGGATGGCCCCAAATGGAGGCTGCTAGTCCAGTCACTCGCTGGAAAGCTCAAGTGTCCGCCTTGGCAGCTTCAGGCTTCTTGGCACAGAGGGGGATTGTGGGAGTTGCAGTCCAACACATCTGGAGGGCGCCAGGTTGCAGGAAGCTGGAGCAGGGCTGCCATGCCTGCTGAGGGAAAGTGCAGCCCTCTTTGGAACGGAAGGCAAGCCTTACACTGGTTCCCTGTCCCGCTGTGGTTAAGGGCTGCCCCAGTTGCTTCCTAATGGCTGGGGTGAACTTCCAGGGCTGGGCTCCATTGGTCTCCTGGAAGCCTCCACCCTCTTCTGCGATGATGCCTCCTGTCTGCCTCTGCCTTGTTCCACCTCTGGCTCTGCTCACGCCTTTCTCAGCTGCTCCTTTCTGCTTGCCCCCCCCTCTGCCTGCAAGGGGACGCAGGGTTTAGTTCTCAAAGTGGAAGGCCCCGCCCGCATCCACCGGCCGGCTTGACGAGTCCTCCTCCCAGGGGGGTGGGGTGGGGGGTGGCGTCCATCAGCTGCTTCATGCTGCTGCTTAATTGCAGCGCAGCCTCCCTGGGAGAAGCTCGTTTTGATTCCCGGTGAGGGCGGCGGCTTCCAGGCGACTGTTGCCCTGCATCCCGGGATGGGGCCGGCAGTCTCCCAGCAGCACCACCAGCAGCAGCTTAACCGGCTCCAGAAATGAACTGTCAGCCAATGCAATTGATCAGAGATAGATGAATCGTTCTGGTTCTGGTCTGAATCACGTTCGCATGTGTCCATCCGTTCTGCCCCATGTTTGTATTAATCTGCAAATAATTAAAAAAAAACTCTGCACAAACATTGTACTCATTCATTCATTCATTCATTCGTTCATTCATTTATGCACTTTTAAACCGCCCAGTAACCAAAGTTCTCTGAGTGATGTACAATACATTAACATTCCATTCAAATACACATTTTAAAACATATTTTAATACGTTCTTGAGCCAAGAACTGTGTCAGAGAATTTGAGAAGAGTGGAAGGCAGTAGATAATTAAGTTCCTTTCTGCAAATGATTCCAGGAGGCAGAGATCACATCAGTTCACGTCAAAATTCACGAGGACAGAATTTCCAAAGGAGCCCTACAATTGATGTAAAACAGGGCTGGCTAGCCGGGGGGGGGGGGGGGGCTTGGGCAAGGAGCTCTTTATGGGCCCATGTTCGCCTCCCTACAGCTGGCTACTTACTCTCTCTCTCTGCCTCTGGTCCCAATCCCCAATACTTACAGGCCTGTGGCTCACGCTGGCTCAGCTTGTCTGAGCGTGGAAAGCTAAGCAGGGTCAGGCCTGGTTATTACTTGGATGGGAGACCCCTCCTCTAGTTTCCTGCACTGACCAGGGGGGTTGGACTTGATGGCCTTGTAGGCTCCTTCCAACTCTATGATCTATGAAATCTACTGCCCAGAAAGAAAGGGCAGGCAATTGGACAGGTAATGGGGCAACCGCTGTTCCTTCTGCTCATTGCCATTTGCTTTCCGGAGCTCTGCCCCTGGGCCGCCAGAGGGATGGAGCAGGTGAGCATTGATGGGGGATCACCAGTGGACCCTGTGTTGAGGCCTGGGCCTATGCAGGCACTCAGAAAGGCCAGCCCCCACACACCACATTAGTCCTCAGTGGCACCACCATGACCGGACAACGGGGTGCCTGTCCAGGGCCCTACAGGGCTGGGAGTTTGACAGGGAAGTCCCGTAAACCAAGATGGGGGCAGGCAGCGGCAGGCTTATCTGTCAGCACCGTCCACTGGCATGTCTCTTCCACCATTGTCCATCCATCTGCAACAGTGGCAGGTCGGGGAGAAGATGGGCAGTGGGTGGGTGGTTTAAAAAGAGCAGGCCTCCGTCAGTGCCATGGTAGGCAATCAAGGTGGAGGGGTCCCCAGAAGACATCTTGCCCAGTGCCCCCTCAAACCTGCTGATGCCTCTGCTCAGAGTTATGACAAGATACGACGTTAGATCTCATCTCACCAGAAATGGTTGTGGAAACATAAAGTTAGCATCCCCTGGCAGAAAGAAAGAAATTAGGACAGATGGCCACTCTTGTACAGAAACCCTTTGAGCCCCCCCCCCCCCGGATACTTAATTTGCAGGAAGGCCAACGGGAGGCACAAGAGCATACAAAATGTAGAGGAGTGCATTTTGGGAGTCTGGAGAGCTACAGCTTGGAGAGCTTGAAAGAGCTTCCTCCACTCCTTCAGAGATGCTCTGTGATGGCCCTGATGCTGTCAATACCATGTCAAGTTGCAAAGGGATTACCCAAGGCCATCTTCATTACAGCCCGGGGAAGTTGTTTCCTTATTGATATCCACTGTGAAGTTGGAGAAGGAGCTCCAGTGTTGTTAAAGGCCTGAGCAGTTGTCAAGGTTCCACTACTGCAGGGACCCCTTGATCTGTCCTTGGGAGATATCTGCCTCTCCCCAAAGACCCAGTCCTTTGCCTGCTTCCCCCAGTAACGTGGGTGTAGGCTGTAGGCATGTGAATAAGTCACTCCAAACTCCAGGGTACACAACAAACTTTACTTATAGTAGTAGGGAAATTACTTAATAGAGTGGTTTTAAATCAAAAGCAGGTATGATAAAATAAAACAAACAAACAAACAGTCCAATGATCTCTAGTTTAACTTCAGTCTACCTAATTCCTATGCAGTCAGCTAGCCAAGTTCTCTTTCTCTCTCTCTCTGCTTCTCTCTCTGCTGTTTCTCTCTGCTGCTCAGCACACACTCTTTAACTAACTGCTAGCTGACCACACCCCACATATATAGTCTTCCCAGGAATGGAAGGTTATAACCATGTGACCCTGCACTGGAGAACTGATTCTAAACTTCTATTGGGTAACTTAAAACTCTCAAACTCCCCCCCCCATCGTGGAGTGTTTGGGCCTTCAGGCTTCAACAAACTGAAGCCTGTGTAGGCCTCAACAAACCCAATCCTGTGTAGGCCTCAAAAAACCCTCACAGCAGTTTCTTAATTATGACTGGGAGGAAAGTGAAGAAATGGGTAAAAGGTAGTACTAGCTGTTCTACTTTTCAGCCAAAGGATTTTCTGCATGGATTCAGCATTTGTAGGAAGAGGAAACTAACACTGAAGTGGTAGATCAATCGGCTAATCATGATTGTACGTGCAGCCATTTCAGGCACAATTGTGACCAAATTCAGTGGATAATGAACGTGGGTGGGGTGGGGTGGGGTGGGGTGATGCACACTGGCTTTTCCTGACCACCACATATTCATCCAAACCTCAGCACAGAGGCTGTGTTCTCTTTCTGCAAGTGGTTCAGATGAATGTGCAGAGTTTGTGGGTGGGCCAGTGGGCATGATCCCAGCACCTTTCCGTGCATTGTGCATGCATGGAATTCAGTCAACTGAACAAGGCTTATAGCAAGACCCAGATGGTGACATGTGTGGTTCTTGTATTGTTTGGTAAGCTCAAGGAACATTGTGCAAAGTTTAAATGGACGACACCAATAGTCAATAACACTCCCAAACTGAGCCTGTGAGAGTCCAGAGTGTGGTAGCCACAGATGAAACCACAAGGGGATAAGGTGACACTGAGAGGTCTCCCTCCCTTAATTAGGTATGCTGTGGGTGTTCACACACTACATTCAAACACATCTGCAGTCAATGTACATATGTCCGCAGATAGTTGATCTTGGATCTCTCCAGTTATAGTTTGACATACTAACCACAGAAGCACACTGTCTGTCAGGAACATGGCTTCCTGGAGTCAAGGCAAGAGTAGCAATAAAACCTTTTATTGCAGTAATTCCAGTTATTAGTTATCAGCCTTTGCAGCTGCAATAAAGATCCACAGAAACAGATTATGGTGAAGACCCAGGCAAAAGTCATGTCAGGAACATCACAGCCAAGAGGCAATCACCCAGAGTGTAACACACAGAATAAGTACCAGTAAGATCACAGTTCAAAAGAAGGCGGAAAGCTTTCCAGGTTTTCAGTGTGTTGTCTCCTGCAAAGGCTACTGAAGCTGCACTGGTTTAAATACAGGGGAGTGGCTGCTAAGGATCGGTAACGGACATTCAGTCCTGGCAGGGAAACCTGGCCCTCCAGCAGCTGCTGCGCCTCACCGGACATTTCTGCCCTGCCCTCTTCTGCTGCCGACAGACCAAAGGAGACACTCCTGAACCCCCTCTCCTGCAGAGCCCTCCTGTTCCCAGGGATGACATCCTGGCTGAGACACAGGGGCCTCCACCAAGGTCCAGTCTTCCAGCTGTGGAAGATAGGCCATATCAATCTCCAGCGCCTCACCCCCTCTGCTTGCTAGGCAGCCGGAGGCCTGGCAGAACTGGATTCTCAGGCCTCTGGTTTCCCATGGATTGGCCTGACTCCACGGCTTCTCCACCTGAGTCAGAATTGGCATCTGAGGCTAGAGCTACCCCCAGACTGGGCCAAGATCCCACACTGTCTCACAAAAAGTGTTCAAATGCATTGTTCCCTTTTAGAGATCTTGGGGTGCTGGTGGTATGGATTTTTGTGAGGGGCACTACAGAGAGAAAGTGTGGCATTCCAAACACAACTTCATGTGCCCCCCTGCACCTCGGATTCATCTATCGATTGAAGCCTTCCTCAACCTGGTGAGCTCCAGATGGGTCAGACTACAATGTCCATAATCCCCTGCCAACAACTGGGGAGGTCCAAGTCTGACTCAGCCATGAATCTCACTGGGTGACCTAGGGTCAGTCATTACCTACAGGACTAACTTACTTTGCAGGGTTGTTGTGAGGAGAAAAGGGGCAGAGCGCCTTCCCCAGCTTCATGCCCTCTAAGTGGGCTGGACTTCAACTCCCATAACCCCCTCCAACCAGCTATTGGCTGGGGGATTATGGGAGTTGTAGTCTGACTCATCTGGAGGTCACCAGCAGGTTGGGGAAGGGTGACCTGTTGTGATCCTCTTTGTAGCCCTGATTGGCTGCAGCTTTGGCATTATTTTTGTTTGAAAATAGTCTGCCATCTTCCTAGTAACGCTGCTGCTGCTCTCACATACAAAGCCCACTCTGGCTGTGTGATGACGTTGCCAGGTCCAAACAGAGGAGCTCGTTCACTGCTTGGGAAGCCCTTGCACTCGCGTGGAATTTGCTGGCTTTGCTTTCAGTGAGGTTGCCATAAAGTTGGATTTGAATGGCTGCATTAGGGCTCTACGGAAGAAAAAAAAGAGGAAGAAATGTTAATTATAAAAATATTGCACCAATGTGGCAGTCAAACAGGGCTGTGAATGCCCCTTGCCACTGCCAAAAGGGAACATTTTGGGTGGGTGGGTGGGTGTCATCTGGAAAATATGTTACACTATTTTGTGCAACAAACATTTGCTGAAATTTCAGCTAAACCATTATTATTATTATTATTATTAGTAGTAGTAGTAGTAGTCATAGTCGTCATATTGATCCAGCGTGTGCATGTGCTAGCACTATTGACGGTGCACTAGTAGAGACCAACACCGTGCAATGTCAACAGTACTAGCGCATGGACACCATTAGGTCATTGGACATTCCTTGCCATCATCATCATCCTCTGTTAATTTCCCCTCAGGTCTTTCGGATTTGACATGCAACCTGTCAGACTCCGTGACAGTCTGGAACACTTGGCAACCTCCAACAGCTTGAAACTGTTTAACAACAGCAGTTTGCAACTATTTCATAAAGCATTGCCTCTAGATAATTTATATTCAGACTTTTAAAAAGCTAATTATAGTTGGAAGCTTAACACGAAGTGACTGGCAGATCCATACTTTGCAACTCACGTTTCCATTGCATGAGTTAGAGAGAAAACCCGATAGATTGCCCCGTGGCCCTAGAATAATAGTAAAATTGTGTATGGCAGAGAGAAGCGATCAAGGCGAAGTGCAGGGAGAGGAATCAAACTGTTGAATGTTAATTTATTTTTATGTTTGCATTTTAAGAGTGCATTTCCCCCCCAGAACCTTCTGGTAATTGTTCATGTCATGTTTGATTTCCTTCTTACAGCAGTAAGACAAACAAAGGTTTCTGCACAGAGTTCTTTTCAGAGCCAAGAAAGGGAAGACTCTGAAGTCATACAACACCAAAGATGAATGTGCCCATGCTCGGACCTCAGATGTCCAGCTTCCCCTCTCACTTTATAATTAATTAGCTGTCAGTTCTGCTAAACCTCTACTGACATGAGGCAAATTGGTCCTGAAATTAAGATTCAGACTTGGGAGAATCCTCTTTCCTGACCTTACAATTCTCATTATTGATTTTTCAGTCATTTCATGGCTGCAAGTTAGGCGCAGTGTGGAAAGTAAAGACAATTAAACCATCTTCTGTAGATGGCTTGCCCCCCTCGCCTGGCCATCTCCAGCTTTGAGGGTTTTCCACACAGCACATGCATCTCAGACATGTCTGAGGTCAGCCACAGTCCAAAATTACTTATTGCTTGACTGTTGCCAAGTTACAAAGACACCCACTGATTTACTACTTTTACAATAGTTCATAATTGCACAAAATGACTGCAGCAGCTAAAATATCACATCCAAATGAGACCCAAAGGTACAAGCGATAGAAAGAGAGGCACTGTTGTACATCTTCCTACTTACTAGTTGAAAATCTCTCAGCATGTTTTTCTCAAGGTTTCTCTACTATGCTTCTGGGAATTCTGTAGCCTGACCACTCCAGGATGGTGTTGATGATTGCAGTCCAATTAACAGGGCTCCAGTTTGAACCTACTTATCTTTAAATGTAACTTTTCTTGGCTAGATTCAGCCTGGACATGTAATATACATACAGTATTTTTCCATGCATAAGATTATACTTTTTCCTAAAATCGCTAGACTAAAAATTGAGGGTCGTCTTATACACGGAAGTAAGCCGAGGAGAGAACCGTGCGGTTGCAAAACTGCCCAGTGGGGGGGGGGGCGTCTTATACATGGGGGCGTCTTATAGACGGAAAAATACGGTACTCAAAATTCGAAATAAAAATTGAATATAGAGTATTGTATACAGTTGCAGGGTTATTGTTGTTTTTAAAAATATATAATGTATTAATCAGTTATTAAAACACTGCTGATTGGTTTAAAAAGTCCTCCTAACTAATAGTGGAGCAGAATTTTAAATTATGATTAATTCATGTCTTCACAAAACCCACTGGGGCAGTTGCCATCTTCTCTCATACATACAGGAAGGAAGGGCACAAGAACACAAGAGGAGCCCTGATGCTGGATCGGACCAAGGGCCCATCTAGTCCAGCATTCTGTTCACACAATGCCTGATCAGCTGTTCATGGGAAACCCAGAAGCAGAACATGAGTGCAACAGCACCCTCCCGCGCATGTTCCCAGCAACTGGTGTCCAATGGGCACACTGCCTCTGATACTGGAGGTACAATATAGCCATCAGGACCAGCAGCCATTGATAGCCTTCTCCTTATGAATTTGTCCAATCCACTTTTAAAGCCGTCCAAATTGATGGACATCACTACATTTTGTGAAAGTGAATTCCATGGTTTTCCCTGTACACAGTATTCTAAGTGTGGTCGCACCATAGATTTGTATAGAGGGAGTATGATATTAGCATTTAGCAGTTTAAGTTTCAACTCCTTTCCTAAATATGCCCAACATGGAATTTGCCTTTTTCACAGCTGCCACACACTGGGTTTTGGAATATGCGATGAGAAGATGTTGACTCTGCAGGGAGCGTTTTTAAGTGGACTGCCCAGTAAAGGGTTAAGATAGACCGTTATAGTCTAGTTAAAGGGCAGAGGCAGAAACCAAGCTTCTCTGAGATGTCAGGGAGAAGGGTTCAGTGGAGCAAACCACTTAGTGGTGGTATCAGGGGAGGGAATGTTGGATGTTGCCTAGCAATTCTAGGGTCGCCTCCCCTCTGGTCAGTTCCATGACCAACTGTTCTAGGACACAGTCATTTAGAGGATTGAGAAATTTAACCTCTTTGTCCTGACTGAAACATGCATTTATCCAGTCAATGTGGGGGTAATGGAGGCACCCATTATTATAACACATCCTTATTTGGAGGCCTCCCTGATTTCGTTTTCTGTCTCAAGGTTACCTTGAGCGTTCTGGTCTGGGGGGTGATAGCATGTTCCTACCTAGTACTAAATTGGAGCCTGGTATTGTCACCCACAGTGCTTCTGTGGAAGAGTCTGCCCCTTTTAGGTTTTCTAGTCTGCTCGACAGTATGCTGTCTTTCCTGTACAGAGCAACACCTCCTCCAGTCCTTCCTGTAGAGTTGACCGTATCCCACTGGTTCTCTCCATTTCATCCTGCCCTCTGGAAAAGCAAAAGGGAGCCTTTTTTTTGTTCAGTGGGATGCATATTAGGATCTTCATCCCCATTCTTAACCCCTGTGGTTAGCCAGCCTGAGCAAGACTGTGCCCATCCTGCACCCCATAATTATTCCACCACCAATGGAAATCAAACTGGTTAGGATAAGGCAGAAGATACATATAATAATAATAATAATAATAATAATAATAATAATAATAATAATAATAATAATAATAATAATAATTCTTACCTGCCTCTCCACTCAGATCAAGGCGGGGTGATCAAGGCATTTGGCGTGATTGTCTGCATCAGTGGAGCTGCAACATCCACTTCAGAACCCAACATGAGGGATTATCCCGGTATCTCTGTGTTCAAACTGCCCCTCGACTAAGGAACACGTGGACTGTTCAGATTGATCTTTATCCATTGTTCTTTTGAGAAATGCCTGGTTGAGAATCTCAAAACATTTTTTTTAAAAAATAAATAAATCCAAACTGGATCTTGTGGAGACTAAATTGCAGCTTGATATTTAGTGGGGAGAGTCCCCCTTACTTTTCTGGCAATAAGCGGAGTGCAAGATCAACTCTTTCCACTCTGGATATCGCCAAGGGTCCTCTCTAGTTGTAAGACATTTACCCATTTTGTAGGATGAGGATGATAACAAATCACCTCTAGCTGTGAGGATTAATCCCTCGCATTTTAGGAGATATTTTCTTGACCGGTCAAAGGCTGTGGTATATGCAGGAAGCTCAGAAGTTCTTCCTCATACAAAGATGGCTCTGCCTTCTCATTTAACCATTGTTATTCAGTCCGTGAGCACAGAATGTGCTCTCCTGCCGGCCTCTCTCCTCAAGCAGTGGAAGGGGCACCCGGATCACAAGAAGACAGCCGCACTCCAGCATCTGTGCTGGCTCCATAGAGCATCTCAAGCACAGGCCAATGTCCTGACCCTACCCTATAATAGCCTAAACATTTTAGTCCCTTTTGTAGACCAACTATTTCCTAAACACCATGCAAGGAAGGGCATTCTGGGTGGCTGCTAACCAGATTTTGCATCCCACCCATCATCTGCTCTGACCAAAAAGCAGATTTTGGGGGCTTTGAGCGCGTAGGAATGGAAGGACCAAGGATGCTCGAGCTCACTGCAATTCTCTGAACTTTACTCCAAAACTCAGTTTGGCTCACTCCTCCAATTCTCATTTGCAACCTTTCTTTCTTTCTTTCTTTCTTTCTGGCTCATTTGAATGGAGAAAGTGCACATTTTTCAACAGTGCGCACCCCCCCCCCCCGGAGTAATGCATGCAAATGTGAATTTTTAAAAAGTGCACATTTTTCAACAGTGCGCACCCCCCCCCCGGAGTAATGCATGCAAATGTGAATTTTTAAAAAAGTGCGCATTTTGCAAACATTTTCAGAGAATATGCGCTCCCGTCCACATTCAGGGTTACAAACAGGACATGTTCAAGTGTTTTGCCTGCTGAATGGAATTCTCATACACAGCCCTACTTTGAGGAGCCACATATAACAAGCAAACAACCTGACAAACAGAGAGTTGGAGGCATAAGGAGAGGCATGAAGAAAATTTAAGAGCTGGCAACCTTTCATGGAGAAGGAGGCATTTTTGTCCATACTAGAGATTACCAGAGCATGGAGGAGGCCTCAATGGTAGAGTACATACTTTGCATGGAACAAGCCCCAGGTTCAATTTTTGACATCTCCAGGTAGAGCTAGAAGGACCAATTATCTGACTTGGTCTGAGGCAGCTTTTATTTATTTTTTATTTATTTATTATATTTTTTAATCGCCCATCTGGCCGGTCACCCGGCCACCCTATGCTTCCTATGTTCCTAACAAAAGATTGAATAGGAATGTTTCTGAAAGGTTTATTTTTATTTTATTTAATACATTTTTATACCGCCCAATAGCCGAAGCTCTCTGGGTGGTTTACAAAAGTTAAAACCATAAAATACAATATAATATTTTAATTTTTTTATTTTTTATTTATTATATTTATACTCCACCTTTTTTCCTGCAAGGAACCCAAGGCAGCTTACATAATCCTCCTCCTCCTCCTCCTCCTCCTCCTCCTCCTCCTCGCCATTTTATCCTCACAACAACCCTGTGAGGTAGGTTAGGCTGAGAGTCAGTGGCTGGCCCAAAGTCACCCAGTGAGTTTCATGGCCAAGCGGGGACTAGAACCTGGATCTCCCGAGTCCCAGTCCAACACTTTCACCACTACGCCATACTGGTATAAAATTTAAAACCACAGATTAAAACAAACAGCAAAGCTAGGAGCAGTTCAAATTACAGTAACAGAGTTAAAAACTAC
Organism: Shinisaurus crocodilurus; assembly: GCA_021292165.1. Taxonomy (NCBI): domain Eukaryota; kingdom Metazoa; phylum Chordata; class Lepidosauria; order Squamata; family Shinisauridae; genus Shinisaurus; species Shinisaurus crocodilurus. The sequence goes on along the minus strand of CM037876.1, from coordinate 318,818,174 downwards.
CAGATAAAAATGATTAAGATGATTAAAATGATTAAAATGCCTGGGTTATTTGAGTTGGATACTAAGTTGAGAGCTGGGGCCATGAAACAACCATTTCATATCTTCAATGTTCATTCTAGTCTGGCCAAAATAAGTCAATGCAGGCCAATGGAAAATGACCCACACAAAATGGTTGTTTGAAGTAACATGTGTGTAGGCAAGAGCTTATTTCATATCTATATAAACATCGATGGATCAGAGAGGGGCTATATTATAGGCTCATACTTCCTGAGAGCTCAGATCCCATTCAAGAAGACAGTTCATAGAAGTCAACAGGATCTAGGCACTCATGGGTTGACAAGTCCATAGGTGTAGGCAGGTTCAGAGACATACCCAGCCCTTGTATGCTCCTGGGCTTCATTTGCATGACTTCATGTGTGAGATAATTGCCAAGTGACTTAACTAGCCAAGATCTATATTCCAGCAAAGAGAGGTTGTGTCAAATCTACCAGTGAACTTCAGTTCATTAAAAACTGAAATGCTGGAGTGTTTGAGTTCTTTAAAAATCAAACAGCAGCTTTACCTGTTAGCAAGGAAGGTAACCTATCTGCAAGAAATGATGGGCCTGATTTGATCTTTTTGGAAGGCTGGACATTAACCAGCAAAGAATAATCCCTGTTGGTCAGCACAGTTTTAGCTTGACTTTTCTAGTAATCCATAAATTCATTGAGCTGACTATTGAGTTGAATTGGTTCCAATCTTGTAGCCCTCTCTTGGGATTTGCTAGTGAACAAAGTTTCAACTTCAGAGTCTCTGCAAGAAAAAAGTGTATGTTTGGGAGCAAGATTATATTCCTTCTTCTCTCATGTGTTTGTGACCTTGGCACACATATGATGGCACTGCAATCTGGTTATGGATTATTGGAAGGAGAGCATTCATGGTATAAGAGAAATTACAGGATATGAGTTACAGTTAAACTCCCACAGTTGAACTGTAACTCACATCCTGTAATGTTAAACCCCACAACTATACTCTTGGAGGATATTAAAAAAACACATCCCTTGAGACTTCATGGTGGTGGTAAACTAATGTTAACGGCAGCAAGGATCATGCTGGCAAAAATCTCGAATGCCATCAACAGAACAATGAAAAAAGAAGATGAATAAGCTACATTACAAACTGTTACGGGAGCTAAAAATTAACTTTGCATTTAACAATACAAACCTTTTGGGGGGTGGGGACTGGACTTTGTTCAAGACCAGGTGATCTTAGGCTCATAGGATCATAGAATAGTAGAACTGGTAGGGGCCTGTAAGGCCACCAAGTCCAACCCCCTGCTCAGTGCAGGTGCAGGAATCCAAGTCAAAGCATACCTGACAGATGGCTGTCCAGCTGCACCTTGAATGCCTCCACTGTTGGAGAGCCCACAACATCCCTAGGTAGTTGGTTCCATTGGCGTATTGCTCTAACAGTCAAGAAGCTTTTCCTGAGGTCCAGGCGGAATCTGGCTTCCTGTAGCTTGAGCCCATTATTCCATGTTCTGCAATCTGGGATGACCGAGAAGAAGATCCTGGCCCTCCTATGTGTGGCAACCTTTCAAGTACTTGAAGAGTGCTATCATATCTCCCCTCAGTCTTCTCTTCTGAAGGCTAAACATGCCCAGTTCCTTCAGTCTCTCCTCGTAGGGCTTTGTTTCCAGTCCTATCTTCATCTTTGCCCTCCTCTGAACCCTTTCCAGTTTGTCTACATCCTTCTTAAAGTGTGGTGCCCAGAACTAGACGCAGTACTCAAGATGAGATCTAGCCAGTGCAGAGTAGAGGGGAACTAGCACTTCATGAGATTTAGAAGCTATACTTCTATTAATGCAGCCCAAAATAGCATTTGCCTTATTTGCAGCCACATCGCATTTCTGGCTCATATTCAGCTTCTTTATTCCCAACTCAAGGATGGAAAGCGGAATATCGGTGGTCAGTATAAGAGGTTTAAAGATGTTCATAAGGCTAATCTAAAAAAATGCAATATGAACATCGAAAACTGGGAAGCTCTGGCCCATGAACGATCTAACTGGAGGTTGGCCTTTCACAAAGGTTCTATGGACTTTGAAGAAGCCCGAGTGCAAGGTGAAAGGGAGAAACGTGCTAAGCGAAAAGCACGTCAAATGAATCCTTTACAGGACCATCTTCCATCTGGTAACCTGTGTCCTCACTGTGGGAAGCTGTATGGATCTAGAATTGACCTCCACAGTCACTTACGGACCCATCGCTAGAGTCTACTACAATTTTCTTTAGAATTTTCCTCCTTTTAAAATCTCCTTTTCGTAAAAAAAAATTTATCCTGGAAGACAATCTTACTCAGTCACGAGTGATCGCCTGACTGACTGATTCGGCTTGTGATCTACAAAAATTCAAAGATCCTTCTCACTTGTAGTATTGTTGGGCCAAGTATCCCCCATCCTGTAATTGTGTACAGTAAAACCTTGGATTGCAAGTAACTTGGTCTGCAAGTGTTTTGCAAGACAAGCAAATTTTTAAAATAAATTTTAACTTAATAAACAAGCAACATCTTGCAATACAAGTACTGTAGTACAGTCAAGAAAAATGAAGAATTTACACTATCATTCTTTATTGCAGCTTAAATTAAAAATATGTGTACAAATTTCTTATGGGGAATTTCGCTTTGATATACAAGTGCTTTGGATTACAAGCACGTTTCCGGAACGAATTATGCTTGCAATCCAAGGTATTACTGCATTTGGTTTCCTCTCCCTAGGTGCAGCACTTGGCATTTATCCCTATTAAATTTAATTCTGTTCTTTTCAGCCCAGCACTCCAGCCTATCGAGATCACATTGAATTTTGTTTCTGTCTTCCAGGGTATTAGCTATTCCAACCAATTTTGTGTCATCTGCAAATTTGATAAGCATTCCCTGCACCTCCTCATCCAATTAATTAATAACAATGTTGAAGAGCACTGGGCCCAAGACTGAGCCCTGTGGTACCCCTGCTTGTTACCTCTCCCCAGTTTGAGAAGGAATCCACTGATAAGCACTCTTGGAATCCAATTCTGTAGCCAACTGTGGATCCACCTGATAGTTGTTCCATCTAGCCCACTTTTAGCTAGCTTGGTAATCAGGATATCATGAGGCACTTTGTCAAAAGCTTTGCTGAAGTCCAGATATATTATGTCCACCGCATTCCCACAGTCCATAAGGGAGGTTACCCGATCAAAAAATGAGATCAGATTGGTCTGGCAGGATTTTTATCTTGACAAATCCATGCTGGCTTCTAGTAATCACTGCATTGTTTTCAAGGTGCTTGCAGACTGACTGCTTTATAAACTGCTCCAGAATTTCCCCAGGGATTGATGTCAGACTGACTGGCCTATAGTTCCCAGGTTCCTCCTTCTTGCCCTTTTTGAAGATGGGAACAACTTCTGTGCTGTGCTGGCTGGGGAATGCTGGGACTGGGAGTTGTAGGACTTTTTTTCTGCCTAAACATGCATAGTATTGTGCCCTAAATTTATTTATTTACATGTATTTATTGACATCCCTTCCTAACACACCCAGTTCCAAAGACTTTGGGAAGATAACAACATGTTTCAAAATACCACCACCACCACAATGCAATTAAGCATCTACAAGCAGAACAGTTGCTAACCATGCTAACCTATTAATGCATTCTCAGCCCCTTGGGCAGCAGGGCTGGTAATGGTTATGGAATCCACAGCCAGACTCTGCTCCCCAAATCTTGGTTCTTAGATGGTGTTTTGAAGAGATGGGTCTCAGTTGTTCTTCGAGAACGTGATGGAGCAGAGGGCAGGAGGCAATGTCTTTGGTCTTATAGTAATGCCATACAATCTCAGTGCAACATGCACGGGATTTATGTCAGCCTACATCTAATGTCAGCAAATTGCCTTCCTTTTGCTTTCAGCTCTCCGTGGAATTAACAGCTTTGGGAATTGCCTTGTATCGAAGGGGACAAGCATAGGATGGGAGGAATCACAGGTATTTACACACTGCATGGTTCTTGTGATGTGCTGGAAGATTAATCTGTCAGTTGAAATAACACTGTATCAGGAGAAGCAGATGAGAAGCAGCAGCCCCGATTGCAAAGAGTTACTCGCTGCGTTAAAGTCAGTCCCAAGCAACAGGCTTCAGGTGATGGGAGGGAGGCATGAAACATGGACTGGTGAGAGGGAAACTGTTGGTGATGCCAGATACTATAAATCAAACACCGAGCTGATAGAATGTGCTTCCATCAAGAGCTGGGGACATCCCATCCGGCAATTTGGAATCAGGCTTTACTGGCTCTGAGACCTGGAATCTCATTCTGGGACTGTCCGTGATCAAGACACGCCTGCTGCTTGGGGATGCTGATGTCGTGACATAGGTTGATGGGCATCTCCTTATCCTTGGGCTGAACGGCACCTTTGTTCTGGTGGGATCTGCAGAATGGAACCTGCTCCCTCCACTTTTTGTCTTTGTTTCTCCCTCTAAAACTTTTAGTGATGGTCAACAATTCATTGGAAGAGGACAATGATATCAGTTGGTATCAGCCCTGGTAGTGAAATCAGATCTCCATGTTCTGAAGGAGTATTCACCTGAATAGGAGTTAGTTATGGAAGGGCAAACACTCAGAGAGGGCTGTTGCCGAGGACTCCCCACTCATGCACCTGTCCGTCCACTGTTGGAAATGGGATACTACTAGCATTGTAGCAAAGACTACTAGCATTGAAAAAATGATCCTTCAACGCCAACTTCAGTGGACCGGTCATGTTGTTCGAATGCCTGACTGCCGTCTCCCAAAGCAGTTACTTTACTCCCAACTCAAGGATGGAAAGCAGAATATCGGTGGTCAATATAAGAGGTTTAAAGATGTTCATAAGGCCAATCTAAAAAAATGCAATATAAACATCGAAAACTGGGAAGCTCTGGCCCTTGAACGATCTAACTGGAGGTTGGCCTTTCACAAAGGCTCCATGGACTTTGAAGAAGTTCGAGTGCAAGGTGAAAGGGAGAAACGTGCTAAGCGAAAAGCACGTCAAATGAATCCTTCACAGGACCATCTTCTATCTGGTAACCTGTGTCCTCACTGTGGGAAGCTGTGTGGATCTAGAATTGGCCTCCACAGTCACTTACGGACCCATCGCTAGAGTCTACACAATCTTCTTTAGAATTTCCTCCTTTTATCCCGGAAGACAATCTTACTCGGTCACGAGTGATCGCCTGATGATGATGATGACTACTAGGCCAGATGGATGTTTCTCTGATCCAGCAGGACTCTTCTTATGTTCTTAAATAGCCCTGGAGATAGATAGATAGATAGATAGATAGATAGATTTAATTATTCTCCAGGTGTTTCTAGCACAAGTTACTCATCTCAGAGTCCCAGCCCATGAACATGTCTGTTGGGAAAATCTGAGGGAGGGGCCATGGCTCAGTGGTAGGGCCCCCTGCTTTGCATGCCGAGGGTCCCAGGTCCGATCCCCGGCAGCATCTCCAGGCAGGGCAGGAAAAGCTCCTGCCTGAAACCCGGGAGAGCTGTTGCTGCCAGTCAGTGTCGACAGCACTGAGCTAGATAGACCCATGGTCTCAGTTGGTGTAAGGTGGCTTCCGATGTTGCTCAGCGGCCGATTCCCTCTTTTATTGTGTATTTCGTTCCGTTACCACCCCACCTCCTTAAAAATTCTGTTCAACTTAGATTTTACAGTATTTTGTACAGTGCCTTGCTCCTCCTCCAGAATAGACTCACTAATGCCTTTTATCAGCTTAGGCTGATTTACCTGTGAGAGCTGGACTGACCTGGGTTCAAAAGCTCCCCTAGCCAATGACCCTCAGTCCCAGTCACGCAGGCGGAAGGAGGAGATAACAGCAGTTAATAAAGATTAAAGAGTTTAATTGTAAGACCCAATTACATGGGATTAAGGCAAGCAATGCATCTCTACTCACTACATCATTGCAGATACAAATCCAATACCCCAGTGGTAAGGCTAGATGAAGTGAAGTCCAAGAGACATGTCGAGTCGAGACAGCAAGTGGAAGAGAGAGTGAGGAATGACGGAAGACGGAATGAAGCTATCAGCAAGTGTGCTAGCTTATATACCGCAGACCCTGCACCTATAAATAGGATATTACTCACCCCAGTTGTATAACCTATTCATCAACATGTTGACTGCTTCAAACCTGTCCAAGGCTGCTGAGTCACATCACCTCGAGACTATGTCTCATGGTCAGAGACCTTGTATACTTGAACTCAAGTGATACCCACCAGGTCAGGTGATAATCTCAATGTCAGGTGGTAATCTCGTTCTGCCTATGCAAAACCCAACATTACCAACTACGACCCTATCTGGACAGGCAGAGCCTAGCAACAGTGATCCACGCTCTGGTAACCTCTCGCTTGGACTACTGTAGCGCGCTCTACGTGGGGCTGCCTTTGAAAACGTTCCGGAGACTTCAATTGGTTCAAAACAGGGCAGCGAGGCTGCTAACGGGGGCTGGCAGGCAAGAACACACTACGCCCCTACGCCAGTCCTCTATGATTTACATTGGCTACCAATTGAAGTCCGGGCCCGATTCAAAGTGCTTACATTAACATTTAAAGCCCTAAATGGTTTGGGGCCAGGTTATCTGAAGGAATGCCTCGTCCCATACGAGCCTGCCCAGACCCTGAGATCTTCTTAGGAGCCCCTTCTCAGAGAGCCCCCTCCAAAAGAAGCTAGGAGGGTGGCTACTAGGGGAAGGGCCTTCTCAGTTGTGGCACCCCATCTCTGGAATCAGCCTGGCGCCCACCCTCTATTCTTTCAGGTGCCAGGTGAAGACCTTTTTATTTGCCCAACATTTTAATGGCTGATTGTATCCTTTTTATTATTGCCACTGGACCTCTGGATTGAATTTATTTTGGCTGCTTGGTTTTATCATGTTATGTTTTAATATGTCTGTATTTTATGTTATTGTTGTTGATGCTTTTGTTTTAGGATGTTTGCTTTCATTTGTTGCTTTATTTTGTAAACTGCCCAGGGAGCCTTTTGGCTGATGGGCAGTGAATAAATATATAAAATAAAATAAAATAAAATAAATCATAGAATCATAGAATAAATCATAGAATCATAGAATCATAGAAAAGTAGAGTTGGAAGGGGCCTACAAGGCCATCGAGTCCAACCCCCTGCTCAATGCAGGAATCTAGGTCAAAGCATCTCTGACAGATGTCTGTCCAGCTGCACCTTGAATGCCTCCAGAGTGGGAGAGCCCACGACCTCCCTAGGTAGTTGATTCCATTGTCTTATTGCTCTGACAGTCAGGAAATTTTTCCTGATGTTTAGGTGGAATCTGGGTTCCTGTAACTTGAGCCCATTATTCCGTGTCCTGCAAACTGGGATGACCGAGAAGAGATCTTTGCCCTCCTCTGTGTGACATCCCTTCAAATACTGGAAGAGTGCGATCATATCTCCCCTCAGTCTCCTCTTCTGAAGGCTAAACATGCCCAGTTCTTTCAGTCTCTCCTCATAGGGCCTTGTTTCTAATCCCTTTATCATCCTTGTTGCCCTCCTCTGAACCCTCTCCAGTTTGTCTATGTCCTTCTTAAAGTGTGGTGCCCAGAACTGGACGCAGTACTCAAGATGAGGCCTAACCAGTGCCGAGTAAAGGGGAATTATCACTTCCCGCGATTTGGAAGCTATACTTCTATTAATACAGCCCAAAATTGCATTTGCCTTCTTTGCAGCCACATCGCAATGTCAATAGCACCACTCTCTGAAGTGTTGCCTTGAGGATCCCAGCCAACAGGGGCATTGGTTGTTTCATGGATGTTAGCCCAGATCTCTTTTTGCCTCCATTTCCCATGGAGCAGGGGAAACGTCCCAGTAATGGCTCTGATGTGCCCACGAGCCAGTGCACCCGCGCAGCGCACTGAGGCGCATTCGCTCACTCCCAGTGCTCCGGCCGGCCAATCACTCTGTGTGGGATGCCAGTTTCTGGGCTCTTGATGAGAATGTTAAGTGTGTGGAGAAGGGGATGTTTTTCTCTGTGAAGAGCTCATCAATTGGAATTGGAAATGTCAGGGTCATTGCTCCTTTTCTGAAGAGGTGTGTAAATTATTCACTGCCCAAGAAATGTTTTATTTCATACATTGCCCTTCTCTTTACAGCAGGAGTTGAGGGGGAAAGCTAAACTTCCCAGAGGGAAGCATCTTGGGAGTGCTCCAGTGATCCTTCCTTCCGTCTGCTCATCAACAGGTTTACCACTCTCCCACCGTTGAGTAATGGCTGGAAGTGGCAGTGGCAGTGATCCATGAAAGCAATCATGGGTGTAGGGGGATGTCAAGAAAGCAATCATGCTCAACGCTGCAATTCAACTGTCATGCAGAATCATCATCATCATCATCATCATCATTATTATTATTATTATTATTATTATTATTTGCATTTATTTATCGCCCATCTGGCCGGCAAACCAGCCACCCTGGGCGATGTACAGAAAATAAAACAGAATAAAATACATTAAAACATTTTTCTCCATTAAAATACATTAAAACAGTATAAAATTTTAAAATCTTAGCCCACCCCATATTCCCGCCTGAATAACCAAGTTTTTAATGAGCGGCGGAAGCTCAGCAGAGAGGGGGCATGGCGGAGGTCACTTGGGAGAGAGTTCCACAGTACGGGGGCCACCACAGAGAAGGCCCTCTTCCTCATCCCGACCAGTCTAGCTGCTCTGGCTGAAGGGACCAGGAGAAGGCCGTCTGTGGCAGATCTTGTTGAGCGGCCCACTTGGTGTTCCTGGAGACGCTCCTTGAGATAGACTGGACCGGAGCCGTATAGGGTTTTAAAGGTCAAAGCCAACACCTTGAATTCGGCTCGGCAAGCAACTGGTAGCCAGTGCAGCTCCTTGAGCACTGGCGTGATGTGATTCCGGCGGCGGCTGCCTTTAACCAGGCGAGCCGCCGCGTTCTGTACCAGCTGTAGCTTCCGAACCGTCTTCAAGGGTAATTCTACATTAGGATGTAGAACCAGGCAAGTCTCCCGTGAGTCCTGCTGTTTGGGCATTCTTAATTGTTGAAGTGAAAATGAGGATCCAGCGGCACACTCTCCAGCGGTTGGGCCTGAGGGCCTTCTTGCTGCAGTGAGAGAGGAAACAGCACGCTTCCTTCCCTCTTGGTCTGCACAGAAGGGATGAGTCACGCTCTCTCTCAGCCCCCTGGTGCAGTTTGGTATAGGTTTCATGAATGGGCTTTTAATTTTTGTTGTGACCCACTTTGATCACTGGGAAACACAGATTATAAGCATGAACAAGGTACTTCATAGTGGGGCAGACCGACCACAGGGCAGCCCAGGACAGAACTGGTGAGTCCCACTGTCACTGTCTCTGCAAATCCTCAGGCAGGAAGTACTAGAGCAGTGTTCTCCAACCTTGGGTCCCCAGATGTTTTTGGCCTACAACTCCCAGCATGCCCCAGCCAGCGTAGCTGGCTGGGGCATGCTGGGAGTTGTAGGCCAAAAACATCTGGGGACCCAAGGTTGGAGAACACTGTACTAGAGGGATCATTCCCAGCTCTTCTTCTGGTAGCGATCCTTTTAGCTTGAGACTGAACTTGAGACCCATGTGCTCTATCACTAACATTTGGGCCCTTCCTGATAAATTAAGGCACCATGCATGGGGGCTGTCCAGGATCTGAACTCAGGCCTTCTCATGCCTGGATCAGTTATTGAGTTCTAAAGTGTATATATCGTTCCTGCCCTCTAGTGGCCAATATGCATTCCCAGGAGGACTGCTGAGTGAGTCACGCCCCCTAGATGGAGCGTGAAGGAATGTTTGCCCTCCCCATGGGAGCCGCTTTATTTTTCCGAGGCTCTGGCAGCTGGTTCCTCAGTGCCAAGCCTGAACTTTGGCCAGCCCGGCCTGGTTTGGCCTACAGGGGTGCTTGTCATCGATGACTTCCCCTCCCCCCCAACAGGGACAGAAAGAATCAGCAGTGGCCACAAGCAAGGTGATCGCAAGCTTCCCGTCCTTCCTACCACCTCAGCAAAAGGAGAAGTGCCATCAAGTCCTATATCCACAAGGACCAGCAGATGGAGTTGTCCTTGTGTTCCCCAACAGCTCTTGGATTCTGTGCTACACAGCCATGCACATACCTGGAGGGGGCAAAGCCATCCCCAAGAAACTGATGCCAGACATGTTGATGATGATATCATGTTTGCTCCAGAGGCTGTCGGGGCCCTCAATTCTACTCCACCGCCGGCATTTCCCCCCCAGGTATCTTCCATCACTGGCTGTTTTCCATCTCGTGTGCAATGATTTGTGCTCTAAATGCACCACAATGACCTTTCTTTTGAGTAGTTGAAATGTTTTCATTAAAAATGAAAGAGCAGATACATCAAAATGTTTTGTGATGTAAAGCCCTATGTTGTGAATATAAAACAGGGGCAGCCAGTGCTGCTTGAAGAGGCTCTCCAGATGAAACAATGGAAGAATTGGTTTGTTTTGCAACCCACCTACAGGACGCATTTGGTGAGCAGCTGCCTGGTGCTGGCAGAAGCAAATGCAATGGATCGGGCCAACAGTGAGTTGTAAGAACATATGATAGCTTAACCTCCTCCTGCCTCCAAGAGAAGGAAAGAAACAGACGGTAGCAGCGCCTCCATGAAATCCTCTTGCCGAGGGCCAAGGCACATGCACCCTATCAGGCGGGGGCTCCATCGACCTCCTGTTCTGCAGCCTGCTTGGGACTGCACACCTTGCGGGGGGTGGCACTACAGCATGAGGTTGTGCTATCCCTGAGTCAGCTTCCCACACACACACCAGAGAGAACACTGCAAACCTTCGAAAGCTCTCCTTCCTCCTACTGGAGACAAGCACCTGAGATTTTCCATCAACAAACTAATATGTGAACTTTAAAACAAAGTCTGGGTTCCATTATCACTTGTGTTGGGCCTCCAGTGGGTCAGACAGAGACCAGCCGGGCCGGAGTGTGCTTGGGGCGGGGCCAGGCTACGTGCAGCCTGACCCAACTGGGCAGCCTTACCCAGGGCTTTTCTTCTGGTGGAACTCACCGGAACTGAGTTCCAGCACCTTTTCCTCTAAATGGAGGTTGGCCTTTCACAAAGGTTCCATGGACTTTGAAGAAGCCCGAGTGCAAGGTGAAAGGGAGAAACGTGCTAAGCGAAAAGCACGTCAAATGAATCCTTTACAGGACCATCTTCTATCTGGTAACCTGTGTCCTCACTGTGGGAAGCTGTGTGGATCTAGAATTGGCCTCCACAGTCACTTACGGACCCATCGCTAGAGGTCTACACAATCTTCTTTAGAATTTCCTCCTTTTATCCCGGAAGACAATCTTACTCGGTCACGAGTGATCGCCTGATGATGATGACTCCCGAGGAAATGTAATCCAAGAGTTCCGGTACCCTTTTCTCCAGAAAAAAAGCACTGGCCTTACCAATCGGCGCCTGCCCAAAAGGCCGGTCCCAAACACACGCAGAGGCTGGAAGCAGTTGTTTGTTAAGACAGCTACAGCCAGACGCTCCTGACATTCCCGACCTCAGACTTCCGTACCTTTGATCCTTGGAACGACCTTGACCACGACTTTGCCTGATCCCGAACTGGTTTACGTTTGCTCTATTTTGGAATGATATATCTTGGCTTCGACCCTCGGACTGTGATAACGACCACGGCTTATCTTGGAACTGGACGGATTTACGACAATTTCTCTAAGGTTGAAAACAGAGGGTGAAATGAGTCGCTGTGGTGCTGGATGCTGGAAGTGGAGAAGCTGGGAGGCTGCTGGCAAGTGACTGGCGTGTATTCCTCCCTGCAGTGAGTCTTCCAGCTCCGTGCCTCAAACTGCCCCGGGTGATTTCATGGGTTAATTGTGCACTCCTTATCATGGAGTCCCCGAGTCTGCAGGGCTGGCTTGAGATATTTTGCTGCCCTCAGTGAAAATGAATGTCACACTTGGCATGTTGCTGAATGTGAAACGCAGGGAATTGTGTGTCTTCCTCAATAGGTTTCTTTAATCTGCTCCCTACAGCTGAATGGAGCAAAGAGAAGGGGCTGCTGCCACAGCTGGGCAAGCCACAGTGGAGAGGAAGACGCCTCCCCTGTAAACCATGGGTAGGAGGGCTGAACCCAAATGGGTTACACACAGGAGAGCAGTGGCACCCCCTGTGGACACAGCTTATACTGTGGCTAGAATCATGAAACTGATACACTGATCATCTCTTATAAAATGAATACATTGCTCCACATTGAGAGATATTGGAGTGGTGTACAATAAATTAAAACACAACATACAAAATGTTGCAGTTAAAAACAAATTTATCATGAGAGTTTACACTAAGTGGCATAAAGCACTGCACTGGTTGAGCATCCCAGAAATGTCCTTCAAGATATTTTGCCTCCCATGGCATGTTGAAAGGATGGTGCCAACACAAACGTCTACTGACTTTATGGTCAATATTTATGCTCATTCACTGGGGAGGGATCACAACAACTTGTCTCAATTTCTTCTGTCCCAGTAAGAGCAACAAACAGCAATCATATTGATAACACATCTAAGGAGCCCTTGAAAATGCCAATTTATTGGGTTACTTTTCCCAATTCGGGTTCTTTGGACAAGGGGGAGGAACTGGACAATGCGTGCCTGTCACATTTTCAGACGTGCATCTATTTAAATTCCAGGCATTCACACAGCTGACTGGTTATCACACAGTTAGCAGCTTGCTGAAAAGAAAAGTCTTCAGTACCCAGCTGAAGACTAAAAGAGAAGGGAAGTTCTGGATCTCCAAAGGGGCAGGGTCCCATAATCATACTACTGCCCATCTCTTGGGAACTTGCCCATCTAATCTCATGCAAAGATAGAACCATGAACAGATCCTTAGATGATGCTCTCAGCCAGCAGGCAGGCTCATGTGGAAGCAGTCCCTGAAGTAAGCTGACCCCATGCCTTTCAGGGCTCTCAGCACCGAAGCCAGCAGTGTAACCTAGAATGACCTCATGGTCAATGGTATCATTCAAAAGCCGATGAGAGATCTGAAAGAACCAACAGGGTCACAGTTCTCCTGTCCATATCCCAGTGCATGTCTTCCACCAGGGCCACTGAGGCAAATCTAGTTCCAGACTGGAATGCTCTGCCCTTTTTCATACGATTCTACTGTCCGGTGGGAAACTTAGTTTGCAGGGAGTAGCAAAACCACAGTGACACCCCAGTTTCAGTCTATCAATTTAGTCCATCAGAAAGCCAGAAAGCATCAAGTGAGCAACCACAACCATTTGTTTTCTTCCCCTCAATTTGGTCTGAGATAGATGAAATTTGACAGCCTACTTTGCTGGCTTTTATAGCAATCTTCACATATATTAAAATGGCTGCCCACCTCCAGGCTTACCTGGTGCTTTCCCGGAGGAAACTGGAGCTCCAGCTTATGCTCTTGAGGAATACGAGGTTGGGGAGATGGGCATATGAGCTTGGAGAAGCAAGGAAGAGGAATGAGGAAGCTTAGACAGTGTTGGTGTGCATGTGGTGATGGAGGGGAAGAGAACATTATTTAATGAAAAGGTTAAAAAAAAAGTTAATTGAATCCCACACTTTCCTGAATTTATCTTGAAACTGAGAGTTCTCCGTTTTTCAATTCATCTCCATGCTTAAACTCTAATGACACTGGTTGCTTTGAGATTTCAAGTGAGGAAATCTTAATAAAAGCTTGACTTGATGTTATTCCACTGCAAACACCCGTGCTGAATTAAACATGAGCTGGAGGAGATGCTCGGACAGAGAAGCTGCTGCCTCCGGCCCCAGTGGCCAGCACGGACATGGCCCAGTCTTCCTTGCTTTCTGTCTCTCCCTCTCTCTCTTTCTGCTGGCTTCGGTGCTGAGAGCCCTGAAAGGCATGGGGTCAGCTTACTTCAGGGACTGCTTCCACATGAGCCTGCCTGCTGGCTGAGAGCATCATCTAAGGATCTGTTCATGGTTCTATCTTTGCATGAGATTAGATGGGCAAGTTCCCAAGAGATGGGTAGTAGTATGATTATGGGACCCTGCCCCTTTGGAGATCCAGAACTTCCCTTCTCTTTTAGTCTTCAGCTGGGTACTGAAGACTTTTCTTTTCAGCAAGCTGCTAACGTGTGAAGACCTTTACATGAGGTCTTGTCCCACTATCAGCTCCCAGACCCTTATCTGAGGATTGTGCTGTCTAATGAAGCATTACTCACGCAGCTTCCACGCAGGTGTTGGTTTATTAACAGGGATTATACATATCCCAGACAGGTCTTTGTGTGTGTTTGTATGTGTGTGTGTAGGTGCGGGCAGGGGTGGAAACGTGGATCAGCAATTTATTATTTTTTCATTATTATAACAGTAATAATAGCAATGAAGGATTATAGCTAAAATTAGCACAAAAATTATAAGGTTTTGAAAAACAAATATACCATCTCTTTGGGTGGTACTATTGGAATAATTGATAATTCAGTTGTGTCCCTGTTTTTACAATCTTGGGCTTCTGTGGGATGATTGAAAAGGACATTTGGGTCTCCTGCTTTCAGCCAGTAAGCAGGAAGATGAAGAATGAGCTACAATAAAGTGAAAGGCGGGGAAGAGCTGGGAAGGAGGGGTGGGCTAAGTGTGTGTGTGTGTGTGTGTGTGTGTGTGTGAGAGAGAGAGAGAGAGAGAGAGAGAGAGAGAGTCCATTTCAGCTGTGCAATGAGTCTGGCAACCAGGTCACAACAACTGTTGTTTTGGGGAAATAGTGTTGTAGCCAATGCAAAGCTCTTAACACAGGCCTGCAGAGTGCTTCACCTAGTCTGAAGGAAAAGAAGTGCTGGGCTATACTCTAGGGGCAGTGCACAATTAACTCACTGTGGAACAGCACAAGGATAATCAGGAGCTTCCGATGCTTTTAAAGGGGATTAGACAAATATGTGGAGGAGAAGGCTATGAATGGCTAGGCTACTAGTCATGACAACTGTATATTACCTCCAGTATCCCTATGTACAGCAGTTATTTATTATTTGTTTGCAGTATTTGTATACTGCTCCATATCTAGACAGTTTCTGGAGCAGTGAACAATAAAAAAGATAGAAGAGATAGAAGAATAAAAACAATGCCTTAAAAACAGAATACAGTAATGCCTTGGATTGCAAGTAACTTGGTTTGAGAGTGTTTTGCAAGACAAGCAGATTATTATTATTTTTTGACTTGATATACAAGCGACATCTTGCAATACAAGTACTGTAGTACGGCTTAAATTAAAAATCTCTGTACAAATTTGTTTTGGGGGATTTCGTTTTGATATAAGAGTGTTTTGGATTACAAACACGTTTCCGGAATGAATTATGCTCTCAATCCAAGGCATGACTGTAACATTAAAACTGCAGCTGGTCAGCAAGGAAGACTTCCCAAAACAAAGCCAGGTGGCCGGGTGACCGGCCAGATGGGCGATTAATAAATATAATTAATAAATAAATAATAAATAAAGCCATCTTCAGCAGGTGCCGAAAACAACACAGTGTTGGAGCCTGCTTGACCTCTAGAGACAGAAAGTTCCATAGAAGTGGAGCTACCACACTGAAGGCCCTTCTCCTGGTGGACCCTAGTCAGACCATAGATCCATGTGGAACCACCAGGAGAATGTCCTGCAATGACTGGTCCTCCTCAGTGGCTGGGAAGTTGCTGGAGAACATGAGCAGGAGCATGAAATTGTGCTCATGTCTTGCTTCTGGGCTTCTGGTTGGCCACTGTTGGAACAAAATGCTGAACTAGATAAGACCTTTGGTCTGATCCAGCATGGCTCTTCTTATGTTCTTAAGAGAACTAGAAGATTAATTATTCTACTAGAAGAACTAGAGGATTAATTCTACAAGAAGCAATGGGTAGGCCTCCATTGTGTTCAAGCTTGATTGAATAACAGAGTTGATTGGGGACTTCTGTCAAGATCCAGCTGTGCCTAGGAGGAGTCATGGCCATGGGCAGCATATTCTCATTCATACTCAATTCCCCATTTGTAAAGTGGGGCTGATGATAATAAGAACATAAGAGCCATGATAGATCAGACCAAAGGCCTATCTGTGGCACTTCCAAATAGATGCCCAAATGGGAATGACCTTACATCATGACATAGCATTGTTCCCAGGGCACTGGACGCATCATCATCATCATCATCATCATCATCATCATCATCATCATCATCATCATTTATTTCTATACCGCCCAATAGCTGAAGCTCTCTGGGCGGTTTGCAACAATTAAAAAATACAATATAAAATACACAATAAAACATTATTAAAAAAATTAAAAACCAAATTTTAAAAAACACAAATAGCTAAAAACAAGTTAATACAACATGACCAGTAGAAAAGTTAAAAATAACCCACCTCCCACCATGCACTATTTAGCAGCCCTGCCTGAATGTTGCAGGATCCTGCGGTTCTCCACTTTGCATGACTATTTGCTCATCGGGCCAGAAACTTTTGGGCTCTTGTGACCTCTGCAAAACCTTAAACCGGATTGCTATTCCATGTGATCTGCAGCTGGTTTCTTAATTAACTGCCGTTCTCCAGGGAAGGGGCTGCCTCCTGCAACAACTTGTTCAGGTGAAGGAATGAGAAAGGCTGAGCTGACCGCTATTGCAGGGAGAAGGCAGGACGCACGGCAAGGCTGCTCTGCAAGCACTCTCAGTCCATATGAAAAAGTCCTTCTCCTTCCCCGCTGCACGACTTCTCACTTTCCCTGTTTAAAGAGATTAAAATCAAGATTAGTTTGAAGGGACAATTTTATCTAATTAAAGAAGAGGTCTTTAAATGGTTTATTTCATTAACACATTCTGGAGGGGGAGATTGGCAAGGCAAAATATTGCTTTCTGGAAATTGTGAAGAGGGACAAACACGGCACACAAATAGCCCATCAGGATCAGAATCCATCTTGAGAGACTTGTGGGAGGGAGGGAAGACGGAGGATTTATTTCATTTATTTATTATATTTATACCCCGCCTTTTTTCCCCTGAAAGGAACCCAAGGCGGCTTCCATGATCCTCCTCCTCCTCTCCATGTTACCCTCACAACAACCCTGTGAGGTAGGTTAGGCTGAGAGTCAGTGACTGGCCCAAAGTCACCCAGTGAGTTTCATGGCCGAGCGGGGATTTGAACCGTGGATCTCCCGAGTCCCAATCCAGCACTCTCACCACTACGCCACACTGGACTCTCATGTGGAGTGTTCGTCACCACTCACACGCAGCTGCAGGACAAGGCCGTGCAACAATTGTCCAGCCCAAGAGATCCGAGTCAAAATGGCTGCTGCTGCTGCATAGGACCGACCATGGAGCTTGAGCCAATGCAGAACGCTTTACTCAGCAGGACCTCATTCCAAATATGTGTGCAAAGGGCTAGAGCAGTGTTCTCCAACCTTGGGTCCCCAGATGTTTTTGGCCTACAACTCCCAGCATGCCCCAGCCAGCTAGCTGGGAGTTGTAGGCCAAAAACATCTGGGGACCCAAGGTTGGAGAACACTGGGCTAGAGCCTTAGATCTGGCTGGCCTCTGGCTATGCACAATGTGTCTTTCTGTCACCGTTGAATAACTACTGTAGACAGCACATCCAGTGGCAGGGCCGGCGCTACCGCTAGGCCAACTAGGCGGTTGCCTAGGGCGCGAAGCGGAAGAGGGCGCAGAACGCTGCGCTCCTCTTCGCTGCCGGCGCGCTCCTGCCCTGCCCGCCCGCCCTCCTCTCCGAGAAAGCCAGGTAAGTGCGCCCGGAGTAGTGGTGGGGCCGAGCCTGGGCGCCTCCCCCCTACCTTGCCTCGCCTCCGCGCCGCCTCCCACCTCGCCTCGCTTTGCCTCTGCGCCTCCTCCCCCCCGCGCCGCCTCCCCCCACCTCGCCTCGCCTCGCTTCGCCTCTGCGCCGCCTCCCCCCCCAGCGCCGTCTCCCCCCCACCTCGCCTCGCTTCGCTTCGCTTCAACTCTCCTCCGCGCCGCCTCCCCCCCCCGACACCTACCTTCTCCGTGCTGTTTCCGGAGCCCCGCCCGCGCTCTGTTTTGGCGGGAAGTACCAGGGCAACAGGGCTTAAACAGCCCTGTTGCTCTGGTTTCCCCCGGCCAAAAACAAAGCGCGCGGGTCCCTTTTCGGAGGAGGCGTCGGACTGGGAAGGTAGGTGGGGGGGCGGCAGCGTGCGGGGGGGGGTCCGGTGGCGGCGGGGGGGCGGGAGGTTGCAGAGCAGGGCTGCTTTCCGGAGCCCCCCCCACGGCACGAGGGGGGGCGCTAAATATAATTTAGCCTAGGGCGCCAAACTGCCCTGCACCGGTCCTGTCCAGTGGAATTTCGGAAGCACAGCCCCTCCAATGGATTAAGTCCTAGCACATTTTATTACAGCGGGAGTGCAGCTTCCCTCCCACTTACCAGCTTACCTCCACACGCACGCTGGATTTCTCCAGTTTAAGGGCATGATGGCAGGAACAGACCCACCAGGGCACCAAAAGAAAGGTTCCACCATGTGCGGCTACTTCCATCACTGCAGAAGCAGTGAAATGCTTATTTATGTTATGTATGTATGTATGTATTTACTTACAGGGCTGACTTAATGGCCCACATCTCCTGGACTAGTCACTCAAGTCAGAAGTGCCCCGCCCCCTCTTTAAACAAAGGAACGCCCCAACGTGACCTCTCTCATGCAATATGAGCAGGGCTTGCCATTGAGCTGGCCGTGGAGAAATCCTCTGGCGTGACGAGCGGCTGCCTCTCAGCTTCAGTGCAGAGGAGAGTTGATGGAAAGGATTGGAAGAAACACCACTGGAGACAGTGAACTTGGGATGCAGCTGGATCTCCGAGAAGCAAAGCCAAGGCCTTCTGTTTCACCGGCTTGTTCAGCATATCTGTACACTTCAGCTGAAGCAGAGGGCTGCTTTTTGTGTACATTTTCACACCTACCATAAATTCCTCCTCTCTGGGGATTTGTTTTTTCCAGTGGAGGGTGTTGGGAGGATATGCAAAGGAGTCAGTCCTATACTGGTTAGGACAAAGCAGAGTTTCCCCCCTTATGCGCAGTCTGCTTATTGAAGCTGGCTATCACCACTGTGGGTTGCTACACCCTGCTAAAAGGCTCTTAAAAGGAATGGATTGTCCATGCAAGGTTTAAAACTAATAAAGACATGTATTAGTTTTGCTTACAGTCCGTTTATTCATGTATGCAGGATGCAGCTAGGCAGATTAGAGTCTTTGGTGTTAAGAGTCCGCTTCATTGGAGGTCACTGGCCGGAAGCCGGCTCAGACCCTGCACCCATCAAGTTGGAGAGGCAAAGAGAGAGAGAGGGAGAGAGAGAGAGAGAGAGAGAGAGAGAGGTCACTGGCTACAGAGAGGCCGGAAGTAGGGAGGAGGGGTCACAAAACATGCACCCTGGGGGTTGTTAACCCTTTCCTCCCACTGTAACTAGTGGTTACATTACAGATCATCCCAGTTTGCAGGACACAGAATAATGGGCTCAAGTTACAGGAACCCAGATTCCACCTAAACATCAGGAAAAAATTCCTGACTGTTAGAGCAATAAGACAATGGAATCAACTACCTAGGGAGGTGGTGGGCTCTCCCACTCTGGAAGCATTCAAGGTGTGGCTGGACAGCCATCTGTCAGGGATGCTTTGACCTGGATTCCTGCATTGAGCAGGGTGTTGGACTCGATGGCCTTGTAGGCCCCTTCCAACTCTACGTTTTCTATGATTCTAACTATGATTCTATCTCGTTTATTTAATCAGGCAATATTACAATTTCCATCAGAGGGTGCCTCATAGCAAAACGGAAGTGTTCAGTCTGAGACAAGGGGGAGGAAGTGTGCTGGCCTGGTGCCATGGCAACCGGGCCGATGCTCCCTATTTTCCTGCACCGCCTCACTGAAACTGCAATAGCGCGCAGGGGTGATGTGCCGCGTGCCAGCCCAGCTGCCTCAGCAACTGGCCTTCCACCTACCCATTGAGAATGAGGGCAAAGGGACTGGCTTCGTTTGCCCTCACTGGCGTCGTCCTTTAGCCAAATCCCGCCGCTCCGTGGCACCATGTGGTCCTCACATTTGTTATGTGATCCCTGAGTGGCTGGGGTAAGTTGAAGAGGGAGAAAGCGGAGAAAGGAAATGTTGGCGACCAAGAGCAGAAACGGTGGCTGTCGCCTGTGACCAATTTGAAAAGAAAAGAAGCCAAAGGTTTAGCTGACTGGGGGTAAAGAGGCTCAGTCCGTAGCACTCCCACCTGAAATCCAGGTGCCAGGGATGAAAGCAGGTGCCTGGAATCCAGGTGAGAGTGTGCAGAGTGAGCCTCTTCCCTGCCTGTCTGCTGCTTTGACTTCTTTGCTTTCAAATTGGTCTTCCTTTTCCTAGAAAGAGTGGTACAATATATATATATATATATATATATAATGACACATTTTAGGGCAAGCCCTCCCAAGGAGGATAATGATACAATTTAGAAACGATACAGTAAAAGGTATGATGTAAAAAAAAGGCTCTGTGGTGTGTCAGTATGCTTAGGAAGAAGACTGTATTCATTTCAAATGAATACAAGATTCAAATCAAATTTTAAAAAATGGTGACAAAGCAGCAACTGATCATGGCTGTGAACACCAGGGAACAAAGGGACAGTTTGGTGCACTGGAGGGGGGCAGTTTGTGTTTCACAGAATATTTCATTGCCTTGAACGACACCCCCCCCCCCCAATAATGCTAGAAAAATCCACTTGCAAGAAACATTCAGTGAAGGCCTATTTATTCATGTCGTCAAATTGCAGGTGCCCTAAATACACCTGTAAGTGCAGCATGAAATCATCATTAGTAGTTACAGAATCTGGAATTGTAGAAGAGGGAGCTCACGCACGGCATGTTATTCATTGCTCACTCCTTCTGGCTTTGTCCCACACTTGGCTTCCCAATAGATACTCCAACATGCCTTTATCTAACAATTGCGGCAACCGAAGCAATCTGTTCCAGGAACGACAGATGGGTTATTTATTAGACAAAGACCCCCGGAGAGGAATCCAACAGTGACAACAAAGGAAGACCACAGTCCTCCAGCTCCACAGATCTCATGCCTGAGATCAGGCCTCGCTCACGGTGAGCCTGGGAGTCTCTGGAGGGTTTTTGTATTTATGAACAGGTAATTTGTATTTCCCCAACAGGTGTCCATCATCGCAATCTCCAAGGACTTGATTCATCGGACTGATAATGCTTTGGTTCAAGGCATGTCACCTCCAATCTACAGCTGCACCGTACAAAATGGGGGGGCAGGAATGCCAGAATGTAGCACAATGAAGCAATGGGGGGTTTCAGCCTGAAGGACTACACCATTCAAGTTTTAGGGCTCAGCCCTGAGACCTGTGTGCATTGATGAGGAACATATATGCCTTTGAGCATGAACAGAGTGTACCTACTTACCTTCGCCCATCCTGTGTGGTTAAGAGAACAACCCTTTATGTATGGTCCAAACCTCGTCTCGAGGCATGAATGCATTTTTTTGTATCCCACCAACTAGGCTACCTGCAGGTTCTTGTGATGGCTTGCTATAGTTAAAAAATAGTCAGAAGTATAATTATGAACATATTAAAAACTGACCATCAAAGCAAACAGTCAAGGAACCATAAACAATCCATTAAAGAATGACAGGGTGCCAGCTCAAACCTGGACCAGAAAAAGGAACATGTTCACCTGTAAGCTAGTCAGACATGCCTCCCAACTGACCTGGCCTCTCCTCTCCCAACCCACGTTTGCTCATGATCAATGCCCCCCCCCGGGGGAATATAACAATAATATTATCATATTATTGGTGCTGTTTCAATTTCAAAAATATGTTTTCGGGGACTCCCAGAAGCAGGAATTAGCCAGTTTATTTTTAAATAAATAAATTCTCTTGTACAAATATAAGAAATACAATGCATAGTGTTAATTTACTTTACTCACCTCTTTCTGAAAATTAAAATCACTGTGTAGAATAATAAGAGGATATAAATGATCACTAGGCATTAATGAACAGTTTTTCAACTCCCTGTTGAATAGCTAATAAAATTGAAACAAAGTGACTATATCCTCCTGCTGTCACAATAAGCTACAGGATGCTCAACTCATTTTGCCCCATTGGTGTGGTGAATGGCTGGATTGCCCATAATTTGTCAGCTTAAAAATTGGCAAATCTATATTCCCATTTGGACTCCTCTGTCAACCCACACCTGAGACTGAAGAAGAGAAGGCAAGCTTCCGTTGGTAGAGGATGTAGCAGCCTGTTCTTGGAGCATCTCATGCCGATGCCTTGACGACTGCACCGAACTCCCCCTTTGCCTCCAGGCCCAGTTCAAAGTTCTGCTAGTCATCTCAAAAGCCCCTGCAGGGCCCGGATCCTCCTTCTCCAGGAGGAGCTGCAGCAGTCACATTGTTCATGGTTGTCACTGATGTCTTCGTTGTTTTATGCGGTGGCTGTAACTTAATGAACAATTGTTGTAACTTTTAAAACTGTGTTTGAATTCTGTTGTCAGTAATCTTGAATCTTTTTATTTTTATTTTAGAAAGGTATATAAGAAGTGTAAATCATCCTCATCATCCAAATCACTCTGTTTCCCTCACTGTAACCCACACCTTTCCCAAGAGCTAATGAAAAACATATTTCAAAGTGTGGGAAAGAAAGAAGGAAACTAGGAATGAGGAGGGAGGGGGAGAGGAAGGAGCAGCCCAGAAGCCATGGACATGTAGGAGTTTCAACACACGCACAAAGTTATAGATGCCTGCCAAACGCCAGTGTCCATTTCAGGAGTCTCTGTCCTATCCTAAAGCACATCCTCCCGATGACAGTAGGTTTGCGTCTTCCTCCGTCGGCAGCCCCCTGCCTTGGAAAGGAGCATTATTATCGGCAGCTTCATCCTGAAACAACATGCTCCAAGGCTCTGGTTAACTTTTCAAGCACCTAGCTGCAAGGCGCATGCTAGAGCATTCCGGCCCAAGGCTCTGGCCCAGCGCGAACTCGATTAGCCCCCTGCTTGAGCGGTTAATGTGGGATGGGTCATTGGGAATGGCAGGGACTCTCTGCTTCCATTTGCTGACCAGCCTCATATAAGTTCTTATGCCAAGTTCTACAGGAGATTTCATGGTGAGGCAATTTGACCTGAAATGTAAATAAGATGGACCCCAACCCATTAAAGGAGAGGCCGCCCAACCCAAGTCATCACTTGCTGGAAAACTTTGGTTTATTGTAAGTTTTCTTAGTGGATTTTGGAGGGAGGATTTTTCCACTCACAAACTTAATGTAAGTACCATAAAACATTGCTCAGCATTCTGGCAGTGGTAAGGCAAAGTTTGTGAACAGGGCATCAAGGTGAGCTCAACAGCCACTGAGAGGGTTTTGTGACCCCCAAGCAAACATGAGTCACTCACCCTTCTTTTTCTAGTGCATGATGCAATACAGGCTGCCATAAACTTCAATATACCTACTTAGCTACGCCCCTTCCTTTTGCAGCTGACCTGTGCTGTGTGTCCCTTAGGGGCTGTTCCAGGTCTGCTTTGCTCCCTGACGCTTGAGTATCCATCACAACTCCCTTGTTTTAGATCTACCACTCACTGCAGTATCTAGAATATGGAGCATTCACAGGAACCCCCTTTTCCTCTGCCTGTGTAGCGCCCAGTGCCTTCCTGCAAATTTCCAGGACACCCATGCAGCCATTCTCCTGTTGACCACATCACCTAAGAGCCCTCCTGAAGGCCAGGAAAACAGCACTACGTGTGTTGTATGTGCTGGGAAGTCAATGAAGGTTAAGACAGGAAGCTACCGTAGACTAGGTCAGGTTATTTGTCCATCTAGCCCAGTGTGGTCTCCAGTGGGCAGCTCTCTGAGTATGTGCAAGAGGTGCCCAACCCCAAGTCATCTCACCATTCCCCATGGGGAAAATTTCCCGCTGTGTTTGTATATGCTAGGGGTCCATTTATCTTGCGAGGGGAGACTGAAGATTCTCTGTAAGAGCCCTGTAGCCATCCTTCTCAACAAGCACACAGATGGAAAGAAAAGAGGCTCAGAGTAACAACAGAATGAATGGGGTCTCATATGGGACCTGCTGAAAAATATGCCTGCGGTTACATATGGTCCAATGCCAAGCCCTCATTCTAGAGGAGCTCAATTCACACTTCTCTGTGTGCTAGCTCAGACGGAGCAAGGAAGAAACATGTTGACTTCATACATCACTATAATGGCCTCATTGCTATGCTTGTCTTCAGAATCTACGAAACAGGATTCGCTGACCTCACACCTGCCCCTTCGGACTCCTCTCTACTCACTCTGACATATAATACCGCCAGCAGAAAGCTGTTGAGAGTATGGAGAGAGACAGCAGAAGAGCCGGGGGGGGGGGGCTTTCCTCCAAACAAGGACATGAGAGGGCATGAGAGAAGTGAAGGGACACTCAGGAGGCCTAGTCACCATGGGGCAAAGTTCTAGGGACAGGAGAATCAGCAGAGCTTGAGCTCATTGAGGTTCTCCAAGTACATTTAAAGCGGCAGTGAGGCTGAGCTCCTTGGTAGCAGGTCCCCAGGCACACTGCATAAGGCCTGCTGGCCCCTCCTCTAATATCACCTAGTTTTCCTCCAGTGGCACTTCGGGTAACTCTTTTGCGTTGCTTGCTCCAGTCATCTCACAGAGATTCACTGCCTCTAAAGAGGGGGGGCTTCATTGTAGCTGCTATTTATTTATTATATTTCTATCCCGCCTTTTTTCTTCTTGCAAGGAACCCAAGGCGGCTTACATAATCCTCTTCCTCCTCTCCATTTTATCCTCACAACAACCCTGTGAGGTAGGTTAGGCTGAGAGTCAGTGACTGGCCCAAAGTCACCCAGTGAGCTTCATGGCCGAGCGGGGACTAGAACCTGCATCTCCCAAGTCCCAGTCCAACTCACCACTGTACCACGCTGGCTCTCAAAAGGAAAGAAATACAGTCTTAGCTGGAGAATGCAGGCATCGATCCTGCTACCTCTCGCATGCAAAGTGAGCGCTCTACCACTTGAGCTAATTCCCCACTCGATCAGTGCCTCCTCCATGCACTTCTCAAATCTGTTTTCTAAGCCTGTTTATTCTAGGAAACAACCCAGCATCTCATGCAAATGGATTCCATGTGCTAATTATATTTCTGATCTTTGTGTGGATCTGGGCTGGAGTATCTCTCCAGCTCCGCATCTCATACATTTTGTAACACTTGCAAAAATGGCCACTGTGTCAATCCCCTTCTCACTCATTAGGGGAGAAATGAGGTCGAGAACCAAGCTCCATGGATTTTCTATGTCGAAGCCGTTTCCCCTTGCTCTTCTCCAGCATGAGTGGCTATCATCAAATGATCACACCTTCCTCCCCTTAGGTGCCATGACAAGGACACAGTATTTGCAATGAGCAGTGGAATCGGCGGCGACACACAGCATCCGTAAAGAGGGTCCCGTTGGGCAGAATAAGAATAACCATGAAGCGGTGGACGCGGCACTGAAGAGCCAACCCTCACACGGCAGATGGTGGTTGCCCCATCCTCGGTTTTGCTCAGAATGGAGGCACAGCACCTGGCTGGCTCCACGTTGCCAATGCAGAAGTACGACTCCAGAAGTGATGGCTGCATGGCGGGCGGGCGGGCGGTGGGGGTGGGAGCCCACTCTAAGATCCAAAGGCACCGCTGGGTTTCTAATAGGGGGTGTGCATCAGGTCTGTACAAATCCCAAGCCAAATTGGGCTGATTCAAACAGCCTCAGGATTCACCTGAAGTGAAGCACAGGTCCTCCAAACCACCCCAAAGAGAATCTGGGTTCCACCTAAAGTTTTGGGAGTGATTCAGAGGTTTGGAGTTGTGTGTCTCTTTGCTTCTCCCTCCCGTTCTCTGGTCAGGGAAGACAAGGGAGCAGCGAAGGAGCCGGATGAATCCCAAGCCAGGCTGGCTTCTCCCCACTTTGCTTCCCTTATCAGAGGAGGTGAGAGGAGACCGAAGCGGCCCGAGCTGCGGCTTTAAGGAGCAACACTCCTTCAGGTCCCAGCTCAGTGCTCTGGCATCTCGGAGGGGGAGGCCTGCCCCTCTGATGCCGAGTGGCCCGGGTCCAATCTTTTATCACCTCGCAGAGGCTTTCCAGGTTGGCCTTCTTGAGTGTGTTGAGCACATTGACAGATAGGATCATTGTTGCCTTTGCAACACACACCTCCGCAGTCTCTGCTTCAAGTCTGGGAAATTGGGTCTTCCAAGGCGCTCTTCTTCAGCAGTTGAGAAATTTACTGCGGGGATGGGTAAGAGGGTGTTGAAGTCTAGATTAGGCTTTGGGAAGGGGCTTCACTTGAGGTCCCAGTGGCCAGATGGGATGTCCCAATGGGCAGGATTCAGCTCCCAAGACAGAGGTTCCTTACCCTTGATTTTGACATACATGCTGCAAGACCTTAGAGCTGAGCTATCTAGATCAGGGCTTGTATGGATATTTTCTTGCAAAGGGGCTGTGATCCTGCAAGGAGGTCACTTTTAATCTAGCAGCTCAGGTTTTGCACCTCTTGTATCAGCATGCAAAGTAATTGTCTGACAACCTAACTTGCTTTGATCTTGTACAGTAAGCTTTTCAGAAGCTGCCTGCAATTGCCAATAAGTTTGTTTAGGAAAATGTCTTGTACAAAGCAGCCCAGGAACAAAGAGGAACTCAGGATAGGAAGGCATCCTTCAAAGATGTCAGGAGGCCAGTTTTGGAATATTCTCTCAGTCGGAATCACCAGGCAGGTCTTCAGTCTTGTCCCTTCTCTTGACCACTTTACAAATCCAGATCTGAGATACCAAAATGGCAATGGAAGCTCTCCCTGCAGCGGGAGATCTCCTTGCTCTCTCTGCCCAGGGTCATTTTACCTGTGCATTCCAAGGGTTGGTGGGCTGTGAAAAGGCTGGGATCCCAGCAGGCAGGCATGAGTCCGCATTGCATTTCTGGCTCCCATTTCATCAGTTCCTCCCTTTCTGCCGTTCATCGCTGAAGCCCTTGGAACAGCCACTGCCCAGTGACGTGGAGCGAGGCTGTGAAATAGCTGCACTTGAGGCTGTCAGTTGGTTTCAGAACTTTCCAAGTTGGCAGATGCTCAAGAGGAGCACATCTGATACTCCCTGGGGCAGCCCCCGGTGGGTGCTGGAGTGAGACGAAGGCAAACCAGCAGGTCCTAGACCAGAGAGCTGATAATTTGGAGGGTTGCTCTAGCTCCTGTTTGAAGTCTGCTGCACAGTAAACTGCTCCTGCAGCAGAAGCGTGTGTATTCTAGCCCAGCTCTAATAAAGAGGAAGATGCTCCAGCGGGGCAAGTGTATCTCCTGCGGCCACTGGGGCAGATGTTCAGGCCCAGTGCAGGGACCATTCTCAGGATGGGGAGAAGGAGTAAGCACTTTCTTCCTCCTCTTCATCCAAGGGCGTTTCTTAAGAGGGGCTGCCTTGGCAGCTTTGTCCCAAAATGGTCCGGGGAGGGATTCTTTGCCGATTCTCAGAGCCATCAACATCCAAGGCCTGCCCCTCTGATGCCGAGTGGCCCGGGTCCAATCTTTTATCACCTCGCAGAGGCTTTCCAGGTTGGCCTTCTTGAGTGTGTAGCACATTGACAGGTAGGATCATTGTTGCCTTTGCAACACTCACCTCCGCGGTCTCTGCTTCAAGTCTGGAAAATTGGGTCTTCTAAGGTCTTGGGTCTTCTTCAGCAGTTGCGACATTTACCCATGGGGATGGGTAAAAGGGTGTTGAAGTCTAGATTAGACTTGTGGCCCTCCAGATGTTTTAATTGTTGTGAACTGCCCAGAGAACTTCAGCTATTGGGAGGTATAAAGTATAAATAAATAAATAAATAAATACTCCCATCAGCCTGAGCCAGCATAGCCAATGGTGATGGGTGATGGGTGATGGGAATTGCAGGCCAAAACATATCGGTGCTGTTCCTTTGCTCTGGGTTTATGGTGGGCTGGTTGGCCAATGTAAGAACAAAATGCTGGACTAGATGGTCCCTTGGTCTGACCCAGCATGGCTCTTCTTATGTTCTTATAAAATTACTTTTTTAATAATATGGCTGTTTTAATCTAGTTTAGTGAGCTACCTTGAGGTTCCCCTTGTGATCAAAAGTGGTCGTAGTGCTTTCAATGCAGGAGGCCCCGGGTTCAATCCCTGGCAGCATCTCCAGGTGGGGCTAGGAAAGAGTCCGGCCTGAAACCCTGGAGAGCGGCCTGTCCATGCTGACAATACTGGGCTAGGGGGACCAAGGGGCTGACTCCGTATAAGGCAGGCAGCTTCCCATGTTCCTAGCCCCCAAGGCGCAAAACTGGGAAGCTTCACAAGCATCTCTGTTTTCAACCCATTTTATTCTTTTTTCTTCTTTTTTTTGACAGGGAAGATAAACACAGAGCAGCAACAATAAACAGAGGAAACCAGAGAGGAGATGCGCAGTCCTCCAGAGCTGAGAAGAAAAGTTTCTTGTAAAAAGATGCTGTAGCACATCCTTCCCCAAGCTGGAGCCCTCCAGATGAGTTGGACTATAACTCCCATAATCCCCAGCCAGCATAGTCAGTGCCCTCATCTGGATGGTACTAGTTTGGGAAAGCTGTTGTAGCACTTTGAGGTAAGAAGACCCTTCTTTAAATGCAGCTCAGCTTATTTATTCCTGTCTCCCATGATGTTGCCTCATGCCGACTGATAGGCCCATGAATATACGGAGTTGTCCCTCACGAAGGATTCATTCTGAAATGCATTTGGCTACACCATCATTTTTTACCCCTATTTCCTACCGGTGCCCTTGCAGGTCTTCTCATCTCCTCCATTGTTTTCCAGGAGCCTGCATTGGAATGTGGAGGTGGCAGTGAGGTGTTCAGGGCCGCATTTATCTTCCTTGACAGTGACTTGCTCAATCACCTGTGAATCAGTAGCAAAATGGCTAGTGAAGAAACGCAAATGCTTAATTTCCATCATGGATTCCCCCACCACACACACACACACACGCATACACACTCAACAACATGTACACACCACACACACATACACATACATACATGCAGCAACAACAACAACAAACAGCATCTCCTCTAGAAACAGGGCAACTGAGGCTGAGAGAGCACATGAGAGCTTTGATCTCGCGAGAGCCTTGCCTCGTAATACAGTCCTGCAGAGCAGAAGTGCCATTTCTCATCTCTACCTCAATAACATCATTTGGATTCCCTCGACACACACACAAGCAGTTCTGCATTCTCACCCCCTCGTGCTCTCTGGGTACTGCAGAAGCCTCCAAGAGTGGAGCGGTGACAATCAGAGCTCTTTGCTTGGAGGCAAGGCTGATGTGACATGCCTCTCTCTCTCTCTCTCTCTTCCACAGCAGACAATAAGAAAGAGACTTCTGGCAGCAGCAGCCACAGTCCTCACTTTCCTCACCTGGATAATTGCGTGGTAAGAGAAATAAAAAGTTCTTTACTTGCTCAGTGTTCAGAAGAGCACCAAGGACCAGCCAAATGCAGAAAAGGAGCACCCAACGTGAGCAGCACAGCTCCCGCCCTCCACCCACTGGGTCATAAATCCACTGCTGCCAGCCACGGGGGCACTGTGACAAAGCAGGGTTCAGAACCAGACAAATGGCAGCATTTTTAAGGATTCTTGTGTCATGTGATGTGACCGTTTGTAGGACGACACCAGTAACTTCTGCCAGTGGCATGAATGGGAAGGAAGTGAAATGACTGAACAACCCACAGTTTTATCAGAACCGCACCCCCGTTCCAGTTGCACCGGAAGAAATGGAAGCTAGGACAGAGGTGGGGAGGCAGGGCGGGAGCTGCTCCATTAGCTGCTGGGGCTGGTGCAGGATGCAGCCTAGAAGTGTAAGCTGCAACGGCCCCAGTTTGAATCTCAGCTCTGCCATGGACTCACTGGGTGACATTAGCCAAACCTCTATTCTCAGAAGAACATAAGGAACTGCTTCCCACAGTGGTCAGCCAGATGCCTGCGGGAGCCCACAAATAATGAGTGCAACAGCACCCTCCCACCCATGTTCCCCAGCCACTGGTGCACAGAGGCAGACTGCCTCTGATCCTGGAGGTAGCATGTAGCCATCAGGACTAGGAGCCATTGGTAGCCTTCTCCTCCATGAATTTGTCCAATCCCCCTTTAAAGCCCTCCAAAACTGGTTGCCATCACTGCATCTTGCGGAAGTGAGTTCCATAGTTTAACTCGGTGCTGTGTGAAGAAGCCCTTCCTTTGATCTGTCATGAATCTCCCACCAGTCAGTGTCATGGGATGACCCCACTGGGTTGCAGTATTATGAGAGAGGGAGAAAAATGTCTCCCTGTCCACTTTCTCCACCCCAGGCATAATTTTGTACACCTCTGATCATGTCTCCCCTTACTTACCTCTTTTCTAAGCCAAACAATCCCAGCTGCTGTAACCTTTCCTCCTAGAGGAGTTGCTCCAGCCCCTGGATCATTTTAGTTTCCCTATTCTGCACTTTCTCGAACTCTACAACATCCTTTTTAGGTGCGGTGACCAGAACTGTACACAGTGTTCCGAGTGTGATTGTTTCAGCAGGATCTCTGTTTTCAACTCATTATGTTATTTTTTTTATTTTTTTTGAAGCGAAGATAAACACAGAGCAGCAGCAATGAACAGAGGAAACTGGAGAGGGGATCCAAGGACCTCCAGAGCTGAGAAGAAACAGCGTCTTGTAAAAAGATGCTGAGCACAGCCTTCCCAGCCCGGTCTCTCAGCAGAGCTGACAGGGGCCCTTCACTCCTTCTCTTCCTCCCTCACTGCAACTTGACTGGGTTAGTAAAAACTCTTCAGCCTAGTCCTGATTTGCATTTTTGTGCTCTTTAAGCATATCTTTTTTATTCGATCCCAAAATATGTGGGGAGGTGTGTTGTTGGGGTTTTCTTTTGTCTCTTTACTTTGCTAAGCACGTGGTTGTTTATTTTAGGATGCATTTTCTCCTTTTTTGATTTAGTCCTTTTATTTTGCTAATGTATTATTTGCTAATGCAAATAATGCATTTGTTGACATGGTTGTGATATTTTCCTATTTTGCTTTATTGTTATTTCTTACCTGAAGAAGTGTGTAAGTGTGTGTGTGTGTGTACATTGGATACTGTAACTTAACCTGAGGACATTTTGATCAGGTTGGTGGGAATCAGCATTGGAATGTTCCAGCCGGGAGCACAAAAGCTGATAAAAGCTGAGAAATAATGCTTAAATAAATCCTTCTGTCAAACAGAGTCCAATTGATATGATTAACAACAAAACGGGGACAAATGAATTTTTTGTAGTACAAGAACCACTCACAATCCTTATTTAAAATCAAGGTTATTAACAAATGCCAACGCTGCAGCCTCTCACTGCAATTATGATTTGAAGTGGTTGACTTTAAATACTGGAGCCCTGCAGTTCAAGATAGAGCACCCAGGGACTTTCAAAAGCTCCCTTCTGACTGAAAGTCTCCACGTTGGATATCTGATTGGGACCCGGGACTTCCGGTGGGGAGTTATGGCAGACTGATGTCTCCACGAAGGAGTGGAGACACAATGTGGCTTGAAAGCTGGCTAGGAGATACTCCAGCTGGCAAAATCACCCTAGATTAAAGGGAAGATCAAGAGATAACCAGTTAAGCCCCAAGGGTTGCTTCTTGTGAGTTTTCTGCCGAAGCGAAGGTTTTTGCAGTCAGCTCGCGGGAATGACCTGGGACTTCGGGAATTTACAGCTTGCTCGCAGTCATGTTTGGAGCCTTCATAAGGACACTAAATCTGCCAAACCCCATTTCTTAAAAGATTTATGGATTACAATTATTTATGAAGAAGAGAGATTTTCTCTACAGTGAAGTTGAGATTTCTAACGGTGAGCTAAATCCTTTTTTGGGGAGGGACTATAAAAGAGAGAGAGAGAGAGAAAAGAAAGAAAGAGAAAGAAAGAAAGAAAGAAAGAAAGGATACTGGATGGATTTAATGACTTAAGAATTCTGGGCAAAAAGCTGTATAAGATTTAAAAGTTTTGAAATGGAAAAGAGGTTTTCTATTTTTCTAATCTGTTTATTTTCTAACAATTTTATTTTTGACGAAAGTGCATATGGGTGAAGGTTGCTATATAGAGTCCAGTTCGTTGTGGGGTTGTTTTTTGTTTATGTTAACAGTCTGCCAAGAACAGGCTGTGACTTCTGTTGCTATGGAGATGGGACTCAATGCAGATGACAAGTAAAAGGACTGTAGGATTTTAGGGCTTGTCCTCTGATTGCATTGAATAATGGCTAATGCCAGAAAGGGAATGAAAGGGGGTAGAAGGGGTTCAGTTGACTTATCAGAAAAAAATGGTTACACCTGATCTGATTCAGAACTTATTTTAACAAATGGGAAATAAAAGGGAAGATCTTGAAAATAAGATGGAAAACATGATGGAAGCTTTTGAGAAAAGAATGGATGACAGGCTTATTAAAATAAAAGTGGAAATGACCAAAAAAAAGGTTAAAAAATTGGATGGCTCTATAAAGCAAATATTTATTTTTATTTTTATTTTTATTTTTATTTTTATTTTTATTTTTATTTTATTTTTATTTTTATTTTTATTTTTATTTTATTTTTATTTTTATTTTTATATAAATAAATAAATAAATAAATATCTGGAGAGGTGAAATAGATTAATGATAAGGTAGACATCTTAGAGAATAAAACAGAAGTATTGAAAAGACACTTTGATAGAGAATTAGACAATTTGTCCTTATTGTTATTGAGAGAAAAAGAATATTGTTTGAGATTTAGAGCTATTCCAGAGTCTGATGAAGAGAGAAAGGATTATTAAACCTTTGGCAAATTTCTTGGATTGAGAAGAGGATGATATGGAGACAGAAATTGACAAAGTTCACAGAATAAATTCCACATTTGCTAGAAAAAAATATTTTACTATTTCAAAAAATTAAAACAACATATTATTTGTTTACAAGAGACTCATATCAGGAAAAAGATACAAAGTATTTAGCCCAGAAACCTTTGGGTGAAGAATTTATTTCTGCAAGCACAAAAAGAAAAATAGAGTTGTTTTGTATATTAAGCCTCATTTAACATCAGAATTTGTATCATCTGATCATCATGGTAGATTTGTGGGAGTAGAGGTTACTTACTTTAAATGGCTCTAAGACTATGGTGTTGGGAGTCTATGCCCCTAATGAAGATAAAGTGGTGTTTTACAAAAAGACTTATGGATAGTCTAATTGATGTCAATTATGAAAGTTGGTGTTTGATGGGAGATTGGAATGGAGTTATTTTACCCCAAATGGATAGAACTTATGAGAAAAATATTAAAAGTTCTCAAGGTAAACTTCTGAAATCTTTTTTTGATTTGATGGACAATTTGGGATTGGTGGATTTATGGAGGCAGAAAAATGGTAATTCAAGGGAATATACTTTTTTTTTCCAGAAAGGCACAGATCTTTTTCAAGAATAGATATGATTTTGACATCTTGAGATCTAGTTACTAAGATTTCTGAAATATAGAGATTTTACCAAAGACTTTCTCAGATCACGACCCCGTGACTATGGTTTATAAAAGAAAAGCTAACACTTTTAGATGGAGATTAAATGAAGTATTATTACAAAATACAGCTATTGTTGAAGATTGTAAAAAGAAACTGAAAGAATTCTTTGATACTAATTTAAATAAGGGTACAGATTTGAGAATGGTCTGGGATGCTAACAAAGGCTTTATTAGGGGTTATTTCATACAGCATAATAATCAGCTTAAGAGAAAGAGGCAAGAGAAAATACAAAATATTTTGGAGGAGATAAAAAGAAAAGAAGAATTAAAGAACTCTCCAGGAAAAACAAATATTCTTCAACAAATTAAAATTTTACAGCAACAGCTATCTGTGTTAACAATAAGAGAAACAGAAATAAAATTGAATTATGCGAAACAAAGGAACTTTGAATTTGCAAATAAACCAGGGAGATGGTTGGCTTATAAACAGAGCAAAGAAAGAGAAAAGAAAATGATACAAAAAGTGCAGGAGGGGATACTGTATTAACAAATAATATGGCAATACAAAAAGTATTTTATCAGTATTACTCAAATTTATATAAAAGACATGATGTCCCATCTGAAATAATAGATGAATATATTGAAAAACAAAAGTTACCCAAGATCACAGAGGAACAGAGACAAATTATGAATGGTCCTATAACAATTAGAGAACTGGTGCATCAGATTATGTACTTTGTTTTTGTCTATTTGCATGAAAATCTGTATTTGCATGTGTATTTTTCCAAATGAGCTCTTCCACAGAAGCACTGAGTCTGTGGGTGACAATACTGGGCTCCAAAACTAATTGAGTACTAGGAACATGCTATCGTCCCCCAGACCAGAATGCACAGGGTGATCTTGAGAAGGAAAACAAAATCAGAGAGGCCACCAAACAAGGAAGTGTTGTGATAATGGGTAATTCCAGAAATTACCTCCACATTGATTGGATAAATGCATGTTCCAGTCATGACAAAGAGGTTAAATTTCTTAATGTCCTAATGACTGTGCCCTAGAACAGTTGGTCATGGAACCAACCAGAGGGGAGGCAACCCTGCATTTAACCCGAAGTGGTGCCACCCAGGACATAGTAAGAGATGTGACTGTTGTCGAACCAGCTGGAAACAGTGGCCACAGTGCTGTCAGGCTTTATATATATATATTTAAGTGGGAAATTGTCATGGAAGTCCAACACAGTCACGTTTGACTTCAAAAAAGGAAACTTCTTTAAAATAAGGGAACTGGTAAAAAGGAAGATGAAAGGGGGCATCAAGAAGGTTAAATCCATTCCAAATGCTTGGAGGTTACTCAAAACAACAATAATAGAAGCTCAGCTAGAATGTATAGCACAGGTTAGGAAAGGCAGCACCAAGTCCAAGAGGTCACCAGCATGGTTAATGAGCAGTTCCAAGGAAGCTATGAAAGAAAAGAAGGCTTCCTTCAACAAAAGGGAGCGCAAGCTTGCACAAAGGAGATGCAAGCAGATAATAAGAGATGCCCCCACCCCCCAAAAAAAGCATTTTGAGGAGCATACCACGAACAACATCAAGGCCAACAATAAAGAATTATTTAAATATATCAAAAGCAGGAATCCAGCTAAGGAGGCATTTGGACCATTGGATGGCAATCAAGTTAAAGTAGTACTAAATTAGAATAAGGAGAAATGAAACCATTTTGAAATGTACTCATTCTGAAGTGTATGCATTTTTTAATTGTACCCGTGCTGTTGAATGCATTTTTTGGGGTGGGGGTGGGTCTGTGAATCACATTGCAAGCTCAGAAATGAATGGACTTCAATCACAGATTGTGTCTGAGTCCATGTTTGGTCCTGAAGGTGCAAACTGGGTAAAATCTTGATGAAAAATGAGCTGAACATAATTTCTCATACACATCCCGACTCAAACATCTTTAGGGTGCCTTTTTCATAGTGTTAGGAGACATGCCGAAAGCTAAGTAATAAATGAAAAATTAATATTCCTGCTTAAAAGAAATCACATTTCATGTTTTGCTATCTGTTGCAGGAAATCCAGGAGGCAAGGACTAAATGAAAACATGTCCATCATAATTAAGACACTCACAGCTTGATAGGCAGCTCACTGCTTGCCTGCCTTCCCGTGGACTCTGCTGTTATATCCACAGCTGGCATTTGGTAGGGATGTACGAAAAATTCATCTCCGTTCATTTTTGATCAGGATTTTTCTGGTTCCAGACTCAGACGCGATCTGCGGGCGAAACCTATACAGTTCCAAGCTTACAATGTGATTCGTGCAACCCCAAACAAAACAAAACAAAATGCGTTCAACAGCAAACATGCATTTCAAAATGTGCACAAATGCACTTTAACCATCAGAGAAGAATGTGTATGTTCCAAAAATGCATACATTTCAAAATCAGTACATTTCAAAGATGTACAGAAATATGCTGGGCTGTGCAATCCAATGTGGCTGCCCATAACCCTCTGGACTTGGAGGATTATGGGCATCCTCTTGAAGACGGAAGGAGCTCAGAGGCAAAGGTTGCCTCCATGCTTCTCCCACCCTGGCAAAAGATGTAGACAGCCAATTTCAGCTAAGTCTTTGCACCTGCTTGTGAGTACGACAGGCTGAGGCACCTCCGGGATACATCATATCCCAGCAGAGCCTCATTCCTCCTCTCCTCACCCCCTGGAAACGCCCACCCAGAGCTGGCTCCGAGGTCAGTCATGTGACTTTGGAGTTGCAGCCAGCACGGAAAGAACCACACCAGCTGTGAGGGCAGAGGGAGGGTGCTCTGAATTTGGAGTCGCAGCTCTGACCTCGGAGCGGTTTTCCGAGGTCGAAGCTGGGACTCCGAATTATCCTATGGCCATCTAGACAGTGTCTTGCAACCATAGGATTGCACCTTTCATCATGGGAGAAGAATGCGTACATATATCAGAAGCCGGAAACCAGCTAGGGAGGCAGTTGGATCATTGGATGATAATGGGGATAAAAGAGTACTAAAGGAGGATAAGGAGATTGCAGAGAAGCTGAATGAATTCTTTTCATCTGTCTTCACTGCAGAAGATACAGGACAGATCCCTGTGCCTGAACCAACGTTTTCAGAAATGGAGTCTAAGGAACTGAGGCAAATAGTGGTGACAAAAGATGAAGCTCCCAGCCTGATTGACAAACTGAAAATTAATAAATCACTGGGCCCAGATAGTATCCATCCTAGAGTTAATTCAAATGTGAAATTGCTGATCTCCTAACAAAAATATGTAACATGTCCCTAAAATCAGCCTCTGCACCAGAGGACTGGAGAATGGCCAATGTAATGCCAACTTGTAAAAAGAGATCCGGGGGAGGGGACCTGAGAAATTACAGGCCGGTTAGCTTAACATCTATGCCAGGTAAAATGGTTGAAAGCATTATTAAAGGAAAAATTAGTAAGCAGTCATGGAATAAGAGAAGTCTTCTTATGGATCAGTAACTGGTTAAAGAACAGAAAGCAGAGAGTAGGGATGAATGGCAAATTCTCCCTATGGAGGGATGTAAACAGTGGGGCCCCAGAGGGATCTGTATTGGGAAATTGGGACTAATGCTTTTCAACTTGTTCACAAATGATCTGGAATTAGGAAGGAGCAGTGAAGTGGCCAAGTTTGCTGATGACACCAAATTATTTAGGGTGGTGAAAACAAAAAGGGATTGTGAGGAGTTCCAGAAGGATCTCTCCAAACTGGGAGAATGGGCATCAAAATGGCAAATGCAATTCAAGGTAAGCAAGTGCAAAGTAATGCACATTGGGGTGAAAAATCCCAACCAAGTATAATCTGATGGGATCCGAGCTAGTGGTGACTGCTGAAGAAAGAGATCTTGGGGCTGTGGTCTACAGTTCGATGAAAATGTCGACCCAGTAAGCGACTGCTGTGAAAAAGGCAAATTCCAATGTTAGGCATAATTCGGAAAAGAACTGAAAATAAAAGTGCCAAGGTCATACTACCCTTAACAAATCTATGGTGCGATCACACTTAGAATATTGTGTATTGTAGGTCACCACACCTGAAAAAGAGTGTGTAGAGTTGGAAAAAGTGCAGAAAAGGGTAACTAAAATGACCAAGGGGCTGGAGCAACCCCCCTATGAGGAAAGGTTACAACATCTTCAAATGTTTAGCTTAGGAAAGAGGCAAGTAAGGGGAGACATGATAGAGGTGTACACAATTATGCATGGTGTGGAGAAAGTGGACAGGGAGACATTTTTCTCCCTTCCTCATAATACTAGAACCCAGTGGGGTCATCCCATGAAGCTGATTGGTGGGAGGTTCAGGACAGATAAAAGGAAGTCCTTCTTCACACAACACATAGTTAAACTAGAGAATTTGCTACCACAAGATGTATTAACGGCTACCGATGGGATGGCTTTCAAAGGAGAATGGACAAATTCATGGAGGAGAAGACTATGAATGGCTACTAGTCCTGATGGCTATATGCTACCTCTAGTATCACAGGCAGTATACCTATGTACACCAGTTGCTGGGGAACATGGGCAGGAGGGTGCTCTTGCACTCATGCCCTGCTTGTGGGTTTCCCGCTGGTTGACCATTGTATGAAAAGAATGCTGGACTAGATGGACCCTTGGTCTGTTCCTGCACAGATCTTCTAATGTTCTTAAGGAGAATGTAGGGAGAGGTCAGAAGGGGGGGGGGACTTTTTGAATGAAAGGAAATGCTGTCACATAGTTTTAGACTTTGTTCTAGTTGGGAACTGAAGACTCAGTATTTAAACATCTCTGGTACTAAGTCTTAACGTTAGCAAACAATATTTTTTTAAAAATAGAACAATGTAAGCAGAAGCATCTGTTGTCAATTTTATGAACTGTTCAACTTGATCAGCACATTTGAGATTCATAGCTGAATAAACCCAATCTTATGTTGCATGACTAGTCCTAGTAGGCGATCACTCGTGACCGAGTAAGATTGTCTTCCAGGATAAAATTACAAAAAGAAAACTATAAAAAGAGGAAATTCTAAAGAAAATTGTGTAGACTCTTGCGATGGGTCCATAAGTGACTGTGGAGGCCAATTCTAGATCCACACAGCTTCCCACAGTGAGGACACAGGTTACCAGATGGAAGATGGTCCTGTAAAGGATTCATTTGACGTGCTTTTCGCTTAGCACGTTTCTCCCTTTCACCTTGCACTCTGGCTTCTTCAAAGTCCATGGAACCTTTGTGAAAGGCCAACCTCCAGTTAGATCGTTCATGGGCCAGAGCTTCCCAGTTTTCGATGTTTATATTGCATTTTTTTAGATTAGCCTTATGAACATCTTTAAACCCCTTATGCTGACCACCGATATTCCTCTTTCCATCCTTGAGTTGGGAATAAAGTAACTGCTTTGGGAGATGGCAGTCAGACATTCGAATAACACCAGTCCATTGAAGTTGGCATTGAAGGATCTTTTTTTTTTTCAACGTTAGTAGTCTTTGCTTCTTCCAGTACACTGACATTTGTTCGCCTATCTTCCCAAGTAATTCGCAGGATTTTCCGGAGACAACATTGATGAAATCTTTCAAGGAGGTGGAAATGACGTTTACAGATAGTCCATGTTTCGCAGACATAAAATAAAGTTGGTAATACAATGACTTTATAAACCAGTGTTTTGGTTTCCTTACAGATATCCCG
Source organism: Shinisaurus crocodilurus (assembly GCA_021292165.1). Classification (NCBI taxonomy): domain Eukaryota; kingdom Metazoa; phylum Chordata; class Lepidosauria; order Squamata; family Shinisauridae; genus Shinisaurus; species Shinisaurus crocodilurus. The sequence continues at coordinate 318,779,078 of CM037876.1, read as the reverse complement.
ATCCTCGAACACTCTATGTTTCATTCGAGAAAATGCGGCACTTGCGGAGCTCAAACGATGCTGGATTTCACTGTCGATGTTAGCTGTAACAGAAAGATAGCTGCCAAGATAGAGAAATAGCTTGGGTGGACTACCACCCAAGCAATAGGAAACACTGTGTGAAAAGCTCTACAGGGCCCTATCCATGAAAAACACAATGCCAATCCTACCTGACTGATTTGATTATATCTGCTTCTTGCTTTGGCCAATAATGGCATCTTGCCCTTCTCCTGCTTAACTCAAAGTGCAAGGACATTCCTAGGAAAAGGCAAACATTTCTCCTCATGGGACGCTTTGTCTGTGATACTCAAAGGCCGTCTATGGTCATCCTCCTTTCTCAGACATGCACATAACCAGGAAGGGTATGTGTGTGGTGTGGTCGAGAAGGCGCATTTGCCCCCCCACCTTTTGTGTGGCCATGCTGATGCCCCCAAAGATAGGTCTGCAGACTCCCCTGCCCAGTTTCTCTTCAAGATACTGAACATTGTCCGGGGGGGGGGCACACCTTGTGTTCTCTTGGTGGTTGTGCTCTGTTTCCTCTGCTTCCTTAATGCACACTTTGATGAGTATGAGAAAGTTCGCTGAGATTTCCCACAGCTTCTGACCCGCGATGACAATAGCTTCTCCTCCTCCTTTTTGGCACTTCAGCAGCCAGGCCGGCAAGACATCAGCATCTGTCATCGCAAAACCGTTAGATACTGAAGGCAGCTTGATGGATGACCCAGGCTGCAGTTCCAGTCGGAGGAGTGAGAGGAGACGTCGGAGGAATTATGAAGGAGAGGATAATATGCAATTGGTGAGATGGCGTGACAAAGTGATTTGCTTAAACACAGCACTAGCCCAGCTGTGAACAGGAGTAGAGGAGGAAAAGTCTTGTCAATATTTAAATAGCCGATCACGTCCTTCACTTGACAGGCCATTTATATGTGGAGATTAGATCAGTGTATTGCAAATGCTGAGCTTTGTTCGGGCCTCGCTTCTTCTACCTTGGACAGCTCCACTTGGTGCAGGAGGAAACAAAGCAGGCAGGTGGCAGGGCAGCCATTTTAATAAGCCCGTGCAGGGGGAAAGGCGTGACTTGTGTTTCGCTGCAGATGTGCCCATACCTTCAACTTCAGGAAGCCACCTTCTTTAGCCGATGATAGGATGGATGCCATTTTCTACACTGAACTGGTGATTTTATTGAAAAGTTTAATGTAAAATGGATCCTGATGCTCAGCAGCACCAAATGAGCCATAAGAGGCCCGGCATCAGTGTTAGGGAACTGCAGTGTTGCATGCAGAAGGTCCCAGGTTCAATCCCTGCTGGCAGCCTCTCCTGGTAAGGTTAGGAAAGAAACCTACCTGAAACCTTGGCAAGCCATTGTCAGGCAGTGCCAACAAGACTGAGCTAGCTCAGTGTTCTCCGACCTTGGGTCCCCAGATGTTGAGTGGGGCATGCTGGGAGTTGTAGGCCAAAAACATCTGGGGACCCAAGGTTGGAGAACACTGAGCTAGATGGACCAAGGGTCTGATTTGGTGGAAGGCAGCTTCCGATGTTCCTGGTTTTACTCTCCTGTTGGTTGCATCTTTTATGTTCTTAATTTTTGTTTCGTTGTTTAAAATTCTTTTAATGTCTGCTTTGTGCACTGCCTTGAGGGCCTTGTGGCCAGAAGGCAGTTTCTAATTATTTTAATTAATAAATAGAATTAAAATCAAGCTTCCAAATTAGAAAACAACAAAAGATAAAAGAAAGGAGGAAAGGAATTACCCAGATGCTGCAGAGCTCTCTTGATGGGATTTTTGGGCAAGCTGCTTCCACTGTATAACTAACCAGTGGTCACCGTTCAACACAAAGTTATGTCTGCTGAGGCCAACTGATTTTCATGGGTCTATGCATAGAATCATAGAATCATAGAAAAGTAGAGTTGGAAGGGGCCTACAAGGCCATCGAGTCCAACCCCCTGCTCAATGCAGGAATCCAGGTCAAAGCATCTCTGACAGATGTCTGTCCAGCCGCACCTTGAATGCCTCCAGACTGGGAGAGCCCACCACCTCCCTAGGTAGTTGATTCCATTGTCTTATTGCTCTGACAGTCAGGAAATTTTTCCTGATGTTTAGGTGGAATCTAGGTTCCTGTAACTTGAGCCCATTATTCCGTGTCCTGCAAACTGGGATGAACGAGAAGAGATCTTTGCCCTCCTCTGTGTGGCAACCTTTCAAGTACTGGAAGAGCGCTATCATATCTCCCCTCAGTCTCCTCTTCTGAAGGCTAAACATGCCCAGTTCTTTCAGTCTCTCCTCATAGGGCCTTGTTTCCAGTCCTTTTATCATCCTTGTTGCCCTCCTGCCTAACCCTAGGTTGGATTGTGGTCACAGGGTTTGTTATGGGGAGTGGAATCCCAGTTCCTTATAGAGAAAAGGGAAATAAGGGATGAAGCGGTACGGGCACAACAGTTTGCCCTTGCGGTGGGGTCGTGGATTTGCTGCTGTTGTGTGGAAAATACAGACCGGCGACCCCGGCATCAGTCTCTGCAGCCAGCGAGTCACCTGTTCTGCTCTGGTGCTCCCCCCTGCCGTGCGATGCTCCCTCTCCAGCATCCGCTGCCGCAGCGCCTGCCTCAACTCTCCTCCATTATCTGTGCAAGCTGCTGTCCTTTTTGTTCTCATCCGAAAGCACCATGTGGTGCAGCGACTCAGAAGACAGCCCGGCTGAAAAGGACATTAACTGAATTAGCGCTTTAGCCTCAGGAGAAGGGTTTTCACCTGGTCAGAGTGATTGCAATCCAGCAACAGAGTGAAGATGAAAAAAGCACCTGGTTAGGCCCAACTCCAGGCATCCGTTGAGACTGGAAGCGGCCTGCAGCTGCATCTGTGCCCGGCAGCTGGTGACTTCTTCAGTCAGCGGGCCCTGCTTGCTCCCTGGGCTCCCTCCGAGGGGCTACTTGCTTGGCCACATTGGCTGGCTTGGGGTGTCCCGGGAGAAGATGTAATAGGTGATGGTTCTATTGTCTGGCCTTACCGTGAGCACTTGCAAGAGTGTGACTCTGCGGGGCCCTGACTGGCCTTTGCCCCCCCGTCACATGGCTGCTCCCAAGTGCCTTCCCCCTTGCCAGCTCATCGACGTGATGAGGCGTCCCAGCCTGTCCTTGACGGGATTGCAGGTACGCAGGCTGGCGGTTCTCACTGAGCCATTGCTTTCCCCAGATTCTTGGGTGGCAGCAGTTGCCAGGAGTGCCTTTTTAAATTTTAATTTTATTTAAAATATTTCTTGGCTGCCTTTCATGGCAGAAGCCCTCCCAAGGCAGAGTGCAATAATAAAATACACAATAAAAGCTGATACGGTCTTAAAAAGGCAATAAAAGCAGCAGCAACAGCAAACGTATCAGGGGAATGCCAGAGTAAAATAATATGTTTTCGGGACCTTCTTAAAAGCCTACAATGATGGGGCCTGGTGGTGGACCCCTGAGGGCAACTTATTCCAGAGGAGTGGGGCCACTGCAGAAGAGGCCTTCTCAGGTCTGCTCTCACGGATGGGACTCTCCTGCTGATCTTAAAGTACCTTGGATCAGCTTTGGCTGATCTGCCAGGGAAGGGGCCTTTCCTGGAGGAAGCAGAGTTGGCTTCAGTCATCCCTGCTTCAGTTACTTCCAGACTGGATTTCTGTGATGCACTCTGTATGGGTCTGCCTTTAAGACAGTCTGTAAATATATCAATTGGTCCAAAATGTGGCAGTCACACTTTTGATTGGCCCTCGTAAAGCATATAGCTCCAATCTTAGGCTGCTGTACAAGAAATTCATTTATGTTTGCAAATCATATGAAATGAGAATGCAAGCAGGAGCACATGTTCTCCGAAAACGTTTGCAAATTCCTGAACTTAAAAAATGCACATTTTTACACTTCGCTCTATGAGGGAAAAGTATGGATTGGGGTGAGCTCCTTTTAAAAATGTGTATTTTCCCCCTTTGAAACGCGCACATTCCCCATTCCAACAAGCAAACAAAAGAAGGGCACAATCGTACACAAGAAATGAGGTGGGGTGAACTTCAAGGTGGTGTTCAGAGAACCTCGGCAGTCGTGAAAATCATTTGCCCGTCTCTAAGTCCAGCGTCCCATTTGTTCCTGGGCTGAAATCAAAATGCTGCTTTTGGTTTGGTCTTTAAAGCAGGGGTGGGCAACATGTGGCCCTCCAGATGTTTTGGCCTACAACTCCCATGATCCCTCACTATTGGCTATGCTGGCAGGGGCTGATGGGAGTTGTAGGCCAAAGCAACTGGGCCACCACCAGCTGCCCACCCCTGCTTTAAAGCCTGAAATGGCTCCAGACAAGGGGCCCTTCAGTGCTGTTTGCTCCCACAAGGAGCAGCAGTTCCTGCCCGGGAATTAAGATCCATGTCGGAAGCAGCCTGGCTCTTGGTGCCCTCTTGGGAGATGTGGCAAGCGAGCAGGAGAGACCAGGCCTTTTCTGACTCTGGAATGCTCTCCCAACTGAAATTTGTTAGGCTCTCTCTGTGTGTCTTTCACCAGAAATTGTTGACACTTTTCTTTCAATGGGCTTTTAACATGTAACACCTAGTTTTATTGTTGCTTGTTTTAATGTCTAATATGTTTTACTCTTGCAGCTGCTGGATTTGTTTCTCACTTGTTGGTGGTATTTTGTTATTGCTTTTACAAATGGCTTGTTGTACTTGCATTTTTCTTGACTATGTTATATGCTTTTGTGATTATGTTGCACTCCACTTTGGGTGCTTTTAGTAGAAAGGTGTTAACAACAATGACAATGAGAGCAATGACAACCACAATGACAACAGTAACATGCTTGTTGCCTACAAGAGTTCCAATCTAGATGCAGCAAGAGGATGGACAACGCGTGACTTCAGGCTGGTCTTGAGAGGCAGCCGACCGGCTGGAGGGGGATGGTGGACCTGTGGCCAGAGGACAGAAGAGATCACGGAAGAAGAAACAGAGGAAACGGAATGGGTGCCCACCGGGGAGGGAGGGAGGGCGTGCTGGCTAAGAGGAAGCCAGCAAGAATGGCTGGGGAGGATCCCCTCAGAGCTTGAAGAGAAGGACAGCTGGGCACTCACTCTCAAACACCCTCCCTCTGCTTGAGGCCTGGCTGGGAGCTTTGGGCCAAGGACCAGGTTACCTGGCAAACCGCCTTCCCCAATACGGACCTGCATGATCATGAAGACCATCGGAGGAGGCCTTGCTGGTTGGACAATGACCTGCAGACTACCATCTTTCAGCAGCCAGGAAGAGGGCCTTCTGTGTGGTGGCGCCCAATTTATGGAATGGTCTCCCCCCTGGTATCTGGGAGGCACCAACTATAACATGTTTTAGGCCCCAGTTAAAGACCCATTTCTTTACAGTGGCCTTCCCTGAGTGAATGTGCTGTCCAGTCCGTTGGTTTGTAATTATGTGTTGTAGTGATTTTAAATTGGTTTTAATGTTCTATATTAATGTTTTATATAAGTGTTTTAGTAATTACGTATTTTAATTTTATTTTAATACCTATCATGATGTATTTTAATTTTTTAATTTTTATTTTTTTGTAAACCAGTTAGAGATTTTTTTAAAATATGGACAATAGTATTTTTTAAAAATATGGACAATATTTTTTAAAAATATGGACAATCACATACATACATACATACATGCGGACCCTGTGTTCTCTGAGGAGTCCTGCTGTGATTCCAGCAGCACCCAAAATAGAATTACGTCTGGTCTACAGCACCCCTATGGAGACTTATTGGGATCTGTCTGGCCTAGAATAAGTCCTGGCTGGTCCCTGCAGTCAGTGTCAACAAGCCATGCTAGACCTAGCAAGTGCCAGCAGCCCACGCTCTCTGCTGCAACAGAGACATGCTTGGGGACATCTGCTCATGTGAACTATATTTCCCATGTAAGTTAATAGCGAAGAGATCCCCTGAACATGCAAGGAGTGCATTTTCCTGTGCCACAATGCAATCAGATTCCGCTTTCATGTATCTGGAATAGGCAGGGGGAGATCTTGATTCAAAAATGCCTGGCCTTCTGTCCATGCAGAGTCCAGGTGCCACCCTTCGTAAGATGGTCACACACGCAACACCTCCACCACCTCTTAATGTCTGCAAGTTAACATTGCCTAATTTCCTCAAGCCCTGCATTCATGCACTTTGTGGCATATGATCCTGGTATTGCTACTGCAGCTTCACAGTTCATTTCCAGTCTCAATTCAAAATGCTAGTTATTACCTTTAACTCCCTAAAACATGTGGGTGCTTAAAGGACCGTCTCCCATCTTCAAAAAGGGCAAGAAGGAGGAACCTGGGAACTATAGGCCAGTCAGTCTGACATCAATCCCCGGGAAGATTTTTGAGCAGATTATAAAGAAGTCAGTCTGCAAGCACCTTGAAAACAATGCAGTGATTACTAGAAGCCAGCATGGATTTGTCAAGAACAAATCCTGTCAGACTAATCTGATCTCATTTTTTGATCGGGTAACCTCCCTTGTGGACTGTGGGAATGCTGTGGACATTATATACCTGGACTTCAGCAAAGCTTTCGACAAAGTGCCTCATGATATCCTGATTAGTAAGCTAGCTAAGAGTGGGCTAGATGGAACAACTATCAGGTGGATCCACAATTGGCTACAGAATCGGACTCAAAGAGTGCTTATCAATGGTTCCTTCTCAAACTGGGGAGAGGTAACGAGCGGGGTACCACAGGGCTCGGTCCTGGGCCCGGTGCTCTTCAACATTTTTATTAATGACTTGGATGAGGAGGTACAGGGAATGCTTATCAAATTTGCAGATGACACAAAGTTGGGTGGAACAGCTAATACTCTGGAAGACAGAAACAAAATTCAAAGTGACCTCGATAGGCTGGAGCGCTGGGCCGAAAACAACAGAATGAAATTTAACAGGGATAAATGCCAAGTGCTGCACCTAGGGAGAGGAAACCAAATGCAGAGTTACAGAATGGGGGACACTTGGCTCAACAATACTACAAGTGAGAAGGATCTTGGAATTGTGGTAGATCACAAACTGAATATGAGCCAGCAATGCGACGTGGCTGCAAAGAAGGCAAATGCAATTTTGGGCTGTATTAATAGAAGTATAGCTTCCAAATCGCGGGAAGTGATAATTCCCCTTTACTCGGCACTGGTTAGGCCTCATCTTGAGTACTGTGTCCAGTTCTGGGCACCTCATTTTAACAAGGACATAGACAAACTGGAGAGGGTTCAGAGGAGGGCAACAAGGATGATAAAGGGACTGGAAACAAGGCCCTATGAGGAGAGACTGAAAGAACTGGGCATGTTTAGCCTTCAGAAGAGGAGACTGAGGGGAGATATGATCGCACTCTTCCAGTATTTGAAGGGATGTCACACAGAGGAGGGCAAAGATCTCTTCTCGTTCATCCCAGTTTGCAGGACACGGAATAATGGGCTCAAGTTACAGGAACCTAGATTCCACCTAAACATCAGGAAAAATTTCCTGACTGTCAGAGCAATAAGACAATGGAATCAACTACCTAGGGAGGTGGTGGGCTCTCCCAGTCTGGAGGCATTCAAGGTGCGGCTGGACAGACATCTGTCAGAGATGCTTTGACCTGGATTCCTGCATTGAGCAGGGGGTTGGACTCGATGGCCTTGTAGGCCCCTTCCAACTCTACTTTTCTATGATTCTATGATTCTATGATTCCTCCCGGTGTGATCCTGCCTGGCCACTTGGGCCTTTCACGCATCCTGCCACCTCCCCAGTGGCAGGGGCAGAGGGAGGAGCCTTCCCCATCGCAATGGCGGCTGTGGGATCCCCCGCCCTGGGTGGGCTCCGTGGCCGACCTCTCGTCACTGGTTAAAAACATTTTTGTCCCAGCAGGCCTGATGGAGCCAGTGTGGCGTAGTGGTGAGAGTGTTGGACTGGGACTCGGGAGATCCGGGTTCTAGTCCCCACTCAGCCATGAAACTCACTGGGTGACTTTGGGCCAGTCACTGACTCTCAGCCTAACCTACCTCACAGGGTTGTTGTGAGGATAAAATGGAGAGGAGGAGGAGGATTATGTAAACCGCCTTGGGTTCCTTGCAGGAAAAAAGACGGGATATAAATATAATAAATAAATAAAAACTTTCTTATGCTTTGTTCCCTTGTTTTTGTTGCTTTATCTCCCACTTCTGATAATCTTTTTTTCTTTTCTTTCTTTCCTTTTTGTAATTAAAAAAAAATGCTTCTGAACTATGGTGTTAGCTGCCTAGGACATTTTATTGATTCAAATAGATAGGTGGGATATAAACATTTTAATCAATAAATAATATCTAGCACAGTGATGGCGAACCTTTTTGAGCCCGAGTGCCCAAACTGCAACACAAAACCAACTTATTTATTTCAAAGTGCCTTAAATTTGGCACCAAGGAGGAGCGGGCACTAGCTAATCGCGCCCCGCTCTGTCTCAGGGCATGGCTCTTCACCGGGCGCGCAAAGATTCGGGCGTGCGCGAGCTGTGCTTCTGAGCTGTCTGTTCAGTTAGAAGGAGGGCTGGGTGCCTGCGCAGTCCGCTTCTGGGGGCGGAGATGTTGGAGTGTGCCTGCCTGTGGAGGCCAGCGAGGAACGAGTGGAGAGGAGTTACTATGGAAACCCAATGCTAAATGCAGAAGGGGATGGTCTTTTCATGATCTGGCGACCAATGGCTCGAGTGCCCACAGAGAGGTCCCTGCGTGCCAGCTGTGGCACGCGTGCCATAGGTTCGCCATCACTGATCTAGCATAAAGCCCTCTGATCCAAACTGGACTCAATGCTTGGTTAATGTTGGCGGTCAACTAACGCAAAGTGATGCAGTCACCTCTGAATGCAAAGTGATGCAGTCACCACGTGGCAGCAAGGAAAAAGCAAAGAGGTTGTTGTTACCGATAGATAGCCACATGAACCTTATGCACTGAAAATGCCATTCCTCCAGATAATGGACCAATAAGAGGAGGAAGGAAAGGGACCCTTCCCATTCCTGTGTTAACTTTCAGTTGCAGGTGACTGAGCAGGAATGCAATGAGTAACGGTAACTTTCCATGCCCGCAGGCCACCATGGCATCGGCCGAGGATATCTATAATTGACTCTGTTTAATGAAAAGTTAAGTTTGATACTTTCGCAGCAAGCATTCACCCAACGCAGTCCTTTCATTGCTTTAAGTTTGAATAGCCTCAGGAGCTCATAAATTACAGGTCATTCCATAAGACCTCTGTGCAAAATCAAGTTGCTAGCTTGTTTGCTTGCTGTTTAAAAAGCAATCCATTATTACCATCAGCTTTCAGGATGAAATGGTGATTCTTGTAAAGTTGGACCAAAGAAATCTCAACGGAGACCCTCTGAGGCTTCTATCCACCTCTGCACAAATAAATTTTCTCCTGCCGTTGGATGTGACTGTCTATTCTGAGCTGCTGCAAGAGCTTTCAGTGGTGGGTCCGAGTGTAGACATGGGTTCAAGGCTCGGATGCACCAAATGTCAGAATGATGCAGGAGGCAGAAGATGCTCTCCGTGATGGCACTGAATATTATTCAGCCCGTTCTCCTAGCTTAAATTTGCTCAGTTCAAAATCTTGAAATTAGAGTCTAGGTTCTTTCCTTAGTTTCACATACGCATAGAGCAGATAGCAGCTGGGGGAGGATCTGGACCATGGCAGGGGAGGAAAGGGTTATCCTCTCTCCATCCTCAGTGGTCCAAATATTGTCCGCTCAGCCCTCAGCCCTGGCTGCTATTTATGTTTGAAAACACATGCACATTAATTGTAGTCATGCAATTAATGTCATGTTTAATCTGGTCTCAAAGATAACTAGTAGGTTTTGGATGGCAGACTTCTAGACTTGTAGCAAGCTCCATCAGGTACCACATGCTAAGCTGTGTGTGTGTGTGTGTGTGTGTGCGTGTGCGTGCAAGAGGGAGGAAGGGAGGGAGGGTGGACATTTTGTTAGCAAGGACAACTGATGTATCAACTTATGTGGAATCAACTGTATAGATCAGTGTTCTCCAACCTTGGGTCCCCATATGTTTTTGGCCTACAACTCCCAGCATGCTCCAGCCAGGTATAGATGCTTTTCAAGTGTGGTTTGCGGTTGGGTGAGGAAATTGTGGTGATACCAGTTGCCTATGAATTGGCCATAATAAATGGAGCAACCAGAGAGGCCTTTCAGTCCATCATAGTCACATGACATGCACAAACACACACATACAGAGAGAAATATTTTGCCCATGTATAAAAGTCCTCCACAGACTAATCTTAATGAATTTGGCTCACTGGCTGGATTAATTTGCCTGGTAAGGTAATAAATTCTCCTCAACAGTCACTAAATGGATACTTAACATAAAATATTCCCATTGTCTGTGGAAATTACTATTGGATAGTCCGTGCGTGCTTACAGTGAAGGGCTGATTGGAGGAATCAAGTGCACATGCCCATGGACACACACACACACACACACACACACGCACACACACTGCTATGTTTCTGCTAGGCTTTAATTTAGCATCACAATAGCTCAAGGCTGAACCTCTAATAGTTTCCAGCACTGACCTTTCAGAGTTTGATTTATTTGTGACCCAGTAAAAGGTTCAGTGTGAGCATAATTGCATTGCAATGTTTCCTGCAAGAGAGATACTGGCAAAGATATTGACAAAATCAAATTTAGCAGCTATTATGCCAACAGGAGGTGTTCCATTAGTGCAGAAAAAAGTCTGGGAGGAATGGATGGAAGACGCAGCATTTCGGCACCTACAGATCATCCCCAGCCCGCAGCTCGGAGGCAGGACTGCGAAATGGGAAGTGATGAGCCCCCCCCAAGCCTCTAGGAGTGCTTACTGCAAACACAAGTCAAAGGGGCCAGTCCCCCCCACACACTGACCCTCCTCCCAATGGTACAATAAGTTTAAACTGTTGCAAACATGCATGGTATATTTTCTGCTTTACACAGTTCCGCTCGGGCATGTCTGCTCTACAGAAACTGTCTTGAAATCTGTTTAACTGTCATAGTTTCCCTCAAAGAACACGAAGGAGTGTAGCTATCAGGGTTTGCTTACAATTATTCATCAGAGATCCTGAGCCTTCAGGGCATAACCCAGAAGGTCTTCTTCTTCTTCTTCTTCTTCTTCTTCTTCTTCTTCTTCTTCTTCTTCTTCTTCTTCTTCTTCTTCTTCTTCTTCTTCTTCTTCTTCTTCTTCTTCTTCTCCTCCTCCTCCTCCTCCTCCTTCCTCCTCCTCCTCCTCCTCCTTCTTCTTCTTCTTCTTCTTCTTTAATGCCAGTAAAAACACAGACAGTCTTTGAGCATGGCTGGCTGGGGCATGCTGGGAGTTGTAGGCCAAAAACATCTGGGGACCCAAGGTTGGAGAACACTGGGCTAGTGTAACATCCCCACGGATGCTGGGGCACAGTTGGATACTACCCTGTATTTCCTTCCAGGACGTGTCACTTTTGCTTGTGCTCACCAGAAAGCATACTAGTTGGTCAGTTTGACACCTGTGCCTGGAAAGCTTCTAGAACAGATCACTAAGCACTCAGTTTATGTGAGCATTTAGGAAAAAAGATAGGATGAGGAACTTAGCCTGACAGCAATACATGTAAAAGGGACTGAGGGGTTTTATTAGACCACAAATGAGATGTGAGTCAACAGTGTGATGCAGTGGCTAACAAGGCCAGTGGAACATCATCATCATCATCATCATCATCATCATCATCGTTGTTGTATTCCATTTCTATACCGCCTACTAGCCAAAGTTGTCTGGGCAGTTTTCAACAATGATAAGATTACACAATAAAATACAATTATACAATAAAAATACAATTTTTTCAATAAAATACAATATAAAAAAATGCAAGCAATAAAAACATCGAAAAATTTACACAAACATTTTAAAAACACTTTTAAAATTACTTACATAGCTAAGACAGATGTAAAAAAAACTTTAGGCTGCATCATTCCACAGAAGTATGTCAACATCATGAGAGATCACGGGCAGGGCTTCAGTTCGGTGGCGGAGCACATGCTTTGCACGCAGAAGGAACGAAGTTCAACCCCTGGAGGCATCTCCAGGTACGTCTGGAAAAAAAACTGCCTGAAACCCTGGAGAGCCACTGCCAGTCAGTGTCAACAGGATCAGGCTAGATGGCCCACAGGTCTCTTTTGGTATAGGACAGCTTCCTATGTCCCTAAATACTGTAGCTGTGCCATTCCATTTTGCACTAGATCCAGACCTCACCTGTGTCCCCTTCTGGGCATCAAAGTTTAAGAAGGACGTCACCGAACCGGAAGATCTCCTGAGGAGGGCAACAAAGACAGTGAGAGGCCTAAAGACCCAAGTCCTCTGGGGAAAGGTTGATGAAGTTGGGCATGCAAATATTTGCAGGGCTGCCATATAGATGATTTGAAGAGCTGTCACATGGATGATGAAGAAAAATTATTTTCTGTTGCTCCAGCAGGCAGGAACAGGGACAACAGGACCAAACGACAGGAAAGGGGATTTTAATTAAACAATAGGGTGAACCTCTTGGTGCTATGGGATGTTTGACAATGGAACAAACTGCCTAAGAAGATGGTGGGATCGCCTTCAATTGAGGTTTTTCAGGACATATCACAGATGCTGCAGCAGTTGATTTCCTGCATTGCCATAAGGCTGGACCAGGTGGACTTTGAGGACCAATTCTAACATTACGGTTCTATGACTCTAAGTCTGTTCTGTGCCATTTATGTATTAATGTTTTAAGAATTTGTGTGAACATTCTCATGTAAATACATATTTAAATAAGAAATACAATCCTCAAATGGATTTTGATACATTCTTTTGAGCTAAGAACTGTGTAAAAACAGTTGGGAAGTGAAAAATCTGGTGACAATTAAGTTCTGATCCAGACATCAGTCTGGGAGGTGCTGATCAGTTCAGTTCATCTTGAAATGCCCGTAGATCGAATTCCCCAAGGATCCCTACACTCTGCGTGGCGCTGCTGTGTGTGGTTGTTCCCACATTTCCGCCATAAGACCCTCCCCTTCCCCTTCCCCCCACTTTCCTGAGGGCTGGAGTGGGCTCTGTTCTTTTATTTATGCACCTACATTCAAAGCTGTCAATGCAGTAAAAATTCAAATGAGGAGACGATAAATTTGAATTTTGCAGGCAAACTCAGGCTATGAGAGTTTGATTGAGAACATTTCCCCCAAATCTGGCATGAGCAAGCTTCTGCTGCAGCTTTTGAGTCAGCCTTTCATTTAGAGATCTGAACTGTCAGCTTTAATCCCTGGAATATCAGCCACTGCTCGGCATTTTAATGGATGGGCTCTACAGTTCTCGCAGATCAGGTATTTCTTTCATTTGAGCACTCCGGATGTAACAGGAGAGCCCCGGCAGCTCCAGCTAGGACTTTGTGCGGCTGAGCTAACAGCTGACCTCGTTATGGCCGCGGCCATCCTCCTAAGCGCTGAGCCTTTGCTGCTTTAAGAAGATTGATGCTGGCTTCCTACATCACCTTTCAGGACAATGGTGAGTTTCCAGAGGAGAAAGGTGGAGGCCCCTTCCACGTTCTTAAAAGGAGAATTTTTGAGAGGCATGGCTGGACTCCAGTGATCCATCTCATGGGAAAAGTCAAAACAATCCCTAACCCAGATAGCCAAAGTCATTCAACTGTGGACTCCCAAGATCCCAGTTTTCTGACATGATTCCAACAAAATCCAAGAAAGAAGTGAGGCATCCACAGAGAAGGAGGGTGAGTCACCAGTGGGCCCTTGCACCACCACCACATGTGCCCAGCAGCCTTGGCTGTGGAGGAGGATCTGAATAGCTGCGGGGGCTGGAAGGAGTTAACCGCCCCTGGGGGGGGGCAGAGTATTGGCCATGGGAGATGTTCCACCCAGGGGATCCCGCAGAGTTGGGAGATCCAGTTCACCTTTCCATGCCATACAACCGCTCTCAGGAACCCAGGAGCAGAGAGAGCAATGGGTCTAAACCAGACACCAGAGCTGGAGGTGCCCTGGATGGCTAGCAGCACCAGGTCTTCCATCTCTGAGCCATACTTGGGAACAGGAACGGTGGACCCAAGCAGTATTCAGATCAGGTCCCTCCGATGCCCCAGGATCAGAGGTACAACAGTTACTGTGTGAGCAGAATGCTGGACTAGATGGACCTTTGGTTTGATCCAGCATCAGGGCTCTTCTTATGTTCTTATGAGTGGGGCAGCTGTGAAGCGTCTTGTGCTGCCCTGGATGTTGCCAGTACCACACCTCTCCTGACCAGCTCCTTGGTTCTGCACTCGGCTCTAGTGGCCGGGCCCTGCTGCAGGAGCCATTCAGCAACCTTGTCTCTGAATCCTCCTTCTTACCCGGCTGGAAGCGCTCCTGCCTCATCAACAGATGGGAAGCCCGAGACCCAGTGCTGCAGTATTAGTGGGGATCGGAATACCTCCTCCATCCAGTGCCATCTTCGAAGTGGTAGAGGCCTTTTCTTAAGGAGATGTAGATGGCGATGCCAAGGGCTGAATCTGGAGGGACTGTGTGCCTTGCACAAACCTTTATCTGGGCAGTGGAAGTTTCATAGATTTCATAAATCATAGAGTTGGAAGGGGCCAACAAGGCCATCGAGTCCAACCCCCTGCTCAGTGCAGGAAACTAGAGGAGGGGTCCCCCATCCAAGTAATAACCAGGCTTGACCCTGCTTAGCTTTCCACACTCAGACAAGCTGAGCCAGTGTAAGCCACAATTGTTTCCAAGCTTGTTGCCTTCAGGAAACCTTCTCCACATCCATATATCTGCGTCTCCACAGAACACCCCACTCTTGCAAAGGATGCTAGAAGACATTTCGTGCACAGCCAGCTCACATGGGAGATCAGAACTGGCCCAGCTATGGGGTCTCTCTCTCTCTCCTTGTGGGAACTAAGACCGCGGCGCTCTGGAATATCCCAAGCACTCCTCCGGAGCTGCCCTTTTTAGGGGGAAATTACTAGCAGGTTTCCTTGAAATACAGTTTGAACATCGCTGGGCTATGATCACACACAAAATGCCATCCCCTTCCAAAGGGCACATTCTGAGCTTTACAGCTCGTCCCAGCTTTCTCTCTCTGAGGTATTCTGTCACGGGGTCTCAGCCACAGGCATGCCGACTGTTGGTTCAACTTTCATTCAGCTCAGATACAGGCTTCCTAATTGAACAAGAGAATTCATTTTTGAGGCAATTGTGGGCAGGAGTATTGTTCACCATTTTTAAACAGGCTCTTAATTTATTTTCTTGCTTTTGGCTCCATTCAGGAAGAAAGAGGTGTCAGGAGATTTACTTTGACAGCCAAGATCTTCAGACGAAGGGAGAGGAGGAATCTACCTTGAGACAGATGCAAATGCATAATTTAAGCAATAAGCACCTGGCTGGATATGGCTCTTTGCAGCCTGCTGTGAGATTCCCGAAGACAGACCTTCCATTAAAGCATTTGTTTCCAGATTTAGTCTGTGTTTGCCATGACCCTTCTAGAACACTTAGCAGATGGGTTGCTTAGTAAACCAGGAAGTTGGCGTCAGGAAGTGCTCAGGAAGGAAGTTGTGACTGGAAGGAAACTCTCATCTGGAGAATCATGTTCCTTCCCACCTGATGCAGGGAGTTTATTCATCTGTTACATTTATCCCCTAAATTTGGAATGCACCAGAGGCCTTGAGGGGGGTGGATCATTGTTAAAATGATTAAATACCTACATTTTGAAAATGACCGTAAAGCAGCGTGGTGAAAACATTTTTGCACCAGGACTGCATTACCTCATGGGAAACTTTCCGGGTGCTGCACGCCAGCAGTGGGCAGGGTCTGAGCTGGTGGCGCATGCATCAGTGGGGCTCCTTACCCATTGCAGCTTTTATTCTGAACTTTATAGGAGCCATCCAGGGTGCTGTGCGCCAAATAGGTTCACCACCATGGAGCACCATGGATCGCTCCTAGTAAGCTCAGAATAACAGATGCAATGGAGAAGGTGTGTCACCATGGACATTGGAGTGTCTCTTCGCTCCTGGGTAACCTAGAAATGTGTAATTTGGATAGGGTTTGTTTGTTTGCTTTGTTTTTTTGTTTGTTTGTTTGTTTAGGTCAAGAGAGCCATTAGAAATGATCCTAACAACACAGAGACAAAAAAAAATTGCAGACACTTTGAAAACGACAACAGCGGCTTTGCTCCCACGTCTGATTCTTACAGCTAAATCACAAAACAACAACCGCTGTAGGAGTCATCAGCCTCCCGTGGGGCTGAGACAAAAGTGGGTGGGGCCAGGGCCACCCCACATTCCTCCCTTTCTCTCACGCACTCACACACCCTTTCAAATGTGATGGCCACCAGTCTGGGTGGCTTTAAAAGGGGACTGGGCAGATCCATGGAGGAGGAGAAGGCTGTCAAGGGCTGCTAGTCCTCATCGGTTTCATGCTCCCTCCAGCGTCAGAGGCAGCGTGCCTGTGTGCACCAGTTGCTGGGGAACATGGGCGGGAGGGTGCCGCTGCACTCGTGTCCTGCTTGTGGCTTTCCCAGAGTCCGGGACTGGATGGACCCTTGCCCTGATCCAGCATCAGGGCTCTTCTGATGCTTTTATGCTCTGAAATGCCCCATATCCCCCCCCCTCTGCCTGTGTATCCAGTTCTATTTTATTTTTATTTTATTTCTTCTCCCCCTTATCTCTCCCTGGCTACCTCCCCTCCTTCTCCACACAACCTGTAAGCTTAAAAAAAGAAGAAGAAGAAGCTCCCATCGACACCACTGGGAGTTTGTTTAAAGTCTAATTGCTGTGAGGTGAGGGAGGCTTGTGGGGGAGGTCACAGCAGTGCGCAGGGTGGGCTTTGCCATAACCCCACAGATCAGCCTCCCATGCAGCAACGAGTCTTTTTAAAAGCCTCCATTGGCATGCCATTTCATCTTGCTGATAGCTTCTAACGTGATTAAGGGGCCCTTGCGAGGCCACATGTGGGGCGCCACTTCACCACCACCGGTACCGCCACGTTTAGCCCAGGCGCGCCACAGTCAAGCAACGTGTCATGGCCCGGCAACACCCTGCTCCGTGAGTGGACGGGAGAACGGGCAAAGCGGTCTGCCCATGCTCCTTCTTGCCCTTCCATTTGCCTGTTCTGCTGCCACCGGGTGGAAGAAGTCTTCGTTCCCCCTCTGGCTGCCTCCAGCAAACCAGCCTTAACACTTTCTTGGTCTCAGATATCTACTTTATGTAGTGTGAGGGTTGGCACTTAGATGTGTGATGGGTAGAAACAAACAAACAAACTTTTTTTCCAAATAACAAAGTTTAAATATTACTGGACAAAAATGTCAATAGGGAAAGTGAATGTACACACACTGAGCATTAGAACCTTGTAACTAAGAACTGGTGCCTGAGTTTTGCTTTCTTCCTCCTCCCTCCTAAGCCCTCTTCCTTTTGTGTCATGTCTTTTAGATTGTAAGCCTGAGGGCAGGGACTGTCTTATTAATCTTTGTAAGCCACTCTGGGAGCCTCTTTTGGTCGAAGAGTGGGGTTAAAATGCTGTAAATAATAATAACAACAACAGCAGCAGCAGCGTTATAAAGCAACCAGGAATAAATGCATTCAGCTAACCTATCTAGACTGTGTTTGTATTTTATCCAGGCAATATCTTACTGCCATTAGTGTAGCTCTCACAGTCCGTTCTCCAGTTCCACCAGCTCTGACTCGGACTCTTGTCTTCTTCTCCCCGCCCTCTCTCCCCTTTTCTATATGACTCTTCTCCTCTGCCTTTATCTTGTATAATTATTTCCCTCCCAAACTGCAACCAACCAGGAGATTAGTTTATTGCTAATTTCTTTTTCTGCATTAAAACTCCTGCCCCCTTTCCTCAGACCTTCTGCTGAACTTTATAACTCCTGCTTACTGAGCAAAACATCTTGACCTCTATATTCTAACTAAACCTTTGACTTCTAAACTCATCATCATCAGGCGATCACTCGTGGCCGAGTAAGATTGTCTTCCAGGATACAAATTTACAAAAAGGAGATTTTAAAAGGAGGAAATTCTAAAGAAAATTGTGTAGACTCTTGCGATGGGTCCGTAAGTGACTGTGGAGGCCAATTCTAGATCCACACAGCTTCCCACAGTGAGGACACAGGTTACCAGATGGAAGATGGTCCTGTAAAGGATTCATTTGACGTGCTTTTCGCTTAGCACGTTTCTCCCTTTCACCTTGCACTCGGGCTTCTTCAAAGTCCATAGAACCTTTGTGAAAGGCCAACCTCCATTTAGATCGTTCATGGGCCAGAGCTTCCCAGTTTTCGATGTTTATATTGCATTTTTTTAGATTAGCCTTATGAACATCTTTAAACCTCTTATATTGACCACCGATATTCCGCTTTCCATCCTTGAGTTGGGAGTAAAGTAACTGCTTTGGGAGACGGCAGTCAGGCATTCGAACAACATGACCGGTCCACTGAAGTTGGCGTTGAAGGATCATTTTTTCAACGCTAGTAGTCTTTGCTTCTTCCAGTACACTGACATTTGTTCGCCTATCTTCCCAAGTAATTCGCAGGATTTTCCGGAGGCAACATTGATGAAATCTTTCAAGGAGGTAGAAGTGATGTTTATAGATAGTCCATGTTTCGCAGGCATACAATAAAGTTGGTAATACAATGGCTTCATAAACCAGTGTTTTGGTCTTCTTACAAATATCCCGATCCTCGAACACTCTATGTTTCATTTGAGAAAACGCGGCACTTGCGGAGCCCAAACAATGCTGGATTTCACTGTCGATGTTAGCTGTAACAGAAAGATAGCTGCCAAGATAAAGAAAACGATCAACATTTTCCAGTATCGTCCCGCCAAGCTGGATAGATGGTATCATCAAAGAGTTAGCTTGCACTTGCTGATGAAGCACTTTGGTTTTTTTGATGTTAAGTGAGAGACCAAGTTTTCCGTATACTTCTGCAAAAGCATTTAGGATAGTTTGAAGATCATCCTCTGAATGTGCGGAGACCACATTATCATCAGCATACTGAAGTTCCACAACGGATGTTGTAATTACCTTACTTTTTGCTTTCAGCCTGCTGAGATTAAAAAGCTTTCCATCTGTTCGATATATGATTTCTACACCACACCACACACTATAAACCTTTTGGCTGAAACTGCCTAACACACACACACACATGAAAGATTTAACCCACAATATCCTACAACCAAGCTAAATGCAAAAATGGACAGTTCTGCTCCTTTACAATCCCTATTGATTAAAAAATGTTATATTACTATTGCATGTTGTTGTTTTGTGATTTAACTGTAATAATCATACACAAAAGCAAAGCTACTGTTGTCATTTTCAAAGTGTCTGCAAATTATTATTATTATTATTATTATTATTATTATTATTATTTGTCTCTGTGTTGTTAGGACCATTTCTAATTGGCTCTCTTGACCTAAAAAAACAAGGGGGTGAAATATATCCAAATTACACATTTCTAGGTTACCCAGGAGGAAAGAGACACACCAAGACAATATAAAGACAGCAATTTAACAAGACAGGAACTTATCAAGAGCCCTGCTTGATCCAACTGATACAGCGTTCTCTTCCCATGCTGGGGGTGTGCGCGGAGCTCAATAGCGAGGTGGGAGCTCAGCGAACTCGCCGGGCTTGACCCCCCCCCCCTGAGCTCCGCTCGACTTACCTTTCCCTGTTTCCGGTGCTACATTCTTTAAAAAACAGCGTAGACTCCGTTAAAATGGCCGCAATTTGCGTAACTGGTGCTATGTTTTTAAAATTAAAAACAGCGTAAAATAGCTGGCTGGGGCATGCTGGGAGTTGTAGGCCAAAAACATCTGGGGACCCAAGGTTGGAGAACACTGCATTAGAACAACTGTGATTTGCATAATTTGCATACGCCACACAAATCACGGTTATTCTAATGTATTTTATACTGTTTTTAATGTAAAAAAAGTAGCGCCAGTTACACCAATCGTGGCCATTTTAACGTAGTTTATGCTGTTTTTTACGTAAAAAACATAGCGCCGGGGTCCCAGAAGTCCGGCGAGCACCTCAGTTGGCGCTCGCGGGAGGCTCAGCTCAGCTTGCGTGGCGGGGGCGCTCCCTGAGCACCGGGCTCGGCGCTCATCCCTATGACCCACGCTAGCCAGCCAGGTGCCACAGGAAGCCCACAAGCAGGGCGTGTGTGCTACAGCGCCCTCCTGCTCATGTTCCCCAGCAACTGCTGAGCTTCCGCCGCTCATTAAAAACTTGGTTATTCAGGCGGGAATATGGGGTGGGCTAGGATTTTAAAATTTTATACTGTTTTAATGTATTTTAATGGAGAAAAATGTTTTAATGTATTTTGTTCTGTTTTATTTTCTGTACATCACCCAGGGTGGCTGGTTGGCCAGCCAGATGGGCGATAGATAAAGGCAAATAATAAATAAATAAATAAATAAATAATAAACTGGTATCGGGAGACATCCTGCCTGTGATTCCGGGGGTAATATATATTTATCGTGACTAGTAGCCAAGGATAACCATATCTTCAAAGATAGCACCCTCCTGGGTTCCATGCAGCAAATGATCTTTCGTATAGATCATGGAATAGTAGAGTTCGAGGGGGCCTACAAGGCCATCGCGTCCAATCCACCCCCACTCAATGCAGGAATCCATGGCGCAAGTGGTTATTTAATTCCCAGAGGGGTAGCCTTGTTAGGTTTTTGCAGCAAAAATATCAGCTTAAACAACACCAAAAATAACACATACCGTATTGTCCCGAGTATAGGCTGCACTTTCCCCCCCTAATGTAAGTCTTTAAACCAGGGGTGCGGCCTACAATTGGGATGTTGCAAAAAAAAAACCCTCCACCGCTGCTTTCTGGCTGGTTATTTGGGACCCACTGGGCCCCGAGGTCCTGCCCGTACCTTGCCTCTGCAAACAGGCTTCTTTCAATCTGCTTTTACACGGAAGGAAGCCGAGGAGAGAACCGCACGTTCGCTGTGGGGCAGAATAAAGGGAGTGGGAGGGGCTCGAGTCGAGAGCGGGTTATCGGCTGGGACAAAACGTGAGATAAGTGGTGAGGAGTGGGCTGTGTGATGAAGGAGGGGGCTGAAAGTGTCAGGGGGTCCATGGGGGAGAGGTGGCTGGGAGGATGAGAAGGGGCTATCTGAGGGAGAGGGCAAGGGGGGTGCCTGAGAGGGCAAGGAGGGGGCTGAGAGGGCAAGGAAGGGCCGCGTAAAGGAGAGGGGGCTGAGAGGGCGAGGGGGCTGAGAGTTGAGGATGAGGTTGTTGGTTTTTTTGTACAGGGGCTAACTTAAAAATATTTTTTTAAAAATAGCACCAAACTTTAAGGGTGAGGCTTATAATCAGGAGCGGCCTATACTCGGAACAATACGGTATTCCTCAACTTCCATGCACGCATCTGGTGAAGTGGACCGTAGTCCATGACGGCTTCTGCCATGACCCATTTAAGGTGCCACAAGACTCTTTGCTGTGGTTAACAGGCAGCACCGCCGTCCCGCGAGGCTGCCCAGAACCCGCTGAACGTGGAGGATTACGGACATCCGGTCGAGCCCGGGAGGAGTGCGGAGGCGAGGACTGCCGTCCTGCTCCTCCTGCCCTGCAAGGGACATGGATGGCCAGTTTCGGCCGTCTGTGTCTTTTTGCCCCTGCTCACAGGGAAGGGGGGCTGCCTGAGGGCCCACCAGCATGCCTCATATCCCGGCGGAGCCTCACTCCCCCCTCCCCCCCAGAAGCCCCCCCCCCCTCAGCACCAGCTCTGAAGCTGCAGCCGGAGCGGAGAGGAGGACCGTGCTGGCCGCGAGGGTGGAGGGGGGGCGCTCTGCTGCACTCGGGGTCCCGGCAGCTCCAACCTTGGAACACATTTCCAGGGTCAGCGCTGGATCTTCGACCATCCTATGGCCGTCTAGACAGCATCTAGTGCAGTGTTTCTCAACCTTGGGTCCCCAGATGTTTTTGGCCTACAACTCCCAGCATGCCCCAGCCAGCTATGCTGGCTGGGGCATGCTGGGAGTTGTAGGCCAAAAACATCTGGGGACCCAAGGTTGAGAAACACTGATCTAGTGGCCATAGGACTGCACCCTAAATCTGTTTTGATTTTGTTATAGGGGCCCATACCGGAGACTGTACTGAACTGAGAGATGCAAGTAACTTCTGGTGAAATTCCCTAGGTACTATTCCAACTGAAATGGAAAGGATTTTGGAAGACATTTTTTTTTTTCATTCACATTGTAAATTTCTCTGTCAAAAATCTACATTGTGAAATCCAAACTCTGAATTCAGAAAACTCTGTGCATGTGAAATTCTGTTTTTGCTCCGCTTTGACAATTCCCTGCTTGCATACAGATGAGACATTAACCAGCCACTGAGGCACAGACCCTGGTTAGTGATAGAGACAGCTTACGGAGGACAGATCCAGTTCGATAACTCTTGTGTGTTCCTAAAATGCCAAACTCCCACATTCCCTGCTTGTCTTTCCATTACATCTATAAAAAGAGTGCTTGAAGCAGAGTTAAGGGAAGAAACTGTAGACTTTCTCTCACAAATTGTTTCCAGCTGCAGAGAGAAGAGTCTAACAGTATTGTGAAGAGACTCAAGGGGAAGTTGTCATAAGAACGTAAGAAGAGCCCTGCCTAATCATATCAAAGGCCTATTTATTTATTTCTTTGTTTAGTCCAGCATTCTGTTTACACACTGGTCCACTAGCAGTCTGTGCGAAGCCCAAAGTTGGACACAAGTCCCAATGATATTTTTCTTGTGATATTTCCCCATATCACAGAGGGGGGAGGACACATATTTCTTACCTTCCAAGATTTTATTACTGCCATGTTCAGTTGTTACTAGGAAGCACAGGTTATGCTCAAACTCCCGGAGAGGAAAACGGAGTCCTGATTTAGCTTCCCATTCTTGCTTTTGTGCATTAATGTGCAATTAGAGGTGACACAAATGCAAAAATTCCAGACATCATCAGGAAGGCTGTTACTTTCGCTACGGGGAAGATGTGCAAGCCAGGGATGGGCGAACAAGCAATGCTCAACTCAAGATCAGCAGGATTCGCCACGCATCGTCTCGCCACTCACTTCGTGCCCGATTCACTTTTGCAATCACTGCTCATCCTACGCAAACAGGAACCCGGTGCAACTCGAGCAATGGTTGAACGGGAGATTTGTGCAACTTTCCTCCATAGTGTAAAGCGGGGCTGATTCAGTCCACAGAGGAAATTCGTGCAAATCAAATTGGGAATCGGGAAGGATACAAAAGCGTTCGACAATTTACTAATATTTTCCTCAGAGGCGTGCTCATGCTCGCACTCATGTTTGGAGCTCTGCACAGGGCATGCTTATGTGTTTGTATTGCTCTAACAGTCGGGAAATACCAGAATTCCATCTCAGAGAATCCCTGGCCAAAGACAGATTTGTCACACATGGCCAAAAACTGAACCATTAAAAGAAATGGATCACTTTCTGGCCATCTAATGTGCACAGAGAGAGATCCAGATCCAGATCAATTCTGTAGCAGGGGAATGGGTTAAAGACTCCCCCGCCTGCTTCCCCTACACATACACATGCACACACATGCACATGCACGCACGCACACGCACGCACGCACACTCGTCTCCTGATCTAGGTCAGGCAGCCTGGGCTTTTCAGTAAAGCAGGGGAGGGGATGCAACGCACCTTTAAAGTGATGTGTAGTTTGACCCTCGGCCTCTCTGACCATCAGCTGCCCTTGGCTCCTGTCACCATTTCTCTGCCCCCCCCAGCCATGTTGCTCCTTACACCTTGAACAACATTTCCTCCTCCATACAATGGATATTTATTTGTTATGTCTTTAGTTCTCCAAACAACAAAAGTCCTCCGAGCGGAGTCTCTGCTGCTCGGAACAAAAGATGGACCAGTCTATTGAGACCACTGAGAGCCAGTGTGGCGTAGTGGTGAGAGTCTTGGACTGGGACTCAGGAGATCCGGGTTCTAGTCCCCACTCGGCCATGAAACTCACTGGGTGACTTTGGGCCAGTCACTGACTCTCAGCCTAACCTACCTCACAGGGTTGTTGTGAGGATAAAATGGAGAGGAGGAGGAGGATTGTGTAAGCCGCCTTGGGTTCCTTGCAGGAAAAAAGGCGGGGTATAAATATAATAAATAAATAAATAAATAAATTTCATGTGTGCTCATTCTTAAATTCATCCCATCCTATTTCTGCATTCATCTGAGATTTAGAACATGCAAACTTGTATTTAAATTTGCATTTTGAGCATATTTTCTCTAAAAAAACTTACTGTATTTTCTCTAAAAGTACACTTTTCTGAACATTTTTATCCTCAAATACACATTTTGGTATGTTTGTGAGTTGTTTTATTTGTTTGTTTCAGCTGAGAACTGCACCCTGAACTCTGGAAAAGGGCAAAATCCAAAAATCCAAAAGATCGCTACATTCTGATCCCCATATTCGTTTCAGAGGTGCAAATCAGGTTGGTCCATATCAAAATGTGGACCGAACAGAGCCCTCCACCAGAACCACTCCTCTAAACCCCCTTCTTCAGAAAGGACTTCCCAGGCAAGTGTTTAGAATAAAGGCAACAAGCAAGCACATAAGGACAGTTTAAAAAAATAGGTATGGTGTGGACTGAGAGAGATTCCCCCCTCCTCTCTTCTCTCATGGGTCTTCCAGTGAAATGGATTAGCATTATATTCAGGGTATCAGTGGCTATAGCCATGTTCAAACGAAGTATTATGCCACTGATTAGTGGTTGCACCAGGGGGAGGGATACTGTGGCTTCCTCCATTTCATCCTTGAGGGCTCCCTGGAGGCACGATCTGGCTGGCCACTGTCGGAAATTGGATGGTGACTAGCTGGCCCTCTGGTCGGACCCAGATTGTTCCTACCCACCTAGTTCCATCACTACAGTCTAACACGACCAAAGCCATTCTCACGGCTTAGCAGTCAGCACCTGCCACTGTCGCCACTTCCCTCTCTTGCCCACCAAATAGAGATTAAGGTGCTGCCGGTTTGGTGCTTGGATTCCATAGTCAAAACATTCTTCTCACCAGATAGCAAGACCATGATGGCACCATCAGTGGCTTCCTGTGAGGCACAGTTCCAGGCGTTGGTTTTAACCTTGGAAGCCATACATGGATTAGGACGTGGTTTCTAATGGATCACCTTCTCCCGTCTTGGGGTAACCCCACAATCAGAGGCTTGGGCAGTTGATGGCCAAAGAAAGGGCCTTTTTTGTGTGTGATGGCACTCCCATTCTGGAACGTTCTGCCCAGGGCTGCTTGCCTGCTGCTTTACTTCACCTGCTGCAAGTGCTAGGCTTAGACCTTATTATTTACCCTGCCAGAGTTTTCATATTTTATTTGTTGTGCTGCTTTTGAGTTTCATCTTCTTCTTTTTTTAATGTAGTGTTTTAATTGCTTGGTAACTTCTTTTAGTGTGTGTGTTTTCAAATGGGATTATTTTGATGTTGTTTTGTATTCCTTGGTATACTTTTGAGGGATGTAAGATGCCTTATTATTCCATAAATTATAAGGCATAATTCAGACTCTTCAAAATAAACTAATGAAAGGAGAGACCTGGGACTGATCTTGAGAATTGCAGCAAGGGAGGAGGGGTCTGGAAGGGCCAAAGCAGTTTAAGACGTAAGAAGTCAAGCCCTGCTCATCAGAAGCCAGCATAAACTCAGCAGCAAAAGTGTAATATGGACTTTTCACTTATTAACAGTTTTCTGGCACTGACTCCCCCACTTTCCTTATGGTATCTGGCAAAATCATATTAAACCATTTTAGGACGTAATAGTGAAATTGCATCCATATGCTGCAGCTGCTCTCTGGACATCAGATATGGCTTCTCCATTCTCTTCTCTCCTGCACATTTGCCCTTCAGGGGTTAAATAACATCTTCAATTATCTGGTCATAAATAGTAGCATATCTTACTCTTGTCCTATAAACCAATAATGTTCAATTTCCTTTTGGAGCTTTATCTTCACATTATTGCCCTCTTGTGGTTGTTGGAGCTGTACATCTCCCTTCTCTCCAAGGGTTTCTTCAGCCCATATTTCAAAATATCTGACTTCCTTTCCTGAAACCTGGTCAAACTCTGGAATTTGTTGGCCTGAGGAAACGATTCTTGCTCTGGGTACGACAGGTCCCAATTTACTTGAACCCACGCAAGCAGGCAGGAGAGGCTGGGAGACCCTGAAGAATACACATTGCTGTGCCACGATCCCTTTATTTCAGGAATTCATAGCCCCCCCTTCCACAAAATCCCTCCCGGTAGATATAATTATGTTGGCACAGTGTTGGAAGTTTCATTCAATATGTACCATGACAGTTGGAATGATTGTTTAAGGCAATTCAGGGTGCACACGTGGATAAGTTACTAGATTTGGTTCCTAGAAGAAAAAGACAACGAAGAAGTGCCACTTTTGTTTGTTTCAGAAATGGCTTCTATCTTGTGTGGTGTAACATGAAGTGCAGAACAGAGAGAAGAATGAACGCGCAAGCGACTGGAGCGTCATCATCGCCACATCCTGTGATAATGTCTTCCGTAAGCTTAAAGGTGTGGTGTCTGTAGGGGAGCCTTCCCCAACATGGCACCCACCAGATGTTTTGGACTTCAACTCCCACAGCCCCAGACAGCAGGGCCAACGGTCAGGAAGCCTGGCTGGGAGTTGTAGTCCAAAACATCTGGAGGGTCCCAGGTTGAGGAAGGCTGCTCAGTGGCAAGCCACCATCACCGGCTTGTAGCGGGTACAAGGAGTCGTGCACAGCCAGAACTCGCACGCTGTCTCAAGGCAGACCACTATCAAATGCTCCTCGAAGCACCCCTGCCTTGACTTGCCAGCTGAAGGTGGACACCGTGAGGCTGACTGGATCTCCTCGTGGGGGCACCACCTCTGCCTGTCCACCTGCTCTGCATATCTACCTGCCTTACCTGAAATGGAAGTGAGCTCATGAGCTGTGCCTCCCCCGCAGGTCGATTTGTATTGGAGGAGGTGGGACTTCAGATATCCAGGCCCGAAATTGTTTGGGGGTTTAAAGGTCAAAAACAGCACCTGGGATTGGGCCCAGAAAGAGACTGCGAGCAAATGAAGTTGGTGCAATATTGATGTTATGTGAACAGACAGACAGGCCTCTTTCAGCCACCCAGCCAGTGCATTTTGCACTACCTGATGTTTCTGGACACTCTTCAAAGGCCACCCCTCCTATACCATGTTATATTAATCTAATTTGAGCATCCTGAAGACATGTGTGACCATGGCGACATCCGCCTTCTCTAGGAAAGGCTGCAGCTGGTGCACCACCTTAAGCTGTGACAAAGCACCCCCGCGGGGCCACATCAGCAGCCGACTTGTCCAGGAGCAGCAGCATTGGCCGGACTAAGGTTGGGCGACTCATGGCCGCTGTAACCCTCGCGTCCTTAAAAACATCCAACTTAGCCCTCTCTCTGAGGCCAAAGGACTCACAGAATCATAGAATCATAGAAAAGTAGAGTTGGAAGGGGCCTACAAGGCCATCGAGTCCAACCCCCTGCTCAGTGCAGGAATCCAGGTCAAAGCATCCCTGACAGATGTCTGTCCAGCCGCACCTTGAATGCCTCCAGACTGGGAGAGCCCACCACCTCCCTAGGTAGTTGGTTCCATTGTCTTATTGCTCTGACAGTCAGGAAATTTTTCCTGATGTTTAGGTGGAATCTAGGTTCCTGTAACTCACCCTTTTCCAGTGAGCATTATTAATAGCATCAAAACGTGCATCAAAGCTGCTGGGATTTTCCAGTGATTGCTTTGAAAGTGTTTGCCTACCGAGGGATATTGTCCCCGCTTCTCAACTGGCTGTCTTTACTCTCAGCACAGCCAGCATGGGAGCCTAGTCTGATTTGCTATGCAGTGCTGGGACACCATCCTGTTCACTGTGTGATCCGTGATCGGCCGGGGTCACAAATGCGGCTGATACAGGAAGAAGAAGCAATAATGCAAAGAGGATAAAAAGGCTCTAAAGTCTCAGCATGCTGGGGAGGGGGGGGGGGACACAGCTGCACCAAATAGTGTGTGTGGGGGGGTGATTTTCTCAGGAAATATTTCTCCAGGGCTTTCCAGGAAATATGTCTTCCCCCTTCCCTTTCAAAATGCTCTGCTTTTGATACAAAGCTCAGAACAGGAGGGCAGGCATCACTGTTTGTCTAGGATTTAAAAAAAAAAAACCTTGGAGAACAAATGAGTAAACTCTGAAATCCTGTATGAATGAAATTCCATCTATGTAGAATCAGCTCCGACCTCCGACCTCTCTTGTGGCTTCACCTGCTGCCGAGTGTGCCAGGCCAATGCCGTGCGTATTGCTCACCACCCGGGCCCTGAAGAAGAGCATCTGTTTTTTCCAATGCACGCATGAACCAAAGTGCGGCTTGCTTAATGAGCCAAGTTGCAAGCAGTCTGGAGCAACCCTGTCAATGGCCTTTTTTTTCACACCCAGGCTGTGTGATGAATATGGAAAATAGAATGCTTGGAAAGAAGATACCTGTCTGCAAATGGCTTAACAGAGTGTGGGTTGTCGTTTCCCCCTGCCTGTTCTACCATCCAGGAATTGCACTGGGGAGGGGTGGTGGATTGGAGTGGCTGAGTGAGAAGATTTCATAGATTTCATAATAGAGTTGGAAGGAGCCTACAAGGAGCATCTCCAGCAACACCAAGTGGGCCGCTCAACAAGATCTGCCACGGATGGCCTTCTCCTTGTCCCTTCAGCCAGAGCAGCTAGACTGGTGGGGACGAGGAAGAGGGCCTTTTCTGTGGCGGCCCCCGTACTGTGGAACTCTCTCCCGAGTGACCTCCGCCATGCCCCCTCTCTGATGAGCTTCCATCGCTCATTAAAAACCTGGTTGTTCAGGCGGGAATATGGGGTGGGTTAAGATTTTAAAATTTTTATATTGTTTTAATGTATTTTATTGTATTTATGTATTTTATTGTGTGTACATCGCCCAGGGTGGCCGGTTGCCGGCCAGATGGGCGATAAATAAATATTAATAATAAATAAATAAATAAATAAATAAATACAAGGCCATCGAGTCCAAGCCCCTGCTCAGTGCAGGAAACTAGAGGAGGGGTCTCCCATCCAAGTAATAACCAGGCCTGACCCTGCTTAGCTTTCCACACTCAGACAAGCTGAGCCAGCGTAAGCCACACTTTGCATGCAGTGGGTCTCCAGGTGGGGCTGGGAAAGACCCCTGTCCGAAACTCTGGAGAGCAGCTGCCAGTCAGCGTAAGCAGTGCTGAGCTAAAGGGACTGAGGGTCTGACACAGTATACGGCAGCTCCCTGTGCTCTGAACTTAGATTTTGGGGCTAGTGGCTAGTGAGGAGACAGATGAGTCCACAAACACACAGGCAGACAGGCAGACGGGCACGGCCAAAGAGTCATTTGGTGTTGTCTCAAGACATGCGTTGCAGAGAGGCTTAACTCTGAGGCTCAGAAGCCGGGGGGGGGGGGGGGGGGGGAGGGCGCACACATTCCTTATTCATTCAGTTTATGAGTCACCCTGTAGCCAAAGCTCTCAGGGCAACATACACAATAAAGACAAATGCAATATATATATATATATATAATGATAAAATACATTGCAATAATTTCTTAAAAGTTTTAAAAGCAGCAACAATAATTTTAAAAGAAGAGATAGATATCCAAGCAGCTAAAACATGGGAAAATACCATTTTAAAATGCAGCATTTAATGTATCATTAAAAATAGAACAGCAGTTAAAAATTCTTTTAAAAGGCCTTTAAAAAAGTCAGCAACTGGCTTCCCATATACTGAAACCACTTGCCTCTCCTTGATAATAAAAGAAGAAAAACAAAGTCTGGCAGGGCTGTGCATAAGGAACTCTCACTGGATTGGGGCCGCTGATGGCAGAATGAGTGGATCTCCCCAATGCACCTGGCTGATAGAAAATCCAAAGGTGCTTATAAAAATCAAAGAGGGAGGGACAGTGATGGAGCCTTGACAGGAGGGAATTCTACACAAAGCCTGTTGCCTTCGGCTTGGTCCCTAAGCAGAGGATGGCTGAGAGTAGGTCATGGACACACTGAGGTTCCAGGTGTTGCCAAGCAAATGGACACTCCCAGCAAACCTGAGGGCTTTCTGCAGCATCTAACTCAGTGTTCTTCAACCTTGGGTCCCCAGATGTTTTTGGCCTACAACTCCCAGCATGCCCCAGCCAAAAACATTGGGGACCCAAGGTTGGAGAACACTGGTCTAACTCGATCAAGCACCCGGGATCATTCCTGTCAATCAGGAGAAAGTTACATATCAGAAATAGTCCAAGCCAGTTGTCATGTTCCACCAGCACATCCATCGGAATTGGGCTTTGTAATGCCCAGACTCAGTCACGAAACCAGGAGGCTGAGGAAGGTTTATGTTGACGCCAGGACCTGAGCTGTTGACGCTCTTTGTCTGAAGCATGCCCAAGGTCATTATCCTCTTCGTATCCCTTGCATGCCCCTATGCCAGTGTGGTTGCGGGGCCTGGCCTATGCAGCCACACTGTTATGCTGATCTGTGATTCTCCCAGACTCCGCCTGACACAGCGGCCTTTCCTTGTAATCTAGTCCCAGCACTATTCCTTACTCCGGGGCCTAACCCACATCTCCCCACGCCCAAAGTCTTCCTCTTTGCTTGAGCCACATGGCTGCCTTTTCCATCTGGGTTAGAATGGAGCTTCACTCCCTGGGAAGCACCCGTTGCTGCCCTGAGGATGCTTGCAGGTTGGTGATCCTGCCCAATGGCACTGAGAGCTTGGCAACTCGTCTGGGCTGCTTGGCGGGGCTTCTGCTTTGCACACAGAGTCAGACAGGGATGTTGAAGAGTCCTTGGTTTCAAGTCACGAGTCGAGTCACGAGTCTTTGGACCCGAGTCTCAAGTCCGAGTCCGAGTCCTTGGTCCAAAATGGTGACTCACGAGTCACGAGTCCTGAGTCACTCCCAAAACTGACTCCACGAGTCCCTATTAAAATCAATGGGGTTTCCCCCCAACAAAATAAGGCTACTTCAGATGTGTGGCTTAAATAAATTCTAGGCACAAGTGTACCTTTTTATTTCAAAACTCTGCAACTGATTTTGGCAAGAGCAGACCAGGCAGACAAACCCAAAATAACCAGGCAGGCAGAGGAGGCAGGGAACCCTAAACAGGCAGGCAGAGGCAGCCAAACCCAAAATGTCTGACCCTAACCCAAACCCCCCACAACAACACATCAATCAAAATAAATCTCAACACATCGTTGGGGCTGCGCTCCTGGTAGCTGTCCATAGTGGCCAAGCAGCGGCGCGCCTCGCTTCCATGCACTCTTCACCGGTGATCGTGCTCCTTCTGGCACAGCCAGAAGACTCGTCAACAGCCCAGGGATGTTGACAAGTCCTTGGTCTCAAGCCCCGAGTCGAGTCTCGAGTCCCATTAAAAATATTGGGACTCGAGTCCGAGTCGAGTCAGAGGGGGGACTCAGTCTGACTCACGAGTCGAGTCCTCGAGTCCGAGTCCCCATCCCTGGAGTCACAACATTGAGAACAGAGACCCTTGTTGTCGTAAATCCGCCCAGTGTCAAGCTAAGCCGTCATCGTTATCAGTCCAAGGGTCGAAGCCAAAATATATATGTCCGAAAAGCAGCAAACAGAAACCAGTTCAGGAGCAGGCAAAAGGATTGTCAAGGTCGTTCTGAGGTTCAAAGGCACAAGTCTGAGTTCGGGGGTGTCAAGGCGTCTGGCTGAAGCTGTATAAGCAAACAATTGCTTCCAGCATCTGAGTGTGCTTGGGACCGGCCTTTTGACTTGAGCAGGCGCTGATTGGTAAGGCTGCCCAGCTGGGTCAGGCTGCACTTAGCCTGACTCCACCCCAAACACACTCGGCACGGCTGGTCTCCGTCTGACCCACTGGAGGCACAACACTTGTGATGTGGCTGGACTCTTATGGGCTGTTGGCTTCACGCTCAGCGGTTTACTTTCCCCGCAGCCATGTTAAGAACAGAGGGCATTCTGCTGAGATAGAGCTGGCTCCCAAACCAGATGACCACTGACACAAGCCGTCACTGGCATCCAAAAGAAGTGTGCCCTGTTTCTTCTCTCTATTTTCTGGGAGATTTCCTCACAAATCAGGAGGCACCCGGCACGATTACCCTATCTCATTCTCTGTGTGTGTGGTGCCAAATCTACTTTTGACCAAGCACAGGAGAGGCTTTAACCCCTTTGTGATCTAGACTCCCTCTCAGGTAGTCTAGTGGTAAGGATTGAAGCAAAGCTTCAAAGGGTCCGGGGTCCCTAGGCTGTTTCTTCTATACTCCTCAGATGGCTAGAAATTTCAACCACATACATAGACCAATGGGGACCTTTCGATTTTAATTCCACAAGACCCCAAGACATCTAGAGCGACCTGTCCAGGAGACAAGAGTGAATGCCAGTGATCACCCTAAGCTTCCCTCGGTCACCACCACCACCCCATCACAGCCTTGTAAACTGGGCCCATCTGCCTTCTCTGTGTATGAGTGTGTGTTGATTAGGCCAGAGAAATCAGCTGGGAAAGATCCCCTTAGCCCATGCATTGCACACTGTGAGTAAGGTTAGACATGAGTCTGCCAAGGACACACGTTAACACAGGAGCAGAACTCGAACGTAGCCATGGCCAAAGTTTTCCACCTGAGGCTGAGCTGCCTGGTGTCTAGACTGCCCCTCCCACAGCCATGAGATCACTGCACCCTCTCACCTATCTTGGCTAGGGGGGAGTTCGCCTCCCAATCTGAAGAATCTTCCCGGAACTAAAGAAGAAGACATCCTAGAGCAGTGGTGGGTGACCTTTTTGGGCCGTGGGTACATTTGGAAATGTGAGAAACTGTCCTGGGCACCACCACAAAATGGCTGCCATGGGAGGTGTGGCAAAGGATGAGTAACCTGCCCAAGAGACCGAGTACAAGGCAGAGGTGGGTTCTGAGCCCCAACACATTAAAGAACACCTTCAATCCCACAGTTTCAAGCACAGTTTCAAGCTATTTCATAGGTATCCCAGCTGCCGGTAAGGAAATGTGTTAATTTTCTGTTAAAAGTGGGAGGGTAGAGCACCTTGGTGAATGTCATGAAATGTGTCTGCAGGTGCACTGGTGCCCCCGGGCACTTTGTTGCCACCCCTGTCCTGTCCTGTCCTGTCCTGTCCCAGACTCTTCCATGATAGGCCAAAAATGTTGGCGCTATGCTGATGCCACAAGCCTCCCTACCAGCCGCTGGGAACCCCTCCCCAGCAGGAGGTGGGCGTCGAAATCCCAGCTGGCGGGCAGGTGGGACTGTGAGTGGGCCATCCCCCATCTATGCCGCGCAGAGCCTCATATTGCAGAAGCGCTTTCTTAAACTGAAGTCGTCTGGGTCCGTTGACACGATTGTGTTCCTAAATCCCACTGGTGGACCCCGCATCATCATCACCACGATGCACACAGCCAGGTTATCACACTGTAGCTGCAGCTGCCCTGCATTTTGTATAGCCATGTGAAGTGGGGGGCAAGTGACTCTCACGAGAAAGGGAGCCCAGGAGGGGTGGGAGTTTTTAAAAAAGGAAATTTTAAAGGCACAATTGCAAACAATTCCCAAAAGGAAAAAAGGCAGAGGGCAACAGAAGAAGCCAATGTGGCTTCACAATAAACTCAAAGACGACCTGAAAACAAAAAAGGACACGTATAGGAAGTGGAAGGAAGGACAGGCTACAAGTGAAGAGTACAGGCAGGTAGCACAGAACTGCAGGAATAGTGTCAGGAAGGCTAAAGCTGAGAATGAGCTAAGGTTAGCGAGGAATGCTAAAAGCAACAAAAAAGCTTTCTTCAGATACATGCACAGTAAAAGACAGAAGAAAGAACTGGTGGTTCAACTACGCAATGAGGATGGCAAATTGATAACAGAAGACAAAGAAAAGGCAGAAGTGTTCAATTCCTACTTCGGCTCGGTCTTCTCCCAAAAGAGGGTCTATGACCCCCCTGGCAAACCTGAAGTGCAGACTGAAGGGGCAGGATTGCAGCTTGAGATTAATAGGCAAATGGTCAAGGAGCACCTGATTACTCTGAACGAGTTTAAATCTCCAGGGCCTGATGAGCTGCATCCTAGAGTAATAAAGGAACTGGCAGAAGAACTCTCAGAACCACTGTCTATTATCTTTGAGAAATCATGGAGGACAGGTGAAGTGCCAGATGACTGGAGGAGGGCAAATGTTGTTCCCATCTTCAAAAAGGGCAAGAAGGAGGAACCTGGGAACTATAGGCCAGTCAGTCTGACATCAATCCCCGGGAAGATTTTTGAGCAGATTATAAAGAAGTCAGTCTGCAAGCACCTTGAAAACAATGCAGTGATTACTAGAAGCCAGCATGGATTTGTCAAGAACAAATCCTGTCAGACTAATCTGATCTCATTTTTTGATCGGGTAACCTCCCTTGTGGACTGTGGGAATGCTGTGGACATTATATATCTGGACTTCAGCAAAGCTTTCGACAAAGTGCCTCATGATATCCTGATTAGTAAGCTAGCTAAGAGTGGGCTAGATGGAACAACTATCAGGTGGATCCACAATTGGCTACAGAATCGGACTCAAAGAGTGCTTATCAATGGTTCCTTCTCAAACTGGGGAGAGGTAACGAGCGGGGTACCACAGGGCTCGGTCCTGGGCCCGGTGCTCTTCAACATTTTTATTAATGACTTGGATGAAGAGGTGCAGGGAATGCTTATCAAATTTGCAGATGACACAAAGTTGGGTGGAACAGCTAATACTCTGGAAGAAAGAAACAAAATTCAAAGCGATCTCGACAGACTGGAGCGCTGGGCCGAAAACAACAGAATGAAATTTAATAGGGATAAATGCCAAGTGCTGCACCTAGGGAATGGAAACCAAATGCAGAGTTACAGAATGGGGGACACTTGGCTCAACAATACTACAAGTGAGAAGGATCTTGGAATTGTGGTAGATCACAAACTGAATATGAGCCAGCAATGCGATGTGGCTGCAAAGAAGGCAAATGCAATTTTGGGCTGTATTAATAGAAGTATAGCTTCCAAATCGCGGGAAGTGATAATTCCCCTTTACTCGGCACTGGTTAGGCCTCATCTTGAGTACTGCGTCCAGTTCTGGGCACCACACTTTCAGAAGGATGTAGACAAACTGGAGAGGGTTCAGAGGAGGGCAACAAAGATGATAAAGGGACTGGAAACAAGGCCCTATGAGGAGAGACTGAAAGAACTGGGCATGTTTAGCCTTCAGAAGAGGAGACTGAGGGGAGATATGATCGCACTCTTCCAGTATTTGAAGGGATGTCACACAGAGGAGGGCAAAGATCTCTTCTCGATCATCCCAGTTTGCAGGACACGGAATAATGGGCTCAAGTTACAGGAACCTAGATTCCACCTAAACATCAGGAAAAATTTCCTGACTGTCAGAGCAATAAGACAATGGAATCAACTACCTAGGGAGGTTGTGGGCTCTCCCACTCTGGAGGCATTCAAGGTGCAGCTGGACAGCCATCTGTCAGGGATGCTTTGACCTAGATTCCTGCATTGAGCAGGGGGTTGGACTCGATGGCCTTGTAGGCCCCTTCCAACTCTACTTTTCTATGATTCTATGATTCTATGAATATACAAAGGAAGGAAAGACAATCCCGAGCAAAAAGAACACACTCCACTTATCAATAAAGCTGGGAGGAATTCAAAGTGTTATAAATTCCAACTTTCAAGATTTAATTTGCTCTTCTAGGTCTCACCCATTTTTCTGAGAAAATAATGGAAGAGGGAAGAAGCAAAACCCTTTTGTTCTTTTGTTTTTCAGTTCAACAAATGACTATGCTTTTCTTTTCTTTTTCAAAACAGCATCTGTAATTCTGTTTCCAGTAATATAAATATACAGGCTAAGACAATGCAAGGCCCACAAGTGCCATGTCTGAAGAACACTTCGCAATAATGTAATTAATTCAGTCCTGTTTTATCACACATAAAGCCTCAGTGTCAGTGAGGGATTTCTTTTTGGTAGGATTGTGCAGGATTTTTCTCAACAAAACATTTCAGCTGCTTCCCCCCTGCCTCCCCCCCCCACTGCAAGCTGCATTTTTTGCCATTTAAAAGCAAACCGGGGTGGGTGGGGTGTTCTTCCTCAGCCAAGAAGGTGCCATGTAAACAGTGTGATGATGATGTCATTCCATCACACAGTCAATCAGATTTAGACTCGGTTATGTAACCTCACAAACTCCAACTCGACAAAGGGCAAGAAGCTGTGCTCTCATTCTAACACGCAGCCGATCAGATTTCTCATGATGTCATATAACTCAGAGTGAGGGCCATGCATCTTGTCCTCACTCTGAATGTTTGAGCATTTTCATCCACATCTGAACACTCTCCAGTTGCCATGACATGGGAGGGGGCATTTCCTGCCCTCCCTGATTTCTGCTTGGCCCTCAGCATTTGCCAGTGTCTGGTCAAGTCTTAGATTCCTTTATAAAGAAGCTGGTCTAAAGTATCAAGAGAGGAAGAGGAGGAGGAGAGTGTGAAAGAACAGAAGTTTTATAACGTCGTATATAGATTTTTCAGATTTATGAGGTTAATTTCCTTTCTGTGTCTGCTGTAACCAAAAGGTCAAAAGTCCAGGAAGCCAATGGATGGGCAGGTGCTAAAAGGTCTATAGAGCCAGGAAGAGAACAGGAGGTTCCGCTACAGAACAGGAGCCCTTGCTTGGGCTTTTGGTGCTCTGAATGGGGGGGGGGAGGTTTCAGTTTTGCAAAGAGGTCAGCAGAAGGCATTTGGGGCAAAGATGAGGCCTTCTGATGGTTAAAGTTACAAGAGTGCAGGCTAACTTTAAGATATAAAACTGAAGGCCAAAAAAGAGATTTTTAGAGAGAGGAAGAGAGACATTGGTAGGCCAGAAGGAGGGAAGGAAAAGATCAAGAAAGAAAGCTGCACAGGAAAGCTGGGAACGCTGGCAGGAAGATGTTGCTGGGAAGTCCGTATAGAAAATAGGGATACAGGCAAGCCAGGCTAGCTGGGCACATTTCCCTGGTTATATTTTTCACATCCCTTTTGCTATCATGGTTGGGGGCTGCCCTAGCTATTCAGTTGTTAAAATCTTTTCCCTAATAATAATGTTGTTACGTTATATAAATTTTGTGGTCTCTTTTCTTGTTCGGTTTCCCACCGCACACCTAAAAGCCAAACCACACGCTACCTAAAAGCATTTACAAGAGACCCAGAGGGTCAGTGCTCTTTGTTGAAGGCAGTAGAAACTAGAAAGTCTCACTGGAAGGAAATGCTGAACAGGAATGGGGGCTCCATTTGGCCCGGTCTCCCTTCCACGCACGGCCCAGGGCATAGCTGGTGCCATGGCAGGGAGCATCTGTTTGGCACATCAGCGCGCGAATAGCAAGACAGAGTCCCGATTCACAGATGGAAGCTCTGCAGTTGAGCTGAGTTCCTGGAACTGAGCGCTAACCGTTAATGAAATGAGCTGTAACGCCCCCCAATCCCAATCTCCCCTTAACTGTGCGGTCTCTGTGTGGCCTTAGGTAAGTCATCACCACCTGCCAGACTCAGGCTGCCGTCGGCAGTATGTGGGAGATCATCCTGGTAAAGGGTAATGATTAAAGATTTCTGCGGGAATGCATGTTCGAGCACTAAATGCCACATAAATACTAAACATTATGTCAATGTTTTTGTGAAAAGGTTCAGAAAGAGTCCGTGTGCGCTACAGTCCCGTTGTGCCAGAGCTCTCTAACTGCAGGATAAGCAGACTTTCCAGGAGGTTGGGGGGCAAAAAGTGGAGAGAAGGGGAGGAGGAGGGGGGGATTATGGGAATTGCAGTCTAACACATTGGGAGGTCATCAGGTTGGGGAAGGCTGTGCCAGACCATAAATGACAGCGTTCAGTACCATGGAGAGAGCTAGAATGGCAACTCGCTCCTTCCTCCTGGGAGGAAAAAGTAAAATTTTTTTGTGGCAATGGCATTACAGAAAGGAAAGAGTCCAGGAAGCTGCCCAGGGCAGAACCTTTGCTCACATCTCCTCGCGTTGCCCCGTCTCCCAGTGGCTCACCAGCTGCTCAGGCAGAGGGAGGGACTGCCCCGTCAGGGCGTCGTCGTCACCACCTCACTGGGTCCTTTGAACTGGGGGTGCCAAGCAGGCGCACTGCCACTACGGCCCCTTGTTCCATTCCGGGTGGAGGGATGAGGGGTGTGCAGGAAATATATTTGTGGAGGTTTTCTTAAAACCAGCTAGAGGAATTTACCAAAAGGTCAGCAAACTCGTGCAGGGAATTGACTGTCCCCAGACCGGAAGGCTTCTGCTGCATGCATGACACGAGGCTGGGCAAAATTCTCCCCCTTCACCAGAAGCGGGGGAGAATATCGGGGACACTCAGGGGCAGGGGGAGCAAAATTCTGAAGACCTTTAGATGGGAGCGGGGGCACGTGGGGGCCAAGGGTGGCGCCTGTTTTCAATTTCTCCCTGTAGTCAAAGCATTGGGATGCACCACTTCCTGCAGAGAGTTCTAGGCCATGAGCTGCCATTTGAAAACTGGGGCAGAGGATGACCCTCCCATGGTTCCCAGGGGCATTTTCAGCTCCCATTTTCAAAGTGTGTTTGGCGGTGGCGGCGGCGGTGGCAGCGTGGCTTTGGGGTGCTCCCGGCTGCCCCTCGGAGTGCTACATGCCGTGGCTTTGATCTGAAGAAGAGCGTGAGCCCCTCAACCTCCTCATAAACTAAGTATTTGTCAGCACAAGCCCACCCACCCAAATAAATGTTTCATGCCCCCCTCTTGATCTTTAGGAGGGGTATCCCACCCACCAATTCACAACCCCCTGAAATTGGGCTGGGGCTGCCATTTGGCCCGGCCCGGGTCCCAAAACCTTCTGATGGGGCTGAGCGGGGCCATCACGGAGAGGCGAGGGGGCTGAGAACTGGCAGACCACTGGTTGCTGGACAAGTAGCAGGGGCAGAAGGAGGGTGAAAGAAACCTGAGCTGATGTCAGCACAGAGAAACGTCTTCTGCCAGGAAGGAGCCGAGGAAAGGGCCAGGCAGGGGCCAGTCCCTGTGAGGAAGGGGCAGGCCGAGGCAGAGAGCAGGTGGAGCTGCGGGGCTCCTGGGAAACCGGGGGTCTTCCAAAGGGGGCTCCATAAGTGCCCGTCCCTGTCTGGAGGGCCCGCACAGCCTACCTTAAAGCGATGTGGGGAAAGCAAAGGGTGCATGAGTGAGCAGCGAGACACGAGACGAGAATGAGGAGTGGAGATACCACGGTAGTAATGGGAGGTCAGAGTGTTTCAGGAGCCACATTATGGGAGAAGTCGTCCTTGCAGGTGGGCTGGGCGGGTGGAGGGGATGTTCCAGGCAGGAAGCTGTATTAATAGAAGTATAGCTTCCAAATCGCGGGAAGTGATAATTCCCCTTTACTCGGCACTGGTTAGGCCTCATCTTGAGTACTGCGTCCAGTTCTGGGCACCTCACTTTAACAAGGACATAGACAAACTGGAGAGGGTTCAGAGGAGGGCAACAAGGATGATAAAGGGACTGGAAACAAGGCCCTATGAGGAGAGACTGAAAGAACTGGGCATGTTTAGCCTTCAGAAGAGGAGACTGAGGGGAGATATGATCGCACTCTTCCAGTATTTGAAGGGATGTCACACAGAGGAGGGCAAAGATCTCTTCTCGTTCATCCCAGTTTGCAGGACACGGAATAATGGGCTCAAGTTACAGGAACCTAGATTCCACCTAAACATCAGGAAAAATTTCCTGACTGTCAGAGCAATAAGACAATGGAATCAACTACCTAGGGAGCTCGTGGGCTCTCCCAGTCTGGAGGCATTCAAGGTGCGGCTGGACAGACATCTGTCAGAGATGCTTTGACCTGGATTCCTGCATTGAGCAGGGGGTTGGACTCGATGGCCTTGTAGGCCCCTTCCAACTCTACTTTTCTATGATTCTATGATTCTAAGCAGCATGCACTGGAGCGGGAAGGAGGCAGGCCAGTGCGTCGACTGGAAGACGGGCTCTGGACACCCGCTGCTCGCTTATAGCAGAAAGTGACTGGTGCCACACCCGAACAATGAAACAAAATAGAAGAGGAAGCAGTAAAATCCCCTCCTCTGGGTGAGTTTCGAGTCTACTTACCCTGCTGTACTTGGGGCTCTGTTGCATCATCATCAGGTGATCACTCGTAACCGAGTAAGATTGTCTTCCAGGATTTTTTTTTAAAAAAAGCTCTGTTGCATCATGTAGTTCATGCAAACTGCTCTCAATCTCCCCAGAGCATATCGACCGCCTCAGTCCCACAATGTTCCTGGGTACCATTTTCATCTCCTAAATTGCTGCACATTGTTTTTCACTGCTTAGCCTTTTGCCACGCAGTGTTGACTGCAGAAAATGCTTTTTCAATGTTTCTCTTCATATTGATGAAAACTTCAAACTGAGTTATTTCAAAGCTGGCTGGAGCAGTCCAGGGGATGTCTCGACACCCTCTGGATGCAAAGTTTGCTGAAATGAAGGAAGGAGCATGGCAGAGGTGAAAGCATAGCGGCTTTCCCCAGCACATTCCTTGGTGTCTGCTCTTGGGGTGTGTGTCTCTAAACAGGCCAGCAAATGGACAACAGAGATCCCCCTCTCCATTTCAAAATATAATAATAACAACAAGAAGTTAATTGAAGCACACAATGAAGACCTTGTCCCAGTTCCAAAATGCCCCAACCAGCAGCCCTGCTCCATGGGACACAAGCCTGGCAGCACAATCCAATGCTCGATCCAAGGTGATCTGGTGAATGAAATGTTGGAATCAAAACCGAGGGTGCCGTCTTCAAATCCCTCATCTGTCATGGACTTAGTATGTGGCTTAGTTGCCTCTCAGCTTCTATTTATTATATGCTAAATGGGAAAAAGGCTTCTGAAGAAACACAGAGTCTTCTGGCACCTTAAAGACGAACAAACTGATCCTGGCATCAGCTTTTGTGGTCCATTGCCCACTTCCTCAGGTGCTTCATGCACCTTTGACTCTGTTTGATTTTGCTACAACAGACTAATAGACATGGCTACCCTCTGGAAATGAGAGAAAATTAGTTGTAGCAAGACAAGTGTGTACGTCAAGGCATTTCGCAGGCCCTGGTGTGTGTGTTCCTTTTGAGGAGGGGCTACAGCCCAGTGTAGATCACACATCACATTGTGTAGATCACATCACGTACCTCACACATTCATTCCCTGCCAACTTCAGTGAAAAGGATACCTAACAGCTACGAGGGTTGAGGAAGGGGCCACAGTCTGACAGCCTGGAGTCAGGGATGGGGACTCGGACTCGAGGACTCGACTCGTGAGTCGGACTGAGTCCCCCCTCTGACTCGAGTCTGACTCGAGTCCCAATATTTTTAATGGGACTCGAGACTCGACTCGGGACTCGAGACCAAGGACTTGTCAACATCCCTGGGCTGTTGACAAGTCTTCTGGCTGTGCCAGGAGCGCAATCACCGGTGAAGAGTGCATGGAAGCGAGGAGCGCCGCTGCTCGGCCACTATGGACAGCCAGTGTGCAGTGTACAGCGAGTACCAGGAGCGCAGCCCCAACGATGTGTTGAGATTTATTTTGATGTGTTGTTGTGGGAGGTTAGGGTTAGGGTCAGACATTTTGGGTTTGGCTGCCTCTGCCTGCCTGTTTGGGGTTTCCTGCCTCCTCTGCCTGCCTGGTCTCTTCTTGACCTGTTCAGCAGTTGAATTGTCCAAGACAAAGGCCCCTGCCTGCCTCCTCTGCCTGCCTGGTTATTTTGGATTTTTCTGCCTGGTCTGTTCTTGCCAAAATCAGTTGCAGAGTTTTGAAATAAAAAGGCACACTTGTACCTAGAATTTATTTAAGCCACACATCTGAAGTAGCCTTATTTTGTTGGGGAAAAACCCCATTGTTTTTAATAGGGACTTGTGGAGTCAGCTTTGGGAGTGACTCGTGACTCATGAGTCACCATTTTGGACCAAGGACTCGGACTCGGACTCGACTCGAGACTCGAGACCAAGGACTCTTCAACATCCCTGCCTGGAGTGCTACTGCCAGCCAAAGTAGCTGGTGCTAAATTGGACAGACCAAGGGTCCAACCCAGGGGAAGGTGCTGCTGAGTCAGAACTAGGGGGGTGATGTTTATTCACAGCTCCCCACCTGCTGCAAGTCGGGCTTCTTCTTTTGACATTGTTTCAAGTGGGAACATAAATGGGGGAGGGGAGTGTTCATGCACCTCCTCCCAACATCACGGACATCGCCATGTGATAGTGTGATGTTGTTGTTGCTGCTGCTGCTGTTTATTATTATTATTATTATTATTATTATTATTATTATTAAGCACTCCTCTTCTTCCTGGTGCCTTTGAAAAGCCTGTTTGCACTGCAGCTGTGCTTTCTTGCTGCTTTGGGCATGTCTTACTTTTTAAAGCAGCCTTCTTTTGATGCCAGAATTGGAATCCCAAGAGGTGGTCTTTCTTGAGCATGCCAGGGAGTGCAATTTTTTGTGACAAAGAACACTAAAGTCACTCAGATCTCTCACCCTCAGACCGTGCGGTAAAATGTTGCCAGAAAAGGCTGCAAATTGTAGTTTTGGTGCACTGAAGCCAGTCCCAGTATTTATTTATTTATTTATTTATTATATTTATACCCCGCCTTTTTTCCTGCAAGGAACCCAAGGCGGCTTACATAATCCTCCTCCTCCTCTCCATTTTATCCTCACAACAACCCTGTGAGGGAGGTTAGGCTGAGAGTCAGTGACTGGCCCAAAGTCACCCAGTGAGTTTCATGGCCAAGCGGGGAATAGAACCCGGAACTCCCGAGTCCCAGTCCAACACTCTCACCACTACGCCACACTGGCTCAGTAAAATTCTAGGGGAAATCTTGTGGCAAGCAGAAGAGCAATCACAGTCGGGATCACAGTGTACGGCGAGTACTGAAATCAAGGTGGAATCTAAAAATGAGTACAATGGCAGCAGACTAGCCTCCTCGGAGCTCTGCAACATCAGACCAATGGATGAGCGTTATGCTGGAAGTTTAATTTCCTCTGAAACCCCTTGATGTGATGCAAAATTCAACCCTGGGGAAAATCAGACACCCTGTGTCTCTTACCACTGTGGTACGGGCATCGTTTCTGCCTGGTCTGGGCCCAAACGTGCACCGGCAATGTCCGAGTCTGGGGCCAGATTGAACGGCTCCAGGAAGAAGCAGTGGGAAGGACCTACGCAATGGCCATGCCAGAGTTGCAAAGGCCACGTAGGACTAGGTAAGTGTGTATGAAGAGGGCATACATTGATCCCTGACTAAATCCTCATTAATCTGGGCAGCTGTAAAGCTAGATACTTCCTTATTCTGGACATGCTATATATTACTTTCATTTTGCTTAGGACTTCTCTACTATATTTACTATACTTACTATGCAATGAGGGGCCCTGTGCATTGCTCATGGGTTCAGCATGCCAATAATTATTATCTATATTGACGAGTAGGGATGTCCAGGTTTTGATTAATCAATCCCATGCGTGTCTCGCAGCTTGTCAGATGTCTTTCATTCCATCATCCACCCATTCACGGAATTTGATTCCACACACACACACACCCGGGAAAGTCCACAAAAAAGTCTGCTGCAATTTACATAGCTTCTGCTGGCACATGAGATTTTCTATATATTTTTTCTTAGCTCAGTGTGCAATCAATGAGTAGAGCACACAAAGGAAGAGGGCGAAGCAGAGGAGGCTGAAGAGAGATCAGAGATGTATAAAATGAGTTTTAAACAAAACGGAATGGAATATGGCATATATATTAGCGTATTTTCCAGTAACTTTCATTTTTGCATATGTACAATTCCAG
Organism: Shinisaurus crocodilurus; assembly: GCA_021292165.1. Lineage (NCBI taxonomy): Eukaryota > Metazoa > Chordata > Lepidosauria > Squamata > Shinisauridae > Shinisaurus > Shinisaurus crocodilurus. The sequence continues at coordinate 318,735,263 of CM037876.1, read as the reverse complement.
AAAGTTTTTTTAAAAAATGATCTGCAAGTCTGTGGAACCCATGGGCAACTTGGAATATGCTGGTCCACTGTGGAATCTGTGGGCTGAATTCATAGAAATCTGAAGTCATTTGAACCCGTTCTGGACTTCTCTCCGACCTCCCTATTGGCAGGCATTGCCATGTTGATCCTATGAACAATGACTGAGGCACAGAGCACAGAAGGCGATGGGCTGGAGTGCAACAGACATACATAGAGTAGACCTATTGAAATCAATGGGCCTTAATTTTGCCGTGACTAAGTATGACTCACTTAGGGTGCCATCCAATTGCCCCCGACATTGTCTGGCGGGCCATAGGATCATTCGGATTCCCAGCTCTGAGGTGCTCCAAGGTCCTCCAACCATGGAGTCACCGCCCCTCCCTCATTGCAGCCGGTGTGGGGAGAACCAAGCCGGCTGCCTCTCTGAGGTCAGAAATCGGCCTCGGAGAAGGGCTCAAGGGACTGCCAGGTCACGGGGGTCACGGGGAGAAGCCTGGGGGCAGTGGCTTATGCCTTATCCAAATGGCGCCCCCGCCTGCTCTGCGGCACTTCATCTACCTACAAGGCCATCGAGTCCAACCCCCTGCTCAATGCAGGAATCCAGGTCAAAGCATACCTGGCAGATGTCTGTCCAGCTGCACCTTGAATGCCTCCAGGGTGGGAGAGCCCACCACCTCCCTAGGTAGTTGATTCCATTGTCTTATTGCTCTGACAGTCAGGAAATGTTTCCTGATGTTTAGGTGGAATCTAGGTTCCTGTAACTTGAGCCCATTATTCCGTGTCCTGCAAACTGGGATGAACGAGAAGAGATCTTTGCCCTCCTCTGTGTGACATCCCTTCAAATACTGGAAGAGTGCGATCATATCTCCCCTCAGTCTCCTCTTCTGAAGGCTAAACATGCCCAGTTCTTTCAGTCTCTCCTCGTAGGGCCTTGTTTCCAGTCCCTTTATCATCCTTGTTGCCCTCCTCTGAACCCTCTCCAGTTTGTCTATGTCCTTCTTAAAGTGTGGTGCACAGAACTGGACGCAGTACTCAAGATGAGGCCTAACCAGTGCCGAGTAAAGGGGAATTATCACTTCCCACGATTTGGAAGCTATACTTCTATTAATGCAGCCCAAAATAGCATTTGCCTTCTTTGCAGCCACATCGCATTGCTGGCTCATATTCAGTTTGTGATCTACCACTATGGCTGAAAATGGCTGTCGAGGTGAAATACCAGGCACGAGGCACGGGGCCTTGGAAATCGCTGCCACTGCCCCTCGCCCCCAGCGTTGGATGCATGCAAGTCTGGATACAACTCTTCTCTGCTACTGGACCAACCTCTAAGGTCATAAAATAAGTCAGATGTTCATATCACACACCCCTCTTAATCATATATCATGTCTGGTAAAGATTCTCTACAATTCAGAAGCTTGCAACTGCCACAGAATTAGACCAAGAAAGTATTATTTCCTTACTTATTCTAGAATCCTAACTGAGGACAGCTATCTTATTCCCTGCAGCTGTCTGAATGGGCAAGGAAGGCAGTGATTTCAATGATATGGAGTGATGCCTCTGTGGTACTTAAGAATTGAAGGAGAGGCCTGGAGCTGGATCAGGCCCAAGTGGGCCTCTCTAGTCCAGCACTCCCTTCCCACAATGGCCAGCCAGAGTGGGACACGAGTGCAGCAGGGATGCACAGGAATTTCAGTTCAGTTCAAAATCACTCAAAGAGTGCCCTGTTCGCAACCCTGAATGTGAGCGGAAATGCATGTTCTCCAGAAATGTTTGCAAATTCCTGAACTTGTATTCATGTTTGCAAAATGCACAACTTTAATAAATGCACAGCTTTTAAAAATGCACAACTTTTAAAGGGAGCATTTAAAAAACTGCATGCACACTTTAAAAATGCACGCTTTTAAATATTCGCATTCTCATGCTTTAATGGGGGAAACATGGCACTTTTGAAAATGCACTTCTAAAACTGCACACATTAAACTGTGATTTTTAAAAGTTGTGCGTTTTAGAAAACTAGAATTCCGTGCTTTAGTCAAGGGGGGGAAATGCACACTTTTGAAAGCACGAGCTGGAAAAACAGCTCACAGACAAAAATGGGAGAGAGACGAACCAAGAGTTGAAGTAAAATTCAGAGAATTTCGGCGAACTCGAGCATCATGTCTCTGAGACAGCGGGGTACTGTGTGGCCATCGTGTCTAGTAGCCTCATCCTCCATACCTGCTGGCACCATCCAAACAGAATAAATACATTTTTCATCCACCCGGTTTTATTAACGCAGCATTTCAGTGCAAGTGGGTCGGCAGCAACAACAGACGTACTTAGACGGTCCCGTCCCTTGGAGGTTTTCCCCTCCTGACTTATGCAAGCGGGCTGAGTAACACGCCCGGCTCTGCTCGGCTCTTCACGCTGCCACGCACATCCATAAAGCAAGACATGTTGCTGAAGGGAATTCAGCAGACGGCAGTAAAATTAGGCACCGGCCCTGTTGCTGCCATGCTCAGGAAAGATGCGGCTCTGCTGGCTGGTTTCCTTTTGCCTCCGTTGTGTTCCAGGCCTCTTTCCTTTTGGGCCGCCTGCCGCCGAATCGGAGTGAGGAAAGATCACAGCTGGCTGCGGGGGCCTCTTAGGCAGGCCTCGTGACGCACCGCCGCACCGCTGTTTCAGCTCAGAGAGGTGAACGGCGTCTGTGCACATCCACTCCCCGGGCTCCCCTGCGCACCACCGGCTTGTGCTCCTTCCTCGCTATTGTAGACTGGAACGCCCCTGCCGGGCAGCCTCTGCATTTGTCCTTCAGGAGGGCTGAAGGACATCCCGTCTCCAGGCAGCGGCATGACTCAAGCCCCCTATTAACTCTCGGAGGAGAGGAGTGACATCATCGCCAAGGGCTGGGCACTGCTATGCATCATTCCAGTCCAGAAGAACCAGGTCATTCTGAAATGGTGTCCATTACTTCTCATCTCAGGGGGGGGGGAGGGGAGACACAGAAAATTCCTGCAAAATCTAGGGAAATGCAGTGCAATCCGATATGTGTCTGCCCAAAAGTCAGCCCCGTTGAGTCTGACGGGACTGACTCCTAGGACAGCGTGTGTGGGATTGCAGCCTTAATTGTGCTGCCCTGCTTGGGTCGCAAACAGCACCAAAGTGTTCAGCTTGGTGTTGATAGGGCACCCTGGTGTTTCCCGGTCCATTCTCCTTCCCTTCCTTTCCCTTTGCTTTCCTCCTGAGTGTGTTTTGCTTTTAACTTCAGACTGAAAGTCTGTGGACAAGGCCAGGGTTTTTGTTTTTGTTTTGGTGAAGCTCTTTGAGTGTGGGCGAGAGATGCCCCTGCCTATTGGTCCCAGTCAAATGCATGGGCAGCTGTACAATAAAGCTGCTGAAGTTTCCATGCAGTCTTCAAAGGCAGCCCAGTCTACAACACATAGCAGTAGCCCAGCCTGGAGGTTGCCAGGGCATAGGATAACATACATAGGATCATACAGCTGGAAGGGGCCTACAAGGCCACTGAGTCCAACCCCCTGCTCAATGCAGGAAACGAGAGGAGGGGTCTCCCATCCAAGTCATAACCAGGCCTGACCCTGCTTAGCTTTCCACGCTCAGACAAGCTGAGCCAGCGTGAGCCACAGGCCTAAGGCATTAATGACCAGGCTGTCTCTCTCTCTCTCTGCTAGAAGCACTGCACATTTTTAATTTTTGCATGCTCCCCAGTGATTTGAAGCATGGTTATAATCATGATAGGGCACTGTGGAGCACTGAGAGGCGTCGCGTCATCACTGGCAAGGCCCACAGTGCCAGCTTTGACCATGCTAACCATACCAGACTGTGAATCCTCCTCCTCCTATTATTATTCATTATTATTCATTATTATTATTATTATTATTATTATTATTATTATTATTATTATTATTATTATCATGCACTTAACACATAAGATTTTTTTTTTTAAATGTCACTTCCTTACATAAATGTTCAAAGCACATGATGCTATACCGGGTTCCGTGGGAAAGGGGAGTGGCTTTCAGGGAGCCAAGGAAAATTCTGTGCGCATAGATCTGTATCAGCTAATGTTACAAACACATCCCCTCCTTGGCCTCATGGGGACACCCCCTTCATAAAAGGAGAAAGGGATTGTCAGTCACCGATGCGCCCCTGACTCAGTGTGCGCGTGGCCTGAGATGGGGACACATGCCCCTGTCCTCTGGGGTGGGGCGCTCCCTGAGCGGGGTTTATGGAATGGGGGTGCGTGCTGCGACTGAGTCCTCTGCTCTGTTGTGGCGATGTAGGCGGGTGCTTATGTGCGGGGCGGCTTTTAACAAAAATGTGACTCCCCCTCCCTGCGCGGCGTCTGCCATCAACGGGGGCGTGGCCATGCGTTGCAAAAGGGTTAGGATGTGGGGGAAGTGCGCTCTCCCCCCCTCCCGCGTGTGACCCATATCCCCCCACCCACAGTCACATCTCCCTGCCCTGTTTCAGTTGAACGGCTCTGCCAAGCATATCGGGGGAGTCAGCCGGTGTAGCCGTCACGTCATCGGGATGTCTGGCGCTGTGGCGGCACAGTCTGTGGGGCTTCCACCAAATCCGAAATCCCCTTAGCCAGCATAATTAAAGTACAGGATTGCACCCTTCGTCGCGTCTTTTAATTCTTACATAGAATCATAGAATCATAGAAAAGTAGAGTTGGAAGGGGCCTACCAGGCCATCGAGTCCAACCCCCTGCTCAGTGCAGGAATCCAGGTCAAAGCATCTCTGACATATGTCTGTCCAGCCGCACCTTGAATGCCTCCAGACTGGGAGAGCCCACCACCTCCCTAGGTAGTTGATTCCATTGTCTTATTGCTCTGACAGTCAGGAAATTTTTCCTGATGTTTAGGTGGAATCTAGGTTCCTGTAACTTGAGCCCATTATTCCGTGTCCTGCAAACTGGGATGATCGAGAAGAGATCCTGGCCCTCCTCTGTGTGACATCCCTTCAAGTACTGGAAGAGTGCGATCATATCTCCCCTCAGTCTCCTCTTCTGAAGGCTAAACATGCCCAGTTCTTTCAGTCTCTCCTCATAGGGCCTTGTTTCCAGTCCCCTTATCATCCTTGTTGCCCTCCTCTGAACCCTCTCCAGTTTGTCTATGTCCTTCTTAAAGTGTGGTGCCCAGAACTGGACGCACTACTCAAGATGAGGCCTAACCAGTGCCGAGTAAAGGGGAATTATCACTTCCCGCGATTTGGAAGCTATACTTCTATTAATACAGCCCAAAATTGCATTTGCCTTCTTTGCAGCCACATCGCATTGCTGGCTCATATTCAGTTTGTGATCTACCACAATTCCAAGATCCTTCTCACTTGTAATATTGTTGAGCCAAGTGTCCCCCATTCTGTAACTCTGCATTTGGTTTCCTCTCCCTAGGTGCAGCACTTGGCATTTATCCCTGTTAAATTTCATTCTGTTGTTTCGGTTGCCACCAGTTCTTTGTAAACGTCATTGTTTCCTGTATCTTTCTGACATTTTTCAAGGACTGTCACTTTAGCTATAATTTTGTGCATCTCCATTTCTCTCTTTCTCTTGAAGAAAGAGGCAAATAAATAAATTGACCCCAAACGCCGTGCCTCCCAGATAGTGCTGTTATTCAATGGCTGAGAAGTGTCCATATGAATGAACTCATTTTTACAAATATTCTTCATTTGATCGTCTAATCAAATGGTCTCATCAAAGGGTCCATTGACTTTTAGGACCTGTTCCTAAATTAATATTAAGCAATATGGGATTTTGATTGGCTCCCGTGTCGCTTTCACTACTAAGTCTTACTCTCTACTACTGTCGCAACCCACCAACTCCCATCATGCATTTCCTGATTCCCCTGGGACTCTCCTCTATTGGTTCTTGCCATGGCAGCTCAGAGGGGCACACACACACACACACACACACCTGAGAAGCAAAAACACTCTCTTTGCATTGGCCTCACCTTGTAAAAAACACACAACCATGAATAGATTTCATGATCTATGAAATCTATTCATGGTTGTGTGTTTTTTACAAGGTGAACATGAACTCTATGAAGGGACCTACAAGGCCATCGAGTCCAACCCCCTGCCAACTGAGAGCTGAGTCTTTCATGTTCATTTTTAACACATTAAATTAACAATCACATGTAGGGAAGAACAAAACACACACACACACACACACACACACACTGAGCTGCAGATTTAAGCATAAGTTATCCTTCTATGGTTTTCTGCTGCTTTCTAACTTTGTTCTCTCTCTCTCTCTCTCTCTCTCTCTCTCTGCGTGTGTGTGTGTGTCCCTCTCTCAGATACCTTGACTGGATTAAAATGAAAGAACCAAAATGAAATTAGATGGAAATCAAACCTCAACAACTTGCATTTCTTGGTTCTGCCCTTAAGAGCTGACTAGCAAAAAAGCTCTTTAAGCTCTCTGATTTATCTGTACTCTGAGCCAGGAAGCTGGCTGTAAATCAGGCTATTAGCATTATTGATGGAAGGAGCTCTCGTAAATAAAGGTGGCAAATTCATGCTGCTTTGTAGCTTCAGGGACCTTCCTTCCTTTCTTCCCCACTTCTCTTATTTGGCTGACATGCCTAATTTGCAGTTAAGTTATTGAGCCTTTTGAAACAGGAGTTATTGGCACCCCAACAACACGGCTGGAAGTAACAATTCCCTCCCTCTGGTGTCCACTTTTCACTCATACGTGTGCAGAGTCCACCAAACACAGATCATGGAATCTTGATCCCTGTCATAGCTCATGGATCTTCGTTGATGTACATTTGATAAAGACACACAACCCCTGATCCAGGGTCACAGGTCATTAGATAGCAATACAAGGGGCATGAGTACCAGTGAAGAAGACTGAATGCATAGAAAGTAAAGGCTGTATTAACAGAACTATGCAAAAGTCTAAAATTATAAGCTACAAGGATAGAAAATTATCAGATGTTCAGAAAATTGTCACATGAATGGGAGTGTTCTGTTGGGGGAGTCTTCCGTTGAGTGGGAAGTGTTCATGTCCTACTAGTGGGCTTCCCATGAGCCCCTGGAAAGGCACCGTGGGAACAGAACGCTGGACTAGAGAGGCCCTTGGTCTGATCCTGCCTCGGGACTCTTTGTATGTTTTGAAGTTACAACTGAATTAACTCATGTTTTGTCATGTTGCTGAGTTTTGGAATTTAGGGAGGGTAAAACACACACACACACACACACACAACTCAGAAATCACAAGCTTTTTATGAGCCAAGCCAAAATTTGTTTGAATTTTAACTCAGCGAAATACACTTGGGCTTTCCCAAGCTGCCTGCTCCCTTCTCTTTTCCACAGATGTAACACACAGCAGCACTCAACCATCTGCACTGGCCCAATTCAGTAGGCAAAGCCATTCCCAGCATGAAGAGGACCACGTTGTACCTGCTTCTTGCCATGCATCTGTTAAGGATGAAGAGCTTTTCAGAAAAAAAGAGGTGGCAACCCCAATTCAGTACAACAAACATGGCTGAATATATGGGGATTCAAAGCCAGACCTTTTTGAGAACTATTTATTTATTTATTTATTTATTTGAATTATATACCACTGAACATATTCAAAAATATATCTAAGCATTATGTCAATCAATTAATTCTTAAGCACTCAAAGGCCTTGGTCTGGATGGAGGGATCTCTCTGTTTGGGTTTCTCCCGTATCTTTTTTAATCTCATATTTCCATCCTAAATATGAGGAATTTGTGAATTTTGGTAAATTCTTATCAAAATTGAACTGAAACAAAATTCTTGCTCGTGAAGGGCCATTCAGTGGGGAAGCATTTGGAACTGGACAGGTGATCCTGAGCCCCTTGAGGACCTCCATGCTTCCCCGCAAGGATTCTCTAAAAATGACTGAGCCCATTTTAACTTGAGATGTGGGGAGTGGGGGAGGAGTCCCCCACCTCCATCCATGATCGGGGGCAACATTTGTGTGACCCTTGGCACCTCTCAACTCAGACATGAACCACGTTGAAGATTGCCAACATCAATTCGATGTGCTGCTCTTTCCCTTCTTCATTTTAGGACTAGCTGTTGCCCGCGGCTGCGCTCGCATGGATTTTAGGATTTGGTATAATTGTTTTTAAAAGAAACATGTATGGAAAAGATGCAGTCTCTCTGACTGAAAGTGTAACGTTTAGGCTGGGTGCTGGCAGCAGAAATCTTTTGTGACAGAAATATCTGTTTGTAAAGAAAAATCAGGTTAATCCTGAGAGTCTACAGGTGATGAAGAGTGAGCATGCCAAGTTTGGGGTAGATCCGTCTAAATGTGAAGGAGCCTATGCGACGATCCCACACACACAACAGTCAGGCAGTCATTTTAAAAGTTTCCCTCCCTTTTCACCCCCTCAGAGAACATTCTAAATGGCCTGGGGGAGATTTGCATACCCAGCCCTATTGGCCCCTGCAGGAATTCATAGGAACATTCTAAGTGTCGTATGGGCTATTTGCATAACTGCTCCTATTGGCTCCTGCAGCAATTATGAGGTGAGGCCTATTTGCAGAACTGCAGATATGAGAGTGGGGCGATTTTGCCCCCTTTTTTCACCCCCTTAGGGATGGAATTTCCCAAAACCCTTCCTTAGTGGGGCTCTATGTCATAAAAGCAATGTCCCTTCAAAATTTCATGTTCCTAGATTAAATGGTTTGAGCTGGGCGTTGATGAGTCAGTCAGTCAGTCAGGACAACTTTATATATATATATATATATATGATTACAGCCCTCCCCCCCAAAACCTAGAGAAGGGTAGCAGCCAGAAAAGCTTCTGTTCCAACTTGTTGTTGTTCCCTTGTATTTTGGCTTCCTGAAATTCTAATTGCAACAGAGAATATGTCTGAAAGGTGCCCCCCACCGCCGTCTTTTGCCAGAGCCTTTCCCTCATCTTTAATCAGGGAAACGGCACCTGTGTGTGAAGGCGCTGCCAGCTTCCATCAGGACAAAGGAAGGCTGTGCTGTAAACATTCAGTAAAGAGGCAGAGCGCGGGGGATCAAAGAAGTCATGCGAGCGCAGGCTGGGGAGCTGTTGTGTTACGCAAGTGCCAGGCACCACGGAATGGACCGTGCAAAGCCAGGGGCTCGGCAGGATGCGTCCAAAGCGGGGGCACTCAGCCTTTTGGGGGGGAGGGCCAGCTTCCAGGGGTTGTACAACCTGCCCCCCCTTGGGGGGGCAGCAAGAGGACCTGCGGGGGAATATTGCAGGGAAGGCTGGGCTGGGCTGGCCTCGCAGCAGCAGTAGCTGTGCGTTTTTCCTCTGCCTCAAAGTAGACACAGCCCCCCCCCCAACACACACATCTATTATTGGGGGCAGAGATTACAAAACAGAGGGCGCAGCACCTGCACATGTGCGAGCCTCGCGCCGATTGTCTTCAAGAGCAACTGCAGGCACTACGGCCAAGCCGAGCGCGACTGTGCAAAGGCGGTGTGCAGAAGAGCCTCTGGGCATGTGCCGGTCAGGGGCCGGACCGCTGCTGCCCTCCTGCTCGCTGATCCCACCCCTGCCGTGCATTCCGTGTCCCCTTTGGGCACGTGGGTGGGGCTGCAGTAGCGAGGCACAAGAGCAGAGACACCGGGCCTGTTCTTTGCACCGGGTAATTAATTTTCCTCGTTTCGTCCCGTCTCTCTGCATTGCTTGGTGACTGTGCATTGTGGTGGCGGGGGCCACATGGGTGCTGAGCCGGGGGCGGCGGGGATTCATGACCCTGCACTATGATAGGGGAGGCATGGGATCATTTGCCCCTCTTCAGTTCTTGCTTTCGGGGAGGGATGCTGTGTGCAGCTTCCGTACAATGCTCAGATGGGTGGTGGGGAACATCCACAAAGTCATTAGGATGGTGTGAATCAGCGAAACACGAGCTCATCCAAGTTCTCTGAATTCCATCTCGCAGCTCGTTCCGACTTGGTCCTGTATCAGATTGCGAGTTTTGTTTTTTTCTTTTCACATGAAAAACCATGCGTATTTTCATGCATATTTTCCCAAATGTATTACAGTATTTTTCCATGTATAAGACTATACTTTTTCCTAAAATCATTAGACTAAAAACTGAGGGTCGTCTTATACACGGAAGTAAGCCGAGGAGAGAACCGTGCAGTTGCGAAACTGTCCAGTGGGGGGGTGTCTTATACATGGGGGTGTCTTATACACGGAAAAATACGGTATTTATTTAATATATTTATTTAATATATTATCGCCCATCAGCCAAAAGGCTCCCTGGGTGGTTTACAAGAAAAACAGGATAAAAACAATATATAATCTTAAATTGTGCACATCTTAGAAATGTACACATTCATCTCCCATTGATTAAGGTATTTGTGGGCATTTTTCAAAAGCATGCATTTTTTTCATGTGCATTTTTCAAATGCTGCTGAACATAGTTTTGGGGGTCTGCAAATCACACTGCAATCTTGGAAATGCATGGGCTTCGACTGCAATTTGCCTCTGAGTCCGTGTTTCGTCCAGAAGATGTGAACTGGATAAATCCTGATAAAAATTGAGCTGAAACAAATTTCTCATACATCCCTACAAAGCTTAGCTAAACCGTGCCTTCTGTAGCCTTCTAAGAAGAGGGGCCAAGAAATGCAATGCCAAAGGAAAGGGCGGGGGGCTCACCCTTTCTGCCCCTGGAAATTTGAGCACAAATATTGTGGGTGGTCAAATTGTGTGACCTTGTGGGATTTCTGCACCCATCTGTGCAGCTGGAGGAACAAAAAGAAGGGAGACTTCTCCCTGCAGATGGAGAGAAGGTGGTGGTGATAATAATAATATAGCTGTATCAAGCTCTCTGCCACCGTCTGACATCTCTGCCTTCTTCCCTACAGGGCCCGACTCTATCTCTGTATCCTGGAGGTAACTGCCGAAGGCTGTTTTCAAAGCACTCTTGAGAATGATAAGCAGACTAAGCTGCATTTGACCCGGCAACTCTGGGAACTGGCTGTTGCTCTAAGCTGAGTCATGGCAGCCTATTAGCCATTGCAACCCTCTGCTGTGGGCTATTTTTATGAAGGCGAGGCAGACAGCTTCCTCTGAGGTGTCCAGGGCTGGCCTGAGTCACTGCCAACGCCAACGCCTGGAGCTCCAATGCTGGAGCGGGCCCTCTTCCCCCCACCCTTCATTGCAACGATCCACAGCATGAATGAACGCGAGGAGGAGACAGAGGTTCAAATGACACATTACCAGTGGTCCTGTGAGTCTTTCCTCCGTGCGCGTGTGCGCGTCTGCACACCTTTGCTGGGGTGGCCTCACCCTTTGCTCACTCGTCCTTTTTCAACAGGCCGGTTGTTATATACAGACCTGTGGCTCACGCTGGCTCAGCTTGTCTGAGCGTGGAAAGCTAAGCAGGGTCAAGCCTGGTTATTACTTGGATGGGAGACCCCCTCCTCTAGTCTCCTGCACTGAGCAGGGGGTTGGACTCGATGGCCTTGTAGGCTCCTTCCAACTCTATGAATCTATGAAATCTATGAAACTCAGAAAGCGCACCCCTCCCAGCCGATTTTCTGCCGGTGGGAGGAAAGATGCAAGGTCCCTGCAGCGATCCCATGTTCTCCGATACACACACATGGCTAAAAGAGCAGTTTGGGGAGAGTGATTTTGTGCTGAACATGAAAATGAGCAGCCTCTCCCTGCCTGCACATCTTTGACTCAGACACAAACTCTCCTGGCTGCTTTGGGTTGAAACGAAGGTGCAGAGAAAAGCCTCGCAGGACTCCTTGTCAGGTGGTGGCTGGAGGGTGGTTCGCCAGAAGCGTCGCCGGTGCAGCGCCATGCAGAGTTACAGAATGGGGGACACTTGGCTCAACAATACTACAAGTGAGAAGGATCTTGGAATTGTGGTAGATCACAAACTGAATATGAGCCAGCAATGCGATGTGGCTGCAAAGAAGGCAAATGCAATTTTGGGCTGTATTAATAGAAGTATAGCTTCCAAATCGCGGGAAGTGATAATTCCCCTTTACTCGGCACTGGTTAGGCCTCATCTTGAGTACTGCGTCCAGTTCTGGGCACCTCACTTTAAGAAGGACATAGACAAACTGGAGAGGGTTCAGAGGAGGGCAACAAGGATGATAAAGGGACTGGAAACAAGGCCCTATGAGGAGAGACTGAAAGAACTGGGCATGTTTAGCCTTCAGAAGAGGAGACTGAGGGGAGATATGATCGCACTCTTCCAGTACTTGAAGGGATGTCACACAGAGGAGGGCAAAGATCTCTTCTCGATCATCCCACTTTGCAGGACACGGAATAATGGGCTCAAGTTACAGGAACCCAGATTCCACCTAAACATCAGGAAAAATTTCCTGACTGTCAGAGCAATAAGACAATGGAATCAACTACCTAGGGAGGTGGTGGGCTCTCCCACTCTGGAGGCATTCAAGGTGCAGCTGGACAGACATCTGTCAGAGATGCTTTGACCTGGATTCCTGCATTGGGCAGGGGCTTGGACTCGATGGCCTTGTAGGCCCCTTCCAACTCTACTTTTCTATGATTCTATGATTCTATGATTCACGTCACGGGTGCTGTCTTGCTGGAGCAGGCGAGAGGCCCATCACACCCGGCGCTCACTCTCTTGCCACCCGAGCTTCCAAGCAGGGGATGAAGGCTCCCAACTGCTTACCCTTGGGCCGCCCAAGGAAAGGGGAGATATAAGTGTCTGAAATAGCTAAGTAATTAAGGGGCCAACCAGCTTTCCGCACTGTTTGTCACCAGCATCTGCTATTCATGGGTGGACTGCCTCTAAATATGGAGGTTCCATAGAGGTGCTGATAGACCATGGCTCCTGCACAAATTTGACTCATCGATGGCCTTGTAGGCTCCTTCCAACTCTATGAATCTATGAAATCTATGAAACTCAGAAAGCCATGTAAGAGAGAAAGAGGGAAGGTGCTACTATAAAAACAACCAAAGAGGATGCCTCTATTGCAAAAATGGATCCAGAAGAACACAGGGATCTCTATGGTGACCAATGCTTTTTTCAGCTTATTAATAAACAATCTGGAACTTGGAGTGAGCAGTGAAGTGGCCAAGTTTGCTGATGACACCAAATTATTTCAGGTGGCGAAAACAAAAAGGGATTGTGAGGAGCTCCAAAAGGCTCTCTCCAAACTGGGAGAACGGGCATCAGAATGGCAAATGCGGTTCAATGTAAGCAAGTGTAAAGTGATGCATGTTGGGGTGAAAAATCCCAACTTCAAGTATAATCCGATGGGATCTGAGCTAGTGGTGACTGACCAAGAAAGAGATCTTGGGGTTGTGGTGGACAGCTCCATGAAAGTGTGGACCCCGTGTGCAGCTCCTGTGAAAAAGGCAAACTCCCCGTTGGGCATAATTAAGAAAGGAATTGAAAATAAAGCTGCCAAAATCCTCCTGCCCTTATACAAATCTATGGTGCGACCGCACTTAGAATACTGTGTACAGTTCTGGTCACTGCACCTAGAAAAGGATATTGTAGAGCTGGAAAAAGTGCAGAAAAGGGCAACTAAAATGAACAAGGGGCTGGGGCAACTATGAGGAAAGGTTACAACATCTGAGATTGTTTAGCTTAGAAAAAGGGTGAGTAAGGGGAGACATGATAGAGGTGTACCAAATTATGCATGGTTTGGAGGAAGTGGATATGGAGACATTTTTCTCCCTCTCTCATCATACTAGAACCCAGTGGTGTCATCCCATGAAGCTGATTGGTGGGAGATTCAGGAAAGATAAAAGGAAGTCCTTCTTCACACAGCACAGAGTTAAACTATGGAATTCAGTGCCACAAGATGCAGTGATGGCCACCAATTTGGGGGGATTGGACAAATTCATAGGAGAAGGCTATCAATGGCTACTAGTCCCAATGACTACTTGTTACCTCCAGGATCAGAGGCAGTATGCCTATGTACACCAGTTGCCAAGAAACATGGGTGGGAGGGTGCTGTTGCACTCATGTCCTGCTTGTGGGTTTCCTGTCATCTTCAGTTTACCATGGTGGCATCTTCCTCCTCGGTCATTAAAGCCACATCTTGTGGTAGTGAGTTCCACAAGTTAAAGATGCAGCATGGAGAAGACCTTTTTTTGGTCTCTTCTGTACAGTCCTACTGCCGATCAGTTTCATTATCTTTAAATAAAAAATCATAAACAATATAGAGGATTAAATGGTTAAAAAACAGAGCATGAATCAACACTGTGATGCAGCGCTGCTGAGGATCAAGCTTGTTTTGGTGTTACCAGGAACAGCCTTTTGAAGACCTGAGAAATCATGCACAGTTCCCATCATCCCCAACATTGCCCAGGCTGGCTGGAGCTGATGGGATTTGTAGTCCAAACATCTGGAGGGCACCAGTTTGGGAAAGGCTGCTGTAAGGAATGCGAGAGAAACCTTGCAGAGAGGGGTGGATTTTATTCCCTGCCTGGCCATTTCCTTCCATCTCTTTGATTCTCTGATTTAAGCAAAGGCTACTGGCAACAGCCCCTGGGAGTCAGCCTAGACTGGTTTGGGGTTTCATATGTGAAATCAGTCAGTTGATATATTCCCTCTGGGCTGTGTCAATATCTCCTTTACGAAGCACCTCCCTCGCTGTAGCTGGGTAAGCTTATTAAGCTAAGAGTCTGGGGAATGAAGCAAAGTAGCTAATCCATCCAAGCCTTCCTTGCCTTTACAATGAGAAGCTGCTCAGCCTCTATAATCACCTCCGCCTCGTTTTCATGGCTAACAGGTGAACAGGACAGGATGCCTGCTTAACGGAAGCTCTGCAGCCCTCAGCTGCAAACAAAGGGCAAGGCTGCTGGCTGCTCCTCTGGTGTGGAGGCATCATCAAGCAGATGTGCGAGCCAACCGCTGGCTTGAGGCAACAGGAGGCGGGCAGAGGGGCAGCGCACAGGGTCTCAATCAAAGTCCATTGGCGGCTGAGATCACTGGCCCCAGGTTCAGTTTCCAAGCCCTCCAGGTAGGGATGGATGGGAAAGAAAGATTCCCAACTAGAATAGTCCTGTGCTGAAAAATTCTATCACTTTTTTTTTTTTTTTTTTACTATTCTTAATCTTTTGATAGAAAAGAAATTGCTTGTAGGGGACAAGTCTGAAGAGAAGAATTTGGGGGGGGGGAATTCCTGTGGGGGGAGTACTGGTTTCTTGCACTTACCTTTGTTATGAGTTGGCCAAGGGGTGTGTCAGCATCCTGTCGTTCATTGTAAATCATCCCCGTGGCAGTCTGCAGCCACCCTGGCTTCCCACACTTCAATTGAAGTTCAGGAAATTGGATGACAGATTTTGGCATCGCCCTACTGAGCCAGGTGGACCAACGGCCTTACTGGCCAGAAGGGAGCAGCCCAAGTTCCCATTACTGTGTCTGCTTGTCGTCCACAATGCCTGCGGTCCTGAAGTCTTTTCTGCATAGCTGGTCTGAAAAGGCTGTCCAGCAACTTAAAAAAGTGTGTGGGGGGGGATCTCGATTGTAATGGGGAAATGAAGGATGTGCTCTCAGCACCGCACTCCCTCTGAAAACAAGCAAGCTCCAAAGTCCATCACCTTCGCTGGATTGTGCCCTTCTTCTGCCTTATGCGGCTTTGTGACCTGTGTTTTTGTTTGTTTGCATTCATGTGCAGCAAAAGATTAACACTGAATGTTTTAGAAAATGAGGACAGCCTATTTGTTTTCTTCACTTTCTTGTTACTGCAGAAAACTATTCTCTTTATTTGACACTGTTTGGTACCCTTTGTTCATTGTTTATTATTAAGATCCTTCATTTTTATGAGACAAAATTATACCAGTCGTTCAGTTCAATGCTTTTATAATTAGTTTTCCATTACGCCCGGCTTCCATGTAGTCTACATAAGCTCATCTGTAAAGGAATCCTTTTTCTATAAGGTGTTTATTTATGTAAGCAGGTTTACATGAGCAGCAGGCAAAAGCTTCTGAGTGGCAAGATAGCTGCTCTTATTTGGCATTCATGTTTCGGAGGATAACAATTCCTAGACACTGAAAGGCACATTGCACACAGGATTGTACTCACCGCTCCGTGGGAACCGAGTGTGGGACGAGATAGGTCTGATCCAGCCAGGCTCTTCTTATGCTCTTACTTTGACAACAGGGATCAGGGATGGGCAAACATTCCTTAAAACAAAAATAAAACCCGCATCATCCGTGGGAAATGCTCAAAAGCCCTTGAGGGGTTTTCTGAGTACTCACAAGGAATGACTGCAAAACTCAGGTGGTAGACCCTTCCTTATAGCTAGTCAGACAGACAGGCAGGCCAATAGGTACACACACACACACACACACACACACCTTACACCATTGTGAATGGTAACCAGGGGAGGGACAGAAGTTCACTGCTAGGAACACAGGCTAGAGAGCTGGCCCAGCAGACTCCAGAAGGTGAACGGACACCTCCAAAGAGGCCCGCCTGCCCACCGGCCCGCTTCTCTGGTACGGGGCTGCATCCCCTCCTGCCACTGGCTACGCTGCCTCCCCTTTTGCAATAGTAACTCTGGAAGGGGGGAGCTTGCGAAGCGGGAGGAAGCCGGAATGGAAAGGACTCTAAAACTGCAACCCATTTTGAGGATCAAACCAGATGGTGGGTCTCTGGGTTGACATAAAAAAAAGTCGCATTGTTATTAGTGGGGTGACACATTTCAAAACCCCACCCAATTCTGGTGTTTGTTGTAAGCCACTTTGAGGACTGTAGTCAAAATGGTGGAATATAGATACACTAAAATAAGCAATAAAAATGAAATGTTCCATTCCTAAGAGGATATGGAATTCTGAATTAATTGCTGGCATTGGGGCCACCGTCACTGTGACGGTGTCTCCCGTGGCTGCTGGGGCTGGGCCTCCGTGGCCTCCGTGGCCTCCGTGGCAGTGGCCCGGGTGCCTGCTGACCGACACTCTCCAGGGCCACGGCTGGGTTTTCTTCATTTTGCCTGGCATGTGGGCTGTGTCCCACCATTCCCCTTGGACTTCGGGGTGCCTGGGGTGGGACCACTGGCTGGGAAATGGGGACCCAGCCTCTTCAGTTGTGGCCAGAAAAGGGGGTCCTTGGGAGAACTGCAGCTCCCCTGTCACATTGTTAGCAGGACCACGGGGCGACCCCTCCTCTTTCCTCCCTGTGTGCCTTCACTGCCACCCCCACGTTAAGGGAAGGGGGTGTTCAGGAAAGGGCTGGCAGGACGGGGCAACGGGCAGAGGGGCGGAGGCTGGGGGTCTCGGCATTCTTTCAAGCCCTCAGATTGGCTTTGCGGGAGCTGTCCTCATTTTTCCAGGGATCTCAGAAAATTCCCAGGCTGATCCAAAGAGAGCCTTGGAGAGCTTGCTGATTTCTAGGATGAGGAAGTTGTGAGGAATCCTCGATTAAGATCACCGGTGGTACATTTAAAAGTCCTTTGCAGCTGTGGTGGGGAGGGAGGGTGTTACGACAGATAATTCTGGGCGCTAGATTCCCTCTAACCCCACACTCTTATGAAAGGTTTAGGATCTTTGGCTGGGGTAAAACCTGCGCTGCTGGGGGGGAATGTGCACTTTGCTCCTTTTACACTTAAACAAACCTACACACACACACAGACTCTAGAAACAAAAGGGTGGTTTTATTGAAGAAGAAATACAGAGAAGGTACAGCGTCTTACTTGTTAGTGAAGCAAACCTAGTGATGTCAGGCAGCAAAATATTCTTACGCTATGGTTCACACACACCCTGTATTCTGGAGAGGAGAAAGAGTCTCTTGCCCTGACAAGCCTGAATAGGAAAAAAAAAAGCGGGGGGGAGATTCCCACCTAGAAAGATAGAAAAGCAAAGTCCCAGCTACTACCTATCTGCTGTGATGAGGTTCCAGCGGTAGCCCCGGGGGAGGTGGAAGGGGTTTGAGCAGTCCGCGGTCCAAGGTGACCCCCCTCAGCTCTCTCTCCCGACCCACCTTGCTAAAACCTCTTGGTTCTTATAGTCTCCTCCCCGCCTTTTTGGAGAAAAGAGAGCAGTGGGGGCAGTCTTTGCCCCACAGATGTCTCCAAACTCTGCTAACGACCTTACTCTTTATGTTTTGATGACTCATAATGGGTGTACTTAGAAAAGCAAAGTTTGGGTCTTACTGCTGATGGGACTGTTTTTGGAGTAAGCTTCTGATGGTATTCGCCCAGTGGGGGGGGGGGGAGCCATATCTTTTCAGGAGAAATCCTCCTGTGTTTTAGGCGATATGCAATATTCAGGTCTTAATCAATGCAAGCCTGCCACTCATCTGCCCATGCATGCCTCTCGGCTTCACTCACTCTTCCATTCAAGCCTTCAGTCATGACCTTTCGCCTTCCGCCCTGCTGGGGAGGTGGGCAGCGTGCTTCTTTCTCTCCTGAACCCTCGCTTGCCCAACGCTCCTTATGAGGGCTGTGGACGTCCTTTTGGAGGTGTAGCCATAACCAAATGATCAGAACGATATCTCGTCTTAACAAGGGGTCCTCTTACCTGGCACAAACGGGGCTGTGCAGGGGGCTGGAGCCCTGCCAGCCCCCTGCACGCGGCAGAAGGCCCCCGCCCGGGTCCACCCCCCGCAGCATCTCCCCGTCGGGCTGGAAAAACCCCTGCCTGCCTGAAACCCCGGGGAGCTGCTGGCAGTCAGTGTCGACAACACGGAGCCAGGTCGAGCGCGGCTCTGATTCAGCGTCAGCCGCGTTCCTATGTAACCCCCCACCCCACCCCACCCACTCGCTCTGCCGTCCCAGTCTGATTCCAGGGACCCCGCCACAGTTTTCAGAGTTTCCAATAAGCCACAGGAGGCGGCCATGTAGTGGCACCCTCAGAGTGCGGCAAGAGCAGCGTGCAAAGGGCTCCTCAAAATTCTCCGCTGGATTTGCGGGCAGACAAACTCGGTGGACGTTTTCACTGAATTTCTCCAGGGGGAGGAGAAGTTTTCCCACACTTCTCTGAGCAGGGGGGGTCACCACTAGAAGCCAGGAAATGCAAATGCAATCCAAGATCCTCCTGATACCAGGCCCAAACCCCACTCCTTCTCACCCAGAGGACTGGCCACCCCTCATTCAAACCTGCAACATGATGCCTGCCCCCTCCTTGGGAAGGAGCAACTGTATTCCCTTCAGCCTCTCTGGTGGGGCCCCGCCCCCTTTTACCCCAATATCTGCCAGGCCTCCCAAATAAAGTGAGTCTGGTGATGGAATGCTCCACCTGATGCAATGTTTTCAACCCACTGAAGCCAGGAAAATGTACCGCACTGAAAAGATTGGAAAGGGTTCACCCCTCACACTTTTCCCCGCCCCGAATATCCAGCAACCTTTCAGCAGCTGCTTCTTGGGCGCTGGATGACTGGCAGGGCAGGGCAGGCCATCCCAGGAGGGGGGAGTGCCGCCAGAGGAGCCCCCCCCTTCCACTTTCCGCACACCCGTTATTACTTTCCATCCTGTAACGAGCAGGAGCGTCTTACCTCGGGCCAAGAGGAAAACTAATTAGCAGCCGTGCCAGCCATTTCTTTCCAGAAACAGCCCAGAATGAAAACCAAAGTGGGCCAGCAGGACTCGGTGGCACCTTCTTGCACTCCAAGTGCTCGTCTCGCTTGACAGGCAGTTCAATGAAACAGCAACGCTTGCAATGGCTTCACAGCTGCGCATAGCGGGGCACTGATCGGAGGCCCTGGACTTCCTCCCTAACCGGTTTTGCTGTGGCTTTAATTGTGCAGCAGGTGCTCCAAGGAAGATTAGCGCCTGCTGGGCAGGATGGCTGGATCCAAAATTGGCTCTCGCCGCCAGAGACCAAGGGTGGGATGCAGATGCCTCTCTGGCTCTCAGGTTCACCCTTCTTGAGTCGGAATCTTGCAGTTTTAATGCAGAAATGGCCATTAATTCTCAGATCATATGGAAAGCTCTCTATAGTTCAACACACCCTACACTCACCATGGTGACACCTGCCACGACATGACCTCCTCCTCTAAAAAGCTTTGGGGCCGGTTCACATGACACGGGAACCGCGGGGCAGCGGAGGTCCCCCGCGGTTCCCGTGTCGTGCGAACGCCGCCAGGGGTGCCCCCGTGGGACGGCCGCACACGGGAAGCATGGGAAGTCACCATGGGTGGTAGAGGGGTAAGACCCTACCGCGTGTGACGGCCCTGCCGTGCGGACAGCAGTCGGTCGGTCGGTCGGCCCACAGGGGCCTCCAACATTACAACATGTATAACATTATGTGGGGAGGCATGCATTATTTTACACCAGAGAATTATTTTTTCAAAAGTTGAGTTTTCTTGGAGCGTTCTGCAACCTCATCAAATTCTCACTAGAGTGCAAAGCCTGCCTCTTCCCAGATGAATCCAGTGTCAGGATTTCTCAGTTGCTGAAGGGAAGGTGAAAATACCTAGGCCCCCAAAATTGAAATGGGCAAATATTCAGTGCAGCCAGAGTCCTGAAATAAAGGGCAGACAAGCCAGGCAAAAGAAGTCCCAATTGGTGTGTGTGTGTGTGTGTGTGTGTTGCATAAACAATTCCGGAGAGACGGAAAGAGGGCCACGTTCCAAGCCCCCTAAAAGAGGGATCTGCAAGACCTCCACTACACAAGGCTTCATTGGCTCCCGCCACCCAGATAACTGTCATCCAGTCTCTAATCTGCCTTTTTAAAATGAGGGCTTAGCATGGGCGCTGGCATCACCTCTCCAGACTTTCTTGGGTGAAGCTGATTATTCGCCTCCTTTCCAGACTTGCTGGCTTGCTTATTTATTTATTTATAAGATTTATAGACCACCCCACATTTCAGAATGGAGATTTCGGAGCAGTTAACAATAAAAGATAAAACAATACAATAAAAACAAAATCAATAACACCATGCCTGGTTAGATCAGGCAGGCTTCCTGAAATAAAAGCATTTTCAGGAGGCGCCAAAAACAATACAATGTTGGCACCTGCCTGACCTCCAGAGGCAGGGAGTTCCACAGAAATGGAGCCACCACACTGAAGGCTCTTCTCCAGGTGGACTTCCAGTCGGGCCATAAGTCCATGTGGAACCACCAGGAGAATGTCCTCTGATGACCTCAGTGTTGGTAAGGAAGAAAGCACTCTCTCAACTTCGTATCCTGGTCCCAAGTTGCTTCAGGCTTTGTACACTAGTACCAGAACCTTAAACCTGGCCCGGTAGTGAATAGGTAGCCAGTGCAGTTCCTTCAGCAAAGGAGTTGCATGTTAAGAAGGGACAGCTCCCGACAATAGCCGAGCTGCTGCATTCTGCACGAGCTCCAGCTTCCAGGACAGCCTTTAGGGCAGCCCCACATAGATCACATTGCAGTAAAATGGAGAGGAGGGTGACGATTATGTAAGCCACCTTGGGTTCATTGCAGGAAAAAAGGCGGGGTATAAATATAATAAATAAATACATTTTAAAAATCCAGTCTTGAGGTTACTAGCGCCTGTATCACTGAGGCCAAGCAATCCCTGTCCAGGAGGGGCCGTAGCTAGCGAACCAGCCAAAGCTGGTAAAAGGCACTTTTACCCCCAGGGCCTGATGTGGGGATAGAAACAGCCTTGGTTACTTTGTTGGATGACCTGTGCCAGGAATAAGTGCATCCCTTTCAGTTCTGTGGGATTTCTCAGCAGCATTCAGTACCATTGGCCAACGTATCCTTCTGAGGCATTTTGCTGAAATGCGACTTGGGGGCACCATTTTGTGGTGATTCTGGTCCTGTATTTGGCTGAACACTCCCAGAAGGTGGTTCTGGGGGTCTGTTGCTTGGCCTCTTTGCCATTGGCCTATGGGGTTCCTTGGGGCTCTATTGTATCACTTATGCTCTTAAACGTCTACATGATGCCAAGGCAGAGAGGTGATCCAGAGTTTGGGGGGTGGGTCTTATCCTTATGCTGATGACACCCAGCTCTTTCTCTTTTTCAACTGACGCCAAGGAGACTGTGGAAGTCCTGAACCATTGCCTGGATGCAGTGAGGGACTGGATGTGGTCAAACAAACTGAGGGC
The DNA here is from genome assembly GCA_021292165.1 of Shinisaurus crocodilurus. NCBI lineage: Eukaryota > Metazoa > Chordata > Lepidosauria > Squamata > Shinisauridae > Shinisaurus > Shinisaurus crocodilurus. Next base: position 318,713,326 of record CM037876.1, on the reverse strand, counting down.
CAACCCAAACAATCTGGAGTTCTTGGTGGCCAGTAGGCAAGCCAACCTGGGAGTGGGAGTACCACTCGTTCTAGACGAGGTAGCACTCTGGAGGGTCAGTTTTGCAGCTTGGGTCCAGCACTGTTCCTGGAAAGGCAGGTGGTGGCAATGGCCCAGGCCAGGATGCATTTCCCCAACTTCAGCTGGTTCCCCTTCCTGAGGAAGGTGGGTCTGGGTCTGGTCACAGAGTTCCTTGCCTTAGTCATCGAGTTTATTGAAATGTGTTCTATATGGGGCTGCCACTGAAAGTGCCCGGAAACGACACCTAGTGCAAAATGCAGTGACCACACTGTTATCTGGTGTGCGTTTTACAGGCCCTACAACAGGGGTCTTGCAGCAACTTCACTGCCTCCCAATTTTAGCACTCTTCAGATACCTGAAGGACTGTGACACAGAAGTGGGGAAAGTCCTTGCTCTCTGCCTCCCTCAATGGCAATGCTAGTTACAGGAGGGTAGATTCCTTTCGAACATTAAGATAAATCTCTTGACAGTCAGAGCAATTCAACCCTGGAATCAATGACCTAGACAGGGGATGAGCTCTTCCTTGCTGGTGGTCTTCAAGTTCAAGCAGAGGGGATGCTCTAGCCCTGGACTAAGCAGCAGGGAGTTGGACTAGATAGGCTACAAGACTCCTTCCAATTCTATGGTAACCATAGGGCTGCATCATGTTCCCCTCTAGAGCTGGTCTTTTCAACTAGAGCATAAGAAGAGCCCTGCTGGATCAGGCCAAAGTCTTCTCTAGTCCAGCATTCTGTTCACACAGTGGCCAATCAGATGCCCGTGGGAAGCCCACAAGTATGACTTGAATGCAATAGCAGCAACCTCCTGCTCATGTTCCCCAGCAACTGGAGCACATAGGCATACTGCCTCTGATGGTGTAGGTAGCATATAGCCATCAGGACTATCAAGGCCATTGATAGCCTTCTCCTCCATGAATTTGTCCAATTCCCTTTTAAAGCCATCCAAGGTGGTGGCTATTGCTGCATCTTATGGTAGCAAATGCCATAGTTTAACTATGGACTGTGTGAAGAGGTCCTTCCTTTAATCTGTCCTGTTTGCCAAAGATTTGTTGCAAGAGGCATCCCTGGGATATTGGCCTGTTGGGGAAGGCAAAAACTTATTTATTCATGAAAAAATATTTCAGGCTTGGAAACATATCAGAACAGAAGAAAATTAATTTTGAGATCACATGAGGCTGACAGAATATGAGAGATCGTATAACACGAAATTAAGTTTCTGGGATTTATTTATTTTTTTAAATGCATTTAGATGTAAATAAAATTTCATTTTCCAGCAATTGCTTTATGAATCCCAATGCCTTATTTAATTAATCAGGGAAGTTTGCATCAGTGACAAGCACCGCATCAGATTGCTGTAAAGGTGCTGGTTCTATTAAGCTGGCATTAACTGCGGTTCCATCAAGGACTTAATAAATAGCTGCAATATCTTCATCTGATAAAAGCACAAAGAGCTGGGCCCGAGAGGGTAGAGTTTATCAGAGAACGCAATTTTCTAATCAGCAAATGCAAATGCCAATGCCTCAGAGCCTCAAATGCACAAACAACCTGCGCTGTTTTGCTGTTTAATCTGTTGCCCAGCAGTGGAGTAGGAAGAACACTGAGGGGTGGGGGGGGCTGGGCCCAGCATATGGCAGATTCCAGGTTTGAATGGACCGGTCTGCCTTTGGTCCACTGACATGGATTCCCAAGACTCTCTGCATGTCTCCCTTGGAGCCCCATCTCAGGACAAGCCGCTCCAAACCGAACAGGCTTAGCAAGGCCCCTGTAAGCAAGTGGGTCAGGCAGGGCCGGCGCTACCGCTAGGCAGACCCAGGCGGCTGCCTAGGGCGCGTGGCGGAAGAGGGCGCAGAGTTTCTGCGCCCCTTCCTCGCCTCCGGCGCGCTCCTGCCCTGCCTGCCGCCTCCGCCGCGCCTCCCCGCCCGCTTGCCGGCCGCTGCCGCCGCCGCACCTCCCCCCCCCGCGCGCGCGCCCGCCCGCCCGCCCACCACCTACCTACCTACCTTCCCATCGTAAAGCGCGGGGGTCCCATCGCGTCGGAGGAGGCGGCGGCAGCAGCAGCAGCCAGCAGCGGGGGCGGTGGGAAGGTAGGTGGTTGGCGGGCGCGCGCGGGGGGGGGGTTGCAGAGCAGGGCTGCTTTGCTCCGGAGCCCCCCCACGGCACGAGGGGGGGGCGCTAAATATAATTTGGCCTAGGGCGCCAAACAGCCCTGCACCGTTCCTGGGGTCAGGATTGATACAATTTTGCCATGAGCTCTTTCTGGGCTCTTTCTGGCACCAGGTGAGGACCTTATTTTCCCAGGCATTTTAGTCTCTCAGTTTCTGCTTTAAATCTGTTACTGTATTTTAATCTTTGCATTACTGCTAGGTTTAAAGTAATACCTTGGATGACGAGTAACCGAGTGTGCGAGTGTTTTGCGAGATGAGCCAAAATTTTTCAAAAATTTTGGCTCGATAAACGAGCGAGGTCTTGCAAAACGAGCACACCGGGTTACTCGCTCTGCAGGCGCCTCGCGCTGCTGTGCTGGGCAGGGAACCGGCACGGCAGCAACGAAGCGCCCGCAGGGAGAGCAGCCGTGCCACGCCTCGCCTCCACGTGGCTCCCTGCCAGGCTGCTTTGCCCCATGGAGGCGAGGCGGGGATTCATTCCACAACCATTTAATCACTGCTTTGCCGGCTCCCTCCATGGGGCTCCCTGCCAGGGAGCCGGCAAAGCAGTGATTAAATGGTTGTGGAACGAATCATCTGAGTTTCCATTATTTCTTATGGGGAAACTCGCTTTGATAGATGAGTGTTCTGGATTACGAGCATGGTTCTGGAACGAATTAGGCTCGTAATAAGGCTAATCTAAAAAAATGCAATATAAACATCGAAAACTGGGAAGCTCTGGCCCATGAACGATCTAAATGGAGGTTGGCCTTTCACAAAGGTTCCATGGACTTTGAAGAAGCCCGAGTGCAAGGTGAAAGGGAGAAACGTGCTAAGCGAAAAGCACGTCAAATGAATCCTTTACAGGACCATCTTCTATCTGGTAACCCGTGTCCTCACTGTGGGAAGCTGTGTGGATCTAGAATTGGCCTCCACAGTCACTTACGGACCCATCGCTAGAGTCTACACAATCTTCTTTAGAATTTCCCCCTTTTATCCCGGAAGACAATCTTACTCAGTCACGAGTGATCGCCTGATGATGATGATGTAGTGGGGTTTTTATTTTAATTTTTAAAGTTTAAGTTTTAAACTTCTATATTGTATTTTATCATGTTTCAAGGAGGCACGATGTGGTAGTAATGGGAGACTTCAATTTCCCTGATATCTGTTGGGAGACTTATTCAGCCAAACATGGCCCCTCCAAGAAATTCCTGAGCTGTGCTGCTGATAACTTCCTCCTACAGAAAGTGGAGGAAGGAACTAGAGGATCGGCTATCCTTGACCTGATTCTAACCAACAGAGACGAGTTAGTGGATAAAGTGGCAGTTTCGGGAACTCTGGGGGAAAGTGACCATGTTATACTTGAGTTCTTGATTCTAACGGAAGCAAAAGCTGAGTGTAGCCAAACACGTACCCTGGATTTTAGGAAAGCCAATTTTAACAAACTCAGAACAATGATTAGTAAGATCCCATGGCAAGTGACTCTCACGAGAAAGGGAGCCCAGGAGGGGTGGGAGTTTTTAAAAAAGGAAATTTTAAAGGCACAATTGCAAACAATTCCCACAAGGAAAAAAGGCAGAGGGCAACAGAAGAAGCCAATGTGGCTTCACAATAAACTCAAAGATGACCTGAAAACAAAAAAGGACACGTATAGGAAGTGGAAGGAAGGACAGGCTACAGGGGAAGAGTACAGGCAGGTAGCACAGAACTGCAGGAATAGTGTCAGGAAGGCTAAAGCTGAGAATGAGCTAAGGTTAGCGAGGAATGCTAAAAGCAACAAAAAAGCTTTCTTCAGATACATGCACAGTAAAAGACAGAAGAAAGAACTGGTGGTTCAACTACGCAATGAGGATGGCAAATTGATAACAGAAGACAAAGAAAAGGCAGAAGTGTTCAATTCCTACTTCAGCTCGGTCTTCTCCCAAAAGAGGGTCTATGACCCCCCTGGCAAACCTGAAATGCAGACTGAAGGGGCAGAATTGCAGCTTGAGATTGATAGGCAAATTGTCAAGGAGCACCTGATTACTCTGAACGAGTTTAAATCTCCAGGGCCTGATGAGCTGCATCCTAGAGTAATAAAGGAACTGGCAGAAGAACTCTCAGAACCACTGTCTATTATCTTTGAGAAATCATGGAGGACAGGTGAAGTGCCAGACGACTGGAGGAGGGCAAATGTTGTTCCCATCTTCAAAAAGGGCAAGAAGGAGGAACCTGGGAACTATAGGCCAGTCAGTCTGACATCAATCCCCGGGAAGATTTTTGAGCAGATTATAAAGAAGTCAGTCTGCAAGCACCTTGAAAACAATGCAGTGATTACTAGAAGCCAGTATGGATTTGTCAAGAACAAATCCTGTCAGACTAATCTGATCTCATTTTTTGATCGGGTAACCTCCCTTGTGGACTGTGGGAATGCTGTGGACATTATATACCTGGACTTCAGCAAAGCTTTCGACAAAGTGCCTCATGATATCCTGATTAGTAAGCTAGCTAAGAGTGGGCTAGATGGAACAACTATCAGGTGGATCCACAATTGGCTACAGAATCGGACTCAAAGAGTGCTTATCAATGGTTCCTTCTCAAACTGGGGAGAGGTAACGAGCGGGGTACCACAGGGCTCGGTCCTGGGCCCGGTGCTCTTCAACATTTTTATTAATGACCTGGATGAGGAGGTACAGGGAATGCTTATCAAATTTGCAGATGACACAAAGTTGGGTGGAACAGCTAATACTCTGGAAGACAGAAACAAAATTCAAAGTGACCTCGATAGGCTGGAGCGCTGGGCCGAAAACAACAGAATGAAATTTAACAGGGATAAATGCCAAGTGCTGCACCTAGGGAGAGGAAACCAAATGCAGAGTTACAGAATGGGGGACACTTGGCTCAACAATACTACAAGTGAGAAGGATCTTGGAATTGTGGTAGATCACAAACTGAATATGAGCCAGCAATGCGACGTGGCTGCAAAGAAGGCAAATGCAATTTTGGGCTGTATTAATAGAAGTATAGCTTCCAAATCGCGGGAAGTGATAATTCCCCTTTACTCGGCACTGGTTAGGCCTCATCTTGAGTACTGCGTCCAGTTCTGGGCACCTCACTTTAACAAGGACATAGACAAACTGGAGAGGGTTCAGAGGAGGGCAACAAGGATGATAAAGGGACTGGAAACAAGGCCCTATGAGGAGAGACTGAAAGAACTGGGCATGTTTAGCCTTCAGAAGAGGAGACTGAGGGGAGATATGATCGCACTCTTCCAGTATTTGAAGGGATGTCACACAGAGGAGGGCAAAGATCTCTTCTCGTTCATCCCAGTTTGCAGGACACGGAATAATGGGCTCAAGTTACAGGAACCTAGATTCCACCTAAACATCAGGAAAAATTTCCTGACTGTCAGAGCAATAAGACAATGGAATCAACTACCTAGGGAGGTGGTGGGCTCTCCCAGTCTGGAGGCATTCAAGGAGCGGCTGGACAGACATCTGTCAGAGATGCTTTGACCTGGATTCCTGCATTGAGCAGGGGGTTGGACTCGATGGCCTTGTAGGCCCCTTCCAACTCTACTTTTCTATGATTTCTATGTTGACTCTTTATGGTTTTCATTGCTGTGAACTCCCCTGAGAGTTTTGGCACTTAATTAGGTGCTATAGAAATATAATAAATAAATAAATCTCGGAACATCTCTGTTTTACAAGCTGACTTGATAAAACTGTAGTGGAGAGGATGAAGCAGTTATGGGGCACCCTGCAATGTGGCATGAGCGCTAATGTAAATTCATTGCACTTGCATAAATGACCTCTAGTCTAGTGCAATGCCAAAGACATTGGCTGAAGCAACATGTCTTCCAGGGGAAACTATTGCACAAGCCAATGCTATTGGTGTTGTGGTTGCGCTAGATGTCATTTCTGCTAGCACAATGCTAGTGCTTGTGCCGAATTGGATACTGCCCATGAACTGTGGTGAATAAGCTGGGACCTAAGCAAGAAGGACAACCCCCATGTTCTCTTTAAACCACTTCCCAAAGTATGCGCAACTGAGGATCTGCCAAGGCACCTCAGGCAAAGGCAATCCAAAATATAAGGTGCATAAGGGAAGAGTCCCACTGCTATTCATACAGGGAGGCTGGAGCATAGGGAGCCCTTTGCCAGCACATTGAAGCGAATGGCTGATCTGCATACAGGGGGGAAGATCCCCAGCAGGCCAACCTTCTGTTGCTGTTTCTCCTGGGAAGGAGAGGGCAAAAGTGCCCTTTGCCTGCATCGTGATTCATGCGGAAATAAGTCCATGGGTGGAGCCAACCTTTGTGGCCCCTCAGTAGTTGCTCAGTTCAAAATATGGACCTGGTTAAAAAGTAGTCACTAACCAGGGGCTTAAAAGCACGGAATGAGAGAAACAGATGAGAGATGGGGAACAGTTTCTGCTCCTGACCTTTGTGGGCTGATGAAATGAGGGTCTGGAGGGATCTAGTCAAGGATTTGTTAACCTGGGTGTCAAGCAAGACCAGTCTGGGCCTAAGTCCAGAACTGGATGAGACCACCTCTCTGGAAGGCAAGGACCCCACCTCCAGCTCCAGCATGTACTGAGTCTGAGACCAAGGTGAGTAAGCCTAGTGTGATGGGCACCCGGAGACCACCGTCTCTGATGATGCCCATCCAGGGATGCTTCAGAGTCAGAGGGCCCAACACCCCTGGCTGGGCACACTGCCGCTCCAGACTCTCAACCATTCCCTGGGACCAGAAGGTGCAGCAAAGGTCTGGCCTTGAATTTCTTAGTCTTGCTTGAGAGGAGGAATAAACAACTAAGCACACTCCTGTCCTAATGCCCCGGGGAGAGGCAGGGCACAGTGGCACTGTGATAGAGCCCATTCCCACCTGGTTATTGCTGGAGCAACAGCTCCTCCTGGCCAGCATGTCATGTCCAAGTCTGACTCCATGGCTAGGCAGCTCCCTCTGCTTCAGTACACCGTGCCTCGGACCTGCTCTTGTCTTGCTGGGTGCTCCCCGGTCTCAGCAGTACAAGAAGGAATCCGCCAGCCTTCACCCTGCCCACGGACGCAAGGGCAAGAGAGTGAGATTATGCCCCTCGCCAGCATTGTCTGTGTTGGAGATATCATAGAATCATAGAAAAGTAGAGTTGGAAGGGGCCCACAAGGCCATCGAGTCCAACCCCCTGCTCAATGCAGGAATCCAGGTCAAAGCATCTCTGACAGATGTCTGTCCAGCTGCACCTTGAATGCCTCCAGAGTGGGAGAGCCCACGACCTCCCTAGGTAGTTGATTCCATTGTCTTATTGCTCTGGACACTGTCCTCCTGGACACTGCCAGGCACGGTATGTAGACGCGCAGTGCCCAGTCTTCTGCACCCTAACCCCCCACCCTCATTTACAAGCCTTGCAAAAGGCTCTGACGTCCAAATAGGTCCTACTTAGCTGGGCATAAATAACATGTGCACCTATCATCCTGTTCTGCATGTTTTGAGCAGACTGAGGAACCTCTGGTCCAAAGCCAATGGAAGGGGAAGAAGAATTGGAGGTCAGAGAGACTCCTAAGCAAGAGGCCGAGTTTGGCTTCAGCTGCTCCTCCTGCACTGCCTCCGAAAGGTCACCCACATCGCGTGCAGCCCTGTTATCGCTCAGGACCGAGGGCTGGCTGGTGCTGCCGCACCTCTGCTATATTCGGGCCAACCTCATCAACACAGTTCACCAGCAGTTTTATAAATGTCAGCTCGTAAGGCTTACACAGGGAAGTTCAGCGGTGCAGTAAAGCACTCAGTTGGCCTTTTGGCAGGCAGTGGAGTATTACATCCAAAAGGTCGGAGGGACGCGGATGCATTATCAGCATGAGAGCAGCCGGGGCAATCAGTCCAGAGGCAGCCTCCTAGCCGGCAGCTCCTCCGCATTGCTTCTTAGGGCATCGAGAGCGGGAGGGAGAAAAGGCAGGCAGGCAGGCAGGCAGGCATAGAATAGAGTAGATCTCAGTCCACACTGAAGCATGTGGGGGCAGAGGAGCAAGTGAAAGATCTCCCTTCGTAAATACAACAATAGAGACAGATGCAGATAACTACCAGTGGCTTTTCAGGGGATCCTCCATTCCTTTCGGTGTTGCTTTAGTTCCCACCACCACCACCACCACCACCACACACCCTCTTTTTCTCCTTGTTGTGTAAGCCGCCCTTGGAATGCCAATTGGCCATTGAAGGATGGATACAACTTTCAGAAATAAATGAGTAATAAATAATTGGTCCACAAGAGCTCTGTTATCCCATGACTGAAATGAGGCAAGAGCTCACTCACGGACACCTCTTTTCCAAGTTTGTTAAACTTCCAGCCTGTTAAACTTACCAGTTCCGTGTGATTTGAACATTTGTACACTGCATTTGGAACATTGATTTGGGACTGGAAAAGGTGTTGTTTTACCGTCCCTGTAAATTTTGTTTGAACCGGCCAGTGTGGCCACCTGTTTCTGATGCAAAATGCAGGCCAATCCTGCACATGTTTACTCAAAAATGAATCCCACTGTGCTCAATGGGACTTACATCCAGCCCAGGAAAGAAGGCCTAGGGATACAGCCTTCATCAATTTCCTTTTCTTTTTCCTGCTTCATCAAAGCAGAATTGCTTTAAATATTCTTGCTGTTCATACAATATTCATGCCTTGTAGAGCACTAGAGAAATCAGGGATCAGAGAGGGGGGCAGCTGAATATTTTATCCCTATGTATAAATCCATGAGCTTTAAAAATAGCCACATCATTGCTATTGTATGCATGGTAGTGGTTGTGAGCAGAGGCAGAGATAAAGGGGTGAGACACATACAAGTGGATGAAACCTAGGCCATGTTTCTTAAAGACAACAAGTTCTATGAGGGGTGGATGTGTGGGCATTTAAGTATGAATGCCCGAGCAACTATCATGGAGGAATATTAGGAGAGAACACCCTGGCCCTATTCAGTGATGTACTTCTAATCACCCTCCTCTGGGCCACACCTATTCAGGTCAGTAGGGAGGGCTTCCCACATCACGCCCTCCCTGGGCCACCAGTCTGAGTGGGTGAGGCGGGTTAGCCCCAAAGGCGATCAGTATCTTGCACCACAGCATGTATTCAACAGCTGGGATTCAAAGGATGGCAGATTAAAGGAGAGGAGAGAGAGCTGGACTTCTTGTAAAAAAAAAAAGCACATTTAATGACACGCAGAGCAGCTGAGCTCTGACCAAGATTTGTTTGGGCTACAGCTTAGCTCTTGTAAAGCTAATTTTGCCACTCTTAATTGCCAATGATATTATTGATGAAGTTTTCGTGTAGAAGCAAATACCGTACTTAAGTTTCTTACATTTAATTTCACTTTAATGTTTTGAGCCCAACGCTTCTTTCTTCTTCTTTTTTTTTAAAAAAATATTTTTTCAAAAGAAAAATAAAACACAAACATCACAAACACACAACACTAAACTAAAAATGGACTTCCGATTTTCCCCACAACAAAGTATAAGTAACATTATATACTCTACTCTGTGGTTTACAAATACATTTCTCTTTTTTCTATTGTCAAACATTTTCCTTCTTATTCATTCACTTCACAAGTTCACAAAACCTCATTATTAACAATAAACATATACAGTATGTTAATTCTTCTAATTCTTCTAGCAATCTAAAACATTTCCACTTCTATTTGACACAGTTCCCGAGTTTCTTTCCCTCTACTGCAGTGTTCTCCAACCTTGGGTCCCCAGATGTTTTTGGCCTACAACTCCCAGCATGCTCCAGCCAGCATAGCTGGCTGGGGCATGCTGGGAGTTGTAGGCCAAAAACATCTGGGGACCCAAGGTTGGAGAACACTGCTCTACTGTATATTTATCAAAGGCCAAGCCACCACCATTAGTCATTCTCAATCACTAATTTCAACATGGATCAGTACATTTTACCAATAACACTTTACCTTTCAAATTCGAAGTTACTACTAAAACAAATCCTGATTTTGTTCTAACAGCTCCAGCTTCTTCAGAAATCATCTTTCTATTACAATCCCTCGCAAAGATCCCAATCAGGTTCAAAATCACCTTAATAAAAACCTTCAAATCCCCCTCACTACCTTATAATCTTTCTAGCATCTGTTTAAGAACTTCTCTCAATAACCATTTCTATAACTTTTAAAGAGAGAAAAAAGAAAAAGAAAAAAAAAGGAACTCCAGTGATCAGTAACCAGCATAACATAGATTAAACCATTTCTATCAGATCCAATAATCCGAAACCATCCTCTTATTAACATCCCCCCCCCATATTTTCCCACGGTCAAACACAGTACCCAACGCTTCTTTCCATAAGAAAGCCCAAAATGACTAACATTATTATACCAAGGCAAATTCAGCAATACTACAATAAAATAATAAAATCAACAAGCCAAATAATATGAAAAATTCTCTAACAATAAAAATGCTACAATAGCCTATCAATACAATTTCAGTTCCGAACCTAATAAGGGAAAATTAACAATCCAGTGAATAAGCATAATGCACAACTCATAGTCATGTGCAGTGCAATCCTTTGAAAGCTTACACGAAAATAAATCCCATTGTGTTTAACTGGGCATGCTCCAATAAGTGTGTTTAAGGTAGCAGCCTAAATCAAGGAATTCTGACAGTACAACCATTTCAATAAATAACAAGGGAATAATAAAACATGACACATAACTTTAGTCAAACCTAGATTCGAATCATAGAATAGGAGAGTTGGAAGGGGCCTACAAGGCCATTGAGTCCAACCCCCTGCTCAGTGCAGGAATCCGAGTCAAAGCATCCCTGACAGGTGGCTGTCCAGCTGCACCTTGAATGCCTCCAGTGTGGGAGAGCCCACCACCTCCCTAGGTAGTTGGTTCCATTGGCGTATTGATCTAACAGTCAGGAAATTTTTCCTGATGTTCAGGTGGAATCTGGGTTCCCGTAACTTGAGCCCATTATTCCGTGTCCTGCAAACTGGGATGATCGAGAAGAGATCCTGGCCCTCCTCTTTGTGACAACCCTTCAAGTACTGGAAGAGCGCGATCATATCTCTCAGTCTTCTCTTCTGAAGGCTAAACATGCCCAGTTCTTTCAGTCTTTCCTCAGACGGCTTTGTTTCTAGTCCCCTGACCATCTTGGTTGCCCTCCTCTGAACCCTCTCCATTTTGTCTACATCCTTCTTAAAGTGTGGTGCCCAGAACTGGATGCAGTACTCAAGATGGGGCCTAACCAGTGCTGAGTAGAGGGGAACTAGTACTTCCCACGATTTGGAAGCTATACTTCTATTAATGCAGCCCAAAATAGCATTTGCCTTTTTTGCAGCCACATCACATTGCTGGCTCATATTCAGTTTGTGATCTACCACAACAATTCCAGGATCCTTCTCACTTCGCATGAAAATCCGTACATAATATGTCTGCGTATATTTTTCCAGATGTATGCATCAATTTTGCACATCTTTGAAATGTATGCATTCTTCCCCCATTGATTAAAGTGTATTTGTGCACATTTTTCAAAAGTGTTTTCATGCACATTTTTCAAATGAACACATGCTGTTGAACGGATGTTTGGGCGGGTCTGTGAGTCACAATGCAAGCTTGGAAATGTACAGACATCGACCACAGATTGCATCGAAGTCTGTTCGGCCCAGAAGGTGTGAACTGGGTAAAATCCTGATGAAATGAACTGGGGCACATTTTTCATGCATCCATAAGGAGAACCAGCAAGAGCCACAAGAGAAGGGACAGGCTATCCCAGGACCCTCTAGCCAGGCACACATCTGCTCATCATCATCATCATCATCATCATCATCATCATCATCATCAGGCGATCACTCGTGACCGAGTAAGATTGTCTTCCGGGATAAAAGGAGGAAATTCTAAAGAAGATTGTGTAGACTCTAGCGATGGGTCCGTAAGTGATTGTGGAGGCCAATTCTAGATCCACACAGCTTCCCACAGAGAGGACACAGGTTACCAGATAGAAGATGGTCCTGTAAAGGATTCATTTGACGTGCTTTTCGCTTAGCACGTTTCTCCCTTTCACCTTGCACTCGGGCTTCTTCAAAGTCCATGGAACCTTTGTGAAAGGCCAATACATCTGCTAATATAACACTAAAAGCATAGTCTACCAAGAACTATCATATCCCCAATGTCAAACCTGCCCTCTCAGCACAGGCTAAAGCAGAGGGAGAAGAAAGATGGCCTTCCCTTTGCCCTCACTAATCCTGCAAGAGGAAACCAAAAGGGACAATACTTTTTGAAGTCAGCCCCTCCAGCATCAGCCCAATGGCAGCAACCACCACTAGCAGTGGCTCTACTTCTATAAGGCCGCCCAGGCACATTCACAGGGTGCCAATGCAGCACCCCAACTGGGGGCAAGCACAGCAGTCTCAGCCACTCGCCCAGGCAGGTCTCCTCAAGAATCAGCTGGTCTCTGTCCTCAGGGGCAACAGGAGACAAGCAGTCGGTGCTGTTGCTGCCACTCATATGAAAACAATCAGATCAAAAGTAAACTACACAGACAATAGATGTGATTCACACTCAGTCTGAAACTAGATCCCCTCCTTTATTGAATTATGTCAAGGAGGTGCTCCTGTTGAATAGTACCATCTGAGCTTATCCCTGAAATACGATGTACATCTAGTGTTAGACTTACGTATCTATGGCCTCGGTGAATGAGCCTTCGCAAGAAGCCTGGCTGTTACAGCTGTGGGAGAACTGCTTGCACTGCACCCACATCCAATCAGAACCACAGCTGATCTTAGGGGCATGTGACGTATTTTTGTTAGTCAGTGTCAATAATACTGGGCTAGACGGTAAGTCAACGTTGATCATACTGGGCTGGATGGACCATGGGTCTGACTCGGTACAAGGCGGCTTCCAATGTTCTGGTGTTCCTTTGTTATCCTGACAGTGTAGTAAATGGGTGGGGGGGCTGGGTTACCAGGGATACTGAACACATGAAGGGGGTAGTGTGTGAGAGCTGGACTTGAGTTCAAAGCTTACTCAGCAAGTGACTCCCAGTCCCACAGATGGAAACAGGAAATAACAGTAGATTATAAAGATTAAGGAGTTTATTTGTAAGACCCAATTACATGGGATTAAGGCAAGCAACGCAGGCTTCTCTTACACAGAAGAGATGACTCTGTCTCACTACATCATTGCAGATACAAAGTAGTTCAGTAGTCCAGTGAAGCTCCCAAGTCCAAGACCCAAGTGGTCTCAAGTGAGAAGATATGTGAATGAAGCTGAAGCTGAAGTTGAAGTGGCCAGTCAACAAGTGTCTACCTCTATTTATAGCAAGACCCTGTACCTATAAATAGGATATTACTCACCAATTGTGCAACACTTATATAACCTGTTGTACATAACCTGTTGTCTTCAATTGTCCCATGATTCTGACTCATAGACTCCTTGTGACTGTCAGGAGACTTTGTGTACTCCATGTCAGGAGACCTCCCGTCTTGCACAACATACCAAAACCTAACATAGTGCCCCCTTATGTTTAGGCCTTGTTCACAAAGGAACCCTGGAGATCAGCAGTGAAGATGCTTCCTCTCATCAGGGCCAACAATAAAGAATTCTTTAAATATATCAGAAGCAGGAAACCAGCTAGGGAGGCAGTTGGACCATTGGATGATAATGGAATTAAAGGAGTAGTATAGGAGGATAAGGAGACTGCGGAGAAGCTGAATGAATTCTTTTCATCTGTATTCACTGCAGAAGATACAGGACAGATCCCTGTGCCTGAACTGATGTTTTCAGGAATCTGAGGAACTGAAGCAAATATTGGTGACAAAATATGAAGCTCTCAACCTTATTGTCAAATTGAAAGTTAATAAATCACTAGGCCCTGATGGTATCTATCCTAGAGCTAACAAAAATATGTAACATGTCCCTAAGATCAGCCTCTGTACCAGAGGACTGGAGAATGGCCAATGTAACGCCATTTTTTAAAAAAGGGATCCAGGCGGGATCCGGGAAATTACAGGTCGGTTAGCTTAAGGTCTGTTCCAGGTAAATTAGTTGAAAGTGTTATTAGTAGGGCTGTGCACGGCCCCTCCGATCTGATTCCGGTTACAGTCTGTGTAATCGGGATCGGGCCTGATTACGATTCCGTCCGATCTGTATCTATCCCAATCCGATTATGATTATGCGGAGTTGATTACGGTAACGGATGAGGGCCAGGACCTCAAAGGGGCAGTGATCAAGCCAGGCCCTGAGCAGGGAAGGCTGGAGAGCTGAAAGCAGCATAAAGAAAGACACTGAGCTGGAGCAGGGGGGAGCCCAGCAGAGCGAGAAAAAGCATCGGAAGGGCCAATCGATACCTCAGGAAAGAAGCAGTTGCACAAAGCAGGGAAGGGGGAGAAGGAAAGGGACTCAGCTGTGTTTGCCCAGCGAAGCAAAAACTTACAGAGCCAGGAGGGCCAGGATCTCTTCTCGATCATCCCAGTTTGCAGGACACGGAATAATGGGCTCAAGTTACAGGAAGTCAGATTCCACCTAAACATCAGGAAAAATTGAGCAATAAGACAATGGAACCAACTACCTAGGGAGGTGGCGAGCTCTCCCATTCTGGAGGCATTCAAGGTGCGACTGGACAGCCATCTGTCGGGGATGCTTTGACCTGGATTCCTGCATTGAGCAGGGGGTTGGACTCGATGGCCTGGTAGGCCCCTCCCAACTCTACTTTTCTATGATTCTATGATTCTAGGACAGGGAGCAAGCTGTGGGGTTGAGGCGTAGAAGAAGGCCTGTGATCACAGAATGGCCATTGCCAACTTCTCCTCAATGTCTTTAGGCCAGTGTTCTCCAACCTTGGGTCCCCAGATGTTTTTGGCCTACAACTCCCAGCATGCCCCTGCCAGCGTAGCTGGCTGGGGCATGCTGGGAGTTGTAGGCCAAAAACATCTGGGGACCCAAGGTTGGGGAACACTGCAGTTTAGGCCAACAACAAAAGCCTGTGAAAATTCAGATTCCATGCTTAATATTTCTTATTTCTTTCAAATATTTATTATAGCTATACGCCTCTTCAACAGAGCTTCCAAATTGCTCTTGGGGGGGGGGGGGTTGGGAGAGCAGGAAGCCCTTCCCCTACATTTCAAAGCACAGAGAATTATTCCTCTGGGGCTGCCAAACCTCTGACCAGTTTGGATGCGCTGAAGAGCACTGCTGGTCTGGAAACAAATAAAGCACACTTTAACGAACCCCGCTGCTCCGGCACCTTACAGGTGTTTTTTTAAAGCACCATCACCGCCACAAGTGCTCCTAAAACCTCCTGCTCCCCCGTGCATCAGAGAGCAGGCCTTCGGAGCTGGCTGAACGGAAATCTGCACCGCTGCCAGGGCACAAACGGCAGGGGATACTCAGCACAACTGTGCCCTCCTTGAGAACTGCTTGGGTGCACCTGGCTGTCCACTCTCGGAAACAGGGTGCTGCTCCCCCTTGGTCCGATCCAGTGACTCTGAAAAGGCTCTGGCCAGCCTGAGCCCCCGGGGCTGCTCCCGACTGTCTGGCCTCCTGCGGCCCCGGGTGTTGGAGAGGCAGAGCCAGAAGGGGCGTCCTGCTTCTCCTCCCATCCAGCTGTGTGCCTGGCATCTGCAACGCCTTCTCATCAATTCTCCACCCCTTCTCTGCCCTGTCACGGAGCACTTTGTGCTTTTCAAATCCTCTTCACGTGCCCCATACCACTGTTTGCTTTTCAAAGATTACCTGCAGATACAAACTCTTTTGGAGGTTTCGAGCCTGGGGCTACTCTTCAGTCTTTGGAGAGGGGGCCTTGCTATATTTACTGACTCATAAACAGGCTTCGGGAGCAGCAAGGAAGCGGATTGATCTTCCCAGGCCCTTCAATGCTGGAGTTTATTAATGCTAACAGGAGGACGCTTCTAACTCTCGCCACTCTTTAAGGCCTTCCCTGGGTAAATTTGACAAGTGCATCTCAGCTTTCAAAAGCAACTGAAGCAAAACCAGTTGAATAATTTACAGCCAAGTAGGGTGTGATCTTGTGCTGCTGATGCCAACTCCGCACTTTATCCTTACAAACTGACCTGAGAGAGATTTGGGCTCCGAAGTCAGCTCCAGAATGTGTCTCACTGTCCTTAATGGCATTAAAGGCTTCTAGCTCTGCACAGTTCGTGGTTTGTTTTCTCTCCTCCTGCTGCTGCCCCAGAGAGAGCAGGGCATGGAGAGAGAGAAGGCGAGTAAGAGCAAGGAAGTGGTGATATCTGAAAATCGATAGAAGATGTTGAAACAGAATCGGAGAACAAAAGGTGAAGCCAAGCAAGAGAAAAGGAAACACAATGATCCCAAATGTTCTCATGCCTCTGTCTTCAGGGAGCTACCTCACAAGGCTGTTGTGGGGATTGAGGGCGGGGAATCCTGCACACTGAGTTTCTTGAAGGGATGAACATGCAATCAATAATGAAACAACAGGAAACCATCAGAAACGAAACTATTCTAAACCAAAACTAGCCCAGAGAATTATAAAGCAGCAGCAAATTTAGAAGAAAATAATCTCAAGTAAATTGTCTCACTCTGCTTGGCTTGAAAAACTTGGAATAATCGACATAAAGTTATCATAGCAATCAGGAATTTTACCAACATTTCCCATTGTTAGGACAGGTTTTCCAGTTCTTCTAGGATGGCAGTGTTTGTTTGTTTTTGGCTTAAAAATATCAGAACATGGGAAGAGCCCTGCTGGATCAGACCAAGGGTCCATCTAGTCCAGCATTCTCTTCACACAGCAGCTGCCCACAGGAAACCCAAAAGCAGGACATGAGCGCTTGCTCTCTATTTATTTGTTTATGGTGCTGTTTATAATTGCAATGAAGCTGCCTGGCTATTTTACGCATTGCAGTTTATTATTTGGGTGTTTATTTATATCCCAGCCTTCAGTGTAAAACATTTCATGGGCAGCTTACAAGATTAGAATAACTTTTAATAACAAAACAAACACTCAAATAATCAAACAACCACAGATAAAAGAACAGGACAAAAACAACTCCTTTACAACCATTCTCATCAGAAGTTTTAAAGCCTGCCAGGAAGATCCTGGACCAACTTGTGATCCACCAAGACCGGTACCCAAAGACAGCAAAGCAGGGGCTGAGCCAGGCAAGCTTCCCGTGGGAGTCCTGGGCGGCCACCGGAGTCCTGAGAAGGGCCTCGCTCCCTTCTGAGGATGACCTCAGAGCATGCTCACGCTCATGCTGGAGGAGGTAAGCCTGTAGGTGCCTGGTTCCTGAGCTGTGCAGGGCTTTAAAGAGAGGGGGTGGGACATGTTGAATTTCCCCCAGAAATGTTGTTATGTGTTGCAAGCCAAGTGGATTTTTTTTAAAGAAGAGTGGGTTGGTTTTTTGTTTTTTGTTTTTTAAACCTAATAATTTCGCCTCCAGCCCCTCCTCTCAAGAGGGAGCTTGGAATTTTCACTCTGTTCAGGTAAGGGAGAATGGCCAATCCCATTCCAGCCAAAGCTGAGGGGTGGGGCCATGGCTCACACATTTTGTTTGCAGAAGGTCCCAGGTTCAATCCCTGCCAGCATCTCCGTGGGAAAGGGTCCGGTAGCAGCCGCCTGTGACGGAGGGACCCTCCTCTGCCCAAGGCCCTGGGGAGCCACTGCCAGGCAGAGCCAAGAATACCGGCTTAGCTGGATGGCAAACGAGCAGACCTGGTCTCAGGCGCTCCACACCCAAGTTGCTTTGATCCTTAGCCCTCTCCCATTAAAGTCGGTCGGTGTGACTTCAACGTGCCGAAGGTTGGCTGGATCATTCCCGTTGTTTTCCTCTCCGGTGTCTCAGCCTGACCTAGTCCCTAAAGAAGGGAGGAGAGCTTCCTTTTCCAAACAGCAAGGGGCTGGTCTTACAAGTGTGTTCTCATGCAAGTGGGAAGCTGTTTCCCACACCCGACGCTGGCAATCTGCCCTACCCCCCCCCCCCCCGCTTGCCATGCTCACGCGCCACTGAGATGCTGGCGTTGCCAGTGACACCCAGCCTGCTAATACTATTCCTCGGAAAACGCAGAAGAAGAAACAAACAACCATTTGAGAGCATGAGCTGCAATTAAAGTAATGTGTCAGGAAACAGCCTCCGAAGAGGACCCCAGATGCTGTGTCGCCATCTCAGTCAGCCTCATGAAAAACTGCTGAAAGCAGGAGCATAAGCATGAATGGCGGTAGCCGACGCTCCCAAATTCTGGCTGTGCTCTCTCAGAATGAACCTTCTTCATCACATGACACATCACAGATCCGTGCCACAACATGTGAATATGGCTTAGATAGCTTTACACGGGGATTAGACAAATTCATGGAGGTGGAGACGTCAGTCTATCGACGCACGACAATACTGGACTAGCGGGCCAGTGGTCTGGCTTGACATTGGGCAACTTCTCCTGTTTCTGCCACCTCACACTCTTAGCCTGCCCTCTGCCTGCAGCTGCCGCTTTCCTCTTCAAACGGGCAGGAGATGTTTGTGTCCTTTGCTTGTGGTGGTTCGCATGCTGCAGTTATTGCTTGTGACACACTGCCAGTTTTTATTAGTCTGTCATGCATACACAAGGACATAAACAGCAGAAGAAAGCACCACTGCCAGGGTCATGGGGCAAGGCGTGGATGATTGGCTAACACATGCCTGAAATGCAAGCCGGGCCTAGAATCTTCCCACGTCAAGCAGTAATCACGTCAGCCTTGTTTTCAAGCAGGAAGCCAGGATGATGCTCAAAATAGGTTGTGGAGCGGGTGGCCACTCAGCATCCTCACTCAAAGGTCAGATATTTGTGGTTTCCTCCGAACCCATTTCAGATCAGCTATCAAACTTGGCATTGTGTCAAGAACAAACATCTGGTCTTAGTAGGTAATTCCCTTTTGGTCACATGAGATCTCTCTGCATCCTTTGAATGGTACTGAGCATGAGATGACAGGTGGTGGTTGGACTGTTCTTGGGTGATTCTACCTATTCCTGGCCAGAAGATCCTGGATCAACGTGTGAGCCACCAAGCCACAGGTAGACCATCTGACATGTCTTAGATCTTGCCAGGTGCTTGATGATCCCTCTCTGTTTTTGGAGTCCTCGCAGTCAGGCAGCTCAAGTGGGAGGTTTGCTCAGTGCCAAGTAGGCCACTGATGGCTGGTTCTTGGCATTCAGCTTGGTGGGTCAAAAGTTGTCCTAGTATTCTTTCCCTAGAAGGTAACTGATTGGCATTTTCTCATAAACTCTCATGAGTTTATCTGTGGGCACTTCCAGGATTCTACCATACACCATCCTGTTCAGCATGTGCTTGAAATGAGTTAAGGAATGTGTACATACAAGGAAAACTCAAATTCATAAATGTTTTCCAAATTCCACCTCAAAGCTCATTCCATCTTGTGTCTGTATCAGATCTTAATTTTTGGTGTGTGTGTTTTGCAAGAAAATGTGTGTGTATTTTTCCAAATGTACGCATCAATTGTGTGCATCTTTGAAATGTACACATCGTTCTCCCATTGATTAAAGCATGTTTGTGTGCATTTTTCAAAAGTACACATTTTTTGTATGAATATTTTAAAATGTACACACGCGGTCGAAAGTAATTTTTGTGTTGTGTCCACCATAAATCACATTACAAGCTCAAAAATATACAGACTTCAATAGCAGATTGTGTTCGAGTCCATGTTTGGTCTGGAAGGTGTGAACTGGGTAAATTCTTATCAAAAATGAACTGAGATGAATTTCTCACACGTCCCTCATGTGGAGCGGAGCCACCAGAAGTGATTTGTGTGGTCATCTGGAGAAAGGTGCCTTTATCACCATGGAGGATGTAGCTTACCCTCAGCCGTAAGGCTTGTCCAGGCTGTGGTTATGATCGAGTCAACTGAAAACAAACCCAGAACAGATCAAATGAAGACTGGATTTTAATAATATCAACTGTTGGCTTTTATAGAGTACTTTAGAGTGAGTGTCTAGAGCGCTTGTACAGATCTAGCAACAGTTACTTAGCCATGAGAGTGAAATAGATCCTTCCCATAACAGCTTTGGTGCAAATCAGCAGGAATCTGCTAACTATTCTGCCACTGCATCAGCCAAAAATGGCACCAGCTGGATGCAGGACCAGTCTATTTCTGGTCTGTGCCACTTTCCTGTGTGTTCACTCATAACTCCAGTCCCTCCCATTTCTACATTAATCTGCAATTAAAAAATAGTAATCTGCATGATAATTCTAATCTAAATATGTATTTAAAGATTATTATTTCTGAATGTATTTTCTCTCCAGATACGCATTTCCAAATATATCACATCTTCAAATATGTATTAAATGAATTTGGATACATTTTTGAGCCAAGAACTGTGTCACCATGTTCAGAGAAACGTGAAACCCAACAGCCCAGGGACCTTGGGGAATGGACCAAGCCACCCGCGGCACCTTTGCCTGCTCCTTTGCAATGCCAGGTCGGTGCGAAATAAGATTGAAATTATCCATGATTTAATCATGGATGAAAGGGCCGACCTGATGTGCATCTCGGGGGCCTGTCATGGGGAGGCAAGTAGACCTGTTTGGGCACAGCTTCTCCCGGTCGGGTGCTCCGTGGTACAGCAGGCAAGGGGAAGCGGGTGGGGAGGTGGTGTAGCAGTGGTTTATAAAGATGGCATCTCCCTGACCAGATTTCTTGTGAAGGAGCTGGTGGCTCATGTGGAGTGTGTGTACCTTAGAAGAAAAAAACCGGGGGGAGGGGGGGAAGGCACTGTGAAGCCAAGGCGAGAAGGGAAAAAATCCCAGCTGCCAACGGAGATCTTAAAACTTAAAGCCCAACGTGTTTCGGCCTAAGCCTTTTTCAAGGGCGCTTGTTTTCCTATAGTAATAGAAACAAAACAGCTTCTTCAATCTCAACCTCTGTGTGTACTTTAACCTTGGGACCAGAGTCAGACTGGGGATTCTGTTCGTGTGTCGGCCACCCTGCTACCTAACGGAGTCCCTAACGGAGCTGACAGAGCTGGTCTCGGAGTTGACGCTGGAGTCGCCCCCCGGCTCTTGGTTCTGGGTGACGTCAACAAAATCAACATCCCCCTCGTGTCTGACTTGTCAGGTGCGGCTCAAGAGTTCATGGCAACCATGACAGCCGTGGGCTTGTCCCAGGTGGTCAGGGGGCCGACGCATCAAGCTGGTCACACACACTCAATTTGATCTTTTGTTCCTTCCGACCAGGGGAGTGATCTGTGGGTTCCAGTGGTTTCTACACTGTCATGGATGGATCACTATGTGGTCAGGACTGGTATCATGGCTGCTGCCCACCTCTGCAGGGGTGGTGGACCGGTTAAGATGGTCCGCCCCCAAAGGCTGATGGATCCAATGCGATTCCAGAAAGCCTTGGGGGGCTTCTTGGCTGGTGCCACCAGCGACCCTGTCAAGTCCTTGGTCTCCACGTGGAATGTGGAGACTGAATGACTCTGGGACACCCCGTGGAGACCACATAACACCAGTTTTAAGATCTTTACACTGGCTGCCGATTTGTTTCCAGGCAAAATATAAAGTGTTGGTTCTGAACTTAGTTTAAAGCCCTCCTTGGTCTAGGTCCAGGGCACTTTTGGGAGCGCCTCCTCCCCTGTGTTCCACCAGGCCACTTACGGTCCTCCGAGGGCAATCTGTTGCGGCTGCCTAATGTGAGACTGGCAGCTGCACGTCGGAGGACCTTTTCTTTTGCTGCCCCTCAGTTGTGGAATGATTTGCCGATTGAAATGCGTCTATCTATTGACTTCTTTGAATGTTTTTAAGCAGGCACCGAAGACCTTACTATTTCGGCAAGCCTTCCTTTCATAGTGTTTTATCACACATTTGGAATTTTATTAATTTTTATGGAATTTTCATCTTGTTTTTATGCTTAATGGTATTTGTCATGTTTTTATTGTATATTTGTTTGGTGCAAATTAGTTATATTATACTCTTGTATGCCGCCTAGGCTATATGTATATATAGGCAGGATATAAATTGAAATAATAATAATAATAATAATAATAATAATAATAATAATAATAATAATAATAATAATAACAACAACAACAACAACAACAACGATGACACGGAGGTGAGCTCACATCACCGGTTCAGAAAGATCCCATTCCTCAATGCACCCGCTGTCTGCCAAGATGCTCCACCTTAGTCTTACCATAGGAACATGGGAAGCTGCCTTATCCTGAGTCAGACCCCGCTTTGCTCCATCTAGCCCAGTGTTGTCGACACTGACTAGCAGCCGTGGCTCTCCAGGGTTCCAGGCAAGTTTCTTTCCAAGCCCCACCTGGAGGCCACGGATCTAACCTGGGACCTTCTTCGTGCAAAGCATGTGCTCTGTCACACTGAGCTCTGGTCCCTCCCTACAGTATCCAAGTACTAACCAGGCCCGACCCTGCTTAGCTTCTGAGATCAGACGAGGTCGGGCTGCTCAGGGCAGTCCAGATGTTAACCTGAGGGTCCTTATCTGTGAGGGTCCTTCTTATATTTGGAAATTGGAATCAGAGCATTTCCTGTACATTATCACACAGCAATAATTACAAAAACCCTGCAAGGTAGACTCAAATTATTACTCTAGATGGCAGCTGGGGAGCTGAGGCTGAGGGGAGCAGCTCGCCTAGGGCCACCTACTGAGGTGGTGAGATGTCACCCAGGGATCTGCCAGCTCCTGCTCACCCACACTCACAGCCACTACCAGCCCCCGGAGAGAGCTTGCCTCAGTGCTGTCACGTCACAACTTCAGGACAGACTGCTCTGCTCTGCTCTGCTCTGCTCTGCTCTGCATGGGGCTGCCCTTGGAATGCAGCAGGTCGCCTCCCCGGGATATGTCCCTGGAACCCCCGCTTGCCACCCGTGCTCCAAAATCTGCCCTTGTTTCTCTCCTCTGGCCGGGGGGGGGGGGGGAGAAACATCCTTGAACAAGGCATTACTCTTGAAGTGCTTTTTTTCTCTTTCTTTCTTTCTTTCTTTCTTTCTTTCTGGGTTTTTTTTTTTTTTTTTTTGGAAGCTGCTTGTGTGTTTTGAAGAAAAAAGAAAAAGATTTCCCTGCTCTGCCCCACTTCCACTCTCTGTGATGTTCTGGCGTCAGGCCATATCACAACAAAGCAGAGTACCTTGTACCAGTATTATATCAGTGGGATTTGTGACAGTTCACATCAGTTCTAATAATGCATCTTTTTGTCACTTCTTTCCTTGGACAAAAATAGTCATTTGCCACTTTCCACGGCATCTCGCTCAGCTCCCAGGACAAGACTCAGGCTGGTGCTTGCGCAAATGTGCACCCTGTATGCATTTTGCACAGCTGGAGAGGGTGGTGTTTGCTTGTTCCCTGGCTCAGCAGTTCAGCCAAACATCTCTGCTAAGTGTCTTTAAGGGCAAAGGCAGACGTAACCTTAAAACAGTGGTCACAAGAGATTCCTCACATGATTCATAACTTACTGTGCACATGTAAATTCCAGAAAAGCAGGCACTGCATTACCTGTCACTTGCCCTTTCCTACATATAAATATATATTTAAACAGTTGTACATGCCTGTATATTTGTTTATATGTTCATCCTTTTTATCTTCATAGAATCATAGAATCATAGAAAAGTAGAGTTGGAAGGGGCCTACAAGGCCATCGAGTCCAACCCCCTGCTCAATGCAGGAATCTAGGTCAAAGCATCTCTGACAGGTGTCTGTCCAGCTGCACCTTGAATGCCTCCAGACTGGGAGAGCCCACGACCTTCCTAGGTAGTTGATTCCATTGTCTTATTGCTCTGACAGTCAGGAAATTTTTTCTGATGTCTAGGTGGAATCTAGGTTCCTGTAACTTGAGCCCATTATTCCGTGTCCTGCAAACTGGGATGATCGAGAAGAGATCCTGGCCCTCCTCTGTGTGACATCCCTTCAAATACTGGAAGAGTGCGATCATATCTCCCCTCAGTCTCCTCTTCTGAAGGCTAAACATGCCCAGTTCCTTCAGTCCCTCCTCATAGGGCCTTGTTTCCAGTCCCTTTATCATCCTTGTTGCCCTCCTCTGAACCCTCTCCAGTTTGTCTATGTCCTTCTTAAAGTGAGGTGCCCAGAACTGGACGCAGTACTCAAGATGAGGCCTAACCAGTGCCGAGTAAAAGGGAATTAGCACTTCCCGCGATTTGGAAGCTATACTTCTATTAATGCAGCCCAAAATTGCATTTGCCTTCTTTGCAGCCACATCGCATTGCTGGCTCATATTCAGTTTGTGATCTACCACAATTCCAAGATCCTTCTCACTTGTAGTATTGTTGAGCCAAGTGTCCCCCATTCTGTAACTCTGCATTTGGTTTCCTCTCCCTAGGTGCAGCACTTGGCATTTATCCCTATTAAATTTCATTCTGTTGTTTTCGGCCCAGCGCTCCAGCCTATCGAGGTCACTTTGAATTTTGTTTCTGTCTTCCAGAGTATTAGCTGTTCCACCCAACTTTGTGTCATCTGCAAATTTGATAAGCATTCCCTGTACCTCCTCATCCAAGTCATTAATAAAAATGTTGAAGAGCACCGGGCCCAGGACCGAGCCCTGTGGTACCCCGCTCGTTACCTCTCCCCAGTTTGAGAAGGAACCATTGATAAGCACTCTTTGAGTCCGATTCTGTAGCCAATTGTGGATCCACCTGATAGTTGTTCCATCTAGCCCACTCTTAGCTAGCTTACTAATCAGGATATCATGAGGCACTTTGTCGAAAGCTTTGCTGAAGTCCAGATATATAATGTCCACAGCATTCCCACAGTCCACAAGGGAGGTTACCCGATCAAAAAATGAGATCAGATTAGTCTGACAGGATTTGTTCTTGACAAATCCATGCTGGCTTCTAGTAATCACTGCATTGTTTTCAAGGTGCTTGCAGACTGACTTCTTTATAATCTGCTCAAAAATCTTCCCGGGGATTGATGTCAGACTGACTGGCCTATAGTTCCCAGGTTCCTCCTTCTTGCCCTTTTTGAAGATGGGAACAACATTTGCCCTCCTCCAGTCGTCTGGCACTTCACTTGTCCTCCATGATTTCTCAAAGATAATAGACAGTGGTTCTGAGAGTTCTTCTGCCAGTTCCTTTATTACTCTAGGATGCAGCTCATCAGGCCCTGGAGATTTAAACTCGTTCAGAGTAATCAGGTGCTCCTTGACCACTTGCCTATCAATCTCAAGCTGCAATCCTGCCCCTTCAGTCTGCACTTCAGGTTTGCCAGGGGGGTCATAGACCCTCTTTTGGGAGAAGACCGAGCCGAAGTAGGAATTGAACACTTCTGCCTTTTCTTTGTCTTCTGTTATCAATTTGCCATCCTCATTGCGTAGTTGAACCACCAGTTCTTTCTTCTGTCTTTTACTGTGCATGTATCTGAAGAAAGCTTTTTTGTTGCTTTTAGCATTCCTCGCTAACCTTAGCTCATTCTCAGCTTTAGCCTTCCTGACACTATTCCTGCAGTTCTGTGCTACCTGCCTGTACTCTTCCCCTGTAGCCTGTCCTTCCTATTTTCTATGTCAAAGATTCTCCTGGACAAAGAAAGCTGGCTACAGTGGTACAGGCGCCAGTAACCTGAAAGCTGGAGTACTGCTCCATGCTTCATGTGGGGCTGTCCTTAAAGCTGCTCCGGGAGCTGCAGCAAGTGAAGAATGCAGCAGTTCGGATGCTGTCGGGAGCTGCCGCTTTTCAGCAAGTAACTCCTTTGCTGAGGGAACTGCATTGGCTGCCTATTCACTGTCGGGCCAGGTTTAAGGTTCTGGTACTAGCGTACAAAGCCCCAAACAACTTGGGAACAGGATACCTAGACAGCGCCTTCTCCCTTTCCAACCCAGTCACTGAGGTCATCGGATGGTATGGACCTCTGGCCCGATTGGAGTCCACCCGGAGAAGAGCCTTTACTGTGGTGGCTCCATTTCTGTGGAACTCCCTGCCTCTGGAGGTCAGGCAGGCTCTGACACTGTGTTGTTTTCAGCGCCTCCTGAAAACACTGTTATTTCAGGAAGCCTTCCTGAACTAACCATTCATGGTTTTATTGATTCTGTTTTTAATGTAATGTTTTATTGTTTTATCTTTTTATCTTATATTGTTCACTGCTCTGAAATCTCCATACCAGATATAAACCTTGTACATAAAATAAAGAAATATATTATATTTTTATTACGTTGTTGTTGTTGTTGTTTTGGTAATTTTTGTGAACCACACCCAGAGAACTTTGGTCATTGGGCGGTGTAGAAATGAAACGAATGAGAAGAAATGAACTCACACCATGCTGAGCTGTGGTTTAGCAGCACGGCGGGTTGCAGCAAGCGCTGCCGGCAGATTTCATCACCCCTCCAGCAGGGATGCTTGAGGGATTCATTCTTTTCCATGAAGCAAAAAGACTAAACCGATCAGTGGTGCACGCTCCACATTTCCCACGTAGTGTGAGTCAACCCAGTTCATCTAACAGTGCTCTTAATGTGGTATTGCTTGAAAGTATTTTAGAAATGTATAGCATCCAAGATCTTTTCTTTTCTCTGTAATCTCCTCAGAAATCTTCCTAATGGAGTCCAAGTGCAAATAATGGCACTATAGCTCAGCATAATCACAGAATTTTGTTTTAAAACCATATACTTACAGTTATATTCACTTTTCTGGAGGCGTTCCACTCTCTGTTCTGTTTCTCCAACAGAGCAAAATGTTCTTGGAAGTTGTTTTTTTTTTTTAATTTTAATTTCTAAATTTCAGGGGAATAACACTGCAGCCTTTGACTGCCCACATAATTTGATTTAAAGAAATGAATTCCTGCCCTGGTAATTTGCATCTAGAGGCACTCATTTCAGCTTTGAAAATGTTACCTTCCATTTAAGACAGCAGCATGAGACTGACATTCTGGCTGAAATTAAAAAAAATGTGTGCCGATGGAACTTCGAGGGGAAAGGGAAAATTCATCCACTACGGAAGTTTAAGGAGCAGTCATCAGTGCTGCTGAGCATCTTCTCAAAGAGTGGTGTATGGAGGAAAACATTTGGTGAGGAATAGACAAACATTATCCCTTTCCAGGAAACATGCCGTGCTGTAGCTTAAAATAGCAACAATGTTCCATCAATATTATAGTCCATTACCAGCAATCTCATGTCCAGGACCAACTTCACAGGCGATAACATACAGGGCTCAGAGTTTACTTCTAGTTGGCGTAGGGATGGGTGAGAATTTCATTTCATTTCAGTTTTGATAAGAAATTTCCAAACATTTCACAATGTTCTTCATATTCAGGACAAAAGGAATTTGAGATATTTTTTTAAAAAAAACAATGGATGTAAGAGAAACTGAAACTGATGGATCCATCCATCCAGGCCCAGGGCTTGGAGGGCTTTGCTCCTAAAAGTCCAAGTTTGAATCCCTGTTTGTTTAGCCGTCTTTGTGGTGCTGAATTATGTTGCCACCTCTTTTTCGCTGGCAAGCTCCTCATCTTTAGCTATTGAATTGGCTGGTACAGGTGGGTAAGAATTTCATTTCAGTTTGTTTTTGATAAGAAGTTACCAAATTTTGCAAAATTTGTTCAAAACTTGAGATTTTAAAAACATGGGAGAAAGAGGACCTGGCTGTTGTCCCTCAAAATGCCATGGCATCTCAATGGCCTCTTGTTCTGTCTGATTTACTGTGTGTCCGCTTTGAGCGATCTTCTGAAATTGTTGAAATACACGCCTGCCATTTCTGCGCTGCTTGCCTCAGTTCCTCCTCCGTCTGTGCAATCCTTGCAACACTGAGTCTCATGCGGCTCCGTTGCTCTTTAATCCCGTTGGCCATGGCAACCCACATGATTTTACTGGTGACATTGTGAGGCTCTTCCTGGTGTTAGAAATGCTGGAAGGTCCCAGCAGCACATTGGATTCATTGGTGGTGTGGGGCAAGTGAGGTCAAGGGCCAGGAAGACAAAAGGGGGAAAGGAAAAGCAGCACTGAGGACAAACGAACAAAAGAACACCAAGCACCGTCACAAAAAGCAAATGTCTGGCTGAGTGAGCATTTTTCCATCACTATTTTTTTCCAGATAAATCAAAATGTGCTCCTTTTGATGTAATTAGAGAAATTCAAGAACACTTAGCACAGCCTACCGTTAACTAAGTTCTCACGGTCATTTCAAGAACGTCATGCAAGCGAGAAAGAGAGCCATTGAGGCCAAACGGTACATCTTGGGACCGACTAAGCTGAATGCAGCCCGGCAGCCCGGCAGGAGCTTGACAGGCAGTCCAAATGGCAGCGGTTTCTCTGAGCTCCTGGCAGCCCACCATGGCAGCTGAGATGCTCTCGGCCCTGTGGGTCACATGCCGTGTAGGTCTGTATGAAATGAACTTTACGGAAGGTTCGGATGAAGATGTGGCATGCATTTGGTGAATAATGAATGGGACAGCACAAGGATGAATGAGACAAAATAAAAGTGAAAAGCCTGGTACAGGGCAACATTCGATGATATCCACCTACTGATCAAATGAATGCAAGGAACAAAGGAGGATTAAATAATGAATGGGTGAATTAACTTATTTCCCCCAGAACTGGGGAGGGAGTGCTAAAACCCATTCCTCCCAGAACTGGCCAGCCTATGAAGTAGGAGAAAACCAGAGTTTAGATTCCAGGAAAGGCATGATCTGTTCCTACAGTTATTGCTGTTTTAGCTTTGATATTGTATATAATTTTAATACTATTGCTGATTTAATTATATTTTTAACTTTTATATTTCTCTGTTTATATGTTTTAACTGTACAAAGTTTAATGTTGTTAAGCCGCCTTGAGTCCCAATACTGGGAAAAAGCCGGGTTATAAATAAATATCATCATCATCATCATCATCATCATCATCATCATCATCATCATCATCATCTCCCTGGGGTGGGGGGTGTAGGCCATGCCTGCACCACAGCTAGTCCCCGTGAAGGCTAAGAAACACCCCCATGCCTGGTTCAGCTGCCAAAGTGGCCACTGCCAAACTTCTCTCTTCTCTCTTCAGAGCAGCGACGTTGCCATCAGTAATACCGTAGTGCTGCTGTTGCCTGCCATTCAGATCATGACTCTGGAGGTGGGGGGTGCCACACACACACACACACCACACACACACACACACCACACACAAGTAGCAGCCACAGTGGAGGCCACCATTTACCCCAGCCGAGAATGATGCGACATTTGGAACATGGGAGGGGGTGGATGCTACACTTCCCTTACACTGGCTCTGCTTGTCTTGAGTGTGGAAAGCTAAGCAGGGTCAGGCCTGGTTATTACTTGGATGGGAGACCCCTCCTCTAGTTTCCTGCATTGAGCAGGGGGTTGGACTCGATAGCCTTGTAGGCTCCTTCCAACTCTATGATCTATGAAATCGATGAAATAAGTGGCAGCACGAAAGTGATCCAAAAAGAAGAAGAAAGGGACACTGTGCTAAGGTAACCCACCCACCCACCCACCCACCCATTTTGGAGAATTTTCATCCCCCCATCACCAAAATTCACTGTCTATGAGTGGGGGAGTGAGGCTTTTTTGGAGGGGGGATTTTCATTCAGCCATCTCTCACCTGTGTTTAAGCAAGGGTCCCTATGTCGGGGAACAGGTGGGTTATACATCATCATCATCATCATCATCATCATCATCATCATCATCATCATCATCATCATCATCATCATCCAGATATTCTAGTCCCAATTAGTAACTACTCAGTTGAGTTTTGTATTAACTGAAGTTTCAGTTAATTCGGCAGCCCCGGATATTATGCATGAGCCGTCTGGAGACATGGATGATTAGGTGTGCAGCCATTAGGGGTGGGTGACCCGCCCGGCATTCGACTTGTGGCGCGCAAGCCGAGCGCTAGCACCAGCTGAGGCGCTGGCCGGACTTCCAGGTCCCCGGCTCTACACTGTTTACATAGAAAATAGCATGAAATGCATTTTTAAAAGGTCACGATTTGCACAAATTAGGCCACGATTTCTGCAAATTATGCAAATTGCGGCCATTTTTAATGTTTTCAAGGCCAGGTCTCATGTGCAGCATATATGTGGGATCCCAGTCAGCGTCAGCTTTTCTGGATGAGGCATTTATTGTGTGCTCATCATTCCCTATTCATGGTTCTTTATGGGTTCTTCAGATGATGATGTGACCCTCCAATGTTGCTTCTGTTTTTCAACAGCACTTTTGAGGGGGGGAGGGTTACAGCAGGAAAAACGTGATATTATTTGTGAAAGCAAAAGAAAATGCTTTTTCCACTTGTGTAATTGCACTATTCCGCTCTACCACAGTGCCACCTCTAGGTGATGTAGTGGAAAAGCAGGAAAGGAAACACTTTTTGTACAGTGTTCGGATCTCAGTTCTGTGACAACACTGAAAGACAAAAGCGAAAGTAAATTCAGCAGATTAATGGCCTCATGTAGAAAAGCTCTGTGTTCCCACTGAGGGGCAGTCTGGCTTTCTGAGACTAGTGACAACCATTCATGACGACCACCGCCGTCAAAACAGGAGCATTCACATTTGCACGGCGCCAAATTCTCGAAAGCAATGTGTATCCTCCCAGGAATTCTCTGGAGGCGCCTCTTGTATTTTATCTCAGCCACTCACGCCATGCTCCTGCGTGAGCATTTATTTACACTGCACAACCTCCACCTAGGGCTTGCAGGGTACAATTTATGTATTTTACATTCTCTTCGGCCAGCCGAGCAGCAGACCGTGAATTACGCGAGGACAAGAGGCGAAGGACAAGAATTTGCTCGGTAAATTACATGCGGCCGTTTCTGCATCCCACAAGGGAGCAGTTGCTGCAGAAATGTACAACTTTTTCCTCGCGTGCTCCCCACTGGCCTGGCCCCGAGTTAAGAAAGGCTTTTGGCTCCATCAAATGGGAACATATTCTGGTCTTTTAAAATGGAATGAGCTACTTGCCACAAGCAGCCTTCGAGGACTGATAACCATTGTTCTCCACAAAGAGAGCAAAGAGCGCCCTTAACGTTGCGCCATAAATCCAGCTGCCGCGCGCATGGAGACGAGCAAGCTGTTGAGAGCCCGCTGGCCTCTGCTGCCTAGAAAGGAAATGCTGATAATGCTAATAATGCTAATAATGCTGCTAATAATAATAATAATAATAATAATAATAATAATAATGACATTTTGTGAGCTAAAGAAAGACCTGGCTACAAGGATTTGGTCATCTAAAGGGACAATGCTGGACCTCTCACTTGTTTTAGTGCTAAGACTCCAGAAGAAAGACAGGCCCACAGTTTGTGGGACCACATCCTCCTCTAGGATGAATTCAGAACTCATGCAACCTGATATCTATCTATAGATCAGTGCTTCTCAATTATTTTCTGTCATGCCCCCCCTAGGGAGAAGAAAACATTTCGCGCCCCCCGCGCAACTGTAAATAGTATCATTTGTCTATAAAATTGTTATAAGTACACCTCTGCATAACACTGTATCCTTATTAACGTATAAGAGAATAAAAAAAGAAAGAAATGTGGATCAATTTACAACAAAGAATAGCTTTATTAACTGTAGCAGAAAAGATTTAAAGGAGCACAGGATTTAAAGGAACACAATATTAAAAAAAACTTTTAACTGAGGTCAAACGAGCCCCCCTTTACGGAGCCTCGCGCCCCCCCTGGGGGGCCCGCCCCACTATTTGAGAAGCACTGCTATAGATAGATAGATAGATAGATAGATATAGATATAGATAGATATAGATATATCTCTTCCCTATCTTCCACTGACTCCTTTCCTGGAATTAGTGCATCATCCAGCCATGTGGTAAAGCCACTTTTGCACCACTAAAGTCCACTGAAGAACATGATGTGCCTGTTCTTTTCAGCTGCAGCTGGTGGAGCACTTGCTGAACAAAAGAACGGCGGGGTGGATCGGTGGAGAACGAGACGTCAAATGTGAGGAACTGAATGCACTCCTGGCCCTGGTCTTCCCTGCTGCCCTGATGGCCCTGGGGACAAGGTTGTGTGGACACTTGCAAGAAAGAATAAGCAGGGTCTACTGCTTGTGTGAAGAAGGCCTTGTTGAAAGGAGGGGGCTACACTCATTCATATAGGAACAGGATTCTACTGCTGCTGCTTCTGCCTGGGAGGGGAGAGGGGATTGAATCTCTGGCCGCCCGGAACCTCTGCCAAGAGGAGGAGCAGGAACGGCAGGGAGGGACGGAGCGCAGGGAGAATGTGTGAGTGGTCCCAGTCCAGCTAGCACAGGCTGCAGCCTCAGGTTTGTATGAGGGTCTGGAGCTGTTGTGCCAGCCCCACAAGCCCTGCAGGCAGCCCTGAACGGGTGACCGCCACCACCAGGAGATACTTTGCACTTTTGAATTCCAGCCCCAGTCATTGCACAATGGTTGCCGCTGCACACTGAGCTCATCACGGCTGGACCTCTGTCCTGCCGCCACGGGCTGCTTTGGCAGAGCCAGCCGTTTGATAGGGGCGGTCATCTCAGTAGCTTAACGGACCAGCAGTGGCCAGAAGACCAGCTCCACTTGCCCGAATAACCATCTTCCTTGAAAAGAATGTTTTCCTTGGATGCCGCCAGGCACACTTGAAGGGGGAAGGCTCAGTGGCAACAACAACAACAACAAAAACGTTTTAGGAAGCATCCGTTTGCATTTGGAAGCTTCAAAATGGCCACTGCCTGTGCGCGTGTGTGTGCGTGTGTGCGTGTGTGCGTGCGTGCGTGCTTCGGCAGCCCCGTAAGGCCCCCTCCTCACGTACACTTGTCATTGTAAGCCCCCAGTGTTCCCTCCTGTAAGCAGAGCTGGCATCAGGAGTCGGCACGCCGGGAGGCCCACAGCTCAGCGGGGCGGGGGGGGTCACTGCCAGACCCTGGAGCCTGCCGGGCTGCCGCCGCTGCCGCCACACCTCGCTCTTCTGCCTGCTCCTTCCTGGCCGAGTGAGCACTGGGAGGAGGAGCAGAAGGAGCAGTCACCTGCCCAGGCCTTTGGAAGCGGGTACAACTGGGCCCAGAAGAAGGTGCGTGTGCATAGGAAGCAGCACTGGGGTGGAGGAGGCCGGCCCGCTCGCTCGCTCAGACGGGGCCCTTGAGACGTCTCCCCAAGCCCCGCCCCCTGGGACAAACACACACACCTGGAAGCAGCCAGGAGACTGACCCTGTTGAGACTGTCCTGAAGAAGTTCTCATTGCTCAGAGGAAAGGGAGCATGAAGTAGGGGGTGCCCCAGAGAGCTCCCTGCAATCCTTAGGGATGCGGGCATTTCTCCTTCCACCAGTAAACAAACAGGCCAAGGGATCGGCTGGAATGGCAGGTGAATTAAGCCGCAAGGCATCTCCTTCCCATTCATTCTGCTGAGTGGCTGCAGCGATGCACCAATTATTTCCAATTGATCCCGCTGCTTTTGCTGAGGCCGAGCTGCAGGAAGTTTCCATCTTTGGCAGAGCCTCCCTGTGCAAAGGAGAATGATGGATTGGAAGTAATGCTGTCAGCCCGCCGTGCACAAACACCCTTTTTGCTTCAACAGACGGCCTGCCAGAAAAGTTGTTCCCTTGGCATTGTTATCGATCAGGGACAGTTAATGCCGGAAGAGGCAAACTCATTCCCTTGTCGAATGACAGCCGATGGCAAGCCCAGGAAGAAATGTGGGGGTCTGCTTGTGTTTGGTTTTTTTAAATTTGTTTTTCTATTTTTGTAAGTCTTGATTGATTGATTTAGATTTCCCCACCTGTCTGACCCAGAGGATTCAGCCACAGGGGTCGCAGTCTGGGCAGAACCTGGTCCCGCTCCCACATGGGATCTGTCTGCAGCAGCAGCCACTGGGCAAATATTTCTGCTTTCCCTTCCAAACAGTCTCTCATGAAATCCAAACCTGACAATATTTCAGGGCAACACTAGTGGGTAATCAGCAAACTACTTTTCCAGTCTGCATTTTTAAAAACTTGATCGCGCAGATCCTGGGAAGTGTGATCTTTGTACAGAAATGACCGCCTGCGCTTAGATCTCCTCCAGCCCACTTCCTTCACCCTGGGCCCACCACCCTGACCTCCTGATCTGGCAACAGTTATCCATGCCTATGGTTAGACTATTGCAATGTGCTCCACATGGGGCTACCCCTGAAGAGTGTCCAGGACTTTAAAATGGAGCATAATGCAGCAGCTAGGCTGCTGAACTGGTGCACTGTATTTGGATCACAGTAGTGGAGGATCTGCACTGGGGCCAGTGGTTTTCTGGGCTCAGTTCAAGGTGTTGGTTTTAACCCTTAAAGCGCTAAACGGTGTAGGGCCTGGCTACCTGAGGGACTGTCTGTCTTGGTATGAACTTGCTCTGTTACTAAGATGCACAGGAAAGACCCTTGTGAAGGCCTCCCACTTACAGAGGCCCGCTTGTTGGGCACATCACGGGAAAGGGCTTCCTTCCTCCTGCGTTGCACCCTGTCTCCGGAACACGCTCCCGGGTGGAATTGCAACTGGACTCTGCATTCAGCAAGGGGGTCAAGAAGACACATCTTTTTAATTGGCCTTTTGAAATTGCTGTTATGGTTTTTAAGGGTTTACTGTGTTTTTATCTGTTTCTGATGTTTATTTATTTATTTATTTATTTATTATATTTATCAATCGCCCATCTGGCCGGTCACCCGGCCACCCTGGGCGATGTACAATTAAAATACAACAAAACAACACAATAAAATATAATAATTAAAACAATATTAAAAATTCTCATTAAAAACCTAACCCACCCCATATTCCCGCCTGAACAGCCATGTTTTTAATGCACGGCGGAAGCTCATCACGGAGGGGGCATGGCGAAGGTCACTAGGGAGGGAGTTCCATAATGTGGGGGCCGCCACAGAAAAGGCCCTCTTCCTAGTCCCCACCAGCCTGGCTGCTCTGGCTGATGGGATAAGGAGAAGGCCGTCCGTGGCAGACCTTGTTGAGCGGCCTACTTGATGTTGCTGGAGGCGCTCCTTGAGATAAGCTGGGCCGGAGCCGTGTAGGGTTTTAAAGGTCAAAACCAACATCTTGAATTCGGCTCGGCAAGCAACTGGTAGCCAGTGCAACTCATTAAGCACTGGCGTGATGTGATCACACCGGCGGCTGCCCTTAATCAGGCGAGCCGCCGCGTTCTGTACCAGCTGAACGCTGGTACAGAACGCGTTCTGTACCAGCTGAAATAGTACCAGCTGAAATAGAAACTGTATGTTTCTATTTCTTCTGCAAGCCACCTTGATTGTTTTTTTTTTCCAGAGGGGTGGTATAGGAATGCTTTAAATAAATACATACTGTAAATCCATAACCTTACAGTGCATGGGATGGCGCCCACAACAGTCCCTGAGCGGGGCGGTTTCCACGCTGGCCCTGGCCCTCAGAACGTTCTGCAGGGGAGCAATGCCCGTTGCAGCCATGGAGAGGCTAGAGCCAGTGCAGCGCCGCGGGGAGAGCGCTGGACGGGGACTCGGGAGATCCGGGTTCTGCTCCCCACTCAGTCATAAAGCTCACTGGCTGATTTTTGCCCAGTCACTGATGCCCAATCTAACCTACCTTGCAAGGTTGCTGTGAGGATAAACTGGAGAGGAGGAGGGCCATGTAAGCCACCTTGGGTTCCTTGCGGGAGGAGAAAAGACAGGAGCAGCCCCTTCCTGGCACTTGTGGCGATTAGTGGCTATAAATTGGAGTTACGTAGGGATGCACAAAGCCACAAAACTCAAGCTCACTGAAGTTCTCCAAATTCCATCTTGAAGCTCGTTCTGGCTGAAGTCCATATCAGATTGTGAGCTAAATCCGTGCATATGTTCACACATGTTTTTTTAAATGTACACATCAATTGTATGCATCTTTGAAATGAATACATTCTTCTCCCATTGATTAAAGTATATTTATGCACATTTTTTTTCAAAAGTACGCATTGTTTCATGCGTATTTTTCAGACGTACACACACGCATGCTGCTGAACACAGTTTTTTGGTCCGTGAATCACATTACAAGTTTGGAAATGTACGGACTTTGACTGCAGATTGCATTTGACTTGAGTCCGTGTTCGGTTTGGAAGGTGCGAAATGGGCAAATCCTGATCAATAATGAACTGAAATGAATTTCTCATGCATCCCCCGTTAGCAGGTGCCGGATTCCTGCCTCTGTCTCTGGGGCAACAGTCATCGCTCTGGGCATCCTTCGGGTCGTCGTCCTCTGCTTCGTCATACTCCTTTCCTTACAGGGTGCTTAGGGATGCAGGATCCTCCCTCTCTTCTTTAGGCCATCATCGGTGAGGCTCCCCTCCCTGCTCCTTGTGTCAGCTCAATCTGCCAGGGTACAAGGCAGGGCCTTTTCAGTAGAGGCCCCAGTCCTCTGGAATAGACCCCTGAATGAAGCCGAAGAGGGAGGCCCCTTCTTCATTGCACCTTCTGCCAGAAACTCATAACCTTAAAACAGAACTTTGGCTGCTGGTGAGGCTTCACCCTTTTAAAGCAAAACACAAGCTTTGTATTGCCTTTAGGTTAAGTGTTTTCTAGTGTTTTATTGACGGTGTATTCGAAAAGTGCTCAACAAATCCATCACTGTGCCATGCACCCCAAGTAAGTAATTCTTGCCCGATCCATGCGTGCAGTCTCCATACTGGGGATAAAACAGGCAGCCCCTCCCAATGGCCACCTTTTTGGTCAGGAAATGGGGGTGCTTCCCTCCATACTTTATTTATTTCTTATATTTATTAATCGCTCATCTGGTCGGTCACCCGGCCACTTCTTTCACAGATCTTTGGATTGAGGCCAGTAACTGCCTAGTAACCATTTAAGTTCCATTCATTTCAATGGGATGTTAACACCCTAAGTGCAAAATCTTTGGAGGAAGCATCCCACGAGTGCCGCAGGCTCTCAGGGTTGGCGTAGAGCAGTGTTCTCCAACCTTGGGTCCCCAGATGTGTTTGGCCTACAACTCCCAGCATGCCCCAGCCAGCTATGCTGGCTGGGGCATGCTGGGAGTTGTAGGCCAAACACATCTGGAGACCCAAGGTTGGAGAACACTGGCGTAGAGCTTGGGTTCTTTCTTCCTGTAATTCCTCCTCTGGTTTCTGTTTTCCCACAAAGACCCCCCAACCCCCGCCTCCCTCATCTCATCTCACCAAATTCTAAACTTTTCCTAATGTAACTGACAGCCTGACCTATTAAGTCTGTCCTTTTTTTATTTATTTCATTGAGATCAGGACTAATTAATTCCAAGCATGTTTCTTTGGATGTCCTTTTGGGGGAAGCAAATGAATGATGGCTGAAATTTCTTTCGTTAGAACAGTGCCTTCAGTTCCCATCTCTCTCTCTCTCTTCCTTATATTTTTTTTTTAAGGAATCGACACCTTTTCCTTCATTTTTCCAATTTGTTTTTAATTCCCAGAATACAACACACAGACACAACACAGATTATTTCTGTCTCATTTCAGGCTGACAACACATTGATTTTTTCCCCCTGGTTTCTAATTGCACTGAAATGAACATAACCCTTGTTTCATAGACTACCCTGTTTATGTATCAGTTTTGTGAGTACACAGAGCTTGGGGATAGTGGATGTTCTTGTTGCACTAGGCTGGAGAACACAAGAGCTGCGATGGAGCATCTGCATCCTGCCCGCCTCGTGCTGGCATTGAGCAAGCCCACCCATGTCCTGCGGCTCTCCTTGGCAGGGCCAGGCTCTCCATTCTGCCATCCCCAGATCTCCCCAGCCCATCTTTGTGGCTAAGCACCTCACCCACTCACCAGCCGCGAGGGCTGCGAGGTGTACAGCAAGACAAACACTAGATCTAGGAGGCAGCTCCAGATTCTCATTGCAACTGCTCAGAACCTTGGAGGGTGAGACTTCCACGTTGCTCCTGTAATGACAAGTGGATCGGGGGAACATGGTTCTTCCAGGGCTGGTCATATAACTTTGGCAGTAGGTGGCACATGAGCACAGGCTTGGTATCAATACAAGGCATCCCTGGCAGGGCCCACCGCTGCCTCTGTGGCCTGGCTGGTCTTATTACGACAGATAATTCTGGGCGCTAGATTCCCTCTAACCCCACACTCTTACGAAAGGTTTAGGATCTTTGGCTGGGTTAAAACCTGCGCTGCTGGGGTGGAAAGTGTGCGCTTTGCTCCTTTTATACTTAAACAAACCTACACACACACACAGACTCTAGAAACAAAAGGGTGGTTTTATTGAAGAAGAATACAGAGTAGGTACAGCGTCTTACTTGTTGGTAAAGCAAACCTAGTGATGTCAGGCAGCAAAATATCCTTACGCTATGGTTCAAACACACCCTGTATTCTGGAGAGGAGAAAGAGTCCCTTTTGCCCTGACAAGCCTGAATAGGAAAAGGGATTCCCACCTAGAAGGATAGGAAAGCAAAGTCCCAGCTACTACCTGTCTGCTGTGATGAGGTTCCAGCTGTAGCCCTGCAGTTCGCGTTCCAAGGTGGCCCCCTCAGCTCTTTCTCCCTACACTCCTTGCTAAAACCTATTGGTTCTTATAGTCTCTTTCCCGCCTTTTTGGAGGGAATGAGAGCAGTGGGGGTGGTCTTTGCCCCACAGATGTCTTCCAACCCTGCTAACGACCTTACTCTTTGTATTTTGATAGCTCTTGATGGGTGTACAAAGGTTTGGGTCTTCCTGCTGACGGGACTGTTTTTGGAGTAAGCTTCTGGTGGTATTCGCCCAGTGGGGGGGGGAGCCATATCTTTTCAGGAGAAATCCTCCTGTGTTTTAGGCGATATGCAATATTCAGGTCTTAATCAATGCAAGCCTGCCACTCATTTGCCTATGCATGCCTCTAGGCTTCACTCACTC
The DNA here is from genome assembly GCA_021292165.1 of Shinisaurus crocodilurus. Taxonomy (NCBI): domain Eukaryota; kingdom Metazoa; phylum Chordata; class Lepidosauria; order Squamata; family Shinisauridae; genus Shinisaurus; species Shinisaurus crocodilurus. Next base: position 318,674,428 of record CM037876.1, on the reverse strand, counting down.
TTCCATTCAAGCCTTCAGTCATGTCCTTTTGCCTTCTGCCCTGCTGGGGAGGTGGGCAGGCTGCTTCTTTTCTCTTGAACCCTTGCTTACTCAACTCTTCTTATGAAGGCTGTGGACTTCCTTTTGGAAGTGTAGCCATGACCAAATGATCAGAACTATATCTCATCTTAACAGTCTCTTCCTGCAGCCGTGGGCGGAGCGGAGCTGCTTCTCGGCAGTGCTAGCACAGGGCCTATGTACCCGAGGACACCGTCGCTGCCATCTTAGTTATGCTGCCGCCACCCCAACATGTGTGCGTGGGGACCTGGGCTCCAGTCCACATTGCTGCTAGGCCGCAGCCGCTGCTGTTGCTGCCAGATGGCTGAGCAAGGAGTGCAGAGAGTTGCTCCACCAGCTTGATTTTGCTGGCCCAACCCTGATGTCCAGTGCACTCACGGAGGCTGGGGCTCTTGTCCATTCCCCGGCCAGCCCACTGCCTCAGCGAGGCAGGTGGTCTGTCTGCCAGCGTGTGAACCTCCAGGGGATGGGTGGCTGCTGCTGGGGGGGGGGGCGGCAGAGACGGGGTGGGGGCCAACCAAGGGGAGCATAATCAAGGCCTCACAAAAGCTAAAGCACACCTACTCTTGCACATGGAACCCCTCCCCAATTGACAAAGGTGTGTGTGTGTGTGTGTGTGTGTGTGTGTGATCAGTACATTTCCAAATCTACATAACCTATTTATTTATTTATTTATTTAATATATTTAATATATTTATTCACCTCCCATCAGCCAAAAGGCTCCCTGGGCGGTTTACAGAAAGAAACAAGATAAAAACAGTTATCTTAAAACAAAAGAACATAAAATAAAATACAGAACAACATAAAATTACACATTTCTCTTTAGTACAGCCATGAAGCAGCTTTGGGTTCAATAACAGCTTCGTCTGTACGCCTAAATCAAAACGAACTAGGGACGTGTGAATCAGCAAAACCCGAGCTGGCCAAAGTTCTCTGAATTCCAACTCAAAGCTCCTCCTGACTCTGGTTTGTATCAGACTGTGAGCTTTCTTTCTCTTTTTTCTGCATGCAAATCCATGCAAATTTCCATGCCTGTTTCCCCAAATGTACGCGTCGGCTGTGCGCATCTTTGACATCTTCTCCCGTTGATTAAAGTGTCTTTGTGCGCATTGTTCAAATGTACACATTTTTCCATGTACATTTCTTCAAATGTGCACATGCTGTTGAACACAGATTTTGGGGTCCACAATCACCTTGCAAGATCAGAAACGTATGAACTTCAACCTCAGATTATGTCTTAGTCCATGTTCGGTCCAGAAGGTGTGACCTGGGTATATCCTGACCAAAAACAAACTGAAACTAATTTCTCATACATCCCCAAGATTAATCTAAATCATGTCATATGTGCATAAACACCCCCTTGCATGTCTCTCTGTTGCTTTCTTCCCTCTTTCTTTGTTGCCGCCCAAACTATTTAAATCTAGATTCTAAAGAATACATTAGGTACGAGTTCTTTGGCAATGGTGGCTGAGTGCTGCTGTCAAATTTACCCAGAACAGATACTTAGGTAATTGGCCTGTAATTTCTTGGACCACTACCACCACCCCTCAGCATGGATCCCCTTTTAAAAACTGGTGTTGCGTTGGCCTCCCGCCAGTCCTCTGGTACAGAGACAGACCTTAGGGTCATGTTACATATTTCTCTTGGAATTTACTGTATTTTAGAAGACCAGCAGCAATTTCACATTTGAGTTCTTTAAGAACACTGGGATGGATACCATCTGGGCCTGGTCGTTGGTTAGCTTTCAATTTGTTGATCAGGTCGAGAACTTCATCTCTTGACTATTTGCCTCAGTTCCTCGACTCCATTCCTGAAAATATCAGTTCAGGCACAGGTATCTGCCCTACATCTTCTGCAGTGAAGACATACACAAGGAAGTAACTCATTCAGCTTCCCTTCTCCACAATCCCCTTATCCTCCATAAGTACTCCTTTAACACCATTGTCATCTGACTGTCCAACCGCATCCATTGGGTGAAAAAAAATTTGTTAAGGTGAGTTCATAGATTTGCCATTTCCCTGAATGAGGAGTGATGCATCCTTCCTCTAGTGTAGACGTATGTAAATGCATGCAGATGAACTCTGACAATCACTAAGCTGAGTGGGGAGGGGCCATAGCTCACTGGCAGAGCACATGATCCTCGCATGCTGATGCTCCCACATCCATTGCCTGCTGGATGACAATTTTTATATTGTTTTATTGTATTTTATTGTATTTATGTATTTTATTGTGTGTACATCGCCCAGGGTGGCCGGTTGCCGGCCAGATGGGCGATAAATAAATATTAATAATAAATAAATAAATAATAACACGTTACAAATGAGAACGGATGTGAGTTGAACCGAGCTTTGAAGTAAGCTTTGGAGAATTTCAGTGAGCTGGAGCATCCCTGTTTCCCCCACCCCTAGGCTGCGAGATATCCTTTCGGAGCTCTCTGCCACGCCACGCCCACTTTTTAACCACCCTGCAGTACCTGGTGCCATCACCACCACCTGGGCCTCCTCGCTTGTCCCCGCCCCCGGGCCATTTATGGTAAAGAGACTCCCTGGTGCCACCAGCACTCTGGGTCAAGCAGAAGCCTGGCGGGCTTAACTCTGTGCTTCAAGGGGCCACTGGCTGTATGCTCTGGCCGCCGGCCGCCAGGGTTGGGGCCTGCCTGTCCACCAGACAGGGGCATCACCGGCTTTGAAGGTGCCCTGGGCAGTGTGGCCCTGATGGCTCCCCCAGCACCAGCCTGTGGCAGGCCGCCACAGAAGGCAGCAGTGAGGTCGGAGTGGCAGGGCCGGTGCAAGGCAGTTTGGTGCCCTAGGCAAGATCAGATATTTAGCGCCCCCCCTTCCCACTTGAGAGCGCTGTATTTTTTTTCAAGGCGTTTCTGGTGCCCCCTTTAGCCCTGCACCCTAGGCAGCTGCCTAGTTGGCCTAATGGTAGCCACCAGCACTCTGGGTCAAGCAGAAGCCTGGCGGGCTTAACTCTGTGCTTCAAGGGGCCACTGGCTGTATGCTCTGGCCGCCGGCCGCCAGGGTTGGGGCCTGCCTGTCCACCAGACAGGGGCATCACCGGCTTTGAAGGTGCCCTGGGCAGTGTGGCCCTGATGGCTCCCCCAGCACCAGCCTGTGGCAGGCCGCCACAGAAGGCAGCAGTGAGGTCGGAGTGGCAGGGCCGGTGCAAGGCAGTTTGGTGCCCTAGGCAAGATCAGATATTTAGCGCCCCCCCTTCCCACTTGAGAGCGCTGTATTTTTTTTCAAGGCGTTTCTGGTGCCCCCTTTAGCCCTGCACCCTAGGCAGCTGCCTAGTTGGCCTAATGGTAGCCACCAGCACTCTGGGTCAAGCAGAAGCCTGGCGGGCTTAACTCTGTGCTTCAAGGGGCCACTGGCTGTATGCTCTGGCCGCCGGCCGCCAGGGTTGGGGCCTGCCTGTCCACCAGACAGGGGCATCACCGGCTTTGAAGGTGCCCTGGGCAGTGTGGCAGTGCGGCCCTGGCAGTGAGGACAGGTGGCAGCATGCGGCCTGGTGTTCTGAAAGGAAGTCCTCGCTGAAGGTACTGCCGCGCCTCCACCTTCCTTTCCCCAGGCAGCCTCATCGACCTCCCCGCCCAGCACTTTTCTTCCAAGTGCCAGGCCATTATTTTTTTTAAAAAAGGCATTAAGAGGAGGCCAGTGCCCCACTCTGCCAGGTGCTGATGTTGGCCTGCCACCAGGCCCTACAAAGCCCTGGCCGCATGTGCCATATCGACACATATCGACACATGCCCAGCAGGGCATATAACAGCGTGGTGGTGGGGAGCAGGTGTGCCCAGATTATGAGCCAGGGGGGGATGCGGCAGGGGGGCTCCCATGAGGCCCGCTCCTCACTGCTGCATCTTCACACTGGGAGGAACTGAACGTGGGATGCAGAGACGGGGCGGAGCGAGCTAGTGATTGGCAGGACAAAGGGCTGGAGGAATCAGAGAGGGATGTCCGTGTGAATCAGCCAAACGTGGGCTGGCCGAGGTTCTCCAAATCCCATCAGAGCTCATTCCAACTTAGCCCAGATCAGACTGCTAGCTTGCCCCCCCCCTTTTCACATGAAAACCCATGCGTATTTTTGTCTGTATTTTTCCAAATGTATTTATTTATTTATTTATTATATTTTTTAATCGCCCATCTGGCCGGTCACCAAATGTATGCATCAATTGTGCACATCTCTGAAATGGGCGCATTCTTTTCCCATTGATTAAAGCTTATTTGTGCACATGTTTCAAAAGTACGGATTTTTATGCACACGTTTCAAATGTACGCATGCTGTCGAATGCATTTTTGGGGTCTGCAAGTGACATTGCAAGCTTGGAAATCTACAGACTTTGACCACAGATTGTGTCCAAGTCCATGTTCGGTCCAAAAGGTGCAAACTGGGTAAACCCTGATCAAAAATGAACTAAAATGATTTTTTCATGCATTCCTACAATTAGATGACGCACAGAACACCCTCCTCGTCATCCAAGGGCGGCAGCTTCGGGCTCCCCCTAACCCTCAGATCGTTTCATTCCTGTGTCCCTTGTCTCAGGTGGTTTGGGAATGTCTGCCCTCTTTGATTGGCTCCAATGTGCTCCAAACTGGGAGGGAGGAGAAGGTCTGTTTGCCAACGTCACGGTTGTGATTTGAGACTTCATTCCACACCCCGGAGATAAAAAATCGTCCTCTTTCCTACTCCTGTTCCTTTGATCCGAACAGCAGCTAACTAAGCATTCAGACACGCTTCATTATCCAGCGCTATTTGTTTCACTCCGTGCTTTCCTTTTTTCCCCTTTTTGTTTCTTCCAAAAACAATTACCGATCACCCAGAGTGAGCAGAATCCCAAGGAGAGGGAATTGGCGTCTTCTTGAAACTCCGGTGAGAGCAATTACTCATATTTAAAATACAGCCAGCCCCAGGCTACAGTATGTTGCAAGAGCAATTCAGAGCAAGAAGTGTCTCTGATCATTTGGGTGGATGTGTTTGGAATGCAGCACCTGCTCTGCTGCGCATTTATATGCGTAATGTGCAAGCCCCACACATTTTGTCAAAAAACTGCAGGAAGGATTTGCCTGACTCTAAAGCCATTTGGCTCTTTTGGAGTGTTCCAGGGGACCTGAAGTTGTCACACGTCCAACCCGTCAATCAAGCCAGGTTGTGGATGGGGTTTTTTCTTCATAACTGTCACTGACCCAATTTGAATTCCCCCTGCAGTGAGCATTGCAGGAGATTTGGTGTCAGCATCTCTTGACAACCAAACATGAACACTTCTGTTAGAAAATTTGGGAAAGTGAGAAACACAAAGTAGTATGGGAAGAAAGACTCCCGTTGCATGGCAGGTGGGTAGTTCTGGCACCTCTGGCATCAGGAAGAGTTTGTGTGTCTCCACACCTAAAGACCAAGGAGTGTCTTGGGATAATGCATGTCCACTGTGAAGCTCTCCAGGGCAGAATGAACATGGAAAAGGATGTGATGGGTCGTCTTGAGATGAAGCTCTTGTTCAGTTCCATGGGGTTTGCATGGTGGACGGGCAGGGACTGGGTGGGTGGAGAGGTTTTGCATAATTTTCAACGAGATTTAGAGGGATGCAGGGACTAAATGGTTAACACATCTCAGTCAAGAAGGAATAACCCTCCTGGTCAAATTTGGTTTGGATTCAGAGTGTAAATTGAGGGGGGCTGATGTTTATTTGATCACGGGAACCTTGACAGCCACTTGTCCAACGCATTCCCAGCCAGATTTAGGATTAACCAGTCACCCTCTGCATTCCTGGAGACCTGGTTCACGTGACAACCCACCACCCATGGTGGGTTGTCGTGACATCCAAACCCAGTGTGGGTTATGCGGGGTGGCTTATTTTTACAAACAAGCCACCCTGGGGAGCTGTAGCTTGGTGTTAGGTTGCTCAGGGTGGCTTGTTTTCAGGGTGGCTTGTCATGATACCCAAACCTAGCCCAGTGGCTTTGGATGGCTTGTTCGAAAGGGCTACTGAGGCATTTGGCAACAGCGGCAAGAAACCCTGCTGCCCCATACGATCTCACTAGTCCATCTTCCCTCATACCTTGTCAGTGCCCTCCACCCTGTGCTCCCACATATGAAGAAGAAAGGACACCGGAGAGTGGTGTCCTGATGTATTTACAAGGATTATATATATATAAATTTATATATATATATATATATATATATATGTATATATATATATATATATATATATATTTAGAAAGTCCACTGCTATGAAATTTGGCTCTCAGCTTTACTGCTATGCCATCAAATCTGTGTATTTTTAGCAATCTGCTTCACTGCTCTGCCATGGTATTTGTGTAATCTTCTCCTCATCGTTAGTGCTCTGCCATGAAATTTGTGTATTTTTAGCAATCTGCCTCACTGCTCTGTAACCCACATGCATATCTGACAGCTAACAACGGAGACCAGTGGAGGGAAGTTACAAGCACGAAGGTGCCAAGGGAGCCAAAGGCTGTCGGTGCTGCACAACACAAGAAGGAGCTTTTGGGGTGGGTGTAATTACTGTGGGAGTAAAAAGCTTTGTGTTATGGTTTTGATGGATTTCTGCATGAGTACATGAAGCAGCCTTTTAAAAAAAAGATGTGCGCTACCAAGGGTAGTGTCAGAGTGGGAGATGTACCGTAATTGACAAGGGCATCGGTATGCTGAGCTAAATAGCAGACAAGCGGTCTTGTGCTCTTGTGTATGTGTGCAAGACCCTAAAAAATAAACTTTTTAAAATGGTTGAAAATGCATTGCTGCATTCCTATGTGCTGTGCTCCAAAAATTAATTCCATTTGGCATTTAGTTGTGGGGGGTGGAATGTTTCCCTCGGGAGCTGGCAACCCCAGCAGACCAATTGCAGAAAGAGTGCTGATGTAGGGACTGAGGAAATGAGGAGCTCTGCTGCAAAGGCTGGGATGCGTACCGGGAATCGGTGGGAGGACTGGGGGGGGGGAATCAAACCATGGCAAGCTGCAGAGCAGCACCCAACTGTCTGTCGGGTGAGCAAGTGAACAACCAACCCATGGTGGCTTATTCTCAAGGTGGCTTACGGTGATGTGTGAACTCGCTCCGTGTGTGGGGGGTGGCACCTTGGCTGGACCAGCCCACATTTGAAGCTTTGTGTTATGGTTTTGATGGATTTCTCTTTCATAACATCTCAGGAGCTCCAGCTCATGCTTCAGCTCCCAAAGGAAGAAGACCACTCTAGCACCACCAACCAGTTGGCAGATGAGCTTCTACTGGCCTCCAAGAGCAGTGTGAAGGCCGGGGGACATAAGAAGGCGCCTGCTGGATTGGACCAAGGTGGGTCCATGGCCTGTTTGCAACAGTGGCCAGCAAGAGGCTTCCCCAGACAGGACATATCACTCACCTGATGTTATTTAATGTAGCTAGTACCCTTCTCAGCCATCTTGTAGCAGGGGATGCCACAGGCATTGTGTGAGGAAGTACTTTTTTGTCTGGTGCCCATCAATTTTGTTGGGTCAGAGGGAGAAAAAAATTCTCTCCCTAATACCATTCTTAATGTTACTTGGCCCATGCTAATGTTTGCCCTTTTCAATGTTCAGGTGAAAACTCATACTTTCTGGGATCAGAGGCAGAAATATATATTTTTTTAAAAAAATCCTTAAATGTGCATTCACCTTTTAATTGTCCCCTTATTTATTGGCATTTTTAATGCCATTTTCCCCATTCCACTATTGCAGCATAAATGCTATTTTTCATTGGTCAAGACTTCTTTCTGTTTCCTAGAGGGAAGCAACCAGCCAACTAGGGATAATGTAATGGTGTAATGAACCCATCACAACCTGTGAAGAATCAGTTTTTTATTTAATGTAGATGGACAGCTGTAATGATGAATGTTTAGCAGTGTCTGGACCTATGGTTAAATACCCCAGTGAAGCCCAATAGGGAGGGGCCGTGGCCCAGTGGCGGAGCCCCCGCTTTGCATGCAGAAGGTTCCCGGTTCAATCCCCAGCAGCATCTCTGGGTAGGGCAAGGAACAAATCCTGCCTGAAACCCAGGAGACCCAGGGCTGCCACTCAGTGTCGACAATGCTGGGGCTGGACCCAGGGTCTGCACCTAGGGAGAGGAAACCAAATGCAGAGTTACAGAATGGGGGACACTTGGCTCAACAATATTACAAGTGAGAAGGATCTTGGAATTGTGGTAGATCACAAACTGAATATGAGCCAGCAATGCGATTTGGCTGCAAAGAAGGCAAATGCAATTTTGGGCTGTATTAATAGAAGTATAGCTTCCAAATCGCGGGAAGTGATAATTCCCCTTTACTCGGCACTGGTTAGGCCTCATCTTGAGTACTGCGTCCAGTTCTGGGCACCACACTTTAAGAAGGACGTAGACAAACTGGAGAGGGTTCAGAGGAGGGCAGCAAAGATGATTAAGGGACTGGAAACAAGGCCCTATGAGGAGAGACTGAAAGAACTGGGCATGTTTAGCCTTCAGAAGAGGAGACTGAGGGGAGATATGATCACACTCTTCCAGTATTTGAAGGGATGTCACACAGAGGAGGGCAAAGATCTCTTCTCGTTCATCCCAGTTTGCAGGACACGGAATAATGGGCTCAAGTTACAGGAACCTAGATTCCACCTAAACATCAGGAAAAATTTCCTGACTGTCAGAGCAATAAGACAATGGAATCAACTACCTAGGGAGGTGGTGGGCTCTCCCACTCTGGAGGCATTCAAGGTGCAGCTGGACAGACATCTGTCAGAGATGCTTTGACCTAGATTCCTGCATTGAGCAGGGGGTTGGACTCGATGGCCTTGTAGGCCCCTTCCAACTCTACTTTTCTATGATTCTATGATTCTATATGGCAGCTTCCTCTGTTCCTAATAGAAGGGGGTTGTGTGAGGTGGCCACATTTTGTTGGCCAGGGGCTGTGGCCAGCAGTGCTTGAAAGGCCAGAGACACCCATGCCAGGAGCAGCTGCAGGAAGGCAGAGAAGAGCCCAGGACAAGCTGGAGCAGAAGCCTCCTAACCTAAATCAGGGGTGAGCCACCTGTGGCCCTGCAGATGTTTTGGACTACAACTCCCATCAGCCAGTGGGAGCCAGCATAGCCAGTGACAAGGGATGATGAGAGTTGTAGGCCAAAACATCTGGAGGGACGCAAGTTCCCCATCTCTGGAATAAAGAGAGGCAGGAATCAGTAGAGGTGGGCGATCTGCCCATCACCCGACTCGCGGCATGCTCGGCGGGCATGGCTGCCGCGCCTGCTGAACCGGGCCGAAAGCGAGTGCCAGCTGAGGTGCTCGCCGGACTTCTGGGTTCCTAGGGTGCTAGCTACATTGTTTACATAGAAAATGGAGTAAGATACGTTAAAAGCAGCCACGATTTGTGTAATTTGCGCAAATCACAGCCGTTTTTAACGTATCTTATACCATTTTCTACATAAACAACGTAGTGCCAGGCAGGTACCCGGAAGTCACTACCCCGACTTGGCTTGTGAGAATGTGAGTCAAGCCAGGGAAGCAGGCAGGGCGAGCGGAGCTCGGGGGTCGAGCCAGGCGAGTTCGCCAGACTTCAACTCCCCAGTCGAGCTCTGCACACATGCCTATGCTGGAAGGTGAAGGGCTAGTGACAGAAAGTTTAAGAAGGGTTGTGCTGAAGACAGCAGTGGTGCTTTAGCAAGCAGGCAGCCGAGAATCCAGCGAGCTAGAGATGTCCGGCTGGCTGTCCAGCCCCAGATGGGTGTCTCATTTCCGCTGAACATCCGCTAGGCCAAGGAGAGGCGGAAGCAGAGCAAGGGCTGGACCTGAGAGAAGACTTCAGTTCAGAAACCGACTCAGTTCTGCGAGCACTGGCTGGGTTGGAGAAAAATAGAGGGGACCAGCTTCTACCAAGCAGTGTGGAAGCAAGGGGGTGTTTGGTTTAATGTTTGTTGTCTGTAGAGGAAGTTTATTTTCAGAGAGTGAAGAGGGAGGAGGCTGTATGTGTGTTTGGTGTGGATATTGGGGTGTGCGAGAGGGTGAGCCCCGGCCCCACCCGCTGCTCAGTGTTGCACCACTCAGTGCCAGCATGTTGCCCCTGGACCAGTGCCACCCGCAGGCCTGGGGGATGCAAAAGCACATCGGCTTTTGCTCAGCCTCAGCCAAAGGCAATAACATCAGGAAAAATTTCCTGACTGTCAGAGCAATAAGACAATGGAATCAACTACCTAGGGAGGTCGTGGGCTCTCCCACTCTGGAGGCATTCAAGGTGCAGCTGGACAGACATCTGTCAGGGATGCTTTGACCTGGATTCCTGCATTGAGCAGGGGGTTGGACTCGATGGCCTTGTAGGCCCCTTCCAACTCTACTTTTCTATGATTCTATGATTCTATGAGGAGGGCAAAGATCTCTTCTCGATCATCCCAGTTTGCAGGACACGGAATAATGGGCTCAAGTTACAGGAACCTAGATTCCACCTAAACATCAGGAAAAATTTCCTGACTGTCAGAGCAATAAGACAATGGAATCAACTACCTAGGGAGGTCGTGGGCTCTCCCACTCTGGAGGCATTCAAGGTGCAGCTGCTGGACAGACATCTGTCAGAGATGCTTTGACCTAGATTCCTGCATCGAGCAGGGGGTTGGACTCGATGGCCTTGTAGGCCCCTTCCAACTCTACTTTTCTATGATTCTATGATTCTAACTCCCCCCACACCCAGTCCGGGGTGAGAATCTCACATCTGCAAACTTTCCACAGGTCTTTAGCCATTATTCTTGCGGCATCTGGGCCCAAACTCACCTCCTTTGCACATTTCTCTTTGCAGAGGCCAGCGGGTGCCCAGATCTGTCAGCATGGCCAGGAGGAATTCACAAAACTAATGTCTGGCGCTCCTCAGAATTCTGCTCTTGAACATCTTCTGTAATGATGGAAACACAGTCTGTGGTTACAGAGAAAGGAAAGGTCCTGGTTGTTCTGAGGAGGAATTCGGCTTCGTTGGAGCTGTGCGGCATTCATCTGAGCACACAATTGGGAGAGGGAATTTGTCACGACGAGTAACTCCAGTCGAGTGCCATTGAGTGCACAGGGGACACTTTGAAGTGGATCCTTCTTTCAACTAATGAGGGAACCTGGGGCTAGAAAGAGATTCTGGCTGAGCTTAAATTTTTGTTTTATCTTTGAAATGAAAAGGAAAGATCCAGAATAGGCAAGGAATCCATTCCAGCCAAGTCTGCACTGAGATTGCTTTGCTTTGTTCTTCTGCTCATGCATGTACATAAACATTTTGTGTACACTGTGAGGCTAAAAGTCCTGGGTTTGCTTCCAAGGAGGAGACATCTCCTGTCCCCTTTTAGGATTCCCATGATATTCATTAGAGTTTAGTCAGATTTAACTGCAAAAAGTATTTGGAGATCAGGTTCTGTGGTTTGAGGTCTCCTTAGGATCCTGAATTATTTCCATGTCCGTTCAAGATTGAAAGTGTTTACTGGAAGAGGTTCATAAACCATTTTTATATGTCATAAATAGATAGGGACGGGGCAAGCAGCAGCCCCCCGCAGGGGGCCACATTGAGTTCTCTGGAGGGTCCAACTCCTCCTCCCCCCTCGCCGCTCCCAGCTGCCAACACAGAGGTGAACGAGAAGGAGAGAAGAGGCACCAGTGTGGCAATGTAACTTTCCTCTCAGCCCCACTGAGGGATGGGGGGCTCTGGCCACCCAGCCCACACTCCCTCATAGCTAAAAGTAGTCACTGATCAGGTGCAACAATTTATTTTGCAGGAGGACTACAGAGGGAGGGGCTCCTCGACCCATGGGAGCAAGACTTTTAGTGGGTCTAAAGGAATGGAACTGTTCAGCCATTTTGCTATTGTTCTCTGTTAGAAAATGATTGCCTTCTATTTTGACACAGTTCTTGCCTGGGGGTGGAAGTAAAAATCATCATCATCATCATCATCATCATCATCATCATCATCATCATCATCATCATCATCATCATCACAGAATAGACCAGCCCAAGAAAGTTACTGTGGGAACCAGAAACTTAGCAAAGCTTTATCACCCTTCTGATTGGCTAAGACGTTTAGAGGTGAACTTGGATCAGCGTCTATAAGTGACACACAGTTAAACTATGGAATTCACTTCCACAAGATGTAGTGATAACCATCAATTTGGATAGCTTTAAAAGGGGATTAGACAAATTCATGGATTTGCAAATACCAGTAGACAAGGCTGTTACAATTTTTGAAGACAACCAGGCTTGCATAAGCATGGCTCAAAATGAAAAATGTAGGCCAAGAACCAAGCACATTGATGTTCGTTACTCTCATGTAAAGGACTGTGTGCAGAAAGGGTGGGTAACACTCAAATACTGTGCAACAGGGGACATGGTGGCAGATCTTTTCACAAAACCATTGCCTGTAGTAAGACACAGGAAGCTAATGACGGCGCTAGGCCTCATTGAGCAAATGTGAAACAAGATGTACTCAGCTTGTGTGGGGGATGTTGTGATATGTATCACTTCACCAGCTGTAGCACACTGTTTACACATGGAAAGAACAGAATGGCTGTAAACAAGTTTGTTATGTCTTTCTGGGTTCTCGTGTTTTTCGCATGGGAAGCCTAGACCGTGGGAGCATTATGAGCTAGTCACATGGTTTGTATGTTCTGATGACGTGCTAACTTGTTTTCTGTCTGAAGCCATCTTAGAGAGAGGCAGGACTGCTTTCTCTCTTCTCCTTTGTTCTTTTTGCTGGACTTTTGTCACTGCAACAATGTAACTTCTTTGCTGAGGTGGAGTGAAGCTCAACTTACTCCACTGGATGTAATGCTTGCTATGCATTTATACTCTGCACATGGACTGTAACTAGGAAATGTATACTCTGTAGAACTTTACTTGCTAAGTGAATAAACAGGTAAAATTAGACCTGTGGTGTTCCAGAGTGTTTCCTGACTCCATGGATTAATCTGCAACGGGGAAGCTGGAAGCAGTCTGACAACAGGGCAGACTGGACTTGTCAAACTGGCACAAGACGCTGCACACTGTGCGGGGGGAGCTGAGATCTGGAAGATCTGTGTGTGGAATTTAAGGCGTCTGCTCGCACACAGACAGGATTTTAAATCTCCCAACTCTGCTCACACGCCAACACCCATTTCTCACTGAGGGACAGCATGAATGAAGGTTCGGCTTAATCGACGGCTGCAGCATCTTCTGCAAAGGAGGAGGACCCAAGCGGAGCCTCACCTTCCTGTTTAGTTCCCCTAAAAACAAGCTTGGGAGATGAATCTGGGATGCTCCTGCTGGGGCAAAACTTCAGTGGGATTTTAAGGAAGGCACAAGAGTTTTGAGAAGATGAGCACCATTTCCCAGAGGTGGGAGCGCACATTCCAGGCAGGGATGTTGAAGAGTCCTTGGTCTCGAGTCGAGTCACGAGTCTTTGGATCCGAGTCTCGAGTCCGAGTCCAAGTCCTTGGTCCAAAATGGTGACTCCCGACTCCCGAGACCCGAGTCACTCCCAAAGCTGACTCCATGAGTCCCTGTTAAAATCAATGGGGTTTTTTTCCAACAAAATAAGGCTACTTCAGATGTGTGTCTTAAATAAATTCTAGGCACAAGTGTGCCTTTTTATTTCAAAACTCTGCAACTGATTTTAGCAAGAACAGACTAGGCAGACAAACCCAAAATAACCAGGCAGGCAGAGGAGGCAGGGAACCCCAAAGCAGGCAGGCAGAGGCCTTTGTCTTGGACAATTCAACTGTTGAACTGGTCAAGAAGAGACCAGGCAGGCAGAGGAGGCAGGGAACCCCAAAGCAGGCAGGCAGAGGCGTTTGTCTTGGACAATTCAAACTGTGGAACTGGTTAAGAAGAGACCAGGCAGGCAGAGGAGGCAGGGAACCCCAAACAGGCAGGCAGAGGCAGCCAAACCCAAAATGTCTGACCCTAACCCTAACCCCCCACAACAACACATCAAAATAAATCTCAACACATCGTTGGGGCTGCGCTCCTCGTAGCTGTCCATAGTGGCCAAGCAGCGGTGCTCCTCGCTTCCATGCACTCTTCACCGGTGATCGCGCTCCTTCTGGCATAGCCAGAAGACTTGTCAACAGCCCAGGGATGTTGACGAGTCCTTGGTCTCGAGTCCCGAGTCGAGTCTCGAGTCCCATTAAAAATATTGGGACTCGAGTCAGACTCGAGTCAGAGGGGGGACTCAGTCCGACTCACGAGTCGAGTCCTCGAGTCCGAGTCCCCATCCCTGATTCCAGGACGGGGGTAAAGAACCTGTGGCCCTCCAAATGTTGTTGGACTACATCTTCCATCATCCCTGACCTTTGACTATGCTGGCTAGGGTTGATGGGAGTTTGAGTCCGACAACATCTGGAGGGCCACAGGTTCCCAAACTCTGTTCAAGGCTGTAGCAGATCTCAGAAAAAACATTTCTCTTGAGGAGTCTTTGGATAACCGTGAGTTGAGGGGAGGCCTCGTGAATCTTGCCTGCGGGGTGGGCCTGCCCGCCCAGTCGAATTCTGCAACGGCCTCGCGGAGGACTTTTACTGCTGTCAGAACACTGCCACTTTTCATTACTTGGGCTTCTCTCAGAAGTAGCAATAAAGCAGGATTTTGAATTTCCCATATCCGTTTTAAAATAGCTCTCCTCTACTGCTGAACCAAATATCCTCTACTTGCAATATTACCTTTGTAAATAGCACATTTGACGCAGCTGAATGAATTACTGGGGAGGGGGGACTTGCCCTGCTGAATGCCTGGTGCTGTTCCTCCTCCGCTTCGTAAGGAGCTCCCTCATACCGAATCAGGACGTGGTCCATCTAGTATTGTTGGCACTGACCGGCAGCAACAGCTCTCCGGGGCTGCAGGTGGGAGTTTTTCCCACCCCTACTTGGAGATGATGCCGGGGGCTGAACCTGGGAGCTTCTACATGCAAAGCGGGGGCTCTGCCAGGTGCTGCTATTTCTTGGCATCATCTTCCTTCATCCTTTTCGGTCTCACAGTCTCAACTGCCTGCACTGCCACTGCCATTGAATCCTATTGGCTGTTGAAACCCCACCTGAATTTATTTATAAGCATCTATGAAGACATCCATCAGGTATGCTGTCATGATGTGATTAGAAAAATCATGTGGATTGTCACAGCCAATTGGACTCAATGGCCGTGTGAATATTTTAATCGTTGGCTCCAGTATTTGTCCAGTGCTGTATAATTAGGTGAGGACACAGCCTGCAGCAGAATCAGTTGTGAGTGGGTAACTATTGCATTGATTCAGAAGGATCAGAGACAAAGGAAATACAGCAAAGACTGCAATCCTACACACATTTCCCTGGGTGTATGCCCTACTGAATTTTTTGGGACTTATTTCTGAGTAGATTGGGCTGTTATAACTCTTAGGAGTTGAAGGTGTAAGATACACATGCATTAAATAATACAAAATGTATGAGATGTGTTTGCAGAATGTTTATTTATTGATGGATGCAGACACAGATGTGTTCGCAGAATGTTTATTTATTTATGTATCTATTTATTTAATTTTATAATCCACCCAATAACAGACATGCTTGAATGAATTACAAACAATTAAAAGACTAAAATGTAATACAAACAGTTAAAAATATAAAATACAATGCAAATATTTAAAAGAATATAAAACAAAACAAAAAAACAGCACAAGAATAGATAAAGATATATAAGAACAGCCATAAACATCTAGCACTAGGTCTCTAAAATGCCTGGTAGAAAAGAAAGGTATTTGTGTAGCATCGAAAAGATAGCAACACAGGTGCCAGGCAAACCTCTTTGGGGAGGGCATTCGGGAAGCGGGGTGCCACCACTGAGAAGGCCCTCTCTCTGGTAGCCACCCATCTAGCTTCCTTCGGTGGGAGCACCCGGATGAGGGAGGGCCCCTGGAGATAAAACAAGGGTCCAAGCAGGTGCCGTACATGCGGGAGGAGATGTGCCGTTAGATACCTCGGTCCCATGCCATTTATGGCTTTAAAGGTCAACACCAACACTTTGAATTGGGCTTGGAAATGGACTGGAAGCCAGTGCAGCTGATGAAGCATCGGCATCATATGGTCAAATCGGCCAGTCCCAGTTAGTAACCCAGCAGCTCTCTCTCTCTCTTGAACTAACTGAAGTTTCTGAACCATCTTTAAAGGTAGCCTCATGTACAAGGCATTGCAGTAATCCCACTGAGAGGTTACCAGAGCATGGAGAACTGCACCAGGCAATCTCTGTCCAGACTGGGTCGCAGCTGGTATAAACCTAAGCTCATAGAAGGCGCCCTGGCCCCCGAGAACACCTGGGCCTCCAGTGACAAGGAAGGATGTAGGATCACCCCCAAGCTGCACACCGGATCTTCCAGGGGGAGTGCAACCCCCTCCAGACAAGGCTGAACATCACTCCGCTGAGCAGATGAACCACCTGCTAACAGCATCTGCATCTCATCCGGATGGTGCTTCAGTTTGTTGGCCCCCGTCCAGCCCGCGACCCTGCTCAGGCAGCGATTCAGGACATCCAGTGCCTCACCCAGGTTAGACGAAATGTTGCATTCAGTAACACGATTAGCACCTGGAAATGTGCGTTCAGCCGTGAAAAGAGATATTAAAAATATGGAAACAAGCTATGAAACATGGGCCACATGGGAAAATGGGCGAAGGCAGCCCGTCCCCAACCTGGTGCCCTCCGGGTACGTTGGACTACAACTCCCAGCATGCCCAGCCAGCACAGAATCTGAGGGTTGTAGTGCAATGCATTGAGAGGGCACCAGGTTGGGGACGGGCGAGCTGCGGCGTGTTTGGGCCGCGAGGAGGAACGGGATGCAGCACTGCAAGGGTGTCAGCACGACGTGCCAGGCGCCTGGGCCCGGCTCTACTGCCTCCTGCACCCAGCCCCTTCTAGGCAGGGTCTTTTGTCGCTCGTGAAAATGCTCTTCCAAGTTACCCGCTGCAGCTTCCAAGAGCATCTTGCTTGCCTCGGTGATCGTGCTCCAAACAGATGTGAGAAGCAAGTCAATGTTCTCGTCTGCAAAACCGTGGCACTCCTGCCCCCCGCCCTGCCAATTTCCTCTTCCTCAGGATTCCCTCAGCACCTTCTCTGTCTCAGTGCCAGACAGGGGTGTATTAAAAATGTATGGCTCGTGGTATTCTGTTGTAAGCTGATAGCTAGAATGACATTTTATTCGGAAACAGGCAAGCTCCCTCGGTGCAGAGGAACAGAAAAAGTTGGGCAAAGATAAGCTGCTGATGGTGGTGGCTCAAAGGGATAGATGCGGCCTGAGAGAAAGAGGAAAAATACCCAAACAAACCACCTGCTCCTTTGCTTTCAAATATGTCCGGAAGGTATCTCTACCCAGGGCCACCATTCCATTGGCTCCATATTGAAAGGGAATGTACACACAGCTGATGTGAGTCAGTTTTTTATCTTTATCTCTCTTCCCATACAATACGGCTCAGAGCAAGAAGCAAGGTTGACACCAGCAATAGAGGGCTGGGGGGGGGGCTTGCGACGTGCGATAGGGGAAGGCAAACGAGCCCATGGATGGACAAGTGTACAGGAGAGTGTTGTCTTCCGTCCCAGAGTCCTCTTGTGTGAGCCATGTCTAAAACTGATAATAATCTCAGTCCTTCCAGAGAGACACTGCAAAGAAGGGAATCCAATCGGGAGCTCACACCCCCGCCGATTACTTTCCGCCTTCCGGTTCCCTTCCGTAAGTGGTGGGTCCCACCACTTCCGCCGCGCCAGCGCGTCGTGCTGCTCCTGCAAGCAGGAACGGTGCAGGGCTGTTTGGCGCCCTAGGCCAAATTATATTTAGCGCCCCCCCTCGTGCCGTGGGGGGGGCTCCGGAGCAAAGCAGCCCTGCTCTGCAACCCCCCCCCGTGCCGCCGCCGCCGCCACCACCACCTACCTTCCCCCCGCCCCCGCTGCTGGCTGCTGGCTGCTGCTGCTGCTGCCGCCGCCTCCTCCTCCGACGTGATGGGACCCCCGCACTTTACGACGGGAAGGTAGGTAGGTGGTTGGTGGGCAGGCACTCGGGCGCGCGCGGGGGGGAGGTGCGGCGGCGGCGGCAGCGGCCGGCAAGCGGGCGGGGAGGCGCAGCGGAGGCGGCAGGCAGGGCAGGAGCGCGCCGGAGGCGAGGAAGGGGCGCAGAAACTCTGCGCCCTCTTCCGCCACGCGCCCTAGGCAGCCGCCTGGGTCTGCCTAGCGGTAGCCCCGGCCCTGCCTGCAAGAGAGATTGAGCGCTTCCTACCTAGGAGAAGCCCCGAAATGGGCAGAAATGCTTGTTTCTGGAAGGAGGCACATTGGCAGAGCTCCCTCATGTGACCTCCACTGACCTGCCTCCTTCCGGAAATGAGCATTTCCACTTGTTTCAGGCTGACCCAGAACAGAAGTGCTAAATGCTCACATGTTGTGTGAGCGGTGTTGGCCAGTTGCACAACGGTGTTGGCAGGGCATAAGAGAATTGGCCTGGGGCAGGAATGCCCCACTGGGTGCTGCCCTCGGGCCCTAATTCACTGGACGGACAGAAGGAGCTTCCGTTGACTTCAGAGTGAACCACTAAAAGCCTTCCCAACAAGGAAGGTGCCTCAGACAATTACAGTGGCAGAGGAAGAAGAGCCCAAGAATTGTTTCTAAGCAATAAGGCACCACAAAAGACAAATTCTGCCTCTCACCCTTAATATCCTTTTGCAATTGTATTACAACTGCTGCTCTTTTTCTGCCTTCATCAAAAGCATTATTCACCATTCAGTGGGAATTGCAAAGTGAGCAAAAAGTCTCCCAAATGGTTTGTCCTTTTTTAATGCTGATTTTGATGTTTGAAATCATCCATAGATAGAGAGATAGGGAGATTATACATATATAATTTTAAAAACTGAAAAGCCCTGCAATAAAGACTTAAGTCGGTCTAAAACAACGTTCAGCAAAAGGTTGGCAAATGAGCATGCAATTATTCACGTCAGGATGGTTTGTTCAGAAATGCCTGCCCGGCGCTGCCAGCAGGGCTAGCTTTTCTGAAGGTACTAGGAATTAGAGCACGCCTGCTCTTCCGAGTGGGTGTGGGGTTGTGGCCTTGGTGTGTTTAGGTCAAGTAATCACAAGTTAGTAATCATTATTGACTTTAAAAGCAACAGGCATTTGTGCTCCGAGCGCCCAATGGTCGCCATTCCAGGAAAGGCACCCAGTAATTGCACAGAACCAGGGTTGGGTTATAACTTGGCCACAACTTCATTGGTTACAGTGTGACATGGTATGGGGATGGACCCCTAGCCAATTTGCACCACGGCCTGTATGCTGGGTGGCCCCAATGCGGAGGGCTGGATGTCCTGCCAAAGCATGGGTTGGCCGTGCCCCGGCATGTTCCGTGTACTGGGGGTGGTGCCGGCATGCCAGCCCCCGATCTGGGCTGCAGCCCTGTGGCCCCCACCCGCAGGGACCCCCCCATTCCTGTTAGGGAGGGGGGCATGTACCCCCTTTCCCTTGGATCCAGCCCGATGCCATCCGCCTTGAAGTTGTGACGTTGCTGCTTGGAAAATAACTTTAAACAAACTTGTATTGCTGTGAGAAAGGCGAAAACCGTGTGAGACGAGCCGGTCGATCTCTCCAGGTAAAGTTCCTTCCCAGCCTTGTCAACCGGCGGCCGACAGTCCTCCACAGCAATAAACCACCTGACCTGAGGGGAGGGCGGGTAACTTGGGGACAAGATCGTGACAGCTCCATGCGCAGGGGGGGAAGGAGCCCCGGCCGCGGTCCCCTTTCACAGCCACCGAGCGGCCTGGAGGGAAAACCACCTCCCAGCCCACCCCCAGGGGCCCTGCCCTGCCCTCCCCGAAGCCCAGCCAGCCCCACTGACTGGGCTGAGGGAGCTGAGACCCGGGCAACCCGGATCCCGCCCACACAGAGCCGCCGGTGCAGAGCCTCCAGCTGCGCCAGCCTCCTCCTCTGCCGCTGCGGCGCCCTCGCCATGGCGCAAACAGGTTGCCTGCCTGCCCTGGTTCTGTGGTTTTACACATTTGGGCCTTTTTAGCTGAGGGAAAAAGCGAGTCAACGGGAGATATGATAGAGGTGTACAAAATGGTGCCAGGTGTGGAGAAAGTGGACATTTTTCTCCCACTCTCATAATAAGAGGACTCCATGAAGCTGATTGGTGGGAGATTCTGGACAGATGAAAGGAAATACCTCTTCACACGCCCGCATAGTTAAACTACAGAATTTGGTACCAAAAGATGTACTGATGGCTGCAGTGCTAACGTAAACAGTTTTAAAAGGGGGGTTAGACAATTTGTGGAGAAAAAGACCATCAAAGGCTGCTGGTCAAAATGGCTAGCTGTTATTTCCTGTATTTATTGCCGGCCAGATGGGCGATTAATAAATGTAAATAATAATAATAATAATGTTTATTTATTTATTTATTTATTTTATTACATTTATACCCCGCCTTTTTTTCCTGCAAGGAACCCAAGGCGGCTTACATAATCCTCATCCTCCTCTCCATTTTACTTGCTGGAGAACGTGCGATGGGGGGGGGCGGACAGGCAGGAAGGGCGGATGATCGCTCAGTGGCAGGCAGCTGCTTGGCCTGTGGAAGGTCCCAGCTTTGATCCCCGGCTGCATCTCCAGGCGGGGCTGGCAAAACAGCCTTTGAAACAATGAAAAACAATTATTAAGAAGGGAAATACAGTGGATAATTAAATTAAATACTTTAAAACCAAGAGGTCTTAATGAGGATTTGGAACTGTTCCCATTAATGTGACTGCAAAATCACTGTGGTGTTTTAAAACAAGCTGTGTCCTGACTGGGTGTCCTTGACATTTTGCCAACGAGATAACATCGAGAAAAAAGAAAAAAACTGTACCATAATATAATCATGTTCAAAAAGATCCATTTTTCAGTCGCCAGTGAAACAGTGGAAGACACTAGTTGTTCAAGTAATCTGCAGACTCTTTTACAAGTAAGTTATTATTTATATAAAGAAAATGTATTCCTTTTTTTAAAAAAGCAGTACTTGTTTCTCATTTTTAAGAAAATGTTTTGAAATGATTTCTAATAAGAATGTAAAGAAATTCCATACACAATGAGAAAGTATTTTTATTATGTGTTGTCCCAACCATGTTAAGTTAATTTAATGTATGTATTTTGAATATTCACAGCCCCTTGAGGAAGGCCTTGAAAAATACACAGGCCGAAACGCGTCGGGCTCCTTTAATAAAGATTTCTGCATCCTGAGAACCTGGTTCTCTCTTTTTTCCGTTGCTCTGGTGTGCTAGCCTGCAGTTCTCTCTTCGGTCAGTGTGGGCAGGTGGGGAGTGATATGCACAAGCTGAAACCAAAACCACGGCTGGTGGCTGATTCAGGGCCTGCTCTGGGTTCAAATGCGGATGAAC
The DNA here is from genome assembly GCA_021292165.1 of Shinisaurus crocodilurus. Lineage (NCBI taxonomy): Eukaryota > Metazoa > Chordata > Lepidosauria > Squamata > Shinisauridae > Shinisaurus > Shinisaurus crocodilurus. The sequence continues at coordinate 318,653,036 of CM037876.1, read as the reverse complement.
TGCCCCCGTGGAACAAAGAAAAAAAAAGATGCTTTTAAGAAGGATCGGCGACAGTACATAGAGTATATGAAAAAAGATTCAAATAGATCAAGGTTGATGGAAGCGTATAAAAAAAATTGTGGGATTCATGAAAAGAAGTAGTTTATAAAGAAGTGAAATATAATAATCTAATGTGGATTGAGTGGGGAGGGATTGGGGTGGGTTTATGTATTAATATTGTTAAGTTTTATTTGTTGTTGTTGTAGTATGTATTTTGTTTTTTGTGGGTTTTTTTGGAAATGTAATAAAAATTGAATTTTTTTAAAAAAAATCTGCCCCCGTGGAATAATGTACACCATTTACTAAGAACTTACTAAGAACGTTGCTGCGCTAGGGGCAGGGCACTGCCAGCTAATTAAAGGTTGCAACTCTCTGGACTGCAATTGATTAATGAATCACTGACTGGCACATACATGCTGTTACATATTGCCTCGCCTAATAAAGGCACTGTTTCGTGGAGGCTGCGTGAAGTGGACAGGGTAAACTGAGAACTATTATTTTTTTTCCTTAAAAAAGGAATAAAAGGATGCCTGAAACCCTGGAGAGCCACGGCTGCCACTCAGTGTTGCCGAGACTGAGCAAGATGGACCCAGCCAGGGTCTCACTCAGCATCAGGAGGAAGCCAGGTCTGCCACAACGAACAGAGAGGGGCGGGGGATGCGGGCCACGCGGCGGGCACGTCGTGGCAGCTCCTACAGGGCCGGTGCCGTGGCAGATGTGCTGGGCCTCCGCAAGCGTTTTATTCACAGGCCTTGTGCCACATTTCTGACTAGTGTCATTTGAGCCTCACTCCAATTAAAAATGGTTGCAAGCATCGTGTGTAACTCTGGCTCTGCATTCATCCCCTGGTGCCACAGGCGAAGATGCGATAAGACAATGGAATCAACTACCTAGGGAGGGCTAGGTAGTGGGCTCTCCCACTCTGGAGGCATTCAAGGTGCGGCTGGACAGACATCTGTCAGAGATGCTTTGACCTGGATTCCTGCTTTGAGCAGGGGGTTGGACTCGATGGCCTGGTAGGCCCCTTCCAACTCTACTTTTCTATGATTCTATGATTCTATGCATATTCAAAATACATCAAAATTAATGTGCAATGAAGATTAAAGCTGCTTGTGGAAGTTCTGTGATTTAGTCCCACTTCAGAGAATGAATGTATACATCTTTCATTGTATTTTTGTATATTTGGAGGGGGGGAGACTGAGGGAGACACAATCACAAGCAGCCAGGAGCCCTCCAGCTGTACCAGGAGAACCTTGTCCCAGTGCTCTCTGCCTGCCCTGCCAGACGAGGCCTTGATGGGCTCGGCTTGGACAGTTCTGCTCCTGCCCAGCCGCTGCCGGACTCAGCAAAGCCCCCTCCCCACTCAGGGCGCTCACGGTAAGGGACCGATAAGAGACCAGCACTGACGCTGCGCCCACGCCATCCTTCGCACGATGTCTCCTCTCCTGGCCCCCTCTCCTGCGTCGCAATTGCTGGTTGCAAATCGCTGATGGCAAAGGCACCCTTTTCAAGGAGCGATTTATGGACAACGTGGCATTTCGATTAATCAGACAAAGAGACACTCTGATCTTTTCTTCTTCTAGGATCTACTGAGAACCCCTCTTTCTGCCTGGCCCTCGCCAGCATGCAGATTGTTCAATTTGGCATGTGTTCCTCACTGTATATTATTCGAAACACCCAATGAGAAATTAAAAGTGCATAAAGTGCATTACAATTCATCCATCAGTTCAGTGCTTAACCCTCAGAGAAAGTACCAAGCATCCCCCCCCCACTTTTTTTTTTTTGCAGTGATGGTGTTTGAATGAGGTTATTAACCAGGGAAGCTTGACCTTGTTCCTTACAACTTCATCTTGTCATCACAATAATACAACTTTGTTCAAAGAGAAGTAGGAAAGGTGGGATCTGGAACCTCCTGGGTGTCTAGTACACTGATAGACAGATCATGCATTAAAGGGGGCCATTGATTTCAAGAGTTCTGGGGATACGGTTACTTCTAATCCACCATTCAGTTGCATGTACTTTATCTGCAGCTGCAGATCAGCCACACTAGTCCCTGCTGTGTTACTCTGAAACGACTTCCAAATATATGTCATTGAGTCAGCCTTTCCTTCCAATGGATCTCCACCTTATGAGGAGGGTTCCTTGTTTAGGCAGTTCTTCCAGAAGTAACATTATTTACTAGTGAGAGGCCGAACCAAGACCAAGATCAAATCCAGTCCAGATACACTTCTGGGAGTGTCTTGGGCATTCAGAGGCCATGTCAAATGCTGGGACTCTGAAATGGGGCTGAAACTGGTTGTCCGTCTGCAGCCCAGACTCCGCACCAGCCCTGGCTCGTGTATCCTCGGTGTTTCCTTCACTTCAGAGGTGTTCTCTGTCTGTTCATTCAGCTCACCCGTTTTCTGCATATTATTTAAGGGGGCCTAATGAAGCATGGTTAGCTGAATACCAGGGAACAATCCATAGATGTTCCTTTTCGCACCCCTGGTGTTCATTGCAGGCAAAAGTTCCTTCCTCGCTTGTCAGCGCTGATGTCCCTGAACAAAGGATAGCCACTCCCTCCCCCTAAATGTTCACAGTTCAGCCATTTGGAAATATCTGTAACAGAACAAACAGAAATGCCAGTGGAAGGTGTAAAAGGGAGGGCAGGAACCATTTGGAATCTCCCGAAGGGGGGGGCTGCCCTCCCTCCTCATCCATTCCGTTCAGCTTGGTAGCCATCCGTCGCGTCCCCCGCACCTGCAACTGATGCTGCAAAAGAGCCCAGCCAATATGGAGAGCTGCTGACAGTGGAAGCCCCCTCCCCCCCCCATTTAGGTTGGAGGTCCCCCAGCGGCCTCCGCCTGCGCTCTTGCTGCTTCCCTGGCCCTTTTGTGTTTGCTGCCCGCCTCCCCACACACACACACACACTATTTGTGTCAACTTATTACAGCAGCTGAGACCAACGGAGGGAGATGCAGGAGCAAAGCCAGCAAGAGCCCTGGAGGACCGGACCAGAGGGGGCCTCGTCTCTCTCTCCAGCCTCACCCGTCTTGTATAAAATGGAGCGGGGAGGGAGGGGGGTGCTGCCTGGTAGAGAAGAGGTGGACACTCCTTCCATTCCCCTTTGTGGAAATAATTGTAGGGGCATCCGGAAGCTTCCTTGTCCCTCGCCTTCAGAGGAGCCCTCTGCCAAAAGGAACGCCCCGATGCAAAAAAAAGAGGGACCCCAAACAAACGATTGGTGTGTGTGTGTGCTTCCGGTCCTCATGGCATCACTTGATTGATGTACAAGAGCATGCATGTACTAGTGCAATGCAATCGCACAGAGGAAATGGTTCTTTCACGTGCAGAGGTGCATAATTTATTTATTTATTCATTTATTTATTAATCTGATACACTGCCCAATAGCCGAAGCTCTCTGGGCAGTTTACAGTTCACAAAAACACCGGCTTCCCCTCTCATCTCCCCCCCAGGGGGGGGCGGTCCAACTGGAGCAGGCCCCGATGCTCCCTGTGCCTGCTCCCGCCTCCTTCGCTCCTTCCTTCCACAGGGCCGTGATGTCCATTGCATTGATTCCGCTGCTGCACCTGAAGCTCTGGATGCTGCAGTGGCCAACAGCACTTTTCACTTGTTTCATCTGAAATAGCGGTGATGAAGCCCCCTCCCTCCCTCCCTCCCTCCGTGTTCCCACCCGGACTGGAGCTTTCTGGAGGCTTCCTGTGGTATAGAGCAGTGTTTCTCAACCTTGGGTCCCCAGATGTTTTTGGCCTACAACTCCCAGCATGCCCCAGCCAGCATAGCTGGCTGGGGCATGCTGGGAGTTGTAGGCCAAAAACATCTGGGGACCCAAGGTTGAGAAACACTGGTATAGAGGAATGTGGGGGGCAGGCTGGGCTGGGGACTCACCCAGGATGAAGTTGTGGCCCCCTGCAGCCCGTGCTGATTGGGAGCACATTGGGAGCACATTGGGAGCATGCCTGCCAGCGTCCAAGGAGATCCACGGCCTTGACGGGCCCTCAGATGCAGGCTCAGATTGTTCAGCAGATGCATGATGGCACCTCCTTGCACAGATTCAGATCTTGGGAGGACTTCTCGCCGGCACTCCAAGGGCTGTGCTGGCCTTCCACTGACTTTGGATCGGAATGCCAGATGCGGGCTGGATTGGACCCATAAAAAGAATTTTAAGGGTTTGAACTGTACATAACTAAGAGGCCACCTTCCCGCCTATGTCCTGACACAGAAACCGGAGCTCTGCTGCATATTCCATCTATGTCTTGGGTGCATTCCGTGAGAGCAAACATAAATGTTGAATCCTGCTTCAGTCAGGGAAACCGACGCTGCCCAGAAGAAGGCTCACTGACATCACGACCATGTCTCTTTCACATCAACACCTATCAGACATTGACATAAATAGCAGGAGCGATTACGTATTTCACACCTATCGTGCATTTTTGAATTTCACACATGAAGTCTCGTGTGAAAATGCCCAGAGGTCCATGTATAGCAGCTGCCCCACAGTTAAGGGGTGCCCCTTTGCTGGGGACTCAACAAAGGCTGGATTTCAGTAGCCAATGGTTGGCTTTCATGTACTCTAATGACCTTGACCCCAATCAAGCTGGAGTGAACTATGCCTAAGGCCACAATCCTATGCGCAATATCCCTTGGATAAGCCCCATTGGGCACAGTAGGACTTACTTCTGAGTAAATATGCAAAGGACTGTGCTGCACATCCCACTGAAACCCATTGGTCATGACTGACTTAGGTATCATTGCTTGCAGTGAGACTTAGGCCATGATCCTATATTCACTTACCTGGGTGACTTACCTGCGTGTAAGCCCACTGAACTCAACAGGGCTTACTTCTAAATAGGCATGTAAAGGATTCTGCTTGATCATAGCCATCTTTCGTTGGATTGGGATCATTGACTGAAAATGCTTTATAATTTGTGGGTATTTTGTTGCTTAGCTCTTTTTTAGCTTTGTGCTAAATTTTGTTGTTAATGAGAAGCACCTGAGATGAGGCAGCATCTAAAAAGTAAATCAAATTAAGTAAGTAAAGGGTGGATCAATTCTGTTTACCCATATCCAGTTGAAAATAATTCCCTGGGCTGCTGATGATGATTAGTGTGCCAGCATCCAGCCAGAGAGTGGGATCCACCGGCACAACTTAGCTACCGTATTTTTCGGACCATAAGACGCACTTTTTCCCCCCAAAAAAGGAGGGGGAAATGTCTGTGCGTCCTATGGAGTGAATACAGTAAAAAAAAAAAAAAAAAAATTTTTTTTTTTTTTTTTTTACTTTCCTCTGCTGGTCCAGAAGAGCGGAGGACTCCTGGGTGGGGCAGGGTGAAGCCCCCGCCTCTCAGCTGATTTTTTTTTTTTTGATTTTTTTTTGTACCATACAGTAAGTGCGTCTTATGGTCCGGTGCGTCTTATGGAGCGAAAAATACGGTAAGTCTACCTGCTTTGAGAGTGTCCAAATGGAAAATATTGACTGTTCCTCCATGGTGCCGCTTTGTAACAAATCAGTCTTCTGCCTCAAACTTTGCAGAATTCCAATATGATAGCTAACAGGCAGAGAGCCACCGCACTATAACGTTGGCCAGATGGATTGTGGGGCACATTTCAGTTGATGTCATAGTAAAAGGTACAATCCATCAGGGGGGACTTTAGCTTCACATTAAGCCTGCATTCAGCTCCAGTAGATCACAGTTGGGGGCTGACTCTCCTAGAGACATGGGGGGATACATTTCCTTTGCACCTGCCTTTTCACATAAGAAGAACACAAGAAGAGCCCTGATGCCAGATCAGGCTAAGGGTCCATCCCTCCCAGCATCCTGCTGTGTCTTCAGTGGCCATTCAGGAAAAGCCCACCAGTACGACATATGTTTTACAATGTTATTGCGTTTTTTGGTGTAAGCTTAGTCTTGTAAACCACCCAGAGAGCTTCTGCCAGTGGGCGGTACAGAAATGTAATAAATAAATAAATACGAGGGCAAGAGCTTTCTCCCATGGTTGTTGCCCCCAAACCGGCATTCAGCCATGTAAACTGCCTCTGAACCTGCCTACTCCATATTGCATTGCATGAAGCTGAATGAGGACATAACAGGACCTTTGAAAAGGAGGCTCCACCCAGCTGCTTTTGCAAAAGAGGATGGAAGTAGTAGTCGCACTGGACTCCCAAATGAACTGCACAAGCAGCAACTGCAATTAGGAAGGAGGGAGAAATTTGTTCAAGCCAAAGTCACTGTGCACTGTGCAGACTGAAGCTCAGTTATCCTTGAAATTTGCACTGCTCCAAATTTTGCAATTTGATCTCCAATTTTTAAAAAATGCATACAAAATGTCTATGTGCAGGAAAGTAATGTTAAAAAATGCATTATATTAGGAAAATAGTTTGCAAAACAATGTATGTATTAGGCAAACATGTTAGGAGAAAGGTCAAAGCTTGGGGTGAACCAAGGTTAAGACTGGAGAAATTCTCAAAGTTCAAGACAAACCAAACTTAAGATTAGAAAAACGAGAAAGTGAGAGAAACCAAAATTGACAGATTGTCCATCCCTAAAAATTTGCAACTCTGACGGGCATATTCAGCACTGAGGAGCTGACTGGATTTGCCAAACTCCACAGCTGGAGATGCTTCCACGTTCTTTGGGCTCTAGCAGAGAAAAAAGCCCCCCCTGGCCATCTCCACTAATTTTGCAAGATGTTACTGCTAATAGACTTCAACATATGAACAGGAGTTATGAATGATGCTGCTCCCTCAGATGTCCTGACCCAGGCTGTACACGGCTTTCAAGTGAAGTGCCAGCACCTTTAATCTGGCCTGGAAACAAACTGGCAGCAAGTGGAGCTCCTAAATATAGAACACAGGCTGGTCTCTGGTGCTGCTGGGTACAGAGAACATATGCCAGCAAATCCCGTCGGGGAATGGGGTTGGCTCGAGTAGGGGAAATGGAAGCATATTTTCCTTTGTAAGAGCGTCAGAAGAGCCCTGCTGGATCAGGCCAACAGCATAGTTCAAGGAGGCATGATGTAGTAGTAATGGGGGACATCAATTTCCCCAATATCTGTTGGGAGACAAATTCTGCCAAACATGGCCCCTCCAAGAAATTCCTGATCTAAGTGTTGCTGATAACTTCCTCCTACATAAAGTGGAGGAAGGAACTAGAGGACCGGCTATCCTTGACTTGATTCTAACCAACAGAGATGACTTAAAGTGCATAAAGTGGCAGTCACGGGAACTCTGGGGGTAAGTGACCATATAATGTTACACTTGAGTTCTTGATTCTAAAAGAAGCAAAAGCTGAGTGTAGCCAAATGCATACCCTGGATTTCAGGAAAGCCAATTTTAATAAACTCAGAACAATGATAGGTAAGGTCCCATGGCAAGCAACTCTAATGAGAAAAGGAGTCCAAGAGGGGTGGGCGTGTTTTTTTTTTAAAAGGACATTCTAAAGGCACAAATACAAACAATTCCAACAAGGAAAAAAGGTAGAGGACAACAAAAGAAACCAATGTGGCTTCACAAAAAGCTTACAGATTACCTGAAAATAAAAAAAAGACACATAGGAAGTGGAATGAAGGCCAGGGTACAAAGGAAGAGTACAGGCAGGTAGCACAGAACTGCAGGGATGGTGACAGGAAGGCTAAAGCTGAGAATGAGCTGAGGTAAGCAAAGGATGTGAAAAGCAACAAAATATGTGCATAGTAAAAGACAGAGGGAAAAGACAGTATGTCTTCCAGCGGCGGCTTGCCTCTCGGTGAGCCAACCACACTCCCATCGCTGGTCCCGTTGCATCCCTTGCGTCCCCGGAAGTGACGTGACGGGACCCTGCAGAGGGCAGGCGCGGTCACTTGCTTTGCGGGCACCTCGCCCTGCCGTGCCGCTTCCCTGCCCGGGAGCCGGCATGGCAGCGCGCGAGGCACCCGCAGAGCGAGCGGCCACGCCTGCCCTCCATGCAGAGCCGGCGCTACCGCTAGGCAAACTAGGCGGTTGCCTAGGGTGCGTAGCTGAAGAGGGCGCAGAAACGCTGCGCTCCTCTTCGCTGCCGGCGTGCTCCTGCCCCGCCCGGCCGCCTCGCCGACAAAGGCACCACCAGGTCAGTGCGGGTGGATTGCGCCTGGAGGTAGTGGTGGGGCCGAGCCTGGGCGCCGCTGCCTGGGCGCCCCCCCGCAGCCACTGCCCCCCCGCTGCCACCGCCACCCCCCACAGCCGCCGGACCCCCCGCCGCTGCCCCTGCCGCTGCCGCCGCTGCCCCCACCACCTACCTTCTCCGCGCCGCTTCCGGAGCCCCGCCCGCACTCTGTTTTGGCGGGAGGAACCAGGGCAACAGGGCTTAAACAGCCCTGTTGCCCTGGTTTCCCCGGCCAAAAACAGAGCGCGGGGGTCCCGTCGCGTCACTTCCTCCTCGGAGGAGGCGACGGCCAGGGCGGGGGAAAGGTAGGTGGTGGGGGGGAAGGTAGGTGGCGGGGGGCTGCAGGGGGGTGGCGGGGTCCGGCGGCTGCAGGGGGTGGCGGGGGGGGGTCCGGGGATGGTGGTTTGCAGAGCAGGGCTGCTTTGCTCCAGAGCCCCCTCCACAGCATGAGAGGGGGGCGCTAAATATAATTTCGCCTGGGGCGCCAAACTGCCCTGCACCGGTCCTGCCTCCACGTCGTTCCCTGCCAGGGAGCCGTGCGGGGGCCAGGCGCGGCCAGGGGCCAGCACAGCAGCACGGGAGTCGCCCACAGAGCGAGTGGAGGTGCGGCGCAGCACAGCCGCTTGCTCTGCGGGCGCCTCACGCTGCCGTGCCGGCTCCCGGGAATTCGTTCCACAACCATTTAATCACTGCTTTGCCAGCTCCCTCCATGGGGCTCCCTGCCAGGGAGCCGGCAAAGCAGTGATTAAATGGTTGTGGAACGAATCATCTGAGTTCCCATTATTTCTAATGGGAAAACTCGCTTTGATATGCGAGTATTTTGGATTATGAGCATGGTTCCGGAACGAATTATGCTCATAATCCAAGGTACTACTGTATTACTCTCAGAATAGCACCTTGTAAAGTTTCATTTTCTTCAGTACCCCTCCAAAGAGGGTACCCTGCACATAGAAAATCCTGCAAAGGGGAATACCCAATAAAATCAGAATCCAGAACAAACACCCTTTCCCGTCCTTTCTTTATTTGACGCTTTTACCTTTGTTTTTGCCTCATATAACTTATCTGGTGAATTCTTCACTTTCACTGGGTATTTTTCCGGAATGTTTCAAGCATGCTTCTGTACGCCCCTTGTTAAAAAAGCCTAATTTAGACCCTTCAGCTTGTGTTAATTACCGCCCTATTTCACTTCTTCCTTTTCTTTCTAAGATTTTAGAAAGAGTAGTTCTCTCCCAATTGATGACTTATTTAATTAGATTTAATCTCCTAGATTCTTTTCAATCGGGGTTTCGTTCAGGCCACTCCACAGAAACAGCCTTAACTTATGTGATGAATGATATCTTAGTGGCGAAAGCTCAGCATCAAACATCTGTGTTGATTCTGCTGGATCTTACGGCAGCTTTTGACACACTCGACCACCATATTCTGCTTTCAAGGTTGGCATCACTGGGAATCAAGGGCAATGCTTTATCTTGGTTTGGTTCCTTCCTTTCTAATTGCTCTTGTTCTGTTTTGTTTCAGGGTTCAGTTTCAGATGTTTTCCCGTTATTACTGGGAGTTCCACAGGGTTCAGTCTTGGGTCCTCTTCTTTTTTCATTGTATACTTGTCCTCTTGGATGTTTGGTTTCTGATCGGGGTTTTCAGTATCACACCTATGCAGATGATACACAGATATATCGAAGCTTTGCATCCATTGATACTGCAGTGTGGCAGTCCGTGACGGAATGCCTGTCAGGCGTTTCCTCATGGATGACCGCACATCATCTGAAATGGAACATGGATAAGACTGAAATTCTGGTATTTCAACCTGATCGTGTGTCAGCTCCCTTATTATGTCCTTCTTTGCATATCCAGGGCTCAGTGGTGGCCCCGGTTTCAGCTGCCAAGAGCCTTGGGGTTTTGCTGGATGATCGTTTGTCCTTGCGTCCTTTTATTAATAGGACTGCTAAGGCATGTAATTTTCACCTTTTGAACATTCGCAGGATTCGCAAGTTTTTGTCTCCTGAAACAGCCCATTTGCTTGTTCAGGCTTTGGTGGTATCCCGCTTGGACTATTGTAATAGCTTAATAGCTGGCTTGCCCTCTTCTGTGCTTCTTCCACTGGTTCTGGTTCAGAACAGCGCTGTTCGTGTTGTTCTGAACTTGCCCCGATACTCCCATATTACTATGGCCCGTAGGAATCTTCATTGGCTACCCATTCGGACTAGGGCCCAATTAAAATTATTGGTTCTTGCCTTCAAGGCTTTGCGCTCTAATGTCCCTCATTACTTATCATCTAGGCTTTCCTGGTATGTTCCTGGTAGGAATTTAAGATCAGTGGGCCAGGGATTATTAGCGGTCCCACCGACACGCTCTGCCTTGTCAAGGCTGCGAACCTTTCAGGACCTGGTTCCACTTTTGTGGAACAGGCTTCCCATGGACCTCCGATTGGAGGAGGATCTTTCCCGCTTTCGAACGGGATTAAAGACTTATCTTTTTAGTCAGCCAGAGTGAGTGGTTGGGCTAATGTGGTGGTTGCTGGGATTTGATACTGCATAGTAAGTGGTTGGTGTTGGTTATTTTATTGTATTGTTATGTTTACTGTATATGTTATTTGTCCCGCCCTTTGGTATAAGGGGCGTTATAAATAAACGTTTATTATTATTATTATTATTATTACCTCACCCCCTTAGAGATCCTCTTCTTCCCTCCAGACTGGAGCTGAGCTGAAACTTCTCAGAAAACTTTTTTTTTTTGGTGGAGAAAATGCCTTAGGCTTTTCTTTTTCTCACTTCCCTGGAAAAAGGAGCACACTTTGCAGACTCCTCTCTGAATATCCTCTACCATTTTTTGCAGTAGCTGCCATCCCCCGCCCCCAATTCCAGGTTATTGTGGAGGATGCAAAATGGCAGCCAGGCTGTCAACACAGGTGCTGCTGCAGTTCCTTGCAGCCCCCCCCCCCCAGGTTTAGTAAAAAAGAAAGACATTGTGCTACAGCCCCACCCCTGGGAAACTGTTAGAGAACTCCTCCTACTCCTCCTCTTGGAGAAATTCAGTGAAATGGTCCTCCCTCCCACATTTAACTGCCGAAGAAGAGGATGGAGAATTTCAAGAGGCCATTTGCACACAGCTGTGCTCTGAACCTAAGTGCCTCCTCTTGCTAGTGCCAGGGAACTCTGGTGCATTTACGTGTAAATTGGGCCTGCAATGAAATTAGGAATAATAAGCCCAGTATATAAGCTCCAAGTCATAGGCCTTACTCCCTTCAGTGGACTTCTTCCTTCTGCTTTTGTCTGGAATGACTGAGGAATTTGCTCATATCTGTGATCATACGGAAGCAGCCTGAGCACTGCACATGCTCCACAACGTCCGCATTCTCTGGTGCGGAATGACCAAGTCATCTCTCCAAACTCTCTTTTTCCTTACAGAAATAAATAAATAAATAAATAACAGAGCCAAGCTTCCTAAAAGGGAGAGCAACATGGATGCCATTGCTACTTAAAAATGAGCACAGCAGGAAGAACCTATGACAGAACTTTTTATTTATTTTTATTTATTTTTATTTATTACATTTGTGAATCGCCCATCTGGCCGGTCACCCTGCCACCCTGATGTACTACCTTTCTACATGTAAGGAGGCGGTCTGTTGTTTTTAAGTAGAGGTACGTTCAATGGTGCAGTCCCCCATTTGAAACGGCACAGCCCAGGAGTGGCTTAAACGTTGACATGGGATCTGGCAGAGCGCATAGCTCAGTTCTCAGAGGCGCTTCCATGATCACTCAGGCGGCTTTTACAAGAGCCACTTAACAGAGGTGCCTTTTCTGCATCTGTCTGATGATGACAAGATACTGGACCATGTTATGCAGGCTCAGATCTTAGTTAGAAGGCATGGAGGTCAAAAAATAATTATTTTGCTCCACTTTATGGAGTAGCAAAATAAAGATGTTTCAGTCAGTGCATTTCTATTTGCTTAGATGGTGGAAGGCATGAAGTTAGACTTTGTCTTGTTTTATTATTTAGAAAAAAGAAGAAAAATGAAGATCGTTTTTGCTCCACAAGCAGAATTCCTCATCACATTCTCCTCCACTGTCAGGAGGGGGGGGGGGAAATATATGTCTGAAATTCACAAATGATCCTTCCACTTGGAAATGCCAGAACAAACCTTTTCTCTCCGCCCCCCGCCCCCCTCTGGGCCGTGGGGAAATGGTGGTCTTATCATTTCTATCCCCATTTAATCACTCGTACAACTTCCTTTCTGAAAGCAATGTTTAAAGCTATGCAAACGCTATTCCAGGCGCGGCAGGCATTCCTTGCCTTTCATTTTGGAAATTACAATGGTCCCATTTCGCCTGCTGCCGCCAGCATTGTGCAGGTCTGCCGGTGTTATCCTTGCAGAGTCCCTCATCTCCCCGGGCTTTAGAGCTGAGCTGTGCACATCCATCCTAGGCTGAAACTTGATAATACGCCTGTGGTACCCTGGGGTTTTGCTCAGCCGTGATGCATCCTTTCTCTGCAAGGAAGAAAGTTCAAGTTGAACCAAAGAGAGATGAAACACAAACCAGGCTCTTTGCATTCGAGGTTAACATTTATTTTTAATGCCTTGTTTGTAAGTTTTTTATTCCATTGAAAGCTTCTTAATTCACGCTTGTCTCTTTTGTAACCGTTCATTTCATGGAAAACTCCAGTGCCTGGCTCAGCCTGGTATCCTCCAGATGTTTTGGACTTCCAATTCCCACGAGCCCCAGCCAGCATGGCCAATGGATGGGAATGTTGGGAGGTGTAGTCCAAATGATCTGGAGGGCACCAGGTTGGGGACGGGGTGTTTGAAGAGAGACTAACATCAAGGGGTTGAGCATCCCACCTGCCTTACCCCCCCACCATGGAGCCTGATAATAAAGAGCTCCGGCTATTGGGTGGTATGTAGTATTGGAATCAATAAATAAATAAAGCCAGTGCTGCCTGAAGACAGATAAAGAGTGCTTATCAATGGTTCCTTCTCAAACTGGGGAGAGGTAACGAGCGGGGTACCACAGGGCTCGGTCCTGGGCTCGGTGCTCTTCAACATTTTTATTAATGACTTGGATGAGGAGGTGCAGGGAATGCTTATCAAATTTGCAGATGACACAAAGTTGGGTGGAACAGCTAATACTCTGGAAGACAGAAACAAAATTCAAAGTGACCTCGATAGGCTGGAGCACTGGGCCGAAAACAACAGAATGAAATTTAATAGGGATAAATGCCAAGTGCTGCACCTAGGGAGAGGAAAGCAAATGCAGAGTTACAGAATGGGGGACACTTGGCTCAACAATACTACAATTGAGAAGGATCTTGGAATTGTGGTAGATCACAAACTGAATATGAGCCAGCAACGTGATGTGGCTGCAAAGAAGGCAAATGCAATTTTGGGCTGCATTAATAGAAGTATAGCTTCCAAATCGCGGGAAGTAATCATTCCCCTTTACTCGGCACTGGTTAGGCCTCATCTTGAGTACTGCATCCAGTTCTGGAGAGACTGAAAGAACAGAGGAGGGCCAGGATCTCTTCTTGGTCATCCCAGTTTGCAGGACACGGAATAATGGGTTCAAGTTACAGGAACCTAGATTCCACCTAAACATCAGGAAAAATTTCCTGTTAGAGCAATAAGACAATGGAACCAATTACCTAGGGAGATGATGGGCTCTCCCACTCTGGAGGCATTCGAGGTGAAACTGGACGGCCATCTGTCAGGGATGCTTTGACCTGGATTCCTGCATTGAGCAGGGGGTTGGACTCGATGGCCTTGTAGGCCCCTTCCAACTCTACTTTTCTATGATTCTAAGACCAGTGCTGGGAAGTAGGTGTGCTTGGCGGAAAGAAACTGAGTAATGTCAGAGGTGGCATGTAGTGGTAGGCGATCACTCGTGACCGAATAAGATTGTCTTCCAGGATACAATTACAAAAAGAAAATTATAAAAAGAGGAAATTCAAAAAAATTGTGTAGACTCTAGCGATGGGTCCGTAAGTGACTGTAGAGGCCAATTCTAGATCCACACAGCTTCCCACAGTGAGGACACAGGTTACCAGATGGAAGATGGTCCTGTAAAGAATTCGTTTGACGTGCTTTTCGCTTAGCATGTATGTGGGGCTTGAAGGAGAGCTGGCAAGCTTTACCTCTCCAGGTGAGAGATGGAGAAGAGACTGTGAGAGGAGACCCCGCTGAGAGCTGGGAGGAAGGAAGGCTGCCATCAGTGAGAGGTGTGGCTGCCAACCAGGGTTTGTAAGCTAATTGTGGAGAACCCCATGCAGAATGGAGATATATTTATCCCTGCAGGAGTGTCCCCTATATGTCTGTGTTACACTTTATTCTCTCCCCTGTTTAGTGTTCAACTGTAGGATTAAGTTAGTGTATTTATTGGATATTGTATGTATTGATATTCCTATTATGTATTTATGGCTATTTATTTGTATGCCTGTTTTCCACAAACACTGCTGAAAGCGGCTCACAACATAACAAATGAACAGCAGTAAATATAATTTACAACATACGAAACAGCAGTAAACACAACAATATGTTTTAAAAATACAGCAGAAATTATTACAAATAGCCATAAATACGTAATAGGAATATCAATACATACAATATCCAATAAATACACTAACCTAATGCATTAGGAGAAATGTAAAATGCTTATGAATTTTCATGCAGACTTTTAAAAAAAAAAAAACTTAAACTGAACTGAACTTAAGACTGGGGGAAATTCTCAAAGTTTGAGACAAACCAAGCAAGAATGGACAAATGAGGGAAACCAGAACAACGATGGACTCAGCTGAGTTCAAATTTCTAAGAATCTGACCTGCGGATTCCGCAGCGGACCGGCTTTTCCTGAGTCGTGCGGATTCCGCAGACTTGCAGAATGTTTTATTATTATTATTATTATTATTGTGGAAGACCAGCAGCTGGGTCTTCTGCGTGAGTTCGGCACTCAGCGGGTTAACTGGCACTGAGCTACATCCTGTTGAAGCAAGTGTAATTGACTAGAACTCGTACGTGGCAAAAAGAAAGCACAGGAGTGTATTCGCAGCAAGAATAGACGCTTTTTATTTACTACAGGTTAAATGGAGCGGAACTAAGAGACTTCTAGGAATACTATACGTCAACAAGACCTGAGCGTGACCTCGGATTTATGAATGAACTGGTTCCCAGGCTAGCGTAGTGCGGCAAGGAGTTACCTTAGATCCGAGACTCTACGCCGTCCCGTTTCCAGCCTGACTCTGAGCCCGCCTGGCCCGGGGAAGAGAACTGCTTGACCCAGCCAGGGGCTGGCCGTGGATGTCATCCGTGCACCCGTGTTCCCAACCACCCTCTTGGGATGGGGAGAGGGGTTTTCTACCCTGTCCTTCCTGCTCTCCCGCCCCTCGCCGGTCAGGTGGGCTTATTCCTGCCCCCTTCGTGTCAGGTGGGCTTATTCCCGCCCGGGAAAGGTGACGTGTTGCAGTTACTGGGATACTTTGCAGCTCTTTGAGACTGCCTTTTGCCCCTGGGTGATCCATGGGTCTTCTTGTGGATTCAGTTGATGGTCCCTATTGTGTGCCTGTCTGGCCAAGACTGGTATCTCCGGTTTTCCCCCTGGTGAGGATTATGCAGATGGGGGTTGCCAGGGAAACTAAGTGGGGTCGTTAGGGGGAAAACTGTGTTGGGGTTCATGTCACTGTGAGTGTGCAGGCTTTCTCCACAATTATTATTTTATGTAATTTTACACAAATTTTGTCATAGAAAAATACGTAAAATAAAAATACACTGACCAAAAATGTGCATTTCCCCCATTGGCTAAAACATGAAAATATGTGTTTTTTGAGGATTTGCATATTTTGGGGGGATTTGCGCATTTTCGGGAGTGTGAATTTGCTCACCTCCAAATCTGCACAAATGCAAATG
The DNA here is from genome assembly GCA_021292165.1 of Shinisaurus crocodilurus. NCBI lineage: Eukaryota > Metazoa > Chordata > Lepidosauria > Squamata > Shinisauridae > Shinisaurus > Shinisaurus crocodilurus. The sequence goes on along the minus strand of CM037876.1, from coordinate 318,636,986 downwards.
AACGCACTTGCACAAAATCTGATTCCGTCACTGAGCGGGCGACAGAACAAAAGGCACCTGACCGACCATCCACAGAACAGGCGGAACGGATCCTGCAGCATCCGCACCTCCCTGACTGAGGCTGGTGGTGCTTTTTAACTGGTTCATAACTGATCTGGAGTTAGGGGTGAGCAGTGAGGCGGCAAAGGATGCCGACAGCACAAAATTATTTACGGATGTTGAAACAAAAAGTGATAGTAAAGAGTTCCAAAAGAATCTCTCCGACCCGGGAGAATAGGCATTAAAGCCGCAAATGTGGTTTGGTGTATTTATTTATTTAATACATTTTTATACCGCCCAATTGCCGAAGCTCTCTGTTAAAACCATAAAATACAATATTAAAACCATAAAATACAATATAATGTAATTAAACAGTGCTTTTTTTCTGCAGAAAAAGGTACCGGAACTCTTGGATTACATTTCCTCGGGAGTAGATGGCGATTAAATTGTAATGCAATTAATAGAAGAAAAGGTGCTGGAACTCAGTTCCGGTGAGTTCCACCAGAAAAAAAGCCCTGAATGTAAATATAAAATTTAAAACCACAGATTAAAAAACAGCAAAGCTAGCAGCAGCAGTTCAAATGCAAGTATAAAATGATCCATGTTTCAAGAAAACAAACTACTGTGGGCACGGCTTTGGCAATCAAGGACGGGTTTAACTCCCTCGTAGCTGCTCCTCTTCTGCATTGTTATTTATCCTCCTTGTTTTTACCTGGAATAATTTTCACAAGAGAAGCCTCCAGCAATAGGGCATCCTTTTTAGATGATGATGATGATGATGATGATGATGATGATGATGTCTTTAAAAATAGTGGTGAGGTCAAAGTCAACAACAAAAAACACCGACAGCCTCAAAGCATCTAGTGAGGATTCAGTTTTGACATTCTAGTTTTGTCTACCAGAACTGCCAGTTTTTCTTTCCAGACCATTACAACAGGATGCAAATCTCAGCAAGACTCAGGAGGGAACCACTTCTGCAAGAATCGTTTTGCCCCACTGCAGAAGCGACACTTGACACATATACAAGAGATAGGATTAGACTATTATTAGTACTATTTTTACCTTTGATCTCCCTCCTTAGTTTTTCATTTCCCCTCCAGAGGCAGCTGCAGACTTGCTTTTCCTTCCCTTTTAATAGCCCGTTGTATTCTCAGCTTTCTGCCTCACCATGTACGACTACATTTCCTTTTAATCCGTGCATGGAAGGCCTGCTAATTTTTATTGCTATGGAAGTGTCTTTGATCACTGCAGTTAGCAAAATAATTTCTTTTGCTCGCACTCAGAAGTGCCTTTCTCGGAGGCAGCCACTCCGCTGTCAGCCAGCCACTCGGGAGCATTCAAGGCGAGCCTCGTCACTCACGCTTATTGAGGTCCTTCCCAAGAGTGGGCCAATGTGGTCCTCAGCCGTCTGAAGTCAACCTTCAAGGAGGTGTTCTGGTGCAAGCTTTGATTCTCATCAGGATCTGTGCATAGGTCAAGAGCACCGCCGCTGCCCATATGCCCCACCTGAGCAACTCCTTACCTAATTCAGGGCGGATGCACAGTTCTTCTTACACAAGCTCGTGGGCGTTAGAGTGCTAAAGATGTCAAAACCCAGCATGCCTTGTGCCTGTGAGTGAAATATGAGGACCTCACTAGCTACACATTTCTCCCGCTCATTCAACAACCCTCCACGAAACGCAGTCTGCCTTTGGAAACAGATTTCTGTCGCAGTATACAGCTTGCCCAGAATTCGGTTATATGGGCAGGAAGAGACTGCAGTACATTGCAACAGTTCATCCACTGCTGGGCTTGACAACAGGATGCCCCTGGACACAATGGCACACTAGTCCAGGACGCTTCCCTGAACCCCCTGCCCCACTGGATGCTTTAAAACTTTTCAATCATTATATAAACAATTCCAGCATTTTCTTTTTACCCTGGGTTGCTTGAAAGCCGCAGATCTGCAGCGTCCGGCGAAGCCACACAAATCCTTTCCTTTTCTGAGAATGCCCCTTGGGCCCTCGCAGGCCCCATGGGGGGGATCCAGAGCATCCTTGGGGAAGGGGGGGCTGCTGAGGGGCTCACGGGACCCAGGAGGGCAGAGAGGATGGACACGGGAGGCTGAAATAATTTTTCATTAGTTCCTCAGTACGCAGGGGAGCCATAAGGAACTGTTGCTATGAGGAGTCGAACCTTAGAAGTTTAAGCTGAGAAAAGAAGATGTCCATATCTTGCTCTGATATTTCTTTACCCGTACTATACAAATGGGAATAAAATTTTAAAAATTGTGAATTTAACACCTTGATGCTTTTTCTGTTTAAGACGATGTGCCAAAAGCTTACTAGGATGTTCACCACCATTTTCCCAGTGTGCCCGTCGTAAACAGGTTAAAGCAAATTCTGCCTGCTGTGAAAGGATATTATTAAATTTATGCTATATACTCTACGTAAACAGCGTATCTTATGCCGCTTTCTACGTAAACAACATTGCGCCGGAAGCCAGAAGTCACTTTCCCCCGGCTCGGCTTGCGGGAATGCAAGTCAAGCCGAGGAAAGGTAGTTCGAGCAGAGCCCGGGGGGGGGGTCTAGCCTGGCGAGTTGGCTGAGCTTCCACCCCCCCAGTCGAGCTCCTCCACGCTCCTCCCCTCGTCCCAAGTCACAGTCCAGCACTCAGACCACCACAGACACCACTGCTGTTCGGCAGGACGGCTGAAGCCCCTTTTCTAAATACCCCTCAACCGCCCGTCGCTGTACAATTTTCTCAGAGTTCTAGTTCAATCTTTGCTGCAATACTGGGCCAAATTAGACATGGCAAATGTTGAAAACACACAAATATCTGACACCCAACCTGGACTGGAGTCCTGTCAAGAGGGAAGAGAGCTTTAAACTTTCCCCCAAAACACACACACACACTGCAGTCTCTGTCTGGATCAGGGCCCTTCTTATATCGAGAAGGAAGCATCCATCCACTGATGTGAACTGGAGTTTTCCTTTCATACAAACAGCAGCTGGGCTCCCCTGATCTGGACTGGTACCACAGCCGCAGGCCAGTGGTTACCCACCCACCCACCCCCATCAGGGTCCCATTCCAGATTGGGGGGCCTGCCCTGTGCCTATTTATACTTAAGAAGAGAGGTGTCTGTGCTGTCCGTGGTGTCATTGGAGTCCATCACTGACTTTTATTTTGCATTTTGTTCTGTCTCCTTTAGAACAATTTCTCTGCCAGTGATTCTGGCTTGGATTTTCAAAAGCTCTAAATATGAATCTTTTTATGCAAGATTTTATAGGTTTGCTGAAATCTTTCTTTAATGGATTATAGAGCCAAATCATTCTTCAGAGGGATGTAATGGGAGGAATTAAGTGAGCTGAGCAGGAAAAGGCCCAGAATTTGAAACTGCATCACTTGCTTTACTGATGCTCACTGTCGAAAACGCTGTGTATGTTCCCAGGTGTGCCAGTCGCCTTCGCCTGGGCCTCACAGGCCCCAACCCTGACCTCGATAGGCTGGAGCGCTGGGCTGAAAACAACAGAATGAAATTTAATAGGGATAAATGCCAAGTGCTGCACCTAGGGAGAGGAAACCAAATGCAGAGTTACAGAATGGGGGACACTTGGCTCAGCAATACACAAGTGAGAAGGATCTTGGAATTGTGGTAGATCACAAACTGAATATGAGCCAGCAATGCGATGTGGCTGCAAAGAAGGCAAATGCTTTTTTTGGGCTGTATTAATAGAAGTATAGCTTCCAAATCGCGGGAAGTGATAATTCCCCTTTACTCGGCACTGGTTAGGCCTCATCTTGAGAACTGCGTCTACTTCTGGGCACCACACTTTAAGAAGGATGTAGACAAACTGGAGAGGGTTCAGAGGAGGGCAACAAGGATGATAAAGGGACTGGAAACAAGGCCCTATGAAGAGAGACTGAAAGAACTGGGCATGTTTAGCCTTCAGAAGAGGAGACTGAGGGGAGATACGATTGCACTCTTCCAGGACTTGAAGGGTTGTCACACAGAGGAGGGCCAGGATCTCTTCTCGACCATCCCAGTTTGCAGGACACGGAATAATGGGCTCAAGTTACAGGAAGCCAGATTCCGCCTGGACATCAGGAAAAATTTCCTGACTGTCAGAGCAATAAGACAATGGAACCCACTAAGGGAGGTGGTGGGCTCTCCCAATCTGGAGGCATTCAAGGTGCAGCTGGACAGCTATCTGTCAGAGATGCTTTGACCTGGATTCCTGCATTGAGCAGGGGGTTGGACTCGATGGCCTTGTAGGCCCCTTCCAACTCTACTTTTCTATGATTCTATGAAAGCACCATCACTTGTTTGCCCCTGTTTTGTCTTGGGGAGAGTTGCCATTCTTAAGATTTCAGACCATTTTCATTGCCCCAAGAGCTCTGATGGTGCAATACTATACCCGTTTACTCATAAGTAAGCCCCACTGAGTCCAGTGGGACCTACCCCCAGGGAAGTGTGTATAGAATCTCAGCCTATGAGGAGGCTTCACTGCCCTTTCGCTTGCTTCAGGGCCCAACTCAGAGGGCTCGTTTTAACTTCTTGACCTATAAAGACATATAGGGCTTGGGACCAGGGAATGGTGAATTGGCCGGTTTTGCTTTCTCCTATATTTTATTTTTTTTTAAAAAAAGAAATTTGGCAAATCAAAAATGAACTGAAAAACTAACCTCTCACCTGCCTGCACCAGCTCCATTCAGTAGGTACAGCTGTTCTCAGCATGGAGACAATTGTGCTGTACCTGCCTGCCACATACCTGTTAAAGTTGAGGAGCCTGTCAGAAAAGAAAAAAGGAGACGCGGCAACCCTGATTCAGGAGTAGCAGGGATTCAGCCCTAGACTTTTACGGGCGAAGCACTAAACCCCAGGCCTCCATAGATGAAACTGACCGTTTTCAGTTTCTCTCACATATGATTTTTTATTATTATTCTCAAGTTTTTTTCTGTCCTGAATAGGAAGAAATTTGTGATTTTTTTGGTCAATTCTTATAAAAAACAAAATGAAACAAAATTCTTACACTTCCCTGCTTGTGGCTGAGGGATCTGAAGGGCTACACCCTCCCATATGGGCCTTCCCACCTTCTAGCCCCCTCCTCCTGGTGTCTCTGCTTTCGGAGGTGGTGACCGGGGAGAGGGAACTTTCAGTGGTGTCGCCCCCATTGTAGAATGCCCTCCCCAGAGTCTACACAATTTTTTTTAGAATTTCCTCCTTCTATAATTTTCTTTTGTAATTTTATCCTGGAAGACAATCTTACTCGGTCACGAGTGATCGCCTACTATCAGTACCTGGCACTTGCCCTGTTAGGTTTTCATCAGCTGATTAATACATTTTTATTTGCTTCATGCTTTTATTGAACAGTAATTTTAGTTTTATCAGCTGAACATATTTCATTGGCTGCTTATCTCATCTTGTCTTTATTTTTATTTTTACTGCTTAGTGCTGCTTTTGTCTTTTTGCTGCTGCAGTGAAATATTATGTGCTTTATTGATCTATCCTTGTATTTGTTGTTGAATTTTAATTTTTATTGTGAGCCGCTTTTGGAATTTTATTTAAAATGAGAGAGAAATTCTTGAAATCAATCAGTCAGTTACATGGTCCAAAATGGAGCAGTGGGGGTGGCTGGTGTTTGAGTAACAGCTTTGCCAGGAAGGGCTCCGAGGCATCGTTAGACATCTAGGCAAAATCTTGAGTTTGGAGAACACTCAGCTTAAATCAGCAGAAAAGCTGAAAATGAAATCCATCACAACCTCTGGAGTCCTACCAATTTCTTGTCATGCCCCCTTTCAAAATAAACGCAGTGGCACTTTGGATCTTTGCTGTAAGTTGTTTTCAGCCTTATTAAAAACAGATCAATATTTGCCGAATAAAGAGCATGCAACCCTTGAGGAGAAAGACAGCCTTATAAAAGGGTTCTGGCCAACAGAAGGGAATTCACCACGGACCAGATGCAGAAATGTGCTTTGCTTTGGGTTTAGAATTGATTTCCAGTCCTTTAGAAGTGGTCAATAAAATGGGAATGACAGGAATTAAAGGCTCAAGTTTAGGAATATGTGTGTGTGTGTGTGCGAGAGAGAGAGAGAGAGAGAGAGAGAGAGATATGAAGGAGTTCTCATCTGCCATTTTCACTCTGCAATCTCTTCTACGACATCCTGTAAATACATTTCCAGTCAGTGGATCAATACATATCAATTGTAATTAATCTGAAAACTTAGCCATGCAAAAAACCATGTCTGGAATGTCCAGGTTAACTGGAAGTTAAAATAGTAAAGACATCATGATGTTTATTTATGCAAAGGTTTAGACAATCCAGTGTATGAACTCAAGACCCTGGGAAAATTCGAGGCATTTTCTCAGCAGAGCTGCAGGGAGGCACATCTGAGCAGGGGACTGAGGGTCACTGGGAGGTGGTACCCACTGCTTCCCAGAAAGAACTTCATGTCAAGAATAAGACCAACCTGGCCTAGTCAGCCAACCAGAGAAGGAACAGCTGTTCCAATGCTCCTTTCCCCACATCTTTTCCCTTTCATACCATGAGGCAGGGACTGCCTTATCTTTTCATTTCTGTACAATGGTTAGAAATCTTTAGGTGCCTTATATAAGTGTTTAAAAAACAAGAATACCCAAGAACCTGAAAGCAGGAACAAAACCTCTAATGCAAGTTGGTTGAGGCCTGAGCCCGCCAGCTCAAATCAACAGCCACAAACCCCAGAAGACATAAATCTAATTGCACACAAAAATGAAAACATGACTTTTTAAAGGCCCCATTTTACAGAAACAGCGAGAGGAATTCCACAGAACCTGGAAGAAAATGATTTGCAATGAAACCTATCACCCGTAGCCAGGATATAAAATAACAATCTCGTGCCAGTAAGTAGAAGTCAACCTACTGACCCCTTCCTTCCATAAATCGCCATCCCAGTCTCCAAAACCAGATGAGAATGGCATCTTTCTTTATTATTCTATCCACGTTCGGACAGTCAATGCACATCGAATGTCATTCTTGTTAGTGGCTCATATCTGTGGACCTGCCCGTACCCCATTCTTCAGTAGCCACTCAGCTATCAGCATTTTGCAGAATGATTGACGGACAGGTGCTTCCGCTAGGGCTGGATTTTGTAACAAGAATGTAAAAGAGATTGCTGGGTTAGGATATCTAGGAAGGTATCCTGTTTCCAACAGTGCCCAGACAAATGCCTCCAAAGAACCTACAACAAGCAGGGCATGAAGACAACACACACACACACACACACACACACACCATCACCGTTGCTTGTCTCCCAACATTTGGTATTAAGAGCTGGGCTGCACAAATGGCCTCTTGAAATTCTCCACCCTACTGATGGGCAGATAAATTGGGGGGAGAGTCTCACTGAGCTTCTCCAGAGTGAAGAGGAATTCTTGACGCTTTCTCACAAGTAGGGCTCACCATTGCAAAGGGTTGTAGCACTGCTTCTTTCCTTTTTCCGAAGGGTTCTTCTTCCTTTTTTGCACTGGCTGGCACTGGTCCCCATTTTGCAGGGCAGGTGAGAGGGGGCCAGTGTGGTCGTGTCCAGCTCCAGGGAGGAGGTGGCGCTAGTGCTGTGCCAGAATCTGAGCTCCAGTTTCCTGAAAGTTTTCTTCCACCATGAAAGAGGCTTCCACTATTCTGCCTCATTTTCAGCAGTGTTTTATCCTTGGCTTTGGTGGGGTTTTTTGAGCTTCCCTAATTACCGTGGGTGCCGTGTCTGCGTTTTCTTTCCATTACGCGTCTCTCCATTGTTCTGCAGCCTCCCAGGCTGCCTGCAGTTCCTGATCCAAAAATTCCCTATGGGAGGAATTAGCTCATTATGTCTTCCCCTCGGCTTTAACTGAAGTGTTGGAAGAAGCCGAGGATGCTACAGGCTGCCCGAGAGATGACTGCACAGAGGAAGACGGGACGCTCACACACACTCCTCGGCCGCCATTCTTCTCCTTTGAACTTCTTTCCGAAAGCAATTTTTTTTCCTATAAAATTGAATGAGACAGCCCCACCCAGTGACCCACCCCCCAAAAAAAGCAGGAGAAATTTTCGGCACAGCGCTAGTATAAATGTAATGTTAGGGCTTCCACACACACCCCCGGTCGAATTAGATTTATTCATAATGTATACTCTCGCCAAAGTTTAAGGGCATTCAAATCACGAAGATTTCAGTAGGAGAGACTTAAAACAATTAACTCTGACTGGATGGTGCCGGATGTTTTTAAATCATGACTGACCGTGAGCCCTAGAATAGGGAGAGCGCCCCCCCACTCCGTTTGCACCGGCCCACTTTCCACATTCGTTTGTAGATAAACACCAGAGATGTCTGAAGGCCGGGGACACTTCAGACTGGCTCAGCTTGTCTGAGCGTGGAAAGCTAAGCAGGGTCCGGCCTGGTTATTACTTGGATGGGAGACCCCTCCTCTAGTTTCCTGCATTGAGCAGGGGGTTGGACTCGATAGCCTTGTAGGCTCCTTCCAACTCTATGATCTATGAAATCTATGAAACACCGCAAGTGCACGCATCATCACAGATGTATACTAGCCAGGAACCTGCTGTGCTTGCCTGTAACGCTCTGCGAACGCTTGGTGGACAGCCTGGGTCCTTGCTTCCGTGTGACGCCGGAGCGGGCAACCCGCAGCCGTCGGGTTGCGAGGGGCTCTCGGCCGAATTCCAAAGGCCTTCTGCGTGCGCTTAATTCAGACCTCTGCCAGCCCTCTGGGTGGGAAGGAAGAGGGGCAAAGAGAAAAGCGGGGGGGGGGAACCCAGCCACTTTCGGCCCTGGCCCGGCCCGCTTCTGTGTTTGGCCCTGCTCACCACCACTGACATGTGGCCCCCCAACACGTGACCCAGTGTGTGAGCTGGCCCCTACCACGTCGCTGTGAAAGGGCTGATGATCTGTGGCTCCTAAGAAGTCCCCTCTTTTTACACCACCGGAAAAAGAAGGAAGGAAGGAAGGAAGGAAGGAAGGAGGAGGACCCAGAGCACCAAGACGGAGAAATGCTCTGACCTGATCTAAGGCAGCTTGTTATGTTGTTGGCTGCATCAAAAAGGCAGGTGAGCCAAAATTACATATGCGAGTAGGGTGGGATTTTGGGAAGCCTCTCCCTGTATGACCGGGGGGGGGGGCAGGTAGTGTCCATCTGAGTTCTCCCTGGCCAGGGAGTCAATGGCCACACAACCTATGCCAGGCGGATGGGACTGACCAGGCAGACGGCACCTTGGTGGTCTCCCTTGTGGCACTGCAGAGACAAAAGGTGGCCATCCAGAGAGCTCAAGCGAAGGAGAGCTCTGAGCAAATGGGGCAGAGCCCAAAGGAAGGGGAGAATCCTCCATAGTAAGATTGAATCCCAGCAAGGAGGACAGAAACCTCCTGGAGTTGGGATGGAGTCCACCGGAAACCCCCAATTCAGCCCTCCCCCTCGGGCACAGGAACAGTCTGCAACATGCTCACAATAGTATATGGGTGAATCCAAAAAGGGGGTGGCCTCGCACCAGCCGGCCTGGCCATTGACCTCCGTGTGTCTGAATTCCCGTCTGTAGAGAGGCCAAAGGGCAGCCAGCGTGCACAATCAGAAAACGGAGGCTGCATGTTATGTCTGTGTACAGAGCCAAGATGGACACAAAGGCCCCTTTGCGGATGACATCTTGTATGGCAATCACACAAGCCCCTGCAGGTGTTCACCTGGACAACCAATAAACATCTCCACAAGGCTACAAATATGCACACACACACATCCCGAGAGGTTTCAGTCAAGGGAGAAGTACTGTGCCACCATGGTCATGTCACCGGCTAGGCTAAACATCAGACCTTCTGCAAGGAAACTGGATTGGGTCCATTGTTTTGGCTCAGCAGGTAAAACAGGAGCTTCATCTGAAAGAGACGGCAGCACTGCTGCGCCACTGGCCACATTCATGGCAAAGTGGACGATGATGCAGCAGAACATGCTGGTGATGTGTGTCAAGGGCATGTCCTTGCTCCCTTGACACAATGTTATATATTCAAAATGTTTCTACCTTGCTATCCCAGAGTGCTTCCAGGATTCTCCTCCAGGCTTAATCTGATTTCTGCTCTCTAGGGATATATGAGAATTTCATTCCTGCTCACGAATCATGCAGACTTATCCCGTTTGCAGCCCTGAATGCAAATGCGAGCAGGAACATAATTCTCAGGAATCTTCTGCAATTTCTTGAGCTTGCATTCATGTTTGAAAGTGCGCAGCTGTACAAGTGTGCACTTCTGAAAATGAGCATTTCTCCCCTCATCCTGCATTTTCATGCTTTATCCTGGGGGGAGGGGGAGTGTGCATTTGGGGGTGAACATTTTTAGTGTCTGAAAATGCACACTTTTCTTGTTTGGGGGGGGGAAAGGGTGCTCACGTTTGGGAGTGGTAACGAGGCAAGATGAGCATCAAGGTGATGCAGAATATTAGTTTGTTTCAGGAATTATACTGGCAAAGAAATAAGAAAAAACGGACCTAATTTGCCTCAAGGTTTTCTGCTACTCCACAGTGCAGAACCAAACCCAGTGCAGAGAAAGGGAGTGAGGAGGGGGCAGGCAAAAGAGCCTCCCGCTACAACCTACAACCATAAAATACCTCCTTTATTCCCTTTCTGTGAAGGATTCCCGGCCTTTGCTCTTCTAATCTATGTTTTATGACCTTCGCCTCTAATCTACGTTTTATGACCTTAATCTAGGAACCTAATTGGGGGAAAAAAGATAGAAAATTGCAAGTACTCTTAGATGACTTAATAAGCCAATTCCACAGAGGGCCACAGCAGCTGCTTTGTTCTTTGTGACCTTGAGTTTCTAATTCCTTAAATGATAATGAGATGGAACCTGTGCGAGGGCTACAGCTATCCATGTATGGCAAGAGGCACGGCCAGGAGTGCTCCCTCTCACAAATCTTGGCGGCAATTTAAGATATAACAACCGGAAAATGATCTTGGATTTCTCACACCTTGGCTTTCTGGGCGGGGTGTGTGCGTGTGTTTTTAATTACGTTTTCCCCTTCAATGCAGATGCTCCAACCACAGCTCACAGTGTTATTATGAGTAGATATAATTAATAACAATTTTGTGGAGGACCAGCACCCGGGTCCTCTGCGTGAGTTCGGCGCTTAACGGGTTAACCGGCACTGAGCTACAGCCCGTACAAGCGATTGAAATTGACCAGGAGGTTTGCGCCGCAAAAGGAAACTCCAGAGCCTTTGTATATAAGGCGTTTATTTACTACAAGTTAAATGGAGCGGAACTAATAGCTTTCTAGGTATGCTACAACGTCAACATGACCTGACCTGATCTCCGAGTTTATCAATGAATGGTTTCCCAGGCTAGCGTATTGAGGAAAGTCAGTTACCTTAGACCAGAGACTCTGCACTGGTCAGTTTCATGCCTGGCTCCGGATCCGCCTGATCCGGGGAATCATAGAATCATAGAATCATAGAAAAGTAGAGTTGGAAGGGGCCTACAAGGCCATCGAGTCCAACCCCCTGCTCAATGCAGGAATACAGGTCAAAGCATCTCTGACAGATGTCTGTCCAGCCGCACCTTGAATGCCTCCAGACTGGGAGAGCCCACCACCTCCCTAGGTAGTTGATTCCATTGTCTTATTGCTCTGACAGTCAGGAAATTTTTCCTGATGTTTAGGTGGAATCTAGGTTCCTGTAACTTGAGCCCATTATTCCGTGTCCTGCAAACTGGGATGAACGAGAAGAGATCTTTGCCCTCCTCTGTGTGACATCCCTTCAAATACTGGAAGAGTGCGATCATATCTCCCCTCAGTCTCCTCTTCTGAAGGCTAAACATGCCCAGTTCTTTCAGTCTCTCCTCATAGGGCCTTGTTTCCAGTCCCTTTATCATCCTTGTTGCCCTCCTCTGAACCCTCTCCAGTTTGTCTATGTCCTTGTTAAAGTGAGGTGCCCAGAACTGGACGCAGTACTCAAGATGAGGCCTAACCAGTGCCGAGTAAAGGGGAATTATCACTTCCCGCGATTTGGAAGCTATACTTCTATTAATACAGCCCAAAATTGCATTTGCCTTCTTTGCAGCCACGTCGCATTGCTGGCTCATATTCAGTTTGTGATCTACCACAATTCCAAGATCCTTCTCACTTGTAGTATTGTTGAGCCAAGTGTCCCCCATTCTGTAACTCTGCATTTGGTTTCCTCTCCCTAGGTGCAGCACTTGGCATTTATCCCTGTTAAATTTCATTCTGTTGTTTTCGGCCCAGCGCTCCAGCCTATCGAGGTCACTTTGAATTTGTTTCTGTCTTCCAGAGTATTAGCTGTTCCACCCAACTTTGTGTCATCTGCAAATTTGATAAGCATTCCCTGTACCTCCTCATCCAAGTCATTAATAAAAATGTTGAAGAGCACCGGGCCCAGGACCGAGCCCTGTGGTACCCCGCTCGTTACCTCTCCCCAGTTTGAGAAGGAACCATTGATAAGCACTCTTTGAGTCCGATTCTGTAGCCAATTGTGGATCCACCTGATAGTTGTTCCATCTAGCCCACTCTTAGCTAGCTTACTAATCAGGATATCATGAGGCACTTTGTCGAAAGCTTTGCTGAAGTCCAGGTATATAATGTCCACAGCATTCCCACAGTCCACAAGGGAGGTTACCCGATCAAAAAATGAGATCAGATTAGTCTGACAGGATTTGTTCTTGACAAATCCATGCTGGCTTCTAGTAATCACTGCATTATTTTCAAGGTGCTTGCAGACTGACTTCTTTATAATCTGCTCAAAAATCTTCCCGGGGATTGATGTCAGACTGACTGGCCTATAGTTCCCAGGTTCCTCCTTCTTGCCCTTTTGAAGATGGGAACAACATTTGCCCTCCTCCAGTCGTTTGGCACTTCACCTGTCCTCCATGATTTCTCAAAGATAATAGACAGTGGTTCTGCGAGTTCTTCTGCCAGTTCCTTTATTACTCTAGGATGCAGCTCATCAGGCCCTGGAGATTTAAACTCGTTCAGAGTAATCAGGTGCTCCTTGACCATTTGCCTATCAATCTCAAGCTGCAATTCTGCCCCTTCAGTCTGCACTTCAGGTTTGCCAGGGGGGTCATAGACCCTCTTTTGGGAGAAGACCGAGCCGAAGTAGGAATTGAACACTTCTGCCTTTTCTTTGTCTTCTGTTATCAGTTTGCCATCCTCATTGCGTAGTTGAACCACCAGTTCTTTCTTCTGTCTTTTACTGTGCATGTATCTGAAGAAAGCTTTTTTGTTGCTTTTAGCATTCCTCGCTAACCTTAGCTCATTCTCAGCTTTAGCCTTCCTGACACTATTCCTGCAGTTCTGTGCTACCTGCCTGTACTCTTCCCCTGTAGCCTGTCCTTCCTTCCACTTCCTATACGTGTCCTTTTTTGTTTTCAGTTCATCTTTGAGTTTATTGTGAAGCCACATTGGCTTCTTCTGTTGCCCTCTGCCTTTTTTCCTTGTGGGAATTGTTTGCAATTGTGCCTTTAAAATTTCCTTTTTAAAAACTCCCACCCCTCCTGGGCTCCCTTTCTCGTGAGAGTCACTTGCCATGGGATCTTACTAATCATTGTTCTGAGTTTGTTAAAATTGGCTTTCCTAAAATCCAGGGTACGTGTTTGGCTACACTCAGCTTTTGCTTCTGTTAGAATCAAGAACTCAAGTATAACATGGTCACTTTCCCCCAGAGTTCCCGAAACTGCCACTTTATCCACTAACTCGTCTCTGTTGGTTAGAATCAGGTCAAGGATAGCCGATCCTCTAGTTCCTTCCTCCACTTTCTGTAGGAGGAAGTTATCACCAGCACAGCTCAGGAATTTCTTGGAGGGGGCATGTTTGGCTGAATAAGTCTCCCAACAGATATCAGGGAAATTGAAGTCTCCCATTACTACCACATCGTGCCTCCTTGAAACACTGGCAATTTGCTTTTCAAAAGTTCCATCCTCGTCTTCTCCTTGATTGGGTGGTCGGTAGTAGACTCCAACCGCCATGTTTGCTTTATTCTTTGCCCCCTTTATTTTAACCCAGATGCTCTCAATGGGGCTGCCAAGCTCCTCTTCCTGTATCTCTGTGCAGAGATACGTATTTTTAACATACAGTGCAACTCCACCTTCCTTTCTGTTGCTTCTGTTCCTTTTGAACAAGTTATACCCTTCAATTGCTGTATTCCAGTCATGGGAGTCATCCCACCAGGTTTCAGTTATCCCTATCAAGTCGTACTTGCCCTCATGTATCAAGAGTTCAAGTTCGTCTTGTTTATTGCCCATACTCTGGGCATTAGTATAGAGACATTGAAGACTATGTGCTTTATAGTCCGACTTTCCCCCTACATTTTGTGGTAGACTATCAATGGGCACCGCTGGAGCTGTTCTCTCCATTGTGGCATAGAGGCCTTCTTCCATTGGTACCCCCGAGTTTATGTCTCCCTCCCCTGTTGGATTCAGTTTAAAGCCCTCCTGATTAAGTTCCTCATGCTGTGGCCAAACACATTCTTCCCAGTCCTTGTGAGGTGCAACCCATCCTTTGCCAGCAGTCCATCTTCCAGGAAGTGTAGCCCGTGGTCCCAGAATCCAAATCCCTCACATCGGCTCCACCTTCGTAGCCAGTCATTCACTCGGAGTATTTTTCTTTCCCTTTCTATGCCTCTTCCAAGTACTGGAAGGATGGAAGAGAACAGCTTATCCCAGCCACCACTGGGGATGAACTTGCCGAAGCTACCCGTGTTCCCAACAACTCCCAGAAGATGTGCACGGGGGTTTTCTACCCCACTTTTTCCTGCTCTCCCGCCCCGTGCCTGTCAGGTGGGCTTATCCTGCCCCCTGTGTGGCAGGTGGGCTTATGCCTGCCCGGGAAAAGATGACGTCTCCTGGTCCGGGGTGTACTTTACAGCTCATAGTGGCTGCCCTGTCTTCTTGATGGTCCACAACTCTCCTTTGTGGATTCCGACCGAGAACTTCTTTGTTGGTCTGCAGGTTTCGTCTGGCGGAGCCAGCACCTCCAGTTCCCCTCCCACCCCCTGTGGAGAGGCTTATGCAGACAGAGCTTGGCAGGGAAATGTGTGCGTGCGTTGTGTGTTGTGTGTGTTCATGTTCCTTTTATAGTTGGGCTTTCTCCACAAATTTAGTTATAGTTATGTCATAGATTTCATAGATCATAGAGTTGGAAGGAGCCTACAAGGCTATCGAGTCCAACCCCCTGCTCAATGCAGGAAACTAGAGGAGGGGTCTGAGTCTCCCATCCAAGTAACAACCAGGCTTGACCCTGCTTAGCTTTCCATGCTCAGACAAGCTGAGCCAGCATAAGCCACAGGCCTGTCCAAGAAGACCACAGCAGGCCCCAGCACTTTGGGTAAGCGAGGGTCCAAGAGCAATGAACAGCCCCCACCGGACTGGCAAACAAAGGCATGAATGGAGAGTGATTGAAGCCTGAGGCCATGAGTGGGCAAGGAACGGAGGCTTGCGGTGATTGGATTAATATGCACAGTAGCCCAAAGACACAAGAAGATTCTCCTGAAAAGAAATGTCCTCCCCTGCCCCACTAGGCAGACTCAACCAGAAGCTTAACTCATCAAGGTTGGAGAATCCAGAAAAGGTTTTCCTTATGACACCCATCAAGGGCCAGCCTCACACAAAGACAGCCATAAGCACACAAAAGAACAGGGATTAAAGAACACCAGGGAGACAAGGACAGCCCCCCCCGGCCCCTCCCATGTAACCAGAAGTGCAGCGGGAAAGGTGCAAGATTTCAAGTTTGGCCCATAGAAGTGAGCAAGCAGGAATGTGCGCACCTCTCGCTCCCCTCTGCCATGCAGGACCCTTCTAACACGGGACCAACAAGTCAGGTAGCTCGGGATTCTTTCCCTCTTTTCCTTGCCAGCATGGGGGGGGGGGCTTCTCTCCTCCCCCCTCCCAGTTGTCAATAGGCTACCAAAAGGCACAGGGATCTTTTCTTCAAAAGGCACAGGGATCTTTTCTTTTCTTCTCCAGAATTATAGAGTAAGATTAGAGATGCAGTAGGTGTAATTTGCTGCCTGAATTATTTATTATATTATTTATTATATTTATACCCCGCCTTTTTCCCCGCAAGGAACCCAAGGCGGCTTACATAGTCCTCCTCCTCTCCATGTTATCCTCACAACAACCCTGTGAGGTAGGTTAGGCTGAGAGTCAGTGACTGGCCCAAAGTCACCCAGTGAGTTTCATGGCCGAGCGGGGACTAGAACCCGGATCTCCCGAGTCCCAGTCCAGGACTCTCACCACTACGCCACTACGCCACACCTTCCCCCCCAAACACTGTAAGACAAGGAACTAAGGCACTGTACCTGCTCTATAGTTCTTCTTAAATAAACAGCTCTTCTTTCCTTCTAAACGCATCGTGTCTCAAGTTCAGTGTTAGTTTGGCAAGTCCACGTTCAGTGGTAAAGGGCAAAGCGCATACTTCACCCCATTGTGCATGTTCTTACTCCAGCCAAAGATCTCAAACCTTTTGCGATAGGGTGGGGTTAGCCTCTCTCCTTGCTGAGAATCCAAGGCCATGATTATCTGTCGTAAGAAGAGCTGGCCATAAATAAACCAAAGTAATTCTCCCTTTGGATCTAGGGACATTTCTATAAAAGCTTTTTTGAAAATGCTGGCAGAGTCACTTCTGCTCCTGCCTGCCTGTCAGTCACACACACACACACAGACACACACACCAGCACACATCCATGCGCATGCACAGCTTTTCATGCTGACTTGAGGGGAGATGGTGGAGGGTGATGCTGGTCTCCTCCCGAACATGTTCTACTCTACATGCAGGAGAAGATCAGTGCATAGAGTGAACGGATCTTCCCCTTCCTGTCTTAAACATAAAAAGCAAAAGGTAGCTGTGTTGGCTGATAAGAAAGAAAGAAAACAAATCTAAACTCCATAGTCTAAACAAATCTAAACTCCTGCTTGTGGGTTTCCCATTGGGGCAGCTGGTTGGCCCCTGTGTGAACAGAATGCTGGACTGGATGGACCCTTGGTCTGATCCAGCATCAGGGCTCTTCTGATGTTCATAAGGGCACAATTCTATGCACGTTTAGGCAGTGGGCTTGCTGGGAGTTGTAGGCCTTTTTTTCTGTCTAAACATGCAAAAGATTGTGCCTTAACTCATCTGGCCCACCGACCGTCAGCGGTTCTCCAGGGTTTCAGGTGGGATTCCTTCCTACCCTACCTGGGGATGCCAGAAATTGAACCCGCAGCCTTCTGTGTGCAAAGCAGGTCTCTACCACGGAGCCACAGTCCCTCCTGAAGAACCTGGTCTAGTTGTCTGCTGCCTCCTCCCACAGTCCACCTTAAGACGAAGACTATGAGAGCCAGTGTGGCGTAGTGGTGAGAGTGCTGGACTGGGACTCCGGGTTCTAGTCCCCGCTCAGCCATGAAACTCACTGGGTGACTTTGGGCCAGTCACTGACTCTCAGTCTAACCTACCTCACAGGGTTGTTGTGAGGATAAAATGGAGAGGAGGAGGAAGATTATGTAAGCCGCCTTGGGTTCCTTGAAGGAAAAAAAGGCGGGGTATAAATATAATAAATAAATATCAGAGTCCGCGACAGCAACATTGGCCAGTTTTGTTCCTCCCCACCCCATCTTCTTGCCTGATGAAGAGCTCTGCAGAACACAGAGGCTTGCACACTATTTCGTGACATTTGGGTTGGCCTACTAAACATTGCCCTGAAAATGTGGTCGCCAGCCAAGGACACATGACACATGGCACCATCTTAGGATTCACAGAGCAGGACTTCACGAGTCACAACTATCCCCTTTTTCCCAGCTCAGTCGCACTGTGCATCTGGCGTGCACGTGGTCTGCACTGCTTGTCATGAGCACAAATCACAGTAGTCTAAGACCTCAATTTGAAAATTACTTGAAATGCAGTGAATTTTCAAAACACACATTCTCATTGTTAACATAATGAAAACTTTTTAAGGCAGTCTTGTTGAGCAATAACTTTGTCAGATTCATTATTTTAAGCCCTGCTTTCTGTAAAAAAAAAATATATCTCTAAAACCAGCAGTAGCCACATCTGGGAGTATTGTAAAAAAAAAAAAAATCAAATGTGAGAGGGAGTATAAATGTGATTCATTTATTTTTGAGCAAGCAAAATGTCCGGTCCCCCAAAATCCTGGAACTGGCACTGCAAATGATTCTTGCATGCAGCTTCCTGTTTGTTCTCTTCACTCCCCGGAGGAGCTTCTTACTCTTGCTGGGCGGGCACACCTTCCGGGACATGCCTTCATTCGGCCTGCATCGCAGGAGCATCGAGTCACCGCCACATCCCAGCTAAGGATTCAGCTCCAGGATATATTTTTAAAGAAAAACACACGATTAATTGGAAAGCTCCCAAGAAGGGGGCGATGAAGAGTAAAGCAATAAAAGCAATGAAGGACACTAATGGGAAAGCTCCTGAAGGGGGGCCATGCCTGTATTTACACCAAAGGATGTTCTCCTCATTTAAAGCGATCCGCTTTCAACTCCCTGCTATTTAAAATACATTATGTGTGCAACAATATTACAATAATCTGTTAATGCTCTGAGATCTTTAAGAAGCTTTGAGGTCAATGCACACTGTGAATACTAATGAATGCATGGAGGAATTTTCCAGCAGGAGAAAGAGATAAGGAGTGGCCAGGAGTCAGGCCAGCTGGGCAGATGTTCTAATGGCTACTCTCCTGCCGCGATGGACCAGCAGTCCCCTATTTGGCCCCCGAAGTGGCAGAGCCCACTGGGCCTGGAGGCAGGGCTCCAGCCGGATGTCCGGGGTGATGGCTGCCTGTGGGCTTATTGGAGCTGCAGCCCAGCACATCTGGAGGGTGACCAGTTGTGGAAAGCTCTTATTTCCTTCCAGACCCCGACCACCCTTCACCAGCTCCACCCCTTCCGTGCCCGAGGAATGGACAGCTTTGAAGGGGCATCCCAAGAGCCCAGAAGCCCTCAGGTGCCTCTCCTTGGTTTCCATACCTGGGGTGTTTGCTGCACTGGGGAGCAGGCACCGAGAGCAGGAGGCACCTGGCATGATGGGATTTGGAGGCTGGGCTCAAGGGGAGCTGTCTCTGAGGGGCCTGGTTACTACATACTTTTTGTTACTTATGGATATATATTTTATACATATTTAAAGTAAGTGATCCATTTAAAACAGGCAGATGTCTGTCCAGCTGCACCTTGAATGCCTCCCACTCTGGAGGCATTCAAGGTGCAGCTGGACAGCCATCTGTCAGGGATGCTTTGACCTGGATTCCTGCACTGAGCAGGGGGTTGGACTCGATGGCCTTGTAGGCCCCTTCCAACTCTGCTTTTCTATGATTTCTATGATTTCTATGAAAACACTGTAAGAAAATTATATTATTATTATTATTATTATTATTATTATTATTATTATTATTATTATTATTATTATTTATTCAATTTATATCCCGCCTATATACCACTACTCTAGGTGCCATACAAAATAACAATCAACCAAACAGACAAGTATACAACAAAAACATCTGTCAAACACAAAAACAGCATAAAAATTCAACTAAAATTCCATAAAAACAGTATAAAAATTCCATAAAAACAATAAAATTCCATAGTAATATGACAGAATGTTATAAAAGGAAGGCCTGCTGAAATAACAAAGTCTTCAGTGCCTGCTTAAAGACATTCAAAGAAGTCAGCAGGCGTATTTCAAGTGGCAGGTCATTCCACAATTGAGGGGCAGCAAAAGAGAAGGACCTCCGACGAGTAGCTGCCAGTCTCACATTAGGCAGCTGCAGCAGACGGCCCTCCGAAGACCTTAAGTGGCGGGGTGGAAGATAGGGGAGGAGGCGCTCCCTAAGGTACCATTTAAAGCCCTAGACCATGTAGGGCTTTAAAGTAAGAACCAGCACTTTATACTTTGCCCGGAAGCAAATTGGCAGCCAGTGTAAAGATCTTAAGATCGGTGTTATATGGTCTCCACGGGGTGTCCCGGAGACCAACCTGGCCGCCATATTTTGTACTAGTTGAAGCTTCCGAACCAAGTATAGAGGCAGCCCCAAGTAAAGTGCATTACAGAAATCAAGCCTAGGGGTTACCAGCGCGTGCACCACCTGTACTAAGTCCACGTATTCCAGGAATGGGCGTAGCTGGCGAATCAGCCGAAGCTGGTAACAGGCACTTCTCACCATCGCCTCCACCTGAGATGCTAGGAGTAGGGTCGGGTCAAGAAGTACCCCCAAGCTACGAACTTGTTCCTTCAAGGGGAGTGCTACCCCATCTAGAACTGGTTGACAAACCTCAATTCCTGAATTGGGACCTTTCACGACGAGCACCTCAGTCTTACCTGGATTCAACTTCAGTTTGTTCTCCCTCCTCCAGCTCATTACCGACCTCAGGCAGTCATTCAGAGGAGTCATACCTTCCTTGGAAAATAAAGTTAGGGAGAAGTAGATTTGTTTTAAGATGTTTTAAGATGTTTTAATAGTATGTGTTGTGTTTTGATTAGTTTATGTAGTTTATATTTTTGTTGTTCCCCGTCTCGATCTAGACGGAGAGGCAGGTAAGAATTATTATTATTATTATTATTATTATTATTATTATTATTATTATTATGCTAATGCGCAGTAACTAATGCAGATTAGTGAGAATGTTTTCGACCTATTTTTTGGCTCGATCAAATGGGGAAAGGGCACATTTTGAATGGGAAAAGTGTGTATTTCTGTGCACATTTTGCAAGTGTACACTATCCGCCATTGACTAAAACGTGAAAATGCATATTTGGGGGGGGGGGGTGTTTCAAAGTTTGCATTTTCAAAAAATACGAATTTTTTGAACATGTTTGCAAATTTGGGAATTTGCAAACATTTCTTTAAAAAAAGTTCTGGTTATGTTCACATTTGGGGTTGAGAATGGGAGATGCTCACATGATTTGTGAACGGAAATGAAATTCTCTTACATTCCTACGTGAACATGACCCATTGAATCATGCCCTTGGAAATTATATTTCCCATAGGTACTCTGTGTGATTCATTGAACATTTACACCGACTGTGTGTGGGACTTACAAACAAAGTCCCTCAGAACGTTTTCCTTGGTGAGTGAAGCTGAGTCAATTGAGTCTCTTGACAGACGACCTATGAAATATGCAGCCGAGCATCAGCAAGATCAAAGAAGGTGCCCGTGACACTTTGGGCATTTTGACACCTCAGTTAACAGCAAATTAGCTCATCATTTATCTGTTCAAAGGAGAGAGGCTTTCTGTTTACTTGGATTCCTTTCCTTCCCTGTCAAGGGCTCTGGGTGGATGGCATCACAGCTTCCCAGGTTTCTCATCTTTCAGGACAACCACACAAGAGCATGACTGTTGCATTTTCCTCCCGAGACACTCTGAGAGAGATGCTCTTAGCCACGGCAGCTAAGAACGGAGCTGCCTCCATGTTCCGAAGCAGTCTACCTCTGAGTTCCAGACGCTGGAGGCAAACAGCAGGGGAAGGCCAGAATGAGGCCGTACTCTGCTTTTGGCTTCCGGAGGAACAGAATGGCTATTGGCCTTATGTTGCAGGGACTGCCATTTTGACAGATGGTGTCAAAACATTTATTTGTAAACAACATCCTCGGAGACAGAAACTCGACAGATTCCCTTTTCCCAAGGGACCATAGCCGAGTGGTATTGCGTTGCCATCTGCTTTAGATGCAGAAGGTGCCAGGTTCAAGCCCTGGAATCTCCACCTGAAAAGATCGCGGGGAGTGGGTGGGTGGGTTTGAACCCTTTCTGTTTGGGGTCTCTGGAGAGACACTGCCAGCAAAGGAGACAATACTGAGCCCCTGGGTATGGTCTGCACTACCTGGCAACTGCCCTCCAAGTGCTAGATGGGCCAAGCATTTCTGTTCTTATGGATTGTTGCTATTATTATTATTATTATTATTATTATTATTATTATTATTATTAATTCATAGCACCCTTCATCCCAAGGGAGGCCAGGGCAGTGCACAGCATAATAAAACACATCATTTATCAATAATTAAAACACTCACCCATCATTTATACATAATAAATATCAACCATAAAGCAAGACAGATCTCGCACAATGCACACAGCCTAAGCTCAGCAAGCTCCCAGGGCAAAGCTGCATCTCAAAGGGTCAAGTGAAAAGTTGCTAGGGATGTACAAGAATTTCATTTTTGTTTGCAAATATGAGAACTTGGTCCCATTGCCAA
Organism: Shinisaurus crocodilurus; assembly: GCA_021292165.1. Taxonomy (NCBI): domain Eukaryota; kingdom Metazoa; phylum Chordata; class Lepidosauria; order Squamata; family Shinisauridae; genus Shinisaurus; species Shinisaurus crocodilurus. The sequence goes on along the minus strand of CM037876.1, from coordinate 318,614,773 downwards.
ACCTGAACATGAACAGCAGCAGGGCTCCCCCACCCCCTTTTTTTTTAAAAAAAAGAAATGTTTGCAAATCCCAGAGTTTGCAATCACATTTGAAAATACATATTTTTTTTTGGAAATGCACACTTTAACATGTGCTTTGAAAAATAATGCTTTCGTCAAGAGGGGGAAAGTGCACAGTTTTGAAAAACACACGCAGAAATGCACACGTCCCCAGTTTGACAGGCACACTTTTCTTGTTTCGAACGAGCAGAAAAACAGGTAAAAATGGGAGCGAGCCAAAATGGGCTTCAAGGTGAAATTTGGAGAACTTTGGCAAGCCTGAAAATGGCTCATTCTCCCATCTCTAGAAAACATATATGTTTTTTGGTTACCATCTCAAACTCAGCTATGTGGGGACCTGCCTCACTTCCCCAGGGAGAGACTCCCATAATCTGGGCAGTGCCACTGAAAAGGCCCCCTCGTCTTGCATCGCCATGCCGCACGGCCCCGTTCCCGCTGGTGAGATCGCCGTAGGGAACGCGGTGTAGCTTTGAGATGCATCAGAACTGAGGCTGCAAGACACGCAATATGAATTGCTGCTGGGAAAGGCCTGGCTACCCACAGGCCAGGATGGGGAAATCAGTGAGCCTGGAGCTCCTTGTGTTTCTCTGAGTTCCACCATAAAGCTCGGTCCGCCTCATCCCTATCCCTGATTGCAATTCTTTCCCCTGCATTAAAATGGGGAAAGTACACATTTTTAAGAAAATGCACACTTTCCCACTATTGACTAAAGCATGAAAATGTGCATTTCCCCCAAATGCGCATTGTTCTAAGTACGTAGTTTGCAAAAATGCGCTCACGTTCGCATCCGGGGTGTATGAATGGGGAAAGTTCTAGTGTTAAACAAATGAGGAAGAAACTCTTCCGTGTCCCTACGGCCACAGGCAGGCAGGCAGAAGGCATGAAGCTGCAATGGCTGATGGCCTGCCATGCCGAGAAGCTGCAGGAAGCACTGAGATCAGCTGATGTCTTGTGCCATGGGCCAGCTCGGGGGGGGGGGGGGATTTCTAGCCCATGTTCTCCATTCACCTTTGCTGTGGATTAAGCCCCTTCCCATGTATTTATGACCAGGAGGGTAATAGAAAAGGCAATTTCATGGGTCTCTGCCCCTTCACCTCTCATTACCGTATATTACACAGGAAAATACAATCAGGGACAAAAGCAGGCCTGCTTGCTGGAGGCAGACCTGATGAAGTCAGCTTGCCGTGACCCGCATTCCGCTGGCCTGCCGAGGTGCAGCTGCTGCCAACAGGCCAGCTGATCACCAGGTCACCCCTGAAGAAGGGGGCGCCCAGGACTTAGGAGCTGCCACAAAACTATCTGCTCTTGTCCAGGAGAAGAGTCACTGAAAGCTGCTATCATGTGTTCGACACCCATAAGAGCATTCTGTCCTGTTTCCACATTACACTGCAATTTTAAAAAGAAGATTAAAAGAAATCTGCATGAAAATTCAGATTTAAATACATATCAGATGGGTATTTTTACATGTATTTTCTCTCAAAATGCACATTTTAATGTATTTGTGATGCATTTTATGAGCTGAAAACAGTGCCAGAGCATTTGGAAAGAGTGGACACCAGTGGAGAATTAGGTTCCTTTCTGCACATTCGTCCAGGAGTTGCAGATCAGGCCAGTTCATCCCAGAATTCACAAAAACCAGATCCCCTGAGGTTCCCTACTCAGGGCTGATAGGAACGCACTTTATATTACAGCTTTGCACGTTGAGGAACTGAGCTGTGTCATTAAAAATGATTTCCAGCTGAGTCCAGGAGGCACCACATCCCTTCGAGGGTTGCCCTGCCCCCAAACCAGCAACTGGTACTCCTCTAGGTGCATCATCCATATTGAATCGGGCTTATGTCAGTGACAGCTCTCTGATTGCCTCATCTGGTGCTAACAGCATGGAATGTCCACAAACATTCAAACAGGGAAGGACAAAGCCATAGGAGTGTGTGCAAGCCACCTTCTGGGAGGGAAGGAGAAGTTGGTGCTTTTACTAGGATTATGTGTGCACACAAACCCTATCGACAGGAGTGGTGTTGTGGGGCAGGCTGAGGACTGGGAAGAAACCCCAAGAGCTACAGTCAGAAGCTACGAGGCGGGAAGCAGTGTGGAGGCGGTGAATTTCCTGCACTGCTTTGAACTCTTAGTGGCTCCTGAAGAGCCTGTGTGCGCCCAGGTGGATCAGGGCAGCCTGCATTCCTGCTGGTGCTGGAGGCACCCGCTTCGGACCTTGTGACACCCACACACACACACCCTCTCTCCCCAAGTAAAGTCCCATTCCTCTTCATGGTCCCACCACCACCACCACCACCACCACCACGCCAGGGCCTGCTTCCCTTCTCCTATTCTCCCTTCAAAGGCCTTCAATGAAACCAGGTTTCGCCCCTCCAGTGCTGCCGCTGCTGCTGCGGCTCTCTCCCTTGGGGGTTTCTCATTCTCCCACTCAACCTGCCCCAAAGGTCATGGTGGTGATAGTGGTTGTGGGTGGCTGCCGCCTCCTCCTCCGCCTCCTCCTCCTCCTCCTCCTCCTCCTCCTCTCAAAATTTTGCCAGTTCCAGCCCCTGCCCACCCCACCCTGTTTCTCTTCCTTTGAGGTTCGCTGTGTGAGACTCTATTCCCCTCTGTAGCTCTGTCTTGCCATCCTGTATCACCCCCGCTCCACCCCAGCCACCCTCAGCTCTCGATGCCTGCCTCACCTATCTGGAGTTGTCAGGGATCAAACTTGGGGCCTTTTCCATGCAAAACATGTGCTCATCTGCTGAGCTGTGGTCTTTCCCCAACACTCTTCTTTTTTTTCTGGGAAGTCTTTGGATCACCTGCCTAGTCCCTATACCCTACTGGAACTAAGCCAAACCAGGCATAATCACATATTCTTCCCCTGATTACCCAGTTCCCTCCCCCCTTCTATTTCTCCCCCTTCCTTATTTCACTATGTGGGGTGTGTGTGTCTGTGTGTGTGTGTGTGTGTGTGTGTTAGAATGTAAGTCCTTGGGGCAGGAACCAGTTGTACCTGTTTGCAATGTGCTCAGATGGTGTTGCACAGGGTTTCACTCCCGCTGAAGGCCCAAGTCTGTAGCTTGAGGGGCCTGGTGGACTTGAGGGCCCTCACTGAGCAAAGCCGGTGGTGACAGGAGCCAGGAGTGCCTTTGACCCACTGTGCTTGCGACATCTGCGGTGTGACCCGACCTAGGGGAAGTGGAACCGGCATCCGTTATGCATGCGCAGGTTCCATCTGGGCTGCACGACCGTACTGCACTCTACACGGGTCTGTCTTTGAAGGCAACTTGGACACGTCAGCTGGTACAGGATGTGGCCGTTCACGTCCTTGTTGGGGCTAGACAGTTAGATCACACATAGTACTGCAATGATGTGCCAGCTGCATCATCATCCTGGGCTGCAAATATCTTGCTGAAGGTGCTCCTCATTTAACAGAAGCCATTCATTCTCCACCATGCATCGCATTCAGAAAACCACCTTGTTGCTTAAAGCAGCACTTAAACAAGGTATTTGCAACCCAGGATTTACACACCAGTGTAAATCAGCACACTGCTGCACACTGCCTGCGATTACCTCCAAGAAGCCACTTCTTTTAGAAGCACAGGTACTAACAAAACTTTTTGCAATACACGTTCACTGCACTTTCACTGGTGTAATTTATTTAATTGAACGTAGGAAAAAAAGTAAAGATGTCACATGCAATATGTAGGAAAAACTGCACGGATCTAAGAACATGACTGGAACACGCTCCCCACTGCCAGCCCTGCTATTCTTTCGGCACCAGGTCAAGGAGACTGCCCTGCTCTCCGTGCGGAGGCATTTAACAGCTCTAAACAGCACGGGGGGCGGGGGGAGCTATCTCAGCTTTTTAAAACAGGCCTAGTTGTATTAACTTGTCCTAGTTATTTAAGCCATTTAAATTCAGATTTTATTTTTTTGTAGTGATATTTATGATGTTTTTATTGTTATTTGTATTTTAAACTGTATTTTATGCATTGTTGTAAACCGCCCAGAGAGCTTTGGCTATTGGGCGGTATAGAAATAAAATAAAATAAATAAATAAAAATATTCCGAAACCATAAATCTGTTATCCTTACCAAACACTAGAGCAGCCTGTGGCAAGACATTTAAACTCACCTGAACATAGTCTCTCAGATTTACAGTTTATTTATTTATTTATTTATTATATTTATCAATCGCCCATCTGGCCGGTCACCCGGCCACCCTGGGCGATGTACAATTAAAATGCAGCAAAACAACACAACAAAATACAATAATTAAAACAATATAAAAAATTCTCATTAAAAACCTAACCCACCCCATATTCCCGCCTGAACAGACATGTTTTTAATGCACGGCGGAAGCTCATCACGGAGGGGGCATGGCGAAGGTCACTAGGGAGGGAGTTCCATAATGTGGGGGCCGCCACAGAGAAGGCCCTCTTCCTAGTCCCCACCAGCCTGGCTGCTCTGGCTGATGGGATAAGGAGAAGGCCGTCCGTGGCAGACCTTGTTGAGCGGCCTACTTGATGTTGCTGGAGGCGCTCCTTGAGATAAACTGGGCCGGAGCCATGTAGGGTTTTAAAGGTCAAAACCAACACCTTGAATTCGGCTCGGCAAGCAACTGGTAGCCAGTGCAACTCATTAAGCACTGGCGTGATGTGATCACGCCGGCGGCTGCTCTTAATCAGGCGAGCCGCCGCGTTCTGTACCAGCTGAAGCTTCCGGACCGTCTTCAAGGGTAACCCCACGTAGAGCGCATTACAGTAGTCTAGGCGAGAGGAGACCAAGGCATGAACCACTGATGGGAGCAGTTGTTTCCAGTTGAACAAACAAAGGACACTGACAGGAAGGACAGAAAGGAAAACTTCTGGATCTGCAGACTCAGGACTCTTAGTGCACATGGCCTTAATCTGGAGGACAATTCCTAAGTTTTATTTATTTATTCAATCATTTATTTATCTATTTATTTATTTATATTTATTCATTCATTTTTCTATACCACCCAATAGCCGAAGCTCTCTGGGCAGTGTACAACAATAATTAAAAACAAACAATAAAATACAGTTAAAAATATAAACAATAAAACATTATGAGATTTTTTAAAACCAATTTTAAAAGTATCTCTAAAACAAGTTAATAAAACACGACCGCAAAAACAGTTTTCTACCTCACCATATACCATTTAATTATTAAAAACCTCAACGCAGAGGGCAGCCTTAACCTGGTGCTGAAAAGATAATAGAGTTGGCGCCAGGCGGGCCTCAGGGGGGAGCTTGTTCCACAGTTGGGGGGCTACCACAGAGAAGGCCCTCCCCTTGTCGCTGCCCTCCAAGCCTCACGTGGAGGTGGCAGTCGGAGGAAGGCCCCAGATCATGTTGAACGTAGTGTACGGGTAGATTGTGGTTGGTTTTATACCACTCATACCTCTGTTTTTTTTTCCCTCCGTAGGAATTTTCTTCTCCCAGCATTCCAAACTGCTACTCTTGGTATCCGTTTAATATCACAGCGACTGATGAGATGGAAGCTGAAACGTTTAGCTCAAAATGTATTTTGAAATTACTCTGTTGTCAGTCTATCTATCTTTCTTAGATATTTTAACTTAAGACCTACTGCACCCATAGCGGATCCGGAGCCTCCTTGTAGCTGTGCTGTTGTGCCACTTTATACCTGTATGTATCACTACGACCACAAACAAGGAGCCAATTCTTTCTCTGCCTGGCTGCAGGCTTCTTGCCCTCATAGAAAATTGGACATCCAGCTCCCACCACAATGCCAAGCGGAAATCAAAGATGCCAGAAGAAAATATAATGAGTTGCACTGGCTACCAGTTGCTTGCCGAGCCGAATTCAAGGTGTTGGTTTTGACCTTTAAAACCCTACACGGCTCCGGCCCAGCTTATCTCAAGGAGCGCCTCCAGCAACACCAAGTGGGCCGCTCAACAAGGTCTGCCACGGACGGCCTTCTCCTTATCCCATCAGCCAGAGCAGCCAGGCTGGTGGGGACTAGGAAGAGGGCCTTCTCTGTGGCGGCCCCCACATTATGGAACTCCCTCCCTAGTGACCTTCGCCATGCCCCCTCCGTGATGAGCTTCCGCCGTGCATTAAAAACATGGCTGTTCAGGCGGGAATATGGGGTGGGTTAGGTTTTTAATGAGAATTTTTTATATTGTTTTAATTATTATATTTTATTGTGTTGTGTTGCTGTATTTTAATTGTACATCGCCCAGGGTGGCCGGGTGACCGGCCAGATGGGCGATTGATAAATATAATAAATAAATAAATAAATAAATAACAATGGAGAAAAGATCGTTGTTGAAACAGAAACTCTTTCCCGCGAGGACCAAAGGTGGCTGCCCAGTGCTTGGCCCACAGACACAGAACTGCAACATCTTTGCAGCCCCATTGAAAGCTTGTGGGTTGCACTCCCTTTGGTGGATCACAATTTGAGGCTGAGAGCACTTGAGGCTGACGTGACTGGGGCCTCCCGCTTAACAGTTCCTGCTCTTAGCCACTCCATCACACCATCAAGGGTTGTTCGTCGTGGGGGCTAATTCCTGATCACAGAGTATTTCACGGGGTGTTTGCAAATCCAGCCACACGGGGACAACATTAGCTTCCCACCGAACACTTTCTCCGAGGGAAGCCATTGTCACTTCTGCGTCGCATGAGAGGCACCATTGAGGCATGCGAGAGCAAGCCTATTTTGAAGGCGTTTTTAAGATGCTGAGAAGTAAAAGTCCCTGGAACCCCCTGCTGAATGGTGCATGGCGGCACAAAAGACCTTGACATTTTGTGAATTTAATTTAATACCTTTCTACAAAGAAGCAATTACACTTACGACATTATGGATAAGAGCTGAGGCCAAAGTAACACTCTAACCAGGCCTGAAAGGGATATTATTAAGGGAATCTTTGTCTATTGTGAATTCCTTCAACTCGGAGCTGGCCTAGGTGCCTATTGTCAACTCCAGATACAAGCCAATTGATGACAGGCTCTCAGAAAAACAATTTGGGCTCTTAGCAGACTTTAAAGTTTGATCTACAAAACCCATGCAGCAGAAAAGAAGCTTTCCTCTTCCAAAAATCCTTCATGTGGAAAGGTGAGACTAGTTTAGCTCAGAGACAGCGGAGAGTGTGCGTGCATTAATTAAATCAAAATAAACCTAGTATTATTCAAGAGCCGGCAGCAGAATAGTTACAGCTTAGCAGGACCGCTTGTCTTGTGTTGGATTGACTCCCTTTAGACCAGGGCTCTCCAACCTTTGGGTCCCCAGATGTTGCTGGCCTACAGCTCCCAGCATACCCAGTCAGCATGGCTAATGGCAAGGGATTCTGGGAGCTGTAGTCTAGCAACATCTGGGGACCCAAGGTTGGAGAGCCCTGTTTTAGACCCTTTGGACCAGCCTAACAACAGTAAACATGAGCAACAATTTAGAGACTCACAATCCTAGATTGGTCGCAGAGTGATTGCTAGGCTGACTATGTGTTTTACAGAGGACAGTCTTCTATTTGAAACTGCTTATCAAAATTTGCAGATGACACAAAGTTGGGTGGAACAGCTAATACTCTGGAAGACAGAAACAAAATTCAAAGTGACCTCGATAGGCTGGAGCGCTGGGCCGAAAACAACAGAATGAAATTTAACAGGGATAAATGCCAAGTGCTGCACCTAGGGAGAGGAAACCAAATGCAGAGTTACAGAATGGGGGACACTTGGCTCAACAATACTACAAGTGAGAAGGATCTTGGAATTGTGGTAGATCACAAACTGAATATGAGCCAGCAATGCGACGTGGCTGCAAAGAAGGCAAATGCAATTTTGGGCTGTATTAATAGAAGTATAGCTTCCAAATCGCGGGAAGTGATAATTCCCCTTTACTCGGCACTGGTTAGGCCTCATCTTGAGTACTGCGTCCAGTTCTGGGCACCTCACTTTAACAAGGACATAGACAAACTGGAGAGGGTTCAGAGGAGGGCAACAGGATGATAAAGGGACTGGAAACAAGGCCCTATGAGGAGAGACTGAAAGAACTGGGCATGTTTAGCCTTCAGAAGAGGAGACTGAGGGGAGATATGATCGCACTCTTCCAGTATTTGAAGGGATGTCACACAGAGGAGGGCAAAGATCTCTTCTCGTTCATCCCAGTTTGCAGGACACGGAATAATGGGCTCAAGTTACAGGAACCTAGATTCCACCTAAACATCAGGAAAAATTTCCTGACTGTCAGAGCAATAAGACAATGGAATCAACTACCTAGGGAGGTGGTGGGCTCTCCCAGTCTGGAGGCATTCAAGGTGCGGTTGGACAGACATCTGTCAGAGATGCTTTGACCTGGATTCCTGCATTGAGCAGGGGGTTGGACTCGATGGCCTTGTAGGCCCCTTCCAACTCTACTTTTCTATGATTCTATGATTCTATGGTTGCCAGAGGACCGTCCTCTATTTTGAAGACATCCTCTATTTGGAGCTCTGTCCTGTCCAAGTCCAGTTTGAAGATAAAGAGCCGTCAGAAGGAAGAGCAAAAGGGCCTTGAAGTTGCCCATCAGGAGTACCGGTTGGACAGCAGACTGAGCAAGGCACGCAGGCCCCCTCCTGCTCACAGGCTTCCACACTATGGTGAGATGGACTGTATTTTTATTTAAATTATCATAATTATGTCTAAATTTGCATCCACACAAATATAATAGCTTATGCAAATTTTATGCAAATAGGTGTCCACTTTTTTAAAAAAAAATGTATCTCCCATCCCCCACCATCACCAACAGAAGGAGAAATGTCTTGGAAATAACGGGTAAACATAATACAATACTTGAATGGTGTAACTCACGTGTCTGTTCCCTGCATAGGCCGCATCTTCATCTCTTAGCAGAGAACAGGCCTAATTTACCTCAGAGACTTTATTTTCTAGACATTTCTCCTTCCCTCAAGGCACAATCCTATGCAAGTTTAGACAGAAAAAAGGACTACAACTCCTAGCATTCCCCAGCCAGCATAGCTGGGAGTTGTAGGCCTTTTTTTCTGTGTAGGAATGTGCCGTGTGTGTGTGTGCGGAGAGAGAGTAAGAGAGATTTCTCCCTTTTTGCCTTCACCCTGGAAATCCCTGGGAAGGCCTTCTGTCAGGGCTGGTGAAATCTCATGCACAGGTAGCCATTCTCAAACTACTTCATCATCAGCTCTTCCTGACAGTGTTATGAGCCTAAAAAGCTACCTTGGAACATGGAAGCTCCATCACTACCAGTCATGGTCTGAAGGAAGGAAAGGGGGGGAAGTAGTGATGCATACATCAAGGGGCCATGTTTTCCGGCCGAAACCTGCCCTTCCTCCAAGGTTCCCAGCCGCTGGGTACCCGTACAACAATTCTGCAAGGCAGATCTGGCTGAAAGAGAAAAACCCATGAGGAGGTGAGATCTTCATCGACCGCTACAAGTGCAGTGGGCCTTCCATATTCAGAGGCAGTATCTGAGCACCAGTTGCTGGCCAATGGGAGAAGCTGGCGAAGGCAGTGGAAGGAGGCAGTTGCCCTCATGGTTGTGGGCATCCCAGAGGTGTCTTACTGCCCACTGTGGGAAGGAGGTCCCTGCACAGCTCTTCTGATGTTCTTTTGATCACCGCCGGGTCACCCAGTGAGCTTTATGGCTAAGTGGTGGTGCAAAGCCAAGTCTCTCTCATCCGAAACCGGCACTCAGTCTGCTTCACAACGCTGGCTGGCAGGGGGTGGCCGGGCACGCTGCCCCTTCATGACCTCTGTGGGGAGGCAATACAGTATGTGGGCATTCCCTTAGCCTACCTTCCAGCCAGGTACAAAACAGCAAGGAAACATAATCTCTGGGTAAGCAGCCATTTGCAAACGTCCGGTGTGATCACAAACCAGTAGCCACTCGAGGGCACGATCCTATGCACGTTTAGACAGAACAACATCCTACAACTCCCAGCATGTCTCACCCTGCTGAGAACTGGACTTTTTTCTGTCTAAACAGGCATAGGATTGTTCCTCTGTGAGCTGCGTTGTCTTCTGCTGTTCAGCTCTCAGCTCTCCGCCTTGCTGTATGGAAGACTGTGCCTGTTGCATGGGGATCTATGCGACTGCTCTGTAAATAGTTCTCAGGACCGGTGCAGGGCAGTTTGGCGCCCTAGGCGGAATTATATTTAGCGCCCCCCCTCTCGTGCCGTGGGGGGGGCTCCGGAGCAAAGCAGCCCTGCTCTGCAACCCCACGCCCCACACGCCGCCACCACCACCTACCTACCTACCTACCTTCCCCCCGCCCTGGCTGCTGCCGCCGTCTCCGAGGAGGAAGTGACGCGACGGGACCCCCGCGCTCTGTTTTTTGCCGGGGAAACCAGGGCAACAGGGCTGTTTAAGCCCTGTTGCCCTGGTTCCTCCCGCCAAAACAACGCGGGCGGGGCTCCAGAAGCGACGCAGAGAAGGTAGGTGGTGGGGGGCAGGTGCGGGGGCGGGGGGAGGCGCGGCGGCGGCAGTGGGCGGGGAGGCACGGCGGTGGCAGCGGGTGGGGAGGTGTGGCGGCGGCAGGCCGGGAGGCGCGGTGGCGGCGGCGGGCAGGGGAGGTGCAGTGGCAGCGGCGGGTGGGGGGAGGTGCGGAGGCAGCTTTGGCGAGCGGGGGGGAGGCCTGGCGGGGGCGGCGCGGTGGCAGCGAAGAGGAGCGCAGCGTTTCTGCGCCCTCTTCAGCCATGCGCCCTAGGCAACCGCCTAGTTTGCCTAGCGGTAGCGCCGGCCCTGATAGTTCTGTTATGCTTGGAAGCCTCAGTAAAGGTTTTTGCTGATGAACATCTGAGTCTTCTTGTCGTCTGTGAACACATGCTGGAGCAGCGCATCTGAACACAGAGGAGTAGAGCTCCCCTTGGGTAGATCTGGGGCTTCAAAGCAGCCACTAATCCAGTTTCATCGTGTCATCCATCTTTAAAGGCATTTCCTGGGCCAACCGATAAGCAGGGCATGGGACTTTATCTGTACTAAAGTCCAGTGTAGCCAGTGTAGCGTAGTGTTGGACTGGGACTCGGGAGATCCGGGTTCTAGTCCCCGCTCGGCCATGAAGCTCACTTGGGTGACTTTGGGCCAGTCACTGACTCTCAGCCTAACCTACTTCACAGGGTTGTTGTGCGGATAAAATGGAGAGGAGGAGGAGGACTATGTAAGCCGCCTTGGGTTCCTCGCAGGAAAAAAGGTGGGGTATAAATATAATAAATAAATAAATACTAACCACACAGATATTATATTAGGTATTATTTTATCTGAACCTCCACACCCACCATCCGATAACCCTGACTGGTTTGGGTATAGGTGTACGGTGATGGTTTAAGTGACGGGCTGGAGTTTTATTTATGAGCTGGTCAACCAGAAAGAGTTAAAAAAATGTATTCTGAATACTCATCAGGTAGATAAAGAGTGTACATTCTTTGGTAATTCTGCCTTGTTGAATATTCCCTCATGTCTAGCACAGCATTTCCTTTAAAGGCTCTGCAAGCTGCTGCATCTTTCCCTTTCCCTTAACACTTTCAGGGAATGTGGTATTCCTCTTACTAAGAAAATTGCACATAAAAATGGAAGAATTTTCCCCTGGGTGAAAACACTGATAACATTTCTTTCCCGCTGTGTGTGGGTTCTGTGAGCCTCTAACGGATTGTGCCAATCTATACTCCTTCCAGATCAATAGCCTGCTCCAGATCAATTTTAAGTGGTGCTTAATAAAGTGTTTCGAGAGATCTTCTAGCTGTGGCATTTTGTTTTACTGGGTCTCTAAAAGATTCAGAACATGGTGGCTTTCTTGCTTTTTCTCCTGGGCAGAGAAAAGAATTTGCTATTGCATTTTTAGATGGCATATAATTAAATAAAATTAAAATAAAGAGACCCAAGAGGTGTTTAAAGAAAAATGTACTTTTAAAAATGTCTATTTTATTATATTTATTCATTTATTTATTTATTTTATTATATTTGTTAATCGCCCATCTGGCTGGCCACCCGGCCACCCTGTATATACCGTATTGCCAGTTCTAACTGAAAAGAAACATAGAAGAAAGGAAACATAGAGAGCCAGTGTGGTGCAGTGGTCAGAGTGCTGGACTGGGACTCGGGAGATCCGGGTTCTAGTCCCCTCTAAGCCATGAAGCTCACTGGATGACTTTGGGCCAGTCACTGACTCTCAACCTAACCTACCTCACAGGGTTGTTGTTGTGAGGATAAAATGGAGAGGAGGAGGAAAACGGAAGCCACCTTGGGTTCCTTGCAATAGGAAAAAAAGGCAGGATATATACATAATAATAAAATGTTATAATAATAATAAAATTTCCCCCCTAAATAATCAATATACCATCAGAGAAATCCACAGGAAACGCTAAATTTGAGCTGGACAAGTGTACACATACATGCAGTCCTTCAAGTTCTATTTATACAGAAATACCTTCCTCTGGGGGCTGATGCTCCGGGCAGTGGTAAACCTAATGTTGTCATCATAGGTTGTGTTCTTTATTTGTGAACATTTCTTTAAAAAAGAAAGATTCCCGCTTGCATTCACATTTGAGGTTGTGAACAGGGCATGTTCACCCGAGTTGCAAACAGCAATGAAATTCTCATACAACCCAATCACTAGCATGGTTGAATCTGCAGGGATTCAAAAGCAAACTTGTAGGTACTCAGCACTCAAAGCCCCAGCAGGCCTGGATGGACAAATCTCCCAGTTTCCATTTTCTGCCACATTCAGTTTTTTTCTCCTCTCAAGTTCTTTCTGTCCCAAATATGATAAAAATTGTGAATTTGGATAAGTTCTTTTCAAAATTGGACTGAAACAAAAACGCCCATCCCTACGGCATGTCAAGGAGCGTCTCCAGCAACATCAAGTAGGCCACTCAACAAGATCCGCCACGGATGGCCTTCTCCTTGTCCCATCAACCAGAGCAGCCAGGCTGATGGGGACTAGGAAGAGGGTCTTTTCTGTGGCGGCCCCCAAACTTTGGAACTCTCTCCCCAGTGACCTCCGCCATGCTCTATCTTTGATGAGCTTTCGCCATTCATTAAAAACATGATGGGCGATTAAAACATGATGGACCAGATGGGCGATTAACAAATATAATAAATAAATAAACATGGCTTTTCAGGTGGGAATATGGGGTGGGTTAGGATTTTAACATTTTATATTGTTTTAAGTGTATTTTAATCTGTTTTGTTTTATTCTATGTTGTACATCATCCAGAGTGGCTGGGTACCGGCTAGATGGTCGATTTAGAAATACAATCAATCAATCAATCAATCAATGTAGAGGGCTACTGGGGTACACTTTCCCCACTTCAGACCGAAGGTGCTGGTGGGGGACTAAATGCTCCTCCGTAGAAAAAATTCCCTGCACACTGAGAACAGCAGGTCAGGAGGAAGGGCTCTAGTCTATCCCTGACATGCCAGTTTTCCATGTGCAGGGAATTTATGCTTGCTCTTTGTATCAGAGGAGCCTTGAGCCCGGGGTGAACCCCACCAGCAGTCCAGACAATTTCAATTCATTCATTATATGGTCACAGACCCATTAAACAGTCCTGACAAATTTTACCACCTCAGTCCCAAGCGAGCCTGGGGCAGCCCATCCCACCCAACCAAGGGGGACGTGCAGTTTCCAGCCCACAGCTCATCCATCCAGGTCTCTCTGAACGGCACTGCCTGGATTAGCAATTAAACGTTTCATATTTTTTTAACCTAGAACCCAAAGGGGGGGGGGAAGTGAACCTGATTATGTTTGAAGTCTGTGATGTAAGATACAACCAGAGCAGCAAAGTGGTTGAAATTATAGTCTGATAAGTTCAGAGTGAGGTTTTTTCCCCCCACAGATCCATAAATTAAAGTTTTAGAAAAAGCCTTTGATGCTAAATTTAGGCTCAAAAATAAATCACACAGTAGCTCACATGAAAGAATTTTTAAACTCCTTGGAAGGAATAGCTTCCAGTAAATATTTCAAGTTTTTTCAACCCCTTCCTTCTACTTGGGTGTGCCTCTATTAGTCTAAGACTCTCACTCAGAATTGTATTGTTTATAGCCAATGGCCATCACAATACATACATATATACATGAAGTATAAAATAAAATAAAAACAGGTTGAACATTAAATATAATGAAACAAAATGCTATAAAATAATCAAGGTTTAGAAACATTCTTTCTGTATGGCCCCCTTATGGTTTGGCAGTAGTTTGGTTTATAAAGGCTGCCCTTATTTTCCTTGCAGCTAATGCAAATAAAGCTATCCTGTAGCTAATAAATTTGTCCACATCAGCCAACAACCATCTAATTTTAAAATCATCTGATTGGCCTTCTAAAGTAGTCTGAAAAGGAAGAATAAATCTGGCCCTGGGTGAATTATATAGTGGACAATATAGAATATAATGTACCAGATCTTCAATGTGCCCTGTTTCACATATGCAAAAACGCTCTTGTGCAGGTCTGTTAGAAAACCTTCCAGCCAAATACTCAGTGGGCATTGTTTCAAATCTGAGCTGGGTAAAAGCATGCCTAACAGGGAAGAAGGTTAGCTCTCGCAGATAGCTTGCCCTTTTGTGATCTGTTTTAAGCTTGGCGTACCAAGTGGCAGATTTGCAGTTTTTTGTATATTCAAGATCTCCTTTGGCATCTTCGCCAAACACAATATCTCGGATCTTATAGTCAGACACATCCTGCATTGTCGTTGCTAAGGGAATCGAGTAACTCAGCATCAAGCATCTGCAAGAGTTTGCCCAGCCTTCTCTATTCTGCAACTCCAAAAAGCATAGTTTTGCTAAATGGTTTTCTGGCAATGATGTTAATTTTTTCCAATATAATATTATGGATTTGTGTATACGTGCATTCAGGGAAGGGAGACCTAGTTCAGTCCTTAATAGTGCACCAGGTGTACTGTGTGGCACTGCCAAGAGCATGCGCAGGAACTTGTTTTGTATTATCTCAAGTTCATCTCTACAGTAACTGCCCCAGATTGGTGCACCATATAAGAGATGGAACACAGTCTTGGCTGCAAAGATCTTTAAAGTTGGTTCTACTAAGCAATGGCCCTCAGTATAGTGCAGTCTCTTTATAGGTCCTAGTAAATGGGCAGCTGAGGCCGTAATTGCCTCGAAGTGGGTATGCCATAGGGTATTTTCAGCAAAAATCAATCCTAAATACTGGAATGAACGACATTGCTCAATACTGTGTCCATCTAGGGTCCATTTATGCTGCTCATGCCTTTTGGCGAACAAGACCACTTTTGTTTTGCTGTAATTAATCATAGAATCATAGAATCATAGAAAAGTAGAGTTGGAAGGGGCCTACAAGGCCATCGAGTCCAACCCCCTGCTCAGTGCAGGAATCCAGGTCAAAGCATCCCTGACAGATGATTGTCCAGTTGCACCTTGGATGCATGAATGGATAGACCTTCCTGTTTACAGTAATTTCCAAATTTAGTAAGTAATTTTCTCATGCCAATTTGCGTTAATGAGATAAGTGCCATGTCATCCGCATAGAGCAGGACTGGGACCTTCTGTTCCCCAACTGCAGGAGGGAAATAGGTAGGGGAGGAAAGCTCCTGAGTGATCTCATTTATATAAAGGTTGAATAATAGTGGTACCAGAATGCAGCCTTGTTTGACTCCCCTTACTGTTGGGATTGGATCAGTAAGGGAACCTGCCATGCCAACTCGAATTTTAATATCAGTTTTAGTATAAAGTTGTTGCACGAGGAACTGCAGATGTTTATCAACTGAGATGGCATCTAGTTTCTCCCATAGACGTTGTTTATCTATTGTATCAAATGCAGATGAGAGATCTACAAATGTAATATATAGCTTTTTTGCTGGACTATTTACGTACTTTTGAATAAGGTACCGGTAGTTCAGGACAAAGCATTGATCTATTGTGCTATGTCCCTTGCGAAAGCCTGCCTGCATCGGGGACAAAACCTGATGTTCTTCAACCCATTGGTCCAATTTGTCTAGGAGATGCCGTGCATATATTTTAGTGGGAACATCAAGTAGACTTATTGGACAGTAATTTTTTGGGTCCCCTCGATCACATTTCTTATAAATTGGGACAATAATGCTAGATGTCCAGCCATTTGGCAGAATTCCAGGCGCATTAATTGTTGTGAATAGTGTTACCAGGATTGGTGCCCACCACTCTGGGTCTATGCGGAAGATTTCAGGCGGCAGCATGTCCCAGCCTGGGGCTTTACCCAATGATAGTCTCCCAATTAAACTTTTAATTTCTGCTTCGGTGACAGGGGCCATATAGGTAGCGCCTCCAAAACTACCCCATCCTTTGTTCCATACCGTGCAAAGTGGCTTTCTTTAGAGCTGCCTTTATACATACGGTATTCTCAAAATGCAAGACCCATTTAGTCGTTGGGATTTGACCCTCTACTGCTGGTCTTGTTTGCTTAAGTCCACCTGCTACAAGGTCCCAAAAATATTTTTCGTTCTTGCTGATTATGGCTTGCCCAAGGTCCTTCCAAAATTTATTTGCATAACTCTTCTTTTTGGATCTTAGAAGTTTCTTATGAGCACTTCACTGTATTAAAAACTTCCTGATTTGGTCATCATCTTTGTGTTTTCTTAAAAATCTGGCTACTTTTACCAGAGACTGTTTACTTTTTCTACACTCCGCATCAAACCAGGATTTTGTATATGGTTCTGTCTTTTGGTGCTCAGTTTTAACCAAAAAGGGTCTTAGTGGTTCTAACAGGGCCTGGTACAGATTGAGGGTATTACCTGTCTTGTTTATAAATTCATCTCTTAACTTCATCATACAGTTATGCCTTGGATTGAGAGCATAATTCGTTCCGGAAACGTGCTTGTAATCCAAAACACTCTTATATCAAAACAAAATCCCCCAAAAAAAATTTGTACAGAGATTTTTAATTTAAGCTGTACTACAGTACTTGTATTGCAAGACGTCGCTTGTATATCAAGTCAAAAAAATTTAAATAAATATTAAAAAATTT
Source organism: Shinisaurus crocodilurus (assembly GCA_021292165.1). Taxonomy (NCBI): domain Eukaryota; kingdom Metazoa; phylum Chordata; class Lepidosauria; order Squamata; family Shinisauridae; genus Shinisaurus; species Shinisaurus crocodilurus. The sequence continues at coordinate 318,597,776 of CM037876.1, read as the reverse complement.
GCTTGTCTTGCAAAACGCTCTCAAACCAAGTTACTTGCAATCCAAGGTATTACTGTAGTCTGATTCCCCAAAGTTTGCTTTACTTCATCTGCCAGAGTTAATGTCCATCTTACGCCTTTCTCCAATGCACACACCCTGCATAGAGTGTGTGACAGTGGACAATTTCTTGCTCTTTGCATAGTCTAAGACTCTGGCCTATAGAGGACCCATTGATGGGATGTGGTGGGGCTGGGGTGAGGGTGGGTGGAAGGATGCAGATCTCTTCTGGAACTTTCCCACTAACTTTGGAACAGTTCTAAAAGAGTGTGTGTTTTGATTGTGTTTTAGTTTTAATTGTTTTCATATTGTATTTTAACATTGTATTTGTTCTAGGACAGTGATGGCGAACCTTTTTGAGCCCGAGTGCCCAAACTGCAACACAAAACCAACTTATTTATTTCAAAGTGCCAACACTGCAATTAAACCTGAATACTGAGGTTTTAGTTTTAGAAAAACAACTCATACAGTTGTCTGAACTAATTAACATCTTTTGTCTTTAAAGAAAAACACAATAACAGAGCTTTCAATGATACCTACCGTTTTTGTTGGGAAAACAATCAACTCAAAAAATTATTATAGTACTACATTGTACACATAGCCTGAAGGGAATTTATACAAACTTTAAAAATAATTAGGCACATGTATTTTTGGATAAGGGATTCTCAACTTGTAATATGATTATATGCCAGACTGAAATTGTATGGGGCAAGCTTTACCCCGGGTCCTTTCCCTGCTTCTACAGATGTCAGATTAGTAAAAGTAAAAGTCAACCTGTACTAAGATGAGCAAGATAAACAAGAAAACTAAACGTGCTTAACACATTTTAAACACTTTATGTCTTGGACTGCAAACACTGCATTAGGTAAAAGTTTGCATTGGGCATGCTTTTGCACAATTGATGTGATTTTTGCTATTGCATGCATGCTGATAATTTGTCAAACCTTGGCTCATACTCGGTTAGTTTGAGAGCAACACATGCAGCACTCGGGTCAACTGTTAGGGCTTTACATCCAAGCCATACTCTGTGCATCATTCTTCAAAATCTTTTAAATGTGATAACAATGTAGAAAAGAATTCTGTAACAGGAATTCTAGAATAAAATCATTCTGTTCCACACTGTGAGAAAGAACAAGATCATTAGTGTAATGCAGAAGGGGACGGTCTTTTCGCGATCTGGTGACCAATGGCTCGAGTGCCCACAGAGAGGTCCCTGCGTGCCAGCTGTGGCACCCGTGACATAGGTTCGCCATCACTGTTCTAGGAGCTGCCCAGAGAACTTGTGCTACGGGGCAAACTATATAAATATAATAAATAAATAAATACCTTTGCACTCTGCAGATCTTCAAAGGCACATGTGCTCTTATTAAGAAGAAAATTAAAAATGGCATGGCTGGAGTAGACTGAGGCCCATCTGGTCCAGTATCTTATTTCCAATGGTGAGCAGACAGATGCTTGTAGGAAACATACAAGCAGGACAGAACGGCGACAGCCTATCCCTGCTTCTTTGTCCCAAGCATCTGAAATCCATTATTCTGTATACATTTATTTATTAAAGTTATATCCCATGCGTCAAAAACATTTTTCCATCTGGTATATTGCCTTTGTACATGGAGGATCTATTTATGGCTAATAGCCTTTGGTAGACTTCTCATCCTCCATGAATTTGTCTAGTCATTTTTAAAAAAAAACTATCAAGGCAAGTGGCCGTCACCACATCTTAGAATCATAGAATCATAGAATAGTAGAGTTGGAAGGGGCCTACAAGGCCATCGAGTCCAACCCCCTGCTCAGTGCAGGAACCCAAGTCAAAAAAATCCCTGACAGATGGCTGTCCGGCTTCACCTTGAATGCCTCCAGAGTGGGAGAGCCCAACACCTCCCTAGGTAGTTGGTTCCATTGGCATATTGCTCTAACAGTCAGGAATTTTTTCCTGATGTTTAGGTGGAATCTGGGTTCCTGTAACTTGAGCCCATTATTCCGTGTCCTGCAATCTGGGATGATCGAGAAGAAATCCTGGCCCTCCTCTGTGTGACAACCTTTCAAGTACTTGAAGAGCGCTATCATATCTCCCCTCAGTCTCCTCTTCTGAAGGCTAAACATGCCCAGTTCTTTCAGCCCTGTGGTACCCCGCTCGTTACCAATCCCCAGTTTGAGAAGGAACCATTGATAAGCACTCTTTGAGTCCGATTCTTTAGCCAATTGTGGATCCACCTGATAGTTGTTCCATCTAGCCCACTTTTAGCTAGCTTGCTAATCAGGATATCATGAGGCACTTTGTCGAAAGCTTTGCTGAAGTCCAGATATATTATGTCCACAGTATTCGCACAGTCCACAAGGGAGGTTACCCGATCCAAAAATGAGATCAGATTGGTCTGGCAGGATTTGTTCTTGACAAATCCATGCTGGCTTCTCGTAATCACTGCATTGTTTTCAAGGTGCTTGCAGACTGACTTGTCTTCACTAGTGAATTCCATAAGCTTCTTACATGTTGGGTCAAGAGGGAATGTCTTTTCTCCTGATGGCACCATCTGAGTAGCCAACTGTTCACTTTCAGTATTTTTCCTTCCCTATGAATGCCCTGACCTCAATCCTTCACTTGCCTTCCCAGAGCCCAAAAGCTGAGTGCGGCATTTTTGGATTGGTTGTGTTGTTGTTAAAGTCCGCTGAAGCGGAATCAGGAGAAGAAGAACTACAGTAACAACCACTACTGCTCAGGCACAGCAGCAGGCGGCAGCATTGGAAAGCCCCATGGGAGGAAGTCCTGATTAAGACCTCTAGGGAGCATTTCTGAAAACACAAGCAGCCAGAGATGCTGCAAGGGCGGAACAGGATAAAAATGGTACAGTAAACAGGGCACACACACACACACCTCCTTACAGTCAGGTAAGCACTGAAGCCCTGCGCACTGAGAAAGTTCTCACCCCTTCCCACAATATTTGGGTGCAATTTCTTTCCACCCCTCCCCCACTTCAAGGAATGGTCAAAAATAGATTGGAAAACTGGACACGGTGCTAGTCTTGTTGGGGTCCACCACAATGTTAATTAGCAGCCAATTTTTTTAATGGAACGGAACTTCTTATCAAGCGCTCAAGTCACAAAACAAAATACGCCGAATAGACAACTTTTTATTCTTAAAAATAATAATAAATTCAGGATGAAAGCAGGCAATTTAAAAACACACAGAGAAACCATCCAAGAGCTGCTCCCACGCAAAATTTCATTTGCAACTCCATTGCCAGCCATTAATGGTTTTCTCCGTGTACGATCAAGGAGCTACATAAATGCAGGAGAAATAAACAAACTTGAGATTTTAACTACAATTTGTTGGCAGAGCTATCAGAATTGCTTTCAGCTGTTTCACCTCTGAAGTACTCTAAATATTAAAACCCTATTTTCTGAGCCAATGTTAACCTGGAAAATCAAAACAATTTCTTACACAAACCATTTTTAAGCTGAAAAAGAAGAAGAGGTATCAGAAGAGTTCATGGTTCTACTGAAGGCGTTTTCCACCACCACAAACCCCTGTTCTTCCTCTTCTTATCTCTGGAGTACCACAGCACTCTCTGGAATACAGGATCAAACAGGATGATGGGTGTGGGGAGGCAATTCTCTGGCTGACATTTGGATCATGTGCGTGGGAGGCAGAGAGTGAGGGGTGTAGCGGCCTTCAGTCCACTGAATAAGCACACCTGGATTCCCCCCCCCCCGAGCTGGACACTTCCTGATTATAGGCAGGCACAGCTCCTATAAATAGAACAATTACTCATCTTGCCACCCCGTGCAAGCTACTCACAAGACTCTGAGATGAGTCACGGACAGGTAAGCATCATGAGACCTTGTTTACAGTCGGCACGGAATACTGACACGTTCACCTTTCCATTACATCTCTCCACCCTCAGTCAGTTCCTCTCCCCTCGTTCACACTCACCCACTATGGTACGAGTATGTTTTAGACTGTGCATTGTTACAAAGCAATAATACATGGTTTAGCCCCAATCAGGTGAGGGCAGTAGTATTAGGCGATCACTCGTGACCGAGTAAGATTGCCTTCCAGGATAAAATTACAAAAGAAAATTATAAAAAGAGGAAATTGTAAAAAAAAATGTGTAGACTCTAGCGATGGGTCCGTAAGTGACTGTGGAGGCCAATTCTAGATCCACACAGCTTCCCACAGTGAGGACACAGGTTACCAGATGGAAGATGGTCCTGTAAAGGATTCGTTTGACGTGCTTTTCACTTAGCACGTTTCTCCCTTTCACCTTGCACTCGGGCTTCTTCAAAGTCCATGGAACCTTTGTGAAAGGCCAACCTCCAGTTAGATCGTTCATGGGCCAGAGCTTCCCAGTTCTCGATGTTTATATTGCATTTTTTTAGATTAGCCTTAAGAACATCTTTAAACCTCTTATGCTGACCACCGATATTCCGCTTTCCATCCTTGAGTTGGGAATAAAGTAACTGCTTTGGGAGACGGCAGTCAGGCATTTGAACAACATGACCGGTCCACTGAAGTTGGCGTTGAAGGATCATTTTTTCAACGCTAGTAGTCTTTGCTTCTTTCAGTACACTGACATTTGTTTGCCTATCTTCCCAAGTAATTCGCAGGATTTTCCGGAGGCAACGTTGATGAAATCTTTCAAGGAGGTGGAAGTGACGTTTATAGATTCATAGATTCATAGATCATAGAGTTGGAAGGAGCCTACAAGGCTATCGAGTCCAACCCCCTGCTCAATGCAGGAAACTAGAGGAGGGGTCTCCCATCCAAGTAATAACCAGGCTTGACCCTGCTTAGCTTTCCACACTCAGACAAGCTGAGCCAGCATAAACCACAGGCCTACAATAAAGTTGGTAATACAATGGCTTTATAAACCAGCGTTTAATCATTATAGTGATGATCGGAGGGAGGGAGGGAGCGAGAGAGAGAGAGAGAGCAAGCGGGAGAAGGAGGGAGCCACATTTGCATTTCTGCTGCATGTGTGCTCACTCGCCTTCTGTTTCACACTGTGATTTCCTATTTATGGTGCTCAGTCATAATTATGCCATTAAGCAATGGTGTTTATTATCTTAAGGTAATGACAGGCATGTTGAAAACAAACAGATCTCAACCTGTTCATTTCAGCACAACAGCCATCCCTCTTCTTTGTGGTATTTCTCTTTTAGTTGAAGGCAAATGATTTACCTGCGAAAAACAAAAGCACAAACGGCAAAATCTGTTGTTTGTTTGTTTGTTTATTATATTTAAAGCCTGCCTTTTTTCCTGCAAGGAACCCAAGGCAGCTTACGTAATCCTCCTCCTCCTCTCCATTTTATCCTCACAACAACCCTGTGAGGTAGGTTAGGCAGAGAGTCAGTGACTGGCCCAAAGTCACCCAGTGAGTTTTATGCCTGAGCAGGGACTAGAACCCGGATCTCCCACGTCCCAGTCCAACACTATAACCACTACACCACACTGCAGATTTAGGGGTAGACAGCCCAGGCGACCAGCGAGGGCCCTGTGCTCAAGGGCTGCCTGTCACAGGCTCTCCACTCAATAAGCACTCAACAGATTAAACTAAAGATGTCAGGGAAATCTGCGACAGATTCAAATGAGTTCAGGTTTCTGGGAATCCGACCTCCAGATTCTGCAGCAGGCTGGCTTTTTCTGAGCCCTGCAGATTCCGCAAACTTGTTGACCAGTTGTTGTTTTTTACTTTGGGGTAGGATCTAGTGTGAATTAGTGCAAATTTGCACTAGCGCTGATTCACACTAGATCTGTGCGTTCGCATGAATGTGCTTTATCGCAAGTGCGCACTTGTGGTAATGCTCATTAGTGCTCATGCACACTTGTGCAAGTGGAACAAAATTCTCATACATAAAGACGATGGAACAAAGGACACCAGACCGTCTGCAAAACACACAGAGAATGGATTTAACAAAATCCGTATATCCTTTGCTGAAACAAACGGTAGAAGCTAGAAATGACATTAAAAATTAAGGCATTCAAAGAAGCTGAATTGTAAAATGCTGAGCCAAATTTATTTATGAGGCATTTAGTAAATTCGATAAATAAATAAATAAATAAATAAGCTGAACAAAAGGAGCGGGCAACGATACTCCTCTCCTGAATCAGCATTTCCATTTGGTCTTTGGCCAGCCCTGGGGAGACATGATGAGAGGTGTACAGAATGATGCCTGCTGTGAAGGAAGAGGAGAGGGAGACATTTTTCTCCCTCATTCATAATACTAGACCCCAGTGGGGTCATCCCATGAAGCTGATTGGTGGGAGATTCAGGACAGATCAAAGGAAGGACTTCTTCACACAGCACAGAGTTAAACTATGGAATTCACTTCCACAGGATGTCGTGATGGCCACCAATCTGGATGGCTTTAAAAGGGGATTGGACAAATTCATGGAGGAGAAGGCTATCAGTGGCTACTAGTGCTGATTGGCTATGTACTTCCTCCAGGACCAGAGGCAGTCTACCTATGTGCAGCAGTTGCTGGGGAACATGGGTGGGAGGGTGCTGTTGCACTCATGTCCTGCTTGTGAGCTTCGCATCGGGGCATCTGGTTGGCCACTGTGTGAACAGAATGCTGGACTAGATGGACCTTGGTCTGCTCCAGCACAGCTCTTCTTATGATCTTAACCCACCATTCCCAGAGCTGACATGATTAGCTGATGTTCCATCCAGTGTCAACATGCCCACCGTGCTGCTCCTTCTCCAATGCTTCAGAAGGTTCTGATATGTGGAACAAGCCCTCGCAGTGTACGTGGATGCATCAGGGGACACGCACTGGGCACCTTGTTCCAAGGAGGAGGAGCGTCCTGAGGCAAGCGGAGCCTTCTTCCCCCCCCCCCCAGCCAATGTTGCCACCGCCTTCAAGGAAGGGACCGGATAATGCTGGCATGAGACAGTGGGGGGGCCTGGATTGAACTGGGAGAGGATGGGAGAGGATCATGCAGAGTTATCCCCTGCCCCTCCGTCTTTTATCCTCAGTGTTCCGGAGAGATTCCTTCTGAGAGATGCAGATCCCATGTGAAATCGCTCTTGATCCTGATTGACACTGGGTTGGGGCCAGGGAGGCAGAGATGAAAATTTTCAGAGGAGAGTATGCATTCAAAGAGCTTGAGAATCAGCCACCCAGTTCATTCCCCTTCCAATTATATAGATTTCACTCCATTGCTTCTGCCATCAGTCGCCTACCTACCTTGTTTGGTTTGCGGTAAGCATGAATCACATATAAAGCAGAAGGGAGCAAATTCACTGTTCTGTATAAATGAGTACAGAAGAGGATTCCAGCAGATTCGGGATAATTTTGCAACAGAGTCCGGAGACCAAAGACTCAAGTTGGTTGTACCTAGAGTGCCCCTGAAGAGAAATTCATATTTTGGAATATGTCGGGATCAACAACAACAAACCCCCCCAGTATTTTTGTGCACCTGGAGTGGCTTCCTGGCCTCCTTTCCTGCTGTGATGAGACCCAGATGATCAGCTGGTGCCGAGAGGCTGGGCCATCTAAGTATTAAGCAGCCATGCAGGAGTCACTCCTGGAACGGTGGCTCACACCCCGCTTGGCTTGGGTGATGCTTAAAGGGTCCTTGGGCTATTGCCAGTTTTAGATCAACGGGCTGATGGGCACAGAGAGAAACCACTTTGCTTTCGGCAGGAGGCTGGGCCAGACGGCCTACTCGTCCCTTCCAGGTGTGACGAAGGCGCACATGCCAGAAGAGTCTGTTTGACACTGCACAGTATTACACTGCATACGACCAAAGGAAAGCCAAGCAAGAATAATGTAGTTAAAATCATTTGACTTTACATGGTGGAAAAGCGTGAGCCACGAAAAGTCACTTCTATTAAGAAGGGAGGCCGTGACATCTTATTAAGCCTTCGATGTGCCTTAATCACATCACAGGAGCCAAATGTTAGGAAGCAGAGGAAGGAGAAATCCCTGGACTGCAGAGGGGCCCTGTGCCACAAGCACTGAAATCTTGGGAGCTCGTTACAGGTCTCTGCATCTGCCTGCAATGTTGTGGAAACGGTGTAAGGAAGGCCACAGCAGGCTGGCACAGGGAGTGTATTCGCATGAATGCGCTTTATCACGAGTGCGCACTTGTGATAATGCTCATTAGTGCTCATGCACACTAATGTGTGCAAGTGGAACAAAATTCTCGTACATCCCATGCGGAGGGCTTCTTGGGGCTGCGTGGGCTACCCCTGCCCGTTACCAGAACTGTGTGGGGCTTCCTCAATGAACGTCCAACAGAATGAGTTCTTTGTGTGTGTACATGCAGATCACGCCTTCTCACGGACGCCCACTGGAAATGTGTTGGGGGAAATGATGCCGGGTTCCGGCACTTGGTGGGGCTACCCCCATTGCCCTGTGTGGCCCCCTCTGTGCATTGTGTCAGCTTGTGCAGGAGGTCCTGTGTACCCACCTATTAAATGAATAAACATCCAGCGGGCGTTTCCATTCCTTTAGATGTACTTTGGAGTTGAATCAAGGCTGAAGTGAAATGAGGAAGGCACATTTCATGGAAAAGCCTCACCTGGCATGAAACACACCCTCCCGTTTGTGAAAAGCATTCGCCCATTCAGAGTGAGAGCAGCAAATATTTCCCTCAGTCTGAGTTGGCTTCATGACATCATCACTTAGCCAAATCTACGTGGCTGCCTGATGACAGGATGCCACCACGTTTCCTGTCTAATGCCTAATTGACTGGGATCAACTCAGGAAAAAGCCTGTGGTTGGTTTTGTTTTTATTAAATTGCACCAAAGCTGTGGATCAGTGAAAGGAGCGGCTGGGATTATGCCCTTAACATCCTGCAAAATGAAATAAAAAAGGTAAAGAAGGGAGTCTGTGAAACTTTTGAAGTTCCTGAAGCTCCTCTTTTCCGGGCCCTTCTATACACCTTGGTAGGCTAATACCACAAGGCATCTTCTCTGGATCTGAAGCCCAGGAACCTGTTGGAATACTCCATCAGGTAGGAAATATATTTATTTTTAAGATTCGTTCATTGCCCTATAGAAAATAGGGCAACATACAATGAAAACACAAATAAAATCCATATCCCTCAAATCAGAAGCAGCAAATAAACCAATCAATTAAAAACAGCAGGGGGTCATATAACAGGCATCACAACAAGATCTGAAAAAGATGAAACTATTTTGTAACACAACACAGCAGCAGGAATAGACAGAGGATTAAAAGACCTGGGAGAATAAAAGGGTCTTTCTCTGGCACCGAAATGATAACGAAGTAGACAGCAGGCGGGCCGCTCTAGGGAGGGTGTTCCATAACTGTGGGGCTGTTGCTGAAAAGGCCCTCTCTAGAGGCCCCTGGCAGCATCTAACACAGTGTTCTCCAACCTGGGGTCCCCAGATGTTTTTGGCCTACAACTCCCAGCATGCCCCAGCCAGCTACGCTGGCTGGGGCATGCTGGGAGTTGTAGGCCAAAAACATCTGGGGACCCCAGGTTGGAGAACACTGATCTAACAGGTCAGCTTGGTGAAACGGGTCCTGCGTGTGGTTGGACAAGACAAATCGAGCAGGGCTCCTTATGGGTTCTGCTCTTTTAAATTAGTTACCACCAACAATTCCCCTGCCACAGACATCCAACAAGAGGGAGGGGCATCTCTTGAGAAAGGACACTTTTGCTGCACTTCCAGCTTGTTTCTTTAAGGGACGGACGTGCAGATTTCTCAAGCGCCATTTGGAAATCAGTGCAGGGGAACAGCCGGCGATTGGTGTACACACACTGCAACTCAAATAGGTGGATGGTTGGTGCCTTGGTTAGACAGGCAGGCAGACAGGCAGACAGATAATAATTAAGCCACAATCCATAGGGCCTAGTTTACAAAGCCTCTGGCCTTAGATTTGTTTAATTAGGCTTCATGAACTGCAGGAAAATCCTGTCGGAATTAATTAAGTATGAACTCCAAGGGATATGCCAGAAATATGAGAGTATGCAGTTTTGACTGTGCCGAGACCTTTGACTGTAATGCATCGTGTAATCTGATGCTCATATTGGATTTAAACACACACAACTGACTGTATGAACTGCTCCTGTTCCTCTCACGGATCTCAACCATCCTTGGCCACCCTGAGTCCCTCCAGGTGTTTTGGTCTACAACTCCGAACAGCCCAGCCAGCATGGCCAATGGGAGAAAGATTTATGAATAAGGTTATCTTTCAGAGGTCTTGCAATGGAGCAGAAATAATTTAACTGCTATGCAATGCAACCTTTTCAAAATTTTGCCTCAGTGGTATCTCACAGCTTACAAGACGGGCAGAGCAATCCTCTGGCCCCGAGACAGTGGCTGGGCACCATAGGATGGAGAGGATCCCTCCCTCAAGGCAGGAGACAGTGCTCCAGCCATGGAGAAAGAGATCCAATCGAACATCTACCCCCAGTCCCTACAAGCTGCCCCAGAAAGCTCTGCAGCAGCTCCTCACCCAAGGTCAGAGTTCCTTCAAGGATGGAGAGGGTGAGAAAACATGAGAATATAAGAAGAGCCATCTGGATCATACCAACAGTCCACCTAATCCAGCATTCTGTTCACACAGTGGCCAACCAACTGCCTAGGGGAAGCCCACAAGCAGGGCATGAGTTCAACAGCGCCCTCCCACCCATGTTCCCCAGCAATGGGTGTACATAGGCACGCTGCCTCTGATACAGGAGGTAGCATATAGGCATCAGGAGCAGTAGCCATTGATAGCCTTCTCCTCCATGAATTTGTCCAATCCCCTTTTAAAGCCATCTAGATTGGTAGCCATCACTACATCTTGTGGAAGTGAATTCCATAGATTAACTGTGTGCTGTGTGATGAACTACTTCCTTTGATCTGTCCTGAATCTCCCACCAATCATCTCATACCCTCCAACAGTTCACAGATGAAAATAGGGACACACATGTGAATTTGTAAGAGGTATGGTTAAGCAACATGAAGGTGTGATCAAGAGGGCGTGGCCAGGCAACATGAGGGCGTGGCCAAGGGTATGGCCAGGCAACCAATGGGCATGGTCAAGTACGAAGAAACACACAAAATTTTATATATTATAATTATTACATTATTATATTATATATTATTTTATAATATTTTATAAGTGGCTTTTGTAATTCCCCCCCCCCTTACTTAAACCCTTAATTGTCAATATCTGGTGTTTTTCATGGGGGGGGGTCAGTGCTTGTAGGGCAATCTCTTTCTTTTTGTTTTAAAATTGTCAGGATTGGCACAAATTCAACAAGTGAAGCTTACCCACCCCCCCACCCCATACCCCCAAACATGGAGCTTCAGAGAGAAGGTGAATTTTCTTGCATTTCCTTCTGACACTGTAAACTCACCTGTTAGAGGCAAAAAGTCAGCTCTGTTAGGAAATAAAATCTTTGGTGATATAAAGATAGGAATCATGTGATAAATTCCCTCATTCACCTCTCCCTAGGTCCAGGCTTTCACCCAGCTAATCCCTTTCCCACAGCAACATGCAACAGAGGCAGCAAGTAGAGCATGCACATGCACGTACGCACGCACACATGCACACACACACACATTCTCGCCTGGCCCTCCCAGCAAAGCAGCATCTGTTCCCTTCCCTGCTTACTGCGATTGTTCGAGCCTAAGCAGAGCTATCTTAAAGGGGCCATGGGCAAAACTGCAGCTAAGCTAAAATTGCAAGCTTAGCTGCAATTTTGTCCAAGGCCCCTTTGAGTACAGTCATGCCTTGGATTGAGAGCATAATTCGTTCCGGAAACGTGCTTGTAATCCCAAATACTCTTATATAAAAACGAAATCCCCCCAAAAAATTTGTACAGAGATCAAACGAGCCCCCCTTTACGGAGCCTCGCACCCCCCCCGGGGGGCCTGCCCCACTATTTGAGAAGCACTGATTTAAGCCATAGTACAGTACTTGTATTGCAAGATGCTGCTTGTATATCAAGTAAAAAAAAATTAAATAAATATTTAAAAATTTGCTTGTCTTGCAAAATGCTCTCAAACCAAGTTACTTGCAATCCAAGGTATTACTGTAGCTTGCAGTTGCGGGAGGCAGGGGAATTCGGGACTCTGCGTGACAAAGTGAGAAGCCGTGATGGCTTAAGGGTTTTCGTGATGGTCCCAGCATTTTGGGGGCAATTGGAGACTATGTCATCTTCATGGAATGACCCCGGGTTCTGGTATTATGAGTGGGAGAAAAATTTGTCTTCCACTAGCTCATATCCCATCAGATTTTGTTTATCTATATTTAAAGAAGTCTTTATTATTGGCCTTGATGATATTGGGTTGTTAGTTTTAAAAGGGGATAGAAAGGAATTCTGGGAGTTGTAGTTGAAAACGTCCGGAGGACCCTAATTTGGGGAAGGTTGACCTAATCCTCTTCACAGACTCTCCTCAAGGCTGTGGTGAGGTGGCCAAACCCTTCCTGTCTGATGATGCAAACTTGGGTGGCCCCATCATCCAGGACATCCCAACCTCTGGGCTAGGGAACAGACCCTGCTCTTCATGAGGCTGTCCCGGAAGGAGAGTCGAAGTACTTTCTTTGGAAAACAGATGTTCAAATTTTGCAGTTAAGATTTTTGTTTTGAAATTTGACATCGCCATTCAACATTAGGATTTTGGAGTCAAGCTGTGACAACAAAACTCAAAAATCCAACAGTTTGAGGGGTTTCTCCTGATTGGTTAAATGAAGAGCGCTTGTCAAAGACCTGAGCAGGTGCCCCACCCTGCAGTCTTCCACTTTTGCGTGTATGTATCTCAAGGAAGGTGTTTGGGACAGGAGAGGGATTCTGCTGGTGTACCACCTACCCCACTGCTCAACAGTCTCCCTTCCTGAGCTAGCTGGGGTGGTCTCATGAGTGCTGCTGCAGTCACCGCAGATGGTTGTGCTGAGGAACTTTGAGATACACGCTGAGGCTGCCCTGCTGGGCATGGCTCAGGACCTCAGGCGGGGGGGCTCCCTGTGCCTGTCCCAGTTGGTGTCTGGCCTCACTCATTCAGTAGAGCACATTTTGGATCTAGTTTTCTGTGCTGGATAGGGTGATGGTGCTCTGGGTGTGGAGGAACTGTCTACGGTTCCGTTGTCATGGACAGATCACTACCTGGTGGGGTTTAGACTTGCTGGGACTTAGAGCCTCTACAGGGCAGGGCACCTCACTTTAAGAAGGACATAGACAAACTGGAGAGGGTTCAGAGGAGGGCAACAAGGATGATAAAGGGACTGGAAACAAGGCCCCATGAGGAGAGACTGAAAGAACTGGGCATGTTTAGCCTTCAGAAGAGGAGACTGAGGGGAGATATGATCGCACTCTTCCAGTATTTGAAGGGATGTCACACTGAGGAGGGCAAAGATCTCTTCTCGTTCATCCCAGTTTGCAGGACACGGAATAATGGGCTCAAGTTACAGGAACCTAGATTCCACCTAAACATCAGGAAAAATTTCCTGACTGTCAGAGCAATAAGACAATGGAATCAACTACCTAGGGAGGTGGTGGGCTCTCCCAGTCTGGAGGCATTCAAGGTGCAGCTGGACAGACATCTGTCAGAGATGCTTTGACCTGGATTCCTGCATTGAGCAGGGGGTTGGACTCGATGGCCTTGTAGGCCCCTTCCAACTCTACTTTTCTATGATTCTATGATTCTAAGGCGGTCTGCCCTAGAAGACTGATGGATCCAAATGGTTTCCTGACAGCTCTTGGAGATTTCTCCATTACCTCGTCAGGCAATTCTGACAAAGCCACGGTTGACCTCTGGAATGGGGCAATGCCCAGGACAGAGGGCTCTGGCCCAGAGTGGAGCCAAGCAAGCTCCCTGGTTTTCAAGTCTGCTGGGGGGTGATGAAACAAATGGGACAACAGCTACGGCGATGTTGGCGGAAAACTCAGAACAAGTCCAACCAAACACAGACCCACTTGAATCCCCTGGGAGGCCTATAGTCATGGTGAAGAATCCGTTATAACTGGAGAAGCAGAGGCCAATGTTACATCAGCTGGATGTCTGTGGCATCTGAGTTGCATGGACATGAGAGCGCAGTTTTACTTGAGAATTGTTGTGCAACTTCATCCCAATGGACTATCAAGTCATCTACATTTTCTTCTCAGGGGTCAGGATGCATAGTAGGCCTCCGGGCATGCGAAAGGGCTTCATCCCCCCCCCCAACAGTCAGTCACTGTGCACACATGCTCAGCCCCCACTGGGCTGCATGGAGGTTTCTGCCCCACCCTGCAGGGTAGGGCTTCCAAGGTATTTTTTTTTTTTTGGTACTTCTGCAAACATGGAGTGCCCCCAAACCTGCTGATGCCCCCTTATTGTATGTGTACAGTTTTAGCTACTTAAGGATCCATACTTGGACAACTGAGTTTGCTATATAGGATATATTTAAAGCACATACTATGTGACTGAGCTTTTTGGTGGACTTCCCCCTACAAGTTTTTCAAGGGCAATGACGTGCCGCATCTGCGTAACATCCCTCCCCTAGAAATTCTGGACACTGAGGGTGTGCACTTTTGAATTTCTACTTGGAACGGATGTTTCACCCAAAGAGACATCTGCACATTTTTGCTAGCCAGCAGAGTGGAAGAGGTCAAGTCCCTGCCCTGAGTAGGTTACAATCTAAAATACAATACAGGGGGAGGAAAAGAAGAAGGGGGAGGGAAGTGGAGGCAGGCAGGAGCAAACAGGAGCACAAGATGTGGTTGCTTCCGTGGCGTGTCTTTAGGCTTCAGTTATAGCAGGGCATAGGGACTAGGGGCTTGTACCAAAGGCTTCACAGAAAAGGTGGGCTTTGGGTGTCAATATTCCCTTACAGAATCATCTGGAGCCTGGAACCGGAAGGAAGGGCGCATGAAGCGATTGCTTCTTTGGAGAAGAATGATACAGCAATCCTGCACATGAAATCCCACTGACTTCTTTCGCGGAGCTTATGCAGCATAACCGTGTGTAGGATTTGCGGCCTAAGGCCTTTACAGTCCACAGAAAAATACCTGAAAGCAGATAAATCCACGACAGCAAAAGCCTTTCCCTGGAAGCAAAATCCCAATCAGGCAGCCGAATGTCAAGTTTTGTTTGCTGGTTAGCAAACACCTTGCAATTAGCAAGCGGGCATTTGCTCCTCTCCAGTTCAGTAGAGTATAAAATGTGTGGGCAGGAATTGTTTGAACGCCCTGTGATTGATTTTTGTTTTTCTGCACTGTTGGGTAGCGAGTGATCTAAATCTTACCTTTTATTAACCTGTCTTTCCACAGCAGGCCTAATGAAGCAAAGGGAACGAAGTGCAGAGTGAAAACAAAGGATGCGACACAGCCCGCCAGTCCCAGGCTGCCTTGGGAAAGGTCAGTGGTGGATTTTAAGCTCCACTAGCTGGCAAGGCGGGAAGTGATTAGAGGGGAACAAAGCCCCCCCGCGGTGGTGCAAGGCGCATCGCGCACTCTGGCCCTCGCCAGTGGGGGAGGAGCTGAAGTGTGAGGCTCTGGGCGGGGGTGCAGGAATCCGGGGCTAAGCCAGAGAGGAGTCAAACTATTTCCCCTACTAATTATTGGTTACTGCTTGGTAACAATCCCCTTCTGCCCCCCCCCCCCACATCATCAAACCCCATTACGAAAATAACCACCCCATTTCCAGGAAAGTTAATTTACAGCTTCCATACACACGGATCATGCATCTGCAGATATCTATCTTCTTACAACAACAGTGCATCACTGGTGTAATGACTGATGGACACGAAAAGAGAAAAGAAGGAAAAGGAGGGGCACACATGAACAAATGAACACAAAGGCAAAGGGAAAGTGGTCGGAAGTGGGATTACAACTGCATTTCTCAAGAAGAGGCCTTTCCGGTGGGCCTGGATTCTCTGCTAATCCCTGCAGCCTGGAGAGTAGCATACACGGGTATCCATCAGCGTAAAGAAATTAGGACAATGTAAAATCAAACAAACAAAACTCTGAACAGTAAACCAACATAGTGATTCCCATAGACACCCACTGGTCCTATAATACTTGTTTACATTCGCTGGGATTTTTCTTTTGGATTTTTCCCTTCACCAATGGGAAGGAGTTCTCTCTCTCCCGCCCCCCCTTATTGTGCCCCTTTGGGTTCATTTGTTAGTGTATATCCCTCCCCCCCCCTTATAATGATGCATATCCAACTGCTATGCTTTTTTTTTACATGTGCTGGAGCATAATATATATATGAGAGAGAGAGATTGACGGACCTCTCATTTAAAAAAAGAGTTTGCACAAAAATTCATGCATGTTTTAGTGTGCATTCCTCCTAATACATGCATCTCTGTATGCAATTTTGCCTAATGTACACATTTTTTGGCACACAATGTTCCTAATATATATATTTTTATTGTTGTTTCCACTAATATACATATCTGTGTTCACATCTTTTGATTGAAGAACTCAATTACAAAATTCAGAGGAGTGCAAATTTTGAAGGATAACTGAGTTTCAGTTTGCACATTAGTTCTAAAGTGCTTCACCTCTCCTCTGTTAATAGGTCATGCAGAGAGATCTAGAACCAGTGAGTTCTGTGAGCAGAGCTGAATCCAGGCCTTTAGATTTACATAAGCTACGCAGCTGACTTCAGGTCATCCATCGGCCAGAGAACCAAGGGCCACTAGGAGGCAGCACCCCCTGCCTCCCAGGATAAACATCATGGCAAGGGGAAGACCATCCTGACCCCATATATCAGCCGGGGAGGGAGCAGCTGCAGGGAGCTTGTTTTGCTCTTCCCTGCCAGGAAAAAAGAAAAGAAAAGAAAAACTGTAAGAACCTTGTGACTAAGAACTGGTTCCTGAGTTTTGCTTTCTTCCTCCTCCCTCCCAATCCCTTTTCCTTTTGTGTCATGGCTTTTAGATTGTAAGCCTGAGGGCGGGGACTGTGTAATAGTAATCTTTGCAAGCTACTCTGGGAGCCTTTTCTGGTGGAAGAGCGGGGGAAATGCTGTAAATAAAATAAAAGAGTGAAAACCAGCCACTTGAGCAGAATCTAGAAATCCAGAGTTACAGGGATTTGTCTGGAGCCCCCGGGACTGCTAAAGACTGCCACATGTTTGCCCCAAGTGAACACATGGTGTTACTCACTTTATTGTCTATGAAGCAAAAGGTTGTGTCATTTGGAACGTTGACTTCTTGGTCTGAGTCCATAAGATAGACAGGTCTATAAGAAATATCTAATGCCATTGACTAGGCTAAATCTAGGATGAGGGACTAAGTTATCCTTCACAACTTACAGAATTTTGCAGTGGAGTTCTCCATTCGATTATAAAGTTAAAAATAAGAGCCAGTGTGGCGTAGTGGTTAGCGTGTTGGACTGGGACTCGGGAGATCCGAGTTCTAGTCCCCACTTGGCCATGGAGCTCACTGGGTGACTTTGGGCCAGTCACTGACTCTCAGCCTGATCTACCTCACAGGGTTGTTGCAAGGATGTAATGGAAAGGAGGAGGGTCATGTAAGCCATCTTGGGTTCCTTGCAAGAGGAAAAAATGGGATATAAATGTAATTATCATCATCATCATCTAGGAAAATTGTTTGCAAAAGGGGGGGAAATTGGGCAAAATTGCATGCATTGGGCAGAATTCTATTATGCCCCTTTATCCGCTGGAACGACCCCTTGGGCAACGGGGATTTCGTGTTTCTGAAAGCAACCTGAAATGAGGAGAAACGCTCTTTTCCAGAGCACGGCAGGTCAGCAGAACTCGCCTCCACTCATTTCCAGGGTTACTTTTAGAACTGCTCAATCCCTGTTGCGTGAACTGTTGCTTCTGCTGATGCAGCATAATCAGTGGCCTGGCTGGATAATGCCAAACATGGAGAGGTGTGTACAAACTGTGTGGATTTTCTTTCAAACTTTTTTTTTAAAAAAAGAAAGCAGGACATGAGTGCAATAGCACCCTCCTGCTCTGTGCCGTTCCAGTCTGTTTCTTCATAATATCCACCTGTCTGCTCTCATAGGGCAGGTACAGAAAGTCAGGCAGCCTGAAGACCCGAGACCATAAGAATGGGTCCTGTCAAGTTTCCCACATCTGAACCTAGAAGCTGCAAGTCGAAGGGTCCAAGAGTCCCAAGGTGGTCAGCACAAGCAGGGAGCAGGCGAAAGGCACGGTCTCAACGGACCAGCTCACCGGCAGCAAGGTCCCAAGGCAGCGCAGCAGATCAGGAGCGGGCAGGGCGGGAGTTGGTGTCCGCGTTCGGTCCGGAAGTGCTCACACCAGGCAGCGGGCACCTGGGCTCAGGAAGGCCTGGCTGACCTCACTCCTCGCAACTCCCCGAGCCTCGCACGACTGGTTTTATGCTGCGGCTGCCTGCCGGAGCCACACCCAGGCCTCAGCTGCGAGCAGCTGGTGATGCAACTGAAAGGTCCTCCTTGCGAGCAAGCCCCCTCTGTGTGCGTAGACCTTCCCTCGCACGGAGGCCGCTCGCTCAGCCTAGCCCTCCTTCTGAGTGCCGGTCCTTCAGGCAGCGCCTCCCCCGGGGCGTGGGGGTTTCTCTGCCTCCCCTCTGAGGCCGAGTCCTTGCCCTGCACAGGCGATGCCTCCATGGGAGTCACCCCTGCGGGCCCGGGCAACTCCCGGTTTGCTGGCAGAGCCAGGGCCTGGATGCTGCTGCTGGTGGTGGGTCCAGTTCCTCCAGCTCTTCCTCCTCCGAGGAGTCTTCCAGCGGGGGTGTGACTGGTTCCCTCCTCCTTTCTGGCAATGAACGCAGCTGATATACAGCCCTGCGCAGCATCCGCATTGGACGGTGTGGCTTTCATGCCCCGCTCAGCACACTTTGCTTCTAATCGTGCGCTTTCTGCTCCTTCTGCGAGCGTCTGAGATTGCGTGAGTCACCTTCTGCTGCGGATGGGAGGATCAGCCAAAGGGCCTCACCCTGTAATTGTCTGTAAATGGCCACCCTTAATTAGGAAATGGTGGAAGGTGTCATGGCGGGGAGGGACTGGAAAAGCCACCCCAGCACAATTGCATGCTTTCAGCCGATTCTGTCAAAAGAGGCTCCATCAGGGCAGACAGATGCAAAAGGCAATTAACATCTGATTGCAGGATAATTGCCGTATATTTGCTGTAAATGGTCACAGTGGAATTATGTTTATTGAGTGGCACTACACTTACCAGGCACAAGGCTTCACTTCATTCTGCTTCATTTATTGCATTTATACCCTGCCCTACTGCCACAAGGACTTTGGGGGCGGTTATTGTTATTCAAAACAAGAACAAAATGACCACAGACAGTCAACCACAGATCCAGGACTACTCCTGAAAAGCTCTCCAGAAAAGGAAAATCTTTACCAGCTGTCTACAACTCAACAAGAAACTTGCCCGATGGGTCTTTTTAGGGAGGGAATTCCTCAGCGCTCCTAACACCACCACTTAAAAGGCCCTGCTTCTTGTCACCTGTCAGGGACTGGGAAATAAGTGTATCTCAGAGAGCTAGGGTAGAGTAGTGCATAGCATGTCAGACTAAGGCTGGACAGACCCAGGTTTGAATTCCCACTTACTCATGAAGCTCACTGGACCAGTCACTGTATTTCTCAGTTGTCCTTCTGGAAACAACCTTTTTCGTGGTTGTGCCCATACTCTGGAATACGCCTCTGCTCCAAAAATAAAATATGTACCATGTCTGTTGCAGTTCAGGTGCATGTTGAACCATTTTTTTATTTGCCTTCGTATTTACTGACTTAGGACACCTAAGAACAGAAGAAGAGCCATGCTGGATCAGAACAAGGGTCCCTCTAGTCCAGCATTCTGTTCACACAGTGGCCAACCAGCTGCCCACGGGATCCCACAAGCAGGACATGAATGCAACAGCACCTCCCAGCCCCACGTTCCCCAGCAACTGGAGTACTTAATAGGCACGCTGCCTCTGATACTGGAGCAAGTACATAGCCAATCAGGACTAGCAGCCACCGAGGGCCTTCTCCTCCATGAATTTGTCCCATCCCCTTTCAAAGCCCTTCAGATTGGTGGGCATCACTACACCCTGTAGAAGTGAATTCCATAGCTGGTGTGTGAAGAAATGTGTGTGAAGAGGTACTTCCTTTTATCTGTTCTGAATCTCCCACCAATCAGCGTCATGGGATGTCCCCACTGGGTTCTAGTATGATGAGGGAGGGAGAAAAATGTCTCCATATCCACTTCCTCCAAACCATGCATAATTTGGTACACCTCTATCATGTCTCCCCTTACTCACCCTTTTTCTAAGCTAAACAATCTCAGATGTTGTAACCTTTCCTCATAGTTGCTCCAGCCCCTTGTTCATTTTAGTTGCCCTTTTCTGCACTTTTTCCAGCTCTACAATATCCTTTTTTAGGTGTGGTGACCAGAAATGTACACAGTATTCCAAGTGCAGTCATACGATAGATTTGTACATGGGACGGGGAGTATGACCTTGGCAGTGTTATTTCCCTTTCCTTTCTGAATTATGCCCAACTGGGGAGTTTGCCTTTTTCACAGCAGTCGCACACACTGGGTCGACATTTCCATCGAGCTGTCCACCACAACCCCAAGATCTCTTTCTTGGTCAGTCACCGCTAGCTCAGATCCCATCAGATTATACTTGAAGCTGGGATTTTTCACCCAAACATGCATTAGTACTTTACACTTGCCTATATTGAACCACATTTCCCATTTTGATGCCCGTTCACCCAGGGCCGGATTAAGCTAGGGGCTGTTGGAGCGGGAGCTCCAGGCCCTTAACAGACCATAGGCCCGCAATTATAGGGACACGCAGCGATTTTGTTAGCTCTGATCGTTATCATTCAGCATAATTAATGATTTTTTTTCAAGATTAGAAAGGTGTTCTAAGCACATCTGCATTACAGGCTTGAGGCAAGACGTAGCAAGAACTGTTGTTCTCAAATTAGCATTTCAGTATCTTTGCATTTCAATCACTGTTACTACATTTCTTTGTGAGAATTTCTAGCACATGGGGGGCTTGCTAGAGTCTGTAATATTCAGATTTAGAAGGGACCTCTCTCTCCAGCCTCGAGCAAAAGATCTTTCTGATTCGCAGCTCAATTGTTCAAATGCTAGTTTAACACACACACACACACACACAAAAAGCAACAAGAACAACACAATTATTCTTGGTCAAGCAAAGCTTCCTGGCTTTTTGTTGTGGCTGCTTTTTTTTTTTTTTAATAAATAATTTGGGGGAAATTGGGAAGACCCTTACTGATGAGCTGCAGGAGTTTTTGAGTTTTTGCTCCGTCAAGCGACCCCTCTCTGCCCACCCGCCTCCAAAATCTCCACCATGACTTCTGCTTGCTATGGGACAAACCTCTGGGATGGTCTTTACCTGCCGCTGGTCCTGATGGCCCTCCTCTGCACAGGTAAGGTTCAAAAGTTTGACTCTTTTGATCTGCAAGTTCTCCTTCTCCTTCTCCTTTTTTTCTGTAAAAGGGCTTTCCCTCTTTTGTGAGCCAAACTGAACGTAAGGGCTGTGTGTTTGTGGGTGTGGGTGTCTGCCTTTTGGGGGTGTTGATCCTCCGGCCGCCTGCAAAATGTCACCTGCTTGGCTAATACTGTGTGTGTGTGTGTGTGTGTGTGTGTGCGCGCACGTGCGCTTTCATGGGGAATTGTGTGGCATTTTAAGTTTTATTTTGAAAAACCCCAGAGAACAGAAGTTCACCAAATATCCCTCTTGGATATTTTGGACTACAGTTCTCATTTGCCTCAGGCAGCATGGCCAGTGGCTGGGGAAGATGGGAGCTGGGGCCCCAAACATTTGGAAGGGCCCCGGTTGGGGAAGACTGCCCTAGAGGTTAAAAAACGTGGAGGTACTTATCATCAACGATATGTGATGAACGGTTTTATTGAGTTAACAAGCTTATTGTTTACAAAAAAAGAAATATTTTCAATATGTTTCTGTTTTGGCACTTTAATGGTAATTAAAATATTTAATTTGTTTTAATATAAAATTGCGTCTTCATTTTATTTATTTCCATAAAAAGGCCCACCAAAATCCTCAGCACCAGGCCCATCATGCTCTTAATCCGGCCCTGCGTTCACCCGAAATAATTTGGTGTCATCAGCAAACTTGGCCACTTCACTGCTCGCTCCTGATTCCAGATCATTTATGAATAAGTTGAAAAGCACTGGTCCCAATACAGATCCCTGTGGGGTCCCACTGTTTACAATTCTCCATTGGGAGAAGTTACCATTTATTCCTACCCTCTGCTTTCTGTTCTTTAACCACTTACTGATCCATGAGAGGACCTCCCCTCTCATTCCATGACTGCTAAGTAAGCTCAGGCAGTCTTTGGTGAGGGACTTTGTCAAAAGTCTTTTGAAAGTCCAAGTAAACGATGTCTCCCTGCAGCTGTTCCTCCTTTGGCCAATGTATGGGGTCAGTCAGGCTGGTCTCCCCCTTGCCACCCGTGATGTTGATCCTGGGAGGCCGGGGGTGCAGCCTCCCCACGGCCCTTGGTTCTCTGGCCGATGGATGAGGCCAGAGTCTGCCACCCTAGGGAACTGTCAGTTAGAGGAGCATAAAAAGTCATTATGCTCCAACTCTGAGCAGTTTTGTTGTAAACTGCCCAGAGAGCTTCAGCTATTGGGCAGTATATAAAATAAATAAATAAATAAAGCTTTTTAGTTCATGGCCTACTGATTATGTTTCATATTTGAGCTTTGCTTTACCTATCTACTATATAAATGTGAATGTTTGTCCATCCGTCCGTTTGTTTGTCCGTTTGTTTGTCCGTGGGTCCGCGTGGCGGGTTTGCGTCGCCTTGGCTCCTACCCGGTTGGATGGATCCGCCCCCATCATACTCCCCCATCACCCAGGGACAAAGACTGGCGGGTTAAAATCTCCGAAAAACCCTCGCCGCGCCGGTACGGCCCAAAATAGATGAGAGCCAATGGCGTCGCTTGGAATGCTCGCAGGGGCCACTCAGGCAGGAGGCGTTATGCAAATAGCTCCAACCGGCATATAGAATGTTGGTATGCAGTGGCACCACAGGGGCCCAATCAGCGGCAGATATGCAAATCTCTCCTATGTCCAAACAGAATGTTCACATGAACCGCAGCCGGGACAGCAGGGATTTGATTGCGTAATCCCGGGGTGGGGGTGGGGACAGGGAATTCATTGTTGCATAGTCCCAGGGGGGAGGGGAAGCTGGAATTTCATTGTGTAGTCATGGGGGGAAGCAGGGATTTCATTGTGCAGTCCTGGGGGGGGGGGGAAGCAGGGATTTCACAGCGGACAGCTACCTTAAGGAATTTCGAGCAAAGAGTGCCTATAGGAAAAGGACGACCCGGACCCGTGCAACGCCGTGTAAAAAAAAGCTAGTAGTATATATTTGTATTGTTGTTTTACTGCTGTACACCACCTGGATATGTTTTACATGTTTTACAGAAAGAGTTCAAATAAATAAATGAATCAAATGGGGAGGGAGAGAACCAGGCATGCCACCTTCAGCTCCTTGGAGGAAAGGCAGGATATGAAGGTAATACTAAACATCTTCAGGTGTGATCCACAGTTTAGCCTCATTTTCCCCCTCATGAGAATGGGCTTATATAACTGGAGTGTTTAACCCCTTTCGACCCAAGAGTCGAATTACACTTTGGAGAAGCTCTCGGGGGCCACATTCCAGTGGTGGGCGGGAGGCAAAAGGGGCGGGGCCAAACATAATAGCCCATTTAAGCCTGAGGTTTTCGCTGCTGGTAATGAAGCCGAGCGGGAAGAGGCACCCCAACCTTCAGAATGGGGGGGAAACACCAGGGTCAAGCCCAGCTCGGAAAGGGTCTGCCAGCGCCGGGCACGTTGCCAGGAACCCCCTCAAGCCTGGAGGCGGCCCGATTCTGTGTCCGGTTCTCGTTCTCCCCCTGGACGCGTGGTTTGCTTCACACTCCCACGCCCTCAGCCCCCGTCTTTGGGATTTCACCAGACACGCTCCCTTTGTAGCCTGGGGAAGATAAAACGTTGCTTTTAAAAATAAGAACAAAAGTCAGATCCTCAGGATGTCAGATAAACTGTGTCAGCAGTCCGGAAGACGTGCAGACTTCACGCGGCCTTGACTTTCGCTCCAATTGTGCGGATCAATCCCACTTCGTTCTCAAGGGCTTCCGGGGCTCTGAAAATGGGCCCCATTGCTAATGGACTGTTTCCCAACAGATCCTTTCAATCTCCACATGCTACTTTCGCTCTTAAGAGCTAATTAGTAGAAAAGCCCAGTTTCTGTCTGTCACTTGGCATGACAGTATTTAACTGGAGACACAGCTGGATCAAAATGATTTTTTTTTTTTAATGAAAAAAAAGGGATGGGGAAAAAGAGTTTCAAGCATGCTTCAAGAGGGACTATTTTGTGAGAGAATTTCAACAGCAGCAGGTTACAAAGGAGGGTCCGTCACTCCGTCTGCAACCAGACTGGTGAAATAAAGAGGCGAGACATGTTGCATTGGGTGAACCAGGACACAACTGGTGCAGGGGCGGAGCGGGGCCTTCCTGATTCACTCCCTTGCCCATAGATAGGTTTAGGATGCTCACAGCGGAAGGGCTTTGTGGCCAACGGGAAATTGGACCAAAGGCATAGGTGAGCACCCACACGCGCCTCTAAGGCACTCTTCTATGATAATTTAAAGCAGTGTTCTCTAACCTTGGGTCCCCAGATGTTTTTGGCCTACAACTCCCAGCATGCCCCAGCCAGCTATGCTGGCTGGGGCATGCTGCGAGTTGTAGGCCAAAAACATCTGGGGACCCAAGGTTGGAGAACACTGATTTAGACCATGGTTGCTTCGTACTAGAGACCTTTAGTTTTCTGCAATCCACTGGAAGCAGAATTAAAATATAGCACTATGTTATCCAGCAGTGACTGTGGAATTGCTGAAGTGACTAGGGTTAGGACAGATCAGGTGGACCAAGGACCTGACTCAGTACAAATTAAGACGCCTTTGCAGGTTCCAGAGTTCCTACTCTGAGCAGCCAGACTGCAAATAGCTTTCAGGGTCTAGCAGACATCTCCATGCACTAAGGTCTACAGGGTTTGTGTACAAGCCATGTTAATTCATACCGGGATGGGAGGATGCACAAAGTTTACGTGCAGTACATACATTTTTAAAACACCCCATTCCCCCCACACACATACAAGCCTTAAAAAGCAGTGAAGCAGAAACTCACAGATTCTGCAGCTGGAGGGCAATTTATCTTCCTAAATAGATTTCTGCATTTTAAGGGGAAGCGGCCCGGTGAGCAGGGCGCGCTTGCAAAAGCACAACACATTTGATTTATAGTGATAGAAAATGAGCACAGCAGGATGGAAGAGGCATCCCAGCCCCACCCACCCACCCTCCCACCCGGCATCCTCACATTCTCTGAGCACTGGGCGGTGACGAGGTGACACAGCTGAGTGAGTGTGCCTGCAAAGCAGGAGAGGAGCCAAAGCGGTCATCTCTCCATCCTCCCCAGACTGCCCACCTGGCTTTTGTGGGTTTGGGGCCGTGGGCAGAGATACCTGAACCCAGATCACGGTAAGAACATCAGAAGAGCCCTGATGCTGGATCAGAACAAGGGTCCATCCAGTCTAGCATTCTGTTCACACAGGGGCCAACCAGCTGCCAACAGGATCCCACAAGCAGGACAGGAGTGCAACCACACCCTCCCCAGCAACTGGTGTACATAGGCACACTGCCTCTGATACTGGAGGAAGCACAGAGCCAATCAGGACTAGTAGCCATCGATGGCCTTCTCCTCCATGAAGGAGGGCCAGAATCTCTTCTCGATCACCCCAGTTTGCAGGACACGGAATAATGGGCTCAAGTTACAGGAACCCAGATTCCACCTAAACATCAGGAAAAATTTCCTGACTGTCAGAGCAATAAGACAATGGAATCAACTACCTAGGGAGGTGGTGGGCTCTCCCACTCTGGAGGCATTCAAGGTGCGGCTGGACAGCCATCGGTCGGGGATGCTTTGTCCTGGATTCCTGCATTGAGCAGGGGGTTGGACTCGATGGCCTTGTAGGCCCCTTCCGACTCTACTTTTCTATGATTCTATGATTCTATGAATTTGTCCAGTCCCCTTTTAAAGCCCTCCAAATTGGTGGCCATCACTACATCCTGTCGAAGTGAATTCCATAGTTTAACTATGCACTGTGTGAAGAAGTACCTCCTTTTATATTATTATTGTTGTTGTTGTTGTTGTTGTTGTTGTTATTATTGGATATTTAAAGTGCAATCAAAACCAATGATTCATGTTTCACCAGTTAGGTGCATGAAAGGGTTAAAGCCACTGGTCTCTTCTCAGGTGAATTTCCTAGAAGAGACTCAGTGAGGTATGTTTACCTGTATGCCTAGCAGGAAGTGGGCGTAGCTCAATGCTCCTCTCTTCCTGCTTGGACAACAGTTAGTTGCTTGTTTGCTGTAATACCAACAACAGGATGTAACAAGAGTTGCTGGTCTGAACTCCATAAGTTCAGACCCCAAGTAATACCAAATGAACCTTTATCAACTGTAAGAAACGCTTTTAAGTCTGCCTGAATGAAACTGCAAGATATGAGTGAGTAAATAAATGTTATTTCTGACTTTTACAAGACTGTGTCTCTGATTATTGTTTTGCGGGAGAAAAAAAGGGAGCAAAACCAGGGAAATCCAGTCTGCCTTAAAGCATCCTGGATCACCAAACGCTAACTGGCTAACACTAGCCCAATCTAAGCTTCTTTTAAGCTGGAAAGGGACTCTACTCTGCTGATCTCACTAACGTGAGATAGGAAGGATATTACTCCACAATATATCCTCTCCTAGCATCTTTTTCAAGTCCCAACAATTATCATCATCATCATCATCCCACATTTTCCCCAATACTGGGACTCAAGGCGCCAGTTTTTATCTGTCCTGAATCTCCCACCAACCAGCTTCATGGGATGTCCCCATTGGGTTCTAGTATTATGAGAAAGGGAGAAAAATGTCTCCCTGTCCGCTTCCTCCACACCAGGCATAATTTTGTGCATCCCTCCATTGGGGAAATTTACCATTTATTCCTACTCTCTGCTTTCTGTTCTTTAACCAGTCACTGATCTCTAAGACGACCTCCCCTCTCATTCCATGACTGCTAAGTTTGCTCAGGAGTCTTTGGTGAGGGACTTTGTCAAAAGCCTTTTGAAAGTCCAAGTAAACAATGTCTACTGGATTACCCCTCTCCACATGTTTATTGACACTCTCAAAGAACTCTAAAAGGTCAGTGAGACAGGACTTACCAGGAGACAGGGTGGCCGGGTGACCGGCCAGATGGGCGATTAATAAATATAAGAAATAAATATAAGAAATAAATTACCTTTGTGGAAGCCACGTGGATTCTTTCTCAGCAGGGCTTGTGCTTCTATATGCTTACTGATTTTATTTTTTAATAACGCTTTCAACCAATTTACCTGGTACAGATGTTAAGCTAAGTGGCCTTTAATCTCTTGGCTCCTGCCTGGATACCTTTTTAAAAATTGGTTTTACATTGGTCATTCTCCAGTCTGCTGGTACAGAGGCTGATCTTAGGGATATGTCACATATTTTTGTTAGAAGATCAGCAAATTCTCATTTGAGTTCTTTAAGAACTCTGGGATGGATACCATCTGGGTCTGGTGATTTATTAGCATTCAATGTGTCAATAAGGATGAGAACTTCATGTTTTGTCACTGCTATTTGCCTCAGTTCAGTTCCTCAAACTCCCTTCCTGAAAACATCGGTTCAGGCACATCCATTTGTCCTGTATCTTCTGCAGTGAAGGGGGGTCTCCAACTGGGGGCAGGGGGGAGGTCCTTTGCTAGGGTTTGGGAACCCCCAACCCTTGCTGACTCCTGTGCCTAAAGGGTCCATTGAGGCCTGAGCAGAGACCATCTCATTTGACCTCTGTGGAGCTTCCTCAGTTCATGAGGTTTCTGGTTTGAACCCTGAAGGGCCCAGCAGGTGCAATGTTTTGGGTGCCCAATATTTTATTTATTAAGGCTTGGCACATCTTTAGTCTTTGTTTTAATGGAAAACTGAGCAGTGTACACAATCAGGAACTATTATCTCTGTGAGGGGACAGCATGGCTTCCCACAGGCCTCACCCTGCATCTATCATGTCGGGTCGAGTTCTGCATCCCCATGGTGCTGCTGGACATCACAAGAAGACCATACTCATCCAGCGAACCTGTGAGCCTTTGGAAAGACTGCAGTCTGGAAAGGCAGCTAAGAAATGCATTCAGTACATAAATATATGTACATTGTGTTTGTATGTTGTTTTGTGTATTATGCATTACTGTGCCTTTTTTTTTTTTTTTGCATTTATTGTAAGCTGACCATGAACGCATTGTATGCAGAAAGGAAGGATATAAGAAAGAGGAAGTCCTCATTCATACCTACATCAAATGGCGTCTGTGGTTCGTTCGGGGGGCTTGGGCATGATGCCTCCCTCCACACGCTGCAGTATTTCAGTTCTTGTTCTCATTCTTGCCCACATGCAAAGCACCCGCTATTCTTTCAAGAGTGGTGATGGCGTGGACTGACTCGCTGTCCCTGTTAGATGTGTTTGCTACATCCGTAATGGCCGCAGGCCGCAGCAGCAGCCCAGG